>JARZZO010000014.1:43323733-44573733 GCA_030544215.1 Zantedeschia hybrid cultivar
TTTGCTCTAAGTGTTACGAGCAGATTTCAGGCTGATCCTGGCGAAGAGCATTAGAAGACAGTGAAATGTATCCTTAAGTACTTTAGAAGAACTAAGGATATGTTTCTTGTCTATGGAGGAGGTGACTTGAAACTGCGAGGCTACATTGGATTCGTGTTTACTTTGAATGGAGGCGCAGTGTGATGGAAGAGTTCTAAGCAAGTAACCACTGCAGATTCGACGACTGAAGCTGAGTACATCACTGCAGCTGAAGCCGTCAAGGAAGCAGTGTAGTTGAAGAAATTCATCACCGACCTCCGCGTAGTTCCCAGTATCTTTGAACATGTTCTGCTATTGTGCGACAACAATGGAGCAATTGCGCAAGCGAAAGAGCCGCGGTTTCATCAGAAATCGAAGCATATTGTGAGGCGCTTTCATCTTATCAGAGAGATCATATCTAGAGGAGATGTAGTAGTAGAATGAGTTCCATCCGTCGACAATGTAGCAGATCTACTGACAAAGCCGTTGGCTCAAATTGTGTTTGAGCGTCGCCTAGAGTCTATAGGCTTATTGTATAAAGGTGATTGGCTTTAGTCCAAGTGAGAGATTGTTAGTTTTAGGTGGCCTACAAGCCAATCTGACTATGTAAATCTCATTCATTTATTAATATAATGGCATAATATTCATTATGTGTAAATCGCATTAATTATCGTTTCATAATGAAGTCCGTGAATATGTGCTATAGTGATCAGATTATGATGAGATCATACTAATGAGACTGATCATTTAAACACACATATTCTTAATCGTTCATAGTCGGAGGATATATGAGAAGGACATCGGATATCCGGTTAGACTAGTACATATTACTCCTGCTCATATGATGAGGGTGACTGATCTCATAAGTCACTTGTGTGGAAACACTAAGGTGAATCTGTAGGTGCTCATTGGAGAATGAGTTCACTGAACTGATCCGACTGAATCGCTGGATGGTATTGTACCTCACTGTCAACCAACTTGATTCTATTGTTGCAGTTGCATGGATGGTCCTCGGACCTAAGACACCAAGGACACCTTGTCGGTGGACTTCTGTGCTTTGACCTTGGTTTATGAATCTCTAGCCACGGGATTCTAAAATGCCAAGGATTGGGTACAGCGGAATACCGTCGAAGGGAATTGTGTGTCAATAAGGAATCATTCGCTCTCGGTACTTAGAGAGAGAATGCTCTAGGAAGGATGCGCAGAAGTCCCTGGCCAGGGCGGACGATAATATCGGGGAAGGAGTTTTTCGGTATTTATCAGAAGCATCCAATCCAAGTGAGTCGACCGGTTAGGGTTTGACAGCACGCCATACCCTGAGTTGACTCGAGAGCATTGTACGAATGAAGGATTATATCCACGCGGTAACTGTCGGCGGAAAGGTTCCAAGAGTGGGTTGCTTAACCCCGATACCTTCCGGGTTCACGCGGTGCTGCTTGGCACCCAACGTGATCGGAGGCCCAGTCGAATTTGATGTGCGACATCAATCACTTGATTAATTAATTAATAAAGGGTTATTAATTGATTAATAAAGCCAGTGAAGAGTCACTGGGCTTGTTGGGCCATTAACTGGACTGGTAATTGGGCCTAGAGGGTCACACGGAAATGATTCTCAAGGCGATGGATAAATAAGTGGGTTTTATACAAACTGGGGATTTTTATGAAAAATCACGCAGTTAGTATAAAACATAGTGAACGGGCTGAGCAGTCCAAGCTGCTGCTAACCCTAGCCGCCCCTCCTCTGTTTCTCTCTCTCTCTGGCATCCAGACATATCCAGATCTGCTCCGCCGCTTCTCCGAATCCTGTTCGACGGGAAATCGTCCGCGCATTGCGGCGACCGGCGGAGGTTTCGTGGGCTGCGAAGAACGAGGAACGTGAGAATATCCGTCGCGAGAAGGATTGCGTGGACTTCGCTAGAGGCCGGGCACTTGCGCGGCTTGCGGTGTCACACCGACAGAACCGAACAGTTGCGGATTCGAATCCGCACACGGTGAGAACTGATTATCCGATAATCTGGTTTTTTCGATTTTTGAAACGGGGATGGATCTCCGTTTTTATTTTATTTTCCGTTGCATGTGAGATCCGGAGAAACCATAGAACCCAACAGCCCTAGCCATCCGCCGATCCACTCTGGCTGAGGATGATGCTGCTGCTTGGGTAAATCTTTGACTTGTTTCTTGCATGATGTCTTTTGCTTGCTTGATCATTTGGCTGACGATGTCTTTTGTTGCAGGTCCAAAAGCTTTACGTGGCTCTTGGAGAGAGAGATGTTGAGCTGGCGTAGGCCCACAGTTCAACAGCCCGGGTTGCTGAGCTAGAGGAGCAGCTGGCAAGGCTCTCCACAGGTGATCTTCCTCGCGAGCTTACACCACTCCAGGTTCGACTGGAGATCTTGACGGAGGAAAGGGATCGCGACCGGTCCCAATTGGAGAGTCTCCAGGGCCGATTATCAATGGCAGAGCACGAGCGCCAGAGAATAGAGGCTCGTTACCAACGTGCGCGGCAGCAGGCGTTGGAGCGAGGACAGGCGAGTGCTTTCACCACCAGCATAGCGGTATCCTCCGGCCAGGCTGGGCCGAGCATTATGGGACCACCACTGCCGCCAGCACGAGGACCGGACGTCCAGGATGAGGCGCGGAGCCAGCTGGACGTGGGTGCGGGGGAGAGAGCCAGCCGTGATGGCTGTGAATACGCATTTTATTTTCATTTTGAAGTCCTGTAGATGGACTTTCACTTGTACACAAATTCTTCTGATATAGAGTTTCTTCATCCTTGAGTTGCCTTTTGTACTTTTCTCTATTGTCTTTCTCTTCATGCCTGCACGTGTCTTGAACAAACAAATTAAATATCTGTTCAGGCTTGGCTCGTTGCCAAGTTAAGTAACCAGCTACTTGATCCTATCCTTGGTAGAAGGGTCAAAGGGCGAAGTCTTTATTTAATGAAGGCAAATAAAGATAATTAAAAGGAAATAAAATGCAACATACAAGCATGCAAATGCTTACAGAAAAATAAAAAGGATGCAACACATATGATGCGACAAACAAATGCTAATTGAAATATTTTTGTTTTGCAATTGCAATTTTAGAAATATCCAATTTTTGAGATTTTGCCATATTCAATTTTTTGTAGTTTTGAAATATTCAATTTTTTTGTGGTTTTGAAATATTCAATTTTTTTTTGTTTTTGTTTTTGTGGTTTTGAAATATTCAGTTTTTTTTTTAGTTTTAAAATATTCAACTAATCTAAGGACCAGCATGGTACTTGGACCAAAGGAGTAAATTCATTTGTTAGCTTAATTCCCAGATCATTCTCTAATAACTTAATCTAGATTCATTGTGCTTAAAAAATTGTTTGTAATCGTGATCCCATTCGATGGTCCGACCCTTAGTCAACCTCAGCCATTCCTTAAGCTTGGAGCACGCCTCTTTAGAACGAAGAGAAGAATTGGTCTAGAAAAGCCCGCGAGAGGGTTTCAGAGGCTCAGAAAGATGTCCTTCCTTTACCCTATTATCCGTTGGGGTTCGATCATTTTTATTTTTACGGGGTATTTAACGACCATGCACTCCCTTTTCATTTGATTTTGTGGCCTTTTGAGGTAACGTTTATAATGTTGAGCGGCCTTTTGCTTCTGTTGGCTTTTTGCTTTTTACTTATTCTTTTGCTTTTGTGGGGCGGATCTCCCTTTTTTTTTTTGACGGCCTCCTACTAAGATGGTGGGTATTGTCAGTAGTCTATTCTGAGCCTCGTTCCGTCATCGCGGGCCGAGAGTAAAACAGAAGTCTTCTTTTGAAAAGAATGAGTTGTACTTTTCCACTATTAATCAAGCTTTCAGTGTTCCTCGGACTTCACATCTCTTGTTACTCACGAACCAAACGTGTTGGTATGCAATAATGCGTTAGAATTAGATTACCAAAGATTAATAAGGGAATTTGAGTTTTCAAATTTTCCAACTCTACTGGTCCTTGCACCATGCTGATCGCTTAAACTAAGGGTAGTACTTCTTAAGATACAGACCGTTCCAGGGGTGAGTTAACTCTTGTCCTTTTGCATTAACTAAACGATAGGCGTTACCAGGGAAAGCATGCGATATGACATATGGTCCTTCACAGTTGAGTTGGATCTTAGAAGGCGGACCACCAAGTTTTACAAAGATTCTTTTTACAACCATTTCACCAACTTTAAACTTTCGTTCAATGACGTTCTTTTGGTAAAAACGTGCTAATCTGTTCTGATATACTCTTGCATGATTAGCGGCTGACCATCTTTTCTCATCTAAGAATTCCAGTTGAACGAGGAGTGCAGAGCGATACTCATCAATGGAAAATTCCTTGCTCAGTTGTACTCTTAATGATGGGATGAGGACTTCATATGGAACTACCGCCTCCATTCCAAATGTCAAAGAATAAAGAGTTTGCCTAGTGGGTGTGCGGATTGAAGTTCGGTATGCCCATAGAGCCTCAATTAATTTTTCTGGCCAGTTCGAGAATTTATTAGACTTACATGTTTTCTTGATAATTTTTATCAGGGTCTTGTTGATTGCCTCTACTTGGCCATTGCCTTGCGAATAATAAGGAGATGAATGATGCAATGCAATTTTATACCTGTTGCAGAGATCCTTTAACTCTTGTGATATGAATTGCGGTCCATTATCAGTGACAATAATGCTCGAGATTCTGAATCTGGTGATGATGTGCTTCATGATGAACTTGCAGACTGTTGATGCTTTAATCTCTGTGTATGCTTTAGCTTCCGCCCACTTGGTGAAATATTTCGTTGCCGTGAGAAAGAAAGATTTTTGCTTGGTGGCGGAATCAGGATTACCAAAGGGTTCAATGATGTCAAATGCCCACATGGAGAAAAGCCATGGGGATGAAACATGATGGAGTGAATATGTGGGAGAATGGATCTTATTGGAGTGAAGTTGACACTTAACACACCTACGGACATATCCTACACAATCATTTTCCATGGTTGACCAATAATATCATTGTCTAAGGATTTTCTTTAATAGCATTTGTCTGTTAACATGGCCACCACAAACTCCGGCATGAGCTCTTTCCATGACCTTCTAAAGCTCATCTTCATCCAGAAATCTTAAGATAACACCATCAAATCCACGTTTATATAGATTTCCTCCAACTAAGGTGTATCTCTGAGCAACGCGCCTGATAGCCCTTTTCTCCTCAGTAGTGGCCTCTTCAGGGTATGACTGATCTTCACAGTATTTAGCAATCTCGTAATACCATAGTTTATCCTCATCTTCTATTTCTTCTTACCAATCTAGCAACATAATTTCTCTCTTTTCTATAATATCCCCATCTCTAACCTTTTTTAGCAATTTCTTTTTAACTTTAAGGAAAGAAGGGTCTTTTATAGCAGGAGAAAGACACCTATGAACAATGATCGATTCTGATTGCTTGCTGATCGGGAAACCTAGAGAAGATGCAAGAGAAGCTAAAGCATCAGCTAGAATGTTCTGATTCCGAGGAATATGGACAAAGATCAGTTTAGTGAAAAGCTTGGCATAAGTTGAAGTGAGTTCTTTATAGGGCATAAGCTTAGGGTCAAGGGTGCGATACTTAGTAAGCACTTGGCCAAGAATTACCTGACTATCACCCACAATTCTCAGTTTGGTGGCACCATGGAGATGAGTGGCCTCGAGGCCAGCAAGGAGAGCCTCATATTCATCTATGTTGTTGGTGACATAAAAATCAAGCTGAAAGGCTTGTGGAATGGTGACACCTTCAGGTGATAGGAGAACAATGCCGATGCCCTTATCATGAGAGTTCAGAGCTCCGTCAAAATGTATAGTCCACATATCATCATCGATTTTGTCTATGGACATCAGTTTCTAATCCGGAAACTCCGATCGGACTGGATCAAATCGAGGAAGAGGGTGATGAGCAAAATATTCTACTATAGCATAACCTTTAATTGCTTTCTGCTGAATGTAGGCGATATCAAATTGGGATAGAAAGCTCTGCCAACGTGCTAACCTATCAGTGATAACGGATCTCTCAAGAAGAAACTTAATAAGATTCATCCTAGCGATGAGATGGACTTCATGAGTCAGAAAATAATGCTTCAATTTCTGAACTACCCATATAAGTGCTGCACATATTTTCTCCATCGCCGTGTATCTTTGCTCAGCGGGGTTGAGAAGTTTAGAGAGATAGTAGGCTGCCCTCTCCTTTCCTTCTTTATCTTCTTATGCTAAGACAGCCCCTACCGCATTATCCAGAACAGAAATATATATAATCAAAAGTTTGTCTGGAGATGGTGGCCTCAAGACAGGAGGACTTGCCAAATAATCCTCTAATCCATTAAATGCCTCCTGGCACTTATCGTCCCAATCAAACTTGACTCCCGGTTTAGTGAGCTCGTAGAACGGCTTACACCTTTGTGAATGTTAGGAGACAAAGTGGTGAATAAACTGCAACCTTCTGATCAATCCTCTTAATTCCTTCAAATTGTTGGGAGGTGGCATCTCTCTGATAGCCTTTGCCTTGTTGGGATCGATCTCAATAATCCGTTTACTTACAATAAATCCCAATAATTTTTCTGATGATACACCGAATACGCACTTCTTGGGATTCATCTTCAACTGGTATTCTCTCGGCCTCTCCAAAACCTTTGCCAGAATTCTTGCATGCTTGGCTTTAGTCTTGCATTTTACCAGCAGATCATCTACATACACTTCTAAGTCAATATGCATCATGTCATGGAATATCGCCATCATGGCTCTCTGATAAGTGGCTCCAGCATTTCTCAATCCAAATGGCATAACGACATATCAATAAGTTCTCCAAGGTGTGGTGAACGATGTTTTCTCTTGATCCTCTTTTGCCAACTTAATCTGGTTATACCCTGAGAACCCATCCATAAATGACAATGTTTCATAGCCAGCCGTGTTTGTAGACACGCTAATTTTGACGTCATTTTGAGTAAATTTCATATCATATAATAATGCCTCATAATGGTCTGATATTTAATCATTGATTAATTTTTATTGATATTTTTGAGTGTCGGGTCGAACAGACATGTTTAAGTTAATCAATTGAATTGATTTTAACTTAAATTTCAGTTAAAATATGAAGAATTCTAAACGACGTCGACCTGTGTGGACGCCATTTAGAGTTTATTCCTGTTTTGACGGTTAAATTTGAATTTTAATCAGTTGATTAATTAGCTAAAAGACGTCTGTCAGTCCTGACGCGTTTTAGGTTTTCTAGGCTATTTCTACTTCTCTTCCGGATGTTTATCCTTATCTTAATTAGTGTAAAAGACGTCTATCCATGTAGACGCGTTTTAGGTAATAAAGATAAAGATAAGTTTTCCCGGATATTTATCCTTATCTTAATTAATCTGAAAGGCGTCAACCTTGGTGGACGCATTTTAGATAATTACAGATAAATATGAATTAATCAGTATTTATCTGTCAGTAAGATAGATAAATCCTAGATTTTTCTATGTTAATCCGCGAATGCAGAAAAGCCTATAAATACCTTACATCTTGAAGAGTTAAAAAAGTTGAAAGCCATTAAGAGAGAGTGTTATTATAGTGAGTTGAAGATCGGAGCAACGACGTCCAAACGTCGAAGCCCTGCTGTTTCCAGAAGTCGGCGTCCGTTCTTCATCTAATTCAAGGCTTCATCAATCGGCATAAGTGTTTCATTTCTGTATTTTCATTTTACATCTTCATTAATCTCTCATTCTTCATCATCACTTTATGCAATACACACACCACAACATCATCTTTTCAAAACTTATTTGATTAAGGGGTTTTAAAAGTCATCCCAACAAGTAAGTTTGCTATTTAGTTCCATGCTTAAAATCATGATTAGTATGGATACTGCTTCTACTTAAATTCTCATCTTCATTTCTTTCTATATTTTTGCTGCACTCAACAACAACAAGAGAATCAAAAGGAGGACGATCCTCAACCTCAATTTCTCAACCTCAAATTCAACAGCAAGAATAAAGAACAAAGAAAGGGCTCTCTTTCTTCAGCCGGCTGAAGGAGGGGAATCAAGGATTCGATATCTTCCGCGTTCAAACAGGTAGGCGATCATATCTCTTTTGAAACTTTTTAAGTCAAAAGTTTCTGGCGATCACTACACTTAGTTGCTGTTTTTAATAGGTTTATTTTACACTAAACAATCTAGATTTCTCATGTTAATCACACGAGCATTTTAAAGCACTTACAGCTTTTTTGGCGATCACGGTGGGACTTGGTCTCGCCATCTTTTAGTTGTTTTTGTTCTTGCGATCATCAATCGGGCACCCACGGTGCACCATTTGTGTCTTTTGACACGTCCTCACCAATTGGTGAGTGTTCTAGTTTAGTTAATTTTCCTCGTGCACCACGTGCACACCCCAGTGGCAAGATCTTGCCCTCCCCTTGATTAGTTCAACAAGCTGTTTTTGTGATGAAAATGATGTGTGATTGATTGGTTTTCTAGTTGTTTAGTTAGTAAATCATCCTGTTTAAAATCTGGAACTAAAAAAAATCTGCATGAGTTGATTATTTACTGCTTTTACCCTGTTTGAGGAGGATTCAACCCAGAAAATCCTCCTGCAAAACTGTTTCTGCGAACTGAACAGCGTCTAGGAGCACTGACGCGTTTCAAAACCGCGTCAACACACCCAGACGCCTTTCAGTCTTCATATTTTCTCTGCTGTCTGCATCTGTTTCTGCGAAAAATTAAGTTCTGTTTTGAATAGCGTCGACTACCGTCGACGCGATTCAAACAGTTTCTTAGTTATTTCTCAGTTCTCAGATTTTTGTGGCTTGAGTGCTAGCTACCCATTATTATTAAGCATTAGAGGCCATCCAGGCCGTAGGACATACGCATTGAGGCGAATACCCTCCTTTTCTTAGGAACACACTACTTGACGTCAGCAACTCTCTCTGATTGGGTTGGTCCCTTGATCAGACTAGAGAAGTTGATGTTAAGGCCTCCATAAGTCCCCAAAATCAAGGTATTCCTCCTTGATCATCGGGCTGGTTGTACCAATTGAAGTCCCGGCTAGATTCCAAAAGCGTTGTGAGAAAAAGCCCTAGAGAATAACGGTGGAAATTGAACTGAAACTAGGATCCTTTCCCTGAGCGAATTTGTGGTTTAATCCAATTCAAATAACTCAACAAAGAACCTTAAAATCACGTTAAGCATCCACTTGATTGATTAATCTCTGTGCAACTTGTTTGTCAAATCTTTGAAAAAAGAATCTAACATCATGCTGCTGCGATCGGGCAAGGACTTGAGTGTGGCTCCTGACGCCATGGTCAATTACGAGGGAGATGCTAATGCCCCTCAGGATTCTGATTACAACTATGAGAACGGGAGAGATGCTGATGCCTCCCGTAATTCCGTCCCCGTTCCGTTTCGACATGATGGGAACGTCCGGACCCCTCTCTTTCATCCCCATGATCGATATCCTGATCTTCCCCCGCATGAATATGCGATTCATAATTCCAATCTTGAGGGGGACATGAATCAGAATGATCCCTCACCCTCTGATCCTTCGGTTCTCGTCAACACTTTGGGAGTTCTTGCCTCCCGACTGGACCCTCAACAGTTCGAGGCGATCCAGTCTATTCTGAAGGGGAAGGCACCCGTGCAGCCTGCTGAGCTGAACCCTGTCGCTCCCCCTGTTGTTACTCAACAACCTCCTCTTCCTCCTCCTTACATCTATCAGGCCATGGAGGGCCTTCATGTCACTTCTCGGCCAGCCGGGCCGCAGCTTTCATCCTCTAGGCAACCGGCTAGACCGCAAACGCCTGTTTATCAAAATGCCCTCGGGCATGGCAGAAGCTCTGCCGGACCTCCCCTTTATTGTCCCCCCTGTCCAACGTACTCTAGGCAGCAGGCCTATCAAGTACCTCCACCTCCTCCTCCTCCCCAGGCAGATCTGACCACGCAAGCGTTGCTGGCCAAGATGGAGCGCATGGATGAGCAGTTTAACAACCTCCAGAAGATGATGGGGGTTAAAGCTGCGCCAGAGATCAATTTGCCGAGCCTGCCGGTATTCCACCTACCACCCTCTGAGATGCCAGTGTACCGGAAGTACAATGGTACTGGTAACCCCTTCACACATCTGAAGGAGTTTATGTACGAATCATCTTTCTGGCAGAACGACAAGAGGTCGTTGGCCTTTCTGTTCAGGAGATCTCTAGAGGGACCAGCCCTCGAGTGGTTCTTTTCTCTGGAACCCTCCGAAGTAGAGGATTACGGTATCGTTTCACGCAAATTTATCCAACGATACCAGGACAGAGTTGCACCCTCCTTGTCCATTTCTGACCTCATTGCAGAAAAGATGAAACCTGATGAAGAGTTTGTCAGTTTTGCTGACAGGTGGCGGGGCCTGGCTGAAAAGGTGAAAGATCACTTGTCCGAGTCCAAGCAAGTGAAGATGTTAATTTCTAACGCCACGCCCCAATTCAAGCTAGTCCTCTCCTTGAACAATCTGACCAACATGGCAGAGCTCTATGAAAGAGCACGGTACTGCCAAAATGCCTTCAAGGACGCTACGTTCTCTAGTGTCTTTGATCCTCACAGACCCAGCAGGCTTCCACCTCGGAAGCCTGCAGTGTCAAACTCTCCTAGCACAGGTCCGACTACTGAGGGCACGCTCTCTCACGAGTAAGTCAGTAGCATGAATAATAACTCACCCCAGTTCGTGAGGAACCAGCAGCAGTACCAGAGGCCACCGCAGCCAAACCAGCAGGGGTACAGGCAGCAGCAGAACCCCCATTATCAGCAACAGTATCAACGGCCCCAGCAGCCGAATCAGAACCAGCAACAGCAACAGCTACAACAGCCGCCGCAACGGCAACAACAGTACCAGCCCCAACAGCAGCAATATCAGCAACAGCAACAGCAGTATCAGCCGCGTGCACCGCCGGCATACCATAATGTCCCTCCTCCTGCTGACTATAATCAGCAGAGAAGACCTCCAGGCCCTAAAGGGCAGAATACCCGGCCCTCCCAGAATCCTTGGCAGATATCTTCAGTGCTCTAATGGCAGCTAATGCCTTAGTTTTGCCAAGGGAAAAGGCCGTCTGACCTCAAAATGCCGATACGTCCAGGTATTGCTACTTCCATAGGCAACCTGGGCATACCATTGACACCTGCTTCCAGTTCAGATATTATATTCATGATCTCAATGAGCAGGGCGGCATAGACTGGGAGGAGATGAAAAAGTATATATCAGCCCTGAAGGCGAGAAGACCACAGCAGCAAGCAAGACCACCAGTACAAGCAGCAGCACCACCCAACATGGGCATAGTGCAGAATCCACTCCCGGAGCACCATAACCAAAACCAAGTTGCTCCCATTCTGACGAACAGCCAGTCTGAGGCTGGTCGTGGGCAACAGTGGAGAGTAGAGGACTCTTCCTCTCTTTGTTCAACGGGTCACGTTCAAAGTACCGCAGAACGACCACCACGCCGCACCATCCACATACCTAGGCTGCAACCCATTACCATCACCCCTCTACCGACACCCACATATCACTCACACGCACCCAATAACCCATTACCACTACCCGCCTTCCTCAAGCCCATCACGCCCCGCACTCCTACGCCTCCATCATATAACCCCCCGCAAACCAATCATGCGCCCCTTTTACCATCTAGGCCATTACTCCGCGTACCATTTCCTACTTCACCCACTACCACCTACCCTGATACGCCCTTACCATCCAAACCGCTATTACGCGTGCCATTCCCCACTTCACCAACCACTTACCCATCCACCATCCAACCATCTAGGCCTCTAATCCGCACCGCGCCATCACCACCTAGCCCTACGCCATCACCTACATATCAACCCTCTACATCATCCGCACCATCCAACCCTGCGGTACTTAAAGTGTCACCCGGATCCTCCACGGTCGAAGAACATGTGCTCCGAAGTGGAAGGATTTTCAACAAAGTCTTCCCTCAGTCCACAGTTAGAGACGGCCCATCACAGCCGACTGAGGAAGCCCATAATGAAGAGAGTGCACCAGGCACTCAATATGACTTGTTGAAACATCTGGACAGGATACCGGCACGGATCACTGTACTTGAATTGATCAAAAGGTTCAAGATTCACCAAGAAGCCTTAATGGAATATCTACAGAAGGTGATGGTCAACGAGGACGTGCCGGTAGAAAAAATTGCAGCACTACTAGTTCCTCAGGGGGATCAGCCCTCCATTACATTTCACACATCGGAACTAGCACCGCCAACAGCCAGAAGCATGGCTCTGAGCATCACGGTCAACATCTGTAAGAAGACCGTGGATGCATGCCTGGTAGATACAGGGGCTTCGATCAATGTTTTACCTCCGAAGACCCTGGAGCTGTGCGGTGTGCCCAAAGAAAAATGGCTGCCTAGCCCAATCTCTGTGACAGCATATGACAACTCTACCCGTTCCCCTCTGGGAATGGTTTATTTGAAGGTGGAGCTAGGCCCTGTGAGTCATGCAGAGGTCGAATTTCACATCCTGGAAATCGACCCTTCTATAAATGCCATTTTGGGTCATCCTTATATCAAAACTCTTGAGGCGATTCCCTCTACGAATCACCAATGCCTCAAATTCCCTTTCAAAGGACGAATTATTAAAGTGACGAGCATGCCGATCCTTGCTGCTGCTCATACCTTGAATATTAAATCTGCTGCTTTACCTGGCCGACAACCTTTTCTGTCGGTATTACAGGTCTACCGTCCAGTGGCTGATCCTCTAAAAGCCGCCACTATTTCTCCATACCCGTTAGATGCCGTAAAAAGGGGGAAGTGCATGAGTACCCCAGGATGGAGAATTATGATGAAGAACGGCTACGAGCCTGGGAGAGGTCTGGGCACACAATTGCAAGGCAGGACCACTCCTGTTAAAGATCATCGAGCAGCACCTGGAAGTGGTCTGGGCTATAGGCCAAGAAGACTGCAGCAAGATTTGGGTCAGCAAGCAAAGAGTGAAGAAGGTCGAAAAATCTGGGAGACAATGTCTACACCACCTAAAGAAGGCCGAGATCCCCTAACATGGACCCTGTATACACACTTTGTAAAAGGGTCCATACTTAGCCACGACAACACGGTGGTCATTACTTCGTGCTTTGACTTCCATGACATATATGGGAGGGACTTGGCCAGACATTGCTCAGAACTACTTACGTACCAATCCTTGGAGGCTCTGCGGCCTATGAAAAGGAGAAAATTCCATGATCCTGAATGCGAATGGTACAGGTGGTTCGATCTGAGAGACCTTTATATTGCACTGAACAGATTGTTCTTAGATCCTGCAGAACCTAAGTGGCCGCCGTAGATTGATGAGCTTATTGAAAGCCCTGGTGCCATCTTTGATAAGCGGATATTGCTGTCCGAAAAGACCGATGAAGGGGAGCCAGATGACCACTACGAAGCTGGTTGTACTACAGATCTGCTATGGAGGGGGACATATCCTTCACATGTCTTCATGCTCCATACTCTATTTCGCACACTGCTCTTGACCCCGACTTGGTCGCGGGTCATTATTGAAGATATTCCACGGGCTCCGCCCGTTATGATTACTCTGTCCCCTCGGGACCTTATTCCACAACCTCCTCTCGATCTAGAGAGAATGTATGATTTGATCTGGGACATATTACTATATGATCCCCCTAATCCTCTGGCCTTGGTGCCACTTCCTCCATCTGATTCTCCTTCTATTTGTATTCACTCCTGCTTCATGTTTAATTCCTCTGATATCAAAAAAAAAACGCCAATTTTACAACAAATTCTTCTCAAATCCTTATCGAGGAAACATCTTACTTGTCCGATCGCACCCCGCCGCGCGGGTCCTTCGGTCAAGATTCTCTCTTAAATCTACTCTGTCCCTCCCCTCGGGAGGATTCTCTTGTATTTCCACTTGTATCCCAGGATTTCCATCCTACTTCATCTTCATTAGGTTATGATAGTGAGTTTAGTGAAGTTAGGCAGTCTAGTTTTAGGCAGGTTAGTCAAGTTAGGAAGTCTAGGAAGCCTAAGGGTAGGCGAATTCCAGATAGATACCTCCAGGACTTACCTGATAGATACTTTTCTTGCTCTTTGATCCCTCAGTTTTTAGAAAATCCAATTCAGATGCCAGAAGATTTCATGGACGATGAGTCAGTCAATGTTGGGTACGGGGTATATGAGTTAGTGCATGAAAAGGACCCCATTGTTGAAGATGAGGAAGATGACGAGGACGCAGCTGAGGCATATGCCAGTGGAGTGAAGAAATTCGATGAACCCTCAGCTGCCGTAGAAGAGCCCACCAAAGCAATCAATTTAGAGACTGAAGACGAACCTAAGGTTGTCCTCGTCAGTAAAAATCTTTCTACAGAGGATGAGAAGGCAATGGTACAAGTACTTAAAGACTATAAGGACACTTTCGCCTGGAGTTATGAAGATATGCCGGGGTTAGACTCATCCTTAGTTGAACACAAGTTGACGTTAAAGGAAGGAGCTAGCCCTGTCAAGCAGAAATTAAGGCGATTCCACCCACAAATGGCTCTAAAAATGAAGGAAGAGGTTGACAAATTGCATAAAGCCAAATTTATTAGAATTGTCCTTTATCCACAATGGGTGGCCAACATAGTCCCGGTTATGAAGAAGGATGGGAATGTCAGAATTTGCATTGACTTCCGTGATTTGAACCGGGCGTGTCCTAAAGATGATTTTCCATTGCCTCATATTAATGTACTTATTGATAATACCGCTGGCTATGAAACTTTATCATTTATGGACGGATTTTCAGGATACAATCAGATTAAGCTGGCAGAAGAGGATCAAGAGAAAACGTCATTCACTACACCTTGGGGAACATACTGTTATGTCGTCATGCCATTTGGATTAAAGAATGCTGGAGCCACTTATCAGAGGGCCATGATGGCAATATTTCATGACATGATGCACATAGATCTGGAAGTGTATGTGGATGATTTATTGGTTAAATCTAAGACAAAGGGTGAGCATGCCAAAGTTTTGGCAAGGGTATTAGAGAGATCGAGAGAATATCAGTTAAAGATGAACCCCAAGAAATGTGTATTCGGGTATCTTCAGGAAAGTTGCTTGGATTTATTGTCAGCAAACGGGGAATTGAGATCGATCCCAATAAGGTGAAGGCTATCAGAGAAATGCCACCTCCCAAAAACTTGAAAGAGTTGAGAGGATTAATCGGGAGGTTACAATTTATTCGCCGCTTTGTTTCCCAGCACTCACAAAAGTGTAAGCCGTTTTACGAGCTTACCAAGCCGAGAGTCAAATTCGATTGGGACGATAAGTGTCAGGAGGCATTCGATGGATTAAAGAACTATCTAGCAAGTCCTCCTGTTTTGAGACCACCATCTCCAGGCAAACCATTGATACTTTATATTTCAGTCCTGGATGATGCAGTAGGGGCTGTCCTAGCACAAGAGGATGAAGAAGGAAAAGAGAGGGTAGCCTACTATCTCTCTAAACTTCTCAACCCCGCTGAACAGAGATACATGGCGATGGAGAAAACCTGTGCAGCATTAGTCTGGGTTGTGCAGAAACTAAAGCATTATTTTCTGGCCCATGAAGTCCATCTCATCGCTAGGATGAATCCGATTAAATTCCTTCTGGAGAAATCTGTCCTTACTGATAGGTTAGCGCGATTGCAAAGCTTTCTATCTCAATTCGATATCACTTATGTTCAGCAGAAAGCAATCAAGGGCTATGCCATAGCAGAACATCTCGCTCATCATCCCCTTCCTCGATTTGATCCAGTACGATCAGAGTTTCTGGATGAGGAACTGATGTCCGTAAATCAAATCAGAGATGATATGTGGACTCTGCATTTTGACGGAGCTCTGAATTCTCATGGAAAAGAGATCGGTATCGTTCTGTTATCACCTGAAGGTATCACCATTCCCCAAGCCTTTCAGCTTGATTTTCCAGTCACAAACAATATAGCTGAATACGAGGCACTTCTTGCTGGCCTCGAGGCTGCTCATTTTCATGGTGCCACCAAACTCAGGATTGTAGGTGATAGCCAACTGATTCTTCGCCAAGTGCTGACCAAGTATCGAACTCTTGATCCTAAGCTCAAGCCTTATCAAGAACTTACTTCTGCTTACTCAAAGCTTTTCACGAAATTGATCTTTGTCCATGTCCCTAGGAATCAAAACATCTTAGCTGACGCTCTAGCTTCACTGGCATCTTCTCTTGATTTTCCAATTAGCAAACAATCCGAATCAATCATAGTTCATAGGCGTCTTTCACCCGCCGTGAAAGACCCTTCATTCCTTAGAACTAAAGAGAAATTTCTGAAGAAAGTCAGAGACGGAGATATCATTGAAAAGAGAGAAATCATGTTAATAGAGCTGTTAGAAGAGATGGATGATGAACAGAAGCCATGGTATTATGAAATTGCAAAATATTGTGAAGATCAATCGTATCCTGAGGAAGCTACAACTGAGGAGAAGAGAGCTATCAAGAGAGTTGCTCAACGATACACCCTAGTTGGGGGAGCACTGTACAAGAGAGGTTTTGATGGAGTTCTTCTGAGATGTCTAGACGAAGATGAGCTTTGGAAGGTTATGGAAGGAGCTCATAGTGAAATTTGTGGTAGCCATGTCAATGGACAGATGCTATCAAAGAAGATCCTTAGACAAGGATTTTATTCGCTAACCATGGAAGAAGACTGCGTAGGATATGTCCGTAGGTGTGCTAAGTGTCAACTTCACGCCGACAAAATTCATTCTCCTGCATCTTCACTCCATCCTGTTTCCTCCCCATGGCCTTTCTCCATGTGGGCTTTCGACATCATTGGACCCCTTGGCAATCCAGATTACGACATCAAGCAAAAATCTTTCATTCTCACGGCAACGGAATACTTCACCAAGTGGGCAGAAGCTGAAGCGTACGTGGAGATCAAAGCATCAACCGTATGCAAATTCATCATGAAGAACATCATCACCCGATTTGGAATTCCAAGTACCATCGTCACCGACAACGGACCGCAGTTCGTGTCACAAGAATTGAAGGACCTCTGCAACAGGTATAGAATTACATTGCATCATTCGTCTCCTTATTATCCGCAAGGCTTTGATAAAAATCATCAAAAAGACGTGCAAATCTAACAAATTTGCAGACTGGCCAGAAAAATTAGTTGAGGCTCTATGGGCCTACCGAACTTCAATCCGCATGCCCACTGGGCAAACTCCTTATTCCCTAACATTTGGAATGGAGGCAGTAGTTCCATATGAGATCCTCATACCGTCATTAAGAGTACAATTGAATAAGGAATTTTCCATTGATGAACATCGTTCAGCACTCCTTGCTCAATTGGAACTTTTAGACGAGAAAAGATGGTCAGCTGCTAATCATGCAAAAGTTTATCAAAACAGACTAGCACGTTTTTATCAAAAGAAAGTCATTGAACGTAAATTCAAAGTCGGTGAAATGGTCGTCAAAAGGATTTTTGTAAAACCTGGTGCTCCGCGTTCTAAGATCCAACCCAATTGGGAAGGACCTTATGTTGTATCGCACGTTTTTCCTGGTAATGCTTATCGTCTTGTTAATGCAGAAGGAGAAGAGCTAAATCATCCCTGGAATGGCTTACATCTTAAGAAATACTACCCTTAGGTTAAAAAGTCGATCAGTATGGTACAAAGACCAGTGGAATCAGAAAATTTATAAACTCAAATTTCCTTAATAGTCTGGATAACTTAACTTCAAATACATTACTACACACACTAACACGTTTGATTCGTGAGTAACAAGAGATGCTAAGTCCTAAAGAATATCAAAAGCTTGACCAAAAGGGTAAAGTACAAATCATTTCTTTTTAAAGCAAAATTCTGTTTTACACTCGGCCCATGATGTCGGAACGAGACTTAGAATAGATTACCAAGAATACTCGCCATCTTAGTAGGAGGCCGTCATAAAAAAAAGGGGGAGATCCGCCCCAAAGAAAAAAAAGAAAAGAATAGAAAAACAAAAGCAAAAGGTAAAAAGCCAAATGTCAAAAGGTTATTGCATTACAAACGTTACGTCAAGGCCATGAAATGAAATGAAAGGGAACGCAAGGTCGATAAATACCCCGGAAAGAAAATGACCGAACCCCAACGGATATTAGGGTAGGAAAGGAACATCTTTTTAAGTCTCCGGAACCTTCTCATGGGCTTTCTAAACATATTCTTTTTTTTCTTCTAAAGAGATGTACTCCAAACTTAAGGAATGGCTTAGATTGACTAAGGGTCAAATCATCAAATGGGATCACGAATGGAAACACAAATTCAAACACGATGGTTTTAAGTTAAGTTGTTAAAGAACAATTTGGGAATTAAGTTAATAAATGAATATGATCTTTTGATCTGAGTATCATGCTGATCTTTTAGTCAAAAACCCAAAAAAATACATATGTCAAAAACCCAAAAAAAAATACATATGCCAAAAATCAAAAAAAAAAATACATATGTCAAAATTAAAAAAAAGCATATATTTCAAAACCCCAAACAAAAATGAAAATTTCAAATATTTCAATTAGCATCTGCTTGTTGCATTTAGTATGTTTCATTCATTTTATTTTCAGTGAGCATCTGTCTGCTTGCATGTTGCATTTTGCTTAAGTTTGATTATTCTCATTACCTTTATTAATAAAGGCCATGCCCCTTGACCATTCTATCAAGGATAGGATCAAGTAGTCGGTTACTTAACCAGGCAAGGGGCTAAGCCTAAACAGATACTTAACATGTTTGTTCAAGTTGTATACAGGACACAAGGCATTGGTAGAGTTGGAATCCGAATAGAGAACAACCAGAAACCTGTTTCTGAAATTCAAAGAAAACCCGAGTAAAGCTGGAAAATATCAAGAAGATCCCACTGTGGGAGTTATGAAGTCCTGACCGTGGCTAAAAAGACGGTTATTTCTACCCTTGTACTATTTCATGTAATTATTTTGCATTCACATTACTATATGTTAAATATTTATTAGAGTATATCAAGGATCTTGTGGTTTTGATGAAACTGGAATTTGAGTTCCCCTTCAACAAAAACAGTGATAATTCCAGATAATTCTTAATTGCATGGATAGGCTGTTTGATTATTAATTAGTGAGGACGATTGTTCCACTTTTGTAAAACGGTGCGTGGATAAACAAGCTTCGGCTTAGCACTGAATTACAAGAATTTGTATCTTGACTCATTAATGACAATTTAACAATATTATCCTTGATTAATTTATATTTTATTTGACTTTATAATTTTCTTTTAGCCCAGCATGCATCATGTAGGACTTTGAAATCATTATGATAAGGATTAATTATTGATTAAGTTTCAGACCATTAATCAAATAATTAAACATGATATGAAATATTCCATTCTGAATTGAGTATCTTGATTATCTTTGAGGTTCGCTTGAAAATATCCTTGGAATTCTATCATTTCTTGGATTCTTTATCCAATATTCTTGTTTTCTTTTAAGATCCATCATGGCTGCAGCACGTCCACATTGGCTGGCAAACGCTCCCCATGATGAAACCTACAATGTTTATGACCTGGGGTACTTCCCACTCCGAGGAGGTTGATCAACCTTATTTTATTTCCTTGTCTACCTCATCCAGATAGGATTGATTCCATTGATCTCATTGAGCTATCTTCATTGATAATTTCGAGAAAAATTCCAATCATGTGATGTTAAGAGCGTGTCTCATCACACCTAGGCATCACCTTTTCAATACATTCCATTCCATTTCACTCCCTTGCAAAGACGATGCCAAGGTGAGGCAGCTGTAGACACGCTAATTTTGACGTCATTTTGAGTAAATTTCATATCATATAATAATGCCTCATAATGGTCTGATATTTAATCATTGATTAATTTTTATTGATATTTTTGAGTGTCGGGTCGAACAGACATGTTTAAGTTAATCAATTGAATTGATTTTAACTCAAATTTCAGTTAAAATATGAAGAATTCTAAACGACGTCGACCTGTGTGGACGCCATTTAGAGTTTATTCCTGTTTTGACGGTTAAATTTGAATTTTAATCAGTTGATTAATTAGCTAAAAGACGTCTGTCAGTCCTGACGCGTTTTAGGTTTTCTAATCTATTTCTACTTCTCTTCCGGATGTTTATCCTTATCTTAATTAGTGTAAAAGACGTCTATCTATGTAGACGCGTTTTAGCTAATAAAGATAAAGATAAGTTTTCCCGGATATTTATCCTTATCTTAATTAATCTGAAAGGCGTCAGCCATGGTGGACGCATTTTAGATAATTACAGATAAAGATGAATTAATCAGTATTTATTTGTCAGTTAAGATAGATAAATCCTAGATTTTTCTATGTTAATCCGCGAACGCAGAAAAGCCTATAAATACCTTACATCTTGAAGAGTTAAAAAAGTTGAAAGCCATTAAGAGAGAGTGTTATTATAGCGAGTTGAAGATCGGAGCAACGACGTCCAAACGCCGAAGCGCTGCTGTTTCCAGAAGTCGGCGTCTGTTCTTCATCCAATTCAAGGCTTCATCAATCGGCATAAGTGTTTCATTTCTGCATTTTCATTTTACATCTTCATTAATCTCTCATTCTTCATCATCACTTTATGCAATACACACACCACAACATCATCTTTTCAAAACTTATTTGATTAAGGGGTTTTAAAAGCCATCCCAACAAGTAAGTTTGCTATTTAGTTCCATACTTAAAATCATGATTAGTATGGATACTGCTTCTACTTAAATTCTCATCTTCATTTCTTTCTATATTTTTGCTGCACTCAACAACAACAAGAGAATCAAAAGGAGAAGAACAATCAAAGTCAAAAGGATTTCTGGACGATCCTCAACCTCAATTTCTCAACCTCAAATTCAACAGCAAGAACAAAGAACAAAGAAAGGACTCTCTTTCTTCAGCCGGCTGAAGGAGGGGAATCAATGACTCGATATATTCCCCGTTCAAACAAGTAGGCGATCATATCTCTTTTGAAACTTTTTAAGTCAAAAGTTTCTGGCGATCACTGCACTTAGTTGCTGTTTTTAATAGGTTTATTTTACACTAAACAATCTAGATTTCTCATGTTAATCACACGAGCATTTTAAAGCACTCACAGTGTTGTCAATGAGTACATCTATGTGAGGCAATGGAAAGTCGTCTTTATGACATGTCCGGTTCATATCTTGGAAGTCAATACAAATTCTGACTTTTCTGTCCTTTTTCATAACTAGGATTATATTAGCCACCCATTATGGATAGATGACAACTCTAATGAATTTGGCTTTATGCAGCTTATCGACCTCTTCTTTCATTTTCAATGCCATTTGAGGGTGGAATCGCCTTAACTTTTGTTTAATCGGACTAACTCCATCTTTTAATGTTAATCGATGTTCCACTAAGGAAGAATCTAGTCCCGGCATATCTTCATAACTCTAGGCAAAAGTATCTTTATAACCCTTGAGAACTTGGACCACTGCCTCTTCGTCTACTTCAGACAGGTTCTTACTGATGAGGACAACCTTAGATTCATCTTCAGTCCCTAGATTGATCTCTTTAGTAGGCTCTTCTATGGCAGCTGAGGGTTCATCGAATCTCTTTACTCCACTGGCATACGCCTCAGCCGCATCCTCGTCGTCTTCTCCTTCTTCATTAATATGGTCTTTCTCATGTAACAACTCATATACCCCCCGTATCCATCATCGACTAACTCATCAACTTCACATTCTTCTGGTATTTGAATGGGATCTTCTAACAGCTGAGGGATTTGGGAGCAAAAAAGGCATCTTAAAGCTAAATCCTAGAGGTATCTACTTGGAACTCGTCTACCCTTAGATTTCCTAGATTTCTTAACCTGATTGACCTGCCTAGAACTAGACTCCCTAACTTCACTAGACTCCCTATCCTGACCTAATGAGGACGAAGAAGGATAAAAATCAAGGGGTACAAGAGAGAATATAGGTGAATCCTCACAGAGCAGATATAGAAAGGAATTTTGCCCGAATGTCCCGCGCAGTTGGGTATAGTCGAACAAATATGAAGTTTCCTCAACGAGGATTTGGGAGGAAGAAGTTGCCAAATTGGCACTTTTTTGTGTGAATTATTTAAGTTTATCATAAAGCAGGAAAGGACATGAATAGGGGGAGAATGAAATGATGGAGGTAATGGCACCAATGCCCAAGGATGGGGGGGATCATACAACAGTATGTCCTAGATTAGATTGTAGATCCTCTCAAGATCGAGAGGAATCTGAGAAATTAGGTCCTGATGGGACATAGTAATAATAATGGGCGGAGCCCGTAGGATGTCTTTAGTAATGACCTGCGACCAAGTTGGAGTCAGGAGTAGGGTGCGGAACAGAGTGTGGAGGGTGAAAACATGAGAGGGATAGGTTTCCCTCCAGAGAAGATCAGTGGTGAATCCGGTTTCATAAGGGTCATCCGGCTCCCCTTCATCAGTTTCTTCAGTCAGCAAAATCCTTTTATCAAAGATGGCTCCGGGCCTTTCAATTAATTCATCTATCAGTGGCGGCCACTTTGGTTCTGATGGATTTAAGAATAGCCTGTTCAGTGCAATATACAGGTCCCATGTATCAAACCAGCGGTACCACTCACATTCTAGATCTTAAGTCTTCCTCCTCTTCATCGGCCACAGAGCCTCCAAAGACTGGTATGCAGTTGTGAACAATGTCTAGCCAGATCCTTCCCATATATATCATGCAGGTCAAAATGGGAGGTAATCACTATTTTATTATTGTGGTCATGTTGAATCACAGGCCCTTTAACAAAATGAGTGGACAAGGTCCAAGTCAGGGGATCCCGATTTTCTTTGCAAGGGGTAACCATTGTCTTCCATATCCTCTGACCATCTTCGCCTTCTTGTTGTTCCACAATCTTATGCCTCACTTTCTCCGGCCTATAGTCTAAGCCGCTGCCAGATATCTTTCTCTCATCTGTCACTGGTTTAGTTCTTCCTTGCAACCGGGTGCCCAGACCCTTTCTTGAACGATATCCCACCTTCAGCATGATGTTCTAGCCTGGGGTATTCATGGACTTCCCTCGCTTCATGGCATCGTTCGGGTAAGATGTAGACATGATATGCTTAAAGGGGTCTACCGAAAGGATGTAGGTTTGGAATAAAGAGATGGCTGGCCTTTGAGCGGTCGGAAGGACTGGATTTGGACTTATATTCAGCGAGTGGGTTGCAGCAAGGATAGGCATACTAGTGAATTTAATGATACGTCCTTTGTAAGGGAATTTGAGGCATTGGTGGTTCGTTGATGGAATCGCCTCAAGTGACTTGATGTAAGGACGACCGAGTATGCCTTTCAGTGAAGGGTCTATCTCGAGAATAAGAAATTTGACCTTAGCATAGCAAGCAGGGCCTAACTCTATCTTCAAATAGACCATGCCAAGAGGTGAACCGGTAGAGTTATCATAGGTTGTAACAATTATGGGAGAAGGCAGCCATTTTTCTTTCGGGACTCCGTAGAGCTCCAGAGTTCTTGGTGGTAACACATTGATAGATGCCCAATATCTACTAGACATGTATCCACAGCCTTTCTACATATGTTGACGGTTATACTTAACGCTATGCCCCTTACTGCCAATGGTGCCAGTTCAGAATTATGGAAGGATATGGAGGGTTGATCCCCTAGATGGACCAACAATGTGGTGATCTTTTCTACTGGCACGTCTTCACTGACCATTACCCATTGTAGGTAGTTCATTAGGACTTCTTGATGGACCTTGGATCTTTTGATCAGCTCTAGTATAGAAATACGTGTCGGTGTTCTATCTAGCTGTTTCAACAAATCATAGTGAGTACCAGGTGTACTCTCTTCATTCTGAACCTCTTCTATCGGCTGTGATGAGCCATCTCGCACCGTAGACTGGAGGAACACCCTGTTCAATATTCGGCCGCCTCGGAGCGCATGTTCTTCAATAGTGGAAGGTCCAGCCGTTATCTTGAGCACTGCTGTGCTGAGGAGGGGTTCGGAGGATATAATGGTTTGGTAAGCAGGTGTTGGTGGGTTATTTGATGGAGGTAAGGGGACTCGGATGAGTGGTTTTGGAGGGTTATAGGTATGGATAAACGGGTGATGGTGACGGATTATTTAGTGGAGGTACCGTGCGGATGAGCGGTTCAGAGGGTTGTATGGTACCGGGGTGAGTGGTTGTTGCAGGTGATGTAGGGAATGGTATACAGAGTAGTAGTTTAGATGGCATGAGGGGTGGATAGTTGGTTTGCGGAGGTTTGTTTAATGAAGGTGTGGTGGTGGAGGGTGTAATGGGTTTAATGGTGATGGGTTGTGGTTTGGGTATGCGGACGATGTGGCAAGGTGGTTGCTTGGCAATGCTTGATACATGACTTGTTGAATAGGTAGAGGAAGAATCCTCTACTTTCCATTGTTGCCCTCTACTAGCCTCAGACTAGCTACCCGTCAAAATGGGGGTGATCTGGTTTTGATGTTCCGGCAGCGGGTTCTGCACTATACCCATATTCTGTGGTGTTGTTTGTTGTACCGATGCACTATGGATTGACTGCTGCTGCTGTGGTGGCTGTGGTTGCTGCTACTGTTGCTGAGGTCTTCTCACCTTTAAGGCGGCTATGTACTTATTCATCTCCTCCCAATCAATCCCTCTTTGATCATTGAGATTATGAATGTAATCCTGAAAGTGGAAACAAGCATCTACTGTGTGTCCCAGTTGATGATGGAACACGTAGTAACGGGACATGTCAACATTTGGTGGCCAAACGGCCCTTTCCTTCGGTAGCATTAAGGCATTGGCTGCCATAAGGGCATTAAATATATCCGTGAGGGATTTTGGTAAATGGGGGTATGCCGGCCTTCTGGGGCCAGGAGGTTTCCTTTGCTGTGTATAGTCATTAGGAGGAGGAACATGAGTATAATTCGGCTGTTGTTGTGGTGGGTTGTATACTTGCTGAGGGGGGTGTTACGATGCTGATTGAGGCTGCTGAGTAAGAGGCCTGTAACCCTGTTGGTTTTGAGGCCTTGGTGATTGATATTGTTGCTGATTCCTTATAAATTGGGACTGATTATTGTTCATTATACTGACCTGTTCATGAGACAGTGTACCTTCGGTAGTTGGACCCATAGAAGAAGAGTTAGGGATAATAGACTTTCGAGGTGGAGGTCTATTGGGTCGATGAGGATCGAAGACACTAGCAAAGGTGGAGTCTTTGAACGCGTTCTGAGCATAACGTGCTCTTTCATACAGATCTGCCATGGTGGTCAAGTTATTTAGTATCAACACTAGCTTGTACTATGGGGTGGCATTGGCAACCATCATCTTTACCAGTTCTTGTTTGGACAGGTGATCTCTTATCTTTTCAGCCATCCCTCGCCACCTATCGGCGAACACTATAAAGTCTTCATCTGGCTTCATCTTGTCATTGAATAAGTCAGTGATGGACAAGGTAGGTGCCACCCTATCTTTGTATCTTTGTAGGAACCTCTTTGACACCATGTCAAAGTTCTCTACCTCACTTGGGTCTAAAGAGAAGAACCACTCCAAGGCTGATCCCTCTAATGATCTTCTGAAGAGGAAAGCCAGTGCTTTTTTATCATGCTGTCAAAATGATGATTCATACATGAATTCTTTGATGTGAAGGAAAGGATTGCCTGTGCCATTGTACTTTCTGTAGACTGGCATTTTAGAAGGCAAAAGATGGAATACTGGCAAATCAGGGACAGAGAATTCGGGAGCGGCCTTGTTGTCCATATTCTTTTCAAGATTCTTAAACCACTCATCCATCTGGGAAAATTTATTAAGTAGGAGTTGAGTGGTAGAATCTACTGGTGGAGGTGGTGGTTATTGAAAAGACTACCTTTGCAAATAAGCAGGGATGCGAGGACAATGAGGTTGTGAATTGGCGGCGTTCACACCGTGCCCAAAGGTATTATGATAAATTGGGGTTTGGGGCCTGACAGGATGCCGTGAACCAGATTATTGAGGGCCTATGTGTCGAGGAGTGGAAATATAAAGGCCTTCCATAGTCTGAGTAGGAGCTTGATAAGAAGAAGGGTGAATCGAGGGACTTGGCTCAAAAGGATGCAGTGGAGTTTTTCATTTTAGAATGGATTGGATGGCGTCAAATTGACGATGATCCACATGATTAGATAAAGCTCCCATGAGGGCAGCGAAGTCAGAAGGATGATTGGTAGAGGACCCAGCTTGGTCTTGGGCTCTTTCAAAGGTGGGATTGGAGATGACATGGACACGCGATTGATCGCCCAAGTCCGGATGGTATTGATCATAATCCTGAAACTGAGGGGCATGAGAATCTCCTTCGTGTATAGTTTGGAATTGGTCAGGCTAACCAGAGATATAGGCGTCTCTTTCATCTTCAGAATAAGGTGTACCATGAACTTGAGGGGCATAAGCATCTCCCTCATACTTGACCAGATCTTCTTGTTCAAAAGCAACCATACGGACGATTCTACCTAAACATAGCATCATTGTGTTGAGATGACAATTATTTCAATCAAGTTGGCACAGATTAACAACCAAGTAGATGCTTACGTTGTTTTGAGAGTTACTTGCTGGGTTAATTGGATTTTTAAACTCAAGTTCTCTCAATGGGTAGGATCCTAATTTCAATTCAATTTCCATAGTTATGCTCTACGGCTTCACTCACAACGATATGAATAACTGCCCAGGACTTCAAATGGTACAACCGGCCCGATGAACAAAGAGGAGTTCCTTGCTTTTGGGGACTTACGGAGGTCTTAACATCAACCACTCTAGTCTGACTGAGGGACCGACCCAGTCAGAGAGAGGTGAGGATGCTTAGAGAAGTGTTCCTATAGGAGGGGGGTGAGCCCCGATGCAAATGACCTATGGCCTGGACGGCCTCTAATGTAGAATAAATAAATATAGGTAATAATGAAATCAATGATCCGAGTGTTAGTGACCAACAGAGAAAAGAGCTTGAATCGCGTCGCTGTTCGCAGACGCTATTCAAGACAGTAGCCTCTCCTGTTTACAGTGGCTCGGGTAGCAAGAGAGATAAAAGGGGCACTAAATTACGTCTTCAAAGGGCGACAAGCTTAATGAAACGTGTCGCTCTATGCAGACGCGCTTTGGGTCCCAAAAACAACAAACAGACAGTAAAACCAGAGGCAATCCCCTCCCCAAATAATAGGATGAATAATAGATCAACTTATTATGCGACAACAGTTAAATATATAGGCTAATCATGCGACATCATGGATATTAATTTAAACAAAACACACTTTCTAATACTACTTCTCAAGGCAATCAAGGGAGGGCAAGATTTTGCCACAAGGGGGATGTGCACGAGGTGCACATGGGGATAAGGATCAAATAGCTAACCAACAAACCATCAAATGTGCCCGAAGGACACAATCGGTGCACCGAGGGTACCCAATGGAAATAATAAGAGTAAATAAAGAGAAACGACAAGACAAGTCCCACCGTGATTGCCAAAAAGCTGTAGTGCTAAAAAAGGGCATGTGTTCATCATGCTATCATGTGTTTACTATGATTAACAATATGAAAGAAATTATGATCGCCAGAAACCGAGGGTTTCAAAGGAAAAGTGATAGCTTACTAACCTTGCAAAATCGGGAGAGTGTGGGGTTCTTTTGTTCCTCTCTTTCGGCCGGCCGAAAGAAAAGAGCCTTCTTTTGTTTTTTACTCTTGTTCGTTGGAGGTATTTCTTCTTTCGTCTACACTCTAAGCTTTCCTCTAAATCTCCTTCAAACCTTGCAAGAAATATTTAAAAAAAGAAAAAGAAAAAGAAAGAAAGAAAGAAAACAAATAGATTAGAACTAAAGAGAGGTAGTATCTATTCTATCTAACAAAATTATCATGCAACTAAACTAAAAAGCTCACTTGTTTTGTGTTCTTTTTAATCCCTAAAGGATGTATAGGCATGGAAAAGATGAAGTAAATGTGTGTGATGAATTGATGCAATGAAGAACTGTATGAAAATAGAAATCTAAACTATATAAATCTATCAAAATTCAATGGAAGAAAATCAAGGAGAGAGGAAAAGGATGGCCCCTCAATAGCCTTGGTCTTCAATAGGCTTCAAAGGGTGAAAAGGATGAAGAAGATCAAGCTTTCCTTGCTGTCCACATTCTTCTTCTTGAGCGCCTTCAAAAATCTTGTTGGACCAAAAGCCAACCTTTTTTAAAGGTCAATGTCTATATGTATTTATAAGAAGTGATTCAAGGGTATTTTGTCTTTCAAAAAGACTCTCCCGCAGCTCAGACTCGCCTTGGATGACCATGAAGGGAATTGGAAACCCTTCCAACCTCTGGAACTGGATTATCTTGGCCAGATCATGTTTATCAGGAAATTCTTTAAACGCGTCGTTCAATGAGGACGCCTTTTAGTTAATTAATGTGGCTAGAATATAAATAAATCATGAAAAGGAAATCGAAAACAATTAGGAAACATAAAAGGCGTCGTTAACGCGCGACGCGCTTTAGACAATTTAGGAAATTAACTAGAATTAGAAATAGTAAACCTAGGCGGATTAGGACCTAAATGGCGTCGTCCACAGGCGACACTATTCAGTTAAATCCTCTTAAATTTACTAATTTTAATTCTGAATTGATTTCTGTTATGAATCCAAATGGCGTTGCGCGTGAGCGACGTGATTCACTGAATCTCAAGAGAAAATCAATAAAAGTTAATTAATGATTAAACATCAGACCATTCTGGGGTATTATCATTGTGACATGAAATTTACTCAATATGATGTCAAAATTAGCATATCTACAGCGGGGAACTGATATCTGAATATGGATATTTAATTTCCCCTTTGTTTGTCCTTAGTTCATATTGTACCAAGGATGACTCAAAAGAGTTAGTCAATATCCGTTTCCTTGTTTGCTTCTACCTTTTTCCCTTAGGAATCCAGAGTCAATCTTCTGGTTGTAGATTTGGGCTATTTTCTCTTGGAGCATCGTCTTCGTCAACACCATCTTCTTTGGGAATGACCTTAGAAATTTTGGAGGGTGGAGAAGGTGGATGGCTAGAAGTGGAGTAAAAGTAGTAGCGAAAGCAACAATGAAGATAAGAGTAGGTACTTGAATGGAGGCAAGTGGAATTGGTGGACAAATAGTGGATGGTGGTGAAGTACTAACATGTGGTGGAGAAGTGGACATGGGTGATGATGGATAAGATGAGGTGGTAGAAACAAAAGTGGTATATGTAGGAATAGGAAGAGGAATTGTTGTGGTGGTCTTATTGATCTATTGGATTGTTGATGGTAAAGGAATAATGGCTGTTAAAGCAATGGTGGAAGAAGGAATTTTGACAGAAAGGTAGATGATAGGAAGAGAATTGACTACATCAAGATTGGAAAGAATGTAGTTTGAGTGGAGATTGTGGTTTGGTAGAGGTGGTAGGGGTACTAGATAAGGTGAAGTAGAGGTAGAAATTTGTAGAGTAGGAGGAGGAGAGGTATGAGGTACTGCATTAGAATTTGAAGAAGGAATGGGAAAAGCAGTAGGAGGAGGAGTAGTACGAGGTGGACTAACCCGAGAGGGTGAGGTCCTTCTAGGCCTTTGAGAAAGTATCTTGGTCTTCTCGGGCCTAAGCACTTCTGCTCTTAATGGCTCTATTGCTGCTTTTATTGTAGATGCACTCTTTGTCATACTAATCTCTAGTATTATCTGCTTCAATTTATTTAGACTGCCTACCTCCCTATTGTTGGATATCTTGGGTATAATGATGAATCATCTTGGTATGTAGAGGGAACACTCTCTGACCTCTTTCGAGTTTCCTCCTTCTGACCAGTTGGAGGAGGAAGAGGAGAAGGAATTGAGTTCCATCTATCCCAATTGTCTACTCTCTCCTCATCAAACATTCATGCATTAATCATGTCATCAACATGACCCATGGCTTCTTCAGTTTGAGCTCTCTCTTCTTGTAAAGTGGCCTCCCCCTCAATTGGTGTATGAGTTGATTGAGTTGGAGTTTAATCTATTTGAGGTTCTCCTTGCAGTGAGGCTATGGGTTCCCTGGCCTCTTCTTGTGTCTCCATTATCTCAGGCTAATCTTGAGAGACTTCATCTTGCATTGCAACTCTTGTCACATTAATTGCCACTATTACCTCCTCAGGTGAGTCTAAGGCCCAACTTATGTTGTTGCCTTAGCTAGTGCTATCGGTGTCTTTGCTTTGACATATGTCCATACCCAAATTGCATTATTATGATTGAGGTCGCTCCTATTTATGGAGCTGGATTTTATCACACCATTTATACCCTTTTTATTGGACAAGTCAATCCCTAAATGCTAGAAGATGACTATTAGTGAATTTTGGTAGGGATGCCGATTCTATTACTCTTCTTCTTCTTTGGTGCTAACCTTCTGCTTACTTCTCCCATGTTGTGTAAGACAAACATTGGCTAATTCAGCTCCTTGCCAGTGACTATATGGTATGGGGCATCAACTTCCCCCATTATTATTGTAGAGAAGTTCCCACCTCTTACAACCAATATGTAACCAATGATAAGGTGGAGTATTCCCCTTTTTGCATTTAGCTAGGTTACATCAATGCTGCGATTCTTCTTTAACATATACAGAGGCCCAATGATAGTGCGAGCCTTAATTACTATGTCCATCCTTTCTTCTGGAGAAAACCCTTTGTTGAGCCATTGGGTCCATTCTTGTATTATTCCCATAGTTTGATGATGACAAATATTTAATATAAATTAATTAATTGTTATGATTGAGCAGCTAATTAACTATATTAATCAATTACCCAATGTAGATTCACCATGTTAATCAGGTTTAAGTCTTACATTATTTTGTGACTTAGTCGATTTCAAGAGTTAATTGAACCTAGAATCTTCTATTGATTAAGTTGCTCCCTCAGGCTCACTTAATTGATCATTTTATTGATAACTCTCTGAAACTTCAGTGTTCCCTACTTAATCGATTATATGGTAAATGGACAGTGCTCCTTCAAGCCCACTTAAGCGATTCTCTATCTATTAAACTTTGGTAGACGGCCCGCTTAATTGATTTTTCTATCGATTAACTCTAGCGGCTATCGATTAACATGTTAGATTCCTTTCAATTGATTAACTAAGATACTTAGTTGATTAACTCATCCAGTACTTCTATTCTGTCTATAGATTAATTGCTTCACTTAATCGATTAACTTGCACTTTCTAGTGACTTAATCGATCTTTCCTATTATCAATTAACATGTGTTTCATGCTTCATCTAATCAATTAACTGTATTCTAGCGAGTGACTTGAGCTTTATTGCACCGATTAACTGAGTGATTTCTGAGCTACTTTGTTATGTGATACTTAATTGATTAATGTTGTTCTATATATATACTTCATTGATCTATATGCCTTCATATGTTTACTTAATGGATTGAGCATGTGATTATTCTATGCTACATATGCTTTTACTTAATTGACTAAGCATGTGATTATCTGTAACTTGAGCGTGAACTTAATTGATCTATCTCAAAAGCTCTTTGTCTCTTATGTCTATCTATTTGAGCTTACTTTCAACACAACTCTACGTGCCATTCCTGCTCTATCTTTTTAGAGTTCACATGAACTGACAAACTGGTCAAAGACCAGTAGATCCTTTTCTAGTGTTTTCTACTGGTGCTGATATCTGACATATCTTTTCCAGACTACCTAGTCAAGGTGTATTTCAAGTACAAATTTGGAAACCTCCAGCTTGCTCTACAAAAGGGAAGGATAAGGCCGACCTGTTGATGGAAGAAATTTTACTAGACAACTCATGAAGTTCTCTTAAGCAGAAGAATAACATCAGACACATCAAGGCTTCTCCAATCTACCATCATCTCCTTGTGACTAACAGGAAAATTGAAAATGGAGCCATATATTGAAGCCTTTGGCTAAAGATCAAGCATAATGGAGGAAGAACTTAACGAAGCTGAAAAGCTTCACAAGTGCAAACACTCCATCTCTCTAGAAGCTCTCTAGAATCCCATTCTCTCTAGTGCCCAAACTCACAACCTGTGAGAGCAAGTGAAAGAGAAGAAGAGGTTCCCAAGAGGCCAATATCACCTTGAATCACTAAATGCCCATTTCATAATCATCAACTGCTATGCTACTTTGAGAAGCTCTCGGGGCCATCTACACAACATCCAGACTCTACTACTTTATTCTTATTCTAGTCTTGATTTGTTCTTTGTTTCATTGTACACATTGTAGACTACTTTGAAGTATTGTTGTGTAGCTTGAATAGATTTAATCTGTTGGACCAACATGAGGTCAATATCTTGCGGAGGACTAGTAGGGGGTCAATATCTTGTGGTGTATCTGCTGGAGGTCGGAAATTAGTGTTCCTTCCTAAGTGGAGAGGGCCTGTTGAGGATAAGAGGTTGGACTGGTAGGAGGTGGTATCCTATGTGGTTCCTTCCTGAGGGGAGACAACATATTTTGGATAGGAGGTGAACCTTGTTGTAGGTTTGGAATCCAGTTGTGAACCTTGTAGGAGGCTGGAATCCTATATAGCCATTGTGCTAATGGAAACTCCAAGGGTTTGCTTGGGGATTGGATATAGGTCTGTAGACCAAACCAGGATAAATCTGTTGAGCCTTGTTTCCTTGTGTGATTGTTCCTTATTTCCCTCTCTATTCTTATTAGTTTGTTGTACTTGATTTTTGTTATCTGCATTCTATTTATGGTTAATTGTTGTTTAATTTTTATTAACCCATCCACCCCGCTCTGGGAGGTCATAGCATGTGTAAGGACTGAGGTTTTCGGATCTGGTTTTCAGGATCGGACCCTATAGTTCAGGCCCTGATGGGGCTGAGACTCTGTTCTGTTTCGCGTCGAGCGAGCTCGACGCGGTTTAAACGGCGTCCAGCATTGCAGACGCATTTTAGATTGTGCCACGTGGGTGCCACGTGGGCTAGCTTTGGGCCGCGATAGTACGGCCCTGTCGTGTTGTCTGAACGGCGTCCGCGAGGGACGACGCCTTTCAGATTGCGACCCTGGGTTGTCAGTGTACGGCGCTAGTCTTGTCGTCTGAACGGCGTCTTGGATGGACGACGCGTTTCAGACTTCTGTCAGAGCGGCCCGTCATGTCAACTGATAGGCGTCCGTACATCTCGACGCATTTTAGCCAGTTTCTGGTTACCCCGCGAACCCTCCTTCTTTTCCCTCATTTATTCCTTCCCTCTCTTTCTCCTCCCTTCCTCCGGCGATTCCGGCGACGCCTCCTTCCCCTCCCTCTTTTCCTCCCACCATTTCATCTCTCCCTCCACTCCATTGACCTCCTAGCTCCCACCACTACCACCACCACCTCCTCCGCGGCGTTTTCTCTCCGGACGGCGGCCGACGTCTCGGTGGAGTAACGACGACCTCGGCGGTACCGGCGGCGGCGTGGGGCGAGACGGGTGGGCGGCTTGGATCTTGGAGGAGTTCAAGTAACCGGTAGGGTGACGATTTCCGTAGTGTTTCATTTTAAAACCATGTTCTCCCGTTTGAAGCATGTTACGGATCTATGGTTTTTGGGTAGAATGAGCATGTTAGGGGCTTTTCTTGATGGGAATGGGAGTTTCTATGAATATGGATTTGAGGATTCCTCGTGATGGTTTAGTTTGTCCCTCTTCCCCCTCCGTTTTGTGTGATTTTGGGGCTCTTGGGGATCAAAAGGGGGCCCTCGGGTTGAACTGTGGAACTAGGTTTCTGGCGCTAAAAGACGTCGTACCTGGACGACACCATTTAGAATGGCGACGGGCCAGTACGACGCCTTTTAGGAAGAAATATTCCTGTTTGAGGTTCTGTCCGTCTGGGTTTCTGGCATTAAATGACGTCGTACCTGGACGACACCATTTAGAATGGCGACGGGCCAGTACGATGCCATTTAAGCAGAAATCACCCTGATTAAGGATTCTGCAAGTTTCAGATTCTGGTGTGAATGGCGTCTGAGGACAGCGACGCCTTTTGAAAAGGCGGCTTCCCAGGACGACGCGTTTTACGCCAGGTTCTGAGGCCGAGATTTCATGAACCAGTTTAGGATGCTTTAATAGCGTCGGCCTTGGGCTACACGATTCAAGACAGAACCACCCTAATCCATGCCAGTAAAATGTGTTTACACTATTAGATAGTCGATTAAGTGCATGCCTTAAATCTACTCGATAATGATGGATTCTTCGTGACCCGATCACACTGTACCGTGTTTTGTGTTACTATGGACCTAGAGTGACAGTTGTAGCGCTTTACCACCCTGTGCTGGTGTGGGTGGAGCACAGCGCCGGTGGGAGCAGTGGCGGGGTGACGCCTAGTGAGAGAGGGTCACCTGGTGAACCCTGGGGTTAGCTAGTACCGGTGTCGGAGCGGTACCTGTGGAGTGTCACTCGTGCTGGGGGAAGGAGTAACCACCTGAGCCAGTTGGGCCGGAGTAGCTAGCGTGCTATCCGAGGGGTTACTGTTTGGTCTTAGCGGGTCGGTGTTTCCCACTTTCGTTGTGTGGTTGACGTGTTTTGAGGATACACTGGTTATGGGTTCCCTAGTAAATTGGAATTATGCATGTTAAATATACTTCGAATGCATGTGATTCATATCGAGATTTAGGTGTAATGATTACTGCTTTACTTAGTTACTGTACCTCCAGCTGTACCGTGCACTTGTGGGTGTGTGAGTGGGCAGTGGGGATCGAAGGATCCCTACTGAGTCTTTTCGTTGAGACTCACCCCTGCGGTTTTCAGGTGAGGACTCTAGGCAGACTTAGCGAGGGGTGTGCTGCTGTGTGTCGCGCGCCGTTAGTTGTTGTTCCGGGGTATGCCCCGACATAGTTATCTTTATTTCTGGCATGTATGTTTAATTTCTTCTTTTCTGTGGAGTATGTAATTATTTGCTATATCAAGTCGCATTGTAATAATTTTTAATTTCTGCATTTTCCTTTCAATTCAATGTGATATGAATGTTTAGCTTAGTTTATTATTTATTTCCCAGACTTACTTAGATCCTGGTTTGGTTCCAGATTAATGATTCGGTACCCATTTAGTAATCGGATCCCCGATTATAGGGTGGCGGGTCGTTACAGTTGGTATCAGAGCATTCGGTCTGGCAAATAAATGAATAACTAGGTTAAATGTCGTGAGTCCGGCAAATAATTACATTATCCCGTACAGGCACGGCAGTAGTATAGGTTTTAGGATTCTAACTAGAACTTTTCGATTTTGTGTTTGTAGGCGATTAGATGGCTCCTAGGAAGAGGATGCCGGTTATTAGAGAGCGGGGAGACGTCCCTAGTGGATCTGAGGCCGGTGGGCCGAGTGTAGAGCAGTTCATGGAGGTTATGATGGACACGATGGCTAGATATCAAACCCGAGACCCTAGTAAGAGTTCCAGTGCTCGGGGAGGGTCTACAGCTACACTAGAGAGATTCCTAAAGTTGAGGCCACCTCATTTCACCGGTCGTCCCGACCCTGATGAGGCCGTTCACTGGTTGAGGGAGATGGAGAAGACTTTTGATACCATGGACTGTGCAGCAGTGGAGAGGACTCCGTTGGCTACCTTCATATTGAAGGATAGCGCCTATGATTGGTGGACCACTTTGAAGAGTTTGTCATATGAGGATAGGAGTCTCAGGGAGATTTCATGGGAGACTTTTGTGAAGGAATTCAATGCGCAGTATTTCCCTAGGCATGTCCAGAGGGCCAAGGAAAGGGAATTTATGGAGTTGACTCAGGAGAGTATGATAGTACTCGAGTACCAGACGAAGTTTGTTTCGCTTGGGAAGTTTGTGCCTTTCATTTCAGGGGACGAGGAGCGTCGTACTGAGAGGTTTGTGGATGGACTGAGGCTCAGTCTGAGGAACTTTGTGGCATCTCACTGTTGTACAGATTTGGCATCAGCGGTTAGGTGTGCGGCAGTTGTGGAGACACAGCAGAATCAGTCAGCCCGGGAGAGAGGACTGACTGCTCAGGGACCAGCTCGTGGCAGGGGTAAGGCAGCGGCAGCAGCCCCTTCGTCCGGATCGGGATCGTCATCACTCGGCTCTAGATTCAGGAGATTCTTTCGAGGCGGTGGCAGCAGTAGTGGCAGCAGCGGTAGTAGCCGACCCAGGCAGGATCAGCAGAGCCAGTCGGTGTCCAGCGCTCAGCAGGAGTCAGCTCAGAGGCTTCCAGTAGTTTGTCAGCACTGTGGTGGTACTCATGGTGGGACTCAGTGTCCTGCTTTTTCTGGAGTGGAGCGTCTATGTCATGACTCATTAACTGTCTGTGATATACCTAACAGTGAGCGATCCCCTCTTGACCATTAACGGTCTTCACATGTATCCCGATGTGGCTAATAATTCGGTGTTTGATGACTTATGGTTAAAGTCACTTAACCAAATATTAAACCACACTAGTTCTCACGCAAGACCTCATTAAGATCTCAGGTCAAAGGATCAATGATACTACTGAGACAGATGAATCTTCAGTTGACATTAGGTATAATTAACCATCTGAAGATCCACCAGCGGATCAGTTCAGTGAACATCTTCACAGGATGAACACCCACGCATATGTGCCGGTGCCCCGCACCTATGACCTTGAGATTGGTCATCTACACATCATGCGTGCTGATTTACAATTAATTAATGTCCCAGAGTGATTACTCTCTACTCAGGAACAATTTAAAGTATGTGTCCATATACAGTCAAACTTACATTCGAGATCCCATCTCGAAATTGACTTTACAACTACATATCTTAGGGACAATGCAAAGCAATCCACAGATTACAAGTTTACGCTCTAATTACCACTTAATTATATTGAACAAGATTGTACAACACATTGGGCCTACACGGCCCATAATTGGTCTATAGGACACCTAAGAAACTAACAATCTCCCACTTGTACTACAACCAATTGCCCATAGTCTTGAGGCCCATCTTTTCCCGATGACGCTCAAACACAATCTGTGACAAAGGCTTAGTCAGTGGATCTGCAATATTGTCTTCTGATGGTACACGCTCTACCATCACATCTTCCCTTGCAGCAATCTCCCGAATTAAGTGGAAGCGCCTTAAAATATGCTTCGACCTTTGGTAAGACCGGGTTCCTTCGCCTGAGCGATGCCCCATTATTATCACATAATAATGGGATGGGAGCCGATATGCTAGGAACTATGTCAAGTTCCGAGATGAATTTCTTCATCCAGACTGCTTCCTTGGCAGCTTCAGTCGCAGTTATATACTCTGCCTCTGTTGTTGAATCCGCAGTCATTTCTTGCTTGGACTCTTCCAACTGACTACTTCTCCATTTAACATGAATACAAATTCAGACATGGATTTGCTATCATCCGAATTTGACTGAAAACTAGAGTCTATATATACTCTCATTTGCAAGTCCTCTTCTCCTCCATACAGCAAAAAAAGATCCTTAGTTCTTCTCAAGTACTTAAGGATGTATTTCACTGCTTTCCAGTGCTCTTCGCCTGGATCACTCTGATATCTGCTGGTAATGCTCAAAGCATTGGCCACATCAGGGCGAGTACATAGCATGGCATACATGATCGACCCTATTATCGAGGCATAGGGTACTCGACTCATGTGGTCTACTTCCTCAGGTGTTCTAGGGGCCATGCCCTTAGATAGGTAAATTCCATGTCTCATAGGAATGAGACCTCTTTTAGAATTTTCCAACTGGAATTTCCTAAGTATAGTATCTATGTACATAGATTGGGACAATCCCAGCATCCTCTTTAATCTATTACGATAGATCCTTATACCCAGCACATAGGATGCTTCTCCTAAGTCCTTCATGGAGAATGTCTTGGACAACCAAGACTTCGTTGATGTCAGCATCCTTACATCATTCCCAATGAGTAAGATGTCATCAACATAGAGGACTAAGAAAGTCACTGAGCTCCTACTGACCTTCTTGTAAACATAGGGTTCGTCTTCATTTCGAATGAAGTCAAAAGATTTGATAACCTCATCTAATCTCAAATTCCAACTTTGAGAAGCCTGCTTCAATCCATAAATGGATTTATGAAGCTTGCATACCTTATTGGGATACTGCGTAGATGTAAATCCATCAGGTTGTACCATGTACACCTCTTGTGATAGGTTTCCATTAAGGAAAGCTGTCTTCACATCCATCTGCCAGATCTCATAATCTAAGTATGCTGCAATGGCAAGGAGGATTCTAATTGACTTTATCATTGCCACAGGTGAAAAAGTTTCGTCATAGTTAATTCCTTGTCTTTGACGATATCCATTTGCCACCAGTCGAGCCTTATAAGTGTTAATTTGTCCATCTGCTCCGATCTTCCTCTTGAAGATCCATTTGTAGCCGATAGGAACCTTCCTTTCAGGTATGTCAACCAAGTTCCAAACTTGATTGGTATACATGGATTGGATTTCTGAATCCATAGCTTCCTTCCATTTATTGGAGTCATAATTACGAATTGCTTCCTGATAGGATTGAGGATCATCATCCTCATTTATCTGTACCTTAGACGAACTGTCAGAGACATGTCCAACATATCTCTCAAGTTCTCTAGGTACCCTACAAGATCTTCGTAATATATGTGTTTCATTTTGATCATTTTTCCGTAGATGGTGTCTCATCCAATGAGACTGTGTCCCCAGTTCGCAGTTTATGGACCTCGTCTAGTTCTATCTGGCTCCCACTGTTTTTCTAGAGGAGATATTCCTTCTCTAAGAATATAGCTCTCTTGGCCACTAAGACCCTTTGCTCAGAAGGATAACAGAAATAATATCAAAATGTCTCTTTTGGATATTCTACAAACCTACCCCTGTTTGTTCTCGACTCTAGCTTATCTGCATCATTCCTCTTTACATGGGCAGGACACCCCCAAACTTTAATATGATTAAAGTTCAGTTTCCTTCCCTTCCATATCTCATATGGTGTGGTAGGAACTGACTTACTCGAAACCCCATTTAACAAGTAGGCTGCAATATCTAAAGCGTACCCCCATAGAGACAATGGTAATTCTAACAAGGACATCATGGAACAAACCATGTCTAACAAGGTCCTATTTCTCCTTTCAGATACACCATTATGCTATAGCGTATATGGTGGAGTCCACTGAGAAATTATTCCATTGTCCTTCAGGTAAGAAGTGAATTCGAGACTTAAGTATTCACCTCCTCGATCCGATCGAAGAGTTTTAATACTTTTACTAGTTTGGTTCTCTACTTCATTCTTATATTCCTTAAACTTCTCAAAAACTTGTGATTTATATCTCATTAAATACACATAGCCATATCTAGAGAAGTCATCAATAAAAGAAATGAAATATAGGTATCCTCCTTTAGCTTCTATTGACATGGGTCCACACACATTCGTGTGTATGAGTTCCAGAAGCTTAGCAGTCCTATCACCATGTCTACTAAAAGTAGCTTTAGTCATCTTCTCCATGAGACACGACTCACAGGTATCAAATGATTTGAATTCAAATGAATTCAAATATCCATTTGAACATGGTGAGAAATCATTTTCTCTCCTATATGACCAAGTTTGCAATGGTAAAGATATGTAGGATTCACTTCTTTTGTCTTATCACTGGAAACCTGTATTACATCATTACTTGTATCCAATATATATAACCCATTGAACAAATAACCATTAGCTATAATCAAACCATTATTGATACTAGAGCACCCAGTGCTAGTTATCGTCAAAGAGTAACCAACATTGTTTAAGCAGGAAATAGATACAATATTTCTGATAATTTCTGGAACAAAATAACACTCTGTTAACTCCAGAATTATCTCATAATGTAAACTAAGACGAGCAGTCCCTACAGCTTTAGCAGGAACTATAGCTCCATTGCCCATCCTTAGTTGGATCTCTCTTTTGTCAAGTCTTCTTTTATTTGTCAGTACCTGCAAAGAATTACAGATATGAGATGCACATCCAGTATCCAATACCCATAATGTGGATTTCATAAGAGACAAATTTAAGTCAATGACAAAAATACCTTCATTTAGAATTGCCTTGCAATTCCATTTCCAGTGACATGTCTGTCCACACCGAAAGCATTTACTGTCTTTTTCATCCTTCTTGCCCTTGCCTGCCTTGGCGATCTAATTACCTTTAGTCGGTTTCTTTCCCTTCTTGTTATTGGGTGCCTGGGCGGCCTTCCTTTTCTTGTTCGTCTGACCAACAATCATTACAGAAGATGGTTTTTCCTTTTGCATGGTCCCTTCAACACTCTTTAACATGTTTAGGAGTTCTAGTATAGAAATTTAAATCCTATTTATGTTAAAGTTCATGAAGAAGGGAGAAAATGATTCAGGCAATGACTGGAGAATGAGAACAATGCTAAGTTCAAGATGCAACTTGAATCCCAACCTATTGAGTCTCTCTATCCACTCCATCAGTTTCAGTACATGAGCCTGTACTGAAGCACCCTCAGACATCTTAGTCTTGAAAAGTTTCTTGGAGAGCTCATACCTCTCTATCCTACCCTGCTCACCAAAGAGTAGGCGTAGTTGGAGAAGTATAGCTCTACAATTTGTCTTTTCAAATTGCCTTTGTACCTCGCGAGCTATAAAGGCCAATATATAACACTGTGCAAGGGAAGAATCTTCCGACCATTTTGCATAATTTAATTGATCACCCTCCTCAGCATCAGCGGGAGGCTCAGGTTAAATCGTGTCTACCACGTACACAATCTTTTCAGTTGTTAAGACAATTCGTAGATTACGCAGCCAGTCTTAATAATTAGGTCCAGTCAATTTGTTCGCATCCAAGATACTATAGAGGGGATTTGACAACGACATGATGATTTGAATGAAAAATAAAAGACAATATTTTAACATGCGTTCAAGGTTCTAACTTAGACGTGGTTTTCTATCTTAGTTAGCTCCACTATTTTGCGTCGAATTATATGACCCTCAATCATATAGAACGGGAGATCATAGCGATCATCCTAGTGGGTTGGAATACCAACAAAATTGAGATGCGACCTTGTGGAAAGCACAAAAAATCACATCCCATTCCTTGGGCAGTCAACAACACTTGCATCCAATGCAATATCCGACTTTCGGCCCCCGAGCAGTCATCTCCTTGTGGAAAGCACAACAAAGTATACTCCCAGTTAGATCGCACCACCATTACTACACAGCAATGAGTTCGTGACCCGACCCTTGTGGAAAGAACAACAAGGCTAAGTTCAGTCCCTCATCCCATTGAAGCAAAGCTTTAGGGCTAAGATCCTGCCACCAAATCATGAACTTTATGAAAAACATAACAAATCCATGAGTTAATGGCATTCAGTCACTCTCTAATGGTGGAGGGCCACGACGGCTTCTAAAGCCACGTTCACAGATCTAATATTTAATAAAGAGGAGATTTTGCTTTTATCTTGGTCTCACTTTAAGTGGTAGAATAACTGCATCCCATAAAAATAAATAAGCCTGGGTGATCATGGACTCTAAGTAAAGCTATGCAAATATCCAGCCTACTTCCTAAGCAGCAGGATCATCCTCGCAGTTTGTCCTCCATGCCTTCAAACTCTATCTGCAGCATTAATTACAATAATTACACGGCTCGCAGGCCGAAAAAAAAATTACATGCCAAATAATTTCCAGTAGCCCTTAGGACGAACACATTCATCGGAGGAAGATAGAATTATATTGGAAATTAAATAGAGAGAGAAGGAAGGCTCGCAGGCCTCAAACGAACTGAGCTAAGTTCATGATCACCCACCATTCCATACACAATCACCTCAATCACAGAAGGGTTATTTTGAAAATATTGGATTGAAATCATAGGTTGTGCATACGAGAAATTTTGGTCATGTTTAATTTTGAAAAACTTATCGTTACATTTAAAATTAATCTAACATAGACCAAAATGGCATCACAGTAACATTAATGCTTAGAATTATTCCATACGTATAAGAAGATACACATATGAATTTAAAACTAAATTTAATCAATCATGATAATTAAGACAATCATAAAATTTAAATTCAAATTAATCATCTAATGATTAAACTAAAATAGAATGTAATTTAATTAAATGATTATCTTCAATTATCTTTCATTAAAATTCACAATTTGATCCTTTGAAAATTATCTAACAATTTTACAAATTAAAAATTTGAATTTTAAAGATAATCCTCACAAAATTCAAATTTAACAATTATCTAATAATTAAAAATTCAAAACTTTCAATTTATACGTAATCTTCAAGTAAATTCAAAATTTACATGATAATTATCAGATTAATCAAAAATAAATTTAATTAATCCTATCTGACAATTATCTTAATTTTTGAGATAAAATTTTAATTTTCTGAACTAGTGCAGTGTGCAGTACGAGTTGGAGCAGTGCGCCTAACAGTGCGAAAAACAGACAATAAATCAATTTTTAAATAATTTAAAAAATGATGTGGTAGGCAAGGCCAAGTGCCTTCCACCAAGTGGAAGGCCACATGGTTGGCCGTCCAAGCCTTCCACTTGGTGGACGGCCGTCCACCAATAATTTGGCCGTTTACATCCCGACGGCCACTCCGAGTGCTGTTTACAATCTGGAAAAATTTCGAAAATTCCCAGATGGCCTGGCCTTTTGCCTTCCAATTTTTCACTGTCTCCGAAAAATAAATTTTTCATGGTCCAAAAAATTAAAATTAAAATTGAAGAATACTAAATAATTTGGACACAATGTTATAACAGAGACCGTTGTTCTCAGTTGCATCAATAGGAGGTTAAACCTGGCTTTGATACCACTGTTAGGTTCGGTCGTACCCCCCGGAAAATTACAGCAGCGGAAGAACATAAAATAAAATGATTTCCCAAACTAATTCGGGCTCCGATTGATGCAGCAAAAACGGTTTAAATAATTCTTACGAGATTTTCACCTTGCGTAGAACACGTTATTCTATAGTGATCAATGCCGAACTCCTCGAAGCTTTGAGTTGTACAGACGTCCAGCCTTTAGAACTTAATCCACACTGACCCTTGCAGTAACGGAGATCAATTTCTCCAAACCTGCACAACCTACTAGCTTCAAGAGCTCTATTGGCAAGAGTCCAACCCTTCCAACTTTTACCTGACGGTCAACCTTTTGGAATGGGTAAAGCATTAGCTAGGTTACAGGTTGGAGAACATAGGTTATTTATTGAATGGTAAAGCGGCAGCTTGAACTGCCATTTCAGCCAATCCCATCTTTAACCGCCTCGGCTAAAAAGGCAACCACGTTAAAGTAAACCTAAGGTATATTATATATTAATATATTATTATTAGCTTATAAAATAAGCCCAATAATACATATATTATATATATGCCCTTTATATTATTGCAGATATATTTTTAAGCCATTTATAAATTCTTTTCCCAAAAGAAGTTAATGTTTTAGTATATTTTTCTATACAATAATATTCCGTTATGCAAGAGTTATTTGTATGTGATCCTCTAGACCCATTATCACTCTGGTTTAAAGATCCATTAACTTCTAATCTAATTAGAAGTAAATTAAACCGGTCATTCTCAATAACCGTTTAATTCGTTTCGGACCTTTTTTATCACGTTGGGTGAAGCAAATCCACGTGATCCCAGAGGATGTTGGGTTCATCTTCTCCCTGTTTGGCACCTGTAAGTCTTCAGTTACCGTATTGTTATAATCTCTCGCTCATTCTATGAGTCCGATCCGATCGTGTGGTATGGTTTCGTCAAACCACTAGTGATCATGTCGTTTGACCATGACCTCCATAATAATTTCACATTCGTTCCAAACGAACTGATATCACCCTGGCCAGAGATTTAGTGGAGCGTCTATGTCATGACTCATTAACTGTCTGTGATATACCTAACAGTGAGTGATCCCCTCTTGATCATTAACGGTCTTCGCATGTATCCCGATGTGGCTAATAATTCAGTGTTATGTGCCGGTGCCCCGCACCTATGACAGTGAGATTGGTCATGTACACATCATACGTACTGATTTACAAGTAATCAATGTCCCAGAATGATTACTCTCTAATCATGAACAGTTTAAGCTATGTGTTCATATACAGTCAAACTCACATTTGAGATCCCTTCTCGAAATTGACTTTACAACCACATATCTTAGGGACAACGCAAAGCAATCTACATATTACAAGTTTACGCTCTAATTATCACTTAATTATATTGATCAAGATTGTACAATACATTGGACTTACACGGCCCATAATTGGTCTGTAGGACACCCAAGAAACTAACAGAGAGTGGGCATATAAGGTTTTGGGTGGTGAATGAATGACCTGGGGATTGTCCTAGCCCCATATATACTATGCAAATGGCTAAGGTTCTCGCTGATGCCCTATAGGGTTTACATAGGCTGCTTAAGGTGCTTGAGATGGTGGAACTTGAATTGACCATGGTTGAGGTTGTGGTTGATGCTAGGGGAGGGGGTTCTGCACTTTCTTTATACTTGTATTAATTGTGTGACTATTCAAGGTATTATGGAACTTCCTTAACTTGGTCCATTCTATATTCCCTTGCTTATAGAGGTCACAAAGTAGATCCTTGAACTAGATATAAGTGTCAAGGGTGTGCCCAAGTTTGCAGTGAAAGAAATAAATTGGGTCTTATCAACATTTGGGTTTCAAACTAACCATTCCTGGGGAAGCTATAGGGTATTAGCGGTCATCAAAGTGGTTGCGATGTGTGTCAAGGTTCCTATCTGTAACAACCAGCTACCCTATGATCGGGGATCCGATTACTAAATTGGGTATCGAATCATTAAAATTAGGAGATGAACTAGGATCTCAAATAAGTGTGAAAAATAAATGATAAACTAAGCTAAACATTCCACATAGCATCGAACTATAAAGAAAGCGTAGGAATTAAAAATTATTACAGTTCAATTTGATTTAGCAAATAATTATATAATCTATAACTGAAAAGAAATAATTATGCATACAGACCTGAAATAAAAGTACAATTACGTTGGGGCATATCCTAGAACGGTGGATGCTGGTGCGCAATCCGAAACGGAACCCACAACTACTGCGCTTGCCAGGAACCCTCACCTGAAACCATAGGGAGTGAGTGACACAAGAATGGACTCAGTCGGGATCAGTTGATCCCTACCTCCCATATACACACACACAACCGCAACCCAACAAGGATATATAGGCAAGATATGTGCAAGTAAAGTGATAAGTAATCACACGTCTACCATAAGAAACGCACAAGAAGCTGCCAAGTTGACTAGGAAAAACACCGACCTACTGGGAAGGAATAACAACCCCTCAGATAGTAGTCTGGCTACTCCGGCCTGTGTAGCTCTAGGTGGTTTTGCCTCCTCCTAGCCACGAGTGACACTCCGAAGTGTACCACTCCTACACCGATACTAGCTACTACCCCGGGGTGCACCAGGTGACCCTCGCCTCTTAGGTGCCACCTTGTCATTCCCACACTGACATTGCGTCACTCTTACACCGACATAAGGTGTCAAGCACTAACAACTGTCACCTTAGGTCCACAATCGCATTATCACAACACAATGCGATTTCGAGCATATGAAAAATCCCCGCCCCAATATATGATTTCAAGCATACATATAACAAGATTGTCTAACAATATACAAGAATTTGATTGACATAATATATAATAATCACATATGTTAAATGCAGGAAATATAGGGCTCTGGCTTGGATCACGTCGACCATGGTCGACGCCTTTCAACATCCTAAAATTGGTTCTCACATAAACTAGCGTCCGGACTACAGGGGAATGGGCCTAAATAGTGTCAGACACAGTTGACGCGAAATCGCAAATTGCGTCACCCTGAATGGACGTGATTTGTACCCGAAATCGAGCTCTCCCTCGGTCTCCACCAAGCCACAACATGAGATCCCCTCCCCTAAAATGAATGAAAACTCACAAATAGAGATAGGGGAAATCCATTAACCGCAATAAACACACCTCTGCCATTTTCAAAAATGTCATTTTTTAATCAAAATCCCCCTAAAAATGCTCATTTTCTATCCAAAAATCCCCACACATTTATAATATGCTTCAAAACAAGAATCATTCAAAATGCACGAGTTAAATCAATTGAAATATACGTGAGGATCGTCACCCTACCGGTTACATGAACTCCTCCTAGCTCTTTCCCGCCGAGCCGCCACACCGCAAGCTGTTGTCGGTACAGCCGTAGACGTCGTCACTCCATTGAGACGTCGGCTGCCGTCTAGAGAGTGAAGATCCGCAATGGAAATGGTGGTGGAAGTGGTGAGAGGTAGTATAGGGGAGTCATAGTGGTGGAGGAGTAAAAGTAAGAGAAGGCGACGGAGAGATGGAGAGGAAGAAGAGAGAGAGAGGAAAGGAGAGAATAAGAGAAAGCAGGGCTGGTTCGGGGCGTCAACCCCGACCGAGCTAAATCGTGTTGTCCAGAACGACGCGGTTCATATGACAAGACGGGAGTTATACATTGGCAGATGTCTGAATCGTATCGACCATACATGACGCCATTTAGACAACAAGATCGGGGTTGTACACATGCACCCCGATTACTGACCACACGTCACACATGCATGGTCCCTAAATTGTGTCGCCTAAGGCCGACGCTTATCAAAAGCGCATTGTACTTGCTTGACTCGATTCAGAACCCATGCACCAGGCTCATACAAACCCAAATAAAGGGATCCAATACCGAAATCAATCCGATAATTGAATCCAAAACCTCAGTCGTTACGTCCTCCCCCCTTAAGAAAATTTTGTCCCCTAAATTGCTGCAACTAAAGTAGCGCCAAAGGAAAAAGACCTTACAAGCTCAAAAGAGAACTTATTGAAAAAGGTAGAAAAATTGCTCTGGCATCTCATCTTCATCATGCTATCATGTATTTACTATGATTAATAATATGAAAGAAATTGTGATCGCCTTTTATTACCGAGGGCTTCAATGGAAAAGTGATCGCTTACTATCCTTGTAAATCGGGAGAGTGTGGGGTTCTTTTGTTCCTCTCTTTGGGCCGGCCGAAAGAAAAGAGCCTTCTTTCTCTTTTACTCTTGTTCTTTGGGGGTATTTCTCTTTCCGTCCAAACTCCAAGCTTTCTTTTAAATCTCCTTCAAACCTTGTAATAAACATTGAAAACAAAAGAAAACAAATAGATTAGAACTAAAGAGAGGTAGTATCTATTCTATCCAACAAAATTGTCATGCAACTGAATAAAAGAACTCACTTGTTTCGTGTTCTTTTAAACCCCTAAAGGATGTATAGGCATGGAAAAGATGAAGTGAATGTGTGATGAAGTGATGCAATGAAGAACTATATGAAAACAAAAATTTAAACTATATGAATCTTATCAAAATTCAATGGAAAAGATCAAGAAGAGAGAAAAAGGATGGCCCCTCCATAGCCTTGGTCTTCAATGGGCTTTAAAGGGTGAAGAGGATGAAGAAGATTGAAGCTTCCCTTGCTGTCCACGTTCTTCTTCTTGAGGGCCTTTAAAAACCTTATATGAAGCTCCAAATTTTCCAATAGCCAACCTCTTTTAAAGGCCAATGTCTATATGTATTTATAAGAAGTGATTCAAGAGTATTTTGGCCTTCAAAAGGACTCTCCCAGGGCTCGGACTTGCCCTGGATGATCATGAAGGGAATCAGAAACCCTTCCAACCTTTGGAACCGGATTATCTCGGCCAAATCATATTTATCAGGAAACTCTTAAAACGCGTCGTTCAAGGGGGACGCCTTTTAGTAGAAATAAATCCGGAAAAGGAAACCGAAAACAATTAGGAAACATAAAACGCGTCGTCCATGTGCGACGTTCTTTAGATAACTTAGGAAATTAACTAGAATTAGAAATTGTAAACCTAGGTGGATTAGGACCTAAATGGCGTCGACCACGGGCGATGCTATTAAGTTAAATCCTCCTAAATTTAGTAATTTTAATTCCGAATTGATTTATGCTAGGAATCCAAGTGGTGTCGACCATGCACGACATTATTAAGCGAATGTCAAGAAAAAGTCAATAACAATTAATTAATGATTAAATATCAGACCATTCTGGGGCATTATCGTTGTGACATGAAATTTACTCAATATGATGTCAAAATTAGCGTGTCTACAGCTCCTAAGTCACCTAGCCTCCAGAGCAATGCTGCCAAATCTCCTTCACCAAAGGAACAACCTTGTTCCAAAGGACCTGTTCTTTACGATCTGCAATGCGCACTGGATTATCTGGAAAAGACAAGTTCTTTGAAACCTTCAACTCTGAAAAGTCCAAGATATGGGATGGATCATGCACATAATTCCTCAACATTGATACATGGAACACGTCGTCGACTCATGCAAGACTGGGTGGTAAGGCTAGCTAATACGTCGTTTCCCCAACTCGAACAAGAATGGGAAAAGGCCCAATAAATCATGGACTCAGCTTGCCTCGCTTCTCAAATTTCATCACATCCTTGGAGGGTGAGAGACGGAGAAACACATGATCCCCTACCTCAAACTCAAGCAGTCTCCTATGAACATCAGTATAGCTCTTCTACTGGCACTGAGCTGCGGTCAACCTCTACTGCATTACTTTGGCAACCTCTACACACTACTGTACCATCTCTGGCCCTACCATCTACCTCTGACCAATCTCAGACCAATTCAATGGAGATTGACACGGCTCCCATATAATGCCTTATACGGCGCCATGCCGATGCTAAAACGATAGTTATTGTTGTATGCAAACTCCACAGTAGATAAGTGTTACTCCCAAGAACCTCCCCACTCTAGGCAACAAGCTCTCAGCATATCCTCTGGAATCTGAATGGTCCTCTCTAACTATCCATTAGTCTCGGGGTGGTAAGCTGAGCTGAATGCCAATTGAGTATCCAAGGCCTTTTAAACACTCCTCCAAAACCCTGAGGTAAACCTCAGATCCTGGTCCGACACAATAGACAAAGGCACCCTATGTAGAGATACAATCTGATCCACAAACAGTCTGGCCAGCTTGCCGACTGACCACTCCTTCCTAATGGCTAGGAAGTGAGTTGACTTGGTCAATCAACAATCACCCAGATCTCGTCTCTCCTATTGGATGACATGGGCAATCCCATCACAAAATCTATAGTCACATGCTCCCATTTCCACTCTAGTATTAGCAATGGCTGCAATAGACCCCCTGGCCTCTGATGCTTTGCTTTTACCCACTGGCAAATCAAGCATGTCACCACATAATCAACTACATCCCTCTTCATCCCTGGCCACCAAAAGTGTTTTCTCAGACAATGATACATCTTGGTAGCTCCGAGGTGCACGACATATTTAGAACGATGTGCCTCATCAAGAATGCTTCTGCGTACTTCCTCCTCTGCCAGGACATAGAGTCTACCTCTAAACCTTACGATGCCATCATCCCATAGCTCCACCTCTGATATCTGAAGAACCTGGGGAAACTCTAAGTTTGCCCTTTGAGCTTCAATCACTAAATGGTACACTACTAGTCTCACAGTCAAACTAGCCATCATGGCTTTGCCAACCTCTCGAGGAATCCTAAAGGAAGACTTTATAAGCTACTGATACAACTTCCACTCCTGAACTATGAGATATGACACAATCGTCTTCCGACTTAAGGCATCTGCCATAACGTTAGCCTTGCCTAGGTGATAAGAAAGGTCGAGATCATAATCCTTAATAAACTCCATCCATCTACACTGCCTCAAGTTCAAATCCCTATGTAAGAACACCTACTTCAATTTCTTATGGTCAGTGAAAACTTGAAACTTCTCTCCATACAAATAGTACCACCAAATCTTCAGTGCAAAAACTAGCTGCCAATTCCAAATCATGAGTAGGGTAATTCTCCTCATGCCGGTTCAGCTGCCTGGAAACATAGGCTACAACCCTCCCGTGCTGTATCAGGACCACACCTAAACCATGACGAGATGCATTTGAGTAAACCACGAACCCACCTGAACTAGATGGAAGCGCTAGAATTGGAGCCGAAGTAAGGCGAGTCTTCAACTTAGCAAAGCTCCGCTCACACTCCTCGATCCACACAAAACGAACTCCCTTGCGAGTCAACCTCGACAAGGGCGCTGCTGTGGAAGAAAAATCTTGAACAAATCGCCTGTAATATCCTGCCAACCTTAAGAAGCTTTTGATTTCTGTCACAGTTGTCGGTCTCCCCAAATTCACCACTGCCTCAACCTTGGCTGGATCCACTACAATCCCATCACCAAAAATGACATGCCCAGAAAATGCACCTTATCTAACCAGAATTCATACTTGCTGAATTTGGCATAAAGTTACACCAAGCTATCATCCAGAAATACCACCATAAACTGACCTAGATAGGCCTTGAAAACCTAGTTCATCAAATTCATGAAGGTTGCCGGAGCATTGGTCAAGCCGAAAGGCATAACCAAAAAATAATAATGTCCATATCGAGTCTTAAAAGCTGTCTTACTCACATCTGACTCATGGATCCTCAACTGATAATACCCTGACCTCAAGTCAATCTTGGCAGACTACAACTTATCCATCATATCATCAATCCTCAGAAGTGGGTACTTATTCTTCACTGTTGCATGGTTCAGTTGTCTATAATCAATACGAAGCCTCAAAGATGTCCTTCTTCCTAACGAACAGAACAGGAGCACCCCACAGAGAAATATTAAGATGGATAAAACCATGCCAGCAAATCCTGTAACTGTGCCTTCAACTTAGCGAGTTCGGCGCTAAGTTGGGATGCCACCAAGCTTCTCAAATTGAACCTCAACCCGTCAATGAACCTCTTGGTCCGACGCTCCTCATCCTCTGATATGAAAGGTACAATCCTCCCCAAAGAAACAAACTTCATCTGGTACTCGAGTATCGACATGCCTCCCTAAGTCAACTCCATGAATTCTCTCCTTGTAGCTTTCTGGATATGTGCATAATCTTCAAGTTCCTGAGTTAATCTGAGTAGTTTGTGTGGACACGCTAATTTTGACATCATATTGAGTAAATTTCATGTCACAATGATAATGTCCCAAAATGGTCTGATGTTTAATCATTAATTAATTTTTATTGATTTTCTCTTGAGATTTGTTTAATCACGTCGCTCATGCGCGACGCCATTTAGATTCTTAGCAGAAATCAATTTGAAATTAAAATTAGTAAATTTATGAGGATTTAACTGAATAGCGTCGCCTGATAATGACGCCCTTTGACTCTTAATCCGCCTAGGTTTACTATTTCTAATTCTACTTAATTTTCTAAATTATCTAAAGAACGTCGCCCTTGGGAGACGCGATTTATGTTTCCTAATTGTTTTCAGTTTGCTTTTACGGATTTATTTCCATTATGGCCACATTAATTAACTAAAAGGCGTCCCCCTGAAGCGACGCGTTTTAAGAGTTTCCTGATAAATATGATTTGGCCGAGATAATCTGGTTCCAGAGGTTGGAAGGATTTCCAATTTCCTTCATGATCATCTAGGGCAAGTCCGAACTGCTGGAGAGCCCTTTTGAAGCCCAAAATACTCTAAAAACCTATTCTTATAAATACATATGGACATTGACCTTTGAAAAAAGTTGGTTATTGGAGAATTTGGAGCTTCCTATAAGGTTTTTGAAGGCCCTCAAGAAGGAAAACTTGGACAATAAGGGAAGCTTGATCTTCTTCATCCTCTTCACTCTTTGAAGCCCATTGAAGACAAGGGCTATAGAGGGGCCATCCTTTTCCTTTCTTCTTGATCTTTTCCATTAAATTTTGATAAGATTCATATGGTTTAAATTTATATTTCTTTCACATAGTTCTTCATTACATCACTTCATCACACACATTCACTTCATATTTTCTATGCCTATACATCCTTTAGGGGTTTAAAAGAACACAAAACAAGTAAATTATTTTGTTTAGTTGCATGATAATCTTGTTGGATAGAATAGATACTACTTCTCTTTAGTTCTAATTTACTTGTTTTCTTTTGTTTTCAATCTTTCTTGCAAGGTTTGAAGGAGATTTAGAAGAAAGCTTGGAGTTTGGACGGAAGAAGAAACACCTCCAAAGAACAAGAGTAAAGAAAGAAAAGGCTCTTCTCTTTCGGCCGGCCGAAAGAGAGGAACAAAAGAACCCCATATTCTCCCGATTTGCAAGGTTAGTAAGCGATCACTTTTCCTTTGAAACCCTCGGTTTCTGGCGATCACAATTCCTTTTAAATTGTTAATCATAGTAAACACATGATAGCATGATGAACACACACCCTTTTTGAGCACTACAATTTTTTGGCGATCACGGTGGGACTTGTCTTGCCGTTTCCTTTTCCTTTATTCTTGTTATTCCTATTGGGCACCCTCAGTGCACCGCTTGTGTCCCTCGGGCACATTTGATGGTTTGTTGGTTGGTTATTTCATTTTTATCCCCACATGCATCTCGTGCACACCCCCTTGTGGCAAAATTTTGCCCTCCCTTGATTGCGTTGAGAAGTGGTATTGGAAAGTGTGTTTTGTTCAAATTTGTATCCATGATGTTGCATGATTAGCCTATATACTTAACTGTTGTCGCATGAGAAGTTGATATTTTATTCATCCTATTATTTGGAGAGGGGATTGCCCCTGGTGTTGCTGTCTGTTTGTTATTTTCGAGACCCAAAGTGCATTTGCACAGAGCGATGCGTTTTATTAAGCGTGTTGCCTTTTGAAGACGCGATTAGTGCCCCTTTTTTATCTCTCTTGCTAACCGAGTCACTGTGAACAGGAGGGACTACTGTCTTGAATAGCGTCTGCGAACAGCGACGCGATTCAAGCTCTTTTTCCCTACTGGTCACTAACACTCGGATCATTGATTTCCTTGCTACCTATATTTATTTATTGTACATTAGAGGCCATCCAGGTCATAGGTCATTTGCATCGGGGCTCACCCCCCTCCTATAGGAACACCTATCTTAGCATCGTCACCTCTCTCTGACTGGGTCGGTCCCTCGATCAAACTAGAGTGGTTGGTGTTAAGAGCTCCGTAAGTCCCCAAAAGGAAGAAATTCCTCTTTGTTCATCGGGCTGGTTGTACCATTTGAAGTCTCGGGTAGTTGTTCATACCGTTGTGAGTAAAGCCATAACGCATAACGGCGGAAATTGAATTGAAATTAGGACCTTACCTATTGAGAGAACTTGAGTTTAAAAATTCAATTAACCCAACAAGTAACTCTCAAAACAGTGTAAGCATCTACTTGATTGCTAATCTGTGCCAACTTGATTGAAATAATTGTCATCTCAACACAATGATGGTATGTTCAGGTAGAACTGTCGGCATGGTTGCCTTTGAGCATGAAGATCTGGTCGAGTACGAGGGAGATGCTTATGCCTCTCAAGTTCACGGTGCATCTTATTATGAAGATGAAAGAGATGCCTATATCTCTGGCTATCCTGACCAATTCCAAACTGTTCACGAAGGAGATGCTCATGCCCCTCAGTTTCAGGATAATTCAATCTATGATCAATACCACTCGGATTTGGACGATCAATCACGTGTCCACATCATCTCCAATCCTACCTTTGAAAGAGCCCAAGACCAAGCTGGACCCTCTACCAATCATCCTTCTGACCTCGCTACCCTCATAGGAGCTTTATCCAATCATGTGGATCCTCGTCAATTTGACGCTATCCAATCCATTCTAAAAGGGAAAACTCCGATGCATCCTTCTGAGCCAAGTCCCTTGGTTCACCCTTCTACTTATCAAGCTCCCACTTAGGCCATGGAAGGCCTTCATATTTCCACTCCTTGGCACACAGACCCTCAACAATCTAGTTCACGACATCCTGTCAGGCCGCAAACCCCAATTTATCAGAATGCTTTCGAGCATGGTGGGAACGCCGCCAGTTCACAACCTCACTGTCCTCGCATCCCTGCTTATTCGCGGAGGCAGTCTTTTCAACAGCCACCACCTCCACCAGCAGATTCTACCATCCAACTCCTACTTAACAAATTTTCCCAGATGGATGAGCGGTTCAAGAATCTTGAAAAGAATATGGGCAACAAGGCTGCTCCCGAATTCTCTGTCCCTGATTTGCCAGTATTCCATCTTTTTCCTTCTGAAATGCCAGTCTACAGAAAGTACAATGGCACATGCAATCATTTCCTTCACATCAAAGAATTCCTATATGAATCATCATTTTGGTAGCATGATAAAAAAGCACTGGCTTTCCTCTTCAGAAGATCATTGGAGGGATCAGCCTTGGAGTGGTTCTTCTCTTTAGACCTAAGTGAGGTAGAGAACTTCGACATGGTGTCAAAGAGGTTCCTGCAAAGATACAAAGACAGGGTGGCACCAACCTTGTCTATTACTGACTTATTCAATGAGAAGATGAAGTCGGATGAAGACTTCATAGTGTTCACCGATAGGTAGCGAGGGATGGCTGAAAAGATAAGAGATCATTTGTCCGAACAAGAATTGGTAAAGATGATGGTTGCCAACACCACCCCACAGTACAAGCTAGTGCTGACATTGAATAATTTGACTACCATGGCAGACCTGTATGAAAGAGCGTGTTATGCTCAGAATGCGTTCAAAGACTCCACCTTTGCTAGTGTCTTTGATCCTCATTGACCCAATAGACCTCCACCTCGGAAGTTTATTATCCCCAACTCTTCTTCTATGGGTCCAACTAACGAGGGTACGCTGTCTCTTGAACAGGTCAGTATAATGAACAATAATCAGCCCCAGTTTATGAGGAATCAGCAACCATATCAGTCACCGAGGCCTCAAAACCAACAGAGTTACTGGCCTCCTACTCAGCAGTTTCAGTCAGCACCACAACACCCCCCCCCAGCAAGTATACAATCCACCTCGGCAGTAGCCGAATTACACTCATGTTCCTCCTCCTAATGACTATACACAGCAGAGGAAACCTCCTGACCCCAGAGGGTCGGTATGCGCCCAATTACCAGAATCCCTCACGGATATATTCAATGCCCTTATGGCGGCCAACGCCTTAGTGCTGCCGAAGGAAAGGGTCGTTTGGCCACCAAATGTTGACATGTCCCGTTACTGTGTGTTCCAGCGTCAACTGGGACACACAGTAGATGCTTGTTTCCACTTTCGGGATTACATTCATGATCTCAATGATCAAGGAAGGATTGATTGGGAAGAGATGAAAAAGTACATAACTACCTTGAAGGCGAAAAGACCATAGCAGCGGCAACAGTCACAACCACCATAGCAGCAACAACCAATCCAAAGAGCCCCGGTACAACAAGCAGCACCACATAATATGGGCATAGTGCAGAACCTTCTATCGGAACATCAAAACCAAATTGCCCCCATTTTGACGGGTGGCCGGTCTGAGGCTAGTAGAGGCAAGCACTGCTGAGCAACCGCCTCGTCGCATCCTCCGGATACCCAAACCATAACCCATTACCATTAAACCCATTACACCCTCCGCCACCATATCTTTACCAAACAACCCTCCGCAAACCAACTATACACTCCTCATGCCATCTAAACCATTACTCTGTATACCATTCCGTACATCACCTATAACAACCACTCATCCGGGTACCATACAACCCTCTAAACCACTCATCCACATAGCACCTTCGCTAAATAGCCCATCACCATCACTTGTTTATCCACACCCACAACCCTCCAAACCACTCATCCGAGTCCCTTTACTTCCATCAAATAACCCACCCACACCCTCTTACCAAACCATTACACCCCCCAGACCACTCCTTAACATGGCAATGCTCAAGATAACGCCTGGAGCTTTCACTATTGAAAAACATGCGCTCCGAAGCAGCCGAATATTCAACAAAGTGTTCCCCCAATCTACAGTACGAGATGGCCCGTCACAGCCAATAGAAGAGGTTTAACATGAAGAGAATATACCGAGTACTCATTATGATTTGTTGAAACAGTTGGATAGAACACCGGCATGCATTTCTATATTATAGTTGATCAAGAGATCCAAGATCCATCAAGAAGCCCTGATGGACTACCTATAACAGGTAATGGTCAATGAAGATGTGTCAGTAGAAAAGATCACCGCATTGTTGGTCCCTCGGGGAGATCAGCCCTCTATATCCTCTTATACTTCTGAACTAGCACCGTTGGCAGCAAGGAGCATGGCGTTATGTATAATTGTCAACATATGTAGAAAGGCTGTGGATACATGTCCAGTAGATACTGGGGCATCTATCAATGTATTACCGCTAAGAACCCTGGAGCTTTATGGAGTTCCGAAAGAAAGATGGTTGCTTTCTCCTATTTCTGTCACAGCCTATGATAACTCTACCCGTTCCCCTCTGGGCATGGTCTATTTAAAGGTAGAGTTAGGCCCTGCTTGCCATGCTAAAGTCGAATTTCCTTTTCCGGATTTATTTTCATTTTGGCCGCATTAATTAACTAAAAGGCGTCCCCCTGAAGCGACGCGTTTTAAGAGTTTCCTGATACACATGATTTGGCCGAGATAATCTGGTTCCAGAGGTTGGAAGGGTTTCCAATTCCCTTCATGATCATCCAGGGCAAGTCCGAACTGTGGGAGAGCCCTTTTGAAGCCCAAAATACTTTAAAAACCTATTCTTATAAATACATATGGACATTGACCTTTGAAAAAAGTTGGCTATTAGAGAATTTGGAGCTTCCTGTAAGGTTTTTGAAGGCCCTCAAGAAGGAGAACGTGGACAACAAGGGAAGCTTGATCTTCTTCATCCTCTTCACTCTTTGAAGCCCATTGAAGACAAGGCCTATAGAGGGTCCATCCTTTTCCTTTCTTCTTGATCTTTTCCATTAAATTTTGATAAGATTCATATGGTTTAAATTTATATTTCCTTCACATAGTTCTTCATTACATCACTTCATCACACACATTCACTTCATATTTTCCATGCCTATACATCCTTTAGGGGTTTAAAAGATTACAAAACAAGTGAATTCTTTTGTTTAATTGCATGATAATCTTGTTGGATAGAATAGATACTACCTCTCTTTAGTTCTAATTTACTTGTTTTCTTTTATTTTCAATCTTTCTTGCAAGGTTTGAAGGAGATTTAGAAGAAAGTTTGGAGTTTGGACGGAAGAAGAAACACCTCCAAAGAACAAGAGTAAAGAAAGAAAATGCTCTTTTCTTTCGGCCGGCCGAAAGAGAGAAACAAAAGAACCCATATTCTCTCGATTTGCAAGGTTAGTAAGCGATCACTTTTCTTTTGAAACCCTCGGTTTCTGGTGATCACAATTCCTTTTAAATTGTTAATCATAGAAAACACATGATAGCATGATGAACACACACCCTTTTTGAGCACTACAGTTTGGGCCTATCAACTTGTTGGCATCTAGTATGCCACGGAGCGGGTTGTTTGACGACATTTCGGCCTATAAAGGAAATGTAAATAAATTAGTAGATGCTCTTTAGTTATTAAATCAAGATTACGACTTTAATCAAGATTAACTCCTATTAATTTTTAACGGATTATATAACCCTCAGATATACTGACAGTCCTCTAGTAGGGATCAGAATCTCCCTGACTTATACTGTGATCTTGTGGATAGCACAACAAATCACAATATGATCATAGAGTAGTCAACTCTTGACACTAACCACATTTGCAAAATCTGATCATGCTTCGGCCCCAGAACTTTAACAGCGTGGACATCACAACATACTACTAAAGTTTGGTTTAAGCAGTACCGTCATTGCTTAACGAGTAGAGTTGGATGTAGCCCTTGTGGATAGCACAACAAGGCCTCACCGTTCCTCTACCCAATTTAAGATATCACCATGTCATAGTTTCAATTTGTCCTCAAAATCTGATAGGCCTTGTAGATAGCATAAGAAATCTACCTAATCTGATTTTAATCCTAAACCTATAATGATGGAGGGCCTCCTCGTACATTCTCAATGACTCGCACTGCGGTTTAAAATTTAATAACAAGGGATTTTATTAAAATTTTATCTTGGTCTCATCTTAGGTAATAGTTAATAAATATATCGAACATATTTGAATATTTACTATACTTAGATTGATAAATTTTTATTCAAAATCAAGATAAAAAGCATGCATCAACCATACATATCAAGTAGTGCTGTCATAAACAACATAATGATTAAACTGGAGCGACACAATTCATCACTAATTAAATTAATATAACATTTATATCAAAAGTCAGCAAGCATACAGATGAGTGATTTCATCTCGTAAACGTCTTCCTAGTTACTATTGTGGACCACTCTTGCTCCTCCTTGCCCATCAGGTTCAATTACAGACTAATTGATACAATATCAAAGTATACATTTGTAAAATGAGAAAGCCTTATGGTGAGTACATTGAAAGAGTGAGGTAGAAATACATTAGAGTGAAGAGAGAGAGAGAGAGAGAGAGATACATGCTTCAATAATTAACGTTTAATTAATCATCATCACACATCCACATCCACATCATATCATCCAATGACATGATAATTTAAGTGCATGTCCCATCACCACCAACAGATTTTAAGCCATCCACACATGATATAACGCATCTTATAGGGCTCAAATTTTCGAACTAAAGTAAAAAAAATTTATTTTCATAAAATCAGGGATCCAATCAAAATTGGTTTTGTTTGAAATTTTTGAAAATTCCATATTCTAAACATGCTTTTAAATCCAATTCAAAAGTAGTAACACATTACCATGTGCAAACACAATTATTGAAATAAATTCTAGTAAGATTCCATGCAAACTTAGAACACTTCTAAATATAACTAACCTAACACTTAGATTAATTATATCACATTAACAACCATTGTTAATATTCCTCAAAATAATTAATTCACAAGGACCACATTAAATAAAAACATTTAATTTTAAATTTAAAAAAATATTTATTGGGGCCTGTGTAAGCGGGCCCGACTAGACCGGCCTAGGCCAATTAGGGCTAGCCTAGGCCCTTGGCCTGAGCCAGACACGACCCAAAAGGGGTCGGCTAGCTTAGGCCGACTCAGGCTACCCTAGCACAGTTGGGCCCAGCCCAGCTAGGTCGGGGAGGGGCGCTCGGCTAGGGTGAATCCTAGCCGCTGCCCCCCCTCCCTCCCCTGCATGCCTCATCCGATAAGGGTGGTAGCTGGGAGGAAGGGGTGGCGTCACTAGCCCATCTTGCTGCCCTTGTCGGGGCCAACGGGGCCTACAGGCACTGTCGGCACTGGTGGTGACCAGCGGGCCTACCCTATCCTCTCTCTCTCCTCTCTCCTCCTCATCACATGAGGGGATGGGAGGGAAAGAGTGGGCAGCGCTGCTGGCCTCCTACTGCCCCAAAGGGGCCGATAGTGGCCAGCGGTCACCACTGACATCACCGACATATAGGGATGACCGACGGTGGCCCCCTTTCGCTCTCCAAACTATATAAAAAACCTAAAAAAATTTGAAATCAAATTTTGATCCATTCTTAAGGATAACCGAACTATATTCATTACCATGAACTAGTTTAGAAATAGGAAGATCAAATATGTTACACATGGAATCTTTCTAGAAATAATTTCAGACGACTGAAACAAATCAAAGTGGTAACCTGACTCTGATACCACTGTAAGGATCAGTGCGAGACGAGAAAAATGATGAACAACATAGCACAACATAAATTAAAATTTTACAATCCCATTGTTCGTGATCCATTTTAGTAGTAGAAATAAATGGGTGGTCATTTATCATCTTGCACAGAATAGGATTTGCGTTCGTTCGGTTCTGGTGGAGCGATGCCGCCCGCTACATAGGTGCCAAGACTCCAGCGATATCCACATGATTCTCTAATTGATAGTTCATCCTCGATCCTTCAATAGGTTTAGCACGATTGGCAGCTTTCTTCTTCCACGATGGTGCCGCGACATGCGGGCAAAGGCTCCCGATGTTCAGGAATTAAAGAGGAGGAGAGAGAACAAAGGCACCGTAATGGGGGGCCGGCTGTAGAGAGAGGAGGGGGCAGCAAAGCTCATTTGGAAACCATGGAGCTTGGCCTGGGGTTCCCTCCTGACTATTATTTATAGTAACTTACGTGACTTTTCGCAAAAGTCTTTAAGTTATTATAAATCTCATTTGAATACCATCGACCGAGAATCTTTGTGCTTGTGATCTTCTAGGCCTAAGTGCCAGTCTAATTTTCAGCCCAATAAGCCTAGTAATCCCTTATTTGTTTGTAGTAATTAATTTAATATCTCATATTAAATTATTACTTAATCAATTTATCATCTTATGATAATCGATCGGGATTTCGATCAAGTTTGATGCCAAACAACACCACATGATCCTGAAAAGTAATGAGTTCGACAACTTGCTCAAGGAAGTTTTTCGTCATCAGTTACCACGTGGCTCTAATCATTTACTCGTACCAATGCTCTCGAATGAACTTAGGGTGTGGTTAACTATCAAACCCTAATTATCTCATTTACTTGGATCGTATGTCGGAAAGCATCCTTAGCAAATACCTTTTCTGATATATTGCCCTGCTGTGGCTAAGGACTCCTAAGCATCATTCCTAGAGCATTCTCTCTCTAATTATCAAGAAGAGCGAATCATCCTATATCGATCAGTTGACTTAGACCCCACGATTAGAGATCTATGAGCAAGATCAAAATTCAGAAGTCTATCGACAATGTGTCTTTAGTGTTTTAGGTCAAAGGGCCAACCACATCATTATGAAGATGAATCAAATTGGTTGACAGTTAGGTACCAGTGATTTATGTCAGATTAGTTCGGTGAACTCATTCACTAATGAGCACCTACAAGTTTACCTTAGTCTTCCCACACAAGTGATTATGAGACCACTCATCCTCATCATATAAGTAGGAGTAACCTGTACTAGTTTCACTAGATATTTGATATCTTTTTCAAATATTCTCCGACTAAGAACAATTAAGACTATGTGTTTAAAGGTTGTTAATCTCATTATTATGATCTCATCGTAATTTAACATCCATTTCACATATTTATACACTTTGTTATGAAACATTGATTCTTATTTCACATAATGGATATAAATGTTTATTAATATAAGAATAAGATTGTACAACCTACTTGATTGGCTTGAGAACATACATAGCTAACAATTTATTGGTGGTGATCCCCTTGGTGCTCAGAACCTAGTTCTTTGCAGAGTATTTTGGCTTGGGTTGCTCAAACATTGAGTAAATGTGGGAGTTCTTCAACTATAAATCTCGCTGCAAGGACTGAGATTTCGGATCTAATTATCGGGTCGATTTTGGTGTCGGACCCCTTGGTTTGGGCCCTTCTGGGCCTAATGCATGGCCTCTTAATCGCGTCGAGCTTGCGAGATGCCATTTTGAATGGCGTCAGCCTAGGGGGACGCCATTTAGAAGTCTTGCAAGTGAGCCATGTGGTCGGGCGTTGGGGCGTATGTATACGGCCCTGGTCTCATTGTTTGAATGACGTCGCGCATGGTCGACGTGATTCATAGATCTGCCAGTGTACGATCTCGTCCTGTCGTTTGAATGGCGTCGTCTGGGAATGACGTTATTTAGTATGTTTTCGGTTGACGACCTGAGCCCTCCCTCCTATCTCTCATTCTCTCCTTTCCTCTCTCTCTCCTCCCTCTCTCCGAACCCTCTATTTCTCTTCCTCTTTTCCTCCCCTTCCTCTTCCCATTCTTCCTCTTCTACCACTCCGATACCCTCCCACCTCTCACTACTACCACTACCATCTCCTCCGCGGCACCTTACTCTTTGGACGACGGCTGACGTCCCGGTGGAGTGATGACGTCCACGGTGGTACCGGCGGTGGCTTGCAGTGTAGCAGATCGGCGGCAAGACGTTAGAAGGAGTTCAAGTAACTGGTAGGGTATCGATCCTCTCATGTAGTCGATTATTTTAAAACCATGATTTCTCGCTTTGGAGCATGCTAAAGTTATAGAATTAAGCATGTTTTAGGAGTTATTTTGATGAAAATTGGTGTTTTGGAAATGGGATTGGCATGGTTAATGTGATTTATAGTTTTTCCCCCTTATCTCCATTTGTACTATTTTTACTCGTTTTGGGGGATGGGATTTTCGTGTTGTGGCTCGGAGGAGGCCGGAGGGAAGTTCTAGTTTCGAGCACTAAATGGCGTCGAACCAGGGCGACGTGATTTTCAAATCGTGTCGGCCATAGGTGACGTGATTTAGGCCTAAGTGCTAGAAAGTAGTTCGAGACCAATTTTTGGGGGAAACAGTTTTAGGACATTGAATGACGTCGGCCATGGGCGACGCGATTCAAGTTAGAGTCCCATAATTCCTTAAATTAACATGTATGTATATTGTTAGATAACCCTGTTAAATGCATTCTTGAAATCATACATTGGGGGCGGAGATTTTCATGTGACCGGATCTCATTGTGTTGTGTTTATGCGATCGTGGACCCAGAGTGAGTTGTTAACGCTTGACATCCTTTGTCGGTATGTGAGTGACGCAATGTCGATGTGAGAGTGACAAGGTGACGCTTAGTAGGCGAGGGTCACTTGGTGTACCCCGGGGCAAAAGCTAGTACCGGTATAGAAGTGGTACACTTCGGAGTGTCACTCATGGATGGGAAGAGGTAGAACCACCTAGAGCTAGACAGGCCGGAGTAGCCAGCGTGCTTTCCGAAGGGTTGCTGTTCCATCCTAACAGGTCGGTGTTTTCCGCGTTCAGTTGTGTGGTTTGTGTGTTTGGCTAGAACGTTGGTTGTAAACTACGACGTCGAGTTGAGTTGTTTTAGAATTGTGCCTGTTGCATTTACAAATACATATGTTTCATATCTCGCCATTGTGGTTGTAGCTTCTCTACATTATTTATACTTATCTGCCTATATTCTTGCTTTGTTGCGATTGTGGGTGTATGTAGGAGGTGGGGATCAAAGGATCCCTACTGAGTCCATTCTGGTGTGACTCACCCCCTGCGGTTTTAAGTGAGAGTTCTCGGCAGGCGTAGAAGTTGTGGAGCTTCGTCTCGGATTGTGCGCCAGCAACTATTGTTCCGGAGTATACCCCGATGTAGTTGTTCTTTCATTTCTGGCCTGTATGCATAATTTCTCATTTTCTGTTAAATTATGTAATTATTTCCTGAGCCAAGTTGAATTGTAATAATTTTTAATTCTTGCACCTTCTTTACAATTCGATGTTGTGTGGATTGTGTAGCTTAGTTTATCATTTATTTTCCAGACTTATTTGAGATCATGATTTGGTTTCAAATTTTAATGATTCGGTATCTATTTAGTAATCGGATCTCCGATTATAGGATGACGGGTCGTTATACTTGCCCTTTCATATAACTCGTGGATAGTTGCAATGTTATTCATTGTCAAGAAGGTCTTTAACTAGGGTATGATTGTTGATTAACATCTTTACTTATTTTGACTCCAAGATGATGTCCGTGATTTTCACTACCATCCCCCTGTATCTATTGGCATAATGTCATTAGGTCGTTAAGTGACGGTGTCAAGCTGACCCTATCTTGATACTTTTGGAAGAATTTCTTCTAGAGTATGTTAAAAACCTTAGCCTCCTCTGGCAGTAGACAATAAAACAACTCAAGAGCTGGGCTTTTGAAGGACCAGTAGGTATGTTAGGACCCATTGTCATGCTAGTGGGGAGAGGACTCATACATGAAATCCTTCATGTGGATGAAGACCGATTGCCCGTCCCATTATATTTGGTAGTATATGGGGAGCTTTGATGGTGGGGACGAGAATGGGAAGAGCTGGGCAACTCAACTCCATGAAGAACTTCTTATGATGGCCGATAGTTTCGTTCCTGATGAAAAGCCCTAGGTTAGGTAGCACCTCTGTAGCAAAGCGCACCTAGATTCAATAACTGATACGTTCACAACCAGTTGGCTACTTGAGATCAAGGGAACTAGTTCCCGACCTTGGAGGGTCCTTGGTAGTTTGGTATTTTTCTAACTTCTTATCTCGAGAAGTTGGGGGGGGGTTTCTTGAGGACTCTTTGGTCGACTTAGACCTTACTTTGGGACAGTGGGACTCGAGCCTTTTTAAGCCATGTGGGTTTTGATGAGAAAAACTTTTCCTCTCCCCATTTGCACCTATTAGGTTGCATCCCCATTGGATCCTTCTTGGGTTGAGCAAATGTTTCCTCCTTCAAGAACCAAAATATTATTTTTAAATAAAAAGTTATGCTTGGACAATACTATTAGTATATGAAGGTATATAGGATGTCACATGTTTGGGTGGACCGTGCAATTATTTTGGAGTAGCTCAAATTAAAAATAGATTAGTGTAAATTCAATCTACCTGATGTTTAATCCAAATTACTTAGTCATGTCGTCCAAATTTAATTCATGAATTTTGGGTTGAGTTAACCTAATATAGTTTTTCAAAATACAAATTTACTAATTATGAAGCATGCCACTCAATAAATTTCCTTTCGGTGTTCTTTTTAATAAATTATTAGAAGTGATTAACTTATATTAGTTAGTGCAAAGGTCATAGTTTAAACATAATATAGGCTAACTTGAGTCAGTCCGAGTTCAACCTATAAAAAATTTAGTTTTTGTTAATTCAATTTTGATATATTTCAAATGAGAAATATTTGTTGTAACACTTATAAACATTGTAGTTGCAGTCATCGTCTGGTTATGATATCATATGATAGATGATTATTACACCGTTATGTAGGAATATAAGAAAATTTAAAAAAGACTTTTTGCAAATAGCCCCCTAAAGAATGTCATATTGTAGATAACCCCCAATATGATTCGTATTTACATACAACACCCTTAACTATAATGTTATTTGCATATAACCCCCTACACTATGTAAGTTTACTTTGAATTTTACTTAAATTAAAATATTATTACTTACATAGAATATGTGAAAGTTATTAAATGAAAACTGATGTTGCCGAAGCTATCATTGATGGATTCCGAGGACAGAACCCGGATGTGATCCGAAAGGACCAGTTGCCGAAGCGGACCCAGACGAAGAGACCGGCGAAGATTCGAGCCGAGACTCCTGCGAGAGGAAGAACCCATCAGCGAGGGTCCTGGGTTTCAGCCCAGGAGAACCCCCTCCGATGGTTAAGTTAGCCTCTGAAGAAGATTCAATTCAGAAGTAAGGAAGGAAGAAGCTTGAGTGCTTAAGGTGTACCTTTTACGCAATGAATAGCCTTCTTTTTATAGTGGAGGATGGAGGTTCTCTTCTTGTTGCAGCCGATATAGAACTATTTTGGGGTTTGAGAGGAAATTGCTGAAATACCCCGTTAATAGGCCGATGGCTAGGCAGCAGTTAACTGTAGTGGGCCGGACCCACTTCGGCCTGTTACTTGCTATGACTGGGCCGAGTACGGCTGTTAACAGAGCCCACCGCTTGGGCCGAAACCATACTGTTTCAACAAGGCGCCTGGGCCGTTTCTGCTCGATTTACTTGGTGGGCCGAATGAAGTTCGGCTCTATCACTTTCATTGGGCCGACCCCCTAGTACTGGGCCAAATCGGATTCTCCCTCATCACATGGCCCCCTACTCTCGTCGTTCTCAACTTTATGAAACGTTGAGAGTTAAGTCCGAAGCCCTTACGGAAAGATAAATCTAATAGATAGTCTTCGTCTGAAACTGCTATTCACATTCTTGCTTAAAAACCTGGAATCATGGCTTAGTCTCAAGTCGGCCGAGAGTTGGTGACAAACAGCCCCGTCTCAGGCCGAGACCCTGTCGCTAACACCTTTGTCCCAGGCCGAGACTTGGTGACAAATACCTTCGTCCCTAGTTGTGAAAGGGAAAGGTTATCAGAACACTTTGGGACGCCAAGTGATGGCGGAAATGACTTTGAATCTCCCGCCTTCACAGTCGCATCACAACATACACATGACACGTGTTTAACATCCAGCCGGGTAGCTGAAAGCACAAAAAGATCTCAACTGTCAACAGTTATCACTTGGATCGCGGCCGTTTCGGCTCTCTGCCTGAAACTTCACCTGGATCACCGCCACTCTGGCCCCCGACACGACGATCGGGACACGTGGCGAGCATTCGGAGGAATAGTTGAAGGGTTAGGCAGCTTCCGACCGTTGATCACCTCTTTTCGATCCTGCAGCCCGCTCGTCATCATAGCGAAGGACGGGACACGTGTCAAACATCTGTGAGAGGCGGAGCCGAAAGGTTGGAGGATCTCGGCCGTCGGTTCGCCACCCGACCCCCTTAGGTTCTCCTATAAATACTGGCTTCATTCGCCTCAGAACTGTTCCTTCTCATTCTCTCTCTTCTTATCCGCACCAGAGCGTTCCTGCGAGCAGCGCCGCGAACGTCTTTTCTTCTCTGGCCGCGAGTGTTCCATCGAGGTCGTCCGGGGACGTCTTGTCAATCGTCGGGGAGTTCCTAATCTGAGGGTAAGCCTCAACTCCAGCCTCTTCTTCTTTTGATTCATGTCCGGTAGTTCTACTTCGACCGAGAGCAGCTCGTCGTGCTCCTCGTCTAAACCTACTCCCCAATCTTCTCTGTCATCTCCTTTTTCCTCGAACTCCTTCCTTTCTGTTATGGTGGACGAAGCAAAACCAAGAAGATTTCCCTTGGGGTTTGATTTTGAAGAGATAACGGAAGATATTTACAGAAGGGATGAAGTCAAGAATAGAATTAAGAGCCAAGAAGGCGTAGACTGTCCGCCAGGAATTCAGAAAAAGTTGAGACAGAGCCAGTCCATAGAAGCTCAAGAGTTTTACGACGAAGGGATGAAGGGGAAGACGAAAGCCTGCCCGAAAGCTGTGCTCGTAAATTGAGAAGGAGCCCGGCCGAGAAGAATTGGCTCTTATACGCTTCCCAGGCTGAATGGGAATCATCCAAGATGGAATCGAATAATAATTAGTTATGGCCGTCAGTTCATCGACACTAACGGCGCAAACTACGTCCGAGACCTTCTCGGCCTGACGGCGGCCAGTTGTGGAAGGTTCGGCAGCAGCAGGGACTGGTTCTGCCTCGTCCGCCATAACAGAAAGGAAGGAGTTCGAGGAAAAAGGAGATGACAGAGAAGATTGGGGAGTAGGTTTAGACGAGGAGCACGACGAGCTGCCCTCGCTTGAAAAGCTGCTCTCGGCCGAAGTAGAACTACCGGACATGAATCAAAAGAAGAAGAGGCTGGAGCTAAGGCTTACCCTCAGATTAGGAACTCCCCGGCGATTGACAAGATGTCCCTGGATGACCTCTATGGAACACTCGCGGCTGGAGAAGAAAAGACGTTCGCAGCGCTACTCACAGGAACGCTCTGTTGCAGAGAAGAAGAGAGAGAATGCGAAGGAACAGTTCTGAGGCAAAGGAAGCCAGTATTTATAGGAGAACCTAAGGGGGTCGGGTGGCGAACCGGCGGCCGAGATCCTCCAACCTTTCGGCTCCGCCTCACGCGGATGTTTGACACGTGTCCCGTCCTTCGCCATGATGACGAGCGGGCTGCAGGATCGAAAAGAGGCGATCAACGGTCGGAAGCGGCCTAACCCTTCGGCTATTCCTCTGGATGCTCGCCACGTGTCCCGATCCTCGTGTCGGGGGCCGGAGTGGCGATGATCCAAGTGATGTTTCAGGCAGAGAACCGAAACGGCCGCGATCCAAGTGATGACTGTTGACGGTTGAAATCTTTTTGTGCTTTCGGCTACCCGGCCGGATGTTAAACACGTGTCCTGTGTTTGTTGTGATGCGACTGTGAAGGCGAGAGATTCAAAGTCATTCCCGCCATCACTTGGCGCCCCAAAGTGTTCTGATAACCTTGCCCTTTCACAATTAGGGACGAAGGTATTTGTCACCAAGTCTCGGCCTGGGACGAAGGTGTTAGCGACAGGGTCTCGGCCTGAGACGGGGCTATTTGTCACCAACTCTCGGTCGACTTGAGACGAAGCCATGACTCCCGACTTTTAAGCAAGAATGTGAATAGCAGTTTCAGACGAAGACTATTTGTAAGATTTTATCTTTCCGTAAGGGCTTCAGACTTTATTCTCAGCATTTCATAAAGTAGAGAACGATGAGAGTAGGGGCCCATGTGATGAGGGAGAATCCGATTCGGCCCAGTACTAGGGGGCCAGCCCAATGGAAGTGATAGAGCCGAACTTCATTCGGCCCACCAAGTAAATCGAGTTGAAACGGCCCAGGCGCCTTATTGAAACAGTACGGTTTCGGCCCAAGCGGTGGGCACTGTTAACAGCCGTACTCGGCCCAGTCATAGCAAGTAACAGGCCGAAGTGGGTCCGGCCCACTACGGTTAACTGCTGCCCAGCCATCGGCCTATTAACGGGGTATTTCAGCAATTTCCTCTCAAACCCAAAATAGTCCTATATCGGCTGCAACAAGAAGAGAACCTCCATCCTCTACTATAAAAAGAAGGCTATTTATTGCGGAAAATGTACACTTTAAGCACTCAAGCTTCTTCCTTCCTTACTTCTGAATTGAATCTTCTTTAGAGGCTAACTTAACCATCGGAGGGGGTTCTCCTGGGCCGAAACCCAGGACCCTCGCTGACTGGTTTTTCCTCTCGCAGGAGTCTCGGTTCGAATCTTCGCCGGTCTCTTCGTCCGGGTCTGCTTCGGCAACTGATCCTTTCGGATTACATCCGGGTTCCGTCCTCAGAATCCATCAGTTATAGCTTCGGCCATGCAAACCGTATCAGAAGCGGCATTATTCTAAGTCCGTGTAAACCGTACCGGGAGTGGCTTCGACCATGCAAACCGTATCGGGAGCGGCATTATTTTAAGTCCGTGTAAACTGTACCGGGAGTGGCTTCGGCCATGCAAACCGTATCGGGAGCGGCATTATTCTAAGTCCGTGTAAACCGTATCGAGAGTGGCTTCAGCCATGCAAACCGTATCGGGAGCGGTATTATTCTATGTCCGTGTAAACCGTACCGGGAGTGGCTTCGGCCATGCAAACCGTATTGGGAGCGGCATTATTCTAAGTCCATGTAAACCGTACCGGGAGTGGCTTCGGCCATGCAAACCGTATCGGGAGGGGCATTATTCTAAGTCCGTGTAAACCGTACTGGGAGTGGCTTCGGCCATGCAAACCGTATTTGGAGCGGCATTATTCTATGTCCTTGTAAACCGTACCGGGAGTGGCTTCGGCTATGCAAACCATATCGGGAGCGGCATTATTCTAAGTCTGTGTAAACCATACCGAGAGTGGCTTCAGTCATGCAAACTGTATCGGGAGCGGCATTATTCTAAGTGCGTGTAAACCATACCGAGAGTGGCTTCGGCCATACAAACCACATCGGGAGCGGCATTATTCTAAGTCCGTGTAAACCCGGTACGACCATGCAAACCGTATCGGGAGCGGCATTATTCTAAGTCCGTGTAAACCGTACCGGGAGTGGCTTCGGCCATGCAAACCGTATCGGGAACGGCATTATTCTAAATCCGTGTAAACCGTACCGGGAGTGGCTTCGGCCATGCAAACCATATTGGGAGCGGTGTTATTCTAAGTCCGTGTAAACCGTACTGGGAGTCACTTCGGACATGCAAACCGTATCGGGAGCGGCATGGCTTCGGCCACGTACAGGACCGAACTTGGTTATCTACTTAGAACATTATGCCATGAAATGGGTGATTACCAGTCACTTCTATATATATATAAGTACAAAAGTAGGCCATGTGCTTGGCTTCGGCAGCTTAAAAGCAAAAACATCCGGGACAAGCCCCGGGATTAGCTATCGGCTTCCGCGCCATCTACATCAACAGGAGTATAGCTTGGGGAGGTCGGAGGAAAAGAAGCATGGTCTGAACCCGCTGCTGCATCTTCCAGAGAAGTCGGGATCCTCTCGGCCTTAAGCTGTTGCCACCAGGATAAGAGCTGATCAACTTCTTCTTCGGTAGGAAAGCCGAAACCAGTCAGATCGGTGTCCGGACAAGCCTTTTGGGCAATGGCCATCCCCAGAACAAACATGGTTGCGGCCGCCCTAGCCCCGGCATCGAGCATTTCATCAGCATATTCTGTACCTTCCTTATAACTCGCCATGGCCGTGCGAGCGACGTCGTCAGCTTCTTTGGTCTTGACCTCCACGTCTACTCTCAGGGCCAATACAGCTTCGGCGTGGCGGCGGCGTTCTTCGTCCCGCTCCTTCTCCTTGTCCTGGATCTCGGCTTTCAGAGACGCAATCTCTGCTTGGGCCTGATCCAGATGTTGTTTGGCCTTCTTCCGGGCCTCGGAGGCTATATGAACCACCTCCTTTTGTCTGTCCAGGTCGGACCGCAGCCGCACATTTGCCCCAATAAGGGCATCAATGTTAGCCTCGAGGTCTCGTTGCACCGAGACCACCTTGCCCGCGGCCAGCTGGTCCGAGGCTTGGTCAACATCCTGGAGTTTCCGTTGGATGAGAGGTTGGCGGCGAGCGAGAGCCCCACACATGACTGCGGCCTACAGCAGAAAGAAAGAAAAACGTAAGCCGAGACAATTAAAGGAAATAGCGAGAAGAAGTGAGGATGAAGAGAGAAGTCTCACTTGGATGGCATGGCGGACACACTGCAGGGACAGGCCTTCCGAATAAAGCTCCCGGATCTCATCTGCAGCCATCGTAATGGTTAAGTCGCGAGCAAGGCGAAAACACGTCTGAGAGTCATCCAGACTGTCGTCTGTGAAGACCCCCATGTCCGGACGCCATGGCTCGCGCCCGTATTCCCGAGACATGTGGGTCTCGGCCGCCCCGAAAGGATACGACAACACCGTATTCGTCGCGGCGCCTGTGACCGAAGGAGAATTGTCCCTCCGCAGCCGGAGAGATGAAGCGAGCGGAGCATCTCGTCCTGCGACCGACTTCTTGGTCACAGGAGCAGATCCCCTCTCGTCGCGGTCGTCTTGACATTTCCGCTTCTCGGACCGCTCGCTTCCCCCAGCAACTGCCTTGCCCTTCCGACGCTCCCTCTCGAGAGCAGCGGCAGCCGCGCGGCCTTCGGCAGAAGCTGCCGTTTGTTTCGCCGGTCGAGCGTCTGGGGCCGTAATCCCTTCGGCCGACCTCCCTTCCCTAGGACACGGCTGGGACGGCCGAGATGGAGCGGATTGCCGGGAGATCCGGCCCATGAGGCCCCCGAGACCAGACATTTCTGAAAGCAGAGAAGAAGAAGAAGAGTTAGGAAAAGTTCAACAACAATTATATGACCCAAAGCTAACTTACCCCCGGCCCTTGCTTCAGCACCCTTTTCGGACGGACGATAGACCTCGGCCGGAGCCCTAGTCGCGGTAGCCCTCGCCACGGTCTCTCCTAGGGCGTCTCCAGGAGGAAGGTAGGGAAAAGCTCAGGCAGGAGGGTGCGACGGGTCCGGCCAGGCTCCTATCACTATGAGCCTGTCCTCGTCTTCGAGAAGCTCGGCAATGTTGTAAGGAGCATCATCCTCGAAGAGGTGGGTGTCAGCAAGTTGTTCAGGGTTGAGGGAGGGACAATCAGAAAGGCCTTCGACCAAGGGCCCCCATTCAGTGGGAAAGGGCCAGACACCCTTATTCCCCTCCGGTAAAGAAACAAAAAAGAAATCCTCTTTCCCATGATGAATGGACGAGGGCTTCCCAAAGAAGATCTCCCGGCCGGAGCGGGGTACAAAGCAAAACCAAGAAGATTTTCCTTGGGGTTTGATTTTGAAGAGATAACGGAAGATATTTACTGAAGGGATGAAGTCAAGAATAGAATTAAGAGCCAAGAAGGCGTAGACTGTCCACCAGGAATTCGGAAAAAGTTGAGACGGAGCCAGTCCATAGAAGCTCAAGAGTTTTACGATGAAGGAATGAAGGAGAAGACGAAAGCCTGCCCGAAAGCTGTGCTTGTAAATTAAGAAGGAGCCCGGCCAAGAAGAATTGGCTTTTGTACGCTTCCCAGGCCGAACGGGAATCATCCAAGATGGAATCGAATAATAACTAGTTATGGCCGTCAGTTCATCGACACTAAGGGCGCAAGCTACGTCCGAGACCTTCTCGGCCTGACGGCGGCCGGTTGTGGAAGGTTCGGCAGCAGCAGAGACTGGTTCTGCCTCGTCCGGCATAACAGAAAGGAAGGAGTTCGAGGAAAAAGGAGATGACAGAGAAGATTAGGGAGTAGGTTTAGACAAGGAGCATTACGAGTTGCTCTTGGCCGAAGTAGAACTACTGGACATGAATCAAAAGAAGAAGAGGCTGGAGCTGAGGCTTACCCTCAGATTAGGAATTCTCCGGTGATTGACGACGTCCCCGGACGACCTCGATGGAAAACTCGCGGCGGAGAAGAAAAGACGTTCGCGGCGCTGCTCGCAGGAACGCTCTGGTGCGAAGAAGAAGAGAGAGAATGCGAAGGAACAGTTCTGAGGCGAAGGAAGCCAGTATTTATAGGAGAACCTAAAGGGGTCGGGTGGCGAGCCGACGGCCGAGATCCTCCAACCTTTTGGCTCCGCCTCGCGCGGATGTTTGACACGTGTCCCATCCTTCGCCATGATGACGAGCGGGCTGCAGAATCGAAAAGAGGCGATCAACGGCCGGAAGCGGCCTAACCCTTCGGCTATTCCTCCGAATGCTCGCCACGTGTCCCGATCCTCGTGTCGGGGGCCGGAGTGGCGGTGATCCAGGAGAAGTTTCGGGCAGAGAGCCAAAACGGCCGCGATCCAAGTGATGACTGTTGACGGTTGAGATCTTTTTGTGCTTTCAGCAATCCGGCCGGATGTTAAACACGCGTCCTGTGTTTGTTGTGATGCGACTGTGAAGGCGGGAGATTCAAAGTCATTTCCGTCATCACTTAGTGCCCCAAAGTATTCTGATAACCTTGCCCTTTCACAACTAGGGACGAAGGTATTTGTCACCAAGTCTCGGCCTGGGATGAAGGTGTTAGTGACAGGGTCTCGGCCTGAGACGGGGCTATTTGTCACCAACTCTCGGCCGACTTGAGACGAAGCCATGATTCCCGGTTTTTAAGCAAGAATGTGAATAGGAGTTTCAGACGAAGACTATCTGTCAGGTTTTATCTTTCCATAAGGGCTTCGGACTTAACTCTCGACGTTTCATAAAGTTGAGAACGACGAGAGTAGGGGTCCATGTGATGAGGGAGAATCTTATTCGGCCCAGTACTAGGGGGACGGCCCAATGAAAGTGATAGAGCCGAACTTCATTCAGCCCACCAAGTAAATCGAGCAGAAATGGCCCAAGCGTCTTATTGAAATAGTACGGTTTCGGCCCAAGCGGTGGACTCTGTTAACAGCCGTACTCGGCCCAGTCATAGCAAGTAACAAGCCGAAGTGGGTCCGGCCCACTACGGTTAACTGCTGCCCAGCCATCAGCCTATTAACGGGGTATTTGAGTAATTTCCTCTCAAACCCCAAAATAGTCCTATATCGGCTGTAACAAGAAGAGAACATCCATTCTCCACTATAAAAAGAAGGCTATTCATTGCGGAAAAGGTACACCTTAAGTACTCAAGGTTCTTCCTTTCTTACTTCTGAATTGAATCTTCTTCAGAGGCTAACTTAACCATCGAAGGGGGTTCTCCTGGGCCGAAACCTAGGACCCTCGTTGACTGGCTCTTCCTCTCGCAGGAGTCTCGACTCGAATCTTCGCCGGTCTCTTCGTCCGGGTCCGCTTCGGCAACTGGTTCTTTCGGATCACATCCGAGTTCCGTCCTCGGAATCCATCAATGATAGTTTCGGCTACATCAAAAACATTAATAATATTTTCAATTAAAATACATACATCTCACAACAAAAATCACATAAACATCGACTTATAAGTTTGTTGTATATATTTAACATAAATTTTTTTTTATTTCTATTGTTATGTGAGGTTAAAATATGTTAACTAAAATACAATTTAAAACAAATCACATAGTTAAGGAGGCTATATGCAAATAATATCATAATTGAAGGGGTTATATACAAATAAGAATCGTACCGGGGTTATCTACAAATATGACATTCTTTAAGAGATTATTTGCAAAAATCTCATTTAAAAAATTTGTGATCCAATAATAATTGCAGTTGCAACATTGTTATAATATTATAGTACATATACATTTTTATTTTTAAATATTTTAAATCATGTCGGAAATGAGTTGGATTGTAGTACGAGCAAGTCAGGGTTATGTCACATCGCAAGAACTCTATAACAGAGTAATGTTTGATGCAACCTTATTAGTAAAAATAAGGTGGGCTAGATTAAATCCTCTAATAATGTGGACGACGTTGGAAGACATTTAATAAGAAAAATAACCATAACCCTTATGTAAGTTTTCTAAGCGACAAAAAGATATTAGAGACTCAGTCCAACTTTACCCCATCCAACTGTGCAACAAGTTTTACCCCATAATAATATGAAATAAAAAAGAAGAGTGCTAAGCCTAACAACAAAATATTAATTAATTACAAAGTCAGATAAGATAGTGTGCCGATCATCTGGACCTTTTTCCTATCTATGTTCTCTAAAAGATCATTAGTTGAAATTTATTTTTCAATCATTATAAATGCAACGGGATCCACATGAATTGTAAATTCTAATCGATAACTTTTTAGGATCCCGTGCGTTTCCGAGCAATACCCATTGTAGAAGAGATGTGTCTCCGCATGTTGTACGTCACTTGTCCAGCGCAAAGAAAGGTCGCGGCTCGCATCTAAGCCATCTCCAAAGCCCACCGTACGGTTCCTCTTGACACGCCATTACCACCGTCACCCGCTCTCCAACAGACCCGTCCCAAACGCGGCAGGCGCACGCACGCGTCAGGCAGCAGTGCACCCACACTGGGCACACGGCAACAGCTCTTCTGCGTGTAAACCTCAGCCGGCGCCTGCTGCTCCACGCGTCCACCCTGTTCCCCCTCCCCTTCTCTATATCTATCTCGCCCCGTCGCACCTCCTTTCTCCCCTTCACTCCAGCAAAGCCATCCTGCAGGTAGAGAAGAGTGATCAGAAGAGAAGACCGGAGGAGAGTCGTTGGAAAGGTTGGATAGAAGGGGGGTATAGAAGGGGGGTCGATCGGAAGAAGGAGAAGACGTAACGCTAGGTGTCGCAGCAACGCCAGCAGCGGCCGATGGCAGAGCAAGTCTTTGGGGGCCCCCATGAGCAGCACCAGCAGCAGCCGTCCCACCAGGTGGCCAAGGCCGTGGGCGCGGCCACTGCCGGAGGGTCCATGCTGCTGCTCTCCGGGCTCACGCTGGCGGGGACCGTGGTCGGCCTCACCCTAGTGACCCCACTCCTGGTTGTCTTCAGCCCAGTGCTGGTGCCGGCGGGGATCACGGTGTTCCTGATCCTGATGGGATTCCTTTCGTCGGGGGGGCTGGGCCTGGCGGCTGTGTCGGTGCTGTCGTGGATTTACAGGTACGTGATGGGGCAGCACCCGCCAGGGGCCGACCAGCTGGAGCAGGCGCGCATGAAGCTGGCCGGGAAGGCGCGCGACGTCAGGGAGCGCGTGGAGCACCGCCTCGAGCAGGCGCAACAACGCTCCTCTTAAATCGACGCCGAGGGAGAAGACGAAGCTACTGTTCATCACCTTGTGTTGTGTGTGCTGGTGCGTGCGTGCGTGCACGCGTGTGTGACTCGTGCTGTGTCCCGCCCCCCTGTGTTTCGTTATGTCCCGTGTGCGTTTCTTCAATGTTGGTAAGGGCTGTGAGGAGCTCCGGTGGTCTTTGTGTAGAAAGCAAGGGAGTCTGGCATTTGGTGTTCGTGTGAATAAACTGCAGCCTTTTATTTCGAGACACCGACTTAGTTTTGATATGTGATGTTATTATTAAATATATAGACGTATGTATGGCTAGCTAGTTGGCCAGATAAAAAAAAAAAAGGCCATATTTATTTATATGCATGAGGTGACTTGATTTTACTCTTTGGTTGCGGAGAAAGATCACACGCCTCTATATTTAATAACTTAGCATCTTCTAGATAAGTTGTTGATGGTTGATCTCTGGTTGCACGATCGTGGATTTGGCAATCTGGAATACACTTCATTGTATGGCCTCACTCACTTCTTCCTGCTGGATTCTTTAAGCAATGCTACTTGGCACAGTTTTACAGAAAATGCGAGGTGTTGCCAACAGGTAAGGCAGTTGAGGGTCTTGGCTAGATCCATACCCAAAGACTTGCAAGATCCAACGGGGTGGGACTTGGGTCTATTCTTTATTTTTGTATTTTTAAAAAATAAATATATTTAAGAAAGAATTAGTTACCTTTAAGTCAAAAATAATAATATGATGGTTATGTATTGAGTAAACTGGTATACTCCTATCTAAGTTAACGGGGCCCAAACGAATGTAAAACCACTTCATCCGTCAACGTAGGCATAGTTTTTGGAATAAAGTAAAATGTTCATTTTAGGATTATTGAGTTTAACGGGGTGTTGGACTGGGTTGTTCGACTGTATTATAATTATTTTTTAAACAAATATATAATAAAAATAGTTGAAAATCCTATGCTTGTCCACATCGTCATGGTCTCCGGTCGCCGGCACCATCGGTGTTGTTCGCATGGCTTCGCCGCTAGGCTGTTGCTGGTGTCCCTGGATCCACCACAAGGATGAACAGTACGGGCGACTGGTAAATGGCGGTGACGGCCAAGACCAAGTCATCGCTACGAAAGTAGAGTAACACTTATAGAAACAAGCAAGAACAGAGAGAACATGGAGCAAGACAGGGGACGTGAGAATTGGTGTTGCTCTTCGTGAGAGAGCCAGACCCTTCTACCATTCATAATATATATTCAACCAAATAATTACAGAGGGAAACATCTATAATATGACAAGCTATACCAGGCTGGTTTCTCTAAACAAATCAACCTTTCCCTTGTTTAGTTTTCCTAATCTTGGACGATCTCGTAAGATTGGGATTTTCGGATTGCAAGGCATGTTTAGATCCTTCTAGAATGCATTCCTTCTCATCATAGGAAGGTGGTGCACATGGTTCATCTGTACGTCCCCTCAAGCACAGCGGCGAGATAGCGACGTTGAGCTTGTTGCGCGTATCAATGAATCGCTGCCGAGCGAGTGCCTTAGTGAGCACGTCAGCACGTTGATCACGCATGGAGATATATGAGACAATGAGCTGCTGGGCGGAGACATGTTCTCAGACAAAGTGGAAGTCAATCTCCACATGTTTTGTGCGTGCGTGGAACATTGGGTTGGCAGCAAGATAGGTGGCCCCAATGTTATCGCACCACAAGATAGGTGTCGGGGAAGAGATGCCAAGTTCTTGGAGCAATGACCGAAGCCAAATGACTTCAGTAGTGGGCCTTGTACTCCGCCTCTGTGCTTGAACGAGCTACAGTCGCCTGCTTCTTGGAGCTCCAAGAGATCAAGTTCCGTCCAAGGTAGATGGCATATCCACTCATGGACCGACGATCAGAAGTGGAATCCGCCCAATCTGCATCGCTATAGGCATGGAGTTCGCATGGGGAGTTTTGATGAAGTAACAGACCATGCAAAGGTGTGCCTTGAAGATTGCGGAGGATGTATTTCACCATCAGTGGGAGCATGCATATGTTGACAACACGGTTCACCGCAAAGGAGATATCCGGCCGTGTGATAGTGACATACTGGAGTGCTCCGACAATGCTGCGATATTCAGTGAGGTTGGCCAAGGGGGGTGACGATGGGTCCTCACTAGCCGTGGTAGCCATGGGAGTGGCAAGAGGACGTGCGGCTGTCATCATGGACCGACAGAGAATGTCCACAATGTAGCGGGATTGGGAAAGGATACAACCCGCAGGCTGAGGACACAACTGGACTCCAAGGAAGTAGTGAGCGGGGCCAAGGTCACGGATGGAAAACTCATGACTGAGGGCGGTGACAAGAGACGACACACCCCATGGATCATTGCCTATCACAAGAATGTCGTCAACATAGACAATGATAAGTATGACCAGGTGTCCTTGATGTCTGAAGAAGAGAGAGGTGTCTATCTTGGACCCAACAAACTGAAGCTCTAGGAGGCGGATGCTCAGGCGCTTGAACCACGCATGTGGCGCCTGTCGAAGGCCATATAAGGACCAATGTAGGTGGCATCGGGAGTTGAGTATGAAGAAACCCCGGGGCTGCTCCATGTAGACCACCTCTTCGAGATGCCCGTGAAGAAAGGCATTCGAGACGTCAAGTTGACTCACGGCCCAATTGGAGCTAATAGCGAGAGCAAGTAGCAAGTGGACTGTGGTAATTTTATCACCGGACTGAAGGTGTCGAAGTAGTCAACGCTGGACTGTTGGCGAAATCCCTTGGCCACGAGACGGGCCTTATGGCATTCAATGGAATCATCTACCCATTGTTTGGGCTTAAACACCCACTTGCATCTAACCACGTTCATGTAAGCCTGCCACGGTACTAAGGACCACGTGCCATTGCGCATAAGGGCGTCAAACTCCGAGGCCATGATAGCACGCCATGCTGGTCTTAGATGCCTGGGAAAAGCATGTCAGCTAAGTGGGTCCGGTTGCCAAGAGAGCAGTTGGAAACTGTAAGGACTGAGGTTTCGGATTCGGTTCTCGGGTCGGTTTCGGTGTTGGACCCCTTGGTTTGGGTCCTTATGGGGCTGGGGTATGAGTTGCTCGACACGGTTCGAACGTCGTCCGATTAGGAGGACGCGTTTTAGAGTGTACTACATGGGCGCTACGTGAGCCGGTTTTGGGCCGCGAGAGGACGGCCCCAGTCTTATCGTCTGAATGGCATCTTGCATGATTGACGTCATTCAGAGTATGGCCCTGGTATGTCAGTGTACGAATCCATCTTGTCGTTTGATTGGCGTCGGTCTTGGACGACGCGTTTTAGCGAGTTTCGGTTGATGCTCCGAAGCTCTCCTTTCTTTCTCTCATTCTCTCCATTTCTCTCTCTCTCCTCTCCCTCCCCTCCGATCCATCCGACGCCCCCTTCTCCTTCTCCTTCCTTTCCTCTCCCCATTCTTCCTCTCCCTCCCCTCCATCAACCCCCTAACTTTCACCACTACCACCACCATCTCCTCTGTAGCGCATCTCTCTCCGGACGGCGGCCGACGTCCCGGTGGAGTAACGGCTGTTGGGTTTCTCGGGTTTCTCCGGATCGCTCACGCAGTGGAAAATAAAATAAAACAGCGATCCGTTTTCCCGTTTCGAAAAACTAAAATCGATTATCGGATAATCGAAGTTATCACCGTGTGCGGATTCGAATCCGCAACCGTTCGGTTCCGTCGGTGCAACACCGCAAGCCGCGCAAGCGCCCGGTCTCTAGCGAAGTCCACGCGCTCCTCCTCGCGACGGATATCCTCACGTTCCTCGTTCTTCACAGCCCACGAAACCTCCGCCGGTCGCCGCAATGATCGCCGCAACGCGCGGACGATTTCCCATCGAACGGGATTCAGAGAAGTGGCGGAGCAGATATGGATCTGTCTGGATACTAGAGAGAGAGAAACAGAGGAGGGGCGGCTAGGGTTAGCAGCAGCTTGGCCTGCTCAGCCCGTTCGCTATGTTTTATACTAACTGCGCGGTTTTTCACAAAACCCCCCGGTTTATATAAACCCACTTATTTATCCATCACCTTGAGAATCATTTGCATGTGACCCTCTAGGCCCAAGTACCAGTCTAGTTAATGGCCCAACAAGCCCACTGACTCCTCACTGGCTTTATTAATCAATTAATAACCCTTTATTAATTAATTAATCAATCGAATTGATATCGCACATCGAACTCGACTGGGCCTCCGATCACGTTGGGTGCCAAGCAACACCGCGTGAACCCGGAAGGTATTGGGGTTAAGTAACCCACTCTTGGAACCTTTCCGCCGACAGTTACCGCGTGGATATAATCCTTCATTCGTACAACGCTCTCATTCTCTCCATTTCTCTCTCTCTCCTTTCCCTCCCCTCCGATCCATCCGACGCCCCCTTCTCCTTCTCCTTCCTTTCCTCTCCCCATTCTTCCTCTCCCACCCCTCCATCAACCCCCTAACTTTCACCACTGCCACCACCATCTCCTTTGTGGCGCATCTCTCTCCGGACGGCGGCCGACGTCCTGGTGGAGTAATGGCTGTTGGGTTTCTCGGGTTTCTCCGGATCGCTCATGCAGCGGAAAATAAAATAAAACAGCGATCCGTTTTCCCGTTTCGAAAAACTAAAATCGATTATCGGATAATTGAAGTTCTCACCGTATGCGGATTCGAATCCGCAACCGTTCGGTTCCGTCGGTGCGACACCGCAAGCCGCGCAAGCGCCCGGCCTCTAGCGAAGTCCACGCGATCCTCCTCGCGACGGATATCCTCACGTTCCTCGTTCTTCGCAGCCCACGAAACCTCCACCGGTCGCCGCAATGATCGCCACAACGCGCGGACGATTTCCCGTCGAACGGGATTCGGAGAAGCGGCAGAGCAGATCTGGATCTATCTGAACGCCAGAGAGAGAGAGAAACAGAGGAGGGGCGGTTAGGGTTAGCAACATCTTGGCCTGCTCAGCCCGTTCGCTATGTTTTATACTAACCGCGCAGTTTTTCACAAAAACCGCCGGTTTATATAAAACCCACTTATTTATCCATCGCCTTGAGAATCATTTGCGTGTGACCCTCTAGGCCCAAGTACCAGTCCAGTTAATGGCCCAACAAGCCCAGTGACTCCTCACTGGCTTTATTAATTAATTAATAACGCTTTATTAATTAATTAATCAATCAAATTGATGTCGCACATCAAATTCGACCGGGCCTCCGATCACGTTGGGTGCCAAGCAACACCGCGTGAACCCGGAATGTATTGGGGTTAAGTAACCCACTCTTGGAACCTTTCCGCGGACAGTTACCGCGTGGATATAATCCTTCATTCGTACAATGCTCTCGAGTCAACTCAGGGTATGGCGAGTTGTCAAACCCTAACCGGTCGACTCACTTGGATTGGATGCCGCTGATAAATATCGGAAAACTCCTTTCCCGATATTATCGTCCGCCCTGGCCAGGGACTTCCGCGCATCCTTCCTAGAGCATTCTCTTTCTAAGTACCGAGAGCGAATGATTCCTTATTGACACACAATTCCCTTCGACGGTATTCCGCTGTACCCAATCCTTGACGTATTAGAATCCCGTGGCTAGAGATTCGTAAACCAAGGTCAAAGCACAGAAGTCCACCGACAAGGTGTCCTTGGTGTCTCAGATCTAAGGACCATCCACGCAACTACGACAATAGAATCAAGCTGGTTGACAGTGAGGTACAATACCATCCAGCGATTCAGTCGGATCAGTTCAGTGAACTCATTCTCCAATGAGCACCTACAGATTCGCCTTAGTGTCTCCACACAAGTGACTTATGAGATCATTCACCCTCATTATATGAGCAGGAGTAATCTGTACTAGTCTAACCGGATATCCGATGTCCTTCTTGGATATCCTCCGACTAGGAACGATTAAGAATATGTGTGTTTAAGTGATCAGTCTCATTAGTATGATCTAATCATAATCTGATCACTATAGCACATATTTACGGACTTCATTATGAAACGATAATTAATGCGATTTACACATAATGAATATTATGCCATTATATTAATAAATGAACGAGATTTACATAGTCAGATTGGCTTGTAGGCCACCTAAAACTAACAATCTCCCACTTGGACTAAAGCCAATCACCTTTATACAATAAGCCTATAGACTCTAGGTGATGCTCAAACACAATTTGAGCCAATGGCTTTGTCAGTGGATCTGCTACATTGTCGACGGATGGAACTCTTTCCACTACTATATCTCCTCTAGATATGATCTCTCTAATAAGGTGAAAGCGCCTCAGAATATACTTCGATTTCTGATGAGACCGCGACTCTTTCGCTTGCGCAATTGCTCCATTGTTGTCGCACAATAGTGGAACAGGCTCAGAGATGCTGGGAACTACGCCGAGGTCGGTGATGAATTTCTTCAACCACACTACTTCCTTGGCGGCTTCAGCTGCAGCGATGTACTCATCTTCAGTCGTCGAATCTGCAGTAGTTACTTGCTTGGAACTCTTCCAGCATACTGCGCCTCCGTTCAATGTAAACACGAATCCAGATGTAGACTTGCTATCATCTAGATCTGACTGGAAACTCGAGTCAGTAAAACCTCGTAGTTTCAAGTCACCTCCTCCATAGACAAGAAACATATCCTTAGTTCTTCTCAAGTACTTAAGGATGCATTTCACTACCTTACAGTACTCTTCGCCTGGATCAGCCTGAAATCAGCTCGTAACACTTAGAGCAAATGCAACATCAGGCCGTGTACATAGCATGGCATACATGATAGATCCTATGGCAGAGGTATAAGGTATTCTATCCATGAATGCCCTCTCATTAGGAGTCTTAGGAGACTACTCCTTTGAGAGACTAATTCCATATCTCATCGGTATGAGACCTCTCTTGGAATTTTCTATGCCAAACCTTTTGACTCTGATATCTATGTATAAAGATTGGGTCATTCCAAGCATCCTCTTTGATCTGTCTCTATAGATCCGTATTCCCGATACGTAGGATGCTTCTCTCGAATCCTTTATGGAGAACTTTTTCGACAGCTAGATCTTTACTGATGACATAATAGCTACATCATTCCCAATGAGTAGTATGTCATCTACGTAAAGAACTAGAAAAGTGACTGCACTCCCACTGGTCTTCTTGTACACACAAAGCTCATCTTCATTCTTAATGAAGTCATAAGACTTGACAGCCTCGTCAAATCTTATGTTCCAGCTCCGGGAGGCCTGCTTCAGTCCATAAATGGACCTCTGAAGGTTGCACACTTTATCTGGAGATTCTTTGGATGTGAAACCTTCTGGTTGTATCATATACACCTCTTCCTCAAGGTTACCATTGAGGAAGGCAGTCTTTACATCCATCTGCCAGATTTCATAATCAGAACGTACAATAATGGTAAGCAGAACTCTGATCGACTTTATCATGGCAACTGGTGAGAAAGTCTCGTCATAGTCAATTCCTTGCCCTTGACGATATCCCTTTGCCACCAACCTTGCCTTATAAGTGTCGATCCGTCCATCAACACCGATCTTTCTCTTAAAGATCCACTTGCAACCGATGGGTACAATACCCTCGAGCAAGTCCTCCAAGTTCCAAACTTGGTTGGTGTACATGGACTGGATTTCTGAGTTCATGGCTTCTCGACATTTCCTAGCTTCTGGTCTTTCTATGGCCTCCTGGTAGGTTTTAGGATCATCATCCTCATTATATGGTACCTTAGACTTACCTTCAACAATATGTCCCACATATCGTTCGGGTAGTCTAGGTACTCTACCAGATCTACGAGGCTCATCTGTGTGTACCTGAACAGATTCAGGAACTGATATCTCATCTGATGATAATGCAGCTGTTTGGGGATCTGGAACCTCTTCCAGTACTATTTTACTCCCATTGTCCTCCTGGAGAAGGTATTCCTCTTCCAGGAAGACAGCTTTCCTGGCAACAAACACCTTTTGTTCACTAGGATGGTAAAAGTAGTATCCAAAAGTTTCCTTTGGATATCCCACAAAACTACATTTATCAGTTCGTGATTCCAGCTTGTCTGGATCATTCCTCTTTACATGAGCAGGACAACCCCAGACTTTAACATCTTTAAATTCTGGTTTCTAGCCTTTCCATATCTCATATGGACTAGAGGTCACAGACTTGCTGGGTACTCTGTTCAGTAGGTATGCTGTTGACTCTAGAGCATACCCTAGAGGGACACTGGTAATCCCGAAAAGCTCATCATGGATCGCACCATGTCCAACAAGGTGCGATTCCTCCTTTCTGATACACCATTCATCTGTGGTGTATATGGAGGGGTTAGCTGAGAAAGGATACCATTATCCTTTAAGAATTGTGTGAAATTAGTACTCAAGTATTCTCCTCCTCGATCTGATCGAAAAACTTTAATACTCGTTCCTAACTTCTTCTCTACCTCATTCTTGAACTCCTTGAACTTCTCAAATGCTTCCGACTTGTACTTCATTAAGTACACATAGCCGAATCTTGAGAAGTCATCGGTGAACATGATGAAGTATTAGTAGCCACCTTTGGCTTGGGTGGACATAGGACCACATACATCCGAATGTACTAGTTCCAGAATGTCCTTGGCACGTTCTCCATGTCCAGTAAATGGAGATTTTGCCATCTTTCCCATAAGGCAGGATTCACATGTTGCAAACGATTCATAATCGAATGCTGTTAAGTAACCATGCTTGTGCAACTTTTGCAACCTACTTTCGCCAATGTGCCCAAGTCTACAATGCAACATATAGGCTTGGTTCACATAATTCTTACTCTTCTTAAGAGCTTTATCAATTTGAAGATTGTAATAAGAAACATCTAATAGATATAGACCGTTGACTAAAGATGCTGAAGCTATTGATTTATTACCATAATAAATCGAACAACTTCTATTCTCAATAGTCAACCTATATCCTATTTTGTCCAAACAAAATATTGATATGATGTTCTTTATTATGCTAGGAACATAATAACAATCTTCTAATAGTAAGGCGTCCCAACAGCAATCGCCGCAACTTTTGCGTCGTTTCCTAGCCTCAATTCCACCTCGCCTTGTCTCAGCTTGCGCTTACTTGTCAGCATCTGTGCATCATGACAGATATAAGAAGCACATCCGGTATCCAATACTCAAGATGTGGAATCTCTAACTGACAAGTTGATATCTATCATATAGATATCTGAAGCTTCAGACAGCTTCACCTTTCCATGAGCTTTATCATGAAGGAACTCCTTGCAGTTCCTTTTCCAGTCACCATACTGCTTAGAGTAGAAGCAGTCACCCTTCACTACTCTTTTGCCTTTGTCCTTTGATCCTTTATCGTTAGCTGTCATCTCTACTTCAGGGGCATCTAATGCCGATTCAGCAGGAGGATCAACTCCAGGGACAAAGTCAATGTGCTCAGATCTGAAGACATTCTTCAGGTTCCTGAACCAATCCGAGTAGATCAGGTAAGTCAAAAGGGCATCAAGTATGCCGCGGAGTGGGTTATTCGACGACATTATTCCCTACAGGAGATAAGTAAAATCTATTTAGCAGATGTTCAATTATTAAAATTTAAAACAAGACATGGTCTTTTGTTCAAGTTTAACTCCCACTAATTTTCGACGGACTGTATAACCCTCAGTTATACAGAACGGGAGACACTGATAGTCTCCTAGTGGGGATCAGAATCTCAATGACTTGCACTACAGCCTTGTGGATAGCACAACAAACTGTAATACAATCAGAGAGCACCCAACTCATGGGACTTGCAACTCCTTGCAATATCTGATCATAGCTTCAGTCCCCAGAGATTTAATGGCCTTGTGGATAGCACAACAAACCATTAATTCTAGTCTAAGCTAACCATCGTTACGCGACGAGTATAGATTTGCATGCAGCCCTTGTGGATAGCACAACAAAGCTACATGGTTCCTCTACCCCGATCATATAGGCATCTAATGCCATAGCCACAGTTTCTCCTCTCAATTAAGCAGGCCTTGTGGATAGCACAACAAACCTGCCTAAAGTGATTCGAATCCTATGACTATAACGATGGTGGACCACGCGGTAAGTTCTTAACTACTCACGTTACGGCTTAGAGTTTATCTGAGGGTATTTAGATAACTTTTATCTTAGTCTCTCCTAGATGATAGTATATAAATATATCGTATATATTTAGTAAATACTATCCCTGGTTTGATTCATAATCAAAAGAAAACAATACATTTCATACATGTCATTAGTGTGGTCATGGATAGCACAGTGGGTTTGACTGGAGCCAACAGTCAAACGCACACACAATCTAACATAACATTTACATTAGATAAACCTGCAAACACATAGGCAAGAGATCTCCATCTTTTCGCCCTCCTGGTTGCAGTTGTGGATTGTCCTCGCTCCTTCCTCGGTTCCCTCGATCAGATTACATTAATTCTAAAACTACAAGTAAATTGAAGAAGGCCTTATGGCGAGTACAAGAGAGAGGGAGGTAAAAGTACATCGGAGTATGAGAGAGAGAGAGGCTCGCAGACCTGTATTTATTAACAATTAATAAACAATCATACATCCACGATCCACACAATCCATTCATCACATGAATAATTAAATAAGTGCATATCCATGACCACGGTGTGTTTTAAACATCCACACATAATTCAGCGCATCACATGGCTAAAATAAAAGAGTTTTTCAAAAATAGATAACTTTGGCTTTCAAAAAGCTGGGATCCAATCAAAATTGGTATTTGAATTTCGAAAACTCATTTTATTAACTTAACATGTAATTAAATCAAAATTTAAAAGCATTAAACACACATCACATGCGCACACACTCCAAATTAATAATTCCAGATTATTCCATGCCAATTAGAACAATTCTAATAATCTAACACTTAGATTAAACCTCATTAGTAATTAACTCGAATTATTAATTAACTACTAATCTAACTCTTAGATTAGTTAATTAATGTTAATTAGTAATTTAACACTTAAATTATTAATTAACACTAATTAATTAATAACTATAATCTAACAATTAGATTAGTTAATTTAAAATTAATTATTAATTTAACACTTAAATTAACAATATAACCTTAATTAATTAATAATTACTAATCTAACAATTAGATTAGAAGATTAATGTTAATCATTAATTTAACCCTTAAATTAATAACTAACAATTAATCATTAAATACTACTAATTTAACACTTAAATTAGTTGTCGAAGTTAATTATTAATTTAACTCTTAAATTAACAATTAACTTACATATTAATTAACAATTAGTTGAAATAATAATTAGTAATCTAACTATTAGACTAATAATTATTAATTACTAATTTAACCATTAAATTAGTTTTATTAAGGTTAATTATCAGTTTAACATTTAAACTAACAATTAACATCAATATGTTAACAACTAAATGCTAATCTAAATGATTCAAAAATCATTAAAAAGCCCAATTAAATAATAAATTGAATAATAGTATTAGTTTTTCAAAACAATTTTGAATTTCTAAAATTTGAAATCAAATTTTAACGAAATTTTAAATGGGTCACATGGGGATTTAGTGGGGTTTTAAACGAAATATGGGGAGTGGGCTCAGCCCACTGGACCTGAACCAGGTCCAGTGGCTCGGACCTGGGACCCTGGCCCAGCCAGGGCTCGGTCCACCTGGGGTTGGCCCGGTCCAACGGGACCGGCCAGGGGCGGCGGTTCGCCCGGGTTCTTCCCCAACCCGACAGCCCATGGAGTTGCAGGAAACCCTAGGGTTTCCCCCCCCGGCGGTGCCGACGGCCGAACCCCCGGCCCTCCCGGCGGGCGCCGGCGGGCTCCCCGGCGCTGGCAAGGCCATTGGAGAGTCCCAAATAGGCTGCTGGTCGAACCCCATTTGATTTCTGGTTCTTTCAAAACGGAGAAGAAGAAGATGTAATCCTCTTCTCCGGCCACCTGCAGCGGCCACTCCGGCGTCAACAAGGAGTCTGGTGATGACGGGGGATTAAACCAAGAGAATCCGGAGTCCCGGCCTCAATCCCAACGCTTGGGAAGGCCGATAGAAGCCGCCATAAACTCGCCGTTCTTTGTCCCACGAAGAACACAAAACCCCCAAAAAAAAATTACGAAAATTGCAGAACATTAATCCAATTAATTTGTGTTCATCATATGAACACAGATCTTGCAAATAATCGAACACACGACATTGAATAAATCAAGCAAATTTAATTTTGGAATCCGAAACGGGACGAGAAACAGTGAAACCTGGCTCTGATACCACTGTTGGGTTTCTCGGGTTTCTCCGGATCGCTCACGCAGCGGTTTTGGGTCGCGAGAGTACGGCCCCAGTCTTATCGTCTGAATGGCATCTTGCATGATCGACGTCATTCAGAGTATGGCCCTGGTATGTCAGTGTACGAATCCATCTTGTCGTTTGATTGGCGTCGGTCTTGGACGACGCGTTTTAGCGAGTTTCGGTTGATGCTCCGAAGCTCTCCTTTCTTTCTCTCATTCTCTCCATTTCTCTCTCTCTCCTCTCCCTCCCCTCCGATCCATCCGACGCCCCCTTCTCCTTCTCCTTCCTTTCCTCTCCCCATTCTTCCTCTCCCTCCCCTCCATCAACCCCCTAACTTTCACCACTACCACCACCATCTCCTCTGTAGCGCATCTCTCTCCGGACGGCGGCCGACGTCCCGGTGGAGTAACGGCTGTTGGGTTTCTCGGGTTTCTCCGGATCGCTCACGCAGTGGAAAATAAAATAAAACAGCGATCCGTTTTCCCGTTTCGAAAAACTAAAATCGATTATCGGATAATCGAAGTTATCACCGTGTGCGGATTCGAATCCGCAACCGTTCGGTTCCGTCGGTGCAACACCGCAAGCCGCGCAAGCGCCCGGCCTCTAGCGAAGTCCACGCGCTCCTCCTCGCGACGGATATCCTCACGTTCCTCGTTCTTCGCAGCCCACGAAACCTCCACCGGTCGCCGCAATGATCGCCGCAACGCGCGGACGATTTCCCATCGAACGGGATTCAGAGAAGTGGCGGAGCAGATATGGATCTGTCTGGATACTAGAGAGAGAGAAACAGAGGAGGGGCGGCTAGGGTTAGCAGCAGCTTGGCCTGCTCAGCCCGTTCGCTATGTTTTATACTAACCGTGCGGTTTTTCACAAAACCCCCCGGTTTATATAAACCCACTTATTTATCCATCACCTTGAGAATCATTTGCATGTGACCCTCTAGGCCCAAGTACCAGTCTAGTTAATGGCCCAACAAGCCCACTGACTCCTCACTGGCTTTATTAATCAATTAATAACCCTTTATTAATTAATTAATCAATCGAATTGATATCGCACATCGAACTCGACTGGGCCTCCGATCACGTTGGGTGCCAAGCAACACCGCGTGAACCCGGAAGGTATTGGGGTTAAGTAACCCACTCTTGGAACCTTTCCGCCGACAGTTACCGCGTGGATATAATCCTTCATTCGTACAACGCTCTCGAGTCAACTCAGGGTATGGCGAGCTGTCAAACCCTAACCGGTCGACTCACTTAGATTGGATGCCGCTGATAAACATCGGAAAACTCCTTTCCCGATATTATCGTCCGCCCTGGCCAGGGACTTCCGCGCATCCTTCCTAGAGCATTCTCTCTCTAAGTACCGAGAGCGAATGATTCCTTATTGACACACAATTCCCTTCGACGGTATTCCACTGTACCCAATCCTTGGCGTATTAGAATCCCGTGGTTAGAGATTCATAAACTAAGGTCAAAACACAGAAGTCCACCGACAAGGTGTCCTTGGTGTCTCAGGTCCGAGGACCATCCACGGAACTGCGACAATAGAATCAAGCTGATTAACAGTGAGGTACAATACCATCCGACGATTCAGTCGGATCAGTTCAATGAACTCATTCTACAATGAACACCTACAGATTCGCCTTAGTGTCTCCACACAAGTGACTTATGAGATCAGTCACCCTCATCATATGAGCATGAGTAATCTGTACTAGTCTAACCGGATATCCGATATCCTTCTCGGATATCCTCCGACTAGGAACGATTAAGAATATGTGTGTTTAAGTGATCAGTCTCATTAGTATGATCTCATCATAATATGATCACTGTAGCACATATTCACGGACTTTATTATGAAACGATAATTAATGCGATTTACACATAATGAATATTATGTCATTATATTAATAAATAAACGAGATTTACATAGTCTGATTGGCTTGTAGGCCACCTAAAACTAACAACGGCGTCCACGGCGGTACCAGTGGCGGCTCGTGGCGTGGCAGTTCAGCGGCTAGGAGCTAGGAGGAGTTCAAGTAACTGGTAGGGTGACGATCCTTGCAGTGTTTTGTTTAAAACCATGATTTTTCCTGTTTTGAAAGCATGAAATATGTGTGGGTGCTTTTGGGGTAGAAAGCATGTTCTAAGGGTTCTTTATATAAATAATTAGGCTTCTCCCCTACTTCCTCTATTTTGATGTTTTTGTGCGATTTGGGGGAGAAATCCTACTTTGTGACCTGGGGAGGCTGGAGGGGGGAATCTATCTACGAGTGCTAAATGGCGTCTGGGGACAGCGACGCCATTTTAAATGGCGGCTTCCACCCGAGACGCGATTTAGCCCAGATAAGGGATTATGTCTCTATTTTAAATAGCGTCTAGGGACAGCAACACCATTTAAATGGCTGCTGCCAGGGGCGACGCGATTTAGGCCATATTCCAAGGGCAGTTTTGTATGAACCAGTTTAGGAGTCTTGAATGACGTCGGCCATGGACGATGCGATTCAAGACAACCTCATTAATCTATGCAATTAACATGTGTTTACGTTGTTAGATAGTTTGGTTAAATGCATGCTTAAAAACGTACTCGAGGACGAGGGTTTCTATGTGATCGGATCGCACTGTGTTGTGTTTCGTGCAACCGTGGACCTAGAGTGATGGTTGTTAATGCTTAGGCACCCTGTGTCGGTGTGGGAGTGACATGACGCCGGTGTGGGAGTGGTGGAGTGACGCCTAGAGAGAGGGTCACCTGGTGTATCCCGGGATATAGCTAGTACCAGCGTGGGAGTGGTACATTCAGAGTGTCACTCGTGCTGAGGGAAGCTAAACCACCTAGAGCTAGACAGGTCGGAGTAGCCGGCGTGCTATCCGAGGGGTTGCTGTTTAGTCCCAGCGGGTCGGTGTTTTCCACGTTTGGCCGCATGGTTTGTGTGTTTAGCCGAGACGCTAGTTGTGGACTCCATGGTGGAGTGGTTTTAGAGTTGTGCATGTTACATTTATAAATGCATGTGTTTTATATCAAAATTTGGGAACCTTTGGGAATTGTGTCTATCGCTTTATTTATTTCAATTGCCTATATTTGTGTTGCTGTACTTGTGGGTGTGTGAGTGGGTGGTAGGGATCGAAGGATCCCTACTGAGTCCACTTCGATGAGACTCACCCCTGCAGTTTTCAGGTGAGGGTTCCAGGCAGGCCTAGCGTAGTGGGTGTTGTCTCGGGTTGCGCTAGCAGTCACTGTCCTAGGGTATGCCCCGTTATAGTTGTTATTTTTCTTTCCGGCCTATATAGTTAATTACTTCTTTTCAGTTGGAATATGTAATTATTTGCTGAGTCAAGTTGAATTGTAATAATTTTTAGTCCCTGCACTTCCTTTACAATTTGATGTGATGTGGATGTTTAGCTTGGTTTATTATTTGTTTCTCAGACTTATCGAGATCCTGGTTTGGCTCCAAATTTTAATGATTCGGTACCCATTTAGTAATTAGATCTCCGATTATAGGGTGGCAGGTCGTTACAGTTGGTATCAGAGCATTTGGTCTGGCAAATAAATGAATAACTAGGTTAAATACCGAAATTTCAACAAATAAATGCATTATTCCGTACAGGCCCGACGGTAGTGTAGGTCTTGAGTTCTAATTAGAAAATTTCGATTCTTGTGACTGTAGACGATTAGATGGCTCCTAGGAAGATAGTGCTAGTTATTAGGGAGCAGGGAGATGTTCCTAGTGGGTCTGAGGCCGGTAGGCCAAATATGGAGCATTTTATGGAGGCTATGATGGACACGATGACCAGATATCATACTCGAGACCCTAGTGAGAGTTCTAGTACTCGGGGAGGGCCTTCAGCTGCTTTGTAGAGATTCCTGAAGCTGAAGCCATCTCATTTTACCAGTCGTCCCAACCTTGATGAGGTTGTTTATTGCCAGAAGGAGTTGGATAAGACTTTTGATATCATAGATTGTGCGGCAGTTGAGAGGACTCCGTTGACTACCTTCATATCGAAGGATGATGCCTATGACTGGTGGACTACTTTGAAGAGCTTGTCTTACGCAGATAGGAATCTCAAGGAGATTCCATGGGAGACATTTGTGAAGGAGTTCTATGCGCAGTACTTCCCTAGGCATGTCCAGACGGCCAAGGAGAGGGAATTTATGGAGTTGACCCAAGGGAGCATGACAGTGCTCGAGTACCAGATGAAATTTGTTTCACTTGGGAGGTTTGTGCCCTTTATTTCAGGAGACGAAGAGTGTCGAACTGAGAAGTTCGTGGATGGACTGAGGTACAACTTGAGGAGTTTTGTGGCATCCCACTGTTGTACGAACTTGGCGTCAGCAGTTAAGTGTGCCGCGGCAGTAGAGGCACAACACGATCAGTCGGCTCGGGAGAGGGGACTGGTTACTCAAGGACCGACTTATGGCAAGGGAAAGACAACAGCAGTAGCAGTTCCTTCGTCCGGATCAGGATCGTCTTCATTTAGCTCCAGATTCAGGAGGTTCTTTCGAGGCGGTGGCAGCAGCAGTGGCAAGAACGATGGTAGTAGACCCAGGCAGAGCCAGCAGAGTCAGTCGGTGTCCAGTGCTCAGCAAGTGGCAGCTCAAAGGCTTCCGGCAACTTGTTGTCATTGTGGTGGTACTTACGGTGAGACTCAGTGCCCTACATTTTCTGGGAGGTGTTATACTTGTGGCCAGTAGAGCCATTTGGCGGGGTATTGCCCGCAAGGGCATGGTCCGGGGCAGGGACCAGGTGATCAGAAGAAGCCAAGGAAATGCAGGAATTAAAATTTATTACAATGCGACTCGACTCAGAAAATAGTCACATACTCCAACAGAAAGGAAATAATCAAGTATATAGGCCAGAAAATAAAATGACAACTACATCGGGGCATACTCCGGAATAACGGCTGTTGGTGCGCGACCCAAAGCAACACTCCCCTCGCTATGCCTGCCTGGAACCCTCACCTGAAAATCGCAGGGGTGAGTCTCATCGTAAAGACTCAGTAGGGATCCTTCGATCCCCACCGCCCACTCATGCACCCACAAGTATAACAACACAATATAGACAATTTAAGCAATTAAAGCAGTAAATACATTTTCCAATTTCGTTATGAAACGCATGCATTCAAACGGTAACATGCACAATTCTAAAAACCACTCCGTCACAAGTCCACAACCCACGTCTCGGCGAAACACACAAGTCATATGGCCGAACGCGGAAAACACCGACCCGCTGAGACCAAATAGCAACCCCTTGGATAGCGTGCTGGCTACTCCGGCCCAACAGGCTCCAAGTGATTTTTGCTTCCCCCAGCACGAGTGACACTCCGAATGTACCACTCCCACACCGGTACTAGTTATACCCCGGGGTACACCAGGTGACCCTCTCTCTAGGCGTCACCCCGCCACTCCCACACCGGCGCCGTGTCACTCCCACACCGACACAGGGTGCCTAAACGCTAACAACTGTCACTCTAGGCCCACGATTACACGAAACACAACACGGTGCAATCCAATCACATAGAATCCAATGTCATCGAGTACATTTCTACACATGTAATTAACAAAACTAAACAGTGTAAACATATGTTAATTGCATTGATTAATGGAATTTTGGCTTGAATCGCGTCGCCCAAGACCGACGTCATTCAAGACCCCTAAATTGGTTCATTTGAAATATGGTCTCGGAAGATGGCCTAAAACGCGTCGTTCACAGATGACGCCATTCAAATGGCGTCGCTGTCCCTGGACGTCATTCAGTTCCAGAAACAAAGTCTACTACCTGGGTCAAATCGCGTCGTGGGTGGAAGCTGCCTTTTTAAAAGGCGTCGCTATCCCCCGACGCCATTCAACCTTCATAGATAGGTTCTCCCTCCGCCTTCCCCCAATCCACGGGGTGGAATTTCCTCCCCCAAATCGTGTAAAAATACAAACAAAGTGGAGAAGGAGGGGAAGAACCTAAATACCCATTAAAACACCTAATTTCTCATTACACGCATTTAATATTTTCACCCCAAGAAAACCCCTAACATGCTCCAAAGCGGGAAAAACATGATTTTTAAACGAAATACAACGAAGATCGTCACCCTACCGGTTACTCGAACTCCTCCTAGCTCCAAACCGCCAACCCGCCTCGCCACACGCCGCTGCCGGTACCGCCGTGGACGTCGTTACTCCACCGGGACGTCGGCCGCCGTCCGGAGAGAAAACGCTGCGGAGGAGATGGTGGTGGTAGTGGTGGGAGTTATGAGGTTGATGGAGTGGAGGGAGAGATAGAATGGAGGGAGGAAAGCAAGGAGAAGGGGAGGTGGTTCGCCGGAGCTCGGAGGGGGAAGAGGAGAGAAAGAGGAAAGGAGAGAATGAGGGAAAGGAAGGAGGGTTCGTGGGGTCAAACAGAAGCTAGGTAAAACGCGTCGTGCAAGCCCGACATCATTCAGATGACAAGACCGGGCCGTAGACTAACAACCCAGGGTTGTAGTCTAAATGGTGTCGTCCATCCAAGACGCCATTCAGACGATATGATAGAGGCCGTACTCTCGCGCCCCAAGGCCAGCCCATGTGGCGTCCACTTGGCATAGCCTAAAACGCGTCCACATTGCTGGACGCTCGACGCGAAAAAGAAACTAAGTCTCAGCCCCATCAAAGCCCAAACTAAGGGATCCGATACTGAAACTGACTCGATAACCGGATCTGAAACCTCAATCCTTACATGTAGTGTTTGCTCTGAAGATCTAGCGGCACTACTTATACGGGGAGAAGTTTCAGGTCTTCACTGATCACAAGAGCCAGAGGTATGTTTTCACACAGAGGGATCTGAACTTGGGGCAGCGTAGGTGGATGGAGTTTATCAAGGATTATGATCTCGACCTTTCTTATCATCCGGGCAAGGCGAACGTGGTGGCGAACGCCTTGAGTCGAAAGACGTTTGTATCACATCTTATGATTCAAGAATGGAGATTATATGAGCAGGTTCTGGAATCTTCTTTTAAGATTCCTCGAGAGGCTGATAAAGCTATGTTGGCCAGCTTGACAGTGAGGTCAGCAGTATACCATACAGTGATTGAGGCTCAGAGGGCGGATGCAGAGCTACCACAGATTCTCCAGATATCAGAGTTGGAGTTGTGGGATGATGGTATGGTCAGATTTAGAGGCAGACTCTATGTTCCAGCTGAGGAAGAGGTGCGTAGGAGTGTCCTAGATGAAGCACACCGTTCTAGATATGTAGTGCATCCTAGAATGACTAAAATGTATCATTGTTTAAGGAAGCACTTTTGGTGGCCTGGTATGAAGAAAGACGTGGCTGAATATGTGGCTAGGTGTCTGACTTGTCAGCAGGTTAAGGCAGAACATCAGAGACTAGGAGGGTTGTTACAGCCGTTACCGATCCCGGAGTGGAAATGGGAACACGTGACTATGGACTTTGTGATGGGATTGCCCGTATTACCCAGCAAGAGGGACGCAATCTGGGTTATTGTTGATCGATTGACCAAGTCTGTGTACTTTCTAGCTATTAGGAAGGATTGGTCAGTCGGTAAGTGGGCTCGGTTGTTTGTTGACCGGATCATCTCTCTGCATGGGGTGCCCTTATCCATCGTGTCAGATCAGGATCCAAGATTTGATTCCAGGTTCTGCAAGAGTTTTCAGAAGGCCTTGGGTACGCAGTTAGCTTTCAGCTCGGCTTACCATCCTGAGACCGATGGACAGTCAGAGATGACCATTTAGACACTGGAGGATATACTCAGGGCTTGCTGCCTAGATTGGGGAGGTTCTTGGGAGCAGTACTTGTCTACAGTGGAATTTGCTTACAACAACAGTTATCATTCTAGTATCGGCATGGCGCCATTTGAGGTATTGTACGGGCGGCCGTGTCGATCTCCTGTGAATTGGTCTGAGATTGGCAAGAGGCAGATAAAAGGGCCAGAATTGGTACAACAGTGTGCTGAGGTTGCCAGAGTAGTGCAGCATAGGTTGACTACAGCTCAGAGCAGGCAGAAGAGTTATGCAGATATCCATAGGAGACCGCTTGAGTTCGAGGTTGGCGACCACGTGTTTCTCCGAGTCTCACCCTCTAAGGGTGTGATGAGATTCAGAAGCGAGGTAAGTTGAGTCTGAGATATATTGGGTCTTCTCCCATTCTTGCTCGAATTGGGGAAACGGCGTATCAGCTAGCCTTGCCACCTAGTCTTGCAGGAGTGCACGATGTATTCCATGTTTCTTTACTGAGGAAGTATGTTCAGGATCCGTCTCATGTCTTGGACTTTTCGGAATTGGATGTCGCCGAAGACTTGTCCTTTCCGGAATTTCCAGTGCGTATTGAGGATCGCAGGGAGCAGGTCCTTCGGAACAAGGTTGTTCCTCTGGTCAAGGTGATTTGGCAGCATTGCTCCAGAGGCGAGGCGACTTGGGAGCGAGAGGATGAGATGCAAGATCAGTTTCCCTACCTTTTCTTGTAAGTTCTCTTTTGAGCTAGTACCATTATTTTCGATCTCTTTATTTTATAGCGGCAATTTCGGGGATGAAATTCTCTTAAGGGAGGAGAATGTAAGGAGTAAGGTTTCGGATCCAGTTATCGGGTCGGTTTTGGTGTCGGACTTCTTGGTTTGGGCCATTGTGGGGCTGAGACATGAGTTCTTTTTCGCGTCGAGCATACTCGACGCGGTTCAAACGAAGTCCAGTTAGAGGGATGCATTTTAGAGTGTGCCACGTGGGCGCCACGTAGGCCGATTTTGGGCCGCGAGAGTACGACCCCGGTCTTATTGTCTAAATGGCATCTTGCATGGTTGACGCCATTTAGAGTCCGGCCCTGGTATGTCAATGTACGAACCCGTCTTGTCATCTGATTGGCGTCAGTCTTAGACGACGTGTTTTAGCCAGTTTCGGTTGATGCTCCGAAGCTCTCCTTCCTTTCTCTCATTCTCTCCATTTCTCTCTCTCTCCTCCCCCTCCCCTCTGATCCATCTGACGCCCCCTTTCCCTTCTCCTTCCTTTCCTCTCCCCATTCTTACTCTCCCTCCACTCCATCAACCCCCTAACTTCCACCAATACCACCACCATCTCCTCCGCGGCGCATCTCTCTCCGGACGGCGGCCGACATCCCGGTGGAGTAACGGTGTCCACGGCGGTACCGGTGGCGACTCGTGGCATGGCAGTTCGGCGACTAGGAGTTAAGAGGAGTTCAAGTAACCGGTAGAGTGACGATCCTCGCAGTGTTTTGTTTAAAACCATGATTTTTCTCGCTTTGAAAGCATGAAATATGTGTGGGTTCTTTTGGGGTAGAAAGCATGTTCTAAGGGGTTCTTTATGTAAATAATTAGGCTTCTCCCCTACTTCCTCCATTTTGACGTTTTTGTACGATTTGGAGGAGAAATCCTACTTTGTGACTCGGGGAGGCCGGAGGGGGGAACCTGTCTGCGAGTGCTAAGTGGCGTATGGGGACAGCGACGCCATTTTAAATGGCGGCTTCCACCCGAGACGCGATTTCGCCCAGATAAGGGACTTTGTCTCTATTTTAAATAGTGTCCAGGGATAGCAACGCCATTTAAATGGCGGCTGCCAGGGGCGACGTGATTTAGGCCATATTCCAAGGTGAGTTTCGTATGAACTAGTTTAGGGGTCTTGAATAACATCGGCCATAGGCGACGCAATTCAAGACAAAACCTCATTAATCCATGCAATTAACATGTGTTTACATTGTTAGATAGTTGGTTAAATGCATGCTTAAAAGTGTACTTCAAGGACGATGATTTTTACATGATCAGATCGCATTGTGTTGTGTTTTGTGCGACTGTGGACCTAGAGTGACAGTTGTTAGCGCTTAGGCACCCTGTGTCGGTGTGGGACTGATGCGGCGCCGGTGTGGGAGTGGTGGGGTGATGCCTAGAGAGAGGGTCACCTGGTGTATCCCGGGGTATAGCTAGTACCGGTGTGGGAGTGGTACATTCGGAGTGTCGCTCGTACTGGGGGAAGCAAAACCACCTAGAGCTAGACAAGCCAGAGTAGCCAGCGCGCTATCCGAGGGATTGCTGTTTGGTCCCAGCGGGTCGGTGTTTTCCGCGTTCGGCCGCGTGGTTTGTGTGTTTAGCTGAGACGCTGGTTGTGGACTCTGTGGTGGAGTGGTTTCAGAGTTATGCATGATATATTGATGAATGCATGCATTTTATATCGAAATTTGCGAATCTTTGGGAGTTGTGTTTACTGTTTTATTTATTTAAATTGCTTATATTTGTGTTGTTGCATTTGTGGCTGCGTGAGTGGGTGGTGGGGATCGAAGGATCCCTACTGAGTCCATTTCGATGAGCCTCAGCCCTGCGGTTTTTATGTGAGGGTTCCAGGCAGGCATAGCGTGGAAGGTTTTGTCTTGGGTTGCGCACTAGCAGCCATTGTCCCGGAGTATGCCGCAATGTAGTTGTTATTTTTCTTTCAGGCCTGTACGCTTAATTACTTCTTTTCAGTTGGAATATGTAATTATTTGTTGAGTCAAGTCAAATTGAAACATATACACGATTAGAGGGCACATGCAAGCATCGGTACCCATGTTGTTGAGTACTATAACCGAAAAGAACGCAGCGTGCAAAACGCGGTTCAAGCTTGTGGCAGGAATAAGGCCATAACAATGGGTAACATGCACAACCAAACACACGCAAAAAGGTGTAGTCAGAGGTGAGGCCAAATAACTTGTGAAGGAGTGGCGTGGGGAGTCGGTTTATGAGAAAGACAGTAGTAGACATGGCATCATCCCAGAACCGATGGGGAACAAAAAAAAGCATAATGAAGGAGAGCAAGGGCCATTTCAACAATATGTCGATGTTTTCGTTCTACAGCCCCATTTTGTTCTAGAGTGTGCGGACAAGAAACCCGATGGAGGATTCCTTTAGAGTCAAGGTGACGATGAAGGGCTTGATATTCCCCGCCCCAGTAAGAATGAAGCATACGGATTTTCTTTTTGAAAAAGCGCTCGACATGGCGCTGAAAACTGCAAAAAATATTAAGTAGATCAGACTTGTTTCGCATTGGAAATAACCATATGTACTTATTAAATGCATCCATAAAAATAACATAATAGCGAAATCTAGATTGGGAGAAAACAAGGGCAGGGCCCCAAACATCAGAGAAGAGTAAATCTAAAGGTGCATATGCCACAAAAGACAACAACGCAAATGGGAATTTATGACATTTGGCTTGCATGCATACTGAACAAATAAAGGAACTAGGGCTTTGGAAAGTAGGCAGATTGAAAGTAGACAAAATGTGTAGAACTGTGTTCAAGGCAGGATGTCCAAACCGCACATGCCACAGAGAGTGAGAGGCACATTCACCAAGGAAAGCAGTAGGACAGTTGACACCATTGGGAGGCGGGAACTAGTAGAGGCCATTCTTAAGCTTGCCGCGAAGCAAAACCGTCCCCGACTGCTGATCCTTCACTACACAATCAAATGGGTGAAACTCAAAGAGAACAATATTATCCTTGGTAAACTGATGAAAGGAATGAAGGTTTTTTGTGATATCAGGAACATGTAGGACATTTTTCAACTGGAGAGGATGACAAGGAGTATGGAAGCACTGCGTTTCTTGAGTTAAAAATATGCAAACCTGTACCATCTCCAATCTGTACTGTGTCTGAGCCATTTTATGGGATGATGTTGAAGAGTTACATGTGATCAAGGGTCACATGATGAGTTGCACCAGAGTCGGGGTACCACCCGAGAGAAAGACCAAGTGTAGGTGCTGAAGTAGCCGGTGGTGTCTGAGCAAAGATGTAGTAGGCAGTGGTGGGTTCTCGGGTTTCTCCGGATCTTTCGCCTAGCGGAAATAAAATAAAAACGGAGATCCGTTCCCATTTCGAAGAATCTAAAAACCAGATTATCGGATAATAAGTTCTTACCGTGTGCGAATTCGAATCCGCAACCGTTCGGTTCCGTCGGTGTGACACCGCAAGCTGCGCAAACGCCTGGCCTCTAGCGGAGTCCACATAATCCTCCTCGCGACGGATATCCTCACTTTCCTCATTCTTCGCAGCCACGAAACCTCCGCCGGTCGCCGCAACGCGCGGACGATTTCCTGTCAAACGGGAGTCGGAGAAGCGGTGGAGTAGATCCGGGGATCCGGATCTGGCCTGGGGCACCAGAGAGAGAGAGAAACAGAGGAGGGGGCGGCTAGGGTTAGCAGCAGCTTAGCCTGCTCAGCCCATTCCCTATATTTTATATTAACTGCGCGGTTTTACATAAAAAACCCCGGTTTATATAAAACCCACTTATTTATCCATCGTCTTGAATCATTTACGTGTGACCCTCTAGGCCCAATTACCAGTCCGATTAATAGCCCAATAAGCCCAATAACTCCTTACTGGCTTTATTAATCAATTAATAACTCTTTATTAATTAATTAATCAATTGAAATGACGTCGCATATTGAATTCGACCGGGCCTCCGATCACGTTGGGTGCCAAGCAACACCGCGTGAATCCGGAAGGTATCGGGGTTAAGTAACCCACTCTTGGAACCTTTCCGCCGACAGTTACCACGTGGATATAATCCTTCATTCGTACAATGCTCTTGAGTCAACTCAAGGTATGGCGTGCTGTCAAACCCTAATCGGTCGACTCACTTGGATTGGATGCCGTTGATGAATATCGGAAAACTCCTTTCCCAATATTATCGTCTGCCCTGGCCAGGGACTTCCACGCATCTCTCCTAGAGCATTCTCTCTCTAAGTACTGAGAGCGAATGATTCCTTATTGACACACAATTCCCTTTGACGGTATTCCTCTATACCAAATCCTTGGCTGTTTAGAATCCCGTAGTTAGAGATTCATAAACCAAGGTCAAAACACAGAAGTCTACCGACAATGTGTCCTTGGTGTCTCAGGTCCGAGGACCATCTACGCAACTGCGACAATAGAATCAAGCTGGTTAACAGTGAGGTACAATACCATCCAGCGATTCAGTCGGATCAGTTCAGTGAACTCATTCTCCAATGAGCACCTACAGATTCGCCTTAATGTCTCCACACAAGTGACTTATGAGATCAGTCACCCTCATCATATGAGCAGGAGTAATCTGTACTAGTCTAACCGGATATCCGATATCCTTCTCGGATATCCTCCGACCAGGAACGATTAAGAATATGTGTGTTTAAGTGATCAGTCTCATTAGTATGATCTCATCATAATTTGATCACTGTAGCACATATTCACGGACTTCATTATGAAACGATAATTAATGCGATTTACACATAATGAATATTATGCCATTATATTAATAAATGAACGAGATTTACATAGTCAAATTGGCTTGTAGGCCACCTAAGACTAACAATCTCCCACTTGGACTAAAGCCAATCACCTTTATATAGTAAGCCTATAGACTCTAGGTGACACTCAAACATAATTTGAGCCAACGGCTTTGTCAGTGAATCTGCTACATTGTCGACGGATGGAACTCTTTCCACTACTACATCTTCTCTAGATATGATCTCTCTGATAAGATGAAAGCGCCTTAGAATATGCTTCAATGTTTGATGAGACCGCGGCTCTTTCGCTTGCGTAATGGCTCCATTGTTGTCGCACAACAGCGGAATAAGTTCAGAGATACTAGAAACTACGCCGAGGTCGGTGATAAATTTCGTCAACCACACTGCTTCCTTGGCAGCTTCAGCTGCAGCGATGTGCTCAGTTTCAGTCGTCGAATCTGCAATGGTTGCTTGCTTGGAACTCTTCCAGCACACTGTTCCTCCGTTCAAAGTAAACACGAATCCAAATGTAGACCTACTGTCATCTGGATCTGACTAGAAATTCAAGTCAATAAAGCCTCGCAGTTTCAAGTCACCTCCTCCATAAACAAGAAATATATCCTTAGTTCTTCTTAACTACTTAATGATATATTTCACTGCCTTCCAGTGCTCTTCGCCTGGATGAGTCTGAAATCTGCATGTAACACTTAGAGCAAATGCAACATCAGGCCGTGTACATAGCATGTCATACATGATAGATCCTATGGCAGAGGCATAGGGTACTCTATCCATAAGTGCCCTCTCATCAGGAGTCTTAGGAGACTGCTCATTTGAGAGATTAATTCCATGTCTCATCGGTATGAGACCTCTCTTGGAATTTTCCATGCGAATCCTTTTGACTATGGTATTTATGTACAAGGATTGGGTCATTCCAATCATCCTCTTTGATCTATCTCTATAGATCCGTATTCCAATACGTAGGATGCTTCTCCCAAATCCTTCATGGAGAAGTTTTACGACAGCCAGATCTTTACTGATGACATCATAGCTACATCATTCCCAATGAGTAGTATGTCATCTACGTAAAGAACTAAGAAAGTGACTGCACTCCCACTGGTCTTCTTGTACACAAAAGGCTCATCTTCATTCTTAATGAAGTCATAAGACTTGACAGCCTCGTCAAATTTTATGTTCCAGCTCCGGGAAGCTTGCTTCAGTCCATAAATGGACCTCTGAAGCTTGCACACTTTATCTGGAGATTCTTTGGATGTGAAACCTTCTAGTTGTATCATATACACCTCTTCCTCAAGGTTACCATTGAGGAAGGCAGACTTCACATCCATTTGGCAGATCTCGTAATCAAAATATGCAGCAATGGCGAGTAGAACTCTAATCGATTTTATCATGGCAACTAGTGAGAAAGTCTCGACATAGTCAATTCCTTGCCTTTGACGATATCCCTTTACCACCAACCTCACCTTTAAAGTATCAATCCGTCCATAACACTGATCTTCCTCTTAAATATCCACTTGCATCCGATGGGTACAATATCCTCGGGCAAGTCCTCCAAGTTCCAAACTTGGTTGGTGTAGATGGACTGGATTTCTGAGTTCATGGCTTCTCGCCATTTCCCGACTTCTGGGCCTTCTATGGCCTCCTAGTAGGTTTTAGGATCATCATCCTCATTATATTCAACCTTAGACTCACCTTCAGTGATGTGTCCCACATATCGTTCAGGTAGTCTAGGTAATCTACCAGATCTACGAGGCTTACCTGTGCGTACTTGAACAGATTCAGGAACTAATATCTCATCTGATGATAATGCCGCTGTTTGAGGATCTAGAACCTCTTCCAGTACTATTTTACTCCTACTGTCCTCTTGGAGAGGGTATTCCTCTTTCAAGAAGATAGCTTTTCTGGCGACACACTTTTTGTTTACCAGAATGGTAAAAATAGTATCCAAAGGTTTTCTTTGGATATCCCACAAACCTGCATTTATCAGTTCGTGATTCTAGTTTGTCTGGATCATGCCTCTTTACATGAGTAGGACAACCCCATACTTTAACATGTTTAAATTATGGTTTCCTACCTTTCCATATCTCATATGGAGTAGAGGCCACAGACTTGCTGGGTACTCTGTTCAGTAGGTATGCTACTGACTCTAGAGCATGCCCCCCAAAGGGACACTGGTAATCCCAAAAAGCTCATCATAGATCGCACCATGTCCAACAAGGTGCGATTCCTCCTTTATGATACACCATTCATCTGTGGTGTATATGGAGGGGTCAGTTTAGAAAAGATACCATTATCCTTTAAGAATTGTGTGAGATTAGTACTCAAGTATTCTCCTCCTTGATCTGATCGAAGTGCTTTAATACTATTTCCTAACTGCTTCTCTACCTCATTCTTGAACTTCTCAAATGCTTCCGACTTGTACTTTATTAAGTACACATAGCCGAATCTTGAGAAGTCATCGGTGAACGTGATGAAGTAAGAAAAGCCACCTTTGACTTGGGTGGACATTAGACCACATACATCCGAATGTATTAGTTCCAAAATGTCCTTGTCACGTTCTCCATGTCCAGTAAATGGAGATTTTGCCACCTTTCACATAAGGTAGGATTCACATGTCGCAAACGATTCATAATTGAATGCATTCAAATATCCATGGTTGTGCAACCTTTGTAGCCTGCTTTCACCAATGTGTCCAAGTCTACAATGCCATATGTAGGCTTAGTTCACACAATTCCTGCTCTTCTTAAGAGCATTGCCAATATGAAGATTGTAATAAGAAACATCTAAAAGATATAGACCGTTGACTAAAGATACCGATGCTATTGATTTATTACCATAATAAATCGAATAACTTTTATTTTCAATAGACAACCTATATCATATCTTGTCCAAATAAGATACTGATATGATGTTCTTTATTATGCTAGGAACATAATAACAATCTTCTAATGATAAGACGTCTCTCGATGCAAGACTGAGGTTTGCTGTCCCAACAACAATCGCCGCAACTTTTGCGCCGTTTCCTAACCTCAATTCCACCTCGCCTTTTCTCAGCTTGCGCTTACTTGTCAGCATCTGCACATCATGGCAGATACGAGAAGCACATCCGGTATCTAATATCCAAGATGTGGAATCTCTTACTAATAAGTTGATATCTATCATATAGATATATGAAGCTTCAAGAACTCCTTGCAGTTCTTGTTCTAGTGACTCTGCTGCTTACAGTTGAAGCAGTCACCCTTTACTACTCCTTTGTCTTTGTCTTTCGATCTTTTATCGTTAACTATCATCTCCGCGTCAAGGGCATCCATTGCCGAATCAGCAGGAGGATCAGCTCCAAGGACATAATCAATGTGCTCAGATCTGAAGACATTCTTCAGGTTTCTGAACCAATCCGAGTAGTTCAGGCTAGTCAAACATTTGACATCAAGTATGCTACGGAGTTGGTTATTCGACGACATAATTCCCTACAAGAGATATGTAATATCCTTTTAGCAGATATTCAATTATTTACTATAAAACAAGACATGATCTTTTGTTCAAGTTTTAACTCCTACTAATTTTCGACGGACTGTATAACCCTCAGTTATACAGAACGAGAGACGCCGACAGTCTCCTAGTGAGGATCAGAATCTCAATGACTTGCAGTACAGTCTTGTGGATAGCACAACGAACTGTAATACAATCAAAGAGCACCCAACTCATAGGACTTGCAACTCCTTGCAATATCCGATTATAGCTTCGGTCCCCATAGATTTAATGGCCTTGTGGATAGCACAACAACAAACCACTAATTCTGGTCTAAGCTAACCATCGTTACGCGACAAGCATAGATTTGCATGCATCCTTTGTGGATAGCACAACAAAGCTACATGGTTCCTCTACCCCGATCATATAGGCATCTAATGTCATAGCCGCAGTTTCTCCTCACAATTAAACAGACCTTGTGGATAGCACAACAAACCTGCCTAAAGTGATTTGAATCCTATGACTATAATGATGGTGGACCACACGATAAGTTCTTAACTACTCGCGTTACGGCTTAGAGTTTAGATGGGGGTATTTAGATAACTTTTATCTTGGTCTCTCCTAGGTGATAGTATATAAATTTATCGTATAGATTTACTAAATACTATACTTGTTTTGATTCATAATCAAAAGAAAACAATGCATCTCATACATGTCATTAGTGTGGTCATGGATAGCACAGTGGGTTTGACTGGAACTAACAGTCAAATGCATACAAAAATCTAACATAACATTTATATCAGATAAGCATGCAAACACACAGGCAAGAGATCTTCATCATATCGCCTTCCTGGTTGCAGCTGTGGATTGTCCTTGCTCCTTCCTCGGTTGCCTCGATCAGATTACAATAATTCTAGAATTATATGTAAATAGAAGAGGGCTTATGGCGAGTACAAGAGAAAGGGAGGTAGAAGTACATCTGAGAATGAGAGAGGGAGAGATACACAGATCTCTATTTATTAACAATTTAATAAACACCTATCATTCATTCACGATCCACACAAACACATCATTCATCACATGAATAATTAAATATGTGTATATCTATGACCACGGTGTGTTTTAAACATTCCACACAAGATTCAACGCATCACATGGCTAAAAAAAATGAGTTTTCAAAATAAATAATTTTGGCTTTCAAAAACTAGGATCCAATCAAAATTAGTATTTGATTTTCGAAAACTCTTTTAATAACTTGAGCATGCCATTAAATCAAATTTAAAAGCATATAAAACACACACCACATGTGCATACATTCCAAATTAATAATTCCAGATTATTCCATGTAATTAGAACATTTCTAATAATTAAACAATCTAACACTTAGATTAAACCACATTAATAATCTAACAATTAGACTATTAATAACTAATCTAACTCTTAGACTACTCAAACAAAGTTAATTAATAATTTAACACTTAAATTAATAATCAACTATAATTAATTATTAATTACTAACCTAACACTTAGATTAGTCAGTTAATGTTAATTATTAATTTAACTTTTAAATCAATACATAACACTAACTAATTAATCTAACTCTTAAATTAGATAATTAAAGTTATCATTAATTTAACTATTAAATTAATGATTAACAATAAATAATGAAGGACTACTAATTTAACATTTAAATAAGCCATTTAGAATTAATTATTAACTTAACACTTAAATTAATAACTAACTCTAACTAATTAACAATTAGATTCATTAATAAATAATAATCTAATATTTAGATTAATAATTATTAACCATTGATTTTAACTCTTAAAATTAGACAACTTAGGTTAATTATTAAATTAACAATTAAGTTAATAATTAACCCTAATTGTTAATAACTAATTGTTGATTAAAATGATTCAAAATCATTAATAACCCAATTTAAAATCAATAACAATGATTTCATAAAAAATCATTAATACTCAATAATATTAATAATAATTTTAATATTCAAAATAATTTTGAACTTTAAAATTAAAACCAATTTTAATTGAGTTTTTAAATGGGCCAAATATGTGGTTTAATAGGGGTTTTGAAATAAGAGGGAAGAGAAGAAGGGCTTAGCCCCTTAGGGGGAGCCATGGCTTAGACCATGGTCCGAGCCAAGGCCCAAACCAGGTGCGAACCTGGTGCTGGTGGCTCCGGCTCGGCTCAGAGCCGGTCGGACCGGCTCGGGTCCGGTCCCGAGAGCCGGTTCAGCCCTTTCTTCCCTACGAGCACACCCGAAACCCTAACGTTTAGGATTGTTGCAGGTGGCTAACGGCGGTGGGGGGTTGAGGCAGGGGCTCGACGGCAGGCCCCTCCGGTGGCCAGCGACTGGCGACTGGCCCGGCGTCGTCCGGTCCCACCAGCACCGGTGGGCTCACCGGAGTAGCCCCAAAACACCATGTCTAAGCTCCTTTTCCTCCTCTAAAAAATCTGGTTTTCTTCAAACCGAGAGGAAATAGGATTTCTAGCCACTTCCAGCCGCCCCTCTAGCCCCGGCTCTGAGTCCAGTGAGGACCGGCGACCATTACTAGAGGATTCGGAGTCCCGGCCCTCATTCCTAATGCTTGGGAACCCCGAACGAACCCCCATAAACCCGGTTCTTCATCGCATGAAGAACTCCAAAAATCCCCAAAATAAAATCCGAAAAATTACAGAAAAATAATCTTATTATTTGTGTTCATCTTATGAACACTTTTCTGTTGTTATAATCGGATTATAAGCATGGAATAATATACAGAATTACTAAATCGGAGACCGAAACGAGACGAGAAATAGTGGAACCTGGCTTTGATACCACTGTTGGGTTTTCAGGTTTCTCCGGATCTCCCGCGTAGCGGAAATAAAATAAAAACGGAGATCCGTTCCCGTTTCTAAGAATCTAAAAACAAGATAATCGGATAATCAGTTCTTAATGTGTGCGAATTCGAATTCGCAACCGTTCGGTTCTGTCGGTGTGACACCACAAGCCGCGCAAATACCCGGCCTCTAGTGGAGTCTACGCGATCCTCCTCAAGATGGATATCCTCACGTTCCTCGTTCTTCACAGTCACGAAACCTCCGCCGGTCGCCGTAATGATCGCCGCAATGCACAGACGATTTCCCGTCAAACGGGAGTCGGAGAAGCGGTGGAGCAAATCTGGGGATCCGGATCTGGCCTGGGGCACCAAATAGAGTGAGAAACAGAGGAGGGTGCGGCTAGGGTTAGCAGCAGCTTGGCCTGCTCAACCCGTTCGCTATATTTTATATTAACTATGCGGTTTTTCATAAAAACCCCTAGTTTATATAAAACCCACTTATTTATCCATCGCCTTGAGAATCATTTGCGTGTGACCCTCTAGGCCCAATTACTAGTCCGGTTAATAACCTAATAAGTCCAGTAACTCCTTACTGGCTTTATTAATCAATTAATAACTCTTTATTAATTAATTAATCAATCGAATTGATGTCGCACATCGAATTCGACCGGGCCCCCGATCACGTTGGGTTCCAAGCAACACCGTGTAAACCCGGAAGGTATCGGGGTTAAGTAACCCACTCTTGGAACCTTTCCGCCGACAGTTACCGCGTGGATATAATCCTTCATTCGTACAATGCTCTCGAGTCAACTCAGGGTATGGCGTGCTGTCAAACCCTAACCGGTCGACTCACTTGGATTGGATGCCGCTGATGAATATCAGAAAACTCATTTCTCGATATTATCGTCCGCTCTAGCCAGGGACTTCCACGCATCTTTCCTAGAGCATTCTCTCTCTAAGTACCGAGAGCGAATGATTCCTTATTGACACACAATTCCCTTCGACGGTATTCCACTGTACCCAATCCTTGGCGTATTAGAATCCCGTGGTTAGAGATTCATAAACTAAGGTCAAAACACAGAAGTCCACCGACAAGGTGTCCTTGGTGTCTCAGGTCCGAGGACCATCCACGCAACTGCGACAATAGAATCAAGCTGATTAACAGTGAGGTACAATACCATCCGACGATTCAGTCGGATCAGTTCAATGAACTCATTCTCCAATGAACACCTACAGATTCGCCTTAGTGTCTCCACACAAGTGACTTATAAGATCAGTCACCCTCATTATATGAGCAGGAGTAATCTGTACTAGTCTAACCGGATATCCGATATCCTTCTCGGATATCGTCCGACTAGGAACGATTAAGAATATGTGTGTTTAAGCAATCAGTCTCACTAGTATGGTCTCATCATAATCTGATCACTACCGCACATATTTACGGACTTCATTATGAGACGATAATTAATACGATTTACACACAATGAATATTATGCCATTATATTAATATATGAACGAGATTTACATAGTCAGATTGGCTTGTAGGCCACCTAAGACTAACAGGCATACCACCCATTGTCGGAGGCTGCGACTGGAAGTTGGGCGAGCAGGAGTGCGGCGGTGCTGGTGCGGACGGCGGGCCTCTGAGGAAGGTGTGATTGAAGTGTTGGGGGCATTCATGTCCCCAATGGCCGTTGCCTAGACAAATCTGTCAGCGATAACCACCACGGTTCTTTCCACGACAGCGACCTTGACCAACACCACGACCACCTTGCTCGGTGTAGTCAGTCCATCCTCGGGTCACTGTATTGACGGCAAGGAAGGAGGGCTCCATAAAGAGTATTTCCAAATGTTGAAGAAGGCTCTCGTGTGCAAGGAGCATGCCGTGGAGGTCTTCAAGGGAGATGACATCCATGCATGTAGTGATAGCAGAGATAAACGACTCATTGTTAGTATTAGATGGTCTCAAAGCCAATCCGATACTATGTACTGATTCAAATTATTAATAAATGACAATAATTCATTGTGTGTAATTAATTCGATTTATGTGTATCATATCACGATGAAGTCCATGAACATGTACAATAGTCTTCGGATTATGATGAGATCATAATTATGGGACCGAAGACTTATAAACTCATGTTCTTAATTGTTCCTAGTCATAGGATGTTTGAGATAGGACATCGAACATTCGGATAGACTAATATTAGGTTACTTCAGCTCATATGATGAGGGTGATTGATCCTATAAGTCACTTGTGTGGAGACACTATGCTGGACCTGTAGGTGCTCATTGGCGAATGAGTTCACTGAACTGATCCGACTATGAATCGCTGGATGGTAAACACCTCACTGTTAACCAGCTCGATTCTTTTGTCACGGTTGCATGGACGATCTTTGGACCTGAGACGCCAAAGATATCTTGTTGGTAGGTTTCTGAACTTTGACCTTAACTAACGAATCCCTAACTATGGGTTATCAATAAGTCAAGAGATCGGGTTTAGGGAAATGCCTTCGAAGGTAATTGTGTATTCAATACGGGATCATTCGCTCTCGGTAGTTTGAGAGAGAATGTTCCGGGAATGATGCGCTTAAAGTCCCTGGCCAGGGCGGACTTTGTATTCGATAAGGAGTTATCAGATTTAGATTAGCGGCATCTGATTCAAGTGAATCGACTGAATAGGGTTTAACAGTAAACCATACCCTAGGTCAATTCGGAAACATTGTACGGATGAAGGATTATATCCGCGCACTAACCGATGACGGAAAGGTTCTAATAGAGGGTTGCGATAACCCCAGTGCCATCCAGGATCACGCGATGTTGCTTGGCATCCAACGTGATCAGAAGTCCGTCCGAATTTATTGTGGGCCATTAAATTTGGCTGATTAATTGAATATAAGGATATTAATTAATTCAGTGGGTCAGTAAAGGGTTACTGGGCTTAATGGGCTATTAACTGGACTGGTATTTGGGCCTAGAGGGTCACACGCAAATGGTTTTCAAGTCGATGGATAATCCGACAGGATTTCGGATAAGTCTGGGTTTTTACGAAAAATCGCAAACAGAATTATTATAAAAGAACGGATACTACGTCGGGGGCCAGCAACCCTAACCTAGCCGTCGTTCTTTCTCTTTCTCTCCTCTCTACTAGGCGTGCAACACGAGGCGGCCATCTGGAGGCTTCGCTTCGATTCCCGATTGCTCCGCCTTCCGTCTAACGGGAGATTCCGAATCCGCATGTCGCGACGGATTACGCGCAGCCAGACGGGATCCACGAACGCTGCATCGAGCGAGGAGGCGAGGACGATCCATCGCAAGGAGAACCGCGTGGATACCGCTAGAGGTCGGGCATCTTCGGGCCTAGGTCCGGGCCCCTGGCTGAGCCCTTTATGGGCCCAATTATATATATATATCTATATACATATATATATATATATATATATATTTATTTATTTTACTAATTAAAATTATTGATTGATTTGATAATTAATTGTAAAATATGATTTTACTTTTTGTTATTAAATTCAATTTTAATTGGGTCTTATTTACGGTTTATTTTGTTTTGATTAATTAATTAACAAAAGTTGTTAATTTAATTAATTAATTCTAAACGTTTGATTAAACCTTAAATGATCTAATTATTAGATTAACCCCATTTATTTGAAGTGTTCAAATAATGCATGGAATATTCTTAAATCATTATTTTCAGTTATTATTCTCATTTGATGTGTATTGATTTGCTTATTTAAATTCTGATTTAAATTAGCATGCATAATCTTAATGAAATTTGTTTTCAAAAATTTCTAAATCCAATTTTGATTGGTCCCTGGTTTTATGAAACCAAAATTATTATTATTTTTGAAAGATTTCTTTAGCCATTTGATGTGCAATTCATCTGTGGATTGTTTAAATAAAACACATAGTGGTCATGGACGAGCATTAATTGTAGATGTGGAATGTGATTGTGTGGTTTATTGATTATTAATAAATAGAGGTCTGCGAACCTCTCCCTCTCATATTCCATTGTATTTCTACCTCCCTCCTTGATGTAATCGCCATAAGGCTTCCTCTTTTAAATTATTATGTAATTATGAATTATGATGTAATTTGATCGAGGCGGCTGCGCACGGAGCAAGGATGATCCACAACTGCCGACCAGATGAAAATGAAGGAGTTCATTGAATCCATGGGTTTGCATACTCATGATATAAGTTGTTATATTTGTAGGTGTTGAAAATGCTCGTGTGATTAATATGAAAAACTATGTTGTTTAGTGTTAACTAACCTATTAAAAACAACAACTAAAGTGCAGTGATCGCCAGAAACTTTTGACTTTAAAGTTTCAAAAGAGATATGATCTCCTACCTGTTTGAATGCGGAAGATTGAGTCCTTGGTTCCCCTCCTTCAGTCGGCTGAAGAAAGAGAGCCCTTTCTTTGTTCTTTGGTTCTTGCTGTTGGATTTGAGGTTGATGATCGTCCAGAAGTCCTTCTGACTTTATGCTTGATTTCTCCTTTTGATCTCTTGTGGTTGTTGAGTGCAGCAGAGATAGAGAAAGAAAACGAAAATGAAGAAATACTGATGAGAATTTAAGTAGAAGTAATATTTAAACTAACCATGATTATAAACATGTAATTGAACAGTGAACTCACTTGTTTAATTGGCTTTGAAAACCCCTTAAATCAAATGGGTTTTGGAAGATTGATGCCGTGGTGTGTGTTGCATGAAGTGATTATGAAGAATGAAACTAATGAAGATGTAAAATGAATGCAGAATTGAAACACTTATGCCCAGTTGGTTTGAAGCCTTGAAAGGATGAAGATCTTGAAAGGGACGCCGACTTCTGGAAATGGCAGCGCTCCGGCGTTCCGACGTTGTTGCTCCGATCTTCAAATCGCTATAACGCTATGGCTCAACTCAACTTAACTCAATTTCTTTTTTTTCAACTCTTTGAGATGCAAGGTATTTATAGGCATTTTCTGCGTTCGCGATTAACATAAAAAAATCTAGGATTTATCTACCTTAACCGACAGATAATCACTGATTAATTCATCTTTATCTGTAATTATCTAAAAAGCGTCCACATAGGCTGACGCCTTTCAGATTAATTAAGATAAGGATAAATATCCGGGAAAACTTATCTTTATCTTTATTAGCTAAAACGCGTCCACGTGTGTAGACGTCTTTTACACTAATTAAGATAAGGATAAACATCCGGAAGAGAAGTTAAAATAGCTTAGGAAACCTAAAACGCGTCGACTCTCACAGACGCCTTTTAGCTAATATATCAATTAATTAAAATTCAAATTTAAACGCTAAAATAGGAATAAACTCTAAATGGCGTCCACATGGGTCGACGCCTTTTAGAATTCTTCATATTTTAACTGAAATTTGAACTAAAATCAATTTAATTGATTAACTTAAACATGTCTGTTAAACCCGACACTTAAAAAGATCAATAAAAATTAATCAATGATTAAATATCAGACCATTCTGAGGCATTATTATATGATATGAAATTTACTCAAAATGATGTCAAAATTAGCGTGTCTACATCTGCCTCACCTTGGCATCGTCTTTGCAAGGGAGTGAAATGAAATGGAATGTACTGAAAAGGTGATGCCAAGGTATGATGAGACACGCTCTTAACATCACATGATTGGAATTTTTCTCAAAATTATCAATGAAGAAAGCTCAATGAAATTAATGGAATCAATCCTGTCTGGATGAAGTAGATAAGGAAAATAAAATAAGGTCGATCAACCTCCTCGGAGTGGGAAGTATCCCAGGTCGTAGACACTTGTAGGTTTCATCATGGGGAGCGTTTGCCAGCCAATGTGGACGTGCTACAGCCATGATGGATCTTAAAAGGAAAACAAGAATATTGGATAAAGAATCCAATCAAGGATAGAATTCCAAGGATATCTTCAAGCGAACCTCAAAGATAATCAAGATACTCAGTTCAGAATGGAATATTTCATATCATGTTTTGTTATTTGATTTAATGGTCTGAAACTTAATCAGTAATTAATCCTTATTACAATGATTTCAAAGTCCTACATGATGCATGCTGGGCTAAAAGAAAAATATAAAGTCAAATAAAATATAAAATAATCAAGGATAATATTGTTAAATTGCCATTAATGAGTCAAGATACCAACTCTTGTAATCCGGTGCTAAGCCGAAGCTCGTTTATCCACGCACCGTTTCACAAAAATAGAACCATCGTCCTCACTAATCAACAATCCAACGGCCTATCCGTGCGATTAAGAATCCTCTGGAATTATCACTGTTTTTGTTGTAGGGGAACTCAAATTCCAGTTTCATCAAAAACACAAGGTCCTTGATATGATCTAATAAATATTTAATATATAGTAATGCGAATGAACAATGAATTACATGAAATAATACAATGGTAGAAATAACCGTCTTTTTAGCCACGGTTGAGACTTTTTGACTCCCACAGTGGGATCTTCTTGATATTTCCAGCTTTATCTGAATTTCCTTGAATTTTCTGCAATCAAAATTATTAATAACTCCAAACAAATATTCAATTTAAACATCAAAACATGGAATTTCGGGTAAATCATATAAAGATCTGAAACGCGTCGTGTCGCGCAGACGCCATTCAACGTTGAAACGCGTCGGCTCTCATCGACGCCTTTCACTCACAGAAACAGGTTTCTGCTTGTTCTCTACTCGAATTCCAACTCTATCAATGCACATCTCTTTTCCAATCCGGAAAAGTCTTCCTAGGATCGCAATGCTGTCTATATAAACACTCTTAGGTTGTTCCCAAGCAATCCTATCACAATCCAAAGATCAAAAGTTGAGTTTTCTTCAAGGTTTCTTCAAAGTTCAAAGGTTTCCAAGGTTTCCAAGCTTCAAGAAGGAGGAACTCCGAAAAAGGGAGGATGAATTCTTCAAGCAAGAAGATGAAGATGTCTTTGGAGCAGTTTTCTGATGTGGAGAATCACCTCAATGGAAGAAATCCCAATCTCCAAGTAAGTTCAATCAACTTCCTTTTCAATTCTCTTCACGTTCTTCATCATGTTCTTCACGTTCCTCATCATGTTTTTCCTTTTGGTTTTCAGAACTATCCCATGTTTCCTGGTCCAAGGAAGTTTACTTCCTTACCTTGGATTCGTAAACTTGCAAAAAGTATCAAGCTTTCCATGCAAGTATTCATATCCAAGTGGAATCTTCAAGGTCTCGTAGTGCTTGCCAAGCATTACAAGAGCGCGAACGTAGATTGGGCGGCTATGGGTGCCTTGATCGAGTGGTGGCATCCCCAAACTCATACGTTCTTCTTTCAAGATTTCGAGTGCACGATCCTTTTGGAGGAAGCGGAGCTTCTTTTAGGTCTCCCAAAGACCAAAGAGAACAAAGAGAAGATAGCTTTGATGAAAGAGAGAATCACCGGTCAACAATTGTTGACATCAATCATGAAAGATCTTTCAGAAGCTAAATGATGTCTCACTAAGAAGGGGATCAATCTCACCAAGCTAGCCGAGTGGACGCTGTACGAAATTGATGATCTAAGGGAGGATGAAGCGGAGGATGTAACAAAAGCTTTAGTTACATGCCTAGCCGGTGCCTTGTTCTTCTCTGCGCAAGATAACATCTTAGAGGATGACCAAGTCAGTGCCATATGCGCAATCTTCGATGGTAAATCCATTAGCACTGCACTCTTAGCATATCTTTATAGTGGGCTTTCTGCAGCGTCTGTGGGCCGTCCTCCTTATGGATGCATGCTACTCTTCGCCTTGTGGGTTGAACTTCACTTCAAGTTTGAGCACAGCAAGAAAAGGCCTTTGAATCCATCTCAAATCTACTTGAATAGCCCAATTCATTGCATTGCTAATATTGTAAAGTTCAATGAACACATGGTTAACAAGGTTCCAAAACTCAAGACCCGAGCCGATTGGAGAGAGTATTTAAAGCTTATGACGTCCGACATATTCGATTCATCTCCACTTGCTCTGGTTGGAAAACCTGTGTGGGTGCGCCGTGCAGCAGGAGCAGACCTTAAGTTGATTGGAGCCACCGAGTTCATGCTGTACAATCCACATCGGTGCCTTACTCAACTTAGCTTGGGCCGTCGTGAATTCCCCGAGTTCTCTCCCACACTTCCAATCAAGAAGCGCGACCTGGAATCCGACGAAGATTATGAAGCCGTACAAATCATCACCACCTTATGGAATCTTGGTTTCAGTTACTGTGTAAAATCCTCTAAAGATAGAGATAGAGGATTGAAATTTCCCTACCTTAAAGGTCTTCATGAAATTCTTCCTTAAATGTCCCCTTTCTCTTTGTTCATGATGTAATAAAGAATTTTATTGAATAAAGAAGTTTTTTTATGCCTCAAAACCTTTCCTCAACTTTCTGTGATGTGCACATGATTTTTCCTTTAGAAAAAACTTGATTTTTCCTGAAAATTCAACAGTTCGGGTTCTGTAAAAATGTAAAACGCGTCCATTCAGAAAGACGCCTTTCAACCGTAATTCTTTTCCAGAAACTCAATTCAATTCTCAAAAACCCGATTAAAAGCTTAAAACGCGCCTGCCTAAGTTGACGCCTTTCAACCGTAATTCTTTTTCAGAAATTCAATTTAACCCTCAAAACCCGATTAAAACATTAAAACGCGTCTTGACACATTGACGCCTTTCAACTCTCTCTCCTACTTTTTCCAGGATTCTGTCATTAATTCCATGATTAATTCTCTGAAACGCGTCATTTCACTAAGACGCCTTTCATCATTTTCCTCTGTACGGCTCTGACCAAAATCTTGAAACGCGTCTACCTTGGTGGACGTCTTTCATTCAAATTCAAACCTCTGTCCCTGCCGCCTCAACTTTTGCGCCCTTAAAACGCGTCATCCTGAGTCGATGCCTTTCAGCCTTTCGTTAACAGACCCGCGAAGGCCCCTTTCTTCCTCACTTTTCCAAAATTTTCCTCTCTCTTCACCGCTCTCCGGCGACGACCTCCGGCGATCTCTCGCTCAAAACCCCTTCTATTCGAGCTATGGAACGCGGTGAAGGCTCCAAGAAGATGAAGACCCTAGCCAAGAGACGACGAAGGCAAGAAGAAGAAGCCCCCGAGGAGATTCCGGCGTTGCTAGCCGAGGCGGCGACCTTCTTGGAGGAAGAACTACCTCCACCGGCACCTATGGCGGTGGAAGAAGAAGAGGAGGGCGACCTCCACACGGTAAGCTCCCTGTGGGCATGATTGGATGAAGAAAAGAGGGAGAACGGGGTTCTTGAAAGAACCCGAAATCTGGACTTGAAAGGCGTCCAGACCAGGTGACGCCATTCAAAAGGCGTCACCATGGGTCGACGTCTTTCAAGATAAATTCCGGATTTTTAAATAGGAATAAAAATTTTGAATCGCGTCAAGGCATGTTGACGTGTTTTAAAAGACGTCCATGTGGGATGACGCCTTTCAAAACATAACTGATTTTTCCTGTTTTTATTAATTACTGACCCTTTTTTTATGTTTTTATTTGCAGGGAGTGATGAGGGCTAGGATTAGTTGGGACTTAATAATAGGGGCTTATAGAGGGCTCCCGGATTTCCAAAAGGCGCGCCTGCGTCGAATGGGATTTGGTGAAGTACTGGACATCGAGCCATTCTGGCTTGATCTAGTCCTCCTACAGGTGTTGAGGGAGAGGTGGCATGCGGAAAGCCGTGCTTTCCTAATGCCGTGGGGGCATATGATCCCCACCCTAGAGGATGTGGCCAGGATTACTGGCCTCAGGGTAGAGGGCCAACCTGTTAGTGGGGTGACTTACCCCAACTATCAGGGATTGGCTGAGGCATTGTTAGGGATAGAGGTGTCTAGCCTAGGCAGAGAGTCTAGGATGGTCCCCAGGGTAGAGGTAGAGGCTGCACTAGGATTAGATGAGCCCCGGCGTCGGTCTGACGAGACCCGGGAGGAGTTTAGGATTAGACTAACCGAGTCATCTTCCTCAGTCTACTGTAGTGACCCCAGTCAGGTAGAGGAGGTAGACAGACAGCTCAGGGTCTTCTTAGTTTTCTTTTTCGGTCGGTTGCTCTTCGGTACGAAGGGCGACCATATCCATTGTAGATTTCTTTACTTACTAGATGACCTAGATAGCCTAGGAGATTATGCCTGGGGTGCAGCCCTTCTGGCTCACCTTTTTGCCGATCTATCTGCGGTCACGCCGGACCGTGAGACTACCATCAGTGGCTTCTCGCCATTTCTTCAGGTATTAACTTATTTAATTATTTGTTATATGCAATGCAATATGATATGATGCTTTTTCTAACCTATATGTTCATGAATGTAGGTGTGGAGCTACTACTACTTCCCGCTCGGCAGAGCGCGGATCGTTCGTCCAAACGCCGTCCCTTTTGCCTGCCGTTGGCAGCCGATTGTGGACACAGCTCCACAGCATCATCAGCTGACGGCCCTCCGCCGTCAGTTCCTGGACTACCCAGAACTTCTGGTAAACTTTAACTTATTTAATTTTATTAAATGCAATCTTTTTATTCATTAAATGCAATTTATTTATGAATGCATCTAACCTATATGCAGGTGATTTGGCGCCCGTACCTGGGCATGAATGAGGAGGGTCAGCCGTGGGTGACGGCCGGCAGGAGGCGGTTTGGGAGGCAGATGTGGGTACATTGCCTCAACGAGATCGAGCCCCTCCGCTTCCGGCTAGTGATGAGGACCCTGGGTCTCCACCAGGAGTGGATTGATGAGGAGGTCTCGGAGGGTGTAGGCAGGAGCATGAGGGGGAAGCAAGCCCTCACCGACTGGCGTGCCAAGTTCCCTGAGCAGTATGAGGATTGGCACCGTCGGGGCGTACGGGTGGAGTCCCGTACGGTGAGTAGCGAGGGCTACCTCCAGCAGTACCGGGTCCACTACGCCGATCAGCTTCGGCTCCTTCGACCACTCGATGTAAGTATGCTTCATGCATCTTTAATTTTATTATTATCTTGATTTATATTTGTGAATGAATGTATGTATGACATGCAGGACGCGCGTGATGCGGTCATCGTCGACCTCCGGGCCCGCTTACATGATGCGGAGGCCCAGCTAGAACAAGTTCAGAAGGAACTATATGACCTGGTATGTATGAATGCTTATGAATGCTTGTTTTAATTAATTGATTGTTTTGGCGATTAACCACTGACAGTTGTCTTTCGGTGCAGCGAGCTGTCTACACCCAGTCGGCTCCTCCTACCCACGGAGCTTCGTCTTCATCATCTGCTGCTCATGATGCTGCCCTGGCTGACCTCCAGAGTCAGCTCGCCTCCGCCATCCACCGGGCTTCTCTAGCGGAGGAGGACCGTGCCGCTCGAGTATGTTCTTCAACTTTTGAATTCTGAAATTGATTACTTGATTGCTTTGATTGCCTTGGACTAACAAAATCTTCCTTTCAGGTTGCTGACCTTCAGGAAGCCCTTCAGAGGGCTGAAGCAGAGATAGAGCATGCCCGTGCTGCAGCGGCTCGTGCCGAGGCTGATGCAGAGCGGATCCGGGCTCTGGAGGAGCAGGTGGCTAGTCTCTCTACTGGAGATCTTGCACGCCTCCAGATTCGCCTGGAGGTTGTGACTGAGGAGAGAGACCGCGACCGCCTTCGACTGGAAGCTATGCAGGGTCGCTTGTCGGTCGCGGAACATGAGCGCAAGATGGTGGAGGAACGGTATCAGCGAGCTCGGCAGAGTGCCCATGAGCGTGGTCTGACCAGCGCCTTCACCGCCAGTGCTGCTGTATCTTCCGGCCATGCAGGGCCGAGCGCGATGGGACCACCTCCACCTCCCAGCCGAGGGCCAGCACCGGATGCACCTGACGAGGCCCAGAGCCAGTTGGACGAAGGCGGAGGGGAGAGCCAGCCTTGAGGGCTCATGTATCTTTTTTTTTTTTCATGTATCATGTACAAACTATCTTTTGATAATATACATGAAACTTTTGGGCTCAATCTTGTGTTCCTGTGCTTATCTTGCATCCTGTACACACTTAACAAACAGGTTAAGTTTCTATTTAGGCTTAGCCCCTTGCCTGACCAAATAAATGGTCAATTAATCTTTTCCTTCAATAAATGGTCAAGGGATATAGCCTTTATTAACAAAGGTAATGAGAATAATCAAACTTAAGCAAAGTGCAACATACAAGCAGACAGTTGCTCACTGAAAATAAAAGGAGTGAAACACACTAAATGCAACAAGTAGATTATAATGACTGAGATTTCGGGTTCTGTATTCGGGTCGGGTTCGGGCCGGATCCCCTGGTTTGGATCCTGGAGGGGTCTTGAGATTGCTGGCTGAACGGCGTCAACAGTGCTCGACGCCTTTCAAAAGGCGTCAGGGTGTGTGGACGCCATTTAGTCTGTTGGTTGTTGCGCCACGTGGGCGGGTTTCGGGCCGCGAGAGTACGGCCCCTGTCAGATTTGTCTGAACGGCGTCCAGCTCGGTCGACGCGTTTCAGACTGCGACACCTGCGGTGTCAGGGTACGGCGCCAGAGCGTTGTCAGTACGGCCTGTCTTGTCGTCTGAACGGCGTCCGCGGTGGGCGACGCGTTTCAGAGCGGTGTCAGTACGGCCGTCCTGTCAGACTGATTGGCGTCTGCCTCGATCGACGCGTTTTAGCGGAATTCTGGTTGACCCCGCGAGCCTCCCCTTCATTCCCTCATTCTTACCTTCACACTCTCTCTCCTCACCCCCTCCGCCCTCTCCGACGCTCTTCTTTCCCTTCCTTTCCTCTTCTTCCTCTTCCATCACTCCATAGCTTCCCTACCTCTCACCTCTACCTCCACCACCTCCTTCGCGGCGTTCCCTTCTCCGGACGGCGGCCGACGTCCCGGCGGAGTGGCGGCGTCCTCGAGGGTACCGGCGGCGGCGTGGGGCGAGACGAGTCGGCGGCGAGGAGCTTGGAGGAGTTCAAGAACCGGTAGGGGGACGAACCTTGCATGTGATGTTCGTGTGATTCTCGGCGTGACGTGGTGTTTGGGGAATAGATTGAGCATGCTTAGGGGGGGATTCCATGTGGGAATGACGGTGTTTGTGATCGTGTTTTCGTAAGCATGATGGTGTGGTCGAGCTTCTCTCCTTCCCCCTTTGATTTTGGGGCTTTTCGGGGTGCCCGGGGCTCAAGGGTGAAGCCCTCGGTTGAACCAGGAAACCTGGTTTCTGGCGCTAATTAGCGTCGTACCTGGTCGACGCCTTTCCGAAAGACGTCGGGTCAGTACGACGCGTTTTAGGGCAGAAACCTCCCTGTGCGAGGTTTCCTGAGTTAGGGGTTCTGCGCTAAATGACGTCATGGATGGACGACGCCTTTTAGAAGGACGTCGGGCCATCATGACGCCATTTAGGCAGGAAATGCCCCGTTTAAGGGTTCTAAAATCTGGATTTCTGGGTTGAATGGCGTCGAGACACCCAGACGCGTTTTAAACGGCGGCTTTACTGGTGGACGCGTTTTAAGGATAAATCGGACTTTTAATAAACCTGTCTAAGGGTCTTGAATGGCGTCGACCTCGGTCGACGCGATTCAAGACAGGAATGTTCAGATCTGTTATATTCATGCATGTTTCACGTTGGGATGGTTCTAATGCATGCTGTGGGTTGTATATTGAGACGGGGACTTCTGCGTGAGTGGAATTACATCACCTGTGTGTGTGTGTGTGTGTGTGTGTGTGCGTGTGTGCTTTAACTATATACTGAGACTAAGGTTTTACTGTGCGAATGGAATCATGTTATATGTGTGGTTGTGTTGTACGAATATGGATTCGTGTTAACTGTGGTTTACGTTTGTCACCATGGGCTGATGGGAGAAGGGCCATGGTGTCTGTGAGGAGGGGTGCTTGTTGTGTTTTACCCTTGGCTAAGACAAGCAGAACCACCTTGAGCCCGTCGGGCCGGAGTAGCTGGTGTGCTATCCGAGGGGTTGCTGTTTGGTCTCAGCGGGTCGAGGTTTCCCTTGGTTGTCGTGACAGCTTCTGGCGTGTTTCTTGCTGTGGAGCTGGTGGTGTTTCTGGTGGGAGTTGGTTTACCCTTTAGCCAGTGGGCCTGATGTGACCTTTGATCAAGGTTACGAGTGGTACCTATAGCCCTTGGCCTGACGCAGCCCGGGAGAGTTGGGTTTGTGGGTAGTTCCTGTAGCTTCGGCTTGACGGGGGTTCGTCGGTCCCCAGGGCCCTCCTGAAGCGCTGAGGCCTAGCGTGGAGGCAATCCGGTAGTAGGACAGTAGTCTAGACTGCTTGTGTGCACACGTAGCTGGCAGTGGCGGTACACTGAGTCCAGCTAGTCCTAGTTTGACTCACTGCCTCACCCTACAGTGCCTCGGAACACTGTAGGGGTGGACAGGCGTGAGTAGTGGTGGTAGTGTTGGGAGGCGACGTTCGACTTCGGTCGACAGTGTGGTTTAGTCGCTTCGTGGACTTTGACTGTGAGTCGTGACTCTGTGTTGGGTTCTTCGGGTTACTTAGAGTGGTTCTTGTTACACTGCTTACCGTGCGTCTCATATCAGAGTTGGGTGCTGTGTTTACTGCTTTACTTAGATTGCCATATATTCCTGTTGTTACACTTGTGGGTGTGTGAGTGGGAGGCAGGGGATCGGATGATCCCTACTGAGCCCATTTATGGTGTGGCTCACTCCCTGCGGTTTCAGGTGTGGACCTCGCGGCGCGTGGAGGCGTGTGGTGCCTTCTTGGTGTGCGGACCAGCAGCTGTCCTAGTTCCGGGGTATGCCCCGATGTTGTTGTACTTTCCTTCTGCCTGTACATATTTAATTTGTTGGACATGTAATTATTGTTGGACTGTATACGGACATTGATATTTCCCTTTTTGCGCACTCGTTTGCCTTTGTGGTCCGTGCGATTGTTATATTTAGCCTTGTTTAGCACTTACTCCTCCAGACGTGTTGTGTGAGATCCAGGTGTGAACCCGCAGTTAATGGGCCGACATCCATTTAGTGACCGGGTCTCCGGTCATAGGATGGCGGGTCGTTACACAGATGCTAATTGAAATATTTTTGTTTTGAAAATATTCATTTTTGTTTGGGGTTTTGAAATATATGCTTTTTTTTTTGAATTTTGATATATATATTTTTTTTGAATTTTTGAAACATATGTATTTTTTTTGATTTTTTTGATTTTTTGACATATGTATTTTTTTTGAATTTTTTGAAACATATGTATTTTTTTTGAATTTTTTGAAACATATGTATTTTTTTGGATTTTTGGCTTATGTATTTTTTTATGGATTTTTGACTTATGTATTTTTTTTGGATTTCTGACTTATGTATTTTTTTTGGATTTCTGACTTATGTATTTTTTTGGATTTTTGACTTATGTATTTTTTTGGATTTTTGACTTATATATTTTTTTGGATTTCTGACTAAAAGATCAGTATGGTACTTCGATCAAAAGATCATATTCATTTATTAACTTCATTTCCAAATTATTCTTTAACAACTTAACTTAAATCCCTCGTGTTTGAACTTGTGTTTCCATTCGTGATCCCATTTGATGATTTGACCCTTAGTCAATCTAAGCCATTCCTTAAGTTTGAAGTACATTTCTTTAGAAAGAAAAGATGAATAAGTTTAGAAAGCCCATGAGAAGGTTCCGGAAACTTAAAAAGATGTTCCTTTCCTACCCTAATATCCGTTGGGGTTCGGTCATTTTCTTTCCGGGGTATTTATCGACCTTGCGTTCCCTTTTGTTTCATTTCATGGCCTTGATGTAACGTTTGTAGTGTAATGACCTTTTGATTTGACATTTGGCTTTTTGCCTTTTTTGCTTTTTCTTTTCTTTTTTCTTCTTCGGGACGGATCTCCTCCTTTTTTTTATGACGGCCTCCTACTAAGACGGCGGGTATTCTCAGTAGTCTATTCTAAGTCTCGTTCCGACATCATGGGCCGAGTTTAAAACAGAATTTTTATTTAAAAAGAATGATTTGTACTTTACACTTTCGGTCAAGCTTTCGATATTATTTAGGACTTGTCATCTCTTGTTACTCACGAATCAAACGTGTTAGTGTGTGCAGTAATGGGCTTGAAATTAAGTTATCCAGACTGATAAGGAAATTTGAGTTTATAAATTTTCTGATTCCACTGGTCTTTGTACCATACTGATCAACTCTTTAACCTAAGGGTAGTATTTCTTAAGATGTAAACCATTCCAAGGATGTTTTAGCTCTTCTCCTTCTGCATTAATAAGACGATAAGCATTACCAGGAAAAGCGTGCGATACAACATAAGGTCCTTCCCAGTTGGGTTGGAGCTTAGAATGCGGACCACCAGGTTTTATAAAAATTCTTTTGACAACCATTTCACCGACTTTGAACTTATGTTCAATGACTTTCTTTTGATAAAAATGTGCTAGTCTGTTTTGATAAACTTTTGCATGATTAGCAGTTGACCATCTTTTCTCGTCTAAAAGTTCCAATTGAGCAAGGAGTGCTGAACGATGTTTATCAATGGAGAATTCCTTATTCAATTGTACTCTTAATGACGGTATGAGGATCTCATATGGAACTACCGCTTCCATTCCAAATGTTAAGGAATAAGGAGTTTGCCCAGTAGGCGTGCGGATTGAAGTTCGGTAGGCCCATAGAGCCTCAACCAATTTTTCTGGCCAATCTGAGAATTTATTAGATTTGCACGTCTTTTTGATGATTTTTATCAAAGTCTTATTAGTTGCCTCTGCTTGGCCATTACCTTGCGGATAATAAGGAGATGAATGATGCAATGCAATTTTATACCTGTTACAGAGGTCCTTCAATTCCTGTGACACGAACTGCGGTCCGTTGTCGGTGACGATGGTGCTTGGAATTCCAAATCGGGTGATGATGTTCTTCATGATGAACTTGCAGACGGTTGATGCTTTGATCTCCACGTATGCTTCAGCTTCTGCCCACTTGGTGAAGTATTCCGTTGTCGTGAGAATGAAAGATTTTTGCTTGATGCCGGAATCTGGATTACCAAGAGGTCCAATAATGTCGAAAGCCCACATGGAGAAAGGCCATGGGGAAGAAACAGGATGGAGTGAAGATGCAGGAGAATGAATTTTGTCGGCGTGAAGTTGACACTTAGCACACCTACGGACATATCCTACACAGTCTTCTTCCATGGTTGGCCAATAAAATCCTTGTCTAAGGATCTTCTTTGCTAGCATCTGTCCATTGACATGGCCACCACAAACTCCACTATGAGCTCCTTCCATAACCTTCCAAAGCTCATCTTCGTCTAGACATCTCAGAAGAACTCCATCAAAACCTCTCTTATATAATGCTCCCCCAACTAGGGTGTATCGTTGAGCAATTCTCCTGATAGCTCTCTTCTCCTCAGTTGTAGCTTCCTCAGGATACGATTGATCTTCACAATATTTTGCAATTTCATAATACCATGGCTTCTGTTCATCATCCATCTCTTCTAACAGCTCCATCAACATGATTTCTCTTTTCTCAATGATATCTCCGTCCTTGACTTTCTTCAGCAATTTCTCCTTAATTCTAAGAAACGAAGGATCTTTCACGGCGGGTGAAAGACGCCTATGAACTATGATTGATTCAGATTGTTTGCTGATTGGAAAATCAAGAGAAGATGCAAGTGAAGCTAGAGCGTCAACTAAGATATTTTGATTCCTAGGGACATGGACAAAGATCAATTTCGTGAAAAGCTTTGAGTAAGCAGAAGTAAGTTCTTGATAAGGCTTGAGCTTGGGATCGAGAGTTCGATACTTGGTCAGCACTTGGCGAAGAATCAGTTGGCTATCACCCACAATCCTGAGTTTGGTGGCACCATGGAAATGAGCAGCCTCGAGGCCAGCAAGGAGTGCCTCGTATTCAGCTATATTGTTTGTGACTGGAAAATCAAGCTGGAAGGCTTGTGGAATGGTGATACCTTCAGGTGATAACAGAACAATACCGATCCCTTTTCCATGAGAATTCAGAGCTCCGTCAAAATGCAGAGTCCACATATCATCTCTGATTTGATTTACGGACATCAGTTCCTCATCCGGAAACTCTGATCGGACTGGATCAAATCGGGGAAGGGGATGATGAGCGAGATGTTCTGCTATGGCATAGCCCTTGATCGCTTTCTGATGAATATAGATGATATCGAATTGAGATAGAAAGCTTTGCCATCGCGCTAACCTATCAGTAAGAACATATTTCTCCAGAAGGAATTTGATCGGATTCATCCTAGCGATGAGATGGACTTCATGGGCCAGAAAATAATGCTTTAATTTCTGCACAACCCAGACCAATGTTGCACATGTTTTCTCCATCGCCGTATATCTCTGCTCAGCGGGGTTGAGAAGTTTAGAGAGATAGTAGGCTGCCCTCTCTTTTCCTTCTTCATCTTCTTGTGCTAGGACAGCCCCCACTGCATCATCCAGGACTGAAATATAAAGTATCAATGGTTTGCCTGGAGATGGTGGTCTCAAAACAGGAGGACTTGCTAAATAGTTCTTTAATCCATCGAATGCCTAAAACGGCTTACACCTTTGTGAGTGCTGGGAGACAAAACGGCGAATAAATTGTAACCTCCCGATTAATCCTCTCAACTCTTTCAAGTTTTTGGGAGGTGGCATTTCTTTGATAGCCTTTGCCTTGTTAGGATCGATCTCAATTCCCCGTTTGCTGACGATAAATCCAAGCAATTTCCCTGAAGATACCCCGAATACACATTTCTTGGGGTTCATCTTTAACTGATATTCTCTCGATCTCTCTAATACCCTTGCCAAAACTTTGGCATGCTCAGCCTTTGTTTTAGATTTAACTAATAAGTCATCCACATACACTTCCAGATCTATGTGCATCATGTCATGAAATATTGCCATCATAGCCCTTTGATAAGTAGCTCCAGCATTCTTCAATCCGAACGGCATGACAACATAACAGTATGTTCCCCAAGGTGTAGTGAATGACGTCTTCTCTTGATCCTCTTCTGCCAGCTTAATCTGATTATATCCTGAAAATCCGTCCATAAATGATAACGTCTCATAGCCAGCAGTATTATCGATGAGTACATCAATATGAGGCAATGGAAAATCATCTTTAGGACACGCCCGGTTCAAATCGCGAAGTCAATGCAAATTCTGACCTTTCCGTCCTTCTTCATAACCGGGACTATGTTTGCCACCCATTGTGGATAAAGGACAACTCTAATAAATTTAGCTTTATGCAATTTATCGACCTCTTCCTTCATCTTTAAAGCCATTTGTGGGTGGAATCGCCTTAATTTCTGTTTGACAGGGCTAGCTCCTTCCTTTAACGTTAACCTGTGTTCAACTAAAGATGAGTCTAACCCCGGCATATCTTCATAACTCCAGGTGAAAGTGTCCTTGTAGTCCTTTAGTACTTGTACCATTGCCTTCTCATCCTCTGTAGAAAGATTTTTACTGACGAGGACAACCTTAGGTTCGTCTTCAGTCCCTAAATTGATTTCTTTAGTGGGCTCTTCTACGGCAGCTGAGGGTTCATCAAATCTTTTCACTCCACTGGCATATGCCTCAGCCGCGTCCTCGTCATCTTCCTTTTCAACAATGGGGTCCTTTTCATGTACTAATTCATATACCCCGTACCCATCGTTGACTGACTCATCATCCATGCAATCTTCTGGCATCTGAATTGGATTTTCTAAAAGCTGAGGGATTAAAGAACAAGAAGAGCACTTATCAGCTAAGTCCTGGAGGTATCTATCTGGAATTCGCCTACCCTTAGGCTTCCTAGACTTCCTAACCTGACTAGACTGACTAAAACTAGACTGCCTAACTTTACTAAACTTACTATCATAACCTAATGAAGATGAAGCAGGATGGAAATCCTGGGATACAAGTGGAGATACAAGGGAATCCTCCCGAGGGGAGGGACAAAGTAAATCTAGAAGAGAATCTTGACCGAAGGACCCGCGCGGCGGGGTGCAATCGGACAAGTAAGATGTTTCCTCGATGAGGATCTGGGAAGAATTTGTTGCCAAATTGGCGTTTTTTTTTGGACAATGAAAGAATTAAACATAAAGCAGGGGTGAATACAAATGGGAGGAGAATCAGACGGAGGAAGTGGCACCAAGGCCAAAGGATTAGGGGGATCATATAGTAATATGTCCCAGATCAGAATATACATCCTCTCTAGATCGAGAGGAGGTTGTGGTATAATGTCCCGAGGGGACAGAGTAATCATGACGGGCGGAGCCCGTGGAATATCTTCAATTATGACCCGCGACCAAGTCGGGGTCAAGAGTAGTGTACGAAAAAGAGTATGGAGTATGAAGACATGTGAAGGATATGTCCCCCTCCAGAGCAGATCTGTTGTGTAACCAGCTTCATAGGGGTCATCTGGTTCCCCTTCGTCAGTCTCTTCAGACAGCAGTATCCGCTTGTCAAATATGGCACCAGGGCTCTCAATCAGTTCATCAATCTGCGGCGGCCACTTAGGTTCTGCACGATTTAGGAATAGTCTGTTCAGTGCAATATAGAGGTCCCTCAGATCGAACAACATGTACCATTCACATTCAGGATCATCAAATTTCCTCCTTTTCATAGGCCGCAGAGCCTCCAAGGATTGGTACGTAAGTAGTTCAGAGCAATGTCTGGCCAAGTCCCTCCCATATATATCATGGAAGTCAAAACAGGAAGTAATGACCACCGTATTGTCATAGCTGAGTATGGGCCCTTTCACGAAGTGCGTACACAGGGTCCATGTTAGGGGATCTCGACCTTCTTTGGGTGGTGTAGACATTGCCTCCCAGATTTTTGGACCTTCTTTGATCTCTGCTTGCTGAACCAGATCTTGCTTCAGTTTTATTGGCCTATAGCCCAGACCACTTCCAGGTGCTGCTCGATGATTTCTGACAGGAGTGGTCCTGCCTTGCAATTGTGTGCCCAGACCTTTCCCAGGCTTGTAGCCGTTCTTCATCATAATCCTCCATCCTGGGGTACTCATGCACTTCCCCCTCTTGATAGCATCTAATGGATATGGAGAAATAATGGCGGCTTTCAGAGGATCAGCCACTGGACGGTAGACCTGTAATACCGACAGAAAAGGTTGTCGGCCAGGTAAAACAGCAGATTTAATGTTCAAGGTATGAGCAGCAGCAAGGATCGGCATGCTCGTCACTTTAATTATTCGTCCTTTATAAGGGAATTTGAGGCATTGATGATTCGTAGAGGGAATCGCCTCAAGAGTTTTGATATAAGGACGACCTAAAATGGCATTTATGGAAGGGTCGATTTCCAGGATGTGAAATTCGACCTCTGCATGACTTACAGGGCCCAGCTCCACCTTTAAATAAACCATTCCCAGAGGGGAACGGGTAGAATTGTCATATGCTGTTACTGAGATGGGGCTGGGCAGCCATTTCTCTTTGGGCACACCGCACAGCTCCAGGGTCTTCGGAGGTAGAACATTGATCGAAGCCCCTGTGTCAACAAGGCATGCATCCACGGCCTTCTTACAGATGTTGACCGTGATACTCAGAGCCATGCTTCTGGCTGCCGGCGGTGCTAGTTCCGATGTATGAAATGTTATGGAGGGCTGATCCCCCTGAGGAACTAGTAGTGCTGCAATCCTCTCTACCGGCACGTCCTCATTGACCATCACCTTCTGCAGATATTCCAATAAAGCTTCTTGGTGACTCTTGGATCTCTTGATCAGTTCGAGTATAGTGATCCGTGCCGGTGTCCGATCCAGGTGTTTCAACAAGTCATATTGAGTGCCTGGTGCACTCTCTTCATTGTGGGCTTCCTCAGTCGGCTGTGATGGGCCGTCTCTAACCGTGGACTGAGGAAAGACTTTGTTGAAAATCCTTCTACTCCGGAGCGCATGTTCCTCAACCGTGGAGGATACGGGTGACACCTTAAGTACCGCAGGGTTGGATGGTGCGGATGGCGCAGAGGGTTGGTATGTAGGTGATGGCGTAGGGCTAGGTGGTGATGGCGCGGTGCGGATTAAAGGCCTAGAGGGTTGGATGGTGGATGGGTAAGTGGTTGGCGAAGTGGGGAATGGTACGCGTAATAGCGGTCTAGATGGTAAAGGCATATCTGAGTAGGCGGTGGTGGTAGCGGGTGAAGTAGGAAATGGTACGCGTAATAATGGCCTGGATGGTAAGAGGGGCGCGTTATTGGTTTGCGGGGGGTTATATGATGGAAGTGTAGGAGTGCGGGGTGTAATGGGTCTAAGGAAGGTGGGTAGTGGTAATGGGTTATTGGGTGTGGGCGAGTGATATGTAGGTGTCGGTATAGGGGTGATGGTAACGGGTTGTGGCCTTGGTATATGGATGGTGCGGCGTGGTGGTCGCTCTGCGGTACTTTGAACGTGACCCGTTGAACAAAGAGAGGAAGAGTCCTCTATTCTCCACTGCTGCCCACGACCAGCCTCAGACTGGCTGTTCGTCAAAATGGGAGCAACCTGGTTTTGGTTCTGGTGCTCCGGGAGTAGATTCTGCACTATGCCCATGTTGGGTGGTGCTGCTGCTTGGGCCGGTGGTCTTGCTTGCTGCTGCTGCTGCTGCGGTCTCCTCGCCTTCAGGGTTGTTATGTACTTTTTCATCTCCTCCTAGTCTATGCCGCCCTGCTCATTGAGATCATGAATATAATTTCTAAACAGGAAGCAGGTGTCAATGGTATGCCCAGGTTGCCTGTGGAAGTAGCAATACCTGGACGTATCGGCATTTTGAGGCCAGACGGCCTTTTCCCTCGGCAAAACTAAGGCATTGGCTGCCATTAAAGCACTGAAGATATCCGCCAAGGATTCTGGGAGGGCCGGGTATTCTGCCCTTTTCGGGCCTGGAGGTCTTCTCTGCTGGTTGTAGTCACCAGGAGGAGGGACATTGTGGTACGCCGGCGGTGCGCGCGGCTGGTACTGTGGCTGTTGCTGCTGCTGATACTGCTGCTGAGGGAGCTGCTGGTACTGCTGTTGCCGTTGCGGCTGTTGCTGTAGCTGTTGCTGGTTCTGATTCGGCTGCTGGGGCCGCTGGTACTGCTGTTGGTAATGGGGGTTCTGCTGTTGCCTATACCCTTGCTGGCTCGGCTGCGGTGGCCTCTGGTACTGCTGCTGGTTCCTCACAAACTGGGGCGAGTTATTGTTCATGGTACTGACTTTCTCGTGAGAGAGCGTGCCCTCAGTAGTCGGACCTGTGCTGGGAGAATTCGGCACTGCAGGCTTCCGAGGTGGAGGCCTGCTAAGTCTGTGATGATCAAAGACGCTAGAGAACGTAGCGTCCTTGAAAGCATTCTGGCAGTACCGTGCTCTTTCATAGAGCTCTGCCATGTTAGTCAAATTGTTCAAGGAGAGGACTAGCTTGAACTGGGGCGTGGCGTTAGAAATTAACATTTTCACTTGTTCAGATTCGGACAAGTGATCCTTCACCTTTTCAGCCAGGCCCCGCCACCTGTCAGCAAAACTGACAAACTCCTCATCCGGTTTCATCTTTTCTGCAATGAGGTCCGTGATAGACAAGGAGGGTGCAACTCTGTCCTGGTATCGTTGGATAAATTTGCGTGAAACGATACCGTAATCCTCTACTTCGGAGGGTTCCAGAGAAAAGAACCACCCGAGGGCTGGTCCCTCTAGAGATCTCCTGAACAAGAAGGCCAATGACCTCTTATCATTCTGCCAGAAAGAGGATTCGTACATGAACTCCTTCAGGTGCGTGAAGGGGTTACCAGTACCGTTATACTTTCGATACACTGGCATTTCAGAGGGTGGCAGATGGAATACTAGCAGGCTCGGTAAATTGATTTCTGGCACAGCTTTAACCCCCATCATCTTCTGGAGATTGTTGAACTGCTCATCCATGCGCTCCATCTTAGCCAGCAACGCTTGCGTGGTTAGATCTGCCTGGGGAGGAGGAGGAGGTGGAAGTACTTGATAGGCCTGCTGCCTAGAGTACGTTGGACAGGGAGGATAATAAGGAGGAGGTCCGGCAGAGCTTCCGCCATGCCCGAGGGCATTTTGATAAATAGGTGTTTGCGGTCTAGCCGGTTGCCTAGATGATGAAAGCTGCGGCCTAGCTGGCCGAGAAGCAATATGAAGGCCTTCCATGGCCTGATGGATATAAGGAGGAGGAGGAGGTTGTTGAGTAACAACAGGGGGAGCCATAGGGTTCGGCTTAGCAGGCTGCACGGGTGCCTTCCCCTTCAAAATAGACTGGATCGCCTCGAACTGCTGAGGGTCCAGTCGGGAGGCAAGAACTCCCAGGGCGTTGACAAGATCCATAGGATCGGAGGATGAGGGATCATGTTGATTCATGTCCCCCTCTAGATCAGGATTAGGGATCGCATATTCATGCGGGGGAAGATCAGAATACTGATCCTGTGGATGAAAAAGAGGAGTCCGGACATTCCCATCATGTCGAACCGGAATGGGGACAGAATTACGGGAGGCATCAGCATCTCTCCCGTTCTCATAGTTGAAATCTGAATCGCGAGGGGCATTAGCATCTCCCTCGTAGTTGATGATGGCGTCTTGGGCCATACTCAAGTCCCTGCCTGATCGCAGCAACATGAAATTAGATTCCCTTTTCAAAGATTTAATCAAACAAGTTGTGCAGAGATTAATCAAACAAGTGGATGCTTAACGTGATTTCAGGGTTCCTTGTTGAGTTATTTGAATTGGATTAAACCACAATTTCGCTCAGGGAAAGGATCCTAGTTTCAGTTTGATTTCCACCGTTATTCTCTAGGGTTTTCTCTCACAACGCTTTCGGAATCTAGCCGGGACTTCAGTTGGTACAACCAGCCCGATGATCAAGGAGGAATACCTTGATTTTGGGGACTTATGGAGGTCTCAACGTCAACTTCTCTAGTCTGATCAAGGGACCAACCCAATCAGAGAGAGTTGCTGACATCGAGTAATGTGTTCCTAAGAAGAGGAGGGTTTTCGCTTCAATGCGTATGCCCTGCGGCCTGGATGGCCTCTAATGCTTAATAAATAATGGGTAGCTAGCACTCAAAACACAGAAATCTGGAAACTGAAAAATAATTAAGAAACTATCTGAATCGCGTCGACGGTGGTCGACGCTATTCAACACAGAACTTAATTCTTTCGCAGAAACAAATCTGAAAAATAACTAAGAAACTGTCTGAATCGCGTCGATGGTGGTCGACGCTATTCAACACAGAACTTAATTCTTTCGCAGAAACAGATGCAAACAACAAAGAAAGTCTGAAGACTGAAAGGCGTATGGGTATGCTGACGCGGTTTTGAAACGTGTCAGCGTTCCTGGACGCTTTTTAGTTCGCAGAAACAGATTTGCAGGAGGATTTTCTGGGTCGAATCCTCCTCAAACAGGGTAAAAGGCAGTAAACAATCGACTCATGCAAAGATTTTTAGTTTCAGATTTTAAACATGATGATTTACTAACTAAACAACTAGGAAATCACTCAATCACACATCATTTTTATCACAAAAACAGCTTTTTTTGAACTAATCAAGGGGAGGGCAAGATCTTGCCACTGGGGTGTGCACGTGGTGCACGAGGGAAATTAATTAAACTAAACACTCACCAATTGGTGAGGACGTGTCGAGAGACACAAATGGTGCACCGTGGGTGCCCGATATGATGATAGCAAGAACAAAAAGAAACTAAAAGATGGCGAGACCAAGTCCCACCGTGATCGCCAAAAGAGCTGTAGGTGCTGAAAATGCTCGTGTGATTAATATGAAAAACTATGTTGTTTAGTGTTAACTAACCTATTAAAAACAACAACTAAAGTGCAGTGATCGCCAGAAACTTTTGACTTAAAAATTTCAAAAGAGATATGATCGCCTACCTGTTTGAATGCGGAAGATTGAGTCCTTGGTTCCCCTCCTTCAGCCGGCTGAAGAAAGAGAGCCCTTTCTTTGTTCTTTTGTTCTTGCTGTTGGCTTTGAGGTTGAGGATCGTCTAGAAGTCCTTCTGGCTTTATGCTTGATTTCTCCTTTTGATCTCTTGTGGTTGTTGAGTGCAGCAGAGACAGAGAAAGAAAACGAAAATGAAGAAATACTGATGAGAATTTAAGTAGAAGTAATATTTAAATTAACCATGATTATAAACATGTAATTGAACAGCGAACTCACTTGTTTAATTGGCTTTGAAAACCCCTTAAATCAAATGGGTTTTGGAAGATTGATGCCGTGGTGTGTGTTGCATGAAGTGATTATGAAGAATGAAACTAATGAAGATGTAAAATGAATGCAGAATTGAAACACTTATGCCCAGTTGGTTTGAAGCCTTGAAAGGATGAAGATCTTGAAAGGGACGCCGACTTCTGGAAATGGCAGCGCTCCGGCGTTCCGACGTTGTTGCTCCAATCTTCAAATCGCTATAACGCTATGGCTCAACTCAACTAAACTCAATTTCTTTTTTTTCAACTCTTTGAGATGCAAGGTATTTATAGGCATTTTCTGCGTTCGCGATTAACATAGAAAAATCTAGGATTTATCTACCTTAACCGACAGATAATCACTGATTAATTCATCTTTATCTGTAATTATCTAAAAAGCGTCCACATAGGCTGACGCCTTTCAGATTAATTAAGATAAGGATAAATATCTGGGAAAACTTATCTTTATCTTTATTAGCTAAAACGCGTCCACGTGTGTAGACGTCTTTTACACTAATTAAGATAAGGATAAACATCCGGAAGAGAAGTTAAAATAGCTTAGGAAACCTAAAACGCGTCGACTCTCACAAACGCCTTTTAGCTAATAAATCAATTAATTAAAATTCAAATTTAAACGCTAAAATAGGAATAAACTCTAAATGGCGTCCACATGGGTCGACGCCTTTTAGAATTCTTCATATTTTAACTGAAATTTGAACTAAAATCAATTTAATTGATTAACTTAAACATGTCTGTTAAACCCGACACTTAAAAAGATCAATAAAAATTAATCAATGATTAAATATCAGACCATTCTGAGGCATTATTATATGATATGAAATTTACTCAAAATGATGTCAAAATTAGCGTGTCTACAATATTATGTATGGGTGTGCGTTTGACTGTCTGGCTCAAGTCAAACCGCAGTGCCATCCATGACCACACTAACAACATGTATGTGATGCGTGTGTTTCTATTTTGATTGTGAATCAAATTAGCTAGGTTATTAGTATAAATATATATTCGATATACCTAATACTATCGCCTAGGATGAGACCAAACTAATAAATAAAACCTTCGTAACAAATTCTAAGCCGTAGTGCGAGTCATTGAGAATGCACCACGTGGCTCTCTATCAATATAATTAATAGAACTTAATTCAGTGATGGCATATACTATGTGTTTACTCGAGGTCTGCCATTGTTTGTTGAGAGTACTGTTGATCATGTCATTAGATGCCTTTGAATAAGAGTAGAGGAACGATATAGTCATCCACGTGTTTACCCGGTAACTATATTTTTACTCTACTTTATCACGTATTGATGGTAATGCTTAGACCGGGGATAATGGTCTACTGTGTTTACCCGGGACCATTAATAACCTGGGAGCTGAAATATGATCGGATATTGCAAGGAATTGCAATTATCATGAGATGATTGCTCTGAGATAGCAGTATGATACTACGTGTTTACCCGAGGTCATACTGTGATGCTTTGAGATTTTGATCCCCACTAGGAGACAGTCGGCATCTCCCGTTCTATATATCTGAAGGTTATATAGTCCGTCGAAAATTAGTGGGAGTAAAACTAGAAAATAAAAGACCATATCTTGTTTTAGTTAATCTGAATACCTGCTAATTATCATTTGATTATCTCCTGTAGGCTAGAATGTCGCACCATAACCCGTTGCGAGGCATACTTGATGCGAACCGTTTGACAGGCACCAACTATTCAGACTGGCTCAGGAACCTGAAGATTGTCCTTAGGTCTGAGCAGATTGCCTACGTCTTGGATAATGAACCTCCTACTGAACCAGCATTAGATGCCCCAGAGGAAGAAATGATAGCATATGAAAAATGGAAGGAAGATTCCACCATGTCCTAATGCTACATGTTAGCCTCTATGAGCAATGAGTTGCAGAGGCAACATGAAGAGATGGATGCTAGATCTATCATGCTCCATTTGAAGGAGCTATTTGGTGTGCAGAGCAAAATCGAACGACATGAGATATCGAAAAATCTGTTCAAGGCTCAGATGGCAAAGGGAACTTCAGTACAGAATCACGTGCTGAAGATGATTGAGTGGGTGGAGAGGCTGGATGCTCTTAGGATTACACTTCCCAAAGAGATGCACACAGACCTCGTGTTATCTTCACTTCCACAGTCATATGCTCAGTTTATCGTTAATTTTAATATGAACAAGATCCAGGCCACCTTAGCTGAACTACTGAAGATGTTAAAGACTGCTGAAGTGAACCTTGTGAAGGATAAATCCCAGGTCCTCATGGTTGGCAAGACCAACAGAAAAAAATTTGTAGTCCAAGCTTTTCGGAAAGGTAAGAACAAGGTTCGGAGGAAGGTAAAGGTTGTTAAGAAAGACAAAGGAAAAAGTGCTGAGAAAGATGATTGCTTCTATTGTCACCAAAAGGGCCATTGGAAGAGGAATTGCAAAGAATACCTTAAGGACAAGGCTCAAGGAACTGTGAAGCAGTAGGACGCTTCAGGTTTCTATATGATAGATGTAAACCTGTCAATAAAAGATTGTACATCATGGGTATTAGATACTGGATGTGTATCTCATATCTGCAAGTCTGTGCAGGCACTGACAAGAAGACGTAGGCTGAGGACCGGCGAGCTGGAGCTGAGGCTAGGTAACGGCACAAGAGTTGCGGCGATCGCTGTGGGGACAGTGAAGCTCAAGCTACCATCTGGAGACACATTTTTATTAGATGAATGTTATTATGTATCTAGCATAATAAGAAACATTATTTCTACTTTATGTTTAGATAGAATTGGATACAATTCAAACTTTGGGAACAATAGTTGTTCAATTTATTTCGGAAATAAATTAATAGCTTCTACTATTTTGTCCAATGGTTTGTATCTATTAAATGTGTCTTATGATAATTTACACATCGGTTCTTCAATCAAAAGAAGTATGAAATGAACAAAGCCTACTTGTGGCATTGTAGACTTGGACACATTGGTGAAAACAGACTCCAAAGGATGCATAAAGATGGATACTTGGATCCATTTGATTATGAATCATATGCAACCTGTGAGTCATGTTTAATGAGTAAAATGGCTAAGTCTCCATTTAGTGGAACTGGAGAACGAGCCAAAGACATATTAGAACTCATACGTTCAGATGTATGTGGTCCTATGTCAACCCAAGCCATTAGTGGTTTCTCATACTTCATTATATTCACTGATGATTACTCAAGGTTTGGATACATATACTTATTGAAGTATAAATCTGAAGTCTTTGAGAAATTCAGAGAATTTAAGAATGAACTAGAGAAACAAACAAGAAAAAGTATAAAAACAATTCGATCCGATCGGAGTGGTGAATACTTGAGTACAGAGTTCATTAAATACTTAAAGGATAATGGTATCCTTTCTCAGCTTACACCTCCTTATACACTTCAGATGAATGGTGTATCAGAAAGGAGAAATCGCACATTGATGGAAGTGGTGCGATCCATGATGAGCATGTCCAAATTACCAGTGTCCTTATGGAGATATGCACTTAGCTCGGCTATGTATATCCTGAACAAGGTACCCAACAAGTCTGTTGAAACCACTCCATATGAGATATGGAATAGAAGGAAACTAGACCTTAAACATATTAAAGTCTGGGGATGTCCTGCTCATGTTAAAAGACATGACACATATAAACTGGAATCCAGAACTGACAAATGCAGATTTGTGGGATATCCAAAGGAAACTTATGGATATTACTTTTATCATCCTAGCGAACAAAAGGTGTTTGTAGCCAGGAGAGCTGTCTTTCTGGATGAAGATTATATTCTCCAGAAGGACAGTAGGAGTAAAGTAACTCGGGAAGAAATTTCAGACCCACAAACTGGTTCATCAGATGAACCATCAGTTTCTAAACCTGTTCAAAATGATACACAGGAACCTCGTAGGTCTGAAAGAGTACCTAAACCACCAGAAAGATATGTGAAACATATTAATTTGGATGGTTTAAGGATACCCTGTAATGAGGATGATGATCCTAAGACTTACCAGGAGGCCATTGAAAGTCCAGAGGCCAGGAAATGGCGGGAAGACATGAATTCTGAAATACAGTCCATGTACATCAACCAAGTTTGGAACTTGGAAGATGTACCCAATGGTATAGTACCTATCGGCTGCAAATGGATCTTTAAAAGAAAGATTGGTGCAGATGGATGTATTGAGACTTATAAAGCAAGATTAGTGGCGAAAGGCTATCGTCAAAGACAAGGTGTTGACTATGACGAAACCTTTTCACCCGTTGCTATGATTAAGTCTATCAGAATTCTTCTCGCTATTGCTGCCTACCATGATTATGAAATCTGGCAGATGGATGTGAAGACTGTTGGGATCGCTGTGTCGGGATCCGATCCTAAAACGCAGCGGAACAAAATATTCGGGATCGGATCTGTCCTATTTCGATCGTTAAAATAAAACCGGTGTAAATCGAATTTACCTTGCGCGGATTCGAATCAGCGTCCGTTTTCCTATTCCATCGGAGCGATGCCGCAAGTCGCGCAGATGCCCGACCTCTAGCGGTATCCACGCGGTTCTCCTCGAGATGGATCGTCCTCGCTTCCTCGCTCGTTGCGGCGTTCGTAGATCCCGTTTGGCTGCGCGTAATCCGCCGCAACATGCGGATTCTGAATCTCCCGTCAGACGGAAGCCGGAGCAGTCGGGAACCGCACGCCCAGAAGAGAGAGAAAGAGAGAAAGAACGAATGACGGCTAGTGCAGGGTTGCTGGCCCCGGACGTAGAATCCGTTCTTTTATAATAAGTCAGTTTGCGATTTTTCATAAAAACCCAGACTTATCCGAAATCCTGTTGGATTATCCATCGACTTGAAAACCATTTGCGTGTGACCCTCTAGGCCCAAATATCAGTCCAGTTAATAGCCCATTAAGTACAGTTACCCTTTACTGACCCACTGAATTAATTAATATCCTTATATTCAATTAATCAGCTGAATTTAATGTCCCACTATAAATTCGGACGGACTGCCGATCACGTTGGATGCCAAGCAACATCGCGTGATCCTGGATGGCACTGGTGTTATCGCAACCCTCTATTGGAACCTTTCTGTCATCGGTTAGCACGCAGATATAATCCTTCATCCGTATAATGTTCCTGAATCGACCTAGGGCATAGTTTACTGTTAAACCCTATTTGGTCGATTCACTTGAATCAGATGCCGCTAATCTGAATCCGATAACTCCTTATCAATTACAGAGTCCGCCCTGGCCAGAGACTTTAAGCGCATCATTCCCGGAACATTCTCTCTCAAACTACCGAGAGCGGATGATCCCGTATTGAACACACAATTACCTTCGAGGACATTTTCCTAAACCCGATCGCTTGACTTATTGATAACCCATGGTTAGGGATTTGTTCGTCAAGGTCAAAGCTCAGAAACCTACCAACAAGATATCTTTGGAGTCTCAGATCCAAGGATCATCTACGCAACTGTGACAAATGAATCGAGCTGGTTAACAGTGAGGTGATTACCATCCAGCGATTCATAGTCGGATCAGTTCAGTGAACTCATTCACCAATGAGCACCTATAGGTTCAGCATAGTGTCTCCACACAAGTGACTTATGGGATCAATCACCCTCATCATATGAGTTGAAGTAACCTATACTAGTCTATCCGGATGTTTGATGTCCTATCTCAAACATCCTATGACTAGGAACAATTAAGAACATGTGTTTATAAGTCTTCGGTCCCGTAATTATGATCTCATTATAATCCGAAGACTATTGCACATGTTCATGGACTTCATCGTGATACGATAAACACAGATCGAATTAATTACACACAATGAATTATTGCCATTTATTAATAATCTGAATAAGTACATAGTATCGGATTGGCTTTGATACCATCTAATACTAACAATCTCCCACTTGGACTAAAGCCAATCACTTTTATACAGAATACCCATATTCTCTAAGTGACGCTCAAAAACATTTTGAGACAAAGGCTTTGTAAGTGGATTTGCTATGTTGTCGGCTGAGGGAACTCTTTCCACCACGACATCTCCTCGAGCTATAATCTCTCTGATCAAATGAAAGCGCCGCAGAATGTGCTTCGACTTCTGATGAGACATCGGCTCTTTCGCTTGAGCAATCGCCCCATTGTTGTCACACAACAGTGGGATGGGACCAGATATGCTTTCCACCACACTAAGATCGCCGATGAATTTCTTCATCCATACAGCTTCCTTAGCGGCTTCAGCAGCAGCAATATACTCGGCTTCCGTTGTCGAATCAGCAGTGGTTTCCTGCTTGGAACTTTTCCAGCTCACTGCTCCCCCGTTGAGTGTGAAAATAAAACCTAATGTTGACTTGGTGTCGTCAGGATCAGACTGAAAACTCGAGTCAGTGTATCCTTTCAGCTTTAAGTCTCCTCCTCCATATACTAGAAATAGATCCTTTGTCCTTCTTAAGTACTTAAGGATACATTTCACAGTCTTCCAGTGTTCATCACCAGGATCTGCCTTATGTCTGCTCGTAACACTTATAGCATATGCTACATCAGGTCTGGTACATAGCATGGCATATATGATGGACCCTATGGCAGAAGTATGGGGGACTTTATCCATCACTGCCCTCTCTTCAGGTGTCTTTGGAGACTGACCTTTAGAAAGTGAAATTCTATGTCACATCAGTATAAGACCTTTCTTGGAATTTTCTATGCCAAATCTTTTGACAATAGTTTCGATGTACATGGATTGGGCTAAAGCTAGCATCTTCTTTGATCTATCTCTATAGATCCGTATTCCTAATACGTAAGATGCTTCTCCCAAATCCTTTATGGAGAAGTTCTTTGACAGCCATATGTTTACTGATGACATCATTCCTACATCATTCCCAACGAGTAGGATGTCGTCAACGTAAAGAACCAGAAATGTGATTGCGCACCCACTGTTTTTCTTGTATACATAGGGCTCATCTTCATTCTTAATGAAGCCATAAGATTTGATCGCCTCATCAAATCTTATGTTCCAACTTCGGGATGCTTGCTTCAGTCCATAAATGGACCTCTGCAACTTGCATACCATGTCCGGAGATTCTTTAGATGTGAATCCTTCTGTTTGTATCATATACACCTCCTCCTCAAGGTTTCCATTGAGGACGGCAGTCTTCACATCCATCTGCCAGATTTCATAATCATGGTAGGCAGCAATGGCGAGAAGAATTCTGATAGACTTAATCATAGCAACGGGTGAGAAGGTTTCGTCATAGTCAACACCTTGTCTTTGACGATAGCCTTTCGCCACTAATCTTGCTTTATAAGTCTCAATACGTCCATCTGCACCGATCTTTCTTTTAAAGATCTATTTGCAGCCGATAGGTACTATACCATCGGGTAAATCTACCAAGTTCCAAACTTGGTTGATGTACATGGACTATATTTCAGAATTCATGGCTTCCCGCCATTTCCTGGCCTCTGGGCTTTCAATGGCCTCCTGATAAGTCTTGGGATCATCATCCTCATTATAGAGTATCCTTGAACCATCCAAATTAATATGTCCCACATATCTTTCTGGTGGTTTAAGTACTCTTTCAGACCTACGAGGTTCCTGTGTATCATTTTGAATAGGTTCATAAACTGACGGTTCATCTGATGAACCATTGCCAGTTTGTGGGTCTGAAATTTCTTCCAGTGTTACTTTACTCCCACTGTCCTTCTGGAGAATATAATCTTCTTCCAGAAAGACAGCTCTCCTGGCCATAAACACCTTTTGTTCGCCAGGATGATAAAAGTAATATCCATAAGTTTCCTTTGGATATCCCACAAATCTGCATTTGTCAGTTTTGGATTCCAGCTTATCTGCGTCATGTCTTTTAACATGAGCAGGACATCCCCAAACTTTAACATGTTTAAGGTCTGGTTTCCTTCCATTCCATATCTCATATGGAGTGGTCTCAACAGATTTTCTGGGTACCTTGTTCAGGATATACATAGCCGAACTAAGTGCATATCCCCATAAGGACACTGGTAATTTGGATATGCTCATCATGGATCGCACCATTTCCATTAATGTGCGATTTCTCCTTTCTCATACACCATTCATATGAGGTGTATAAGGAGGTGTAAGCTGAGAAAGGATACCATTATCCTTTAAGTATTTAATGAACTCAGTACTCAAGTATTCACCACCCTGATCAGATCGGATGGTTTTTATACTTTTTCTTGTTTGTTTTTCTGCTTCATTCTTAAATTCTCTGAATTTCTCAAAGGCTTTAGATTTATACTTCAATAAGTATACATATCCAAACCTTGAGTAATTATCAGTGAATGTAATGAAGTATGAGAAACCACCAATGGCTTGGGTTGACATAGGACCACAGACATCTGAATGTATGAGTTCTAATATGTCTTTGGCTCGTTCTCCTGTTCCACTAAATGGAGACTTAGCCATTTTACCCATTAAACATGACTCACAGGTTGCATATGATTCATAATCAAATGGATCCAAATATCCATCTTTATGCATCCTTTGGAGTCTGTTTTCACCAATGTGTCCAAGCCTACAATGCCACAAGTAGGCTTTGTTCATTTCATACTTACTTCTTTTAAGTGAAGAACCGATGTGTAAATTATCATGAGACACATTCAATAGATACAAACCATTGGATAAAATAGCAGAAGCTATTAATTTATTTCTAAAATAAATTGAACAACTATTGTTCCCAAAATGTAAATTGTATCCAATTCTATCTAAACATGAAATAGAAATGATGTTCCTTATTATGCTAGGTACATAATAATATTCATCTAATAAAAATGTGTCTCCAGATGGTAGCATGAGTTTCACTGTCCCCACAGCGATCGCCGCAACTCTTGCGCCGTCGCCTAGTCTCAACTCCACCTCGCCGGTCCTCAGCTTACGCCTTCTTGTCAGTGCCTGCACAGAATTGCAGATATGAGATACACATCCAGTATCTAATACCCACGATGTACAATCTTTTATTGACAAGTTTACATCTATCATATAGATACCTGAAACTTCCTGCTGCTTCACAGTTCCTTGAGCCTTGTCCTTGAGGCATTCTTTGCAATTCCTCTTCCAATGCCCCTTCTGGTGACAGTAGAAGCAATCACCTTTATCAGCACTTTTACCTTTGTCTTTCTTGGTAACCTTTGCCTTTCTCTAAACCTTGTTCTTATTCTTTCGAAAAGCTTGGACTGCAAGTCTTTTTCTGTTGGTCTTACCAATCATTAGGACTTGGGGTTTATCCTTCACAAGGTTCCCCTCAGCAATCTTTAACATGTTCATCAGTTCAGCTAAGGTGGCCTGGATCTTGTTCATGTTAAAATTAACGATGAACTGAGCATATGACGGTGGAAGTGAAGACAACACGAGGTCTGTGTGCATCTCCTTGGGAAGTGTAATCCCAAGAGCATCCAGCCTCTCCACCCACTCAATCATCTTCAGCACGTGATTCTGTACTGAAGTTCCCTCTGCCATCTGAGCCTTGAACAGATTCTTCGATATCTCATATTGTTTCTATTCTGCTCTTCTCACCAAATAGCTCCTTCAAATGGAGCCTGATGGATCTAGCATCTATCTCTTCATGTTGCCTCTGCAACTCATTGCTCATAGATGCTAACATGTAGCATTGAGCCATTGTGGAATCTTCCTTCTATTTTTCATACGCTATCATTTCCTCCTCTGGAGCATCCAATGCTCGTTCAGCAGGAGGTTCATTATCCAAGACGTAGGCAATCTGCTCAGACCTAAGGACTATCTTCAGATTTCTGAGCCAGTCTGAGTAATTGATGCCTGTCAAACGGTTGGCATCAAGTATGCCTCGCAACGGGTTATGGTGCGACATTCTCGCCTACAGGAGATAATCAATTGATAATTAGCAGATATTCAGATTAACTAAAACAAGATATGGTCTTTTATTATCTAGTTTTACTTCCACTAATTTTCGACGGACTGTATAACCTTCAGATATACAGAACGGGAGACGCCGACTATCTCCTAGTGGGGATTAGAATCTCCAAGCATTACAGTATGACCTCGGGTAAACACGTAGTATCGCACCGCTATCTCAGAGCAATCATCTCATGATAATTGCAACTCCTTGCAATATCCGATCATATTTCGGCTCCCAAGTTATTAATGGTCCCGGGCAAACACAGTAGACCATTATCCCCGGTCTAAGCATTACCATCAATACGTGATAAAGTAGAATAGAAATATAGTTCCCGGGTAAACACATGGATGACTATATCGTTCCTCTACTTTTATCCAAAGGCATCTAATGCCATGATCAACAGTCCTCTTAACAGATGATGGCAAACCTCGGGTAAACACATAGTATCTGCCACCACTGAATTAAGTTCTATTAATCATATTGATGGAGAGCCACGCGGTGCATTCTCAATGACTCGCGCTCCGGCTTAGAATTTGTTACGAAGGTTTTACTTATTTAGTTTGGTCTCATCCTAGGTGATAGTATTAAATTTATCGAATATATATAAATACTAATAACCTAGCAAATATTAAGCACACACATCACATACATGTCATTAGTGTGGTCATGGACGGCACTACGGTTTGACTTGAGCCAGACAGTCAAACGCACACACATACACAATATAACAACTTATATCATGAGTCTGCAAACCCATGGATTCAATGAACTCCTTCATTTTCATCTGGTCGGCAGTTGTGGATCATCCTCGCTCCGCGCACACACGCCTCGATCAAATTACATCATAATTCTCAATTACATGATAATTTAAATGAGGAAGCCTTATGGCGATTACATCGAGGAGGAAGGTAGAAGTACAATGGAATATGAGAGGGAGAGGTTCGCAGACCTCTATTTATTAATAAACAATAAACCACACAATCACATTCCATATCCACAAATAATGCTCGTCTATAAACACCATGTGTTTTAGTTAAACAAACCACACATGAATTGCGCATCAAATGGCTAAATAAAATTTTCGAAAATAATAATAATTTCATGTTTCATAAAACCAGGGACCAAACAAAATTTTGGAGAATTTAGAATTTTCGAAAATCAATTTATGCATGCTTAACTTAAATCGAATTTAAGCAAGCAATTAATAACACATCAAATATGCATAAAATCTAAAATTAATGGCTTTAGAAATATTCCATGCTCAATTTGAACAATTCAAATAATTTGGGGTTAATCTAACAATTAGATCGCATAAGGCTTAATCTAACATTTAGAATTAATTCAATTAACAACCTTTTGTTAATTAATTAACAAAATAAACTTTAATAAGGGCCCAATCAAAAATTAAATTTAATAAAAATAGTAAAATCATATTTTACAGTTATTATTAAACCAATTTTATAATTAATTTAATATAAATAAATAAATTAACAGGGGCCCTTAAAGGGCTCAGCCCTGTTGAGCCCCTGGCTCGAGCCAGGGCTCAGCTAGGGGGCCGGACCCAGGGCCAAGCGCCTGGTCCGGCCTCAGGCTGGCCCTGGCTCGGACCCCTGTCGCGAGCCAGGGTCCAGCCGGGCCGGGCCCGGTCGGCGGCTAGGGAAACCCTAGCCGCTCGGCCGGGCCGCCTGAGGGTTCCCTACACAGCAGGGAACCCGACGGCGCCGCCCCCCTTTTTGGGGTCTTCTCCGGCGCCGATCCCGGCGGCGGCCTGGGACCGCGCCTTGCCGCCGGCGAGGTACGGCGACCGGCAGTGGCCCTAGAGGTGCTCCAGAAAGGGGTTTATTCGCCTTCCCTTTTCCTCCAAAAAATTCTGTTTTGCAGGTTTCTCAAACCCGTGGAGAGGAAGAAGAAGGTCCATGGCCGTTCTTCTACGGCTCCCCATGCCACCAACAACTCGTCCAGGGTCAGTGGTCATGATTTACAGTGATTAAAACCCCTTAAGATCCATCTTTATGGATCCGACCTTATCAAAAATACCCCGTTCTTTGTCCAACGAAGAACACGACGAAAACCCCCCAAAAAAATGATATTTTTCATCAGATTTAAATCGCGATCTTATCGTAGTAATCATCTAATGAATTTAAATCTTTCAAGAAAATAAATTTAAGCATGGAATAAATTCAAAAACCATAATTTTAGAGACTGAAACGGAGAAAACACAGTGGAACCTGGCTCTGATACCACTGTTGGGATCGTTGTGTCGGGATCCGATCCTAAACTGCAGTGGAACAAAATATTCGGGATCGGATATGTTCCGTTTCGATCGTTAAAATAAAACTGGTGTAAATTGAATTTACCTTGCGCGGATTCGAATCCGCGTCCGTTTTCCGGTTCCGTCGGAGCGATGCCGCAAGTAGCGCAGATGCCCGACCTCTAGCGGTATCCATGCGGTTCTCCTCGCGATGGATCGTCCTCGCTTCCTCGCTCGTTGTGGCGTTCGTAGATCTCGTCTGTGTAAGGATCGTGACCTTCGGATCCGGTTTTTGGGGTCGGACCTTGTAGTTCTAACCTTAGTGAGGGCGGAGGTTCTCTGTTGATTCGCGTCAGGACATCGAGACGCATTTTGAACGGCGTCCACCGTTGCAGACGCGTTTCAGGTCCTGCCACATGGGTGCCACGTGGGTTGGCTTCGGGCCGCGAGAGTACGGCCCTGTCGTGTCGCCTGAACGGCGTCCACGTGTGTCGACGCCTTTCAGACTGCGACTCTGGGATTGTCAGAGTACGGCCCTGACATGTCCTCTGAACGGCGTCTTCCTTGAACGACGCGTTTCAGAGTCTTGTCAGAGCAGCCGTCACATCAACTGATTGGCGTCCGTGGATGTCGACGCGTTTTAGCCAGTCTCTGGTTAACCCCGCGAGCCCTCCTTCTTTCCCTCATTTTTCTCCTCTCTTCCTCTCTTTCCCTTCCGACGAACTCGGCGGCGATCCCTCCTCCTCCCTCTTTTCCTCCCACCGTTCATCTCTCCCTCCACTCCATCCTCTACCTAGCTCCTACCACTACCACCTCCACTTCCACTGCGGCGTTCTACTCTCCGGACGGCGGCCGACGTCACGGTGGAGCAAGGACGACCACGGCGGTACCGGCGGCGGCGTGGGGCGAGTCGGGTGGACGGCTTGAAGCTCGGAGGCGTTCAAGTATCCGATAGGGTGACGGTTCCCTTAGTATTGTGTTCAAACCATGTTTTTCCCCGTTTAAGTTTGTTATGGATCTTTGGTTTCGGGGGGTAGAATGAGCATGTTAGGTGTTCTTTTGATGATATGGGGGTTTTGCTATGAGTGTGATTTCCTATGAATTGTATTGCCCCTCTTTCTCCTCCGTTTTTGGGTGATTTTGGGGTTATTTAGGTTGAAAGGGAGCCATCGGGCTCAAGGCAACTCTGGTTCCTAGGGTTAAAAGACGTCGTGCATGGGCGACGCCTTTTTGAAGGGCGTCGGACCATCGCGACGCCTTTTAGACAGGAATCGCCTGATTGAGAGTTTGCCAGTTCGGGATTCTGGGACTAAAAGACGTCATGGGTCTGCGACGCGTTTTTGAATAGCGTCGGGCAGCCATGACGCCTTTTAAGGCAGAAATCCCCGGGGTAGCTTCTTTTGAATTTCTGGATTTTTGTGCTGAATGGCGTCTGAGGATGTCGACGCCTTTTAAAAGGCGACCACTGGTGTCGACGCCTTTTAGGGCCTGATTCTGAAGACTGTTTTACATAACCTGTACATGGATCTTGAATGGCGTCGACCTTGGGAGACGCGATTCAAGACAGAACCTCACTAATTCATGCCAGTAAAATGTGTTCATACTGTTAGACGGATGGTTAGTTCATGTTTTAGTGTACCCGGTAGAGATAGATTCTTCATGACCGGATGATACTACGTGTATGTTATGCGATCGCGGACTTTTCATGTGACCGGATCGTACTTGCTGGGTTTTGTGTTACTGTGGACCTGGAGTGACATTGTAGCGCTTTATCACCCTGTGCTGGTGGGGGCGTGAGCACAGCGCCGGTGGGGGCGTGGGCGGGGTGACGCCTAGTGAGAGAGGGTCACCTGGTGAACCCCGGGGTCAGCTAGTACCGGTGTCGGAGTGGTACATTCGGAGAGTCACTCATGCTGAGGGAAGGAGTAACCACCTAAGCCGGTTGGGCCGGAGTAGCTAGTGTGCTATCCGAGGGGTTACTGCTTGGTCTCAGCGGGTCGAGGTTTTTCCCACCGTTGCTGTGTGGTTAGCGAGTTCTATCGAGACGACAGTTGTGGGTTTCCTAGTCGGCTGGTTTAAAATATGCATGTTTATTATATTTCGACTGCATGTGATTTCACGTTAAAAATTAGGAATCGTACCTCCTGTGGTTATTACTTTACCGTTAGCTGTACCTTACACTTGTGGGTGTGTGCGTGGGCAGTGGGGATCGAAGGATCCCTATTGAGTCTTGTCTTTGAGACACACCCCTCTGCGGTTTTCAGGTGAGGACTCTCAGCAGACCTAGCGAGGAGAGTGTGCCGTGTGTTGAGCACCGTCAGCAGTTATTCCGGGGTATGCCCCGACGTAGCTGTTACTTTTATTTCTGGCCTGTACGTTTAATTATTTCTCTTCTGTTGGAGTATGTAATTATCTGCTGTATCGAGTCGCATTGTAATAATTTTTATTTCCTGCACTTATATTTCAGTTCAATGCGATGTGAATGTTTAGCTTAGTTTATTATTTATCTCCCAGACTTGTTTAGATCCTGGTTTGGTTCCAAATTAATGATTCGGTACCCATTTAGTAATCGGATCCCCGATTATAGGGTGGCGGGTCGTTACAGTTGGTATCAGAGCATACGGTCTGGCAAATAAATAAATAACTAGCTTAAATGTCGTAATTTCGGCAAATAAATACATTATCCCGTACAGGCACGGCGGTAGTATAGGCTTTAGGACTCTAATTAGAACTTTTTGATTTTGTAATTGTAGGCGAGTAGATGGCTCCCAGAAGGAGGATGCCAGTTATTCGAGAGCAGGGAGACGTCCCTAGTGGGTCCGAGGCCGGGAGGCCGAGTGTAGAGCAGTTTATGGAGGCTATGATGGATACTATGGCTCGATACCAGACGCGAGACCCCAGTGAGAGTTCCAGTGCGCGGGGAGGGTCCACAGCTACACTTGAGAGGTTTCTGAAGCTGAGGCCACCTCACTTCACCGGTCGTCCCGACCCTGACGAGGCCATTCACTGGCTTAGAGAGATAGAGAAAAATTTTGATACCATGGATTGTGCTGCAGTAGAACGGACCCCGTTGGCTACCTTCATGCTGAAGGATAGTGCCTATGACTGGTGGACCACTTTGAAGAGTTTGTCTTATGAGGACAGGAGTCTTAGGGAAATTCCATGGGAGACATTTGTTAAGGAGTTCAATGCACAGTATTTCCCTAGACACGTCCAGAGGGCCAAGGAGAGGGAATTCATGGATCTTACGCAGGGGAGTATGACGATACTCGAGTACCAGGCGAAGTTTGTTTCGCTGGGTCGGTTTGTGCCTTTCATATCTGGAGACGAGGAGCGTCGTACTGAGAGGTTCGTGGACGGACTGAGGCTCAGTCTGAGGAACTTCGTGGCGTCTCACTGTTGCACGGATCTGGCTTATGCGGTTAGATGTGCGGCAGCAGTGGAGGCTCAACAGAGCCAGTCGGCCCGGGAGAGAGGACTGGCTGCTCAGAGCCCAGTTCGTGGCAGGGGTAAGGCAGCGGCAGCAGCCCCTTCATCCGGATCGGGATCGTCGTCACTCGGCTCCCGATTCAGGAGATTCTTCAGGGGTGGTGGCAGCAGTAGTGGCAGCAGCGGCAGCAACAGGCCCGGGCAGGGTCAGCAGAGTCAGTCTGTATCCAGTGCACCGCAGGGGCCAGCTCAGAGGCTTCCGGCAGTCTATCAGCACTGTGGGGGGATGGTGGGACTCAGTGTCCCACTCTCCCCAGGAGATGTTTCACTTGTGGCCAGCAGGGCCACTTGGCGAGGCAGTGCCCGCAGGGGCATGGTCAGGGACATGGTTCAGGTGAGCAGAAGAAGCCGAGGACCCAGGAGAGAGTACTAGCTATCACCAGGATGGAGGCTCGCGCGTCCAACTTGGTGGAAGGTACACTTTCTGTCCTTGGGAACTCTGCACACGTATTGATTGATTCGGGTGCTTCGCATTCTTTCATTTCTGAGCAATTCCTAGATATTCTTTCTGCACCCGTTGATGAGTTATCTGATGGTTTGATGGTGGAGGTTCCTTCTGGAGACTTTATGATATCTTATAATTGTTTGAGGAATGTTCCCTTGACCATCGAGGGTCATGTGCTACCTACCCAGTTAGTTGTCCTTGCCATTCGTGACTTTGATATCATCCTGGGTATGGATTGGTTAGAAGCCTTTTATGCGGAAGTGGACTGCCACAGGAAGAGGGTGCGATTCTCCATTCCGGACATCCCGACCTTCTTCTTCCAAGGTATTAGGCTTTCTTCCCGAGGTATTCTTATTTCTGCCTTTAAGGCACGGAGGTTGCTTGCTGGTGGTTGTGAGGCTTTCCTTGCCTCTGTTGTTGTCCCTGATGTCCGGGATAGTCTCAGCCCTGGGGAGGTACCTGTTGTATGTGAGTTCATAGATGTGTTTCCTGAGGAACTGCCTGGCCTTCCTCCTCAGCGAGAGGTCGAGTTTACCATCGAGCTTGCACCGGGTACGGCGCCCTTGTCTAAGGCCCCGTATCGGATGGCGCCAGCCGAACTCGCTGAGTTGAAGGCGCAGTTGCAGGAGTTGCTGGATAAGGGTTTCATTCGTCCCAGTACATCTCCATGGGGTGCTCCAGTCCTGTTTGTTAGAAAGAAGGATGGTTCTCTGAGATTGTGCATTGATTATAGGCAGCTGAAACAGGTAACGATAAAGAATAAGTACCCACTTCCAAGGATCGATGATTTGATGGATCAGCTGCAGTCCGCGAAGGTATTTTCCAAGATCGACTTGAGATCCGGATATTATCAGATGAGGATCCGGGATGTTGATGTTAGTAAGACGGCTTTCAGAACTCGGTATGAACATTATGAGTTTTTGGTTATGCCCTTTGGCTTGACCAATGCTCCGGCGGCCTTTATGGAGCTGATGAACCGAGTCTTCAGGACCTACCTGGATCAGTTTGTGGTTGTGTTTATTGATGATATTCTGATTTATTCTTCTTCTGAGGAAGAGCATGCCACCCATCTTCGGGCTGTATTGCAGGTCCTGAGGGAGCACCGACTTTACGCCAAGTTTAGCAAGTGTGAGTTTTGGCTAGACGAGGTGCATTTCCTTGGGCATGTTATTTCAGGCAATGGTATCGCAGTGGATCCAGCCAAGATCGAGGCGGTGATGGATTGGAGCAGGCCGACTTCAGTAACTGAGATCATGAGCTTTCTGGGGCTTGCCGGTTATTACAGGCGGTTTGTTCAGGGATTTTCTTCGATAGCAGCCCCCTTGTCGAGGTTGACTCGAAAGGGAGTTCGCTTTGTACGGACCGAGGATTGTGAGCAGAGTTTTATTGAGTTAAAGACCCGTCTCACGTCAGCCCCTGTGCTGGTGCTTCCATCTGGATCAGGTGGATTTGTAGTTTACTCTGATGCGTCCCGTCGAGGTTTGGGCGTAGTTCTAATGCAGCATGGCAGGGTAGTGGCTTATGCTTCTCGACAGCTGAAGAAGCATGAAGAGAACTATCCTACTCATGATTTGGAGCTGGCAGCTGTGGTATTTGCACTCAAGATATGGAGGCATTATCTTTATGGGGAGAAATTTCAGGTCTTCATCGATCACAAGAGTCTGAAATATGTGTTCACTCAGAGAGACCTGAATTTGAGGCAGCGAAGGTGGATGGAGTTCATTAAAGATTATGACTTTGACCTTTCTTATCATCCGGGCAAGGCGAATGTGGTGGCAGACGCTTTGAGTCGGAAGACGGTCATGTCATACCTTATGATTCAGGAGTGGAAATTGTTCGAGCAGGTGGTGGAATCTTCCTTTAGGGTTCCACGTGAAGATGGCAGAGCCGTGCTGGTCAGTTTGACTGTGAGACCAGCTGTGTATCATGCAGTAATTGAGGCTCAGAGGGCAGATGTTGAGTTACCACAGATCCTCCAGAGGTCAGAAGTGGAGTTGTGGGACGACGGTACTGTCAGGTTCAGAGGTAGACTTTATGTTCCGACTGAGGAGGACGTGCGCAGATGTGTTCTTGATGAGGCGCACCGTTCGAGATATGCAGTGCATCCTGGAACGACTAAGATGTACCATTGTTTGAGGAGGCACTTCTGGTGGCCCGGTATGAAGAAAGATGTGGCTGAATATGTGGCTAGATGTATGACTTGTCAGCAGGTTAAAGCCGAGCATCAGAGACGTGGAGGGTTGCTGCAGCCCTTGCCGATTCCAGAGTGGAAATGGGAGCATGTGACGATGGACTTCATGATGGGATTGCCTACATCCCCTAGCAGAAGAGATGCCATCTGGGTCATCGTTGATCGGCTGACCAAGTCGGCACACTTCCTAGCTATTAGGAAGGACTGGTCAGTCGGCAAGCTGGCCAAGTTGTTTGTAGACCGGATCATCTCTCTGCACGGGGCACCTTTGTCCATTGTATCAAATCGAGATCCAAGGTTTACTTCCAGATTCTGGAAGAGCTTTCAATAGGCATTAGGTACTCAGTTGGCTTTCAGCTCAGCCTACCATCCCGAGAATGACGGGCAGTCAGAGAGGACCATTCAGACCTTGGAGGATATGCTTAGGGCATGTTGCCTAGACTGGGGAGGTTCTTGGGAGCAGCATTTGTCCACAGTGGAATTTGCCTATAACAACAGTTACCATTCCAGTATCGGCATGGCACCTTACGAGGTTTTGTATGGGCGACCGTGCCGATCTCCAGTATGTTGGTCCGAGATCGGTGAAAGGCAGATAGCGGGACCCGAGTTAGTACAACAGTGTGCTGAGGTTGCCAGGACAGTTCGGCAGAGGTTGACCGCAGCTCAGAGTAAGCAGAAGAGTTATGCTGACATCCGACGGAGACCACTTGAGTTTGAAGTTGGGGACCACGTGTTTCTCCGAGTCTCACCCTCCAAGGGTGTGATGAGATTCGGGAAGCGAGGCAAGCTGAGTCCGCGATATATTGGGCCTTTTCCCATCCTTGCTCGGATTGGGGAAACCGCGTATCAGCTGGCCTTGCCGCCCAGTCTTGCAGGGGTGCACGATGTGTTCCATGTTTCCTTACTGAGAAAGTATGTTCAAGATCCGTCCCATGTCTTGGATTTTTCAGAGCTGGAGGTCGCTGAGGACCTGTCCTTTCCAGAATATCCTGTTCGTATTGAGGATCGCAGAGAACAGGTCCTGCGGAACAAGATTGTACCGTTGGTCAAGGTGATTTGGCAGTACCGCTCCGGAGGTGAGGCAACCTGGGAGCGAGAGGATGAGATGCTGGAGCAGTTCCCTTACCTCTTTTCGTAAGTTTCCTTGTGAACTTGTATCCCTGTTTTGACCTTGTTAATTCTAAGCAGTCAATTTCGGGGGCGAAATTTTTTTAAGGGGGGGAGATTGTAAGGATCGTGACCTTCGGATCCGGTTTTTGGGGTCGGACCTTGTAGTTCTAACCTTAGTGAGGGTGGAGGTTCTGTGTTGATTCGCGTTAGGACATCGAGACGCGTTTTGAACGGCGTCCACCGTTGCAGACGCGTTTCAGGTCCTGCCACATAGGTGCCACGTGGGTTGGCTTCGGGCCGCGAGAGTACGGCCCTGTCGTGTCGCCTGAACGGCGTCCACGTGTGTCGACGCCTTTCAGACTGCGACTCTGGGATTGTCAGAGTACGGCCCTGACATGTCGTCTGAACGGCGTCTTCCTTGAACGACGCGTTTCAGAGTCTTGTCAGAGCAGCCGTCACATCAACTGATTGGCGTCCGTGGATGTCGACGCGTTTTAGCCAGTCTCTGGTTAACCCCGCGAGCCCTCCTTCTTTCCCTCATTTTTCTCCTCTCTTCCTCTCTTTCCCTTCCGACGAACTCGGCGGCGATCCCTCCTCCTCCCTCTTTTCCTCCCACCGTTCATCTCTCCCTCCACTCCATCCTCTACCTAGCTCCTACCACTACCACCTCCACTTCCACTGCGGCGTTCTACTCTCCGGACGGCGGCCGACGTCACGGTGGAGCAAGGACGACCACGGCGGTACCGGCGGCGGCGTGGGGCGAGTCGGGTGGACGGCTTGAAGCTCGGAGGCGTTCAAGTATCCGGTAGGGTGACGGTTCCCTTAGTATTGTGTTCAAACCATGTTTTTCCCCGTTTAAGTTTGTTATGGATCTTTGGTTTCGGGGGGTAGAATGAGCATGTTAGGTGTTCTTTTGATGATATGGGGGTTTTGCTATGAGTGTGATTTCCTATGAATTGTATTGCCCCTCTTTCTCCTCCGTTTTTGGGTGATTTTGGGGTTATTTGGGTTGAAAGGGAGCCCTCGGGCTCAAGGCAACTCTGGTTCCTAGGGTTAAAAGACGTCGTGCATGGGCGACGCCTTTTTGAAGGGCGTCGGACCATCGCGACGCCTTTTAGACAGGAATCGCCTGATTGAGAGTTTGCCAGTTCGGGATTCTGGGACTAAAAGACATCATGGGTCTGCGACGCGTTTTTGAATAGCGTCGGGCAGCCATGACGCCTTTTAAGGCAGAAATCCCCGGGGTAGCTTCTTTGGAATTTCTGGATTTTTGTGCTGAATGGCGTCTGAGGATGTCGACGCCTTTTAAAAGGCGACCACTGGTGTCGACGCCTTTTAGGGCCTGATTCTGAAGACTGTTTTACATAACCTGTACATGGAGCTTGAATGGCGTCGACCTTGGGAGACGCGATTCAAGACAGAACCTCACTAATTCATGCCAGTAAAATATGTTCATACTGTTAGACGGATGGTTAGTACATGTTTTAGTGTACCCGGTAGAGATAGATTCTTCATGACCGGACGATACTACGTGTATGTTATGCGATCGCGGACTTTTCACGTGACCGGATCGTACTTGCTGGGTTTTGTGTTACTGTGGACCTGGAGTGACATTGTAGCGCTTTATCACCCTGTGCTGGTGGGGGCGTGAGCACAGCGCCGGTGGGGGCGTGGGCGGGGTGACGCCTAGTGAGAGAGGGTCACCTGGTGAACTCCGGGGTCAGCTAGTACCGGTGTCGGAGTGGTACATTCGGAGTGTCACTCATGCTGAGGGAAGGAGTAACCACCTGAGCCGGTTGGGCCGGAGTAGCTAGTGTGCTATCCGAGGGGTTACTGCTTGGTCTCAGCGGGTCGAGGTTTTTCCCACCGTTGCTGTGTGGTTAGCGAGTTCTATCGAGACGACAGTTGTGGGTTTCCTAGTCGGCTGGTTTAAAATATGCATGTTTATTATATTTCGACTGCATGTGATTTCACGTTAAAAATTAGGAATCGTACCTCCTGTGGTTATTACTTTACCGTTAGCTGTACCTTACACTTGTGGGTGTGTGCGTGGGCAGTGGGGATCGAAGGATCCCTACTGAGTCTTGTCTTTGAGACTCACCCCTCTGCGGTTTTCAGGTGAGGACTCTCAGCAGACCTAGCGAGGAGAGTGTGCCGTGTGTTGAGCACCGTCAGCAGTTATTCCGGGGTATGCCCCGACGTAGTTGTTACTTTTATTTCTGGCCTGTACGTTTAATTATTTCTCTTCTGTTGGAGTATGTAATTATCTGCTATATCGAGTCGCATTGTAATAATTTTTATTTCCTGCACTTATATTTCAGTTCAATGCGATGTGAATGTTTAGCTTAGTTTATTATTTATCTCCCAGACTTGTTTAGATCCTGGTTTGGTTCCAAATTAATGATTCGGTACCCATTTAGTAATCGGATCCCCGATTATAGGGTGACGGGTCGTTACAGTCTGGCTGCGCGTAATCCGCCGCAACATGCGGATTCTGAATCTCCCGTCGGACGGAAGCCGGAGCAGTCGAGAACCATACGCCCAGAAGAGAGAGAAAGAGAGAAAGAACGAATGACGGCTAGGTCAGGGTTGCTGGCCCCGGACGTAGAATCCGTTCCTTTATAATAAGTCAGTTTCCGATTTTTCATAAAAATCCAGACTTATCCGAAATCCTGTCGGATTATCCATCGACTTGAAAACCATTTGCGTATGACCCTCTAGGCCCAAATATCTGTCCAGTTAATAGCCCATTAAGTCCAGTAACCCTTTACTGACGCACTGAATTAATTAATATCCTTATATTCAATTAATCAGCTGAATTTAATGTCCCACAATAAATTCGGACAGACTGCCGATCACGTCGCGTGATCGTGGATGGCACTAGGGTTATCGCAACCCTCGATTGGAACCTTTCTGTCATCGGTTAGCACGCAGATATAATCCTTCATCCGTATAATGTTCCTGAATCGACCTAGGGCATGGTTTACTGTTAAACCCTATTTGGTCGATTCACTTGAATCAGATGCCGCTAATCTGAATCCGATAAATCCTTATCGATTACAGAGTCCGCCCTGGTCAGGGACTTTAAGCGCATCATTCCCGAAACATTCTCTCTCAAACTACCGAGAGCGGATGATCCCGTATTGAACACACAATTACCTTCGAGGGCATTTTCCTGAACCCGATCGCTTGACTTATTGATAACCCATGGTTAGGGATTCGTTCGTCAAGGTCAAAGCTCAGAAACCTACCAATAAGATATCTTTGGAGTCTCAGATCCAAGGATCATCCATGCAACCGTGACAAATGAATCGAGCTGGTTAACAGTGAGGTGATTACCATCCAGCGATTCATAGTCGGATCAGTTCAGTGAACTCATTCACTAATTAGCACCTATAGGTTCAGCATAGTGTCTCCACACAAGTGACTTATAGGATCAGTCACCCTCATCATATGAGCTGAAGTAACCTATACTAGTCTATCCGGATGTTCGATGTCCTATCTCAAACATCCTATGACTAGGAACAATTAAGAACATATGTTTATAAGTCTTCGGTCCCGTAATTATGATCTCATCATAATACGAAGACTATTGTACATGTTCATGGACTTCATCGTGATACGATAAACACATATCGAATTAATTACATACAATGAATTATTGTCATTTATTAATAATATGAATAAGTACCTAGTATCGGATTGGCTTTGAGACCATCTAATACTAACAAAGACTGCCTTCCTTAATGGAAACCTTGAGGAGGAGGTGTATATGATACAACCAGAAGGATTCACATCCAAATAATCTCCAGACATGGTATGCAAGTTGCAGAGGTCCATTTATGGACTGAAGCAAGCTTCCCGAAGTTGGAACATAAGATTCGATGAGGCGATCAAATTTTATGGCTTCATTAAGAATAAAGATGAGCCCTGTGTATATAAGAAAATAGTGGGTGCGCAATCACATTTCTGATTCTTTACGGTGACGACATCCTACTCATTGGGAATGACGTAGGAATGATGTCATCAGTAAAGATTTGGCTGTCAAAGAACTTCTCTATGAAGGATTTGGGAGAAGCATCTTACGTATTAGGAATACGGATCTATAGAGATAGATCAAAGAAGATGCTAGCTTTAACCCGATCCATGTACATAGAAACCATTGTCAAAAAGTTTGGCATGGAAAATTCAAAGAGAGGTCTCATACCGATGAGACATGGAATTTCACTTTCTAAAGGTCAGTCTCCCAAGACACCTGAAGAGAGGGCTATGATGGATAAAGTCCCATATGCTTCTGCCATAGGCTCCATCATGTATGCCATGCTATGTACTAGACCTAGCATATGCTCTAAGTGTTACGAGCAGACATTAGACAGATCTAGGTGATGAACACTGGAAGGCTGTGAAATGCATCCTTAAATACTTAAGAAGGACTAAGGATCTATTTCTAGTCTATGGAGGAGGAGACTTAAAACTGCAAGGATACACTGACTCGAGTTTTCAGTCTGATCTTGGTGACAGCAAGTCAACATCAGGTTTTGTTTTTACACTCAACGCGGGAGTAGTGAGCTGGAAAAGTTCCAAACAGGAAACCATTGCTGATTCGACAGTAGAAGCCGAGTATATTGCTGCTGCTGAAGCCGCCAAGGAAGCTATATGGATGAAGAAATTCTTCGGCAATCTTGGTGTGGTGGAAAGCATATCTGGTCCCGTCCCACTACTGTATGACAACAATGGGGCGATTGCTCAAGCGAAAGAGCCGAGGTCTCATCAGAAGTCGAAGCACATTCTGCAGTGCTTTCATCTGATCAGAGAGATTATAACTCGAGGAGATGTCGTGGTGGAAAGAATTCCTACAGCCGACAACATAGCAGATCCACTTACAAAGCCTTTGTCTCAAAATGTCTTTGAGCGTCACTTAGAGAATATGGGTATTCTGTATAAAAGTGATTGGCTTTAGTCCAAGTGGAAGATTGTTAGTATTAGATGGTCTCAAAGCCAATCCGATACTATGTACTGATTCAAATTATTAATAAATGACAATAATTCATTGTGTGTAATTAATTCGATCTATGTTTATCGTATCACGATGAAGTCCATGAACATGTGCAACAGTCTTCGGATTATGATGAGATCATAATTACGGGACCGAAGACTTATAAACACATGTTCTTAATTGTTCCTAGTCATAAGATGTTTGAGATAGGACATCGAACATCTGGATAGACTAGTATTAGGTTACTTCAGCTCATATGATGAGGGTGACTGATCCTATAAGTCACTTGTGTGGAGACACTATGCTGGACCTGTAGGTGCTCATTGGCGAATGAGTTCACTGAACTGATCCGACTATGAATCGCTGGATGGTAAACACCTCATTGTTAACCAGCTCGATTCTTTTGTCACGGTTGTGTGTACGATCCTTGGACCTGAGACTCCAAAGATATCTTGTTGGTAGGTTTCTGAACTTTGACCTTGATTAACGAATCCTTAACCATGGGTTATCAATAAGTCAAGTAATCGGGTTCAGGGAAATGCCTTCGAATGTAATTGCGTGTTCAATACGGGATCATCCGCTCTCAGTAGTTTAAGAGAGAATGTTCCGGGAATGATGCGCTTAAAGTCCCTGGCTAGGGCGGACTCTGTATTCGATAAGGAGTTATCGGATTTAGATTAGCGGCATCTGATTCAAGTGAATCGACTGAATAAGGTTTAACAGTAAACCATATCCTAGGTCGATTCGAGAACATTACATGGATGAAGGATTATATCCACGCACTAATCGATGACGGAAAGGTTCCAATAGAGGGTTCCGATAACCCCAGTGCCATCCAGGATCACGCGATGTTGCTTGGCATCCAACGTGATCGGAAGTCCGTCCAAATTTATTGTGGGACATTAAATTTGACTGATTAATTGAATAGAAGGATATTAATTAATTTAGTAGGTCAGTAAAGGGTTACTGGGCTTAATGGGCTATTAACTGGACTGGTATTTGGGCCTAGAGCGTCACACACAAATGGTTTTCAAGTCGATGGATAATCCGACAAGATTTCAGATAAGTCTGGGTTTTTACGAAAAACCGCAAACAGACTTATTATAAAAGAACGGATACTACATCGGGGGCCAACAACCCTAACCTAGCCGTCGTTATTTCTCTTTCTCTCCACTCTACTGGGTGTGCAACACGAGGCGGCCATCTGGAGGCTTCGCTTCGATTCCCGACTGCTCCGCCTTCCGTCCGACGGGAGATTCCGAATCCGCATGTCGCGGCGGATTACGCGCAGCCAGACGGGATCCACGAACGCTGCATCGAGCGAGTAGGTGAGGACGATCCATCGCGAGGAGAACCGTGTGGATACCGCTAGAGGTCGTGCATCTGCGCGACTTGCGGCATTGCTCCGACGGAACCGAAAAACGAACGCGGATTCGAATCTACGCAAGGTAAATCCGATTTACTCCGGTCTTGTTTTGTTGATCGAAACGGGATGGATTCGATCCCGAAATTAAATTTATTCTGCTGCGTTTTCAGTCGGATCCCGACACAGCGATCCCAACACTCACATGGAGAGCCGAGGCCAGAGAGGACCTGCATGACCAAGTCGGATACAGGGATGAGATGGCCAATGACCGCCAGGTTGTCGGCGATCATCTTGATGTCGTGGATGTAGTCGGACACCGATCTTGTGCCACGGTGAACTGTTTGAAGCTCTCTTCTCAACTGTAGCACACGAGCACGCGAGTGGGATGCAAACGCCTTGCCGAGGGCATCCCATGCAGCTTTGGATGTTCTGCAGCCAACCATGCGAGGAAGAAGCGGCTCAGTCATGGAGGCAAGCATGATGCTGAGGATGAGCTGGTCTTTTCTCATCCAAGCTTCGCATGTAGGATTGTGACGAGCAGTCGAGGGTCCTTCTCATTGGGGATGGTCGCCGGAGGACATGGCTCGGTGCTGTCGATGATCCCCATGTATCCTTGAGACCGAAGGAGGGCTTCCACTTGAAGCTTCCATCCTAGGTAGTTGTCACACGTAAGCTTCGTATGAAGCAGTGACATGACTTGGCCATTGGATGCAAAAGGAACAAGAGGGATTAAGGAGGAAGTAGTAGGGTTGGAGGAAGGGGGGACATGTTTTGCACAGAACCGGGCGTGACAGAGGATACCTCGGAACTACTCATGGTGGGGTGCTACTGGAAGATGTTGGCTGCTAAGCCTTTAAAGCTTTGATACCATATAGAAACAAGCAGGAACAGAGAGAACAGGGAGCAAGACAGAGGACGTGAGAATTGGGGTTGCTCTTCTTGAGAGAGCCAGACCCTTCTGCCATTCATTATATATATTCAACCAAATAATTACAGAGGAAAACATCTATAATATGACAAGCTATACAAGGTTGGTTTCTCTAAACAAATCAACCCTTCCCTTGTTTAGTTTTGCTAATCTTGGAAGATCCCGTAGAATTGGGATTCTTGGATTGCAATGCATGTTTAGATCCTTCTAGAATGCATTCCTTCTAATCATAGGAAGGTGGTGCGCATGGTTCGTCTATAATACTTGCTGCAATGCCATGCATTGCAATCCAACCTGGATTGTAATGCATAGCATAGCTGCCGTCCGATCCGGCTAGATCGGACGACTGTTGTGCAGCTTGTTTGGATTTAGGACGTATTTTTTTGATTTTCTGTTCGGATTTTTAAAATTTTTTGGAGTGTCTAATAAAAAATCGGGCGGTACAACCAAATTGCTCGGGTCGGCTCCGATCCAACCGTGTAATTTTTTTAAAAAACAAAATTGACACAAACTTTGATTTACATGTAAAAAATAACTTTGTTTCTTTTAAACATTATGCAGTTGGGTCGGGGCCGACCCGAACAACCTGGCTGTACCATTCGATTTTTGATTGGACGCTTCAAAAAAATTAAAAAAATCCAAACAGAAAATAAAAAAAATAAAAAAATGCCCCCTAATTCTAGATGGACTGCACAACAACCGTCTGATCCGACTTGGACGACTGTTATGCCATGCATTGCAATCCAACATAGCAATCTACGTTGGATTGCAATGCATGGCATTGCAGCAAGTGTGACTCGAGTATTGGGGACGGCCATAATTAATAATCGTAATTGTTTCTAAAATATTATTAGTGGTGGTTTATTATATAATCATTAATAAATTACTAGCGATGGTTAAGCTCATCACTAATAAGATTAACAGCAATGGCTAATACTGTCGTTTTTATTAAATTTGAAAAAAATAATGAACTATTAACGACAGCTTATCGGTCGCTAAAGTCTTATTACCATCGACATTAGTCATCGCTAATAGATGTCTTAGTGACGGCTTATGTTATTCGTCGCTTTTAAGTTTTATTAGCGATGGATGGGCCATCGGCAATATTTTCAAAAAATTATCTATAACAGCTAGTAAGTTTTAGCGGCGGTTTAGCCATCGCTTAATGGTAAAAGCAACTAGTTTACTCGTCCTTATTTTTTAATTGCGACGGTTAGAGACTGTCGCCAGTAATTATCATAAATTAATATTTCACAAAAAATATTAAAAATAGTGATTGTTATGATTTATATGTAATTATATCTAAAATATGATAAAGTAAGTTAAATGATTGAAAAAAAAATAAAAAATAAAAAATATTTATTTCTTATGTACTTTATGTTACGCTATATCTTTTGAGGAAGACAATGACATTCGTGTATGTGTCGCTAGGTTTTGTCTACTCTCTTGGTACCAATATATTTTTGTGGATCACAAAGTGTACTTTATCTCATATCATTTTGTTTTTTAGCATCTATCAAAGTGTTACCATGTATTGTAAAATATTATCTTTATTATTATAATTTATAATGAATAAATATATTATTAAGCACCACACACATGTAAATAATTAGATAAATTAAATTTATTTACTTAAAACATGAAGCACCTAACATTTATGTAAATAATCAAACTGCTTACACAATACGTTATTCTATTCTTCTAGATAAAAGTCAATATATATTAATATTATTTTAATACTATTAGAAGTAAATATAAAAGGGATAAATATTTAGTAATATTAGTTACGTTAGGCACACTAGTACATGGTATTGTTATGTATTAGTATTAAGAAGATCTTAATAGTGTAAATGATAATTATGAACTATTTTTTAAGTAAAAGATTTCTCATTTGTAATAAAAATATGCATATACATATATATTTAAATGTTAGTATTGTTATTAATAGAGTGATCATTTGAAAAATGTTGACACATACATAATTAAAATTTAAATGTTATTCATTTTAATATTTATAATAATACCAAATATATATTTATACTCTTTATATTATTTTTAATGTAAAAAGGAAATAAAACGTAATAATGAATGATTAAAAATAATATTATTTTAATTAATTATGATTACATCAATAACATATGTTAAATATTTATACTAATAACATATGCTAATTAAATATAATACCTATTATACATAATTTAGTAATAGGTATATTTTAATACACATGTCTAAATTATATATATACACAATTATAAACTTTACAATGTTAGTTAAACTTGATATATATTTATATAAGTTGATTATAAATATATTAATTAAGTATTAAGAGATAAGTATAAACATTGCTAATTAATAATATACTAACATGTATTTAAATAAAGATGAAATTATAAATAACTAAATAAAAAGGGCTTAGTTTAATAATTAGCAACGGCTTGAGCCATCACTATTAAATTAACAGCAGCGGCTGGTCATCGCCAAAATAGTAATAGCGATGGCTTCTGTCCTCGCTATTAGTTTTACAGCGATGGTTCAGCCGCCGCTATTATTCTTTTGGCGATGGCTCGTAATAAGTCAACTTTACCTTTTACTTTACCCTCCCTTCTTTCGCTGCAAGAACTTTACCGTATCCTCTCTCTCCTCCCCTCCCCCTCCCAGCTACTGCGAACGATGCTGCTTGGCCCCCGTTAGCACCGCCCCCGAGCCGTCGTCTGCCTCTGCCGTCCGCTGCTACCGTCTGCCGCATCTTCGCCTCCTCCTCCACCCCTGCCGCCTAGCCATTGGCCACACCTCACCTCTCTCTCTCTGATCTCTCTCTCTCTTACCTCTCCTCTCTCTCTCTCTCTGTGTTCTCTCTCTCTTGCACCTCCCACCCTCCCTCACCTCATCTGACCTCTCTCTCTCACTCTCATCTCTCTCTCAATCTCTCTTTCTCTGTTCCGTCCCTCTCTCTCTCTCTCGATCGACAGCTCTCTCTCCGTTCTCTCTCTCTCTCACCTGCCATCTCTCTCTCTTCCTCACTCTGTCTCCTCTCTCTCCCTCTCCCTCCCTCACCCCTCTCTCTCTCTCTCTAGGTGGATAGATATAGTATAGATATACATAATATAGCGGAATAGACAGAAGACATCTTTATGTGATTGTGATGTGATGTGAATCCGAATGTGATATGATGACGTGTGTTTGAGAATGTGAATGCGACAATTGTGAGATTGTCCTTTTACGACAATGTGAATGACGGATTTGTGAGAATGTGACTGTGACAATATAGATATGATTGTAACAATATGTGTATGTAGAGATGCGAGTATGATAATATGGATGTGATTGTGAGGCTACGTGAATGTGTATGTTAACTCCATATGAATTTATTTGCCTGTTCAAGGCTTTAATTAACATATATGTGTCTTCTATCATTCGATCTGAGATGCATATATCTAACATAAAGTTTTGAATAGTTGATAGTTGTCGGACTGTCTATAGATATTTGAACGTACATTTAAATTTTTATTATATGTGATGTATAATTTTCTTAAAATTTCACCAGCATCTCCACACTTTTCTCCAATATATCTTACTAATTTTCAGAATCTTCCTTAAGTCACTTATGACTTAAGATTCTTAAGATTAGTAAAAATTAATGGTATATTCGAGAAGTGTAGGTAGATACTATCGAAATTTTAAGAAAATTATACGACACATATAATAAAGATTGTGCAATCAAATTTCTATAGATGAGCAAAGATACTTGATGTATGTATATATGTACACTCATGTGCAAGTTGTGAATGTATTTAGTTATGATGGGATGCTGCGAGATTCTTTATAAAATCAAGATGAATTTTATGTGTATTGTGAATGTATTTGACTATGTCGAGATGCTGTCGAATTTTTTACTAACATACACATGTATGCCTGTGTCACAGAATGGCCGAATTGGACAAGTGTTGGATGGATATTTCCTAATAGGCTAGATCAAAGGTATCTCACTAGAGCTAATGAGTTTTTAGACTTTGTATTTAATGATGATAAGGTAAGATTTAAACATGGATTACATAAAGAGTTGATACAACGTCCATGTAGAAAATGTCACAATAGCTTTGTATTGAGAAGAGATGCTGTAGAGGAGCATCTAATTTATTATAGAATATAATTAGATTATAGAATTTGGGTGCCTCACGGTGAACAAGAAGTACACAATTTCATTGAGACACTAGAGACACAACTTGTTAGTGCACAAAATGACTTAAAAGTTGATGAAGTGTTAGCCATGTTACATACTTTTCAAAGAAATGATGTGATTGCTGGAGAAGATGAAGAAGAACTGAATATGAAAGCGTAGAAATTTTATAAGTTATTAGAAGATGCATAAACACCTTTGTATGCTAGGTGTCAAGATATGTTTAAGTTGAAATTTATCTTGAAATTGATACAAGTCTTTGAATTGCATGACAATGAAGTGTATAAATATGATACTTGTTATGTTTAAAGAAGTATTGCCTAGTGATGCGTGTGTACCTAAAAATTGGTATGAAGCAAAGAAAATTGTCAAAGACGTAGGACTCAGTTATGAAAAGATCGATGCATGTAAAAATAATTGTGTACTATTTTGGAAAGAGAATAAGGATAAAACTGAATGTCCATAATGTGAAGCTCCTAGATATAAAGATATAAAGACAAGACAATATAACATAGTAAGATGGTGGCACGAAAGGTATTGCACTATTATCCATTAAAGGATAGATTGCAAGGTCTATTCATCTTATCAAAGACTGCTCAAGGGATAACGCGACATAATGATAACCGTCCTTACAAGTTTAATGGTCAGATGCATCATCTTGTAGATTCTCTGGTATGACAAATGTTGAATAAATAACATTTATATTAATAACATATGCTAATTAACTTTAATACCTATTATACATAATTAAAAATAGGTATATTTTAATACACGTCTAAATTATATATATACAAAAGTATAAACTTTATAATGTTTGTTAAACTTGATATATATTTATAGAAGTTGATTATAAATATATTAATTACGTATTTAATAGATAAGTGTAAACTTGCTAATTAATAATATATTAACATGTATTTAAATAAAGATAAAATTAAAAATAACTAAATTAAAAAGGGCTTAGTTTAATAATTAGTTAGCGATGGCTCGAGCCATCGTTATGAAATTAATAGCGACAATTGGTCATCGCCAAAATAGTAATAGCGACGGCTTTTGTCATTGCTATTAGTATTACAGTGATGGTTTAGCCGTCGCTATTATTTTTTGGTGACGACTCGCACATCGTTATTAATAAGTCAACTTTAAGTTTTACTTTACCCTCCCTTCTTTCAGTGTACGAACTTTACCCTATCCTCTCTATTTCTCTCTCTCTCTTTGTCCCCCCCCCTCCCCCTCCCCCTCCCCAGCTACTGCGGATGCTGCCGCCTGTCCCCCGTCGCTGCCGCCCCTAACTTGTCGTCTGTCACCGCCGTCTACTGTTACCGTCCATTGCCACCGTCTGCCTTGTCTCCACCTCCTCCTCCTCCCTCGTGCCATTGGTAAGTCTTTGCCGCCCTTCTCCTCCCACAACACCACCTGGCCCCCCGCCATCCTCCTCCCCTCGCGCCACCTGGCCCCTACGCCCTCCTTCTCCTCCTCCTTAGATCCCTTCGCCTACCCCCCCGTCGCATGGACCCCACCACCTGGCCATTGGCCGCACCTCACCTCTCTCTCTCTCTCTCTCTCTCAGATCTGTCCCTCCCTTACCTCACCTCAACTCTCTCTCTTACCTCACCTCTCTCTTTCATCTCTCTCTCTATAACCTCTCATCGGTCTCAGGAAAGAGACAACTCTCTCTCTCCGCTCTCTCCAATCTCTCTCTCTCTCTGTGTTCTCTCTGATCTCTCTCTCTCTCTCACTTCACCTCTCCCTCTCTATTCTCTCTTTCTCTCTTGACAATTCTCATCTCTTTTTGTTCTCTCTCCCTCTCTCGATAGCTCTCCCTATTCTTCTCTCTCTCTCTCACCTATCATCTTTCTCTCTTCCTCACTCTGTCTCCTCTCTCTCTCTTCCTCCCTCCCCCGCTCTCTCTCTCTCAAACATACACACCAACCGAGCACTCTCTCTCTCTCTTTCTCACACACACCTAGGGCTGGCAATGAGCAGAGCGGCTCGCGAGCTACTCGAGCTCGGCTCGCAAGCTACTCGTTTGTCTAAATGAGATGAGCTCAAGCCTGAGTTACAACTCGTTTAAACAAACGAGCCGAGTTCGAGTTCGGCCTAGCTCGACTCGATAAGCTCGCGAGCCGGCTCGTATGAAAATATGAGCCTTAGATCACATGCCACTCACTCAATTGCTCTCACAGATATCACCGAGTCAACCGGGCATATCTCGTTGTGCTAAAGCTCCGCAGCAAGGAAGAATATAGGGCAAGGAACCTTTTCCTACAACCCGATGTCTGACTAACTTTTGGCCCCAATGGGCAATAGACCCCCGCCTGCCCAATAGTGCTCACACGATAAAACTCATGGTTTAGTCCTATACTGCTTTTCTCAAACTTTTCCCCTCGCTGGTGTTCTATAAATTAAGCTCACATTCCTGATGCGTGCTTCTGGTTGACCCACTTAATGGGTTATGTGCTTTTAAAGGAGCCCTTCAAACGTTTTACAAATGGGCCATTTCCACCCAAGTTACAGATGGGTTTGTTAATTTTAATGGGTTGGGCTCGAGCTCGGCTCAAGCTTGGTAATGTTCACTCGAGCCCGAGCTTGAGTTTTGTCCAAAGCTCGAATTAAAGCTCGGCTCGAGCTCAAGCTCAAGCTCAAATTTTTTTTAGTGAGTCGAGTTCGAGTTTGACAAAGCTCAGCTTGGCTCAGCTCGTTGCCAGCCTACACATATCCACCATACTCTCTCTCTCTCTCTCTCTCTCACATACACACACCCACCCACCCACCCACCAAACACACACACACTATCATTCACAAACATATGATTAATTTTTTATATATATAATGAATTATTTTTTTGATATATATTTTTTATTTTACAGGTGCGGCCTCCATTCTTAGGTGCATATAGTTGTGGATTCTCCGATGGCTGCAAAGGCGAGGACCATTTTAACTTGTATATTAAGTTATTTAAATTAACTTAAGTAATAGTTAATTAAGTTAATTATAAAATAGCAATAAGATATAGCTAATTAACGTATAAGATATATCTAATTTAATGTTATTCACATTTATAAGATATAGCTAATTATAAGTTAATTATAAGAAGTATCTTATAAGATAACTATAGGATACAATTAATTAACTTAGTAATAGCTAAGTATATGTTATTACTAATTGATAAGTATAACTTAAGTATATATAAGTTAATTAACTTAGTAATATGTAGCTATAAATTAGTGATAGGTAAGAATAACTATAATAACTAAAAGATAACTAAGTATATTTAGCTACTATCTTATAGTTATAGTTATTCTTAGCTATCTATCTTATAGTTATTACTTAGTTATACTTATTTATTAGTAATAGCTTATACTTAACTATATCTTATAGTTATCTAATAGTTGTACTTAGCTATTACTAAGTTATAGCTTCGCTATTACTAATAATTAACTTATTTATACTTACCTATTACTTAGTAATATATAGCTTAAGTATAACTTAAGTGTATATATGTTAATTAACTTAGCAATATATAGCTAGGTAAATATTGTATATTATATTGATAGATATATTACACATACACAGATAGATAGATATGTGTCTCCTATCATTCGATATGTGATGCATATATCCAACATAAAGTTTTGAATAGTCTGATAGTTGTCGGACTGTCTACCGATATTTGATTGAACGTTTAATTCTTTATTATATGTGTTGCATAATTATTTTAAAATTTCAACAACATTTCCACACTCTTCTCTAATATACCTTATGAGTTTTAAGAATCTTCCTTGAGTCACTTATGTCTTAAGGATTCTTAAAGTTAGTAAAAAATAGTGATATATTAGAGAAGTGTGGCGAGATGTTACCAAAATTTTAAGAAAATTATACGACATATATAATATAGATTGTGCGATCAAATATCTATAAATGGCAAAGATACTTCATGTATGTATGTATGTATACTCAGTTGCAAGTTGTGAATGGATCGAGTTATGTAGGGATGCTGCCAGATTCTTTATAAAATGAAAATGAATTTTATATGTATTCTAAATGTATTTGACTATGCTGACATGTAGTTGAATTTTTTTCTAACATGCACATGTATATTTGTGTCACAGAATGGCCGAATTGGACAAGTGTTGGGTGGATATTCCTAATAAGCTAGATCGTAGGTATCTCAATGGAGTTAAAGAGTTTTTAGACTTTGTATTTCATGATGACATGGTAAGATTCAGATATGGATTACATAAAGAGTTGATACAGTGTCCGTGTAGAAAATGTCGCAATAGCTTTGTATTGAGAAGAGATGTTGTGAAGGAGTATCTATTTTGTAATGGAATGTGGTTAGATTATATAATTTAGGCGTCTCATGGTGTACAAGAACAACACAATTTTAATAAGACACTAGAGACACAACTTGTTGATACACAAAATGACTTAAAAGTCAATGAAGTGTTTAACATGTTACATGATTTTCAAAGAAATGATGTGATTGCTGGAGAAGATGAAGAAGAACTGAATGTAGAAGCGCAGAAATGTTATAAATTATTAGAAGATGCATAAACCCTTTTTATGTTGGGTGCCAAGATATGTCTAAGTTGAAGTTTATTTTGAAATTGATATAAATCAAGTCTTTCAATTGCATGACAGTAAAGTGTATGAATGTGATACTTGTTATGTTTAACGAAGTATTGCCCAGTCATGCATGTATACCTGAAAATTAGTATGAAACAAAGAAAATTGTCAAGGACTTAGGACTCAGTTATGGAAAGATTAATGCATGTAAAAATGATTGTGTACTGTTTTTGAAAGAGAATAACGATAAAACTCGATGTTCGGAATGTGTTACTCCTAGATATAAAGACAAAACAACAGAACATAGTAAGATAATGGCAAGAAAGGTGTTGCACTATTTTTTATTAAATGATAGATTGCAACGCTATTCATCTCATCAAATACAACTCAATAGATGATGTGGCATGATGACAGTCGTCCTTATCAGTCTAATGGTCAGATACGTCATCCTACAGACTTTCTGGCATGGAAGAATTTTGATTAATTGTATCTAGAGTTTACTTCCAAAAGTTGTAATGTTCGATTAGGCTTGGCCAGTGATGGGTTTAATTCCTTTGGAATCTTGAGTTCAAAATACAATGTATGGCCAGTTGTGCTAATGATTTACAATTTTCATCATGGATGTGTATGAAGTCAGCTTATATGATGATGTCATCATTGATCCCCCGGTCCTAAAGCTCTTGGAAATGACATTGATGCCTATTTATAACCATTAGTAGAAGGGTTAAAGGACTTCTGGGATAATGGATTGGAGACATATGATGTTGTAAATAAACGTAATTTTAAAATGCAAGTTGCCTTACAATGGACCATTAATCATTTTTTAGATTATGTTAACTTGTCTGGATGGAGTACTAAAGGTAAGGTTGCAATAGTCAAACTTACTCTATTCGGCTTGATTAAAGTAAAAAATTCTGTTATTTAGGACATTGTCGCTTTGTACCAATAACACACAGATAGAGAATGGGACATTACAAGGACAAATTTGATGACTGAGTCTGTAGTAAGAGAAGGTCAAAAATATTAACAGGTTATGAACTTAGAGACAACAACAAGAGGTGGACTCAGTAAGATTTGGTAAGCTTTTTAAAAAAGAGTTAGAAAAGTTGAGAAAAAATCTTAGGAGAAGAAGAGCATTTTCTTTAGATTTTTGTCATATTGGAGATCTCTGATCATCCGTCATCATTTAAATATCATGCACGTTAAGAAAAATATGTGTGATAATATTTTTGGCATGCTCAATTTGTTGGAGAAAGACAAGGATGACCTCAACTCAAGAAGAAATTTACAAATTTTGATGATCCGTCTAGAATTACATCCTTATGAGAATTTAATGCAATTTTCACATGCTATTTATAAATTGAATGATGCACAGAAAATTTGAATATGTGAATTCATCAAGCATATCAATGTTCCAGACATGTATTCTTCGAACCTCTCCAGATATGTTGATGTTGTGAATAAAATAATTTTAATGGAGAATTGAATGATCAGAATAGTAAAGATAGGGACTATGATGGTGGTACATATGACACTCTTAATGGAGAATTGTCTATGTTTACTCTAGCTGGTTATCTAATGAAATGCAAACGAGTACCTAGAACATTGTCGGAAACTGAAAGGAATTTAGCACATGCCTATGTCTTGAATCAACTTGAGAATATTGATTTTTTTCGCAAAGAGCATGAAGATGCACTTGCAAGTGGAAGACATGTGGACCGAAATTTTCTTACGTGGTTTAAATCATGTGTTGAAGAACTAAAGAACTTACTTAACCCACAATATACTGAAGAAATCGAGGTTTTATCCTTCTATTCATCAAGATTGGCATTATCATATTCTAGGTATATTATAAATAGTTTTAAATTTCGCACAAGGTCAGCTAACTTTACAAAATCTACTCAACTTTGTAGCGTCATTGTCAATACTTAACTTCGATCTAGATGTGATGATTATTATGGACAATTAATTGATGTTATTGAAATACCTTTTCTTAGAAATAAACAGATTGTATTATTTAAATGTGAATGGTGGGATGTATATAACAAAGAAAGTTGTTTCAAAATTGATGAATATGGATTCATATCCCTAAATACGCATCGCAAATTAGGGACTAATGAACCATTTTCACTTGCAAGTCAAGTAGAACAAGCCTTCTATGTAGATGATAACAATGCTGCAGGATGGGTGATAGCCATTAAGTAACCACATAGAAGTTAATATAGTATGTCTGACGATGTAAGTGATGGTGATGAAGAACCTTATCAAGAAGGTCTTATTGATATGCCTTTGATGTCAGGACTAAATGATGTAGATATCACTGTACAACTTCAGAGTGAAGAATAAATTCAAGTCAATTTTTGATTAATTGTAAGTATTTAATTTTCACGTTTGAATTTTACTTATGCTCATACATAGTTATGTTTTTCTTTCTGTAAATGTTATTTATATGTGTATATGTTCATTATGTTCTTTACTCTTTCGCATTCAACAAATGTTTAAGAAGTTCAGCAAGTAGTTGGTCAGGGTAGGAGTCTTTTAAAGGGGGATAGGTCCTCATAGCGAGCCGCCCTTGCTTCATAGCCAGTCGCCCTTGCTTTACAGTCAACCACCCCTGCTTGACAACTAGCTACCCCTGCTTCACAATCAGTCGCCTCTACATCACAGTCAGCAGCCTCTGCGTCACAGTCAGCGGCCTTTGCGTTACAATCAACGACCTTTGCTTTACAGTCAGTTGGCTAGCCAATGACACCTCGGCCTCAACGAGGGGCGACATATATTCTCATCCTGCACCCTTCAGACTCCTGGGAGTGCATCTTTTGCAACTTAAGGTTTAAAAGGTTGCCTATTTATTTTATTTATTATATAAATTGTATCTCTCAATACTTATTATTTTTTATTTGCATTTAGGTGGCAGGAGGAGCCGTGGGAGAGGTCCTTCTCGGGCTACCCATGTGGGGTCCCTACCACCATGACACACATACCGTGTAGATGTGGTAAGAGGATCAATGATAGAAGTATTTAGTCTACAATTCACCACATATCTTGGAGTTATGAACATGTTGTATTGCAACCTATGGTAGTAGGATTTCGTTACCCTTCTTGATGAAATGAATTTATTATGGCAGATCTTCAGGCAATTTATATGTTCAAGTTATTTAATTTTATTTCATATTAATGTTATAATCATAATGAGTAATATGATGATTATGCTATGCAGGAAATTTCACTTTTGAGCGGAGTCCAGCTTTAGATGAAGAAATTTTTAGGCATATGGGGGAGATGCAACAGAAGTATAGGTGTTATTTGGAAAGCAAAGTAACTTCTCTTATTATTTGTAATATTATTGTACACACAGTCTTAATTATAAGAAAAAAAACATTTAAGGAGGCATGCCGCAATGTGCCAGAATCAATAGATTCGGATTAATGGAGGCTTATGTGTGAGCTTTGGAACAGAAAATAAAGTCAGGTAATGTATTTTTTATTTAGTCATATTTTATTATGAAATTATGTCAGTTATTTATGATATAATAATTTCTTTTATGAAGGTAGGACATCGCTGAAAGGAAGAAGGCCAATCGATCTCATTTGACGATGCCTTATCGGAGAGGGTAGATAAACATTCATCAATTGATTGATGATTTTGTATTAATTTTCATTATGAATTTTACTTATTGATTTTAACTTTTTTTTACTCTAATTAACTTTTAATTATTAAATAGCAAAAAAAGAAGGTCATCCATCTATGCGTCTAGAGATTTTTCAGATGACTCAAAGTAGGACGCAATTGGACGACAATGTGGTCTGGAGCAATGAACAAAGTCGTCAAGTGATGGTAATCATCATTATAATTTTTAAGATTATTTTATTCTTTAAAATGTTCATCTATTAATTATATTATATTATTTATAGGATCAGATGACCAAGTTGATGGCTTCCCCTCTCCCTCAGAAGATTCGGATGGCCCAGCCCCTCCTCCCTTCACACTTACTCCTAAGGAGGCCTTCCGTCAAAGTTTTGAGAAGGATAGGCCTAGACGTATCCAGTGTGGGAGCTGAAGACAAACTTTGAGATTAGTAGCATCAACACTGCATATTATTAGCTCATGGAATAGCAATCTCAGTAGTAGACTGAGATTGAACGCTTGAAGAAGGTCATTGAAGATTATCAGCAGCAAATGGCAATTCACCAGACAAATGTGGATGCTCAGATTGCTGCGATTAGGGCTGTCAAAATGGGCCCAGGCCCGTTAACAGACCCGTTTGGACCCGTTAGTTATGGGTCTGGGTATACCCGTTTACCTATTAAACTTTTTATTGTCATACATTGCAAAAATTTGTGAGTTAATTTTTTGGAATTTAGACCTAAAATCAAACCAAATTATCTGGCACATAGAGATTTAAGATAAATAAATTCTATACCAGGCTCATTTATCTTTCAACATCAAATAAATAAGAAACAGGTCCAAGACCCGACCCATTTACCCATTTACCCATTACTCTTATTGGGTCTGAACCGGGTCCGGGTCTATTCACTTTGGGCATGGGTCTACCCAGACCCGAACCGTTGACAGCCCTAGCTGCGATGTAGGCATAGATGTTCTAGGACATGGACCGACGAGTTCAGGCAACGGTTGCTGCTGCTATGCAAAGATCTACGAGTAAGATCGTGCAATCCAATCAGAAGGGGGGAGGAGATAGAGATGGAGATGGAGATGATGGAGAAGATGATGATGAGTCGGACTTATAGCGAGGATGAGTGATTCATACATTATGCTTATCTTTGTTGTTGGACTATGGGAAAAATTGAGATATACAATCTTTATCTTTAGACTTTGCAAAATTACTTTATGATTTTAGTTTTGTATGTTGTGATATGCATCATATTTTACTTTTCAATTGTGTATGTTTGTGATGTTTTGTTAAATGTACTTGTGTACGTGGATGTTTAACAAGCTGTAAAATTGTAGGTGTATGTGGATGTTTAATAGGTTAAAAAATTGTGGATGTATGTGGATGTTTAACGGGTTGTACAAGTTGTAAATTTGTGAAAAATAAATAAATTTTTATTTCTTTACTAAAATTGTTAATAGCGATGGCTGATAACCGTCGCTAAAAGTTAATAGCGGCAAGTTAAACCATCACTGTTAACTTACTAGCGACGGACTAGCCGTTGCTATTAATCTTATTTTATTTGCTTAAATCATTTTATTTTTTAGTGACGGCTTAATTCGTCGTTGTTAACTTATGGGGATGGTCGATTAGTCATAGTTATATTAATAGCGACAGATTAACTCGTCGCTATTTTTGTTATTGTATTTTTTTTTTACATTTTAGTGACGGAGAAATCTGTCGCCATTAAGTTTTAGTGACGGCTAGTCCATCACTAGTATGTTTATCGCGACAGTTTCCCACTGTCGCTATTAATTTTTAATTTTTTAATTTTTTTAGAGATGGGTTTTAGCTGTTGCTATTAATTTAATACCGACGCAAAAAGACCGTCACTAGAAACTTTTTGTTACGCACCAGATTTGATTCATTTTTTTTTTCAACTCAGACTCTGACTGCGTAATCTCGAGATAAATCCCATTATAACAAATAGCTATGAGAACCAAACAACCATAAGGGGATTTAAACAAATGTCATAACTATAAATTAATAAAAAATATCTAAAATATAGCTAATACTTAAGTTCACAAATTACAATATCCATCAATTTGTATATAAATTCTCCATCTCACCAAATAAAAAAGAATACATCAATCTCTCATTATCCCTACTACATCAAATTTAAGAAAACTGTAAATTTAAATCTAGATAAGTTCTTGAAGATGTCAAATGTCTTAATCAGAAGTCTCCTCAAATTTTAAATTTTCTTTCTCAGACTCTGAAAATGTTAATAAGGTTTATGAATACAATTACTCAATAGGCTTCAAACCATCCACATGACTTAATATATAGTAAATTTTACAAATTACATTATACAATTATACTAAACATGATCTTACACAATTCAACATATAGTTCAAATAAGAACATGATACAAAATATGGTCAGATATAAGTTTATCAAATCAAATGTGTTTTCTAATAGCATGAATTGATCTACTAACATATAGTATATATGGCATGATCGAACTCATATCAGACATATCAAATTCTACTAGCTCTGATCAGAACGTATCAAATTGTCAAGACATTACGTATCGCTGTCTCCTAAGCACATCTCATGTTAAATAGCAAATATCATGGCGTAGTAGCTTATTAAATCAGATTAATATCCTGGATCACAAGTTTACGACAGTTTTATATGATTTCAATGAAATAGCTAATTAGGATGATCAAATGATTCAAATGACTAGGTTGAATTTAAATGAATATATATAGTAAAGATTTCATATTTATGTGCGAATAAAAAAAACTAAATAAATCATATCATAACTGTAACGACCCCTTGTTGGCCGGTTCGGTCATACCAACGTACCTCGACCTGAAGCGACCCGTTAGCAGCGGGAACAACCCGAACATGACTTGTATAGTTAAGGTTGAACACTTTGCATGTAAATAACCGAAACACTTTATATTGATGTCATTCACAGTGTATTACAGTACATCAAGTTCAGGGATACAACTTGTAAGTTACATAGGGACTAGACTTACAAAAACAAACTTTGCTCAACTAAACTATGATTGTAGAGATTCTTCGTTTGTCCCAGGATGGTTTTTTCCTGAAAGGGGGTTAAATAGTGTGGGCCAGTTTACCGACTCAGCAAGCACATGATACCACTACATGGCTTATCATATATATAAATGTAAAAAGACAACATGATATTACTACATAATTATGGCATGATAGAATATAACATAACAAACTTCATCTGTCATAGGGATCATGAAAATTCATGGCATGGTCAAAAGATCATGGTATAGTATGGCATGGCGTGAGTATAAACACAAAGATCATGGCATGTCGTGACTTAATCATAACATAATATCATGGCATGGCATAAGTACAAGCATAATAGGGGCATGGCATAGCATAAGTATAAGCATAATAGGGGCATGGCATAACATCATGGCACAAAGATCATGGCATGGCAACATAGCGTGGCATCATAGGATGGCGTGAGTATTATAAAGATCGTGGCATAGGCATAAGCATAGGCATAGCATGAATCTTATCACTTGTTTAACAGACATACATCCAAACCACAACATGAGGAAGTTGGCATAACATGCAGCCAGCGGTAAGGCAAATGCCTACTGGTGCTTCCACAGCACAGTAGGGAGACCCACCCGTCCCACCTGGACCGAGAGAACTGTACCCAAGATTTACCTGTTTGCCTCGGGTTGCATCTTTTACTTAATGTCCGCCTCACAAGGATTCTTGTATGATTCAGACGTATGGACTCCTAAGGTGGCACTATCCATAAACATGTTCAATTTTAACATGGGAGACTTGTAGTATGGGATTTTAGGCATAGATTTAGGCATGGGTTGAGAGTCTATTTAGGCTCTTATGTCATTTCGGCAGTATAACGGCTTAGTAGCATCTACTTAAATTTGTAGGAAAATGCGTATTTGAAAATAGGCCATTTGCGATAGGAAAATAACCATGGAGAAAGAATCATGTACTTGCCTTTAACCAGAAGCTTTCTTGAACACAGTAAGAACCTCCTTTGTGTGCGAAAAAACCTCGTGAACAGCTCCCGTTCTCGCTCTAAATCTTTTTCTCTTCCTTTCTCCCTCTCTTTCTTCCTTCCTCTCTTCCTTTCTACCTCTCTCTCTCTCTCTCTTTCTCTCTCACTTTCTCTCTCTAAACGTAGGTGAAGAAGGAAGGGAGGATGGGGAGGAAGGGAAGGGGCTACCCCACTATTTATAAGGGTAGGCATGGCGTAAGATGGGGACATGTGTCCCTTTCTCAAGATAATGATTGCTTGGATTTTTGACATGGGGGGGGGGGGGTGGTTTCTTGGAGGCCAAGAAACCTTACCATTATCCTTTTCCTTTAGTAGTATCATTTAGTACTTTTTCATTTACGTCCCTGTATCTTTTATAATGGGCTTTATACCCTCATTTAGCACTTTTTCATTGATTTTAACTTCTTTTTGGTGATTTGAGAACACTTCTAGAAGTCTTATAAATTATGCTTAAGACCTTATGAAAATCATCTATTGCATCATAGGACATGAACTTTTCAAAATTTCGTTTATGCTTTTTCGGTATTTATGAATATCCCCTTTGTCATAATTATATATATGTTGGCATGTAACTGTAATCTTGTAGGTCCTTACATCCTCTCCCCCTTAAACAAAATTCGTCCTCGAATTTTAAATCAAACTGAATAAATTGTTGAATATGGTGAGGATCTTACCGAAAAGATGTAGGTACTTGCTCCTCATTTCTTATTCCATTTCCCATGTAGCTTCTTATGTTGACTGGTTTCTCCATAGAATTTTCACCAAACGAATTGTCTTGTTTCTGAGCTCCTTTGTCTTAAAGTCTAAGATTTGCATAGGTTGTTCTTCATTACTCAGATTTGGCTGGATCTAGAGTTTACCATAGTCTATGACATGGGATGGATCATGAAAATATTTTTTGAGCATGGAGACATGAAAAATGTTGTGAACCCCTTCTAGAGCAGGTGGTAGGGCTAGCTGTTATGCTGCATCTCCAATCTTCTGTAGAATTTCAAATGGACCAATATAGCGGGGTGCAAGCTTGCTTCGCTTTCCGAATCCGACAACTCCTTTTGATGGGGAAACCTTCAGAAAAACATGGTCCCCGACTTCAAAAGATATATCTTTTCTCCTCTAATCGGCATAACTCTTTTGTCAATTCTGAGAGCATCAGCTATAATATTTGCCTTGCCTGGGTGATAATTCAATTCAAAATTATAATATTTTAAGAATTCTATCCAACGCCTCTGTCTAAAATTGAGCTCATTTTGAGAGAAAATATATTTAAGGCTCTAATGGTCTGTGAAGACTTGAAATTGCACTCAATATAAATAATGCCTCCATATTTTGAGTGCATGAACTACTGCTACTAATTCAAGATCATGGGCAGGATAGTTTAGCTCGTAATCTTTTAGTTGACGGGATGCATAAGTAATTACCTTACCATGCTGCATGAGCACACAACCGATACCTTGTCTTGAGGCATCAGTATAGATGACAAAACCTTCGGTTCCACTAGGCAGGATAAGGATTGGAGCTGTAGTTAATCTTTTCTTTAGTTCCTAGAAACTCCTTTCATAATCTTCTGTCCACAAAAATATCATCCCTTTCCGGGTTAGCTTAGTAAGAGGAGCAGCTAGAGTAGCAAACCCTTCTATAAAGCGTCGATAGTATTCGGCTAGACCTAGAAAACTCCGAACTTCAGTTGGAGTGTTGGGTGCTTCCCAATTAAGTATAGCTTGAATATTGGCTGGATCAATAGCTACACCTTCTTTAGAAATAATATGGCCAAGGAATTGAATTTGTTGTAACGAGAACTCACACTTGCTAAATTTGGCATATTGTGAGTTCTGAGTGTTTCCAGAATAATCTTTAGATGTTCCTTATGTGCTAACTCAATAGGAGAATATATCAGGATATCATCTATAAATACTACTACAAAATGATCTAAGTATAGTTTGAATACCCGGTTCATTAAATCCATAAACATTGCAGGGACACCAAAAGGCATGACTAGAACTTCATAGTGCCCGTACCTAGTTGAAAATACTATTTTGAGAATATCTTCTTCTTTAATCCTTAATTGATGATATCCTGGTCGAAGATCTATTGAAAATATGATAGCACCTTGTAATTGATCAAATAGGTCATCAATTCGCGGCAGAGGATATCGATTCTTGATAGTAACTTGATTCAACTTCTGATAATCTACACAGAGTCACAAAGATTTATCTTTCTTTCTAACAAATAGAATAGGAGCTCCCCATGGAGACACACTAGGACAAATAAATCCCCTGTCGAATAATTCTTGAAGCTGCTTCTTTAATTCTGGCAACTCAGCAGGTGCCATACAATAAGGAATCTTAGAGATGGGCACTGTGCCTGGGAGAAGCTCAATTGAGAATTCGATCTCCCTTACTGGCAGTAGGCCTGGTGGTTCATCTGGATATTCTCTAACTACTTCAATGTCAAAGAGAGAGAGGACTTTCTTTTCTTTTGGGATAGATACAATACTGACTAGGTAAGCTGAACAACCTTTGTCAATGCAGTGTCATGCCTTAAGTTCTGAGATGATTTGTTTTCCAAGTTTGGGGAGTTTAAGAGAGAATTCTTCTTCCCTTGGAATTCTAAAACGAATCTTTTTTCCTTCGGAAATTAAGCATAACATAGTGCTATTCTAGCCAATTCATCCCTAGGATGACATCAAAGTCTTTCGTCTTAAGCACATGTAATTGGGTGGAGAGTTGTCTACCTTCAATCTCTATTTTAAGAGAGGTAATGCACTTTTGGGATTGGAGAACTCCTACAGGAGTGAAAACAATCATAAGAACTAGAGTTTCAACTAGATCTACCTTGTTAGGTAATGACTGTATGAACTCTTCTATTCTACTATAGATAAGCTAGTTATAAGGCATCTATAGCTACCATATAATTAGCTTACCATAATTTTGCGAAGTAACATAAACGAATCTTAGTGCTCTAGTCTTCTTAAGTAAACACCAACTTACATATCCCTAAAGCGCATTAGGTTACCTTATGCATATTCTAGTCAGACTTTTCCCTAAGTCCTATAGTATTTCAAGCAAGGACTTAACTAATTAACTAGCTCATTGCTCTATCAATTGTTCTAGTTCCTTCCTGCAGCATATGACTTGCTAGGCTTATCTTGTCCTCTACACTTCACCACTGTGGGGTCGCTCTCCCCCTTAAAAATAGGAGGCCCCATCTTCTTAAATCGCTCCATAGATATGGCTCCTGCCTGGCCTGTAACGACCCGCCACCCTATAATCGGGGAATCCGATTACTAAATGGGTACCGAATCATTAATTTGGAGCCAAGACAGGATCTAGATAAGTCTGGGAAATAAATAATTAACTAAGCTAAATAGTCACATCGCATTGAACTGAAAAGGAAATGTAAGAATTAAAAGTTATTACAATGTGACACGACACAGCAAATAATTACATACTCCAACTGAACAAAATAATTAAGCATACAGGCCAGAAATAAGATAACAATTACGTCGGGACATACGCCAGAACAACAGGTGCTGGCGCGCAACTCTAAGCAGCACTCTCCTCGCTAAGCCTGCCTGGAACCCTCACCTGAAAACCACAGGGGTGAGTCTCTATGAAAAGACTCAGTAGGGATCCTTCGATCCCCACTGCCCACTCACACACCCACAAGAACAGTAGCACATATAAAGGTAAAGTCAGCAAGGAAAGCAGTAATTACTACTCCTAAATCTCGATATAAATCACATGCATTCGAAATATAACATGCATATCTCTAAAACCATTCTACCAGGGAGTCTACAACCAACGTCTCGGCAAAACATGCCAACCACACAAACTAAAGTGGGAAACACCGACCCGCTGAGACCAAACAGTAACCCCTCGGATAGCACGCTAGCTACTCCGGCCCAACTGGCTCAGGTAGTTACTCCTTCCACCAGCACGAGTGACACTTCACAGGTACCTCTCCGACACCGGTACTAGCTAACCCCGGGGTTCACCAGGTGACCCTCTCTCACTAGGCGTCACCCCGCCACTGCTCCCACCGGCACTGTGCCCCTCCCACACCGACACAGGGTGTCAAGCGCTACAACTGTCACTCTAGGTCCACAATAGCACAAAACACAGCACAGTGCGATCGGTCACGTGAAAAGTCCACGGTCGCACGAAACACAACGCAATGTGATCGGGTCATAAGGAATCCATCGTCATCGAGTATATTTAAAGTATGCATTAACTAAACTATCTAACAGTGTAAACACATATTAATAGCATGAATTAGTGTGATTTTATCTTGAATCGCGTCGCCCAAGGCCGACGCCATTCAAACCTCCTAAACTGGTTCATGAAATCTCGGCCTCAGAATATGTCCTAAAACGCGTCGTTCCGGGAAGTCGCCATTTGAAAAGGCGTCGCTGTCCTTGGACGCCGTTCACAACAGAAGTCCCCTCTGACAGAAACTGTTATCGGGACGATTTTGCCTAAATGGCGTCGTGCTGGCCCGTCGCCATTATGAATGGCGTCGTCCTAGCGCGACGTCATTTAGCGCCAAAAACCAGGTTTCTGCACCTCGACCCGAGGGTCCCCTTTAACCCCAAATTTGCCCCAAAAACATCCAAAACAGGGAAAATGAAAAGGGAAACCAATCCATCATAGGAGAACCTACAAGTCCACATTCATAGAAACCACCATAACCATCAAGAAAGCCCCTTAACATACTTATTTTACCCAAAAACCCCATACACGCATCATGCTTGAAAATGGGAAAACATGGTTTTAAGTTGAAACACCACGGGGATCGTCACCCTACCGGTTGCTCGAACTCCTCCAAGCTCCAAGCCGCCAACCCTTCTCGCCCCCACGCCGCCGCCGGTACCGCTGAGGACGTCGTTACTCCACCGGGACGTCGGCCGCCGTCCGGAGAGAAAACGCCGCGGAGGAGGTGGTGGTGGTAGTGGTGGGAGTTAGGAGGTCGATGGAGCGGAGGGAGAGATGAAGTGGTGGGAGGACAAGAAGGAGGGGGAAGAGAGATCGCCGGAGCCGCCGGGGAAGAGAGGAAAGAGAGAAGGGTGGTGGAAATGAGGAAAAGGAAGGAGGGTTTGCGGGGTCAAGCAGAAGATGGGTAAAACGCGTCGTATGGCACAGACGCCTATCAGTTGACATGACGGGCCGTACTGACAAAGACTCTGAAACGCGTTGCCCAGCAAAGACGCCTTTCAGACGATAAGACTGGCGCCGTACACTGACAACCCAGGGTTGTACTCTGAATGGCGTCGTCCACCGAGGACGTCGTTCAGACGACACGACAGTGGCCGTACTCTCGCGGCCCAAAGCCCGCCCACGTGGCATAGCCTAAAATGCGTCTACATTGCTGAATGCCATTTAAACCGCGTCGAGCAGGCTCGACGCGAAATAGAACAGAGTCTCAGCCCCATCAGAGCCTGAACTACGGGATCCGACCCCGAAAACTGACCCGATAACCGGATCCGAAACCTCAGTCCTTACATTCTCCCCCCCTTAAAAGAATTTCGTCTCCGAATTTGCCTGCTACAATTAACGAGGTCGAAACATAAAGATACAAGCTCACAAGGGAACTTACGAGAAAAGGTAGGAAAACTGCTCCCGTATCTCGTCCTCGCGCTCCCAGGTTGCCTCGCCTCCGGAGCGGTACTACCAAATCACCTAAACCAGAGGTACAACCTTGTTTCGAAGGACCTGTTCTTTGCGGTCGTCAATACATACTGGAAACTTTGGAAATGACAAGTCCTCAGCGACCTCCAACTCTGAAAAGTCTAAAACATGAGATGGATCCTGAACATATCTCCTCAGTAAGGAAACATGGAACACATCGTACACCCCTGCAAGACTTGGCGGCAAGGCTAGCTGATACGCCGCTTCCCCAATTTAAGCAAGAATGGGAAAAGGTTCAATATATCGCGGACTTAGCTTACCTCGCTTCCCGAAACTCATCACACCCTTAGAGGGCGAGACTCGGAGAAACACGTGGTCCTCAACCTCAAACTCAAGCGGTCTCCTACGGATGTTTGCATAACTCTTCTGTCTGCTCTGAGCTGCAATCAATTTCTGCCGCACCACTCTGGCAACCTCAGCACACTGCTGTACCAACTTAGGTCCCGCTATTTGCCTCTCGCCAATCTCCGACCAATTCACAAGGGATCGACACGGTCGCCCGTACAATGCCTCATAAGGCGCCATGCCAATACTAGAATGATAGTTGTTGTTGTAAGCAAACTCCACTGTAGACAAGTGCTGCTCCCAAGAACCTCCTCAGTCTAGGCAGCATGCCCTAAGCATATCCTCCAGAGTCTGAATGGTCCTTTACGATTGCCCATCTATCTCGGGATGATAGGCCGAGCTGAAGGCCAACTGCGTGCCCAAGGCCTTCTGGAAACTCTTCCAGAACCTAGAAGTAAATCTCGGATCCCAGTCTGACACGATGGATAAGGGTACCCCGTGTAGAGAGATGATCCGATCCACAAACAGCTTAGCCAACTTACCGACTGACCAGTCTTTCCTAATAGCCAGAAAGTGTGCTGACTTGGTCAATCGATCAATAATGACCCAGATCGTGTCTCTTCTGCCAGGGGATACAGGTAATCCCATCACAAAGTCCATAGTCACATGCTCCCATTTCCATTCCGGGATCGGCAAGGGCTGCAACAACCCTCCTGGTCTCTGATGTTCTGCCTTAACCTGCTGACAAGTCATGCACCTAGCCACATAGTCAGCCACATCCTTCTTCATACCAGGCCACCAAAAGTGCCTCCTCAAACAATGATACATCTTAGTCATTCCGGGATGCATTGCATATCTAGAACGGTGTGCCTCATCCAGGACACTCTTGCGCACGTCCTCCTCGGCCGGAACATAGAGTCTGCCTCTAAACTTGACTGTATCATCATCCCACAATTCCACCTCTGGTTTCTGAAGAATCTACGGTAACTCTACATCTGCCTTCTGAGCCTCAATCACGGCATGGTACACTGCTGGCCTCACAGTTAAGCTGGCCAACACGGCTCTATCAGTCTCACGTGGAACCCGAAAGGAAGATTCCACAACCTGCTCAAATAATCTCCATTCTCGAACCATGAGATATGACACGATCGTCTTCCGACTCAAGGCGTCTGCCACCACATTCGCCTTGCCCGGATGATAAGAAAGGTCGAAGTCATAATCCTTGATGAATTCCATCCACTTGCGCTGCCTCAAATTCAGATCCCTCTGCGTAAATACATACTTCAGACTCTTGTGATCAGTAAAAACCTGAAATTTCTCTCCATACAAATAATGCCTCCAGATCTTCAGTGCAAATACCACAGCTGCTAACTCTAAGTCATGGGTGGGATAGTTCTCCTCATGCTTCTTTAGCTGTCTAGAAGCATAGGCCACGACCCTACCATGCTGCATCAGAACTGCACCCAAACCTTGACGTGATGCATCTGAATAAACTACAAATCCACCTGAACCTGATGGAAGCACCAATACTGGAGCCGAAGTGAGGCGAGTCTTCAACTCAATGAAACTTCGCTCACACTCCTCGGTCCACACGAAACGAACTCCGTTACGAGTCAACCTCGACAAGGGGGCTGCTATCGAAGAAAAACCCTGAACAAACCACCTGTAATAACCTGCTAGCCCCAAGAAGCTCCTGTTCTCAGTTACTGTTGTTGGCCTGCTCCAATCCATCACTGCCTCAATCTTAGCTGGATCCACTGCAATGCCATCGCCAGAAATGACATGCCCTAGAAAGTGCACCTTGTCTAACCAGAATTCACGCTTGCTAAACTTGGCGTAGAGTTGGTGCTCTCTCAGAACCTGTAATACCACCTGAAGATGTGTGGCATGCTCTTCCTCAGAAGAAGAGTATATTAGAATATCATCTACAAATACCACCACAAACTGATCCAGATAGGCCCTGAAGACCTGGTTCATCAAATCCATGAAAGCCGCTGGAGCATTGGTCAAACCAAAAGACATAACCAAAAACTCATAATGCCCATACCGAGTCCTAAAGACCGTCTTACTAACATCAACCTCACGGATCCTCATCTGGTAATACCCTGATCTCAAGTCAATCTTTGAAAACACCTTCGCAGACTGCAGCTGATCTATTAAATCATCGATCCTCGGAAGTGGGTACTTGTTCTTTATCGTCACCTGGTTCAACTGTCTATAATCAATGCACAACCTCAGAGAACCATCCTTCTTCCTGACAAATAGAACTGGAGCGCCCCACGGAGAAGTACTAGAACGAATGAAACCCTTATCCAGCAATTCCTGCAACTGTGCCTTCAACTCGGCGAGTTCGGCTGGCGCCATTCGATACGGGGCCTTAGACAAGGGCGTCGTACCCGGTGCAAGCTCAATAGTAAACTCAACCTCTCGCTGAGGAGGAAGGCTAGGCAACTCCTCAGGAAACACATCTACAAAGTCACACACTACAGGTACCTCCCGAGGACTGGGACTACTACTAACATTAGCTAGAACAACAGAGGCAAGGAAGGCCTCACAACCACCAACAAGTAACCTCTGGCCCTTAAAGGCAGAAATAAGAATACCTCGAGAAGAGAGCCTAATACCTTGGAAGTAGAAGGTCGGATGTCCGGAATAGAGAAACACACCCTCTTCCTGTGGTAGTCCACCTCAGCATAATAAGTCTCCAACCAATCCATGCCCAGGATGACATCAAAGTTACGAATGGCAAGCACAACTAACTGGGCAGGTAACTCATGGCCCTCAATGGTCAAGGGAACATCACTCAAACAGTTATAAGACAACAAGAAATCCCCAGAGGGAACCTCTACCATCAATCCATCAGATATCTCATCAACGGGTGTAGAAAGAACATCTATGAACTGCTCAGAAATGAAAGAATGCGAAGCACCCGAATCAATCAACACATGTGCAGAGTTCCCCAAGGACAGAAAGTGTACCTTCCACCAAGTTGGATGCGCGAGCCTCCTTCCTGGTGATAGCTAGAACTCTCCCCTGAGTCCTCGGCTTCTTCTGATCACCTGGTCCCTGCCCCTGACCACGCCCCTGCGGGCAAAACCTCGCCAAATGGCCCTGTTGGCCACAAGTGTAACACCTCCCAGAAAAAGCAGGACACTGAGTCCCATAGTGAGTGCCACCGCAATGCCGACAGGCTGCCTGAAGCCTCTGAGCTGACTCCTGCTGCGCACTGGACACTGACTGACTCTGCTGGCTCTGCCTAGATCTGCTGCTACTGCTGCTGCCACTGCCTCGAAAGAACCTCCTGAACCTGGAGCCGAGTAAAGACGATCCTGATCCGGACGAAGGTGATGCTGCCGCTGCCTTCCCCCTGCCACGAACTGGTCCCTGAGTAGTCAGTCCCCTCTCCCGGACTGACTGATCCTGCTGTGCCTCTACAGTCGCGGCACATCGAACCGCCGATGCCAAATCTGTACAACAGTGAGATGCCACAAAACTCCTCAGACTGGACCTCAGTCTATCCACAAACCTCTCAGTCCGACGCTTCTCGTCTCCTGAGATAAAAGGCACAAACCTCCCAAGTGAAACAAACTTCGTCTGATACTCAAGCACTGTCATGCTTCCTTGGGTCAGCTCCATAAATTCCCTCTCCTTGGCCCTCTGAACATGCCTAGGGAAATACTGTGCATTGAATTCCTTCACAAAAATCTCCCATGAAATTTCCCTGAGACTCCTCTCTATATAAGACAAACTCTTCAAAGTGGTCCACCAGTCGTAGGCATCATCCTTCAACATAAAGGTAGCCAAGGGAGTCCTCTCAACTGCTGCACAATCCATAGTGTCAAAAGTTTTCTCCATCTCTCTCAACCAATGAACAGCCTCATCAGGGTCGGGATGACTGGTGAAATGAGGCGGCCCAAGCTTCAAGAATTTCTCCAGGGTAGCCGAAGACCCTCCCCGAGCACTAGAACTCTCACTAGGGTCTCGGGTCTGGTATCTAGCCATCGTGTCCATCATAGCCTCCATGAAATGCTCCACACTCGGCCTACCGGCCTCAGATCCACTAGGGACTGTAGACACCGATTTTGGACCACCCTTTTGGTCATGAACCACATCCATCATTAGCCCATCATCACCAAATCCCTCATCTTAGCCATCTCAGCCCACTAATAACTAGGCTCATTAACCAAATCCCGACTCTAGCCACCTTTTCATGGAAGGCCAGCTGGTCCGCCTTCCACCACCCTTCGAAGGCCAGCCAGCCCGCCTTCCACCACCCTTCGAAGGCCAGCCAGCCCGCCTTCCACCACCCTTCGAAGGCCAGTCAGTCCGCCTTCCACCATCCTTCGAAGGCCACCCCTTGCCTTCCACCACCCTTCGAAGGCCACCCCTTGCCTTCCACCGCCCTTCGAAGGCGACCCCTTACCTTCCACCACCCTTCGAAAGCCACCCCTTGCCTTCCACCACCTTCGAAGGCCAACCGGGCCACCTTCCACCACTTTGTGGAAGGCCAGCTACCTGGCCTTCCACGGGATTGGAAGGCATGTTGGCTGGCCGTCCACTCCCTAAACTACCACCTTGACCTCGTCTTCCCCACGATCTCCTCTACTCGCCGCCCTCACCCCCACTACTCCGATCACTCCCCACTCCGGCGACTGCCGCACGCACCACCTCCGATCCTTGACCACTTCCCATTGGCTCCAGGATGAATTACGGGGATTTAGACCCCTATTTTCTCCTATTTTTCCTTCACCTATTTAAACCCCCCATATCCTCTTGAGCAAGGGAGGTTAAGAGGGAGGAGTTTCTTGGGTTGGAGAGACTCAGAGGAGGTTGGCAAGCGAGTCGGCTTTGAGGAGTTGAGCGGGCACAGAGTCAGAGAGCTTCAGGAGGAGCTTCAAGAGGAATCCTTCGCACTCCAAATGGGCTTGTCTTCTTAACCCTCTCTCACTTTTTCTCCTTTTTCACTTCATTGCATTCCCACTTTCCATCCATTCCGTAACATTTCCCTCTCTCACTCTTCTTTCCACTGTCAACACATCACTTCACTTTTTACACACGAGCACCCTATCTGCATGCATTCATCTTAGGATGACTTAGCAATCCTTATTTACCCCCAAAGGTTTCAAACAAAAAAACGGGAGGTGGGTGGCCATAACATATGATCACCTTCCCTCCCCACCACCCATCCGGTGCGTCTCCCTCCGATTTTAATTAGTTTTTTGTATTCTTATGGATAGATTCTGCATATCACAGTTTTACCGGGTTATTTTCCTCTCTTGTTTTGTCTTCTCTTTTCAGGGGCTCTTACCAGATTCTGTGCGCGGACTACCGAGCTCTCCCCCTTCGGCCGGCCGGAGGCGGAGAAGAGGAACCCACTATCCCCGCTCCCTCAGAACGCGATCACTCTTACAATCCTGCGGAGCACAGGGACCGAAAGGTAATGCTCCTGGCGATCACATTTTAATTTCTAACTCCCTTTAAATCGCCACAGTGCTAAGACGAACGGAGGAACCCTCGATCCGAAGCCCGCAGCCGCGGTGGGGGACGTTTCGGGCGCCTACAGGGACATCTCCCCGCTACCTAATAACTGGCATCCTCTTCCTAGGAACCATCTAATCACCTACAATCACAAAATCGAAAAGTTCTAATTAGAATCTTAAAACCTAAAACCTATACTACCGTCGTGCCTGTACGGGATAATGTAATTATTTGCCGGGCTTACAACATTTAACCTACTTATTCATTTATTTGCCAGACCGAACGCTCTGATACCAACTGTGACGACCCGCCACCCTATAATCCGGGAATGGGTACCGAATCTTTAATTTGGAGCCAAGCCAAGATCTAGATAAGTCTAGGAAATAAATAATTAACTAAGCTAAACATTCACATCGCATTGAACTGAAAAGGAAGCGCAAGAATTAAAAGTTATTACAATGCGACACGACACAGCAAATAATTACATACTCCAACTGAAAAAAAATAATTAAGCGTACATGTCAGAAATAAGATAACAACTACGTCGGGGCATACCCCGGAACAACAGCTGCTGGCGCGCAACTCTAAGCAGCACTCTCCTCGTTAAGCCTGCCTGGAACCCTCACTTGAAAACCGCAGGGGTGAGTCTCTACGAAAAGACTCAGTAGGGATCCTTCGATCCCCACTGCCCACTCACGCACCTACAAGAGCAGTAGCACAGATAAAGGTAAAGTAAGCAAGTAAAGCAGTAATTACTACTCCTAAATCTCGATATAAATCACATGCATTCGAAATATAACATGCATATCTCTGAAACCATTCTACCAGGGAGCCTACAACCAACGTCTCGGCAAAACACGCCAACCACACAAACGAAAGTGGAAAACACCGACCCGCTGAGACCAAACAGTAACCCCTCGGATAGCACGCTAGCTACTCCTGCCCAACTGGCTTAGGTGGTTACTCCTTCCCCCAACACGAGTGACACTTCACACGTACCTCTCCGACACCGGTACTAGCTAACCCCGGGGTTCACCAGGTGACCCTCTCTCACTAGGCGTCACCCCGCCATTGCTCCCACCGGCGCTGTGTTCCTCCCACACCAACACAGGGTGTCAAGCGCTACAACTGTCACTCTAGGTCCACAGTAGCACAAAACACAACACAGTGCGATTGGTCACGTGAAAAGTCCACGGTCGCACGAAACACAACGCAATGTGATCGGGTCACAAGGAATCCATCGTCATCGAGTATATTTAAAGCATGCATTAACTGAACTATCTAACAGTGTAAACACATATTAATAGCATGAATTAATGTGATTCTGTCTTGAATCGCGTCACCCAAGGCCGACGCCATTCAAGCCTCCTAAACTGGTTCATGAAATCTCGGCCTCAGAATATGGCCTAAAACGCGTCGTTCCGGGAAGTCGCCATTTGAAAAGGCGTCGCTGTCCTTGGACGCCGTTCACAACAGAAGTCCCCTCTGACAGAAACTGTTATCGGGATGATTTTGCCTAAATGGCGTCGTGCTGGCCCGTCACCATTCTGAATAGCGTCGTCCTAGCGCGACGTCATTTAGCGCCAGAAACCAAGTTTCTGCACCTCGACCCGAGGGTCCTCTTTAACCCCAAATTTGCCCTAAAAACATCCAAAATAGGGAAAATGAAAATGGAAACCAATCCATCATAGAAAAACCCACAAGTCCACATTCATAGAAACCACCATAACCATCAAGAAGGCCCCTTAACATGCTTATTTTACCCAAAAACCCCATACACGCATCATGCTTCAAAGTGGGAAAATATGGTTTTAAGTTGAAACACCACGGGGATCGTCACCCTGCCGGTTGCTCGAACTCCTCCAAGATCCAAGCCGCCAACCCGTCTCGCCCCCACGCTGCCGTCGGTACCGCCGAGGACGTCGTTACTCTATCGGGACACCGGCCTCCATCCGGAGAGAAAACGCTGCGGAGGAGGTGGTGGTGGTAGTGGTGGGAGTTAGGAGGTCGATGGAGTGGAGGGAGAGATGAAGTGGTGGGAGGACAAGAAGGAGGGGGAAGAGAGATCGCCGGAGCCGCCGGGGAAGAGAGGAAAGAGAGAAGGGAGGTGGAAATGAGAGAAAGGAAGGAGGGTTCGCGGGGTCAAGCAGAAGCTGGATAAAACGCGTCGTGTGGCACAGACGCCTATCAGTTGACATGACGGGCCGTACTGACAGAGACTCTGAAACGCGTCGCCCAGCAAAGACGCCTTTCAGACGATAAGACTGGCGCCGTACACTGACAACCCAGGGTTGTACTATGAATGGCGTCGTCCACCGAGGACGCCGTTCAGACGACACGACAGTGGCCGTACTCTCGCGACCCGAAGCCCGCCCACGTGGCACAGCCTAAAACGCGTCTACATTGCTGGACACTGTTTAAATCGTGTCGAGCAGGCTCGACACGAAACAGAATAGAGTCTCAGCCCCATCAGGGCCTGAACTATCGGATCCGACCCCAAAAACTGACCCGATAACCGGATCCGAAACCTCAGTCCTTACATGGCCTCCCTGGTCTATAGAGTTATGGTGCTATTGGGTAGCATGGAGAAATCCTTGGAAAATCTGCACAATGGCTCCCATATCTAGGGATGATGATGAAGGAACATGTGTAGTACTCTGGGGCTCTGGACTGACCCTTACGGCCCTACATTCCTCCCTCGTCCGTTAGTCGCCATAACCTATAGGACAAGTCATAGATTAGTCTAAGTTTAGTTAGGTCTGGACTCCTAATTATACTACTCCTGGACTTGTTGTACATGCTTTTAGTGCTCATCCTTAACCTTGCTTTGATACCACAAACTATGACGACCCCCTGTCGGCCGGTTCGGTCATACCGACGTACCTCGACCCGAAGGGACCCGTTAGCAGCGAGAACAACTCGAACATGACTTGTATAGTTAAGGTTGAACAGTTTGCATGTAAATAAACAAAACACTTCATATTGATGTCATACACAGTGCATTACAGTACGTCAAGTCCAGGGATACAACTTGTAAGTTACATAGGGACTGGACTTACAAAAACAAACTCTGCTCAACTAAACTAAGATCGTAGAGATTCCTCGTTTGTCCCAGGATGGTCCTTTCCTGAAAGGGGGTTAGATAGTGTGGGTGAGTTTACTAACTCAGCAAGCACGTGATACCACTACATGGCTTATCATATATATAAATGTAAAAAGACAATATGATATTACTACATAATCATGGCATGATAGAATATAACATAACAAACTTCAACTATCATAGAGATCATGACAATTCACGGCATGGTCAAAAGATCATAGTGTAGTATGGCATGGCGTGAGTATAAACATAAAGATCATGGCATGGTGTGACTTAATCATAACATAGCATCATGGCATGTCATAAGTACAAGTATAATAGGGGCATGGCATAAGTATAAGCATAATAGGGGCATGTCATAGCTTCATGGCACAAAGATCATGGCATGACAACATAGTGTGGCATCATATGATGGTGTGAGTATTATAAAGATGATGGCATAGGTAGAGGCATAGGCATAGGCATAGGCATAGCATAAGCATAGGCATAGGCATAGGCATAGGCATAGGCATAGCATGAATCTTATCACTTGTTTAACGGACATGCATCTAAACCACAACATGAGGAGGTTGGCATAACATGCAGCCAGCGGTAAGACAAATGCCCATTGGCACTTCCACTGTGTAGCAGGAGGACCCACCCGTCCCACCTAGACCAAGAGAACCGTACCCAGGATTTACCCATTTGCCTCGGGTTGCATTTTTTCCTTAATGTCCGCCACACAAGGATGCTTGTAGGATTTAGACGTATAGACTCCTAAGGTGGTACTATCCGTAAGCATGTTCGATTTTAACATGGGAGACTTATAGAATGGGATTTTACGTATGGATTTAGGCAGGGGTTGGGAGTCCATTTAGGCTCTTATGTCATTTCGGCACCATAATGGCTTAGTAGCATCTACTTAAATTTGTAGGAAAATACGTGTTTGAAAACAGGCCACTTGCGATAGGAAAATAACAATGGAGAAGGAATCATGTACTAGCCTTTAACCAGAAGCTTTCGTGGACACAACAAGAAACTCCTTTGCGTGCGAAAAACCCTCGCGAACAACTCCCGTTCTCTCTCTAAATCTTTTTATCTTCCTCTCTTCCTTTCTTCCTCTCTCTTTCTCTTTCTCTCTCACTTTCTCTCTCTAAACGTGGGTGAAGAAGGAAGGAAGGATGGGGAGGAAGGGAAGGGGCTACCCCCCTATTTATAAGGGTAGGCATGGCATCAGATGGGGAGATGTGTCCCTTTCTTAAGATAAGGATTGCTTCGATTTTTGACATGGGGGGAGGGGGGGGTGAGGTGGCATGGTTTCTTGGAGGCCAATAAACTTTACCATTATCCTTATCCTTTAGTACTTTTTCATTTAAGTCCCTATATCTTTATAGTTAGCTTCATACTCTCATTCAACACTTCTTCACCGATTTTAACTTCTTTTTGGTGATTTGAGGACACTTCTAGAAGTCTTACAAATTACACTTATGTCCTTATAAAAATCATCTATTGCTTCATAAGACATGAACTTTTCGAAATTGAATTTATACTTTTTTGGTATTTGCGAATACCTCCTTTTTCATAATTATGTATATATGGCATGTAACTATAATATTGTAGGTCCTTACAATAACGAACATGCATCCAAGTCATAACATAAGGAGACGAACAAAACAAATACCAAAATATCCAAATAAATGATGCATATGTCTGATAAGTACACATTTTTAGATAAACAATAGATGAAATTTACACACTATATTGTCAATTTTATGTACAAAACTACATAGAATGATAGATAAACCGATTATACTTTCAAAATGTTAATTTTGCAAAATTCGAATGCCAAATATCATCATTTCATGGATTAAGTAAGTGTGATAATTTTATTTCCAATATGAGCTTCTCGACAATTATTTAATGTACATTTGAATAACTTATTGATTGCTGCATGACCTTAACTGTTATTTTATGTGGAAACAGGACATGAGCAAGCAGATGGCATAGTGGTTAGAGCACTCGAATGTGGGTGAAGTGACTAGGGTTTGAATTCTGGAAGGAACAAGATTGTATTTTTGCTCTTCAAAATGTGCCCAATGCCAGCTAAGAGAGAGAGAGAGATGGAAATTTCGAAATTCAAATTCAAAAATAATATTTATTGTTCTTAAGATTTGGATTTCAAATTTCAAAATTCAAATTTTGAAAATAATATTTATTATCTAAAATTCAAATTTCAAAATAAACATTCATGGTTTTTAAAGAGGATCCACTAATTAAGGGGGAGCTTAATAGCCTATTTATTTGTTACGCCCAGGATCCGGTTCATTTTTTTTTTCTTCTTTTTTTTAAACTCGGAATCCAACCACGTAATCTCAGAACAAATTCTACCATAACGAACATATATGAGAGCTAAACAACCACAAGGTGGTTTTAAATAAATGCCATAACCATCATGTAACCTAAAATATCCAAATATAGCCAACACCAAAGTTAAAAAATTACAATTTCCATCAATTGTGTAAAAATTCTCAATCTCACCAAACAAATAAAAATACATCAATCACTCATGATCCCTATTACATCAAGTCTAAGAAAGCTGTAAATTCAATCTAAATAACCTCCTGAAGATGTCAAATGCCTCAATCAGAAGTCTTCTCAAATTTTGGATTCTCTTTCTCATATCTGAAAATGTTAATAGGGTTTATGAGTACAACCACTCAGTAGGCTTCAAACAATCCACATGATTTAACATATAGTAAACCTTACAAATCATGTTATACAATTATACTAAACATGATCTTATACAGTTCTACATATAGCTTAAATAAAAACATGATGCAAAACATGGTCAGATATAAATTATCAAATCAAATATGTTTTCTAATAATATAAATAGATCAAATAACATATAGCATATATGGCATGATCGAACTCATATCAGACATATCAAATTCTACTAGCCATGATCAGAACGTATCATATAACATATCAAATTATCAGGATGTTACGTATCGCCGTCCCCAGAGCATATGTTATATCAAATAGCAATTATCATGACGTAGTAGCTTATCAAATCCGATTCATATAATGGATCATATAGTTAAGACATATTCATATGATTACAAAGGGATAACCGAACAGGATGATCAAAAGATCCAAATGACTAAGCTGAATTAAAATGAATATATGGAGTAAGGATTTCAAATTTATGTGCCAATTAAACAAATCAAATCATATCATAACGGACATGCATCCAAATCACAACATAAGGAGCCAAACAAAACAAATACCAAAGCATCTAGGCAAATAATGCAAAGGTCTTAGTCACTGCGCAGAACCAGAGAGTCTAAGTCCCACCCAACTCCAAACCGTCAGGGCGTTACGTATCGCCATCCCCTGGTTTTAGTCGGCCGGAAATCAGGATTTCACCCATTTGCCCTCGGGTTCCAAACAAAATACCCTATCTAATATGGATGCTTATAATGGAATCGGGCCAAATATCTCCTTAAGATAGTAATGTCCAAGCAAAGTCAAATAATTATGGCACAATCAGATTCATAGAGATCAAATAATAATAAAAGATGGGCATAGATCTGAAAATTGAATTATCAAATTGATAAGTACATATAAGAGTTAAAATACATACTTTTATATAGAAAATAGCCACTTAGACAGTAATCATCGTCATATATATGAAAAATTAGAGTAAGTTGATCAAAATAGGTTGTTGGATAGAAAATATAGTCAAAGGAATTTTCTTAGAATTTTCAGAATAACAAACATATTTTTCGGCCATCAAAACTGATTTTCAGAGCTAACAAATCAACAATTAATCCGAATAATATCAAACAGATTCAGAAAATTATCAAACTTGGATAACATGTCCAAAAGGTCATATTTAAAATGTGGACATAGTTTCATCAATTTATGGATTGGTTTGCTATGATTTTAGATTCTCACTTTGATTCAAAGAATCCAACTTAAATAGAATTCCAGCAAATCAAAACAGAGGGTAAACTGAATACCAAACGAAGTCATAAAATTCTAAACCTTTACAGAGAAGTCAAGGACAATATAAAAAATGTCTCTACAAAATTTGGTATGATTTGGATTTGAATCAAAGGAGATATAGGATTCACAAGTTGAGATTTCAAAACTGTCTGGGCAGATTGTATAGTCTGAAAATAGTATTATGGAATAAATATCAAACAAACTCCGAAAATTATGAAATTTATTGGGTATTAAGATAATATGAAAAATAGACTTTTTCAAAAGTTAAGCTCAATTGAGCATCAGATCAAGGAGAACAAATATCTGTAATTCGTATGATCATAATTTAAAACAGAACAGATTGAACGGACAGATTACATAGGCTGAAATAATAATCATGAAATAAATAGAAAACAAGATCACAAAAATCTGAAACTTGAATATCATGAAGTAGACATATAGATCAAAGTTCTTACCAATTGATTTACTTTTTAAAGCTTTCGAAAATAACATAGTTTTGTAATACAAAATAGATCATGTGTACAGTTATCCACCTACCTCTTGAAGAAAAATCGGCTCTTGATTCTCCTATGGCTTCCTTGCTATCTATCCATGATTTATTCTTCATCTAAATTCTTTTCCACATTCTCTAAGCTCTTCCCCACATTCTCTAAGCTTACAATAATACAAAACATTGATTAAAATCAAACCTCCAAAAGAAATAAGCATGAACAACTCTATTCTCTCAAGAACATCACATGAACTTACCCTTTAGAAGAGAGATACATACTATAGAGGTTGAGGACGACCCAAGGCTCTATTTATACTTATTTACCCTCCTAATATAACCACCAACACCCTCTTTCTTTGTTGGAGTCGAACTCCCACTCCTCATAACTTAATCTCCAAGTCAAAGTCACTTCCTAGTCCAAATCGGACTCTGCTCACGCTACCTACAGTTATCTTTTTTGAAGACCTTTAAATTCATCCTCTTAAACATCCGAAGTAAGAAATACTTTCTTCTACAAAGTTTTAAAATTTTTTATTAACTTTCCAATACAACTAATTTCACTACTTTTGGACTTATATACAAGAAGATATGCTTGTCTTACTTAATTATGATTTTTATGCACGGAGTTATGCTTAAAATACTAGAGTTATGTCAAGTAAATATGTGTATAGAATCCTAGTCCAAGTGGGATTCCTATTATGACTTTCTACCCATTAATTAGAATCTTAATTATATTCAAATTTATTATGTTTTACTTCTAATCTAAGTCAAATATGTTATACATAACTTTTTAGATCGTGGTTAACATTAATTGTATCATCTTTTGTTTCCTAATTAAAATCATAATCCGATTAGGATTTGTTCTCTATAGGTAGCCCTTTCTAAAACTGATATTTGATATTTTTGACCTTTAAAACATCTGAATTAGTAAAAATAGTCTATGGATCTTTTTATTATCTTTCCAATGATATCCATTATGTCTTAATCCGAATTTTCTATAGAAAATTATAATTATTTTACTATGTTGCTGTCTAATACATCAATATAGAATTTGAACTAAATTAGTAGGTTATTCTTAGTAGTATAATTTGGGTTATTGGGTTTTCATAATTGAGTTAATTGGGCTGAATTAAGTTACTTAAGCTCAGTCATAGACTCTTATAATTAGTTAATTGGTCTAATTTAAATTAATTAAATTTATTAGTAGTTGTAAAAGTACGGGGTATAACATCCTCTCCCCCTTAAATAAACTTCGTCTTCGAAATTTGATAGATTCTAATAATCTATCTTTGTATTAATAGATTTTTCATACTAATTTCTAAGGCCATAGGATTTGATTAAGGACTTACTCAATCAAGATAAAGTCACTACGACAAATAGATCTATACTTGTGGAGTGTTTGTAATATGATTAATATACACTTTTGATTTAATGTGTCTATAGACTTGAGATCCGATTTAGTTAATCAACATAATTAATCAATAGATAAATTTATCCTGACATAGCTAAGGACATAGGGTGAAAAGAGATCGATGATTAACTAACTCTCACATAGTTGAGTATGTACCAAAATAATTAGAATATAGATTATCATCTTATCAATCTTTTCATGACTTATAATTACTCTTTAAAAGTACTTTGAATATCATAAGAATATGTCAATTAATTCTTATGGATATTTTCAACTTGAGATACATAAGAGTCCTAAAATCACATTACATTGTTAAAACTCATCTATACTTCGAACAATCACAATATTTTTGAGATCTAATAGAAATTATGAGTCATTGATGTTCTGCTTCCAATTTGATAGCTTTAAGAAGATTATCTAGTCCCTAATCAGGATAATGTGTTTAGCTTCCAAATATTCTTCATAGATCTACTCTCCTAACTAATTTACATATTATATATGCTTAGTAAATTTACTCATCACAGAACTAGAAGAATTTATATTTATATTTAAAGGTACATCCTAAAGGAGAGCATAAAAGGAGTTAAGTATATACCTATATGTGGCCTAATGGATCACTTAGAAAGGATTATGTACACGTCTCTAAGTATCTTCTTAGTGTTTTAATAAATTAAGAGGACACATTTATAGTATAGTACTACTATTAAATGAACTCATATCCAATGTGGTCTCCATACTTTATCGTACAAGTATTAATGATCAATGACATAGTATGATTCGAGTTACTTACTTCAAAATAGATCCTCAATATCCAACCAAACATATATTATACACTTAAATAAGAGTCATTTATGAAATTTAAGGGTACTAACTTAGAAGTAAATATAAGTAAATGTAGATGAATAAAAAACATTAATTAAATCTATGAATGTATGTTTTGGTCAAGACATCCCTTAGTACTAATTAAAAAAAATTAGGAGTAAGAATAGGTCAATCTTTAATGGGTTAAACTTAGTGGAAAGATGTAAGTGGTAGGAAGAAATACATCATGTACTTGGCTCTCCCCCTTAAAAAGATGAAACTTAATCCTTTTAATCCACATCCACACTAAGAATCCCCTTTGTATAAGTCTAATTATTAGAATAAGCTAAATGTGACATCTACATCACCTCCTTACTATAACTATAAACTAGATATAATCTAAATTTCTAATCTGACCTAAGATCATACTAATCTTAAACTTCATCATATCCTTTAAAATTGATCGGTATGGCTTATGATCAGATGGTTGTGGATGTTTAAACTCTCATAATTGCTCTGATACCATATTGTTACGCCCCGGATCTAGTTTTTTTTTTTTAAAAAAAAAAAAACTCAGAATCCGACTACGTAATTTCAGAACAAATTCCACCATAACGAACATATATGAGAGCTAAACAACCACAAGGCGACTTTAAATAAACGCCATAACTATCATGTAACCCAAAATATCAAAATATAGCCAACACCAAAATTTGAAAATTACAATTTTCATCAATTGTGTAAAAATTCTCAATCTCACCAAATAAATAAAAATACATCAATCTCTCATCATCCCTATTACATCAAGTCTAAGAAAGCTGTAAATTCAATCTAAATAACCTCCTGAAGATGTCAAATGCCTCAATCAGAAGTCTTCTCAAATTTCAGATTCTCTTTCTCATATATGAAAATGTTAATAGGGTTTATGAGTACAACCACTCAGTAGGCTTCAAACAATCCACATGACTTAACATATAGTAAATCTTACAAATCACGTTATATAATTATACTAAACATGATCTTATACAGTTCTACATATAGCTTAAATAAAAACATGATACAAAACATGGCCAGATATAAAATTATCAAATCAAATATGTTTTCTAATAATATAAATAGATCAACTAACATATAGCATATATGGTATGATCGAACTCATATCAGACATATCAAATTCTACTAGCCATGATCAGAACGTATCACATAAGATATCAAATTATCAGAGTGTTACGTATTGCTGTCCCCTGAACACATGTTATATCAAATAACAATTATCATGACGTAGTATCTTATCAAATCCGATTCATATCATGGATCATATAGTTAAGACAGATTCATATGATTAAAAAGGGATAGCCGAACAGGATGATTAAAAGATCCAAATGACTAAGCTGAATTCAAATTAATATATGGAGTACGAATTTCAGATTTATGTGCCAATCAAACAAATCAAATCATATCATAATGGACATGCACCCAAACCACAACATAAGGAGCCAAACAAAACAAATACCAAAGCATATAGGCAAATGATGCAAAGGTCTTAGTCACTACGCAGAACCAAGGAGTCTAAGTCCCACCCAACTCCAAACCGCCAGGGCATTACATATCGCCGTCTCCTGGTTTTAGTCGGCCGGAAATCAGGATTCCACCCATTTGCCCTCGAGTTCCAAACAAAATACCCTATCCAATATGGATGCTGATAATGGAATCAGGCCAAATATCTCCTTAAGATGACAATGTCCAAGTAAAGTCAAATAATTATGGTACAATTAGATTAAAGTCAAATAATTATGGTACAATTAGATTAACATAGATCAAACAATGATAGATGATGGGCATAGATCTGAAAATTGAATTATCAAATTGATAAGTACATATAAGAGTTAAAATACATACTTATATACAAAATAGCCACTTAGAGAGTCATCATCGTCATATATATGAAAAATCAGAGTAAGCTGATCAAAATAGGTTGCTGGATAGAAAATATAGTCAAAATAATTTTCTTAGAATTTTCGGAATAACAAACATATTTTTCGGCCATCAAAACTGATTTTCAGAGCTAACAAATCAACAATTAATCTGAATAATATCAAATAGATTCATAAAATTATCAAACTTGGAGAAAATATCCAAAAGGTCATATTTAAATTTTGGACAAATTTTCATCAATTTATGGATTGGTTTGCTATGATTTTATATTCTCACTTTGATTCGGAGAATCCAACTTAAATAGAATTCCGGCAAATCAAAACAGAGGATAAACTGAATAACAAACGAAGTCATACAATTCGAAAACTTTACATAGAAGTTAAGGATAATATAACAAATGTCTCTACAAAATTTGGTATGATTTGGATTTGAATCAAAGGAGATATAGTATTTACAAGTTGAGATTTCAAAACTGTCTGGACAGATTGTATAGTTTGAAAATAGTATTATAGAATAAATATCAAACGAATTCGAAAATTATGAAATTTATTGGAAATTAATATAATATGAAAAAATAGACTTTTTTCAAAAGTTAAGCTCAATTGAGCATCGGACCAAGGAGAAAAAATATTTGTAATGAGTATGATCATAATTAGAAACAGAATAGATTGAACGGACATATTACATAGGCTGAAATAATAATCATGAAATAAATAGAAAACAAGATCACAAAAATCTGAAACTTGAATATCATGAATTAGACATATATATCAAAGTTCTTACCAATTTATTTACTTTTGAAAGATTTCAAAAATAATGTAGTTTTGTAATACAAAATAAATCATGTGTACAGTTATCCACCTACCTCTTGAAGAAAAATCGGCTCTTGATTCTCCTATAGCTATCTTGCTATCTATCCATGATTTTTTCTTCATCTAAACTATTTTATACATTCTATAAGCTCTTCCCCACATTATCTAATCCTCTAATAATACAAAAAATTGATTAAAATAAAACCTCCAAAAGAAATAACCATGAACAACTCTATTATCTCAAGAACATGACAGGAACTTACCCTTTAGAAGAGAACTGCATGCTATAGAGGTTGAGGACGACCTAAGGCTCTATTTATGCTTATTTAACCTCCTAATATAACCACCAACATCCTCTTTCTTTGCTGGAGTTGAACTCTCACTCCCCATAACTTAATCTCCAAGTCAAAGTCACTTCAGAATCCAAATCGGACTCTACTCACGCTACCTACAGTTATCTTTTCTAAAGACCTTTAAATTCATCCCCTTAAACATCCGAATTAAAAAATACGTTCTTCTAAAAAGTTTTAAAAATTTTTATTACCTTTCCAATACAACTAATTTTACTATTTTTGGACTTCTATACATGAAGATATGCTTATTTTACTGACCTACTATCCTGAATACTCCGAACTTAGAAACCTGGCAGATTTTCTTCATGTCTAAAGATGTTCTAATTCCGATTAGGAAACGACTTATTTTAAACATGTGTTCTTCATGAAACTTCTATATATTTGAGTCATAGTTCTAATGGGAGTTGTATTATGATTTTTATGCACGGAGTTATGCTTAAAATAGTAGAACTATGTCAAGTAAATATGTGTATAGAATCTTAGTCCAAGTGGGATTCCTATTATGACTTTCTATCCATTAATTAGAATCTTAATTATATTCAAATTTATTATATTTTACTTATAATCTAAGTCAAATATGTTATACACAACTTTTTAGGTCGTGGTGAACATTAATTGTACAATCTTTTGTTTCCTAATTCAAATCATAATCTGATTTGGACTTGTTCTCTGTGGGTAACCCTTTCTAAAAATGATCTTTGATATTTTTAACCTCTAAAACATCTGAATTAGTAAAAATAGTCTTATACAAAGTTATGGATCTTTTTATTATATTTCCAATGATATCAATTATGCCTTAATCCGAATTTTCTATATAAAGTTAGAATTATTTTACTATGTTGTTGTCTAATACATCAACATAGAATTTGAACTAAATTAGTAAGCTATTCTTAGTAATATAATTTGGGTTATTAGGCTTTCATAATTGAGTTAATTGGACTAAATTAAGTTACTTAAGCTCAGTCATAGACTCTTATAATTAGCTAATTGGTCTAATTTAAATTAATTAAATTTATTAGTAGTTGTAAAAGTACGGGATATAACATTATTACCCTTTTTCAAATTCAAAATTTGGGGCTCTCTTCTATAAAACCATAGAAGGGGGGAGGAAAAAGACAACTTTTAAAATTTTTAAATTCTCTCACTCCTTCCATCCAAATATCTCTCTCTCCCAATTTCTCTCTCTCACTTTCTCCCTCTCTTTGCTACAGTGCCCGCAGGTACTGTAGCAGCCCCCTCTCTCTCTAACTTTTGTTCTCTTTCTCTCTCTCTCTCTCTCTCTCTACATCTCTCTCAAACCAGCGATTGTCAGGGCAGCAGGTGGACTCGAGGCACTGCAACTGACCACTAGAAGGAGTCCAGGACTGCCTAGGATCCGCGTGAAAGACTACGACGGCTATAAACATCAGTTTTCTCTCTCCACCGCCTCTCTCTCTAGTTTTTGAGTTCTCCATGTTACATTGTATTTCGAACATGTTCTGTAAAAGTTTCCTTATAAAAGTCATGTTAATTTTTGATTTTCAATGTCTCTGTAAAATTTCATATAGTTCTAATAATGAATGACACTAGCTTCTTTGAAAAAAGTTATCTTTTCTCCTTCTTTTTGTTCTACAACTTTTATTTTTTCTTCTGTTGATACTACTCAAACTTTATAGTCTACTTTTAGTTAGTGTTTTTAGAAGTAGTCATAGTTCAGTAGATGGTCTGATTATGCTCATTTAGGGGTGCTCCTTTTGTGAGTTCATAGTAAGTCCAATTAATTTCAATTCTTAATAAATCAAATCATCATGCTCCATCTTCTTTCTTCTCTGTTTTTCCTCTAAAAACTAAAGATTTTTAACTTTAAAAATTTATTTTCCTGTGGATTTGATCCAATCTCACCACATGCTATTTTTCAAATAATTATGTGGAAATTGAAATTTTAAGATTGATGTTTGAATATGCTTAATGACACATAATTTCGAGCGATCAATTTTTGGCGCCATTGCCGGAGAATTAGATTCTTAATTTTGATAATTTTGGGTCCATTTGTGTATATCCATACTCACATTTATTCTCTTCTTTTGCAGTACTTTGAAAATAAAAAAAAAGGAAGGAGAAAAGGAGATTTGGTGAGTTTGTTCCAACTTATCAACTATTTTCTTTTTATTTTCAGATTTTAGAATTGTCATAGAATTCATTCATTAAAAAAAAATAATCAGAAAACCAAAATTTAAAAAAAAGATCATTTCAAGATTAGGAATCAAATCATCATGTTTTAGGACATGCATCATTTAGAAATGCATTAGTTTTTAAATTTGTGTCATTTTAATTTATGTTGAGGAGTGCGGGAAGCAAGGTGAGTTCTCTCAATTGTGCCAATAACATGTTCATGCATTGTCATTTCATTTTTACATAAAACAAACTTGTTTGAATTGTGGTGAGCATCTCATTGCTAAAATACTTTAAGGGCATCTTCATAACAAGATAAGGTGGGGATTTCATCACCCTTGTTTGGTCCACAAACCAAACACACCATTTTTCATTGTCTCAAGCCCAATAAAAATCATATAGTAATTGTACCTAGGGTTCACACTATGATTGGACCGAGCTTTGAATTTACTTTTACTTTGGAGAACAGTGTTTAGGCTAGAGGTTACAAAGGCAAATGCCTAAGTGGACAAGTAGTTATTTAATTAGGTCCCTACGAAAGTAGGGGGAGCCTCCACCTATCTCACCTCTTACCTGGCCGATTGATCTATTGTAGGGGTGATTCATAGTGAATTCTAGTCATTTTGTGAAAAATCTCATTCTTAAGTCTAGGGTACACTTAGGTCATTAGGAATTTGTTGTTAACTTGTTTGTCTTTACATAAATAAATAAATAAATATATATATATATATATATATAAATAAAAATAAAAATAACAAAAATAACTATTCTCCTCTCATCTTGGTCTAGTGTATGTTAGGTAAAAGATCTTAAAATCCAGAAATTATCAATCCAATTCAAGAAATTGAGAGATACTTACATCACCAAACCAATCATCAACATCAAATGGCTGGAAATAATCAACAAATGCCTAAACAAATGAAGGAATATTTCATTCCTCAAGACTAAAATCCTTCATCTTGTATCCAATTGCCTAATGGCCATGCTAGTCATTATGAGATCAAGCCAAGTACCATCCAAATGCTCCCATCTTTTTATGGGAATACCAATGAAGATCCATATAAACATTTGGATGAATTCTTTGAGATTTTTTTAACCGTGAAAATTCAAGATTTCACGGAAGATGCCCTTCGACTTACCCTATTCCCTTTCTCACTTAAGGACAAAGCCAAATATTGGCTTGGAACGATAGAGAAGCCCATTAATACTTGGCCCGAAATGCAACAAGAATTCCTAAAAAAATTCTATCGTATTGGGAGAACAAATACCATGAGAAGGGCTATAACTGGATTCTCACAATTACCAAGAGAACAAATCCATGAATTTTGGGAACGGTTGAAGGAATTGCTAAGAAAATGTCCATACCATGGATTGTTTAGATGGCAAATTGCGCAAGCATTCTATGAAGGTTTAGATGCACAATACAGGCAAATGGTAGATGCATCGTGTGGAGGAGCATTCATGAGTAAAAGTGAGGAAGAAACTTATGATTTGTTTGAAATGTTAAGTGAAAATTCAATAAATCATGCCTCACTTTCATCATATGAAAGATCTGTGGGAACATCCAAATGGACTGGAGTTTATGAAATAAGAAATAGATGAGAATTTGAACTTAAGATAAATATCAATGCCTTGGCCCAAAAGTTGGATAAGGTGGACCTTTTGGCCCAACAAATGAGCAAAATGGATCTTATGGCCCAAAAGCTAGACCAAGTCCTAGCTTCGAATAATCAAGGATCTAATATCCATGCACAATCAAGACCATACTCAGAACCTTCTTCATCTTATCAAGAAGCTTGTAATATTTGTACCAGCCTAACTCACCATGTCAGTGAGTGTCCTACGGCAGCCCAATTGCCACCGTTCATCCAAGAACAAGTCTAAACAGCTCAGGGTTATTCAAATCTCAATCATGATCTATATTCTAACACCTACAACCCTAGCTGGAAGAATCGTCCTAATTTTTCATGGAAACCTCAACAAAAGCTCCAAACCCACAAACACAAAATTTTCAGAGTAGGGCCCATCAATAGAATTACTATCTAAATCAATCTTTCAGTAAAAGTCAACCTATCCAATCTCAAGTTCAAGCTCCTTACTTTCAGTCCAATAACAATCAGAATATGTTCTCCCAACCTCCATATCAAATCCCACAACATCAGCCATCAAATCAAAATGATGACAAATTCAATATGTTGCAACAATTACTCATGAATCAACAACAACAACAGCAACAATTGCAACAATTGGTCATCTCTCAACAACAATTCATTTCGAAATTAGAAGCCCAATTGGGTCACATGGCTGATACAATCATGAGGAGGGAAGTGGGCCCATTATTAAGTCAACCCATTGCAAACCTGCGAAACTATCCTCCGGGTTTCCAACATCAACCAATCCTACCTAATCCTCAAGCCTAACCTCAAATGGGCTCAAATCCATCAAGAGGCCCACAGTTAGAAAATGCGAAAGCAATTTTGGCCTTAAGAAATGGTAAAGTCTTGCCGGATCCTTACACAAACTAAAGATCTAGTCAACCCAATCCTGAACAGAATGAAGAAGAAGAAGAAGAAGATGATGAAGATGAGAATGAACAACCCAATATCAGTTAAAGAAAAGAAAAAAATGGAGGAATGTCCTAAGAATTATAAACCAAAAATCTCTTTTCCACAAGCTTTAGAGAATGGCAAAGAGAAAATGAAGCATCAAATCCAAACAAAAAATGAACAGTTAATGGACTTATTTAAACAAGTCCACATTAACATACCATTGGTTGATGCAATCCAACATGTGCCCACCTATGCCAAATTTTTAAAAGAACTTTATACTCATAAGAGAGAGCCCAAAACAAATCATAAGAATGTCTTTTTGTCTGAAAAGGTGAGTGCCATTCTACTGAACCAATTACCTAAAAAGCTTAAAGATCCTGGCACCCCTCTTATTTGTTTTGATATTAATGGACTCACATTTGACAAAGCACTTCTTGATCTTGGGGCCAATATAAACCTTTTGCCCACTTCTGCCTATGAACAACTAGATCTAGGAGAACTGAAGGCCACTCCTATTATTCTCCAACTAGCAGATCGATCAGTTAGAGTGCCACGAGGACTCATTAAGGATGTAATTGTCCAAATCGAAGATTGCTACTTCCCCGTGAACTTCCTTATCTTGGATATGGCCCCATCCTCAGATTTGAATCACACTCCAATCATTCTGAGACATCCATCCTTAGCTACAACAAAGGCAAATATCAATTGTGCGACAGGTAAGATGGACATTTCTTTTGGGGACCGGCAGATTGGGATCAATATTTTTCAAACTCCTAAGTATCCGGATTGGAATGAGGGTTGTTATATAGTGCTTGCCATGGATAATATGGTAGATGATAGTCCGGATTTAAAACATTTTCTCTTTTCCATAGATGAAAATTTGGGGTTTGAACAGTCTTTATCCTACACCAAGGACATTGATTCACTTTACAATTGGACTCACTCGCTTAGTCCTTGGCCTATCATTGAACCTATACCAAAGTTGTACCCTAGGCCAACACTGCCATCTCCTATATCTCCTCCTGAATTTGAGCACAATTCTTTACAGCCTGATCGCATGCACGACATTCATATGGTGAGACATGTTAAGTCGAGAGGAGAATTTCACATAAACCAAGGTCTAAGTGAAGTAAGCGTGAATGAGGTAGTCAAATGGTCAAATCAGACAAATCATCACTTCATGAGTAGGAAAACTATGGCTCTAAGAATATCTGAGCATGACACACAAAATGATATCAACAAATGAATTGACCCAGGTTGATAAGAGCTCATATGTGTCTGACTGAAGACGTTAAACTTAACGCTTATTGGGAGGCAACCCAATCTTCTCATTTTTATTTTGATTCTTCTCTTTTTCTTTTCTTGTTAGAAAACTGAGATCATCCACATTGGTGTACGTGGAGAAGCCTCTCACATACCTCAGGTTGTACCTTTCCTCATTATGGATTTCATGTTAAATAATTCTTTCCATTACCATGCCATTAAGGACAATGTCATTCAAGTTGGGGGGGAGAATCATAGTGCATATTGAATAATCGTTTAAAATGAATAAAATTTTTGAAAAAAAAAAAAATCTTCATTTTTCACACAAAATTTTCAAAAATTTCTTCATTTTCACACTCCAACAGAGATTCTTGTCCATCATATTTCATTTAAGATGTCTTAAACAAATCAATATTGAGTTAGGAAGTTGAGTAAAAGTTTGAATTAACCCCCCTCTCCATAAAGAGTCACGACGGGATCATTTTCACACACACACGGTAACTTGAAAAGAATGGAAAATCCTGAAAATGTAGAGTTGTTAGAGTTGACCCGAAGTGTTGGATTACCTATTCTGTTTTTATTTTTAGGTCAAAACGAAAGGGAAGTTAAGATTCGTAATAAGAGACCAATCTGCTTAACACTTTAAGGAGGTGGTCATCTAAAAAAAAAAGACAATTAAAAGTATGAAAATCAAATAAATATGTTTTAAAGGAGCCAAAGGAAGGACGATGGCAAAAAGTACACACCCTCCCCTCAGGCAAAGTGAAAAGGGTGACAAAAAGTATGCACTCTCAAAGTGCAACCAAATGAAAAAAAAAAAAAAACAATCGTGTTAAATAAAAAAGTCCTTCACAACAAAATAAGACCAAACCCTAAAAAGTATTGAGTTGGTACGAGAACCGAAAAGCGGGCCTAGCCAACTAATCCGGAGATCTCTTTTTCTTTTCTCCTCCTTGGATAGTTCTTCACCAAAGGTCAGCGAAGGCAATGATATACCAAATATGATAGAAATGAACTCCAAGTACCTCAAATGATATGTACAATCACCTGTCCTGATTCCAAGTATAGTAGGCGGGAGAACGAAAACTTGAATTCAAATTGCCTACCATTTTTAATAGATATCTTTTAAAATGAAGTTTGATTCTTTTTACTAATCATGATAGTCCTAATTTTTCAAATGACTGTATTGCTAAGGGACTAGTAATGATTAAGTTAGGGGATGTGATAAGTACACATTTTTAGATAAATAATAGATGAAATTTACACACTATATTGTAAATTTTATGTACAAAATCACATGGAATGATAGATAAATCGATTATGCTTTCAAAATATTAATTTTGCAAAATTCGAATGCCAAATATCATCATTTCATGGATTAAGTAAGTGTGATAATTTTATTTCCAATAAGAGCTTCTCGACAATTATTTAATATACATTTGAATAACTTATTGATTGCCGCATGACCTTAACTGTTGTTTTATGTGGATACAGGACATGAGCAAGCAGATGGCATAGTGGTTAGAGCACTCGAACGTGGGTGAAGTGACCAAGTTTCGAATTCCGGAAGGAACAAGATTGTATTTTTGCTTTTTAAAATGTGCCCAATGCTAGCTAAGAGAGAGAGAGAGAGATGGAAATTTTGAAATTCAAATTCAAAAATAATATTTATTGTTTTTAAGATTTGGATTTCAAATTTCAAAATTCAAATTTCGAAAGTAATATTTATTATCCAAAATTCAAATATCGAAATTCAAAATCAAATATCCCTCTCTAAATTCAAATTTCAAAATAAACATTCATAGTTTTTAAAGAGGATCCACTAATTAAGGGGGAGCTTAATAGCCTATTTATTACCTTTTTTCAAATTCAAAATTTGGGGCTTTCTTCTATAAAACCATGGGAGGGAGGAGGAAAAAGACAACTTTTGAAAATTTTAAACTCTCTCACCCCTTCCATCTAAATATCTCTCTCTCCCAATTTCTCTCTCTCACTTTCTCCCTCTCTTTTCTACAGTACCCGCGGGTACTGTAGCAGCCCCCTCTCTCTCTAACTTTTGTTCTCTTTCTCTCTCTCTCTCTTTCGCTCTCTCTCTCTCTCTCTCTCTACATCTCTCTCAAAGCAGCAGTTGTCAGGGCAGGAGGTGGACTCGAGGCACTGTAACTATTCTGAAAATGTAGAGTTGCTGGAGTTGACCCGAAGTGTAGGATTACCTATTATGTTTTTATTTTTAGGTCAAAACGAAAGGGAAGTTAGGATTCATAATAAGAGACCAATCCGCTTAACACTTTAAGGAGGTGGTCATCTAAAAAAAAGGGACAATTAGAAGCATGAAAATCAAATAAATATGCTTCAAAGGAGCCAAAGGAAGGACGATGGCAAAAAGTACGCATCCTCCCCTCAGGCAAAGTAAAAAGGGTGGCAAAAAGTACGCACTCTCAAAGTGCAACCAAATGAAAAAAAAAAAAACAATCGTGTTAAATAAAAAAGTCTTTCACAACAAAATAAGACCAAATCCTAAAAAGTATTGAGTTGGTGCGAGAACCGAAAAGCGGGCTTAGCCAATTAATCCGGAGATCTCTTTTTCTTTTCTCCTCCTTGGATAGTTCTTCACCAAAGGTCAGCGAAGGCAACGATATACCAAATAGGATAGAAATGAACTCCAAGTACCTCAAATGATATGTACAATCACCTGTCCTGATTCCAAGTATAGTAGGCGGGAGAACGAAAACTTGAATTCAAATTGCCTACCAATTTCAATAGATATCTTTTAAAATGAAGTTTGATTCTTTTTACTAATCATGGTAGTCCTAATTTTTCAAATGATTGTATTGCTAAGGGACTAGTAATGATTAAGTTGGGGGATGTGATAAGTACACATTTTTAGATAAACAATAGATGAAATTTACACACTATACTGTAAAGTTTATGTACAAAATCACATGGAATGATAGATAAATCGATTATGCTTTCAAAATATTAATTTTGCAAAATTCGAATGCCAAATATCATCATTTCATGGATTAAGTAAGTGTGATAATTTTATTTCCAATAAGAGCTTCTCGACAATTATTTAATATACATTTGAATAACTTATTGATTGCCGCATGACCTTAACTGTTGTTTTATGTGGAGACAGGACATGAGCAAGCAGATGGCATAGTGGTTAGAGCACTCGAACGTGGGTGAAGTGACCAAGTTTCGAATTCCGGAAGGAACAAGATTGTATTTTTGCTTTTTAAAATGTGCCCAATGCTAGCTAAGAGAGAGAGAGAGATGGAAATTTTGAAATTCAAATTCAAAAATAATATTTATTTTTTTTAAGATTTGGATTTCAAATTTCAAAATTCAAATTTCGAAAGTAATATTTATTATCCCAAATTCAAATATCGAAATTCAAAATCAAATATCCCTCTCTAAATTCAAATTTCAAAATAAACATTCATAGTTTTTAAAGAGGATCCACTAATTAAGGGGGAGCTTAATAGCCTATTTATTACCTTTTTTCAAATTCAAAATTTGGGGCTTTCTTCTATAAAACCATGGGAGGGGGGAGGAAAAAGACAACTTTTGAAAATTTTAAACTCTCTCACCCCTTCCATCTAAATATCTCTCTCTCCCAATTTCTCTCTCTCACTTTCTCCCTCTCTTTTCTACAGTACCCGTGGGTACTGTAGCAGCCCCCTCTCTCTCTAACTTTTGTTCTCTTTCTCTCTCTCTCTCTCTCTCTCTCTCTCTCTACATCTCTCTCAAACCAGCAGTTGTCAGGGCAGGAGGTGGACTCGAGGCACTGTAACTGACTACTAGAAGGAGTCCAGGACTGCCTAGGATCCGCGTGAAAGACTACGACGGCTATAAACATCAGTTTTCTCTCTCCACCGCCTCTTTCTCTAGTTTTTGAGTTCCCCATGTTACACTGTATTTTGAATATGTTCTGTAAAAGTTTCCTTATAAAAGTCATGTTAATTTTTTATTTTCAATATCTCTGTAAAATTTCATATAGTTCTAATAATGAATGACACTACGTTCTTTGAAAAAAGTTATCTTTTTTCCTTCTTTTTGTTCTACAACTTTTATTTTTTCTTTTGTTGATACTACTCAAACTTTATAGTCTACTTTTAGTTAGTGTTTTAGAGGTAGTCATAGTTCAGTAGATGATCTGATTATGCTCGTTTAGGGGTGCTCCTTTTGTGAGTTCATAGTAAGTCCAATTAATTTCAATTCTTAATAAATCAAATCATCACGCTTCCTCTTCTTTCTTCTCTGTTTTTCCTCTAAAAACTCAAGGTTTTCAACTTTAAAAATCTCTTTTCCTATAGATTCGATCCAATTTCACCACTTGTTATTTTTCAAATAATTATATGTGAAAATTAAAATTTTAAGATTGATGTCTGAATATGCTTAACGACACATAATTTCGAGCATTCAAGGTCTTAGTTACTGCGCACAACCGGAGAATCTAAGGTCTCACCACAACCATACAAGTGACAAATATGTTTCAAGAGGTAGCCCCCATGAATTCAAGAGGTTGCTCCCACTCAACATAGTACTTTGTCCTATGTGACACTTTGTATCTACCGCCTGGCTGGAATTTTACCTATTTCCCTTAGATTTCACACACAAAATGCCCTTATCCAATACGAATGCTTGTAATAGAATTGGGCCCTACAATCTTCTTAAGATGGAAATGTCCAAACATGGTCATACAAATATGGCACAATCATATAACAGAGAGCAAATGATGAGTATAGATCTAAAAATTTTAATTAACAAAGTGCTAGTATAGGTATAAGTTAAAATGCATACTTTTATATACAAAATAGACACTTAAAAAGTCAACATTATCATATAAATAAAAAATCAGAATAAGACTAATGCCAACAGGTTACTAGACATAAATATAAGCTTGAGGAATTATCTCAGAATTTTCGGAACAACAAACATATGTTTCGGCCATTAAGACTATTTTTAGAATTGAAAAATCAATAAATAGGCTGAATATTATCAAACAGATTCATAAAATTTTCAAACTTGGCAAACATGTCCAATAGATCATGTGGAAAAAGGTAGATAAAGTTTTATCAATTTTGGGATTGGTTTGATATGATTTTGACTCTTACTTTGCTTTCTGACTGACTTAAATAGAATTTCAGCAAATTGAAAACAGAGGGCAAAACAAATAGCAAATGGAGTCATAAAATTTTCAAACTTTACAGCGAAGTCAAGGATAATATAAAAAAAGTCTTCAGAAAATTCGACATGATTTGGATATGAATCAAGTGAGATAAAAGATCCACAAATTAGGATTTCAAAATTACTAGAACTGATTATATAGTTTGAGAAGAAAATTTGGGAATAAATATCAAAAGAAGTCAAACAATTATGAAATTTATTGGACATATTAAAATTTATTGGACAATATTTGTCAAAATTTAACCTCAATTAGACATTGAGAAAATGAGAATAAATATCTGTAACTTAGGGGATCACAGTTGAAAACAAAGCAGATTGAATGGATAGATTGTATATGCTCAGATAATAATCATGAAATAAATAGTAAAAAAAGTTATAAAAATATAAAATTTGATGATAATGAAATAGACATACAGATCAAACTTACTAATTGATTAGTTTTTGAAAAGTTTTAAAATAATATAATTTTTAATACAAATAAATCATGCTTAGAGTTATCTACCTACCTCTTAAAGAAAGATCGGTTCTTAGTTCTCTTATGGCTCCCTTGCTATCTATCTATTGTTCCTTTATCTTCTAAGCTCTTTTGCACATTCTCTAAACTCTTTTTATGTTCTCTAAGCCTCCAAGAACACATAATATTGAGTAGAATCAAATCATCAAAGAAATAACCATGAATCAACTCTATCATCTCAAGAACACCACCTGAACTTACCTTTGGAAGAGAGTTGTGTGCAATAGAGCTTATGCATAACCTTAATGATCTATTTTTATTTATTTTTCTTCCTAGTACAATCACTAACACTAACTTTTATGTTGGAGTCAAACTCCAACTCCTCATAGCTTAATCTCCAAATCAAAGTCACTTCTTAGTGCAAGTAGGACTCAATTGCCACAGCCTGCAGTTTTTTTTTTGTTGAAAACCTTTAAGTTGGACCCCTTAAACATCTGAATTAGGAACAACTCTCTTCTACAATGATTTATAATCTTTTAATATATTTCCAACGCCACTAATATCACTATTTTTGAATATTTTTATAAAATGTTATCCTCATTTTACTGACTTGCTGTCTTGAGTACTCCGAACCCAGAAATCCGGCAGATTTCTTTTTATCTAAAGATATCTTGATTTCGACTAGTAATTGATCTATTTTAAATATATGGTCTTAATACAACTTGTAGAATTTGAGCCTTCATTCCAATGGAAGTAGTCTTACTAAATTTAGAATTTCGTAAACAAAGTTATACTTAAAACGCCAAGACTATGTCAAGTACAGTATATAGAATCTTAGTTCAAGTAAGATTCTAATTGTGACTTTTTATCTACTAGTTAGTATCTTAATCATACTCAAATTTATTATGCTTTACTTTTAATTCAACTCAAATATGTCATACATAACTTTTCAGATCATAGTTAACTTTAGTTATATCATCTTTTATTTTTCAATTCAAATCCTAATCTGATTAGGACTTATTTTTTATAGTCAGCCCTTTCGAAAATTGATCATCGATATTTTTGACCTCCAAAATACCTAAATTATTAAAAATAGTCTCATAAAAAGTTATTGATCTTTTTACACTCTTTACAGTCACACAAACCATGTTTTAATCTAAATTTTTCACAGAATGTTATCATTATTTTACTATGCTACTATTTAATGCACCTAAACCAGAATTCTAACTAAATTAGTGGATTATTATTAATAGTTTAATTAAACTAATGGGCTTTCATAATAAGGCTGATTGGACTAAATCAAATTACTTAAACTCACTAATGGACTCTTATAATTAGTTAATTAGTCTAATTTAAATTAATTGAATTCATTAGTAGGTTGTAAAAGTATAGGACATAATAATTTTAGGGACGGTGATAAACTGTTGCTATTTCATTTTAACATCATCGGTGGCACAAAGGCGCTGCTAATGTATTAGCAACATGATTATACGTGACGGCGGAGTGATGACTAAAGGGCTGTCTCTAATAACTATTAGCGATGACTTTTGTACTTTAAGCTACGGCTCACAACCGTCGCTAGTGCTATTCATCCTTGTAGTGATCCATGGAGGGATTGAACCCTTATCCAAGGGATGACATGTTCCCCTGCAACTTCCCCGCTACTGGTATCTCTTGAGCACCATCATAGTAGGATAGTTGCCAATCTCTTAATGACTGTGAACTAAGCCTTGTTTGGCAGTATTGAGAGGATGCCATAAGAGGCGGCATCCTTAGGTGATAGCATTCTTAGACTTGATCTCGATTTTTTTTTGATAATACTGGAGTTGTTTTATATATTGAAACAAAGATTTTTATAGTTTTATATAATAAAGTAATATTAAATTTTATTTGATGTAATTTAATTTTGAAAGTTCTTATCATATAATACTTTGAAATGTGTAGTAAAACCTCTCAAGTGCAACATATAAGATCTATGATGGACAAGTAACACGTATGTAGTGATTTGGCTAAGTTGGTTTGATAATCTATTATGATGGTATTCATAGTGATAATGCTCAAGTTACATGTGAATATGCACATCCTACTATTAGTCTGAAGTATTGATATGTGATACAAAATCCTCTCAAACAGATGGGCTGTTTGATATGATATGAGTTTGACAGGCATGTGGATGCTCATATAGGCTAAGCTGAGAATAAGATAGATTTAGGAATCTTGAAGATAGATAACCTATTATGGTTGAGAGTTATAAGATAATAAGATATAAGTGAAATTTCTCCTATGGATTAGACTAATAAGGCTTAGAGATTATGTTCGATACAAGTACTATAACATTAGTTATGTTAACAAATATGTGCACATGACAACATGACTTATGATGCATATGATGACATATTTGATACATGGGCTTAATTAATTAGCCACTCTTTATGCATGTGGAATTTGCATCTTAAAAGATATAACTAATGTCTGGATTTGAAATGTTAGAAATCTAATTAAGAAGTTTATGAACTCTTATGTGAACTTTGATTAGTGAAGGGGAGGCTACTTGGAAGCCCAATATAGGTCCAATATACGAGGCCCAACGGCCCATAAGGGCCCAACAACTACACAGTCTACATCAAAGAAGGTTCCCAGGATAATGACCAAGGGATAGTGCTTGTTAGTGAACACCTAGAAGCCCAATAACTGGGAAGTCCACACAGTAATTGGGAATTCATTCCCTCCACCCACTGTAAAGGCAAATAATCTTTTTTTCGACTACTGGCTACGAGGAGCTAAAGAAGTTCTTAGGAGGACTTGTCTACTCTACGCCCTCTCTCGGTTGGTGGCCCTTCCATGTGCTAAGTACGGGAAGGAACATGCCTATCAGCTTTCATACACTTGTGGCAGTTGTGCCATTATAAGGAGGCTCTCCATTAACATACCCTTTCAATGATAAGTCAACCATCATTATGAATTTATGGTGCCTTAAGTCCAATCACATTCCTCAATAGGAATACGCCTCTAAAAGAGTGATTTGTGCCCACTAACACCCGAACTTGACTCCACTAACCCAGAGGGCTATGCATGACACCCCTACGACTCCCCAAGGAGGCCACATGTCCTTACGAAGCCTAGGCCCATGGGGTGTGTGGCTACTTCTTCCTACAAGGGACAACTCCTATTTAAGCTTTAACCCTCTGCCATACATAGGTCTACACTCTAAAGCACACTTGGTCTCAATTTTTGTCTCCTTTCCCACTCAATCCCTAACTTAAGCATTAGAGGGTTAACTCCGGGTATGTCATGCCTCTAATCCGGTCGAGTACATTGATTCACATCATATTTGGGTTTGTTATAGAGGCATAGAACAAAACACACAATCTGATATGAAAGGTAAGGCTAAAGGTTAAAAGCCCTTATTATGTTACATAACAAATTAGTGTATTACAATCCATAACCATAAGGACTAAAATAGATGACTAAATAAGCAACCCAAAAACCTCTTGACTCTCGTGTCAACAATGTACATAACTGCTGTGAACAACCTGCTACATCAAACTATGAAACTGAAATCTAATATCTAACTAAGATATTAAAACTCCCCCAAAAGTCTGATTCCTCAACTAATTGGATCTTCAAACAATCTCTCCTGAAAAATGTTTGGTTAGATTTATGAGTTTCAGTAGGTATAAATTCACACACATGACATATCATATAGTAGCTTTGAAATCAAACTACACGTATATTCTAAGTGATGCGGGACACAAATAGGTTGACACTCTAAGTAGATGGATCAACAAGCTATTAACCTAACATTTGACTATCTCATGGATTTGGTTGATTCACACTCGCAATTAGTAATCCTCGTATAGGATCTGCGGTGGTCGGAAGGCTTTCAAGCCCGTAGATATAACCCACTGGAGGGACGAGTGGGACAAGGTAATTGTGGAACTACCTTCTGAAGGGGAAAGCCAATACCAATGGGGCGGATCTATATGCTCATGGAGCAAAGGTTCTCGTTTGCCACTCTCTCTCCCAGCAGCAATCACAGAAGACAATAGTGAAAGATAGACGCTCTCATTCACTCACGGCACGTATAATTGAGTAAGATACGGAGTAAATAGAATGACATGGGACAAGGCTTGGGCCCAACTATTGCAAGCATGATTAATCAACAACTCAACCCTCTATGCGATTAACTGGCTCACTTGGCGACTCCATTTAGTTTACGTGGTGAACTCGTAAATCGAGCAGTTAAGCACACCCGTAGTTTAGACCACTTAAAGATAAATGGGCTAGGAGAAGCTATGTCTCCACATTTGGCTTTGGATATAACCACAATTAAGGGATCTGATTTGACGCTCTTGGAGCATGGGTTCTCACAAATATTCTCTCTTCCAACGGCGATAGACATGAATTTGGTGGATTTGACATTCTTTCTCTAACGACGCAAAGCAATGAAAGCGAAGACTAGGCAAACAAGTAACATATGAGGAAGGGCAGTCATGTACCCTATTGATTTGTGAAAACCAGACCCAGTTGGAGACGTGGTGGTGCGCTAAGATGCGCGTCATTGTATGTGCAACATCGGTGAAGATTCCCTGCAAAAATTATTACAAACAACGCCAAATGCCTTACGCAGGAGGGGTGGACTCAGGAAGGGGAATCACAAAGTAGAATTTGGGGAGGGGAGTTGAAGAGATTCACACAAAAATACTAGAAACTGAAGAGTTTTGTTACTCTCAGAAGCCGAAGAGACACCAATTGTAACTCTAGAAGATCAAAGGGCGTTTCGTAACTGTTGGAAGCCAAGGAGACCCTTTATCCTTGTTAGAAATGCTTCAGAATTCTGAACCAAGCATGGAAGACGAGGATGTCGATGTTGTTGTGATGGAGAGGTTGCCTCAAACCACTCTTGAATCTGTTGAAGAAGATGTTGCCGGAGAAACTCGTTGATCTGATTTGTAGATGACGAAGAAACTGCCTTTGAAGAAAATCTCACAGCATAAGTGGATTTCGAGATCTAAACAAAGGATGTTGATATAAGGATCAGATTTAGAAAGGGAGAAGAGATGAGCATAGTCTGCTAGGAAATGGGGAAAGAACGAGATGGAGGTGGTCTGTCAGCAAGAGAAAAAAAAGGATAGAGATGGGTAAACCATGTTTCGGAAGGAAGAAATGGGAGGGACATGGTCTAATCTAGGAGAAGGGGAAGGAGGGAGAGAGGGCCAAAATATGGCTAACTAAAGCGAGAGAAAGGAGGGGAAGAAGGTAGGGGTGATGGATTGGGAAGAAGGCTTCTCACCTCCCCATGTTGGGAGTTTCACAGTCACACAATGGCTTCTCACCATTAGAAATTATGAAACTGAAAATTTTCACTCATGCTACCTTACAAGAGGGGTGAGCCTCTATTTATAGAGAGCTCATAAAAACATATGACTTTTACGTCCTTTAAAAAAACAACAAAATCTTTTATATCCTAGTTAGACATTAAAGACTAAAATGCACGTGTTAACTCACTGGAATAACAAAGCAACGAAATGGGTCACAAGTGGGCTTAAAAGTGTTTTGTATAAGCCTAGAACAAACCAAAGATGCTTAAGATAACATAACTAGAAGTGTCCATTATCTCCAAGCCATAATGCGGGCTGGAAGTGCCCTTACCACAGAACCAACGTGGAGAGGGATGGAGCATCTACCAAGCCGATCTGCAAGATCGGCTCCACTTGGAGACGTGGTTGCGCGGGGATGCGCGTAGTGGCAAGGCACGCAACGTCGGGGAAGCTTCGACTTGCTCATTACAACCAAAACCACAAACCACCACGCATGGAGGGTGGACTTGGGAAGGGGATATTCACATAACTATAATAACTAAAACCAGACGCAGGGGGGGGTATAGACATGCTAATTTTGACATCATATTGAGTAAATTCCATATCACATAATAATGCCCCAAAATAGTCTGATTTTTAATCCTTAATTGATTATTTTTCTGGATTAACTGTCTGAATGACGTCGTCTAGTCACGACGCCTTTTAGTTATTAAATGAAATTGATTTTAACTCAGATTTTTAATCGAAATATGAAATTTTGATAAATAACGTCGGCAATTGTGGACGCCGTTTAGGTCTTCTAGTTCATTTTGATTTTTAATTTGATTTTTAATTATTTTTCTAATTAACTGAAACACGTCTTGTATTCCTGACGCCATTTAAGTTTCCAACTTGTTCGGTTTCTTTCTCCGGATTATCATTAGCTTTAATTTAGCTAAAAGGCATCTCTATTGGGCGACGCGATTTAGTTAATTACACATAATGATGATTTGGCTGAGATTATCTTGTTCTCTTAGTTTGATTAGCTTAAAACTCTTTCAAGTTAATCCATAAGCGGCCGTAGAGGCGCGTGGGGGTTATAACACTACTTCTATATAAATCCAAGCCCTTGGTCATTAAAAAAGGTTAAAGAGTCAAGTTAGAAAGAGTGAAAAAAATCATTCAAGAAGCTTCATTCTCTTCACTCTTTATCCTTTAAGATTCATTCAAGACCCAATGCTTCAAGGGGCCATCTAAAGTTTTTCTTTCATTAATTTCTTATTCATCATTATATTCATTCCACTTCATATTTACACTCACTCACATAGTCTTTTCAAATCTCATACATGCTATAGGGGTTTAAACAACATCAATGATTAATGATTTTGTTGTTTTGGTTGCATGATTAATGATTTTGTCAGGATAGATTCTACACTCCATTAGTTCTAATTAGTTTTTCTCCTCCTTTTCTTCATTTTTTGCAAGGAACATCAAAAGGAGCATCAAAAGATCAAATGGAGAACAAGAAAAGACGGAATTCTGGAGCAAAAAGGAAGATCCCCAAATCAAGTAAGAACAAGAGTAAAAATGGCTCTCTTTCTTCAGCCGGTTGAAGAGAGAGAATCAAGAACACGCATATCTCCCTCGTTTCAAACAGGTAAGCAATCAAATCTTTCTTTTGAAACATTTTAGTCAAAAGTTTCTAGCGATCACATGTTAGTTTTTAATTGTTTTATTGTCATTTAGACAACACCATGATTCATTATTCATAAACACCCAATTTGAGCACTCACAGCTTTTTAGCAATCACGATGGGACTTGGTCTTGCCGTCTTTTAAATATTTTGTTCTTGCTTTCATCATCGAGCACCCACAGTGCACCACTTGTGTCCCTCGGGCACGTTTTTCATCAATTGGTGAGTTTGGTTACATTTATCCCATCGTGCACTACGTGCACACCCCTTGTGCCAAGATTTTGCCCCCCGTTTGATTGTTTAAAGAGTTGTGATTGTGATGGGTGTGTGGTTGATTAGATTTTGTTTGTTTGCATGATAAATAACCTTGTTGAAAACTGAATTCGCATGATCTGTTAGTTATTGCTTTACCTTGATAACCTGGGAGGGATTGCCCTCGATTTTTTCTTTCTATTTATTGATTCTATAACCTGAAAAGCGTCTAGGAACAACGACACGTTTCTGAACCACGTCGTCGTATTCAGACGCCATTTAGGTAAAATTTCATGTCCGTTTGCTACCCGAGCTTCTGTGAAGTAGAAGCTACTGGATTGAATAGCGACGCTAGTCAAGTAGTTTCTTCTTTTGGTCATTAGTCCTCAGATTCTTGGTTTTATTGTTACTTATATTTATCTAATCATACATTAGAGGCCATCCAGGCCGTAGCTCATTTGCACTAGGGCTAACCCCCCCCCCCCCCCCCCCTCCTCCTTCTCATAGGAACACCTTCTTGACATCCTCACCTTTCTCTGATTGAGTCGGTCCCTCAATCAGACTAGAGTGGTTGGTGTTAAGACCTCCGTAAGTCTCCAAAAGCAAAGAATTCCTTCTTGTTCATCGGGTTGGTTGTACCAATTAAAGTCTTGGTTAGATATTCATATCGTTGTGAGAAAGAACCATAGAGTATAACGGTGAATAAACTGAACTGAAACTCGGATCCTACCCATTGAGAGAATTGGTGTAAAAATCTAAGTAATTTAACTAGGAATTCTAAAACAACGTAAACATCCACTTGTTTGCCTAATCTCTTACACAACTTGTTTGAACTTGATTGTCAAAAAAAATCTAATATCATGATGCTTCGATCAGGAAAATTTGTGGGTATGGTTGCTTACGAGCAGGATGCCATCGTCAAATACGAGGGAGATGCTAATGCCCCTTAGGAATTCGATCACTACTCTGAGAACGGAGGAGATGCTAATGCCCTCTGTAATACTGATTCCTATCATCCTGAATATGATGTGTAGTGCTCAAAAAGGGTGTGTGTTCATCATGCTATCATGTGTTTACTATGATTAATAATATGAAAGAAATTGTGATCGCTAGAAACTAAGGGCTTCAATAGAAAAGTGATCGCTTACTAACTTTACAAATCGGGAGAGTGTGGGGTTCTTTTGTTTTTCTCTTTTGGCCGGCCGAAAGAAAAGAGCCTTCTTTCCTTTTTACTCTTGTTCTTTAAGGGTGTTTCTCCTTCCGTCCAAACTCTAAGCCTTCTTCTAAATCTCCTTCAAACCTTGTAAGGAAGATTGAAAACAAAAGAAAACAAATAGATTAGAACTAAAGAGAAGTAGTATCTATTCTATCCAACAAAATTATCATACAACGGAACAAAAGAAATCACTTTTTTGTATTCTTTTAAACCCCTAAAGGATGTATAGGTATAGAAAAGATGAAGTGAATGTGTGTGATGAAGTGATGTAATGAAGAACTATATGAAAGCAGAAATTTAAACTATATAAATTTTATCAAAATTCAATGAAAACGATCAAGAAAAGAGGAAAAGGATGGCCCCTCCATACCCTTGGTCTTCAATGGGATTCAAAGGGTGAAAAAGATGAAGAAGATCAAGCTTCCCTTGCTGTCCACGTTCTTCTTCTTGAGGGCCTTCAAAAAACCTTGTAGGAAGCTCCAAATTCTTCAATAGCCAACTTTTTTTAAAGGTCAATGTCTATATGTATTTATAAAAAGTGATTTAAGGGTATTCTGGCCTTCAAAAAGACTCTCCTGCAGCTTAGACTTGCCCTAGATGATCATGAAGGGAATTAGAAATCCTTCCAACCTCTGGAACCAGATTATCTCGGCCAAATCATGTTTATCAGGAAACTCTTAAAATGCGTCGTTCAAGGGGGACGCCTTTTAGTTAATTAATGCGGCCTAAATAAAAATAAATCTGGAAAAGGAAGCCGAAATAGATTTTAAAAGCGAAAAGGCGTCGTCCATGCACGACGTTCTTTAGACAATTTAGGAAATTAACTAGAATTAGAAATCGTAAACCTAGGCGGATTAGGACCGAATTGGCGTCGTCCACAAGCGACACTATTCAGTTAAATCCTCCTAAATTTACTAATTTTAATTCCGAATTAATTTCTGCTATGAATCCAAAAGGCGTTGCGAATGAGCGACGTGATTCAACGAATCTCAAGAGAAAATCAATAAAAATTAATTAATGGTTAAATATCAGACCATTCTGGGGCATTATCATTGTGACATGAAATTTACTCAAGGGAGTGAAATGTACTGAAAAGGTGATGCCAAAGTGTGATGTGACACGCTGTCAACATCACATGATGTGAATCTTACTCAAAACAATCAATGAAGAAACTCGAAAATATCGATGGAATAAATCTTGTCTAGATGAAAGAAACAAAGGAAACAAAAGGTCGATCAACCTCCATGATTGGGAAGTACCCTAGGTCACAAACCTTACAGGTTTCGTCATGAAGAGCGGTTACCAGCCAATGTGGAAGTGCTGCAACCATGACGGATCTTTAGAGGAAATAAGAAATGTTGGGTGAGAAATCCAAGAAAGGATAGAATTCTAAGGTTATCTTCAAGCGAACCTCAAAGATAATCGAGATACTCAATTCATAATGGAATATGTCATATCACGTTGGGATTTATTGGATCAATAGTCTGAAATTTAATCAGGAATTAATTCTTATCACAATTATATCAAAGTCCTATATGATGCATGCTGGGCTAAAATAAAAACATAAAATAAAATAAAATATAAATTAATCAAGGATAATATTGTTAAATCATCATCAATGAGTCAAGATACCAATTCTTGCAATTCAGTGTTAAGCCGAAGCTTGTTTATCTACGTACCGTTTAACAAAAGCGGAACCATCGTCCCCATTAATTAACGATCCAACGGGGGAAATCAAATTCCACTTTCATCAAAATTACAAGGTCCTTCATATATCTAATAAATATTTATCATATAGTAATGCTAATGCGAATCAATTACATAAAAGAAATACCAGGGTAGAGATAACCGTCTTTTTAGTCATGGCTGGGACTCATGAACTTCCTACAATGGGACCTTAGTGAAATTCTCAGCTTCATTTTCACTTCTTTGATATTTCCTGTACTCAGAATTTCATCAGTAACTTCAAGCAAATTAAATATCATGCAATTACGAATTTTCGGAAAAATAACAGAAATTCAAAAAACTCATCAAATAGCGTAGCTGTTCACATACGTCATTTAAATGACGTCGCCCCGTCCAGACGCTATTTAAGTTACAGAAATTGTTCTCTGTTCTGACTTAAATCTGAACTCTACTTGCCTTAATGCACATCCCTCTTCTAATTCGGAAAGGGCTTCCCAATCCCGCAAATCAGTCTATAAAAACTTCATCTCTTCATATCAAAGCATTGTAACAAGCAATCAAGAGGTACTTAAGAGAAAGAGGTGAAGAATAAGAAAGTCAAGGAAATCAATTCAAGGAGGATGGATTTTATTTCAGACAAGAGGATGAGAAAGGCGATTAAAAAACTTTCTGAAGTGAAAGATCATCTAAGTGGGCGAAATGCTAACCTACAAGTAAGCTAATCTCTTCTCTAATCAATTCTTTCTATGCAACTCTCTACATGTTCTCCATATTCTACTTCTTCATGGGCATGATAGAACTATTCCAATTTCTTTCTTTATCTGAGGATATCCTTTCTTCCCTGGTCTAAGAAAATTTTCTTCACTTCTATAGGTTCAAAAACTTGTTAACAAGATCAATCACTCCATGCAATCTTATATATCCAAGTGGCATATCTAAGGATTGGTTATTCATGCCAAACATTACAAAAGCACAAGCATGGATTGGGCTGCAATGGGCGCTTTGATTTAATTATGACATCCACAAACTCATACTTTTCTCTTTGCCACGTTCGAAACCACCATCCTCTTAAAAGAAGTCGAACTCTTATTGGGTCTTCCTAAACTTAAAGTCAACAATGATGAACCTGATTTGAGTGAGATGATATTCATGAGGGAAATAATCACGGGTCAACAATTATTAGAAAAGATTATGAAGAATCCAAAGAAAATTCAAGGCTGTCTTACAAAGAAGGGAATCAATCTTGCTAAATTAGCTGAATGGACTCTGAAGAAGATAGAAGACCTCAAGGATGAAGATACAAAGAACGTGACGAAGGCATTCACCACGTGCTTAGCTGGAACTCTACTATTCCCTGCTCAAGATAATGTTCTAGAAGATGATCAGTTAAGTGCAATTAATAGGATTTTCGAAGGGAAGCAGATTAGCACAACGGTTCTAGCCTACCTCTACAGTGGGCTTTCTACAGCTTCTACAGGTCAACCTCATTATGGTAGCATGCTCCTCTTAGCTCTGTGGGTGGAATTCCACTTCAAGTTAAACCATAATGAAGAAGAAGTTCCAAGAATATCACAGGCGTATCAGCATAGTCTTATCTTCTATATTGCCAACATTGTGAAGTTCAATGACAACATGACCAATCGAGTGCCCAACCTCAAGACTCGGGCTAACTGGTGCGCTAATTTCAAGACTATGCCCATAACTGGATTTGAATCTACGCCACTTGCTCTCATGGAAAAAGCGGTTTGGGTGCGCCGTGGTGCCGGCACAGAGCTCCGATTGATCGGAGCGACCGAGTTCATTCTCTATAATCCACATCGCTGTCATCCTCAACTTGGCATGCCTCGCTATGAATTTCCAGAAATATCTTCTCTTTTACCAATCAAGAAGCGAGCATTGGGGACCGATGAAGATTTCGAGGCGATAGAGCTCATAGCTACTCTTTGGAACATCGGATTCACCCGTTGCATAAAACTTCCTCATGAGGCCAACAAAGAATTATGGAAATCATATGTAAAGGAACTTATGAAGATTCGTCCTTGAGATATCATTCACCCTCATCCAAATTTAGTGTATTTGCTTTATTCTCAAGAAGATATCATTCCTTAATACAATAGAAATCCTTCTTTAATGTGTTATAATTTATCTTAAATTTTTCCTTGAATGAAACTGTGATTTTTCCTCAAAACAAAGCAATTTAGGCTTACTTGGTCAAAATAGCGTCGCTACAAAGAGACGCCTTTATCCCAAATTTAGTTTTTGACAATTAATATTTAATCCTTAAAAGGCCTAAATTGCATCTCTACATAAGGACGCCTTTCACTTTCTCTCTCCTATTTCTAGAGATTTCCAACGATTTTCCATTGAATAGCGTCGTCCTATCAAGACTCTTTTCCTTGATTATTCCGTATTTCCGTGGTACAGCCCTGACCAAAAGAGGCGGTAATTTCCAAAAAGCGTTGTCTAAGGGGAATGCGTTTCACAAATTTCAAAAATTTTCTGTTGCCGCCTCAATTTGTGCGCCAATGAATTGCGTCGCTGTTTCAGGACGCGATTTAGCGAATTCCAACAGGGGCCGCGAGCCCGAGCCTCTTCCTTCCTCATTCTCCTCTCCTCGTTCTCTCACCTCACTCTTTCTCTTCTCTGACGATGACAAAGTTCTCCGGCGGTCTTCTTCCTTCTCCGACCATCTCTCGGCGGCACCGGCGAGTCCGAGGACCTTCCCCGGCCACCCTCTCTCTCACTCTCAAACTCCCTTTCTTTCTCCATCTCCTTCTCTAGCTCCTTTTCACGATCCTATGGAGTCCGACGGGCCTAGTGGCATGAGCGGGAAGCGACAGAGAGTTACTGCCGTCGAGGTAGTGGAGGTGGGCGAGGAGGAAGCTCCAGAAACGATGCCGACCGAGGAATTGGTGCTCATGGAGGCGGCGACCTTCATGGAGGCTGAGGAAGCCCCTCCTGCTGCTCAAGAGGGTGAGGAAGCGGCGGCACTGGCCGAAGAGGTAGGCCCACGTTTGGTAAACCTCGAAACACTCTTTTATACTTAAGTTTCAATTTTGGGGGGAAGAAAGAGGCCGGCCACAAGTTCTCGAAACCTATGGTGAAAGGCGTCTGGGGAGAGAGACGCCTTTTGAAACGCTTCCTTGCACCCTGACGTGATTCAAAAATGGTGATTAAACCTCAAAGTTAATTTAAAATTTTATTATTAGTGTTCTAACGATGATTCTGATCAATTATTTGAAAATCGCAGGGCACGATGAGAACTAGGATCTCCTAGGACTTAGTGATGACTGACGGATATAGGTGTCCTCTAAGCCAATCATTAGGCACCTATTTTATTCTGGTTCACTAATCAATGGCATTAAATTCATTATGTAGATTAGCATATCAATAATTGCGCATAACGAAGTCCATGAATATTTGTAATAGTCATTAGATTATGATGAGCTCATAATAATGAGACTGATGACTTAAAAACACATATTCTCAATTGTTCCTAGTCGTAAGATGTAACGACCCGCCACCCTATAATCGGAGATCCGATTACTAAATGGGTACCGAATCATTAATTTGGGACCAAACCAGGATCTAGTAAGTCTGGGAAATAAATAATAAACTAAGCTAAACATTTACATCGCATTGAATTGAAATGAAAGTGCAGGAAATTAAAATTATTACAATGCGACTCGATCACAGCAAATAATTACATACTCCAGCTGAAAGGAAATAATTAAACATACAGGCCAGAAATAAATAACAACTACATCGGGGCATACCCCGGAACAACTGCCGAAGACGCACCACACACGGCCGCACACGCCGCTCTAAGTCTGCTGGGAGTCCTCACCTGAAAACCGCAGGGGTGAGTCTCAAGAACAAGACTCAGTAGGGATCCTTCGATCCCCACTGCCCACGCACGCACCCACAAGTGTAAAGTACAGCTAACGGTGAAGTAACAAGTGTAGTGACAGGTACAATTCCTAATTCTCTACGTGAGAATACATGCAATCGCAATTATAATAATCATGCACATTCTAAACCAGCCGTTAGAAAATCTACAACCGTCATCTCGATAGAACTCGCCGACCGTGCAAACAACGGTGGGGAAAACCTCGACCCGCTGAAACCAAGGAGTAGCCCCTCGGATAGCACGCTCACTACTCCGGCCCAAATGGCTCAGGTGACTACCCCTTCCCCCAGCATGAGTGACTCTCCGAATGTACCACTCCGACACCGGTACTAGCTGACCCCGGGGTTCACCAGGTGACCCTCTCTCACTAGGCGTCACCCCGCCCACGCCCCCACTGGCGCTGTGCTCACGCCCCCACCAGCACAGGGTGATAAAGTGCTACAATGTCACTCCAGGTCCACAGTAACTGGAAACCCAACACAGTGCGATCCGGTCACGTGAAAAGCCCGCGATCGCATAACACACATAGAACCATCCGATCATGAGGAATCCATCACTATCGGGTGCACTAAAACATGTGCTAACCATCTAACTAGCAGTATGAACACGTTTTACTGGCATGCATTAGTGAGATTCTGCCTTGAATCGCGTCGACCAAGGTCGACGCCATTCAAGTTCCAAGTACAGGTTTATATAAATCAGTCTTCAGATTCTGGCCTTAAAAGGCGTCGACACCGGCAGTCGCCTTTTAAAAGGCGTCGACATCCCCAGACGCCATTCAACACGAAAATCCGGAATTTCCAAGAGCTTTATTCAGGGGATTTCTGTGATTAAAACGCGTCATGGATGCCTGACGCCATTCAAAAAGGCGTCGTCTACCCATGACGCCATTTAGCCACAGAATCCCCGACCTGGCAGTGTGCCTGTCAGTCGATTCCTGTCTAAAAGGCGTCGTGATGGCCCGACGCCCTTCAAAAAGGCGTCGTCCATGCATGACGTCTTTCAGCCCCAGGAACCAGGAACGCCCTAAACCCGAGGGCTCCCTATCCAACCCCAAATAACCCAAAAAATCATTCAAACTGGAGGGGAAACGGAGAGCAAGACAATTCATAGGCAAACACCCCCATAGAAAACCTAAACATGCTCATTCTAACCCCCAAAACCGAAGATCTACCACATGCACATCGAGGAAAACATGATTTTAAACACAACGCTACGGGGAACGTCACCCTACCGAACACTCGAACTCCTCCAAGCTTCACGCCGTCCACCCTTCTCGCCCCACGCCGCCGCCGGTACCGCCGTGGTCGTCCTTGCTCCACCGTGACGTCGGCCGCCGTCCGGAGAGTAGAACGCCGCAGTGGAAGTGGAGGTGGTAGTGGTATGAGTTAGGTAGATGATGGAGTGGAGGGAGAGGCGAAATGGTGGGAGGAAAAGAGGGAGGAGGAGGTGGTCGCCGCCGGTCGCCGGAGGAGGAGGAGAGAAGGAGAGTAGGAGAAAATGAGGGAAAGAAGGAGGGCTCACGGGGTTAACCAGAAACTGGCTAAAACGCGTCGACATCCACGGACGCCAATCAGGTGATGTGACGGCCGCTCTGACAAGATTCTGAAACGCGTCGTCCTATGCAGACGCCATTCAGACAACTTGTCAGGGCCGTACTCTGACACACCCAGAGTCGCAGTCTGAAAGGCGTCGTCCTTCGCAGACGCCGTTCAGACGACCTGACAGGGCCGTACCCACGCGGCCCAAGGCCAACCCCCACGGCACCCACGTGGCAGCACCTGAAACGCGTCTGCCAAGGTGGACGCCGTTTAAAACGCGTCGCCAGGTCCTGACGCGATTCAACTCAGAACTTCCGCCCCCCACAAGGGTTAGAACAACAGGGTCTGACCCGAAAACCGGATCCGAAAGTCTCGATCCTTACATAAGATGTTTGAGAAGGACATCAAACATCCAGTAAGACTAGTACAACTTATTCCAGCTCATATGATGAGGGTGACTGATCTCGTTAGTTACTCGTGTGGAGACAGAATGGTAAACCTGTAGGTAGTCAATGGGGAATGAGTTCACTGAATTGATCCGACATGAATCGCCGAATGGTAATTTAGCTGACTGTCAATCGGCTTGATTCATCGTCACAGTGCTGTGGTTGATCCTTGGACTTGAGACACAAAAGACACCTTGTCGGTGGACTTCTGGACTTTGACCTTGACCTACGAATCCCTATCTACGGCATCTCTAATAGTCAAGGATCGGGTCCAGCGGAAGACATTCGAAGGTGATTGTGTGTTCAATAAAGGATCGTTTGCTCTCAGGTAACTGGAGAGAGAATGCTTTAGAATAGATCCGCAGGAGTATCTGGCCAGAGCAGAAACAATATCAGAAAAGTTGTTTTCCGATATTGTATAGTGGAGTTTGATTCAAGTGAGTTGACCATCTAGGGTTTGACAGTTGACCATACCTTAGGTTAACTCAAGAGTATTGTGTGAACGAAGGATTATAGCCACGCGGTAACTGTAGACGGACAGGTTCCATGAGTGGGTTGCTGAACCCCATTGTCTTCCGGGATCATGCGGTGTTGCTTGGCACCCAACTTGATCAGAAGTCCGACCGAATTTACATGCGATGTTAATTCGGTTAAGTAATTAGTTAATATCTAGATATTAATTAATTACAATAAGTTAATAACTAGTTATTGGACTTAATGGACTAAAAATCGGACTGGTAAATGGGCCTAGAGGGTCACACGCAATAAGATTCTCAGTCGGTGGTACTTAAGTGGGATTTATATTAACTCGGAGACTTTCGTAAAAAGTCGCGCCGACTTAAAATATATATACGCACTGTTGAGAAACCCTAGGCCAAGCTCCAGGATTTCCCCATGCTGGCCGTCCCCTCCTTTCTCTCTCCTCCTCTAGGCGCTCCGTTCGAAGTGCCAGGACTGTCTTTGTCTCCGCCGTGCGTGATTCCCTAAATTCAGAAATTCCCGTCAGCGGGTTTTCGGCAATCGTTATGGCGACGGATCTTCAGCGAGCGAGCTGATGCGGACGAGGGAGCGAGGACGAACCACCGCGGAGGATCGCATGGATACCGCTGGAGGCCGGACGCTTGTGCGGCTCGCGGCATCGCCTCGACGGAACCGAGATGGAAGCGGATTTGAATCCGCGTACGATAATCAGATTACGACCCGGTTTTTCGTTCTGAATTGGATCAGCAGGCATCGGGCGGGATATTTTTTTCGTCATTTCCACTGCGTTCTTCGCGTCCCGCGCGGATACCAATAGTGACTGCCTATAGGGGTCTCTCGGACTTCCAGAAGGTGAAACTGGCGGAGATGGGGTTCAGGGAGATACTGGGGATCGAACCCTTTTGGATAGATTTAGTGCTACTCTAGGTGCTGAGAGAGAGGTGGCACGCTGAGAGGTAGGCATTCCTAATGCCCTGGGGACATATGATCCCCAGCCTCGAGGATGTGTGTAGGATCACCGACCTTCGGGTAGAAGGTCGGACAGTGAGCGGGATCACATATCTCGATTATCACGGACTAGCTCAGGAGTTGCTAGGATTAGAATGCACAGGGCTGGAGGGTTGAGAGTCTTGGACTCTCCTCAGGACTGCGGTAGAGAGATCCCTAGGACTGGAGGAGCCTAGGCAGCAGACCGATGAGTCCCAGGCCGAGCTGAGATCGAGACTAGCAAGAGCATCTAGCGCAGTGTATTGTCAGGGTCCTAGTGATAGGGTTAGAGTAGATAGGGACCTTAGGAGGTTCTTGGTGTTTTTCTTTGGTAGGCTTCTCTTTGGGACGAAGGGCGACTACATCCACTGTTGCTTCCTAAGCTTCCTTACTGATCTTGACCATCTAGGCAAGTATTCCTGGGGTGCGGCCCTTCTCGCTCACCTCTTCACTGACCTCTCCGCTGTCACACCTGACCGGGAGACCACTATCCGCGGCTTCACGCCGTTTCTTCAGGTACTTAGTTTATTTTATTTTTGTTTACTTCATTAAATGCTTACTATGCAATGCATGTGATCCTAACTACATGTTCTTTTATGCAGGTGTGGACATATTATTACTTTCCTCTAGGCCAAGTGAGGCCATCTACACAGCCGGCGGCAGTTCCACTTGCCCGGCGTTGGCGTCCGGTGGTAGACACGGCGCCACAGCACCATCAATTGATGGCCCTTCGCCGTTAGTTCCTCGACTACCCAGAGTTGTTGGTAAGTTTTAATTCTTCTCTTTCAATTATTAATTGTTTCATGGCTTATTAGAATGTTTAAACATTTAATTAAACACCTTATTAGAGTATGTTATATCAACATGTGTATTAAATGGTAAATGATTGAATGATGAATATTGAAATTTACATCTTATTAAATGTTTATTACTTTGAACATGACATAGTTTATTGATTCATTCTATTAATTATTTGATATGTGATATGCAATGTGACTAAACTATATGAATGCAGGTTATTTGGCGTCCGTACCTTGGTATGGACGATGCAGGACAGCCCTGGGTAGAGTAGGGGCGGGGCCGATTCGGGCGCCAGGTGTGGCTACACTGCATGAACGAGATTGCCCTCCTGCGCCTAAGGCTGGTGATGCGGACGCTGGGACTGCATCAGGAGTGGGTGGAGGAGGAGATCCCGGAGGGGATTGGGAGGACCATGCGGGGTAAATAGGTCCGCACCGACTGGAGGGCGAAATTCCCTGACCAGCACGAGGACTGGTATCGGTATGGAGTCCCGGTAGAGTCGTAGGCGGCGAGTAGCGATGCTTACCTTCAACAATACCGGACCCACTACGCCGCTCATCTTCGACTACTGCTTCCTTTTGATGTAAGTAATATGATATGTATGCTATGAATGCTTCTTTCATTTTATTAATTATTTTGCTTACATTTGTGAATGCATGACATATTATGATATGAATATGCAAGATGCGCGGGATGCCACTATCATCACCCTTCGAGGCCACCTCCAGGCCGCCAAGGCTCAGCTGGAACATATTCAAAAGGAGTTGAATGAACTGGTAAGTAAACATGCATGAGTTATATTATGAATATTTTCTTCTATTATTAAACTGTTTTGGCACTAATCCACTGACAATGGTCTCCTTCTTTTGTTACAGCGAGCCGCTTATACACATGCGGCCCCTCCCACTGATTCAGCTGCCGGTCCATCCTCCAGTTCTACTTATGAGGCCACAATCATCGATCTACAGATTCAGTTGGCCTCCGCTATTCGCCGCGCCACTCAGGTTGAGGACGATGCGGCCACTAGAGTGAGTCTTCAGCTTGCCTTCTTTATTTCATCATGAATCTGCTTGCTTGATTATTCGACTGACGGCGCTTTCTGCTATAGGTTCAGGAACTCATTCAGGCCTTCGAGAAGGCGAAAGCCGACTTAGAGGAGTCTCAGGCCAGGGCTTCTCGTGTCGCCGAGCTGGAGGAGCAGCTGGCGAGGCTTTCTACCGGCGACCTACCGTGTGAGCTTGCACGACTCCAGGTCCGATTTGAGGTTTTGACTGAAGAGAGGGATCATGACTAGTCCCGGTTGGAGAGCCTTCAGGGCCGCCTGTCAGTGGCAGAGCACGAGCGCCAGAGTATAGAGGCTCGGTACCAGCGTGCGCAGCAGCGGGCGTTGGAGCGAGGACAGGCGAGTGAGTTCACCACCAGTATAGCAGTATTCTCCGGCCAGGCTGGGCCGAGCATCATGGGACCACCACCGCCGCTAGCACAAGGACCGGACGTCCAGGACGAGGTGCAAAGCCAGCTGGACGAGGGCGCGGGGGAGAGCCAGTCGTGATGGCCATCATCATGCATTTTCTTTTCATTTTGAAGTCTTGTAGATGGACTTACATCTTGTACACAAAACTCTTTTGATATATGAAAGGACTTTCTTCATACTCGAGTTGTCTTGATACTATTCTCTACTGTCTTTCCTTTTCATGCCTGCACACGGCCTAAACAAACAAATTAAATACCTGTTCAGGCTTAGCCCCTTGCCCAGTTAAGTAACTGGCTACTTGATCCTATCCTTGGAAGAAGGCTTAAGGGGCGAAGCCTTTATTTAATGAAGGTAAATAAGGATAATTAAAAGGAAGTAAAATACAACATACAAGCATGCAAATGCATACTGAAAATAAAAGGATGCAGCACACATGATGTGACAAATAAATGCTAATTGAAATATTTTGTTTTGCAATTGTAATTTTGGAAATATCCAGTTTTTTTGGCGGTTTTGCTATATTCAATTTTTTTGTGATTTTGCAATATTCAATTTTTTTGTGTTTTTGAAATATTCTTTTGTGGTTTTGAAATATTCAATTTTTTTATGATTTTGAAATATTTGACTAATCTAAGGACCAGCATGGTACTTGGATCAAAATAATAGATTCATTTGTTAACTTAACTCCCAGATCATTCTCTAATATCCTAATCCAGATTCATTGTGCTTAAAATATGTTCGTAATCGTGATTCCATTCGATGGTCTGATCCTTAGTCAACCTCGGCCATTCCTCAAATTTGGAGTACAAGTCTTTAGAATGAAGGGAAGAATTGGTCTAGAAAGTCCGTGAGAGAGTTTCAGAGACTCAGAAAGATGTCCCTCCTTTACCCTATTATCCGTTAGGGTTCGGTCATTTTCACTTTTACGGGGTATTTAACGACCTTGCGCTCCCTTTTCGTTTGATTTTGTGGCTTTTTGAGGTAACATTTGTAACGTTGAGCAGCCTTTTGATTTTGTTGGCTTTTAGCTTTTGCTTTTGTGGTGCGGATCTCCCCTTTTTTTTTTTTGACAGCCTCCTACTAAGATGACGGATATTTTCGGTAGTCTATTCTAAGTCTCGTTCCATCATCGTGGACCGAGAGTAAAATAGAGGTTTTCTTTTGAAAAGAATGAGTTGTACTTTTTCACTTTTAGTCAAGCTTTCGGTGTTCCTCGAGCTTCACATCTCTTGTTACTCACGAACCAAACGTGTTTGTGTGCAATAATGCATTTGAATTAGATTACCAAAGACTAATAAGAGAATTTGAGTTTTCAAATTTTTCGACTCCATTGGTCCTTGCACCATACTGATTGCTTAAACTAAGGGTGGTACTTCTTAAGATACAGACGGTTCTAGGGGTGAGTTAACTCTTGCCCTTTTGCATTAACTAAACGATAGGCGTTACCAGGGAAAATATGCGATATGACATATGGTCCTTCCCAGTTGGGTAGGAGCTTAGAACGCGGACCACCAGATTTTACAAAGATTCTTTTTACAACTATTTCACTAACTTTAAACTTTCGTTCAATGACTTTCTTTTGATAAAAACGTGCTAATCTGTTCTGATATACTATTGCATGATTAGCGGCTGACCATCTTTTCTCATCTAAGAATTCCAGCTGAGCGAAGAGTGCAGAGTGATGCTCATTAATGAAAAATTCCTTGCTTAGTTGTACTCTTAATGATGGGATGAGGACTTCGTATGGAACTACCACCTCCATTCCAAATGTCAAAGAATAAGGAGTCTGCCCAGTGGGTGTGCGGATTGAAGTTCGGTATGCCCATAGAGCCTCAATTAATTTTTCTGGCCAGTCCGAAAATTTATTAGACTTACACGTTTTCTTGATAATTTTTATCAGAGTCTTGTTGGTTGCCTCTGCTTGGCCATTGCCTTGTGGATAATAAAGAGATGAATGATGCAATGCAATTTTATACCTGTTGCAAAGATCGTTTAATTCTTGTGATATGAACTGTAGTCCATTATCAGAGACAATAGTGCTTGGAATTCCGAATCTGGTGATGATGTTCCTCATGATGAACTTGCAGACTTTTGATGCTTTGATTTTCGTGTACGCTTCGGCTTCTGCCACTTGGTAAAATATTCCGTTGCCGTGAGAATGAAAGATTTTTGCTTGGTGGTGGAATCAGGATTACCAAGGGGTCCAATGATGTCAAATGCCCATATAGAGAAAGGCCATGGGAAGAAACATGATGGATTGAAGATACGGGAGAATGGATCTTATCGGTGTGAAGTTGACACTTGGCACACCTACAGACATATCCTACACAATCTTCTTCCATGGTTGGCTACTAATATCCTTGTCTAAATTTTCTTTAATAGCATTTATCTGTTAACATGGCCACCACAAACTCCGGCATGAGCTCCTTCCATGATCTTCCAAAGCTAATCTTCATCCAGACATCTCAAGAGAACACCATCAAATTCACATTTATATAGAGTTCCTCCAACTAAGGTGTATTTCTGAGCAACTCTCTTGATAGCCCTTTTCTCCTCAGTAGTGGCCTCTTCAGGCTATGACTGATCTTCACAGTACTTAGCAATCTCATAATACCATATGGTTTATCCTCATCTTCCATTTCTTCTTGCCAATCTAGCAACATAATTTCTTTCTTTTCTACAATATCCCCATCTCTAACTTTCTTCAGCAGTTTCTCTTTAATCTTAAGGAAGGAAGGGTTTTTCACGGCAAGAGAAAAATGCCAATTAACAATGATCGACTTAGATTGCCTGCTGATCGGGAAATTTAGAGAAGATGCGAGAGAAGCTAAAGCATCAGGTAGAATGTTCTGATTCCGAGGAACATGGACAAAGATCAGTTTGGTGAAAAGCTTGGCATAAGCTGAAGTGAGTTCCTAATAGGGCTTAAGCTTGGGGTCAAGGGTGAAACACTTAGTAAGCACTTGGCGAAGAATTAGCTGACTATCACCTACAATTTTCAGTTTGGTGGCACCATGGAGATGAGCGGCCTCGAGGCTAGCAAGGTGTCGTACATTTTTTAGGAAAATGCACTTGATCTTGATTTTTTGATTTAGATTTAGATTTGTGTTTATGCCCTTTACCTGACTCAATCAGATGATTGCGTAGTTCTTCAACCCGATCCCGCTACCCGTAAATGGAATAGCGTTAATTACATCCTCCTAAGAGGAAAACCCTTGATTAATCGTCGGAATATTAGAATAACACCCTTTAAAATGATATAAATAAAATATACAAGATTGCATTTGAAAAATGAATGAATTTCAGTTTTTTATTTGAGAAGAAAACTCATTTTTTAATTCTAGAGTTGAGTCTGCAGAAAAGTGTGCAGACTCATTTATTATCAATGAGAATGCTTGAATTGGTTGATTTGACTTTTGATTTGCAAGATGAGAGAAAATCATTTTTATGGTATTTTTTATTGAGATAAATGATATTTTTTGTGGCGATTATGATTTAGAATTTGAATATCAATTTTGGTTGTGTTTTATTGACAAGAAGTCTAATAAAATTTCTTATTGTGTTTTTTCAGATTTGGAGTAAAGAGATTTTGGATTTTGATTTGCAAGGTATGGAAAAGTATTTTTTATGTTTTCTTATTTGATTTGAGTGAAAAATACTTCAAAGACTTATGCTTTTTATGTTTTGAATTTGTAGGTTTTTAAAGAATGAACAAGGTTACAAAGTTAATTGAAGTGAGGCTTCTTTTAGGTATTTTTTATCTTTTGCAAAGGGCAAAAAATGAGTTTTATTTGATTTTTTGATTTACAGGAAGTATATAGTTTTATCTTGGAGTTTTTTATTTAATTTGATGATAATTAGGGTTGAAAAATTTAGATTTTAACAATTGGGGTTGAGTCTGCGCAGGGGAGCGCATACTCATTTGTCACAAGCTGTTTTTTACATTTCTTATGTAATTTCAAGGGGAAAAATTAGCATTTTTGTTTGGGTTTTGATTTGTGGAAAATATAGGTATCTTTAAGATTTTGATTTGATTTGAGGAGAATTTAATGGCTAAAATACCAGTTTTTAGAAATTTAGGGTTGAGTCTGGGCAATAAGGCATAGACTCATTTGTTGTCAAGGTGTTTTAGGCATTTTTTATATTTTTTGCAAAGGGAATTTTGAGTTATTATTTAGGTTTTTAACTTATATGAAGTATAAAATTTTTATGTGAATTTTTGGATTTAATTTGGAGATAATTTAAGGTCAAAAAGACCAATCTTGAGAATTTGAGGTTGATTCTGCATAGGGTAGCACAGACTCATTTGTCACCAATTTGTTTTTAAGGATTTTTTACATTTTTTCAAGAACAACTTGATGTTTTTATTTGATTTCCTGATAGATAAGAATAAATCTGATTTTTAGAGAGTTTTAGATCATCTTTAAGTGGACGGAAAGTTGATTTTTATTTTTTGTGAATTTCAAGGTTGAGTCTGCGCTAAGATGCGTAGACTCAAGTCTGAACTGTGAATTTTATCTTTATGAGTTGTTGTATTAGATTTTTGATGGGATAACTTGATTTTATATTTTGTTTGGTGATGATTTACAGATTTGGAGATTAGGGCATGATTTAGAGGCCAAGAGGTGAGGTTTTGTTCTTGAAATTGATGCGCAAACTCAAGTTTAAAGAGGATTTTAAGGAAGATTCTTAAAAAGATGGAACCTCCTGAGGTTGAGGCGAATTCCAAGACTTTCAAAGTGCTGGGGAGCTTCAAAGATCAAGGAGACAAGCAAATGGGTTTGAGTCAATGCAGGGGGTGCGCAGACTCAACTGAACTTGTAATTTTTTATTTATTTTGAGGAGATGTGGATCCTTTTGTAAATGGATTTTTATATCTGAATAAAATGGAGTATTTGGTATATGATTTCAAGAGATTTGTGCAATTTGATTTACTGTTTATTTGGAATGAGTCTATGGAAAGGGACCCGAAAGACCAACTCCCTTAAAGAGATATGTAATGGCTAATGGACCATAGGGGTGGCTGTAAAGGGGGGCGTGCCGAGCATCCAACCACTCACCCAAAGGGTGCCCTTAATGCCTTCAAGATGTAAGAAAAGCCTACAAGGGGTAATCCAAAGTATCTCTACATTTGGGGAGCAAGGAACTCCACCAATTTTCCTAGAGGATCACATATGACCATGAACCATGGAGGTGGCTATAAAGGGGGGCGTGCCGAGCATCCAACCACTCACCCAAAAGGTGCCCTTAATGCCTTCGAAATGCAAGGGTTATCCACAGGGAATCACCCATTCCATTTTTACATTTGGGGAGCAAGAAACTCCACCAATTCATCGGGACTTACGGGACATATCATCTAAATGAACCCATAGAAATGAGAACACAAGAATGATACCTTTTGTATGAGGGCCCTTGATGGGTTACCCTACATTGGATTGTTGGCACCTTTAGATCGGGACATCCTTGAGAAACATCGGAAGAAACTTAAAATCTTAAAACATATGACAAAATTTCAGATTAAAACATTAAGAGCTTAACAACCCAAAGTCCAAGCTATTTAGCACCTTCATTGGGCCTCAAAGGGACAGCCCTAGGTCCAAGGAACCTTTGGACAACTTGAGGGAGGATCAAAGAATTACCTCAAGCCCAAAAACCAAGCTAAAAGAGACGCAGACTCAAAAACTGCACACAGGCGCTGAGTCTGCGCAGGGAGGCGCAGACTCATGAACAATGAGCACATACTCAAGTTACTGTAGCGGTGCAGGCACAGACTCACCTGAAAAACTGATTTTTTGGGGAAAATAGATTTAAACCTAACCCAAATAATAGAAAATAAAGTATAAAAGGTACAAGACCTATAAAATATTTATTTAAAATATATTTTTAATGCATTTTTTTAAGAAAATATTATGAAGAACTTGAATATGGACATATGAAAAACTTAAGCATATTTTTTATCTTTTCCATGGATTTTCCTTCTTGGCTCCATGTTAGAGGGTTTATACTCCAAGAAGATCAACCCCAACTAGTGAGGAAACCTCCTTGAGAACCTCTAGGGCCTAAACCCTTAGCCATTAAAGGAAAGAAATCCACCCAAAACCAGTTCGGTTAGAACATAAAAACAGAAACTTATATCTTAAGATTCATGGAACTTGGGGGATTTCTCTTGATGTTTGGTCTTGGGGAAACATCATCCATGGAAGGGATGTGCTCTTAAGGGTCATGAAAGGCCAAGCCACCTTGAAAAAACCCCAAAATCAAAGGTAAAACCAGAAAATACAATGTTCAGGAAACCAGGACGGCAAAGCACATTTCTGGCCATATCTCCATATTTAGGGGGCTTTGAGGTTTAAGGAGAATATTTCTATAAACCAGAAAGGCCCCTCTATCATCCCCACACAAGAAACACATATCTTATGAAGGAAAAAATATCATAAAAAATACATAAAAGTTAGCAGACTCACAGACAGAGCAAAAATCTAAACATGTATTTCATTGCTTTCAACACTATGGATGAACATTAAGGGGGAGATAGAAGCTCCTATGAACATCAAAATGAAAGAAAACATTATAAGAAAGCAAGAAGACAGAAATAAACCCATTCTTCACCCCCACTCTACTTTGGAGAGGGGATGAGAAGGGAGAATGGCTTTAGAAGCCTACAATCTTGCTCTCTTCTTCTCCAACACTCTTCCTTTCTTTTTTTCCTTATTCTCTAACTCTGTTTTCTCCCTTGGGATGCAGGAGATGGAGGGGAATGGAGGAGGGAGACGTGCTCCTCCTTGGCCTCTCTCTTTTCTTTTTCTTTTTCTTTTTTGTGGGATTTTTGTCTCCAAGCTTTACTTAGAGAAGAAGGGGTTTCTTTTATAGATAAAGTTGGGTTACTTTTGGGGGGTATATTAGGCATCCATTAGCCTTAAATTAGGGATAAGAAACCCCTCTTAAGAGCCCTCCAATAAGGCCACAACACTTGGAGAATCTTCATTGGTTTTCCTTTTGCTTTTCACCTACTCTCTTCTAGAAGCATCTTTTGAAAGGGGGACTACTTTCTTTTCTTCTTATCCTCTTTTGGGCAGATCTGAACATGGGCTAAATGGGTAAGAATAGGGCATGGGGGGGACCATTTGGGGCCCTTTAATGGCTGTCACAAAATTGGGCCTTGGCCTTTACTTTTTTGGCCCAAATTGGCCCTATTGGGCTTCTTTTGCTTGAGATAATGGGCCTGGGCCTGCCCCCTTAGATTTCTTCATCATTTGGGCTCAAAGTAACCCCTTTTTGGCTTCATTTGGCTTGCAAGACTGAGCATGACTGTTGTCTATTAAATTTCTTCACTTGAACCTTCTTTGAAAAATTGTTTGGACCTTTTCTTGCTTGAGATATTAGGCCCGATTGTGCCATTCAATTTTCTTTGATTTGGGCCTTCTTAATTGATCTTTGGGGCTCTTGCCTTGTTCATTTTTTAAGTGACAACACAAGGAGAGCCTCGTATTCAGCTATGTTGTTGGTGACATAGAAATCAAGCTAAAAGGCTTGGAGAATGGTGACACCATCATGTGATAGGAGAACAATGCCAATGCCCTAACCATGAGAGTTCAGAGCATCAACAAAATGTAGAGTCCACATATCATTATCGATTCTGTCTATGGACATCAGTTCCTCATCCGGAAACTCTGATCGGATATGATCAAATTGAGGAAGAGGGTGATGAGCAAGATGTTCTGCTATAGCATGGCCTTTAATTGCTTTCTGCTGAATGTAGGTGATATCAAATTGGGATAGAAAGCTCTACCAACGTGCTAACCTATCAGTGAGGACGGATCTCTCAAGGAGAAACTTAATGGGATTCATCCTAGTGATGAGTTGGACTTCATGAGTCATAAAATAATCCTTCAGTTTCTGAACTACCCATATAAGTACTGCACATATTTTCTCCATCGTCGTGTATCTTTGTTCCGCGGGGTTGAGAAGTTTGGAGAGATAATAGGCTACTCTCTCCTTTCCTTCTTCATCTTCTTGTGCTAAGACAGCCCCCACCGCATCATCTAGAACAAAAATATATAGAATCAAAGGTTTGTCCAGAGATGGTGGTCTCAAGACAGGAGGACTTGCCAAATAATCCTTTAACCCATTAAATGCCTCCTGGCATTTATCGTCCCAATCAAACTTGACTCCCGACATAGTAAGCTCGTAGAACGGCTTACACCTTTGTGAATGCTGGGAGACAAAGCGGCGAATAAACTGCAACCTCCCGATCAATCCTCTTAATTCTTTAACATTCTTGGGCGGTGGCATCTCTCTAATAGCCTTTGCCTTGTTGGGATCGATCTCAATACCCCGTTTACTTACAATAAATCCTAATAATTTTCCTGATGATACTCCGAACACACACTTCTTGGGATTCATCTTCAACTGGTATTCTCTTGACCTCTCCAAAACCTTTGCCAGAATTCTTGCATGCTTAGCTTTAGTCTTAGATTTAACCAGCAAATCATCCACATACACTTCTAAGTCAATGTGCATCATGTCATGGAATATTGCCATCATGGCTCTCTGATAAGTGGCTTCAACATTTTTCAATCCAAATGGCATAACGACATAGCAATAAGTTCCCTAAGGTGTGGTGAACGATGTTTTCTCTTGATCTTCTTCTGCCAACTTAATCTGATTATATCCTGAGAATCCATCCATAAATGACAATGTTTCACAGCCAGCTGTGTTGTCAATGAGTACTATTATGTGAGGCAGTGGAAAGTCGTCTTTAGGACACGCCCAGTTCAAATCTCGAAAGTCAATACAAATTCTGACCTTCCCATCCTTTTTCATAATCGGGACTATATTAGCCACCCATTGCGGATATAAGACAACTCTAATGAATTTGGCTTTATGCAGCTTATCGACCACTTCTCTCATTTTTAAAGCCATTTGAGGGTGGAATCACCTTAACTTTTGTTTAACTGGACTAACTCCATCTTTCAATGTCAATCGATGTTTCACTAAGGAAGAATATAGTCCCGGCATATCTTCATAACTCCAGGCGAAAGTATCTTTATAATCCTTGAGTACTTGGACCATTGCCTCTTCGTCTACTTCAGACAGGTTCTTACTGACGAGGACAACCTTAGGTTTATCTTCAGTCCCTAGACTGATCTCTTTGGTAGGCTCTTCTACGGCAGCTAAGGGTTCATCAAATCTCTTCACTCTACTGGCATACGTCTTAGTCGCATCCTCGTCGTCTTCTCCTTCTTCATTAATAGGGTCTTTCTCATGTAACAACTTATATACCTCATACCCATCATAGACTAACTCATCAACGTCACATTCTTCTGGCATCTGAATGGGATCTTCTAACAGCTGAGGGATCTAAGAGCAAGAAAGGCATCTTAAAGCTAGATCCTAGAGGTATCTATTCGGAGCTCGTCTGCCCTTAGATTTCCTAGATTTCTTAATCTGACTGACCTACCTAAAACTATCCTAACCTAATGAGGACGAATAAGGATAAAAATCAAGGGGTACACGAGAGAATACAGGTGAATCCTCCCGAGAGAAGGGACAAAGCAGATCTAGAAGGGAATCTTGCCCGAAGGTCCCGCGCAATGGGATATAGTCGGACAAATATGAAGTTTCCTCAACGAGGATTTGGGAGGAAAAAGTTGACAAATTGGCATTTTTTTTTTTTTGTGAATTATCTAAGTTTATCATAAAGCAGGAATGGATATAAATAGGGGGAGAATGGAATGATGGAGGTAATGGCACTAGCGCCAAGGGATTGGGGGGATCATACAACAATATGTCCCAGATCAGATCGTAGATCCTCTCAAGATTGAGAGGAATTAGAGGACTAAGGTCCTGTGGGGACAGAGTAACAATAATAGGCGGAGCCCGTGGGATGTCTTCAGTAATGACCCGTGACCAAGTTGGAGTCAAGAGTAGGGTGCGGAACAGAGTGTGGAGGGTGAAAACATGAGAGGGATAGGTTCCTCTTCAGAGAAGATCAGTGGTGAATCCGATTTCATAAGGGTCATCCGGCTCCCCTTCATCAGTTTCTTCAGTCAGCAAAATCCTTTTATCAAAGATGGCCTCGGGCCTTTCAATTAATTCATCTATCAGTGGCGGCCACTTTGGTTCTGATGGATTTAAGAATAGCCTATTCAGTGCAATATACAGGTCCCATGTATCAAACCAGTGGTACCACTCACATTCTGGATCTTGAGTCTTCCTCCTCTTCATCGGCTGCAAAGCCTCCAAGGACTGGTATGTCAGTAGTTGTGAATAATGTCTATCCAGATCCTTCCCATATATATCATGCAGGTCAAAATGGGAGGTAATCACTATTGTATTATCGTGGTCATGCTGAATCACGGGCCCTTTAAAAAAATGAGTGGACAAGGTCCAAGTCAGGGGATCTCGATTTTCTTTGTAAGGGGTAACCATTGTCTTCCATATCTTCTGACCATCTTCGCCTTCTTGTTGTTCAACAATATTATGCCTCACTTTCTCCGGCCTATAGCCTAGGCCGCTGCCAGATATCCTTCTCTCATCTGTCACTGGTTTAGTTCTTCCTTGCAACCAGGTGCCCAGACTGTTAGTTTAGGAGGCCTACAAGCCAATCTAACAATGTAAATCTCGTTCATTTATTATCTTAATGGCATAATATTCATTATGTGTAAATCGCATTAATTATCGTTTCATAATGAAGTCCGTGAATATGTGCTATAGTGATCAGATTATTATGAGATCATACTAATGAGACTGATCACTTAAACACACATATTCTTAATTGTTCCTAGTCGGAGGATATCCGAGAAGGACATCGGATATCCGGTTAGACTAGTACAGATTACTCCTGCTCATATGATGAGGGTGACTGATCTCATAAGTCACTTGTGTGGAGACACTAAGGTGAATCTGTAGGTGCTCATTGGAGAATGAGTTCACTGAACTGATCAGACTGAATTGCTGGATGGTAGTGTACCTCACTGTCAACCAGCTTGATTCTATTGTCGCAGTTGCGTGGATGGTCCTTGGACCTGAGACACCAAGGACACCTTGCCGGTGGACTTCTATGCTTTGACCTTGGTTTACGAATCTCTAGCCACGGGATTCTAATACGCCAAGGATCGGGTACAACGGAATACCGTCGAAGGGAATTGTGTGTCAATAAGGAATCATTCGCTCTCGGTACTTAGAGAGAGAGAATGCTCTAGGAAGGATGCGGGAAAGTCCCTGTCCAGGGCAGACGATAATATCGGGAAAGGAGTTTTCCGATATTCATCAGCGGCATCCAATCCAAGTGAGTCGACCGGTTAGGGTTTGACAGCTCGCCATACCCTGAGTTGACTCGAGAGCATTGTACAAATGAAGGATTATATCCACGCGGTAACTGTCGGCGGAAAGGTTCCAAGAGTGGGTTACTTAACCCCAAATACCTTCCGGGTTCACGCGGTGTTGCTTGGCACCCAACGTGATCGGAGGCCCGGTCGAATTCGATGTGCGACATCAATTCGATTGATTAATTGATTAATAAAGGGTTATTAATTAATTAATAAAGCCAGTGAGGAGTCACTGGGCTTGTTGGGCCATTAACTGGACTGGTACTTGGGCCTAGAGGGTCACACGCAAATGATTCTCAAGGCGATGGATAAATAAGTGGGTTTTATACAAACCGGGGATTTTTATGAAAAACCGCGCGGTTAGTATAAAACATAGCGAACGGGCTAAGCAGGCCAAGCTGCTCCTAACCCTAGCCGCCCCTCCTCAGTTTCTGTCTTCCTCTGGCGTCCAGGTAGATCCAGATCTGCTCCGCCGCTTCTCTGAATCCCGTTCGACGGGAAATCGTCCGCGCACTGCGGCGATTATTGCGGCGACCGGCGGAGGCTTCGTGGGTTGCGAAGAACGAGGAACTCGAGGATATCCGTCGCGGGGAGGATCGCGTGGACTTCGCTAGAGGCCGGGCGCTTGCGCGGCTTGCGGTGTCGCACCGACGGAACCAAACGGATGCGGATTCGAATCCGCACACGGTGAGAACAGATAATCCGATTATCTTGAATTTTAGATTCCGAAACGGGAACGGATCGCTGTAAATAATTTTTTTTTTCCGCTGCGTGAGCGATCTGGAGAAACCGAGAAACCCAACAGTGGTATCAGAGCCAAGTTCCACTGTTTCTCGTCCCGTTTCGATCTCCGAATTAATTTTTCCTTGAAATTATTCCATGCTTTAAAACTCGATTTTTTGCTGGATCTGTGTTCATGAGATGAACACTAATAATCAGATTATGATGCTGCAATTTCGAATTTTTTTTTGGGGTTTATTTGCGTTCTTTGTTGGACGAAGCATGGGTCTTCAGCGGCCTAGTTCCCACCACCCCATGTGTTTGGGAGGCAGGCTGGACTTCAAATCCCTAAAGGGATGTCCCTGCTCTCCACCAGACTGGTGGCCGGCACTTGAGTTGCCTCTGGAGATGGCCGGTTGGTGCCCCATCTCCTTCTTCTTCATTCGGTTTCAAAAGGAATCTAAAAAATCAGATTTTAGGGAGTTTTGTGAGGCTTGGCCGGCTGTCTTAGAAGGGGATTCCGGCGACCCTGCCGGCGTCGGCGGAATGGCCGGCACTGGGCCATCGCCGGCCGGGGGCTGGGCGACGCTGGGGTGGCCGCCAGGCGGCGCCGTGGAGCTCTGCCGCCACCTGCTCCATGCAAGTTGTAGGTTAGGGCGTCGGGTGTGGGAAGGGGGAAGGCCGGCCCAGCCCCTGAACCGGTTCGACCGGGCTCAGGCCGGGCTGGGTCCAAGGCCTGGCTGAGCCAGCCCCGAGCCAGGCGCTTGCCTGGTTCGAGCGCTGGCTCGACCAGGGTCCGAGCCCCTGGCTCATCCAAGGTGGTTGAGCCGTGCCCTGTCTTAACCCCAATAAATCCCCAAAATTTCCCATTTGAAATTTAGTTAAAATTTGAATTAATTTTAAAATTTTCAAAATTGTTTTGAGGATTAAAATTATCATTCAATTTTAATTTAATTGGGCATTTATTAATGATTTTAAATCATTAACTTAATTAAGGATTTATTAATTAGCAATTAGTTATGGATTAATTAAGGTTAATATTAATTTAAGTGTTAAATTAATTATTGACCTTAATTTGTTTAATTTTAAGAGTTAAAATTAATAGTCAATAATTTTTTTTAATCTAATTGTTAGATTATTAATTATTAACACATCTAATTGTTAATTAATTATTTGAGTTAGTAGTTAATATAATTGTTAAATTAATAATTGACTTGAATGACTAATTTAAGTGTCAAATTAGTAATCTTTAATTATTAATGTTAGTTATTAATTTAAGGGTTAAATTAATTATTAACGTTAATCTTCTAATCTAAAAGTTAGATTATTAATTATTAATTAATTAAAGTTAATTATTAATTTAAGTGTTAAGTTAATAATTGATTTTAAATTAACTAATCTAAGAATTAGATTAGTAGTTAATTAATAATTAGAGTTAATTAATAATTTAAGTGTTAAATTGTTAATTAATTTTGATGGATTAATCTAAGAGTTAGATTAATCTTTAATAGTCTAATTGTTAGATTATTAATGGGGTTTAATCTAAGTGTTATATTATTAGAAATGTTCTAATTTGCATGGAATAATCTGGAATTATTAATTCGGAGTGTGTGCGCATGTGATGTGTGTTTAATGCTTTTAAATTTAGATTTAATTGCATGTTAAGTTAATAAAATGAGTTTTTCAAAATTCAAATACCAATTTTTGATTGGATCTCAGCTTTTTAAAAGCCAAAACTTATTTATTTTGAAAACTCATTTATTTTAGCCATGTGATGCACTGAATAATGTGTGGAATGTTTAAAACACACCGTGGTCATGGATATGCACTTAATTTATTATTCATGTGATGAATGGATTGTGTGGATCGTGGATGTATGTTTGATTATTAATTGTTAATAAATAGAGGTCTGCGCACCTCTCTCTCTCATACTCCGATGTATTTCTACCTCCCTCTCTCTCTTGTACTGGCCATAAGGCCTTCTTCAATTTACTTGTTAATTCTAGAATTAATGTAATATGATGGAGGCAACCGAAGAAGGAGCGATGACGATCCACAGCTGCAACCAGGAAGGCGAAAAGATGGAGATCTCTTGCCTATGTGTTTGCAGATATCTAATGTAATTGTTGTGTTAGATTGTGTGTGCGTTTGACTGTTGGCTCCAGTCAAACCCACTGTGCTATCTATGACCACACTAAAGACATGTACGTGATGCATTGCTTTTCTTTAGATTATGAATCAAAGCAGGTTATAGTATTTAGTAAATATATACGATATATTTATATACTATCACCTAGGAAGAGACCAATATAAAAGTTATCTAAATACCCTCAGATAAACTCTAAACCGTAACGCGAGTAGTTAAGAACTTACCGCGTGGTCCACCATCGTTATAGTCATAGGATTCGAATCACTTTAGGCAGGTTTGTTGTGCTATCCATAAGGCCTGCTTAATTGAGAGGAGAAACTGTGGCTATGGCATTAGATGCCTATAGATCGGGGTAGAGGAACCATGTAGCTTTGTTGTGCTATCCACAAGGGCTGCATGCAAATCTATGCTCGTCGCGTAATGATGGTTAGCTTAGACCAGGATTAATGGTTTGTTGTGCTATCCACAAGGCCATTAAATCTCTAGGGACCGAAGCTATGATCAGATATTGCAAAGAGTTGCAAGTCCCATGAGTTGGGTACTCTCTGATTGTATTACAGTTTGTTGTGCTATCCACAAGGCTGTAGTGCAAGTCATTGAGATTCTGATCCCCACTAGGAGACTGTCGGCGTCTCCCGTTCTGTATAACTGGGGATTATACAGTCTGTCGAAAATTAGTGGGAGTTAAACTTGAACAAAAGACCATGTCTTGTTTTAAATTTTAATAATTGAACATCTGCTAAATAGATTTTACTAATCTCCTGTAGGGAATTATGTCGTCGAATAACCCACTCCGTGGCATACTTGATGCCCTTTTGACTTACCTGATCTACTCGGATTGGTTTAGAAACCTGAAGAATGTCTTCAGATCTGAGCACATTGACTTTGTCCCTGGAGCCTATCCTCCTGCTGAATCGGCATTGGATGCCCCTGAAGCAGAGATGACAGCTAACGATAAAGGATCGAAGGACAAAGGTAAAAGAGTAGTGAAAGGTGACTGCTTCTACTATAAGCAGTATGGTCACTGGAAGAGGAACTGCAAGGAGTTCTTTTATGATAAAGCTCATGGAAGAGTGAAGTTGTCTGAAGCTTCAGATATCTATATGATAGATATCAACTTATCAGTTAGAGATTCCACATCTTGGGTATTAGATACCGGATGTGCTTCTCATATCTGCCATGATGTGCAGATGTTGACAAGTAAGCGCAAGCTGAGACAAGGTAAGGTGGAATTGAGGCTAGGAAACGGCGCAAAAGTTGCGGCCATTGCTGTTGGGACAGCAAACCTCCGGCTTCCATCGGGAGACACCTTACTATTAGAAGATTGTTATTATGTTCCTAGCATAATAAAGAACATCATATCAATATCTTGTTTGGACAAGATAGGATATAGGTTGACTATTGAGAATAGAAGTTGTTCGATTTATTATGGTAATAAATCAATAGCTTCGGCATCTTTAGTCAACGGTCTATATCTATTAGATGTTTCTCATTATAATCTTCATATTGATAATGCTCTTAAGAAGAGTAAGAATTGTGTGAACCAGGCCTACATGTGGCATTGTAGACTTGGGTACATTGGCGAAAGCAGGTTGCAAAAGTTACATAAGCATGGTTATTTAACTGCATTCGTTTATGAATCGTTTGCAACATGTGAATCCTGCCTTATGGGAAAGATGGCCAAATTTTCATTTAGTGGATATGGAGAACGTGCCAAGGACATTCTGGAACTAATACATTCGGATGTATGTGGTCCAATGTCCACCCAAGCCAAAGGTGGCTTTTCTTACTTCATCACGTTCATCGATGACTTCTCAAGATTTGGCTATGTGTACTTAATGAAGTACAAGTCGGAAGCATTTGAGAAGTTCAAGGAGTTCAAGAATGAGGTGGAGAGGCAATTAGGAAAGAGTATTAAAGCTCTTCGATCAGATCGAGGAGGAGAATACTTGAGTACTAATTTCACACAATTCTTAAAGGATAATGGTATACTTTCTCAGCTGACCCCTCCATATACACCACAGATGAATGGTGTATCAGAAAGGAGGAATCGCACCTTGTTGCACATGGTGCGATCCATGATGAGCTTTTCGGGATTACCAGTGTCCCTCTGGGGGTATGCTCTAGTGTCAGCAGCATACCTACTGAACAGAGTGCCCAGCAAGTCTGTGGCCTCTACTCCATATGAGATATGGAAAGGCAGGAAACCAGAATTTAAACATGTTAAAGTCTTGGGTTGTCCTGCTCATGTAAAGAGGCATGATTTAGACAAGCTGGAATCACGAACTGATAAATGTAGGTTTGTGGGATATCCAAAGGAAACATTTGGATACTATTTTTACCATCCTGGTGAACAAAAGGTGTTTGTCGCCAGGAAAGCTGTCTTCCTGGAAGAGGAATACCTTCTCCAGGAAGACAGTGGGAGTAAAATAGTATTGGAAGAGGTTCTAGATCCCCAAACGACTACATTATCATCAGATGAGATATCAGTTCCTGAATCTGTTCAGGTACACACAGATGAGCCTCGTAGATCTGGTAGAGTACCTAGACTACCTGAACGACATGTGGGACATATTGCTGAAGGTGAGTCTAAGGTAGCATATAATGAGGATGATGATCCTAAAACCTACCAGGAGGCCATAGAAGGCCCAGAAGCCGGGAAATGGCGAGAAGCCATGAACTCTGAAATCCAGTCCATGTACACCAACCAAGTTTGGAACTTGGAGGACTTGCCCGAGGGTATTGTACCCATCGGTTGCAAGTGGATCTTTAAGAGAAAGATCGGTGCTGATGGACGGATCGACACTTATAAGGCGAGGTTGGTGGCAAAGGGATATCGTCAAAGACAAGGAATTGACTATGACGAGACTTTCTCACCAGTTGCCATGATAAAGTCGATCAGAGTTCTGCTCGCCATTGCTGCACATTTTGATTATGAAATCTGGCAGATGGATGTGAAGACTGCCTTCCTCAATGGTAATTTTGAGGAAGAGGTGTATATGATACAACCGGAAGGTTTCACATCCAAAGAATCTCCAGATAAAGTGTGCAAGCTTCAGAGGTCCATTTATGGACTGAAGCAAGCTTCTCAGAGTTGGAACATAAGATTTGACGAGGCTGTCAAGTCTTATGACTTCATTAAGAATGAAGATGAGCCTTGTGTGTACAAGAAGACTAGTGGGAGTGCAGTCACTTTTCTAGTTCTTTACGTAGATGACATACTACTCATTAGGAATGATGTAGCTATGATGTCATCAGTAAAGGTCTAGTTGTCGAAAAACTTCTCCATGAAGGATTTGGGAGAAGCATCCTTCGTATTGGGAATACGGATCTATAGAGATAGATCAAAGAGGATGCTTGGAATTACCCAATCCTTGTACATAGATACCATAGTCAAAAGGTTTGGCATGGAAAATTCCAAGAGAGGTCTCATACCGATGAGTCATGGAATTAATCTCTCAAAGGAGCAGTCTCCTAAGACTCCTAATGATAGGGCATTCATGGATAGAATACCGAATGCCTCTGTCATAGGATCTATCATGTATGCCATGCTATGTACACGGCCTGATGTAGCATTTGCTCTAAGTGTTACGAGTAGATTTCAGGCTGATCCAGGCGAAGAGCACTGGAAGGTAGTGAAATGTATTCTTAAGTACTTGAGAAGAACTAAGGATATGTTCCTTGTCAATGGAGGAGGTGACTTGAAACTGCGAGGATTTACTGACTCGAGTTTCCAGTCGGATCCAGATGATAGCAAGTCTACATCTGGATTCGTGTTTACTTTGAACGGAGGTGCAGTGTGCTGGAAGAGTTCCAAGCAAGTAACCACTGCAGATTCGACGACTGAAGGTGAGCACATCGCTGCAGCTGAAGCTTTCAAGGAAATTGTGTGGTTGAAGATGTTCATCACCGACCTTGACATAGTTTCTTGTATCCTTGATCATGTTCCGCTGTTGTGTGACAACAATGGGACTATTACACAAGTGAAAGAGCCGTAGTCTCATCAGAAATCGAAAGATGTTCAGAGGCGCTTTCATATTATCTAGAGGAGATTTAGTAGTGGAAAGAGTTCCACCCGTCGACCATGTAGCAGATCCACTGACAAAGCTGTTGGCTCAAATTGTGTTTGAGCGTCACCTAGAGTCTATGGGCTTATTGTATAAAGGTGATTGGCTTTAGTCCAAGTGGGAGATTGTTAGTTTAGGTGGCCTACAAGCCAATCTAACAATGTAAATCTCGTTCATTTATTATCTTAATGGCATAATATTCATTATGTGTAAATCGCATTAATTATCGTTTCATAATGAAGTCCGTGAATATGTGCTATAGTGATCAGATTATGATGAGATCATACTAATGAGACTGATCACTTAAACACACATATTCTTAATTGTTCCTAGTCGGAGGATATCCGAGAAGGACATCGGATATCCGGTTAGACTAGTACAGATTACTCCTGCTCATATGATGAGGGTGACTGATCTCATAAGTCACTTGTGTGGAGACACTAAGGCGAATCTGTAGGTGCTCATTGGAGAATGAGTTCACTGAACTGATCCGACTGAATCGCTGGATGGTATTGTACCTCACTGTCAACCAGCTTGATTCTATTGTCGCAGTTGCGTGGATGGTCCTCGGACCTGAGACACCAAGGACACCTTGGCGGTGGACTTCTATGCTTTGACCTTGGTTTACGAATCTCTAGCCACGGGATTCTAATACGCCAAGGATCGGGTACAACGGAATACCATCGAAGGGAATTGTGTGTCAATAAGGAATCATTCGCTCTCGGTACTTAGAGAGAGAGAATGCTCTAGGAAGGATGCGCGAAAGTCCCTGGCCAGGGCGGACGATAATATCGGGAAAGGAGTTTTCCGATATTCATCAGCGGCATCCAATCCAAGTGAGTCGACCGGTTAGGGTTTGACAGCTCGCCATACCCTGAGTTGACTCGAGAGCATTGTACGAATGAAGGATTATATCCACGTGGTAACTGTCGGCGGAAAGATTCCAAGAGTGGGTTACTTAACCCCAAATACCTTCCGGGTTCACGCGGTGTTGCTTGGCACCCAACGTGATCGGAGGCCCGGTCGAATTCGATGTGCGACATCAATTCGATTGATTAATTGATTAATAAAGGGTTATTAATTAATTAATAAAGCCAGTGAGGAGTCACTGGGCTTGTTAGGCCATTAACTGGACTGGTACTTGGGCCTAGAGGGTCATACGCAAATGATTCTCAAGGCGATGGATAAATAAGTGGGTTTTATACAAACCGGGGGTTTTTATGAAAAACCGCACGGTTAGTATAAAACATAGCGAACGGGCTGAGCAGGCCAAGCTGCTGCTAACCTTAGCCGCCCCTCCTCAGTTTCTGTCTTCCTCTGGCGTCCAGGCAGATCCAGATCTGCTCCGCCGCTTCTCCGAATCCCGTTCGATGGGAAATTGTCCGCGCACTGCGGCGATTATTGCGGCGACCGGCGGAGGCTTCGTGGGTTGCGAAGAACGAGGAACTCGAGGATATCCGTCGCGGGGAGGATCGCGTGGACTTCGCTAGAGGCCGGGCGCTTTCGCGTCTTGCGGTGTCGCACCGACGGAACCAAACGGATGCGGATTCGAATCCACACACGGTGAGAACAGATAATCCGATTATCTTGAATTTTAGATTCCGAAACGAGAACGGATCGCTGTAAATAATTTTGTTTTTCCGCTGCATGAGTGATCTGGAGAAACCGAGAAAACCCAACACAGACCCTTTCCAAGTTGATAACCCACCTTCAGCATGATGTTCCAACCTGGGGTACTCATGGACTTCCCCCGCTTCATGGCATCGATCAGGTAAGATGTAGGCATGATATGCTTAAAGGGGTCTACCGAAAAGATGTAGGTTTGGTATAAAGAGATGGCTGGCCTTTGAGCGGTTGGAAGGACTGGATTTGGACTTATATTCAGCGAGTGGGTTGCAGCAAGGATAGGCATACTAATGACTTTGATGATACGTCCTTTGTAAGGGAACTTGAGGCATTGGTGGTTCGTTGATGGAATCGCCTCAAGTGGCTTGATGCAAGGACGACCGAGTATGCCTTTCAGTAAATGGTCGATCTCGAGAATATGAAATTCGACTTCAGCATGCCAAGCAAGGCCTAGCTCTACCATCAAATAGACCATGCCCAGAGGGGAACGGGTAGAGGTATCATAGGCTATGATAAAAATGGGAGAAGGCAAACATTTTTCTTTTGGGACTCCGCAGAGCTCCAGAGTTCCTGATGGTAACATATTGATAGATGCCCCGATATCTACTAGACATGTATCCACAGCCTTTCTACATATGTTGACAGTTATACTTAACGCCATGCTCCTTGCTGCCAACGGTGCAAGTTCAGAAGTATGGAAGGATATAGAGGGCTGATCCCCCTGAGGGACCAACAATGCGCTGATCTTTTCTATTGGCACATCTTCATTGACCATTACCCGTTGTAGGTAGTACATCAGGGCTTCTTGATGGACCTTGGATCTCTTGATCAGCTCTAGTATAGAAATGCGTGCCAGTGTTCTATCCAGCTGTTTCAACAAATCATAGTGAGTACAAGGTGTACTCTCTTCATTCCGAACCTCTTCTATCGACTGTGATGGGCCATCTCGCACCGTAGACTAGGGGAACACCTTGTTGAATATTCAGCTGCTTCGGAGCGCATGTTCTTCAATAGTGGAAGGTCCAGGCGTTATCTTAAGCACCTCTGTGTTAAGGAGTGGTCCGGAGGGTGTAATGGTTTGGTAAGCAGGTGTTGGTGGGTTATTTGATGGAGGTAAGGGAACTCGGATGAGTGGTTTGGAGGGTTGTAGGTGTGGATAAACAGGTGATGGTGATGGATTATTTAGTGGAGGTACTGTGCAAATGAGTGGTTTAGAGGGTTGTATGTTACCCGGGTGAGTGGTTGTTGTAGGTGATGTAGGGAATGGTATACGGAGTAATGGTTTAGATGGCATGAGGGGTGTATAGTTAGTTTACGGAGGGTTGTTTTATGAAGATATGGTGGCGGAGGGTGTAATGGGTTTAATGGTGATGGGTTGTTGTTTGGGTATGCAGAGTATAATTCGGCTACTGTCGAGGTGGATTGTATACTTGCTGAGGGGGGTGTTACGGTGTTGACTGAAGCTGCTGAGTAGGAGGCTTGTAACCCTGTTGGTTTTGAGGCCTTGGTGACTGATATTGTTGCTGATTACTCAAAAACTGGGCTGATTATTGTTCATCGTACTAACCTATTCATGAGACAGCGTGCCCTCGGTAGTTGGACTCATAGAAGAAGAGTTGGGGATCATAGACTTCTGAGGTGGAGGTCTGTTAGGTCGATGAGGATCGAAGACACTAGCAAAGATGGAGTCTTTGAATGCGTTCTGAGCATAATGCGCTCTTTCATACAGATCTGCTATGGTGGTCAAGTTGTTTGTGAGTGCTCAAATTAGGGGTGTGATTATCATGAAAATTTATGTTGATTAAGTGACAAATAAATCTATTAAAAACTAAGTGAATGTGATCGCCATAAACTTTAAACTAAAAGGTTCCAAAAGAAAAGATTGATCGTCTACCTGTTTTGGAATTGGGAGATGTTGAAGTCCTTGATTCCCCTCCTTCAGCCGGCTGAAGAAAGAGAGCCCTTTTGACTTTATTCTTGCTTTGAATGCATATCGGACTTTGAGGATCATCTAGATTCCTTTTCCTTATTGTTGATGATTCTCTCATCTTTATCTTCTTTAGTATCTTGCAACAAACAAAGATAAAAGAAAATAATAAGAACTCAAGCAGAGGTAGTATCTATTCTAATGAAGATTCTGATCATGCAACTTAAACAAAGAACTCACTTGTTTGATGGTCTTTTAAACCCCTTAAACAAATGGGCTTGAAAGTATGCTAGTGAGTGTGTGTTGCATGGAGTGATGTGATGAAAATATGATGCTAATGTGATGAAAATATGATAAAGATGTAGAAATTAATTAAGAACTAAGTTGGATGGCCCCTAGAAAGCCTTGGTCTTGAATGGATCTTGAAAGGACGAAGAAATGATGAAGAAAAGATGAAGACTCTTGGAAGTAGCAGTAGCACCTAGATCCTTCAGCGTTTGGACGTCATCACCAAGATTCTTTGCTCAATTTTCACTCAATTATCGCTATCATCACTAACTTTTTAATGACCAAGGAGTTGGGTATTTATAGGCTTTAAGTCTACGCATCCGCGATTATGATTAGATTAACATGAAGGATTTTGAAGTTTATTCAACCAAGAAATAAATAAACACAGATTAGTTCATCTTTATCTGTAATTATCTAAGCCGCGTCGCTCATGGGAGACGTCTTTTAGCTTAATTAAGATAAGGATAAACATCGGGAAAAGAGGCAGAATAAGCTTAGGAAACCTAAATGGTGTCGTGCCTGGCAGACGTCTTTTGGTTCATTAATCAATTAATTAAAATTCAAATTTAATAATCAAAATAGGAATAAACTCTAAATGACGTCTGTACATGTTGACGTGTTTTAGACTTTTTCATATTTGATTAAAATTTGAGTTTTAATCAATTTAATTAATTAACTTAAATTATGTTTGTCTGACCCGATACTATTTAGATAATTAATTCAAAAATATTAATAAAAATTAACTAATGATTAAATATCAGACCATTTTGAGGCATTATTATATGATATGAAATTTATTCAAAATGATGTCAAATTAGCGTGTCTACAGCTGCCTTACCTTGACATTGTCTTTGCAAGGGAGTGAAATGAAATGGAATGTATTGAAAAAGTGATGCCAAGGTGTGATGAGACACGCTCTTAACATCACATGATTGGAATTTTTTCAAAATCATCAATGAAGATAACCCAATAATATCGATGGAATCAATCCTGTCTGGATGAGGTAGACAAGGAAATAAAATAAACTCGATCAACCTCCAGGAATTAATCATAAAACAAGAATGAAGGTGAATAGGAGGAGAATGGGATGGAGGAAGTGGCACTAAGGCCAAAGGATTGGGGGGATCATACAGTAGTATGTCCCAGATCAAATCATAAATCCTCTCTGGATCGAGAGGAGGTTGAGGAATGAAGTCCCGTGGGGACAGGGTGATCATGATGGGCGGAGCCTGTGGAATATCTTCAATAATGACCCGCGACCAAGTCGGGGTCAAAAGTAGAGTGCGTAACAAGGTATGAAGTGTGAAAATGTGAGAAGGATAAGTCCCCCTCCAGAGAAGATCCGTTGTATAACCACCTTTATAGGGGTCATCTGGCTCCCCTTCATTTGTTTCCTCAGACAGCAGTATTCTTTTATCAAAAATGGCACCAGGCCCTTCAATCAGTTCATCTATTTGTGGCGGACACTTAGGTTCTGAGGGATCAAGAAACAGTCTATTCAATGCAATATACAGATCCCTTAAGTCAAACTATCTGTACCATTCACACTCAGGGTCTTGGAACTTCTTCCTTTTCATTGGCCGCAGAGCCTCCAAGGACTGGTACGTTAGTAATTCTGAACAATGTCTGGCCAGGTCTCTTCCATATACGTCATGGAGATCAAAACAGGAAGTAATTACCAGCGTGTTGTCATGACTGATCATAGGCCCCTAGACAAAATGTGTGTATAGAGTCCATGTTAAGGGGTCCCGACCTTCTTTACATGGCGTAGACATTGTCTCCCACACCTTCTGGCCGTCTTCATTTCCCTCCTGCTGAGTAATGTCATGCTTCACTTTTCTTGGCCTACAGCCCAGGCCATTTTCAGGTGTCCTTCGGTTGTCCTTGATGGGCGTGGTTCTGCCTTGTAATTGTGTGCCTAGGCCCTTTCCAGGATGATAACTGTTAGAATTGGGTGGCCTCATAGCCAATCATTGTACATTCTAGTTCAGATTATTAATAAAGGCAATTATTTCTTCATTTAATAGTTCTCGCAAACGACTATCATAATGAAGGTCCATAGACAAATGTATGGGATATTGAATCATGATGAGATCGTGATAGTGAGATCAATATCCTAAGGCAATTGTCTTAAATAGTTCTCGATCATAGGATATTTGAGATGGACATTAAATATCCAATAAGATCGACACAAGTTATGTCTGCTCATATGATGAGGGTGAATGATCTCACATTCACTCGTGTGGTGACACTAAGACAAACAAGTGGGTGCTCATTAGAGAATGAGTTCACTGAACAGACCCAAATAAGAATTCCTGGATGGTAATTATACCTATTAGTCAACCAGGGAATTCAATCGTTGCAGTAGCACAGTGGTCCTTTGACCTGAGTCACCAATGATACCTTGTTTGTGGACCATTGTATCTTGATTCTCTGACTCGTGGACTTTAACCATTAACTCCACCATAATCGGTCTTTCAGATACAGTGGAAAGCTTGCGAAGGTAATTGAGTGAACAACAAGGGATCACTCACTCTTGGTATAAGACTGGAGAGAGAATGTCCCATGGATGTGTACACAGAAATCCCTGGCCAGGGTCAAATGAAAGAGATGTCTTTCTAGATATTAACTGTGTACTGGAATCCATCTGGATAATGCGATAGAGGGTTTGACTATAAAACCATACTCTTGCGTTATCGGGACATTGCATGAGTGAAGGATTATATCTGTGCGGCATCTGCAGACGGAAAGGTTCAATTGAAGGGATCAGTATCCCTTATATCTTCTGGGATCATGAGGTAGTGTTTGGTGCTGTTCATGATCAGAAGGCCAAGTGAATTTATCATCAGATGATAATTTACTTGTTTATTAAATTAATCATTTAACATGCGATGTTTAAATGTTAATTAATAAGTATTAAACTCAAGAAACAGTTCTAAGTTTAATGGGCCTGCAACCGGACTGATATATGGGCCTGGAGGGTCACACACATAAGAGTTCTCGTCAGACGGTGAGAGATGTTAAATTTCATGCTTATCTGGGTTTTTGTGAAAAGCTGCAGGATAAACATGAAGATTTAATGGAGAATTATCCAAGGCCAAACTCTTGGATAATCACGAGGATTAACTCTTGTGCTTATCCTTATTTCTATATAAGGAGGGCCAAGGGGGAGTGGTAAAAAGTTAGTTGGACGAATTTTACTCCCCAGATTCTCTCTCTCCTCTCTCTCTCTCCTTCTCGGAGTAGATCTGTCTCTCTCCGCGCATGGTGGATCTGAGATCTGGTCGGAGCACTCAAGTCGAGGAGGAAATCGCGTCTGCTGCGGGAACTCGTGTGGATACCTCCAGAGATCGTGCGCGTGCGCGATTACCGAGTCGGCATCATCCACGGGAGATTCGAAACCCCGCAAAGGTGAAGAACTGTTCTTCCCGCGTTAGTTTTAATGTCCGTTTTACAACCCCAACAACCGATACAATGGAATCAATTTTTATTTCCGCTACGTTCATGGCGATTCCTTACAGTGGTATCAGAGCCAGGTTCGCTGGTTCGGTTGTAAAACGGCACCGTTTTGTGTGTTTTCTCGTTATGCGTGAAGAACCCGTATTGTACGTGTTCTTGAGTATAATCCGATTAAAAATGACAGATTAGTGTTCATATGATGATCACGATCGATTTGGTTATTTTTCTGTATTTTTCGGATTTTTATTTGGGTTTTTCGGAGTTCGTCATGTGATGATGAACCGGGGTACTTCGGCGGCTTCGTATGTGCATCCCAAACGTTGGGATGGCCGGAAGAATCCCTAGATCTCTTGGTGATAGTCACCACTTCGCATTGGGCATGGAGATCGGCACCGGAATGCCCTTGGAGGTGCTTTAAATCGAGCCCGAACTCGGGTTTTTAAACCTGTAAAAAATCAGATTTTGGGTTTTCCGGGGCTTGTTTTGCTCTCCATCGCCGGTCACCGGCGACCCCGCCGGCGCCGGGCACATCGCCGGCGCCGGGGGGCATCGCTCGCCAGGCCGGCACCCGCCGGGGGTGACCGGAGCTCGGCGGCGGCGCCGCCGGGAGGGAACCTAGGGTTCCTGGCTTCTGTTCGTTTAAAGGAAGAAGATTAGGGCTCGGGCCGGTCGAAACGCACAGGAACGGGCCGAACCGCCCGGTCCCGATCCGGTCGGACCGCGCGGGGCCGGGCGACGCCCTGGCTCGACCAGGGTTCGACCCTGGCTGAGCCAGGGCTCGACCTTGGGCGAGCCAGGGTCCCTGGCCGAGCCAGGGCTCGACCCTGGTCCAGCCAGGGTCCGGGCCAGGGCCAATTGGGCCCTAATGGGCTGGGCCCATTTATTTCTGGTTTTAAAATTGTTTTAAATACCTGTTTATACCCCCTTTAAACCCAATTTTAGCCCGTTTTAGCATGTTTTAAAGTTGTTTTAAAACAGAATAATTAATAATTGTTATTAATTATTTTTATGATTATTAACAGGTTATTAAAGAGTTTAATAACTGTTAGTCAATTAAAGGGCTCTATAATTAATGGGTGTTAGTTAATTATTTAAAATTGTTTTAAATAATTAATTTCCCTGTTAATTTAATTAGTTTAAAATTGTTTTAAACTAATTTCATGCATAACTTGATTACACTTTACTGTTCAAATTGTTTGAATCATTATTTAGATTAACTGAATAGTTTAGTTAGTTTATTTGTCAATAATGTTTTGTATATTATTGATAATGCTGAAATAAATGTTATTTCGAAAACTAATTGGTATTATAATTTTATATTTATAAAATTTAATACCAAACAGCAATTATGTGATGATTGTGATGCATGTGATGTGTTTTATGGTGGGATGATCATGGACTTAGAATTTTCATGTGATGAATGATGTGAATGGATGCGATGCTTAATTCATTTGGTATTTTAAATAGGACCTGCGTGTCCTCCTCTCTCTTAATCCTAGTGTACTTTCTACCTTCCAATAAGATTGTACTCCCCATGATAAGATCAAGGTTTCTAAGTGTTTAAATGTACATTTGTGGACCTGCGAGTCCTGAATTTTGTATTTACATGTATCGGATTAAGTTTAGAGGACGGGATCTTCTGAAGACACCTCTGGAGGGAGGACTCGCATCAAATGGAACCAGTGTTGCTGTTTTCACATTAGGATCCTATTATGGATCATCGTTTGGCTCCGATGATTCCATAGTAGTTTAAGCAGTCCATGATCATCCCCATTTATCTTTTCTGCACATATGTGATATTTGTAGACTATGCTATCATATATATATTTCTATTAAGTATATTGATACTTCAAATTGAAATACTATTGATAGCACGATTTTTTACAAATCAAAAATCAAAAACCCTCTTTTAAAACTTAAGTTGTAAACGTGAGATATTAAGAATAATCCACGTAACCCACCATCATTATAGATCTTAGGATAATTCTTATCTCAAACGGATTTGTTGTGCTACCACAAGGTCTGTTTGATTTAGAAATTAAACTAGGTCTACGACATGTGATGTCATTAAGATGAATGGACAAATAGTGTAGTTTTGTTGTGCTACCACAAGGATTACACTATGAATTCATGTCATCTAAGTAATGATGGATATACTTAACTGAATCAAATTGATTTGTTGTGCTACCACAAGGTCATTCTGATTCAGGGGTTAAATCGATCGGATATTGCAATCGTTGCAACTGTCAAGAGTTGACTGCCTAAGGGACTTGATGTGATTTGTTGTGCTACCACAAGGTCACATGCATGTTGCCCGAAGGATTCTGATCCCCACTAGGAGATCACCGGAATCTCCCGTTCTGTATCTTAGAGGGTAATACAGATCGCCGAAAAATAGTGGGAGCATAAATCTAGATTAAAAGTCCTAAATTTGATTTTAAGAACTATCTGCTCATTTTATATATTTCCATGTAGGTCGCTATGTCGTCACCTAACCCCCTCCGTTGCATACTTGATGCAAATAAACTCACGGGACCAAATTATATTGACTGGTTACGCAACCTGAAGATTGTCCTCAGGTGCGAAAAACTAGCCTATGTCCTAGATCAACCAGATCCGGTGCAACCCGGTGATAATGCTAACGAAGATGAATTAATGATGTTTGAAAATTGGAAGGAGGACTCTGTCAAGGTCCAGTGTTATATGCTCGGTTCAATGAACAATGAACTGCAGCGACAGCATGATAACATGGAACCTAAGACCATTCTGAATCACCTACAAGAGTTGTTTGGTGAACAATCCAGAACAGAAAGATATGAGATATCTAAGAAATTGTTCAGGACCAGAATGAGCGATGGCACATCTGTGCAAACTCATGTGCTCAAGATGATAGAGTGGATTGAGAGGCTTGCTGTGCTGGGCTTTGTTATGAACAATGACCTGAGCATTGACTTAATCCTACAGTCCCTTCCAGATTCATTTTCACAATTCATTATCAACTTCAATATGAACAAAATTGAAGTTTCACTAGCTGAGCTGCTCAACATGTTGAAGACAGCTGAAGGCACTATCCAGAAAGATAAGCCAAGTGTAATGCTTGTTGGTAAGACCAACAAGAAAAGAAAAGCTAGACAGACCTTTAAGAAAGGTAAGCCTAAGAAGCAAGTGAAAAGCAAACCGGCGGCACAAAAGGACAAAGCTAAAGTCAATGATAAAGGTCAGTGTTTCCACTGCCATAAAGAAGGTCATTGGAAGAGAAACTGCAAGATTTACCTTGCAGAAAAAGCAAAGGAGAAGCTTGGTGAAGCTTCAGGTATTCTCATGATCGATCTTAACTTGTCTTATAGAGAATCAACATCCTGGGTATTAGATACTGGATGTGTTTCTCATATCTGCAATAACTTGCAGGTGTTAACAAGTAAGAGAAGATTGAACCGCGGAGACGTGGATCTGAGGCTCGGGAATGGAGCAAAAGTTGCTGCGTTAGCTGTGGGGACAGCAAGACTTCAGATGCCGTCAGGAGACTCCTTGGAACTGATAGATTGTTATTATGTTCCAACCATTATTAGGAATATCATATCTATTTCATGTTTAGATAGACAAGGATATTCTATGAAGCTAGAGAATAAAGGTTGTTCAATTTATCAAGGAGACAAATTGTTTGCTTCCGGGTATTTATTGAATGGATTATATTTACTTGATATTTCATATGATGTTTGTCTGGTAAATAATTCTCTTGAACGCTTAGATAAGGATGTGAATAAATCGTACCTATGGCATTGTAGGCTAGGTCATATAAATGAGAACAGGATCATAAGGTTGCAAAAGAATGGATATCTTGATCCATTTGATTATGAATCATTTGCAACCTGTGAAGCTTGTCTCATGGGAAAGATGACCAAAGCTCCATTCTCAGGACATGGAGAAAGAGCTAAAGACTTATTGGAACTAATACATAGTGATGTATGTGGTCCAATGTCCACTCATGCTATGGGCGGTTACTCATACTTTGTTTCATTTATAGATGATTTCTCAAGATATGGCTACATATATTTAATGAAATGTAAGTCAGAAGTCTTTGAGAAATTTAAAGAGTTTAAAAACGAAGTTGAGAACCAGACTGGAAAGAGTATTAAAACTCTTCGATCAGATCGAGGGGGTGAATACTTAAGTACAGAATTCACAGAATATCTTAAGGATAATGGTATTTTGTCTCAGTGGACTCCTCCCTATACACCTCAGTTAAATGGTGTATCGGAAAGGAGAAATCGTACTCTATTAGATATGGTGCGATCCATGATGAGTTATGCCAAACTTCCAATCTCTTTATGGGGATATGCACTGTTGACTGCTGCATATCTGTTGAACAAAGTTCCAAGTAAATCAGTACCTTCCACTCCATATGAGATATGGAAAGGAAAGAAACCAGACTTTAAGCATGTTAGAGTCTGGGGTTGTCCTGCGCATGTCAAAAGACATGATCCAGACAAACTGGATTCCAGGACAGAGAAATGTAGATTTGTGGGATATCCAAAAGAGACTTTTGGATATTACTTCTATCAGCCCAGCGATCAAAGGGTGTTTGTCGCAAAAAGAGTTGTCTTCCTAGAGAAAGAATATCTTTCAAAAGAAGACAGTGGGAGCAAGATAGAACTGGAAGAAATTCTAGACTCACAAGTCAACACTGGTTCATCTACTGAACCATTGACTCAAGAACTTGTTCAAGATGATACACAAAAGGTTCGCAGATCAGGTAGAGTGCCTAAGCAGCCTGAAAGATATGTTGGACATATCGATGAAGGCAAACCAAAAGTACACTTAAATGAGGATGATGATCCTCAAACCTACCTTGAAGCCATAAATAGTCATGAATCAGAAAAATGGCAAGAGGCAATGGTTTCTGAAATTCAGTCCATGTATGCCAACAAAGTTTGGAACTTGGTTGATCTGCCAGAAGGTATGGTACCTATTGGCAGTAAATGGATCTTTAAAAGAAAGATCGGGGCAGATGGACAAATTGACACATACAAGGCAAGGCTTGTAGCAAAAGGATATCGTCAAAGGCAAGGTGTTGACTATGACGAAACCTTTTCTCCAGTTGCCTTGATTAAGTCAATCAGAATACTTCTTGCTATCGCTGCATTCTATGATTATGAAATATGGCAAATGGATGTGAAAACAGCATTCCTTAACGGGAACCTTCAAGAAGAGGTGTATATGATACAACCTGAAGGATTCACTTCCAAAGAGCATTCAAGCAAGGTATGCAAGCTGCAAAGATCCATCTATGGATTAAAGCAGGCATCCCGAACTTGGAACTTAAGATTTGATGAAGCAATCAAATCTTATGATTTCATTAAGAATGAAGATGAACCTTGTGTATACAAAAAGGTCAGTGGGAGCACAATTACCTTTTTGGTACTTTACGTTGATGACATTCTACTCATTGGGAATGATGTAGGAATGTTGTCATCAGTAAAGGCTTGGTTATCCAAAAACTTCTCCATGAAAGATTTGGGAGAAGCATCCTATATTCTGGGAATAAGGATCTATAGAGATAGGTCCAAAAGGATGCTTGGATTATCCCAATCTATGTACATAGATACCATAGTCAAAAGGTTTGGCATGGAAAATTCCAAAAGAGGCCTCGTTCCTATGAGGCATGGAATTTATCTCTCTAAAGAAATGTCTCCCAAGACACCTGAAGAGAGAGCATACATGGATAGAGTTCCTTATGGCTCGGCAATAGGATCTATCATGTATGCAATGCTATGTACTAGGCTTGATGTGGCACATCCATTAAGTGTCACTAGTAGATATCAGGCTGATCCAGGTGAGGAACACTGGAAGGCGGTGAAATGTATCCTTAGATACTTGAGAAGGACTAAGGATCTATTTCTCGTTTATGGAGGAAACGACTTGGAACTTCGAGGATTTACTGACTCGAGTTTCCAGTCGGATATGGATGACAGCAAATCCATGTCTGGATTTGTGTTCATGTTAAATGGAGGTGCAGTAAGTTGGAAGAGTTCCAAACAGGAAACTACTGCAGATTCGACGACCGAAGCAGAATAAATTGCTGCAGCTGAAGCGGCCAAGGAGGCGGTTTGGATGAAGAAGTTCATCTCGGCGCTTGGAGTCGTTCCAAGCATTTCAGATCCTGTTCCATTATTGTGTGACAACAATGGGGCAATAGCTCAAGCGAAGGAGCCAAGATCACATCAGAAGTCAAAGCACATTCTGAGACAATTTCATCTGATTCGTGAGATCATCGCCCGAGGAGATATAGTAGTTGAGAAAGTCTCATCTGAAGATAATGTAGCAGATCCCTTGACTAAGCCATTGTCTCAAAACAATTTAGAACGTCACCTTAAGTCTAAGGGAATTAGACACATGGGTGATTGGCTATAGTCCAAGTGGGAGAATGTTAGAATTGGGTGGCCTCATAGCCAATCATTGTACATTCTAGTTCAGATTATTAATAAAGGCAAACGACTATCATAATGAAGGTCCATAGACAAATGTATGGGATATTGAATCATGATGAGATCGTGATAGTGAGATCAATATCCTAAGGCAATTGTCTTAAATAGTTCTTGATCATAGGATATTTGAGATGGACATTAAATATCCAATAAGATCGACACAAGTTATGTCTGCTCATATGATGAGGGTGAATGATCTCACATTCACTCGTGTGGTGACACTAAGACAAACAAGTGGGTGCTCATTAGAGAATGAGTTCACTGAACAGACCCAAATAAGAATTCATGGATGGTAATTATACCTATTAGTCAACCAGGGAATTCAATCGTTGCAGTAGCACAGTTGGTCCTTTGACCTGAGTCACCAATGATACCTTGTTTGTGGACCATTGTATCTTGATTCTCTGACTCGTGGACTTTAACCATTAAGTCCACCATAATCGGTCTTTCAGATACAGTGGAAAGCTTGCGAAGGTAATTGAGTGAACAACAAGGGATCACTCACTCTTGGTATAAGACTGGAGAGAGAATGTCCCATGGATGTGTACACAGAAATCCCTGGCCAGGGTCAAATGAAAGAGATGTCTTTCTAGATATTAACTGTGTACTGGAATCCATCTGGATAATGCGATAGAGGGTTTGACTATAAAACCATACCCTTGCGTTATCGGGACATTGTATGAGTAAAGGATTATATCTGTGCGGCATCTGCAGACGGAAAGGTTCAATTGAAGGGATCAGTATCCCTTATATCTTCTGGGATCATGAGGTAGTGTTTGGTGCTGTTCATGATCAGAAGGCCAAGTGAATTTATCATCGGATGATAATTTACTTGTTTATTAAATTAATCATTTAACATGCGATGTTTAAATGTTAATTAATAAATATTAAACTCAAGAAACAGTTTTAAGTTTAATGGGCCTGCAACCGGACTGATATATGGGCCTGGAGGGTCACACACATAAGAGTTCTCGTCAGACGGTGAGAGATGTTAAATTTCATGCTTATCTGGGTTTTTGTGAAAAGCTGCAGGATAAACATGAAGATTTAATGGAGAATTATCCAAGGCCAAACTCTTGGATAATCACGAGGATTAACTCTTGTGCTTATCCTTATTTCTATATAAGGAGGACCAAGGGGGAGTGGTAAAAAGTTAGTTGGACGAATTTTACTCCCCAGATTCTCTCTCTCCTCTCTCTCTCTCCTTCTCGGAGTAGATCTGTCTCTCTCCGCGCATGGTGGATCTGAGATCTGGTCGGAGCACTCAAGTCGAGGAGGAAATCGCGTCTGCTGCGGGAACTCGTGTGGATACCTCCAGAGATCGTGCGCGTGCGCGATTACCGAGTCGGCATCATCCACGGGAGATTCGAAACCCCGCAAAGGTGAAGAACTGTTCTTCCCACGTTAGTTTTAATGTCCGTTTTACAACCCCAGCAACCGATACAATGGAATCAATTTTTATTTCCGCTGCGTTCATGGCGATTCCTTACAATAACCACCCTTCATCATTATTTTCCAACCAGGGGTACTCATGCACTTCCACCGCTTCATGGCATTCAGTGGATAAGGAGTAAGAGTGGCGACCTTTAAAGGATCAGCCACCGGATGGTAGACCTGTAACACCGACATAAAAGGTTGTCGGCCAGGTGAAGAAGTTGGCTTGATATTCAATGAGTGAACAACAACAAGGATCAGCATGCTCATAACTTTAATGATTCGTCTTTTGTAAGGAAATTTGAGGCACTGATAATTCGTAGAGGGAATCGCCTCAAGGGTTTTTATATAAGGACGACCCAAAATAGCATTCAAGGAAGGATCGATTTCCAAAATGTGAAATTCGACCTCAGCATGACATACTGGGCCTAACTTTACTTTTAAATAGACCATTCCCAGAGGGGAACGGGTGGAATTATCATATGCTGTTACGGAGATAGGGCTAGGCAGCCATTTTTCCTTGGGTATACCACACAATTCAAGGGACTTCGGAGGCAGGACATTAATTGAAGTCCCTGTGTCAACCAGACATGCATCTAAGACCTTTTTGCAGATATTGACCGTAATACTCAGAGCCATGCTCCTGGCTGCTAGCGGTACTAGTTCCGAGGCATGAAATAAGATAGAGGCCTGGTGCACTCTCATCGTTATGTGCTTCCTCCGGCGGCTGTGATGGGCCGTCTCTGACTGTTGATTGAGGAAAGACCTTATTGAAGATCCTCTCACTCTGGAGTGCATGTTCTTCAGTTGTGGAAGGGCCGGGTGATAACTTGAGCACCGCAGGGTTAGTGGATGGTGTAGATGGTGTGGAGGGTTGGTATACGGGTCATGGCGTGGGGTTAGTTGGTGGTGGCATGGTACGGATGATGGGCTTAGATGGTTGGATGAGGGAGGGGTAATTGGTCGGTGCGGATGAAGTAGGGAATGGCATGCGGAGTAGAGGTTTAGATGGTTGTATGGTATTTGGGTAAGTGGTGGTGGTAGTGGGTGATGCGGGAAATGGTATGCGGAGTAGTGGTTTGGATGGCATGAGAGGTGCGTAATTAGCTTGCGGGGGGTTGTTTGATGGAGGCGTGGTGGCGTGGGGGATAATGGGTTTAAGGAAAGCGGGCGGTAGTGATGGGTTAATGGGTTTAAGGAAAGTGGGCGGTGGTGAGGGTTAATGGGTGCGGGCGAGTGATATACGGGTGTTGGTTTAGGCGTGATGGTAACGAGTTGTGGTCTAGGTATATGGGGGGTGCGGCGTGGTGGTTGTTCTGCTGTGCTTGGTGTGTGACCTGTTAAATAAATAGAGGAAGAGTCCTCTATCTTCCACTGTTGCCCTCGATTAGCCTCAGACCGGCTATTTGTTAAAATGGGGGCAATTGGATTCTGGTTCTGGTACTCCGGGAGTGGGTTTTGCACTATAGCCATGTTTGGTAGCGCCGCTGCCTGCACCGGCGCTCTTGGTTGTTGTTGTTGTTGTTGTTGTGGTCTTCTCGCCTTCAAGGTGGATATATACTTCTTCATTTCTTCCCAATCAATGCCTCCCTGCTCGTTGAGATCATGGATATACTCGAAATTGGAAGTAGGTATCTATGGTGTGTCCAAGTTGTCGGTGGAAATAACAATACCTAGAAGTGTCAACATTTTGGGGCCAAACTGTTTTTTCTCTTGGCAAAACCAAGGCATTAGCTGCCATTAAAGCACTGAAAATATCAGTCAGGGATTCTGGAAGGACTAGATATTCTGCCCTTTTCGGGCCTAGAGGGTTTCTCTGCTAGTTATAATCAGCAGGAGGAGGCACATTGTGGTATGCCGGCGGTGCGCGCGGCTGGTACTGCTGCTGTTGTGGGGGCTGATACTGCTGTTGTGGGGACTAATATTGTAATTGCCGTTATGGCTACTGCTGTGCCTGCTGTTGTGGTTGCTGGTTCGGCTGCTGAGGCCGCTGGTACTGAGGTTGCTGATACTGTGGGTTTGCCTGCTGCTGTCTGTAACCCTGCTGGTTTGGTTGTTGTGGCCGCTGGTACTGTGGTTGCTGATTCCAAACGAATTGGGGTTGATTGTTGTTCATGCTACTAACCTGCTCATGGGAGAGTGTGCCCTCAGTGGTTGGACCTGTGCTAGGAGAATTTGGCACGGTAGGTTTCCGAGGTGGAGGCCTGCTAGGTCGGTGAGGATCAAAGACACTAGATAATGTAGCATCCTTGAAAGCGTTTTGACAATAACGTGCTCTTTCATAGAGCTCTACCATGCTAGTCAAGTTGTTCAGGGCGAGGACTAACTTAAACTGAGGTGTGGAATTGGAGATTAACATTTTTACTTGCTCTGACTCAGACAGATGATCTTTCACTTTTTCTACCATGCCCCTCCATCTATCAGCAAACTGACGAATTCCTCGTCGGGCTTCATTTTTTCTGCTATCAAATCAGTAATGGACAGAGAGGAGGCAACCCTATCCTAGTATTGTTGAATGAATTTTCGTGATACGATACCATAGTCCTCTACTTCAGTAGGTTCTAAAGAAAAGAACCATTCGAGGGCTGGTCCCTCCAAGGATTTTCTGAACAAAAATGCTAACAACCTCTTGTCGTTTTGCTAGAAAGATGACTCATACATAAACTCCTTCAAATGAGTGAAGGGGTTACCAGTACCATTGTATTTTCGGTACACTGGCATTTCGGAGGGCGGCAAATGAAATACAGGCAGACTTGGCAGGTTAATCTCAGGTGTAACTTTAACTCTCATCATCTTCTGAAGGTTGTTGAACTGTTCATCCATACGCTCCATCTTTGCAAGCAGAGCTTGTGTCGTTGGATCAACCTGGAGAGGAGGGAGAGGTGGAGGTACATGATAGGCTTGTTTCCTAGAGTATGTAGGGCATGGGGGATAATAGGGTTGAGGTCCGGCAGAGCTTCCACCATGACTGAGGGCATTTTGGTAAGTAGGCGTCAACAGTGTGACCGGTTGCCTCGAGGAAGAAAGTTGTGGCCCAGCTGGCCGAGAGGTTGAGACATGATGGCCTTCCATGGCCTGGTGAATGAATGAAGCATGATGGGGAGGTGGTTGAGGAATAACAGGGGGAGCCGCAGGATTTGGCTCAGCAGACTGCATAGGCGTCTTTCCCTTCAAAATAGACTAGATTGCCTCGAACTGTCGAGGATCCAGACGGGAGGCAAGAACTCCCAAAGCGTTCACTAGATCCGAGGGATCGGAGGATGAGGGATCATTTGGGTTCATGCCCCCCCTCGAAAATAGGATTAGAAACCGCATGCACATGCGGAGGAAGATCAGAATATTGATCATGAGCACAAGGAAGAGACGTTTGGTGGTTTCCCTCACATCGAACTGGACAAGAATGGAGATTATGGGGGGCATCAGCATCTCCCCCGCTTTCAAAGTGGTAATCAGACTCAAGAGGGGTATTAGCATTTCCCTCGTACTTGACTAGGGCATCCGGAGCCATGCTCAAATCCCTACCTGATCGAAGTAGCATGATATTAGATTTTTTTTCAATGATTTGCAGACAAGTTGCACAGAGATTAAGCAATCAAGTGAATGTTTAACGTTATTTTAGGATTCATTGTTGGGTTATTTGGATTTAATTAATCACAAATTCACTCAAGGGGTAGGATCCTAGTTTCGGTTCAATTTCCACCGTTATACTCTATGGCTTTCTCTCACAAAGTTATGAAAATCTAACCAGGACTTCGATTGGTACAACCAGCCCGTTGAACAGGGAGGAATAGTTTGATTTTGGGGACTTACGGAGGTCTTTAACGCCAACCACTCTAGTCTGATTGAGGGACCGACTCAATTAGAGAGAGGTGAAGACGTCAAGAAGGGTGTTCCTAAGAGAAAAGGGGGGTGTTAGCCCCAGTGCGTATGACCTGTGGCCTGGATGGCCTCTAATGCTTATTACGTAATGTGTAGTAGCAAGCAGATCAGAAATCTGAGAACTGAAGAAAAACAAGAAACTGCCTGAATTGCGTTGCTGTTGCTCGACGCTATTCAAACAGAACCTTATTTTTTTACAGAATCTCAGGCAGCAAACAGCAGAGAATTTGGCCTTAAAGACGTCTGGGTTAGGCGATGCGGTATGAAACACGTCGTTGTTCTTAGACGCTTTTCAAGTCGCAAAATGAACAATTCAGGAGGAATTTCTGGATCGATTCTTCCTCAAACAAACATGATGAAAGCAGTAAATGATTGGCTCATGCGATTCTTTTTTTTTTTTTTTTCAATTTTTAACAGGATAATTTCATCAAATGAACAACTAAAATATCAATCAATCACACAATCTTCTTATCACAACCACAACTTTCCAATCAATCAAACGGAGAGGGCAAGATCTTACCACAGGAGTGTGCACGTGGTGCATGTAGGAATAACAATTAAATTAAAAAAAAACTCACCAATTGGTGAGGGCATGTCGAGAGACATAGGTGGTGCACAGAGAGTGCCCGATTGATGAAAGCAAGAACAAAGATTAAAAGATGGCGAGACCAAGTCCCACCGTGATCGCCAAAAAGCTATGAGTGATCAAATTAGGGGTGTGATTAACATGAAAATTTATGTTGATTTTGTAACGACCCGCCATCCTATGACCGGAGACCCGGTCACTAAATGGATGTCGGCCCATTAACTGCGGGTTCACACCCGGATCTCACACAACACGTCTGGAGGAGTAAGTGCTAAACAAGGCTAAATATAACAAACACACGGACCACAAGGTAAGCAAGTGCGCAGGAAGGAAGAATAACAATGTCCGTATACAGTCCAACAATAATTACATGTCCAACAATTAAATATGTACAGGCAGAAGGAAAGTACAACAACATCGGGGCATACCCCGGGACTAAGACAGCTGCTGGTCCGCACACCAAGAAGTCACCACGCTTCCGCTCGCCTCGAAGTCCACACCTGAAACCGCAGGGAGTGAGCCACACCAGAAATGGGCTCAGTAGGGATCATCCGATCCCCTGCCTCCCACTCACACACCCACAAGTGTAACGACAGGAATATATGGCAATTAAGTAAAGTAGTAAACACAGCACCTAACTCTGATATGAAACGCACGGTAAGCAGTGTAACAAGAACCATTCTAAGTAACCTGAAGAACCCAACACAGAGTCACGACTCACAGTCAAAGTCCACGAAGCGACTAAACCACACAGTCGACCGAAGTCGAACGTCGCCTCCCAACACTACCACCACTGCTCACGCCTGTCCACCCCTACAGTGTTCCGGGGCACTGTAGGGTGAGGCAGTGAGTCAAACTAGGACTGGCTGGACTCAGTGTACCGCCACTGCCAGCCACGTGTGCACACAAGCAGTCTAGACTACTGTCCTACCGTCCGGATTGCCTCCACGCTAGGCCTCAGCGCTTCAGGAGGGCCCTGGGGACCGGCGAACCCCCGTCAAGCCGAAGCTACAGGAACTACCCACAAACCCAACTCTCCCGGGCTGCGTCAGGCCAAGGGCTATAGGTACCACTCGTAACCTTGATCAAAGGTCACATCAGGCCCACTGGCTAAAGGGTAAACCAACTCCCACCAGAAACACCACCAGCTCCACAGCAAGAAACACGCCAGAAGCTGTCACGACAACCAAGGGAAACCCCGACCCGCTAAGACCAAACAGTAACCCCTCGGATAGCACACCAGCTACTCCGGCCCGACGGGCTCAAGGTGGTTCTGCTTGTCTTAGCCAAAGGTAAAACACAACAAGCACCCCTCCTCACAGACACCATGGCCCTTCTCCCATCAGCCCATGGTGACAAACGGAAACCACAGTCATTCCGAATCCATATACGTACAGGCACACACACATACACATTTAACATGCTGTAATTCCACTCACACATAAGTCCTCAATCCCAGTGTACAACATAAAACATGCCTCAGAACCTTCAACAGTGAAACACATGCTAAAACCAGCAATATAACCCTTCTGTCTTGAATCGCGTCGACCGAGGTCGACGCCATTCAAGTACCTCAGACAGGTTCAGTTAAACGTCAGATTATTCCTTGAAACGCGTCTTCACAGGGAGACGCCCTTTGAAACGCGTCCGCAACCATCGACGCCATTCACATTAAAAATCCAGAATTTCAACGTTCAAGCGGAGCGATTTCCTGCCTAAATGGCGTCATGGTGGCCCGACGTCCTTTCTAAAAGGCGTCGTCCACCCATGACGTCATTTAGCGCCAGGAACTCTATTTTAATGAGGCCTCGAACAGGGGGATTTCTGCCCCTAAAAGGCGTCGTACGGCCTGGACGCCCTTTGAAAGGCGTCGACCAGGGACGACGCCGTTTAGTGCCAGAAACCAGGTTCCCTGGTTCGAACCGAGGGTTTCTCCCTTGAACCCCAAGCACCCCGAAAACCCCAAAATCAAAGGGGGAAGGAGAGAAGCTCAACCACATGATCATGCTTACGAAAACACGATCACAAACACCGTCATTCCCACATGGAATCCCCCCTAAGCATGCTCAATCTATCCCCCAAACACCACGTCACGCCGAGAATCACACGAACATCACATGCAAGGTTCGTCCCCCTACCGGTTCTTGAACTCCGCCAAGCTCCGTGCCGCCGTCCCGCCGCACCGCACATCGCCGCCGGTACCCTCGAGGACGCCGCCACTCCGCCGGGACGTCGGCCGCCGTCCGGAGAAGGGAACGCCGCGAAGGAGGTGGTGGAGGTAGAGGTGAGAGGTAAGGTGGTGTTGGAGTGGTGGAAGAGGAAGAAGAGGAAGGGAAGGGGAAGAGGAGCGTCGGAGAGGGCGGAGAGGGTGAGGAGAGAGAGTGTGAAGGTGAGAATGAGGGAAAGAAGGAGAGGCTCGCGGGGTCAACCAGAATCCCGCTAAAACGCGTCGATCGAGGCAGACGCCTATCAGTCTGACAGGACGGCCGTACTGACACCGCTCTGAAACGCGTCGCCCACCGCGGACGCCGTTCAGACGACAAGACAGGCCGTACTGACAACGCTCTGGCGCCGTACCCTGACACCACAGGTGTCGCAGTCTGAAACGCGTCGACCGGGCTGGACGCCGTTCAGACAAATCTGACAGGGGCCGTACTCTCGCGGCCCGAAACCCGCCCACGTGGCGCACACGTGGCACAGCAACCAGCAGACCTAATTGGCGTCCACACACCCTGATGCCTTTTGAAAGGCGTCGAGCACTGTTGACGCCATTCAGCCAGAAATCTCAAGACCCCTCCAGGGTCCAAACCAGGGGATCCGGCCCGAACCCGACCCGAATACAGAACCCGAAATCTCAGTCATTACAATCTCCCCCCCTTAAAAGAATTTCGTCCTCGAAATTTGCAACCGCTCAGTGCTCAACTCGGCTAACCCACACATGCCGACAAACATGAACAACAAGAATCATTCTCACCAATCACCCACACAGGGTTCCGACATATACACGCCAAGCTAACCAAGATTCTCAATTCTGACAAGAGTTGATAGATTAAAACAACCATACACTAGCAAGGCCCAAATCACGAAACCGATTTCTCTATCAACCCAAATACATACAAGTGCCACACCAGTTCACAACCATCTCAGAAAAAGATAAGATAAAAGTGCTCTCCAAGCACAACCTCTCGGATTTCCACAAAGAGACGCCACCCCAATCACGCCTCGAACACCTACTCACCGCTCGGTCCCTGACCTGCCTTGTTCTTCTGGGGACAGTTCCTCGCGAGATGTCCCTTCCTACCACAGGCAAAACAACTACCAGTGATCAAGGGACAAATCCTGTTGCCATGAAACCTGCCACAACGGGGACAACGATCCGCAGTGTCCCGCCTCGCCTCCTGCTGCCAGCCGTCCTCTGTCTCCATCTGCTGAACCGAACCATCCTCTTCCTCATAAGGCGCCTCCTGAAACTCGACCTCGAACGAACTCGAACCGCCTGTCGAGAAGGCCGCTGATCTATCCCTGCTAGGCTGCTTCTCTCGTGCTGAATGCTCCGATTCCCTCGCCGTGTGTTGGAATTGCATCTCCATTGCTGCCGCGCGCTGAACTGCTGACGCCAAATCTTCACAACAATGGGCCGCCACAAACTCCCTCAAACCATGCCGAAGTCCATCCACAAATTTCTCCGTCCTCAAATCCTCACGCTCAGATATGTGTGGAGCAAACCCTCCCAGGGCCACAAATTTCATCTGATAGTCTAGAACTGACATATCACCCTGCACCAATTCCATAAACTCCCTTTCCTTGGCCCTGCGAACATGCCTCGGAAGGTATTGCCCACTAAACTCTCTCACAAAGCCTTCCCAAGGAATCTCCCTCAAAGACCTATCTGGAAACATCAACCCCTTGATGGTAACCCACCAATCATAAGCATCGCCCTTCAGCAAGTAGGTTGCCAACAAGGTCTTGTCACTCTCAGCACATTCTAGAACATCAAATACCTTCTCCACTTCTTTAATCCACTGAGCTGCCGTATCTGGGACAGGTTGACCCGTGAAAGAAGGAGGCTTCAGCTTCAAGAACCGCTCCACCACCGTAGAATGGCCACCTCGGGAACTGGACCCCTCAGTTCCATCCCTCTGCTGATATCTAGCCATAGCCCCAATCATGGCTTCCATGAAACGTTCCACATCTTGTCCTTCTGCCCTCGAACCACCACCATCTGCTCTAGCACCCCGAGCCACCGGAGCTCTCCGCTTCGGCGCCATTGCTGCTCCACAACATGCAAATCGAACCAAAACACGTCAAGTCCTATCAATCTACACCAGCAGCCATCGCCTGTACAGACTCGTACTTATTGTTGGACTATAATATCTAACCCAGTTTATCACATACTCGACCAGACTGAGCTCTGATACCATCTGTAACGACCCGCCATCCTATGACCGGAGACCCGGTCACTAAATGGATGTCGGCCCATTAACTGCGGGTTCACACCCGGATCTCACACAACACGTCTGGAGGAGTAAGTGCTAAACAAGGCTAAATATAACAAACACACGGACCACAAGGTAAGCAAGTGCGCAGGAAGGAAGAATAACAATGTCCGTATACAGTCCAACAATAATTACATGTCCAACAATTAAATATGTACAGGCAGAAGGAAAGTACAACAACATCGGGGCATACCCCGGGACTAAGACAGCTGCTGGTCCGTACACCAAGAAGTCACCACGCTTCCGCTCGCCTCGAAGTCCACACCTGAAACCGCAGGGAGTGAGCCACACCAGAAATGGGCTCAGTAGGGATCATCCGATCCCCTGCCTCCCACTCACACACCCACAAGTGTAACGACAGGAATATATGGCAATTAAGTAAAGCAGTAAACACAGCACCTAACTCTGATATGAAACGCACGGTAAGCAGTGTAATAAGAACCATTCTAAGTAACCTGAAGAACCCAACACAGAGTCACGACTCACAGTCAAAGTCCACGAAGCGACTAAACCACACAGTCGACCGAAGTCGAACGTCGCCTCCCAACACTACCACCACTGCTCACGCCTGTCCACCCCTACAGTGTTCCGGGGCACTGTAGGGTGAGGCAGTGAGTCAAACTAGGACTGGCTGGACTCAGTGTACCGCCACTGCCAGCCACGTGTGCACACAAGCAGTCTAGACTACTGTCCTACCGTCCGGATTGCCTCCACGCTAGGCCTCAGCGCTTCAGGAGGGCCCTGGGGACCGGCGAACCCCCGTCAAGCCGAAGCTACAGGAACTACCCACAAACCCAACTCTCCCGGGCTGCGTCAGGCCAAGGGCTATAGGTACCACTCGTAACCTTGATCAAAGGTCACATCAGGCCCACTGGCTAAAGGGTAAACCAACTCCCACCAGAAACACCACCAGCTCCACAGCAAGAAACACGCCAGAAGCTGTCACGACAACCAAGGGAAACCCCGACCCGCTAAGACCAAACAGCAACCCCTCGGATAGCACACCAGCTACTCCGGCCCGACGGGCTCAAGGTGGTTCTGCTTGTCTTAGCCAAGGGTAAAACACAACAAGCACCCCTCCTCACAGACACCATGGCCCTTCTCCCATCAGCCCATGGTGACAAACGGAAACCACAGTCATTCCGAATCCATATTCGTACAGGCACACACACATACACATTTAACATGCTGTAATTCCACTCACACATAAGTCCTCAATCCCAGTGTACAACATAAAACATGCCTCAGAACCTTCAACAGTGAAACACATGCTAAAACCAGCAATATAACCCTTCTGTCTTGAATCGCGTCGACCGAGGTCGACGCCATTCAAGTCCCTCAGACAGGTTCAGTTAAACGTCAGATTATTCCTTGAAACGCGTCTTCACAGGGAGACGCCCTTTGAAACGCGTCCGCAACCATCGACGCCATTTACATTAAAAATCCAGAATTTCAACGTTCAAGCGGAGCGATTTCCTGCCTAAATGGCGTCATGGTGGCCCGACGTCCTTTCTAAAAGGCGTCGTCCACCCATGACGTCATTTAGCGCCAGAAACTCTATTTTAATGAGGCCTCGAACAGGGGGATTTCTGCCCCTAAAAGGCGTCGTACGGCCTGGACGCCCTTTGAAAGGCGTCGACCAGGGACGACGCCGTTTAGTGCCAGAAACCAGGTTCCCTGGTTCGAACCGAGGGTTTCTCCCTTGAACCCCAAGCACCCCGAAAACCCCAAAATCAAAGGGGGAAGGAGAGAAGCTCAACCACACGATCATGCTTACGAAAACACGATCACAAACACTGTCATTCCCACATGGAATCCCCCCTAAGCATGCTCAATCTATCCCCCAAACACCACGTCACGCCGAGAATCACACGAACATCACATGCAAGGTTCGTCCCCCTACCGGTTCTTGAACTCCGCCAAGCTCCGTGCCGCCGTCCCGCCGCACCGCACACCGCCGCCGGTACCCTCGAGGACGCCGCCACTCCGCCGGGACGTCGGCCGCCGTCCGGAGAAGGGAACGCCGCGAAGGAGGTGGTGGAGGTAGAGGTGAGAGGTAAGGTGGTGTTGGAGTGGTGGAAGAGGAAGAAGAGGAAGGGAAGGAGAAGAGGAGCGTCGGAGAGGGCGGAGAGGGTGAGGAGAGAGAGTGTGAAGGTGAGAATGAGGGAAAGAAGGGGAGGCTCGCGGGGTCAACCAGAATCCCGCTAAAACGCGTCGATCGAGGCAGACGCCTATCAGTCTGACAGGACGGCCGTACTGACACCGCTCTGAAACGCGTCGCCCACCGCGGACGCCGTTCAGACGACAAGACAGGCCGTACTGACAACGCTCTGGCGCCGTACCCTGACACCGCAGGTGTCGCAGTCTGAAACCCGTCGACCGGGCTGGACGCCGTTCAGACAAATCTGACAGGGGCCGTACTCTCGCGGCCCGAAACCCGCCCACGTGGCGCACACGTGGCACAGCAACCAGCAGACCTAAATGGCGTTCACACACCCTGACGCCTTTTGAAAGGCGTCGAGCACTGTTGACGCCATTCAGCCAGAAATCTCAAGACCCCTCCAGGGTCCAAACCAGGGGATCCGGCCCGAACCCGACCCGAATACAGAACCCGAAATCTCAGTCATTACAGATTTAGTGACAAATAAGCCTATTAAAAACTAAGTGAATGTGATTGCCAGAAACTTTTAACTAAAAAGTTCCAAAAGAAAAGATTGAACGCCTACCTGTTTTGGAATTGGGAGATGTTGAAGTCCTTGATTCTCCTCCTTCAGCCGGCTGAAGAAAGAGAGCCTTTTTGACTTTGTTCTTGTTTTGAATGCTTATCGGACTTTGAGGATCATCCATATTCCTTTTCCTTGTTGTTGATGATTCTCTCCTCTTTATCTTCTTTAGTATCTTGCAACAAATAAAGATAAAAGAAAATAATAATAACTCAAGCAGAGGTAGTATCTATTCTAATGAAGATTCTGATCATGCAATTTAAATAAAGAACTCACTTGTTTGATGGTCTTTTAAACCCCTTAAATAAATAGGCTTGAAATTATGCTAGTGAGTGTGTATTGCATAGAGTGATGTAATGAAAATATGATGCTAATGTGATGAAAATATGAGAAAGATATAGAAATTAATTAAGAATTAAGTTGGATGGCCCCTGGAAAGCCTTGGTATTGAATGGATCTTGAAAAGACGAAGAAACGATGAAGAAATGATGAAGACTCCTGGAAGTAGCAGCAACACCTCGATCCTTCAGCGTTTGTATGTCGTCGCCAAGATTCTTTGCTCAATTTTCACTCAATTATCGCTATCATCACTAACTTTTTAATGACCAAGGAGTTGGGTATTTATAGGCTTTAAGTTTATGCATCTGCGGTTATGATTAGATTAACATAAAGGATTTTGAAGTTTATCCAACCAAGAAACAGATAAACACAGATTAATTCATCTTTATCTGTAATTATCCAAAACGCGTCATCCATGGGAGACGTCTTTTAGCTTAATTAAGATAAGGATAAACATCGGGAAAAGAGGCAGAATCAGCTTAAGAAACCTAAATGGCGTCGTGCCTAGTAGACATCTTTTAGATTTTTTCATATTTGATTAAAATTTGAATTTTAATCAATTTAATTAATTAACTTAAATTATGTCTATCTGACCCGATACTATTTGAATAATTAATTCAGAAAGGTTAATAAAAATTAACTAATGATTAAATATCAGACCATTTTGAGGCATTATTGTATTATATGAAATTTATTCAAAATGATGTCAAAATTAGCGTGTCTACATTGTTCAATGTCAACACTAGCTTGTACTGCGGGGTGGCGTTGGCAACCATCATCTTTACCAGTTCTTGTTCGGATAGGTGATCTCTTATCCTTTTAGCCATCCGTCGCCACCTATCGGCGAACACTATGAAGTCTTCATCCGGCTTCATCTTCTCGTTGAATAAGTCAGTAATGGACAAGGTTAGTGCCACCCTGTCGTTGTATCTTTACAGGAACCACTTTGACACCATGTCGAAGTTCTCTACCTCACTTGGGTCTAAAGAGAAGAACCACTCCACGGCTGATCCCTCCAATGATCTTCTGAAGAGGAAAGCCAGTGCTTTTTTATCATGCTGCCAAAATGATGATTCATAAAGGAATTCTTTGATGTGAAGGAAAGGGTTGCCTGTGCCATTGTACTTTTTTTAGACTGGCATTTCAGAAGGCAAGAGATGGAATACTGGCAAATCAGGGACAGAGAATTCGGGAGCGGCCTTGTTGTCCATATTCTTTTCAAGATCCTTGAACCGCTCATCCATCTAGAAAAATTTATTAAGTAGGAGTTGGGTGGTAGAATCTACTGGTGGAGGTTGTGGCTGTTGAAAATACTGCCTCCACGAATAAGCAGGGATGCGAGGACAGTGAGGTTGTTAACTGGCGGCATTCACGCCATGCCCGAAGGCATTCTGATAAATTGGGCTTTGCGGCCTGACAGGATGTTGTGAACTAGATTGTTGAGGGCCTGTGTGCCGAGGAGTGGAAATATGAAGGCCTTGCATAGCCTAAGTAGGAGCTTGATAAGCAGAAGGGTGAACCGAGGGACTTGGCTCAGAAGGATGCAAAGGAGTTTTCACTTTTAGAATGGATTGGATGGCGTCAAATTGACGAGGATCCACATGATTACATAGAGCTCCCATGAGGGTAGCGAGGTCAGAAAGATGATTGGCAGAGGGCCTAGCTTGGTCTTGGGCGCTTTCAAAGATAGGATTAGAGATGACATGGACACGAGACTAATTGCCCAAATCTGGATGGTATTGATCATAGATTGAATTATCTTGAAACTGAGGGGCATGAGCATCTCCCTCGTGTATGGTTTGAAATTGGTCAGGATAACCAGAGATATAGGCGTCTCTTTCATCTTCAGAATAAGATGCACCATGAACTTGAGGGGCATAAGCATCTCCCTCGTACTCGACTAGATCTTCTTGTTCAAAGGCAACCATGCCGACGGTTCTAGCTGAACGTAGCATCATTGTGTTCAGATGACAATTGTTTCAATCAAGTTGGCACAAATTAACAACCAAATAGATGCTTATGTTGTTTTGAGAGTTACTTGTTGGGTTAATTGGATTTTTAAACTCAAGTTCTCTCAGTGGATAGGATCTTAATTTCAATTCAATTTCCGCCGTTATAGTCTACGGCTTCACTCACAACGGTATGAATAACTACTCGGGACTTCAAATAGTACAACTGGCCCGATGAACAAAGAGGAGTTCCTTGCTTTTGGGGACTTATGGAGGGCTTAACATCAACCACTCTAGTCTGACCGAGGGACCGACCCTGTAACGACCCGCCATCCTATGACCGGAGACCCGGTCACTAAATGGATGTCGGCCCATTAACTGCGGGTTCACACCCGGATCTCACACAACACATCTGGAGGAGTAAGTGCTAAACAAGGCTAAATATAACAATCTCACGGACTACAAAGGTAAGCAAGTGCGCAGGAAGGAAAATAACAATGTCCGTATACAGTCCAACAATAATTACATGTCCAACAATTAAATAAGTACAGGCAGAAGGAAGTACAACAACATCGGGGCATACCCCGGAACTAAGACAGCTGCTGGTCCGCACACCAAGAAGACACCACGCTTCTGCTCGCCACGAAGTCCAAACCTGAAACCACAGGGAGTGAGCCACACCAGAAATGGGCTCAGTAGGGATCATCCGATCCCCTGCCTCCCACTCACATACCCACAAGTGTAACAACAGGAATATATGGCAATTAAGTAAAGCAGTAAACACAGTACCCAACTTTGATATAAAACGTACGACAAGCAGTGCAGCAAGAACCATTCTAAGCAACCCGAAGAACCCAACACAGAGTCACGACTCACAGCCAAAGTCCACGAAGCGACTGAACCACACTGTCGACCGAAGTCAAACGTCGCCTCCCAACACTACCACCACAGCTCACGCCTGTCCACCCCTACAGTGTTCCGGGGCACTGTAGGGTGAGGCAGTGAGTCAAACTAGGACTAGCTGGAACCAGTGTACCGCCACTGCCAGCTACGTGTGCACACAAGAAGTCTAGACTACTGTCCTACCGTCCGGATTGCCTCCACGCTAGGCCTCAACGCTTCAGGAGGGCCCTGGGGACCGGCGAACCCCCGTCAAGCCGAAGCTACAGGAACTACCCACAAACCCAACTCTCCCGGGCTGCGTCAGGCCAAAGGGCTAAGGGTACCACTCGTAACCTTGATCAAAGGTCACATCAGGCCCAATGGCTAAAGGGTAAACCAACTCCCACCAGTACCACAACCAGCTCCACAGCAAGAAACGCGCCGGAAGCTGTCACGACAAACAAGGAAACCCCGACCCGCTGAGGACAAACAGCGACCCCTCGGATAGCACACCGGCTACTCCGGCCCGTCGGGCTCAAGGCGATCCTGCTTTCCTCAGCCAAAGGTAAAACACAACGTGTACCCCTTCTCCCACCGGTACAGCTCACAGACACCATGACCCTGTCCCCACCGGTCCATGGTGACAAACATAAATCACAGTTATTCCGATTCCATATTCGCATAAGCACACGCACACACAACATGATTCCATTCACACAGGCGTCCTCAGTCTCAGCGTACAACGTGAAGCATGCATTAGAAATCGTCCCACAGTGAAACACATGATGAAAACCAGGATTACACATCTCTGTCTTGAATCGCGTCGACCAAGGTCGACGCCATTCAAGTCCCTCAGACAGGTTTGTTAAACAGTCAGATAATTTCCTGAAACACGTCGTCATAGGGAGTCGCCTATCTAAAATGCGTCCAGGTCCACAGACACCATTCGCACATAAATTCCAGATTTACAGACCCTCCCTCGGGGTGATTTTCCTGTCTAAATGGCGTCATGATGTCCCGACGCCCTTCTGAAAGGCGTCGTCCATCCATGACGTCATTTAGCGCCAGAACCCCTAACACAAGAGACCTCAAACAGAGAGGTTTCTGCCCTAAAAGGCGTCGTACTGCCCTGACGTCCTTTGAAAAGGCGTCGACCAGGCACGATGCCGTTTAGCGCCAGAAACCTGGTTTCCTGGTTCAACCCGAGGGTTCCTCCTTAAACCCCAAACACCCCGAAAAAGCCCCAAAACAAGAAGGGGAGGAAGAAGCATTCATCTATCACAGGCATACTACGAAACCACGATCACAAGCACCACCATTCCCACAAGGAAAACCCCCTAAACATGCTCAATCTAGCCCAAACACATCATGTCACGCCAAGGAACACACGAGCAAACGCATGCAAGGTTCGTCCCCCTACCGGTTCTTGAACTCCTCCAAGCTCCTCGCCGCCGACCCGCCGCACCGCAGACCGCCGCCGGTACCCTCGTGGACGCCGCCACTCCGCCGGGACGTCGGCCGCCGTCCGGAGAAGGGAACACCGCGAAGGAGGTGGTGGAGGTAGAGGTGAGAGGTAAGGAGGCTATGGAGTGATTGGAAGGGGAAGAAGAGGAAGGGCAGGGGAAGAAGAGAGTCGGAGGGGGCGGAGAGGGCGAAGAGAGAGAGAGTGAAGGCGAGAATGAGGGAAGGAAGGGGAGGCTCGCGGAGTCAATCCGAATCCAGCTAAAACGCGTCGATCAAGGCAGACGCCGATCAGTTTGACAGGACGGCTGTACTGACAGCGGTCTGAAACGCGTCGCCCACCGTGGACGCCGTTCATACGACAGGACAGGCCGTACTGACAACGCTCTGGCGCCGCACCCTGACATCGCAGAGGTCACAGTCTGAATCGCGTCAACCAACATGGACGCCGTTCAGACGATGTGACCGGGGCCGTACTCTCACGGTCCGAAACTCGCCCACGTGGCGCATACGTGGCACAACAACCTGCAGACCTAAATGGCGTCCACACAACCTGACGCCTTTTGAAAGGCGTCGAACTGTGCTGACGCCATTCAGCCAAGAATCTCAAGACCCCTACAGGGCCCAAACCAGGGGATCCGACCCGAATATTGAACCCGAAATCTCAGTCCTTACAATCTCCCCCCCTTAAAAGAATTTCGTCCTCGAAATTGCAACCGCTCAACGCTCAACTCGGCTAACCATCACACGCCGACACACACCGATCACAACAATCATTCTCACCAATCACACACACAAGGCTCCACATAATTAGCCAATCACATCACATCAAGCTAACCAAGATTCTCAATTCTAACAAAAGTTGATAGATCAAAATATCCACACACTAGCAAGGTACAAATTACAAAACCGATTTCTCCACCAACCCAAATACATACAAGTGCCACACGAGTTCACAACCACCTGAGAAAAAGACAAGATAAAAGTGCTCTCCTAGCACAACCTCTCGGACCTCCACAAGGAGACGCGACTCCAATCACACCTCGAACACTCACTAACCGCTCGGTCCCTGACCTGCCTGGTTCTTCTGGGGACAATTCCTCGCGAGATGTCCCTTCCGACCACAGGCGAAACAGCTACCAGTGATCAAGGGACATATCCGGTTGCCATGAAACCTGCTACATTGGGGACAACGATCTGTAGTGCCCCGCCTCGCCTCCTGCTGCCAGCTGACCTCTGTCTCCATCTGCTGAACCGAACCATCCTCATCCTCGTCATAAGGTACCTCCTGGAACTCGACCTCAAAGGAACTCGGATCACCTGACGAAAAGGCTGTCGATCTACCCCTGCTCTGCTGCTTCCCCTGTGCCGAATGCTCCGATTCCCTCGCCGTGTGATGGAATTGCATCTCCACTGCTACCGTGCCCTGAACCGCTGATGCCAAATCCTTACAACAATGGGCTGCCACAAACTCTCTCAGATCATGCCGAAGTCCATCAACAAATTTCTCTGTCCTAAGGTCCTCACGCTCAGATATGTGTGGAGCAAATCTTCCCAGAGCTACAAATTTCATCTGGTATTCTAGAACTGACATATCCTCCTGCACCAATTCCATAAACTCCCTTTCCTTGGCCCTACGAACGTGCCTCGGAAAGTATTGTCCACTAAACTCTCTCACAAAGCCTTCCCAAGGAATCTCTCTCAAAGGCCTATCCGGAAACAACAACCCCTTGATGGTAACCCACCAATCATAAGCATCGCCCTTCAGCAAGTAGGTTGCCAACAAGGTCTTATCACTCTCAGCACATTCTAGGACATCAAACACTTTCTCCACTTCCTTAACCCACTGAGCTGCCGCATCTGGAACAGGTTGACCTGTGAAAGAAGGGGGCTTCAGCTTCAAGAACCGCTCCACCACCGTGGATTGGCCACCTCGGGAACTGGACCCCTCACTTCCATCTCCCTGCTGATATCTAGACATAGCCCCAATCATAGCTTCCATAAAACGATCCACATTATGACCTTCTTCCCTCGAGCCACCACCATCTGCTCTCGCATCCCGAGCCACCGGAGCTCTCCGCTTCGGCGCCATCGCTGCCCCACAACACGCAAATCGAACCAAAACACGTCAAATCCTATCAATCTACACCAGCAGCCATCGCCTGTACCGACTCGTACTTATTGTTGGACTATAATATCTAACCCAGTTTACCACATACTCGACCAGATTGGGCTCTGATACCAACTGTAACGACCCGCCATCCTATGACCGGAGACCCGGTCACTAAATGGATGTCGGCCCATTAACTGCGGGTTCACACCCGGATCTCACACAACACATCTGGAGGAGTAAGTGCTAAACAAGGCTAAATATAACAATCTCACGGACTACAAAGGTAAGCATGTGCGCAGGAAGGAAAATAACAATGTCCGTATACAGTCCAACAATAATTACATGTCCAACAATTAAATAAGTACAGGCAGAAGGAAGTACAACAACATCGGGGCATACCACGGAACTAAGACAGCTGCTAGTTCGCACACCAAGAAGACACCACGCTTCTGCTCGCCACGAAGTCCAAACCTGAAACCACAGGGAGTGAGCCACACCAGAAATGGGCTCAGTAGGGATCATCCGATCCCCTGCCTCCCACTCACATACCCACAAGTGTAACAACAGGAATATATGGCAATTAAGTAAAGCAGTAAACACAGTACCCAACTTTGATATAAAACGTACGACAAGCAGTGCAGCAAGAACCATTCTAAGCAACCCGAAGAACCCAACACAGAGTCACGACTCACAGCCAAAGTCCACGAAGCGACTGAACCACACTGTCGACCGAAGTCAAACGTCGCCTCCCAACACTACCACCACAGCTCACGCCTGTCCACCCCTACAGTGTTCCGGGGCACTGTAGGGTGAGGCAGTGAGTCAAACTAGGACTAGCTAGAACCAGTGTATCGCCACTGCCAGCTACGTGTGCACACAAGCAGTCTAGACTACTGTCCTACCGTCCGGATTGCCTCCATGCTAGGCCTCAACGCTTCAGGAGGGCCCTGGGGACCGGCGAACCCCCGTTAAGCCGAAGCTACAGGAACTACCCACAAACCCAACTCTCCCGGGCTGCGTCAGGCCAAAGGGCTAAGGGTACCACTCGTAACCTTGATCAAAGGTCACATCAGGCCCAATGGCTAAAGGGTAAACCAACTCCCACCAGTACCACAACCAGCTCCACAACAAGAAACGCGCCGGAAGCTGTCACGACAAACAAGGAAACCCCGACCCGCTGAGGACAAACAGCGACCCCTCGGATAGCACACCGGCTACTCCGGCCCGTCGGGCTCAAGGCGATCCTGCTTTCCTCAGCCAAAGGTAAAACACAATGTGTACCCCTTCTCCCACCGGTACAGCTCACAGACACCATGACCCTGTCCCCACCGGTCCATGGTGACAAACGTAAATCACAGTTATTCCGATTCCATATTCGCATAAGCACACGCACACACAACATGATTCCATTCACACAGGAGTCCTCAGTCTCAGCGTACAACGTGAAGCATGCATTAGAAATCGTCCCACAGTGAAACACATGATGAAAACCAGGATTACACATCTCTGTCTTGAATCGCGTCGACCAAGGTCGACGCCATTCAAGTCCCTCAGACAGGTTTATTAAACAGTCAGATAATTTCCTGAAACGCGTCGTCATAGGGAGTCGCCTATCTAAAACGCGTCCAGGTCCACAGACGCCATTCGCACATAAATTCCAGATTTACAGACCCTCCCTCGGGGTGATTTTCCTGTCTAAATGGCGTCATGATGTCCCGACGCCCTTCTGAAAGGTGTCGTCCATCCATGACGTCATTTAGCGCCAGAACCCCTAACACAAGAGACCTCAAACAGGGAGGTTTCTGCCCTAAAAGGCGTCGTACTGCCCTGACGTCCTTTGAAAAGGCGTCGACCAGGCACGACGCCGTTTAGCGCCAGAAACCTGGTTTCCTGGTTCAACCCGAGGGTTCCTCCTTAAACCCCAAACACCCCGAAAAAGCCCCAAAACAAGAAGGGGAGGAAGAAGCATTCATCTATCACAGGCATACTACGAAACCACGATCACAAGCACCACCATTCCCACAAGGAAAACCCCCTAAACATGCTCAATCTAGCCCAAACATATCATGTCACGCCAAGGAACACACGAGCAAATGCATGCAAGGTTCGTCCCCCTACCGGTTCTTGAACTCCTCCAAGCTCCTCGCCGCCGACCCGCCGCACCGCAGACCGCTGCCGGTACCCTCGAGGACGCCGCCACTCCGCCGGGACGTCGGCCGCCGTCAGGAGAAGGGAACGCCGCGAAGGAGGTGGTGGAGGTAGAGGTGAGAGGTAAGGAGGCTATGGAGTGATTGGAAGGGGAAGAAGAGGAAGGGCAGGGGAAGAAGAGAGTCGGAGGGGGCGGAGAGGGCGAAGAGAGAGAGAGTGAAGGCGAGAATGAGGGAAGGAAGGGGAGGCTCACGGAGTCAATCCGAATCCAGCTAAAACGCGTCGATCAAGGCAGACGCCTATCAGTTTGACAGGACGGCCTTACTGACAGCGGTCTGAAACGCGTCGCCCACCGTGGACGCCGTTCAGACGACAGGACAGGCCGTACTGACAACGCTCTGGCGCCGCACCCTGACATCGCAGAGGTCATAGTTTGAATCGCGTCGACCAACATGGACGCCGTTCAGACGATGTGACCGGGGCCGTACTCTCGTGGCCCGAAACCCGCTCACGTGGCGCACACGTGGCACAACAACCTGCAGACCTAAATGGCGTCCACACAACCTGACGCCTTTTGAAAGGCGTCAAGCTGTGCTGACGCCATTCAGCCAAGAATCTCAAGACCCCTACAGGGCCCAAACCAGGGGATCCGACCCGAATATTGAACCCGAAATCTCAGTCCTTACAGACCCAGTCAGAGAGAGGTGAGGGTGCTAAGAGAGGTGTTCCCATAGGAGGGGGGTGAGCCCCGATGCGAATGCCTTGTGGCCTGGATGGCCTTTAGTGTAGAATAAATAAATATAGGTAGAAAGGAAATCAGTGATCCGAGTGTTAGTGACCAACAGGGAAAAGAACTTGAATCGCGTTGCTGTTAGCAAACGCTATTCAAGACAGTAGCCCCTCCTATTCACAGTGGCTCGGCCAGCAAGAGAGATAAAAGGGGCACTAAATCGCGTCTTCAAAGGGCGACACGCTTAATAAAATGCGTCGCTCTGTGCAGACGTGCTTTGGGTCCCGAAAACAACAAATAGACAGCAAAACCAGGGGCAATCCCCTCTCCAAATAATAGGATTAATAATAGATCAACTTCTCATGTGACAACAGTTAAATATATAGGCTAATCATGTGACATCATGGATGTTAATTCAAACAAAACACACTTTCCAATACTATTTCTCAAGGCAATCAAGGGAGGGCATGATTTTGCCACAAGGGGATGTGCACGAGGTGCACGTGGGGATAAGGATCAAATAGCCAACCAACAAACCATCAAACGTGTCCAAGGGACACAAGAGGTGCACCGAGGGTGCCCAATGGAAATAACAGGAGTAAATAAAATAAAAAAGAAACGGCAAGACAAGTCCTACTGTGATCGCCAAAAAGTTGTAGTGCTCAAAAATGGTGTGTGTTCATCATGCTATCATGTGTTTACTATGATTAATAATATGAAAGAAATTGTGATCGCTAGAAACCGAGGGCTTCAATGGAAAAGTGATCGCTTACTAACCTTGCAAATCGGGAGAGTGTAGGGTTCTTTTGTTCTTCTCTTTCGGCCGGTCGAAAGAAAAGAGCCTTCTTTCTTTTTTACTCTTGTTCTTTGGGGATGTTTTTCCTTCCATCCAAACTCCAAGCTTTCTCCTAAATCTCCTTCAAACATTGCAAGAAAGATTGAAAACAAAAGAAAACAAATAGATTAGAACTAAAGAGAGGTACTATCTATTCTATCCAACAAAATTATCATGCAACTGAACAAAAAAACTCGCTCGTTTTGTGTTATTTTAATCCCCTAAAGGATGTATAGGCATGAAAAAGATAAAGTGAATGTGTGTGATGAAGTGATGCAATGAAGAACTATATGAAAACAGAAATTTAAGCTATATGAATTTTATCAAAATTCAATGGAAAAGATCAAGAAGAGAGGAAAAGGATGGCCCCTCCAGAGCCTTGGTCTTCAATGGGCTTCAAAGGGTGAAAAGGATGAAGAAGATCAAGCTTCCCTCGCTGTCCACGTTCTTCTTCTTGAGAGCCTTCAAAAAACCTTGTAGGAAGCTCCAAATTCTCTAATAGCCAACCTTTTTTAAAGGCCAATGTCTATATGTATTTATAAGAAGAGATTTAAGGGTATTCTAGCCTTCAAAAGGACTCTCCCGCAGCTCGGACTTGCCCTGGATGATCATGAAGGGAATTGAAAACCCTTCCAACCTCTGGAACCGGATTATCTCGGCCAAATTATGTTTATCAGGAAACTCTTAAAACACGTCGTTCAAGGGGGACGCATTTTAGTTAATTAATGCGGCATGAATAGAAATAAATCCGGAAAAGGAAGCCGAAATAGATTTGGTAAGCGAAAAGGCGTCGTCCATGCACGATGTTCTTTAGACAATTTAGGAAATTAACTAGAATTAGAAATTGTAAACCTAGGCAGATTAGGACCTAAATGGCGTCGTCCACAGGTGATGCTATTAAGTTAAATCCTCCTAAATTTACTAATTTTAATTCCGAATTGATTTCTGCTCTGAATCCAAATGGCGTTGCGAATGAGCGACATGATTCAACGAATCTCAAGAGAAAATCAATAAAAATTAATTAATGATTAAACATCAGACCATTCTGGGGCATTATCATTGTGACATGAAATTTACTCAATATGATGTCAAAATTAGCGTATGTACATGAGAGAGATACTCATGCCCCTCAAAGTCAGGTCCACTTTTCTCATGGCGAGCACAACCCTGGTATTGATAGTCCTCATATCCATGTTGTAAGGTTTGAGGTTTCGGATCCGGTTATCGGGTCAGTTTCAGGGTCGGATCCTTTGGTTTGACGCGGTTCAAACGGCGTCCAGCAATGTTGACGTGTTTTAGGCTATGCCACGTGGGCTGGCCTTGAGGCGCGAGAGTATGGCCCCAGTCATATCGTCTAAATGGCGTCTTGGATGGAGGACGCCATTTAGAGTACGACCCTGGTTTGTCAGTGTACGGCCCAGTTTTGTCGTCTGAAGGACGTCGGGCTTGCACGACGCGTTTTACCCAGCTTCTGTTTGACCCCGCGAACCCTCTCTCCTTTCCCTCATTCTCTCCTTTCTCTTCTCTCTCCTCTCTTCCCTCCGATCTCCGGCGACCCCTCCCCCTCTCCTTGCTTTCCTCCCTCTATTCCATCTCTCCCTCCACTCCATCAACCTCCTAACTCCCACCACTACCACCACCATCTCTTCTGCGGCGTTTTTCTCTCCAGACGGCGGCCGACGTCCTAGTGGAGTAACGGCGTCCACGGCGGTACCAGCGGCGGCGTGTGGCGAGGCGGGTTGGCGGCTTGGAACTAGGAGGAGTTCGAGTAACTGGTAGGGTGACGATCCCCGCTGTATTTTGTTTAAAAGCATGTTTTTCCCGCTTTGAAGCATGTTTAGGGGGACTTTTGGGGTGAAAATACTAATTGCCTATATTGAGAAATGGTGGGCTTAATGGGTATTTATGTTCTCCTCCCCCTCCTCCATTTTCTTGGGATTTTTCGTGCGTTTAGGGGGAAAAATCCCACCTCATAGATTGGGGGAAGGCGGAGGGAGAACCTGTCTATGAAGGTTGAATGGCGTTGGGGGACAGCGACGCCTTTTAGAAAGGCGGCTTCCACCTATGATGCGATTTGACCTAGATAATAGACTCTGTCTTTGGAACTGGATGGCGTCCATGGACAGCGACGCCATTTTAATGGCGTCCTCCGTGAACGACGCGTTTTAGGCCATCTTCCGAGACCAAATTTCACATGAACCAATTTAGGGATCTTGAATGACATCGGTCTTAGGCGACCCGATTCAAACCAGAATTCCATTAATCCATGCAATTAATACATGTTTACATTGTTAGATAGTTAGTTAATTGCATGTGTAGAATGTACTCGATGACATTGGATTCTATGTGATCGGATCTTACCGTGTTATGTTTTGTACGATTGTGGGCCTAGAGTGACAGTTGTTAGCGCTTAGGCACCCTGTGTCGGTATGGGAATGACACAGCGCCGGTGTGGGAGTGGCGGGGTGACGCCTAGAGAGAGGGTCACCTGGTGTACCCCGGGGTATAGCTAGTACCGGTGTGAGAGTGGTACATTCGGAGTGTCACTCGTGCTGGGGGAAGCAGAACCACCTGGAGCCTGTCAGGCCGGAGTAGCCAGTGCGCTATCCGAGGAGTTGTTGTTTGGTCTCAACGGGTCGGAGTTTCTCGCGTTCAGCCGTGTGGTTGGCGTGTTTTGCCGAGACGCTAGTTGTGGGCTTCGTGGTAGAATGGCTTCAGAATTGTGCTTGTATTTTATATCGAAATCTAGGAGTTATGTTTACTGCTTTGCTTGCTTAAATTATTTACATTTGTGTTGTTGCACTTGTGGGTGCGTGAGTGGGCAGTGGGGAGCGAAGGATCCCTACTGAGTCTTTTTCGATAACACTCACTCCTGCGATTTTCAGGTGATGGTTCCAGGCAGGCTTAGCGAGGAGAGTGTTGCTTTGGGTCGCACGCCAGCAGCAGTTGTTCCGGGGTATGCCCCGATGTAGTTGTTATTTTATTTTCTGGCCTGTATGCTTAATTGTTTCTTTTCAATTGGAGTATGTAACTATTCGCTGTGTCGAGTCGCATTGTAATAATTTTAATTCTTTCCCTTCCTTTTTAATTCAATGCGATGTGAATGTTTAGCTTAGTTTATGTTGTCACCAAAAAATTGAACAAGAAGAAGAGCCTAAAGATCAACAAAGAAGGCCCAAATCAAAGAGAGTTAAAAGGAAGAACCGAGCCCATTAATTCAAGTAAGAAAGGTCTAAGTAATTTTTCAAAGAAAGCTCAAGTGAAGAAGAATTAATGGACAGCAGTCATGTCTATTTTACAAGCTAAAAGAATAAAAAAAGGGGCCACTCTAGGGCCCAAATGGTGAAGCAATCCAATGGCACAACCGGGCCCATTATCCCAAGCAAAGGAGGTCCAACAATTGTGCAAAGATTGTTCAAGAAGGCCCAAATGAAGAAGATTTAAGGGGCAATAGCTAAGCCCAATTTCGCAAGCCAAATGAATAAAAAAGGGGCCACTCTAGGGCCCAAATGATGAAGAAATCCAATCGTGCAACCAGGCCCATTATCCTAAGCAAAGGAGGTCCAAACAATTGTGCAAAGATTGTCCAAGAAGGCCCAAATGAAGAAGATTTAAGGGGCAGCAGCTAAGCCCAATTTCGCAAGACAAATGAATAAAAAAGGGGCCACTCTAAGGCCCAAATGATGAAGAAATCCCATGGTGCAACCGGGCCCATTATCTAAAGCAAAGGAGGTCCAAACAATTTTTTAAAAGAAGGCCCAGGTGAAGAAAGTTAATGGACAGCTGTAATGACCATTCTTGCAAGCCCAAATAAGTCAAAAAGGGGTTACTTTCAGCTCAAATGATGAAGAAATCAAAGGGGGGCAGGCCTAGGCCCATTATCTCAAGCAAAAGAAGCCCAATAGGGCCAATTTGGGCCCAAAAACTGAAGGCCAAAGCCCAATTTCGTGGCAGCCTTTAAAAGGGCCCAAATGGTCTCCCCCATGGCCTATTCTTATCCCTTTGGCCCATGGTCAAATCTGCCCAAAGGAGGATAAGAAGAAAAGCAAGTGGTCCCCCCCTCAAGATTCTTCTAGAAGAGGATAGGTGAAAAGCAAAAGGAGAAACCAATCATGATTCTCCAAGTGTTATGGCCTCATTAGAGGACTCTCAAGAGGGGTTTCTTTTCCCTAATCCAAGGCTAATGGATGTCTAATCTACCCTCCAAATGTAACCAAACTTTATCTATAAGAGAACCTCCATCTTCTACAAGAAAAAGTTGGAGACAGAAATCCGAAAAAATAGAAAAGAGAAGAAGAAAGGTGAGAGAGCTTGGTAGAGCACGTCTCCCTCCTCCTTCCCCTCCATTTCCTGCCTCCCAAGAGAGAAAAAAGAGTAACAAAAGAAGAGAAAAAGAAAGGAAGAGTGCTAGAGAAGAAGAGAGCAAGATTGTGGGCTTCAAGAGCCATTCATGACCCTTATGACCCCCTAAATATGGAGATATGACCCAAAATGTCCTTTGATGTCTAAATTTCCTGAAAACTGGTTTTTCATTTATTTGTCTTTGGTTTTGGGGTTTTTCAAGGTGGCTTGGCCTTCCATGACCCTTAGGAGCACATCCCCTCCATGGATGATGTTCCCCCAAGGCTAAACATCAAGAAAAATCCCCTAAGTTTCATATATATTAAGATCTAAGTTTCTGTTTTCATGTTGGAACCGAATGGGGTTTTGTTTGGATTTTTCCTTTAATGGCTAAGTTTCTCAAGGAGGTTCCCTCACTAGTTGAGGATGAGCTTCTTTGGGTATAAATCCTCTAACATGGAGCCAAGAAGGAGAGATCTATGGAAAAAATAAAAAGTATGCTTAAGTTTCTCATATGTTCATATTCAAGTTTCATGATATTTTCCTAAAGAAATGCATCTAAAATATATTTCAAATAAATATTTTAGGCCTTGTACCTTTTATACCTTATTTTCTATCATTTGGGTTAGTTTTAAACTCATTTTTTATTGAAAATCCGGGTTTCAGCCTGAGTCTGCGTTTGCAGGTGCTACAGTGTTGAGTCAGCGTCTCCTTGCGCAGACTCAGCGCCAGTTGCAGGTAAAATCCAATCTTTTCAACTCTAATTCCTTTAAAATTGAATCAAAAACCCCAAGATAAAAGTAAAATACTTTCTATAAATAAAAGATCAAATAAAACTCAATTTTCCCTTTTGCAAAACATAAAAAATACCTAAAAGAAGTCTCACTTCAACCTTGCTCATTCTCTAAAAACCTACAAATTCAAAACATAAAAAACATAAATCCTTGAAGTATTCTTCACTCCAATCAAATAATAAAATATAAAAGACACTTTTCCATACCTTGCAAATCAAATCCAAAATCCCTTTACTCCAAATTTGAAAAAACACAATAAGAAATGTTTATTAGATTTCCTTGATAAAGAATATCATCCACTTCAATCAAAATACCATAAAAATATCTTCAATCCTCTCACAAACAAAAATCAAAATAAATATAAGCATTCTCATGGTTAACAAATGAGTCTGCGCATCCTTTCACAGACTCAACTTCATGTTCACTTCCAAACTTAAAAAATTCAACAAATCTTCAATGCATCCACATAAATCAATCCCAAAAGACTAAAAATGTCTCTCATCATCATCCGTCAATAAAAATGAATAAACCAAGTCTTGCTCAGACTCAACTCTAAACTAAAAAATGAGTTTTCTTCTCAAATAAAAATTGGAATTCATTCATTTTTCAAATGTAATCTTGTATATCTTACTTATATCATTTCATAGGGTGTTATTCTATTTTTCTGATGATTAATCAAGGGTTTTCCTCTTAGGAGGATGTAATTAACGCTATTCTATTTATGGGTAGCGGGATCGGGTCGAAGAACTACACAATCATCTGATTGAGTCAGGTAGAGCGCACAAATAACAAATCTAAATTAAAATAAAAAAATCAAGATCAAGTGCACTTTTTCCCTAAAAAATCATCTGATTGAGTCAGGTAGAGCGCACAAATAACAAATCTAAATCAACATCAAAAAATCAAGATCAAGTGCATTTTTTCCCTAAAAAATGTACAACAGTTTATTATTTATTTCCCAGACTTATCTAGATCCTGGTTTAGCTCCAAATTAATGATTCGGTACCCATTTAGTAATCGGATCCTCGATTATAGGGTGGTGGGTCGTTACAGTTGGTATCAGAGCATTCGGTCTGGCAAATAAATGAATAACTAGGTCAAATATTGTAATTCTGGAAAATAATTACATTATCCCGTACAGGCACGGCGGTAGTGTAGGTTTTTAGGATTCTAATTAGAACGTTTCAATTTTTGTGATTGTAGGCGAATATTTGGCTCCTAGGAAGAGGATGCCAGTTATTAGAGAGCGGGGAGATGTCCCTAGTGGATCTGAGGTCGGTAGGCCGAGTATGGAGCGTTTCATAGAGGGTATGATGGACACGATGGCTAGATACCAGACCCGAGACCCTAGTGAGAGTTCTAGTGCTCGGGGAGGGTCTTCAGCTACACTGGAGAGATTCCTGAAGCTGAAGCCGCCTCATTTCACCTGTCATCCCGACCCTGATGAGGTTGTTCATTGGTTGAGGGAGATTCCATGGGAGGCATTTGTGAAGGAATTCAATGCGCAGTACTTCCCTAGGCATGTCCAGAGGGGCAAGGAGGGGGAATTTATGGAATTGACCCAAAGAAGCATGACAGTCCTTGAGTACCAGATGAAGTTTGTTTCACTTGAGAGATTCATGCCTTTTATCTCAGGAGACGAGGAGCGTCGGACTGAGAGGTTTGTGGATGGACTGAGGTCCAATCTGAGGAGTTTTGTGGCTTCCCACTGTTGTACAGATTTGGCATCGGCAGTTAGGTGTGCCGCGGCAGTAGAGGCACAGGCTGTCAGTCGGTGTCCAGTGCTCAGCAGGAGGCAGCTCAGAGGCTTCCGGCAGCTTGTCGACATTGCAGTAGTACTCACGGTGGGACTCAGTGTCCTGCATTTTCTGGGAGGTGTTACACTTGTGGCCAGTGATAAAGTGTTAAATTGATCATTTAAGGGCAATCATACACATCATACTCACGTTTTTATCTATAAAATAGGATGAAATGATAGATAATTGCGTACCAAGTCCAACGGTACCAATTTCGTCAAATTCTGACTTAAAAACATTGTCATTTCATGTGATTAATGGAGTATAGCGCATTTGCGATTTTTCGACAAAACCGAGACGAAATAAATAAATATAATGATTTTTCAATGATAATATGCTAATTTATATTTATTCTATGTGAACAGGACATGCCGATGATGCAGTGTAGTTGGTGGAGTTTCTGGAAATTTGGGAGAGGTCTAGTGTTCGAATCTCAATAAATTTGACTTCATTTTGTCCAAAAGATTAAAGCAGGGATAAAAATGTCATTCGATGCCCTAATATTGCCCTAATTGTTGTCCAAAGAACCCAAGAAGGGCCAGCCGCCTTCCTTTCTCTCACTTTCTCTTTTTAAAAAAAAAAGAACTTTCCTTCCCTTTTCTTTAAAAGTATCCTCACGAACCCAAGACCCTGCTATTCTCTCTGTTTCCTTCTCTTCTCTCTGTTTCCTTCTCTGCTCTCTGTTTCCTTCTCTCCTCAGCCGTAGCCTCTCTTTCTTTCCCTTGTTCTTTCCCTCTCTGTTATTTATCCCCCGAAGCCTTCTCTCCACCTTACTCTTTCTCTCTCTCGCAGATTCCCTCTCCCTCTCTATCTCTCCTCTCTCCCAGCATCTCTTTCAGCCGCAATCTTCCCTCTCTCTCCCTGTTTTCTCAGCCTCTCTATGTCTCCCACGTCTCTCTCCGTTTCCCTCTTGCTCTGTCTCTCTTCTCTCTCTCGCCGTCTCCCTCTATCACTTCTCTCCCTCGCCGGCCCGCTCCACACGCATGCCAGCAGGCTTGCGCGAGCAACTGCACCGCGCTGCCACGTGCCTCCGCTACACCAGCGCCAGCAAGCCACCCCAGCACCTGCATGCGGGAGCCGCGCCAGCGTGCCTCCACGTCCCTCTGCTGCCCCAGCGCTGCCCAACGCTCGAGCCCACACCTCGCCGGCGTGCTAGTCCAACGTCCCTCCACGCGGCGACGTGCATGCATGCACGTCCACCCAGCGCACACCCGGCTGCTCCCCGCGCTCCTGCAAGCCTCCACATCCTCAGCGCATGCATGCAGGCTTGAGGCTCCACGCACCAGGACGAGTCTCCAGCGCGCCACCGCACACCTGCAAGCCCCTAAGCACGTCTTCGCCTACTGCCCCTTTGCTGTTGGACCACTGCGCCGCCCCCTTGGCTATCGGTCCACTACGCCGGCGCCCCCACAAAGAACCCACAGAGGCTGCTGCTGTTTTTCTTCTCTCTCTCTCCATTAGCACAGTTATTTGTTTATTTGATTAAGATTAGTTGTTTGTTACTTGATGTTCAGTTATTTTATTTAAGGATATCAAGACATAGACTTTGTAATTCGATTTCTGATTTTTAGATGATTAATGGTTTACACATAGTTAAATAATGGTGTTTTTGTTATATTTTTTTTAGTTGTGCTTATTCTCCATATGTGGTTGTGTTTAATTTTTTTAAAAAAAGGGGATTCGTTTAGTTTACGTAATTACATTTTTAGGTACGTTAGTTAATTGTGTCATAGTTTAAATAGGTAATTAATTAGTTCCCTCAAATTCTCACTTGTTTTTAGATTATTAAGAATTACAAGATTTTCAAAATTAAGAATTTACTTCCCTGTGGATCGACTCGGACTCACCATTGCTATTGCTAAAATTAGTTTACATGAGCCGATTAAAATATGATTGTTAGCTTGGGATTTTAACGACATAATCATTGGCTATCAATTTTTGGCGCCGTTGCCGGGGAATTAGATTTTTAATTTTGATTATCTTGGGTTTAGTGTAATTAATCTTTAGCTAACCACCTTTTTCTTATTTTTGCAGGTATATTGAAAAAAAAAAGAAGAAGGGAGAAAGCGAAATCATGGTAAGTGTGTTCCAACTTTCTATGTTTCAATTTCCTTACTTTAGTTAGTTTCAATTTTTGTAGTTTCTAATTTAGATTGGTTTCCATTAACTAAAAAAAAAGAAACAAAAGAAGAACATCCAAATTTAAAAATCTCCGTTTCCATATTAGAAACTGTCCATGCTAGGCATTCATCATTCTAGGAAAGCATGAGCTAGTTTCCTTTCACAGTTATTTCCATAAATTGTTGAAGATTGCGGGGGGAAAGGTACGTGTTTCAATTTTAGCAAGTCATTCATGATTGCATCAACACACCCTGCATTGATTTGCTTATTGCCTTGTATTGCATTCAAAAAGACTTTAAGGGCAACAACTTTAACCACATAAGGTAGGGATTTGATCACCCTTCCTTAGCCCACAAATTACCTTCCGTGCATTGGCATTTCCTAATCCAATTAAAAGCAAGTCGAAAGAGAATCTAGGGTTTACACCGTGAGTGGTTTAAATTTCGGGTTGCCTCTACTTTTGGCAACGGTGTCTAGGCTAGAGGTTAAAAAGACAAATGCCTAAGCGGGAAAGTGGTTCTCTAATTAGGTCCCTACGAAAGTATAGGAGCCTCCCACTACCTCACCTCTTACCTGGCCGTTGATTGATTGTGGTTGTGACTCGAGGTGGACCCTATTCACCTTGTAAGAAATCACATAGAGAGTCTAGATTAACATTAGATCATTAGGGTAATTTGTTTGCCAAAATTGTTTGCATTAAAAAAAAGAAAAAAAAAATAGAAAACAAAATTCAAATCCATCCTCTCTCTCTTAGTCTTAGTGTATGCAAGATAGGAGATCTCAAAATCCTAACCTTCTAGGACCATTTGCTGAAGTAGAGAGAATCCTACATCAAAGAAATCCACCACAAGATTAAATGGCTGATAATTAGGACCCACCGAAGCAAATGAAGGACTATTTCATTCCAAATCGATATCAACCTTCATCCTGTATTCATCTTCCTCAAAATCCAGTCAATCAATATGAAATTAAATCTAGCACCATTCAGATGCTCCCATCCTTTTATGGGAATACTAATGAAGATACTTATAAGCATCTATATGAATTTCTAGAAATCTGTTCTACGGTGAAGGTCCAGAATTTCACCGATGATGGTCTTAAGTTGACCTTATTTCCCTTTTCATTAAAGGATAAGGCTAAATAGTGGTTGGGGACTATAGGAAGGCCCATTAGGATATAGGAAGAAATGCAGAAAGAATTTCTCAAGAAGTTCTATCCCATAGGGCGGACCAATACCATGAGAAGGGCCGTCACGAGTTTTACCCAAACTCTCGGGGAATTGATCCATGAATCTTGGGAAAGACTGAAATAATTGCTTAGGAAATGCCCTCATCATAGGCTTTCAAAATGGCAAATTGTCCAAGCATTCTATGAAGGATTGTTTGAACAGTTCAGACAGATGGTGGATGCTTTATATGGAGGGGCATTTATAATGAAAAATGAAGATGAGGCCTATGATCTTTTTGAGATGTTAAGTGAAAATTTCATCAATCATGCCTCATTACCATCTTATGAGAGGTCTGTCGGGCCATCTAAACAGACTGGAATGTATGAACTTAAGGCCCGTGGAGAGCCCGAATCCAAAATGGACATAAATCTGATTAATCAGAAATTGGATAAGGTAGACATCTTGGCCCAGAAACTAGACTAACTCTTGGCCTTAAACAAGCAAGAGCCTACTTACCAAACACAATCTAGTCCATATGAAGGCCCATCTTCTGCCAATCATGATATTTGTGCCTTATGCGCAAGTTCAACCCATCAAGTGAATGAATGTGCAACTGCAGCCCAACTTCCACCATTCATTCAAGAACAAGTTCAGGCTGCCTAGGGTTCTCCAGGCCCAATAATGATCCATTCTCAAATACTTACAATCCTGGCTAGAGAAACCACCCTAATTTCTCTTGGAAGAATCAGCAGGCCCCATTACCAATGTCCAATCCTCCCATGCATCAAGCCCAAAAGCCACAGAATTCATTTCAACATCAAACTAATTTCTACGGAAAGGTTCAGGCTAGGGGATCTCAAGCCCAATTCTCTCAACCGGCCCATTATCAATCATTCCAATCAGGTCAACCGGCCCACTACCACTCATTCCAATATAGACAACCAACCCAGTACCATCCTCCACCCACTTACCAACAACCTCTTCAGCCCAACTTTGATGACAAATTCACTCAACTCCAACAACTGATTTTGACCCAGCAACAATCTATTTCTAAGTTGGAAAGTCAAATGGGCCAACTAGCTGAAGCTACGATGAGAAGAGAAGTGGGTCAACTTCCTAGTCTATCCATTGCCAATCCAAGGAATCAACCTCCGGGTTTTTCACAGCAATCGGGCCTTTTACCTCAGCCTGGCCCGTTACCACAACCTAAAGGGCCGCAATTTGAGAATGCTAAAGCCATTTCAGCCCTTAGGAGTGGGAAAAGTTTAGAAAATCCACATGCAGATGGAGAGTTAGCCGAAGGTTCCATTGATGGGCCTCATGAAATTGAAAGTGACAGTGAGGCTGAACCCAACCTAGAGAAGTTAGCCATTTCCAAATGCTTTGTTAGCAAAGCCCAATGCCAGGAAGAAACTGGCCCAGAATGAGGAGTTGTTGGATTTATTCAAACAAGTCTAGATTAATATTCCACTCCTCGATGCCATCAAGTATGTGCCAGCTTATGCTAAATTTCTCAAGGAATTATGTACTCCACGAAGAGAATCTATAATGGCACCCGAAAAGGTTCGGCTTTCAGAAGATGTGAGTGCGATTGTGATGAATCATCTACCCAAGAAGTTGAAGGATCCTGGAGCACCGTTGATCTCATGTGACTTAGGTGGAGTTACATTTGATAGAGCTTTATTGGATTTAGGTGCTAGTGTGAACCTCTTGCCAACAGCCATTTACGAGAAATTTGATATTGAGGAATTAAAGCCACACCCATCATCTTGCAGTTGGCTGATAGGTCCGTGAAGACTCCCCGGGGATTAATTGAGGATGTTATTGTGAAGGTTCATGATTGTTATTTTCCCGTGGATTTTCTTATTCTGGATATGGCATTACCTGAAGAACTCATTCACACTCCGATCATCCTAGGTCGTCCATTCTTAGCCACTGCCAAAGCTAATATAAATTGTGAAACTGGCATGATGGACATTTCATTTGGGGGTCAAAAGATTAAGATTAATGTCTTCAAAGCATCTCAATATCCAGATCATGAAGAAGAATGTCATACTATTGATATCTTGGATAATCTGGTTGAAGAAAATGAGATGTTCACACATGACCTTTTGGAGGAAGCCAATACCTTAAAAGATTCTCCCGGCTCATTAACATCTTGGCCTAAGGTTGAAACTTTACCTGCCTTACAATCTGAGCCCGCTTTGCCATCCTTAGAGGACCCTCCTGAGCTTGAACTCAAACCATTACCTGAGTCTCTCAAGTATATCTTTTTGGTCCCGGACCAAACTCTCCCGGTCATCATTGCGGCAAATCTCACATCGCCGCAGGAGCCCCAATTAACCGAGGTCCTAAAAAACCATAAGGGTGCCATTGGATGGTCGGTGGCAGATTTGAAAGGAATAAGTCCGTCCATTTGCATGCATCACATTTATATGGAAGAAAATTCTAAGCCCAGTCTGGAGATGCAAAGACGGCTTAACCCAAATATGAAAGAAGTGGTGAAGAAGGAAGTTGTGAAATGGCTGGATGCGGGTATCATTTACCCCATATCGGATAGCAAATGGGTCAGTCCAACCCAAGTGGTACCCAAGAAATCTGGATTAACGGTTATCAAGAATGATCATGGAGAAGAGGTACCCACTAGGCTCACCACGGGATGGAGAGTGTGCATTGATTATCGAAAGCTGAATCTCATGACTAAGAAGGATCACTTCCCACTCCCATTCATGGATCATATTCTGGAAAAGTTATCGGGCCAGAAGTAGTTTTGCTTCTTAGATGGGTACTCCGGGTACAATCAAGTGGCTATTTACCCGAAAGATCAAGAAAAGACCACCTTTACGTGCCCTTATGGCACGTTTACTTTTACGAGAATAGCATTTGAATTATGCAACGCACCAGCCACATTTCAACGGTGCATGATGGCTATATTCTCCGAGATGGTGGGAGAATTCCTCGAAGTTTTCATGGATGATTTCTCAATCTTTGGGGATTCTTTTGAAAATTGCTTGAAAAATCTTAAACAGTTGCTAGCAAGATGCATAGACACCAATCTGATACTTAGCTGGGAAAAGAGCCATTTTATGGTTCGAGAGGACATTGTTCTAGGCCACATTGTGTCTGAAAGGAGGATAGAGGTAGATAAAGCTAAGATCGATCTTATATCCAATCTTCCTCCTCCGACCTCGGTCAGACAGATCCATTCATTCCTTGGCCATGCCGGTTTCTATCGTCGGTTTATCCACAATTTCTCTCAAATTGCCCGGCCTCTAACTCTTCTCCTAACTAAGGATGTTCCTTTCCAAATGGATGAATCTTGCATCAAGGCATTCAATTCTCTGAAGGAATCTTTGACCAAAGCTCCGATTCTTCAATCTCCAGATTGGTCTTTGCCCTTCGAAATCATGTGCGATGCCTCTGATTATGCTATCGGTGCAGTTTTGGGACAAAGAATCAACAAGTATCCCGTGGTCATATATTATGCAAGTCGCACCCTTGCAGATGCTCAAATGAATTATACCACCACAGAAAAGAAATTATTAGCTGTGGTTTTTGCCCTAGAAAAATTTAGATCTTATCTTTTAGGGGCAAAAGTCATAATCTATTCTGATCACTCAGCTCTGAAATACCTGTTGACCAAAAAGGATACAAAGCCTAGACTTATTAGATGGAACTTACTCCTTCAGGAATTTGATTTGGAAATTCGGGATAAGAAGGGTTCTGAGAAGGTGGTAGCTGACCACCTATCCCGAATTATGATCTCCGAAAGTGTACCCATAACTGATTCATTTCCTGATGAGCATATGTTGGCCATTTCTCACACTGTTGCACTTTGGTATGCTCATATTGTCAATTACAAAGTGACCAATCAGCTTCCGGAAGGATGGACTAAAAGTGAGAAGGACAAATTCTTTTCCCAGGAAAAATATTATTTCTGGGAAGATCTGGAACTATTCAAATTCTGTCCTGATCAAATCATTAGGCGATGCGTTCCTGAAGAAGAACAACAGAGTGTCCTCAACTTCTGCCATAATTTGGCTTGTGGGGGCCATTTCTCAGGAAAGAAAACTACAGCCAAGGTCCTGCAAAGTGATTTTTACTGGCCCACCCTTTTCAAAGATGCCCATGAGTTCAGCAAAACTTGCCTCTAATGCCAGGCTGTAGTAAATATGGCGAAAACGGATATGATGCCACTCAACCCAATCTTAGTGGTTGAAGTCTTTGATGTTTGGGGAATTGACTTTATGGGACCTTTTCCACCTTCTTTTGGACATACATATATACTGGTAGCGGTGGATTATATCTCTAAGTGAATTGAAGCAGTAGCCACCCGAACTAATGATCATAAAGTGGTCATTAAATTCGTTCAGAAGAATATATTTTCTCGGTTCGGGTGGCCTAAAGCTATCATAAGTGATGTGGGAACGCATTTCACAAATTACCAGTTTCGAACTTTGCTTAAGAAATATGAGATTAATCACAAAATAGCTATCCCTTATCATCCCCAAACCAGTGGCCAAGTGGAAGTTTTCAATAGAGAGATTAAGAATATTCTGCAAAAGTCCATTAGGCCCGATAGAAAAGATTGGTCTGAAAGATTGGATGATGCCTTATGGGCCTATCGGACCGCTTACAAAACTCTTATTGGCATGTCTCCTTATCGCCTGGTTTTTGGAAAAGCGTGCCACCTTCCGGTGGAATTGGAATATAGGGCTTATTGGGCCATTAAACAAGTCAATCTGGACCTAGCCCAAGCTGGTTCCCACCGAACCTTACAACTGAGTGAGATAGAAGAGTTGCGCAACGAGGCCTATGAAAATTCAAAGATTTATAAAGCCAAAACTAAAAGCTTTCCATGATAAACATATTGTGAGAAAATCCTTTCTTCCAAATCAGAAAGTTTGGCTATTTAACTCTAGGCTCCGCCTATTTCCTGGAAAACTGAAATCCAAATGGGATGGACCATTCGTGGTCGTTAAAGCCTTCGATCATGGAGCTGTTAAAATTATGAATCCCAAAAGTGGGAACACTTTCACCGTTAATGGTCAACGGTTGAAACCATTTATTGAAAATCTTCAAAATGAGCCACCTGAATCCATCGAACTAAGTGATCCACAATAACTGAACTTCCGTCTGGGTGAAGACGATAAACTTAGCGCTTGTTGGGAGGCAACCCAATATCTTACTTCAGTTTTTGTATTTAGGTCCTTGAGTAGCAGTTGCCTTTGGTATGTCGCAGCCTCTTCATCACAGGTTGTTTCTCTCCTTCACAATTCTCTTCTGGCTGACATGTTTTTCATATCTTTTATGCCATTGAGGACAATGTCAATCAAGTTGGGGGGTGGGACAATCAATTTCATATGCATTTATTGAAAATCTTTTGAAGAAAGCTAATATCTTTCACTGAAAAATGGTCAAAATTTTAAAATTTCTTTCAAAAACTTCTTTTCACATCCCATGAAAATTGCATGAAAATCATGTTTCATTAAGTAAATCTTAAACAAATCAGTTTTTTTGGTAGTCACATTGGTTAAAGAGCCTTCAAAGTTTAAATATCCCACTTCACAAAAATCCACGGCAGGATAATTTTCACATACACACGGCAAGTTAGAATAAATGAAAGATCTTAAAAGTATAGAATTGCTGGAATTAACCTTAAGGATAAGACTACTTATTCTAATTTTTCTTTTTAGGTTGAACGAAAGGAATGTGTAGAATTCGTAATAGGGGATTGTCCCACTCAACACTCTAAAAGAGGCGGTCATTTAAAATGGACAGTTGTAAACACTAAAGGCAATAGAAGGCGTTAAAAGAGCTAAAGGAAAGTAGGTGGCAAAAAGTACGCACCTCCCCTCAGGCAATTCAATGAGAGTGGCAAAAAGTACGCACCTCCCCTCAGGCAATTTAATGAGAGTGGCAAGAAGTACGCACTCTCAAAAGCAAAAGTACAATGAAATGAAAAAGCTACGCTAAAAAGTCCATCGTACCAGAAACATGACCAAGTCGTGAAAAGTGTTGAGTTGGGACGGGAACTGAAAAACGGTCCTCGCTGACTGATCGGAAAATCTTTTATTCTCTTCTCCTCCCTAGGTAGTCTTATCTAAAGGGTAGTAAAGGTAAGAATATACCAGAAAGGTCGGAAACGAGTTCTAAGAGTGTCAATTTTCATGCACAATCACCTGTCGTGAATCAAAAATATTGTGAGATATGAAAACTTTAGCTTAACCAATCGGCTACCACTTAAATTGTTTGTGATAGATAACTACAAATGAAGCATGATAATTCATTGTTTGTTCTAACTTTTCCTTATTTGCATTGCTAAGGGACTAGCAATGAGTAAGTTGGGGGGTGTGATAAAATGTTAAATTGATCATTTAAGGGCAATCATACGCATCATACTCACGTTTTTATCTGTAAAATAGCATGAAATGATAGATAATTACGTACCAAGTCCAACGGTACCAATTTCGTCAAATTCTGACTTAAAAACATCGTCATTTCATGTGATTAATGGAGTATAGCGCATTTGCAGTTTTTTGACAAAACCGAGACGAAATAAATAAATATAATGATTTTTTTAATGATAATATGCTAATTTATATTTATTCTATGTAAACAGGACATGCCAATGATGCAATGCAGTTGGTGGAGTTTCTGGAAATTTGGGAGAGGTCTAGTAATCGAATCTCAATAAATTCGACTTCATTTTGTCTAAAAGATTAAAGCAGGGGTAAAAATGCCATTTGATGCCCTAATGTTGCCCTAATTCTTGTCTAAAGAACCCAAGAAGGGTCAGCCGCCTTCCTTTCTCTCACTTTCTTTTAAAAAAAAAAAACAACTTTCCTTCCCTTTTCTTTAAAAGTATCCTCACGAACCCAAGACCCTGCTATTCTCTCTATTTCCTTCTCTTCTCTTTGTTTCCTTCTCTCCTCTCTGTTTCCTTCTCTCCTCAGCCGCAGCCTCTCTTTCTCTCCCTTGTTCTTTCCCACTCTGTTATTTATCCCCCGAAGCCTTCTCTCCACCTTACTCTTTCTCTCTCCCGCAGATTCCCTCTCCCTCTCTCGATTTCCCACGGCTCTCTCTATCTCTCCTATCTCCCAGCATCTCTTTCAGCCGCAATCTTCCCTCTCTCTCCCTATTTTATCAGCCTCTCTCTGTCTCCCACGTCTCTCTCCATTTCCCTCTTGCTCTGTCTCTCTTCTCTCTCTCGCCGTCTCCCTCTATCTCTTCTCTCCCTTGCCGGCCCGCTCCACGTGCATGCATGCAGGCTAGCGCGAGCAACTGCACCGCGCTGCCACGCGCCTCCGCTGCACCAGCGCCAGCAAGCCACCCGAGCACCTGCGTGCGGGAGCCGCGCCAGCGTGCCTCCACGTCCCTCCGCTGCTCCAGCGCTGCCCAACGCTCGAGCCCACACCTCGCTGGCCTCTAGCACACCTCTAGCACGCCTGCAGTGCTTCCAGCGTCCCTCCACGCGGCGACGTGCATGCATGCACGTCCACCCAGCGCACACCCGGCTGCTCCCCGCGCTCCTGCAAGCCTCCACATCCTCAGCGCATGCATGCAGGCTTGAGGCTCCACGCACCAGCACGAGTCTCCAGCGCGCCAACGCACACCTGCTAGCCCCCAAGCACGTCTCCGCCTACTGCCCCTTTGCTGTTGGACCATTGCGCCGCCCCCTTGGCTGTCGGTCCACTGCGCCGGCGCCCCCACAAAGAACCCACAGAGGCTGCTGCTGTTTTTCTTCTCTCTCTCTCCATTAGCACAGTTATCTATTTATTTGATTAAGATTAGTTGTTTATTACTTGATGTTTAGTTATTTTATTTAAGGATATCAAGCCATAGACTTTGTAATTTGATTTCTGATTTTTAGATGATTAATGGTTTACACATAGTTAAATAATAGTGTTTTTGTTATATTTTTTTTAGTTGTGCTTATTCTCCATATGTGGTTGTGTTTAATTTTTTTAAAAAAAGGGGATTCATTTAGTTTACGTAATTACATTTTTAGGTACGTTAGTTAATTGGGTCATAGTTTAAATAGGTAATTAATTAGTTCCCTCAAATTCTCACTTGTTTTTAGATTATTAAGAATTACAAGATTTTCAAAATTAAGAATTTACTTCCCTGTGGATCGACTGGTACTCACCATTTCTATTGCTAAAATTAGTTTACATGAGCCGATTAAAATATGATTGTTAGCTCGGGATTTTAACGACATAATCATTGGCTATCAGCCAGCAGGGCCATTTGGCATGGTATTGTCCGCAGGGGCATGGTCAGGGGCAGGGGCCAGGTGATCAGAAGAAGCCGAGGACCCAGGAGAGAGTTCTAGCTATCACCAGGAAGGAGGCCCGTGCGTCCAACTTGGTGGAAGGTACACTTTCTGTCCTTGGGAACTCTGCGCATGTGTTAATTGATTCGAGTGCTTCGCATTCTTTTATTTCTGAGCAGTTCGTAGATATTCTTTCTGCACCCGTTGTTGAGATGTCCGATGGACTGATGGTAGAAGTTCTTTCTGGGGATTTAATGTTGTCTTATAACTGTTTGAGTGAGGTTTCCTTGACCATTGAGGGCCATGAGTTACCTGTCCAGTTAGTTGTGCTTGCTATTCGCGACTTTGATGTCATCTTGGGTATGGACTGGTTGGAGTCTTATTATGCTGAGGTGGACTGCCATAGGAAAAGGGTGCGGTTCTCTATTCCGGACATCCTGACTTTCTACTTCCAAGGTATTAGGTTCTCTTCTCGTGGTATTCTTATTTCTTCCTTTAAGGCCTAAAGATTGCTTGTTGGTGGCTGTGAGGCTTTCCTTGCCTCTGTTGTTTTAGCCGATATTAGTAGTAGTCCCAGTCCTTAGGAGGTGCCTGTAGTTTGTGATTTTGCTGATGTGTTTCCTGAGGAGTTGCTCGGCCTTCCTCCTCAGCGAGAGGTTGAGTTTACCATTGAACTTGCACTAAGTACGACGCCATTGTCTAAGGCCCCGTATCGGATGGCTCCGACTGAACTCGCTGAGTTGAAGGCGCAGTTGTAGGAATTACTGGATAAGGGTTTTATTCGTCCCAGTACTTCACCGTGGGGTACTCCAGTCTTATTTTTCAGGAAGAAAGATGGTTCTCTAAGGTTGTGTATTGATTATAGACAGCTGAACCAGGTGACGATAAAGAACAAGTACCCACTTCCAAGAATCGATGATCTAATGGATCAGTTGCAGTCTGCGAAGGTGTTTCCAAAGATTGACTTGAGATCGGGGTATTATCAGATGAGGATCTGTGAGGTTGATGTTAATAAGACGGCCTTTATGAGTTTTTGGTTATGCCTTTTGGCTTGATCAATGCTCCGGCGGCTTTTATGGATTTGATGAACCGGGTCTTCAGGGCCTACCTGGATCAGTTTGTGGTAGTATTTGTAGATGATATTTTGGTATACTCTTCTTCTGAGGAAGATCATGCCACACATCTTCAAATGGTATTGCAGGTTCTAAGAGAGCACCAACTCTATGCCAAGTTTTGTAAGTGTGAATTTTGGCTAGATAAGGTGCACTTCCTGGGGCATGTCATTTCTGGAGTTGGTATCGCAGTGGATCCAGCCAAGATTGAGGCAGTGATGGACTGGAGTAGACTAACCACAGTAATCGAGATCAGGAGCTTCTTGGGGTTAGCAGGATATTACAGGCGGTTTGTCCAGGATTTTTCTTCGATAGCGACCCCTTTGTCGAGGTTGACTCGTAAGGGAGTTAGTTTTGTGTGGACCGAGGAGTGCGAGCGGAGTTTCATTGAGTTGAAGACTCGCCTCACTTCGGCCCCAATGCTGGTACTTCCATCAGGTTCCGGTGGATTTGTGGTTTACTCAGATGCATCTCGGCGAGGTTTGGGTGTGGTTCTGATGCAGCATGGTAAGGTCGTGGCCTATGCTTCTAGGCAGCTAAAGAAGAATGAGGAGAACTATCCCACTCATGACTTAGAGTTGGCAGTTGTGGTATTTGCACTGAAGATCTGGCGGCACTATTTGTATGGAGAGAAATTTCAGGTTTTTACCGATCACAAGAGCCTGAAGTATGTATTCCTGCAGAAGGATCTGAACTTGAGACAGCGCAGGTGGATGGAGTTCATCAAGGATTATGATATCGACCTTTCTTATCATCCGGGCAAGGCAAATGTGGTGGCAGATGCCTTGAGTCGGAAGACGGTCGTGTCATATCTTATGGTTCAAGAATGGAGGTTATTTGAGCAAGTCGTGGAATCTTCCTTTAGGGTTCCACGAGAGGCTGATAGAGCCGTATTGGCTAGCTTAACTGTGAGGCCAACAGTGTATCATGCCGTAATCGAGGCCCAGAGGACAGACGTAGAGTTACCACGGTTTCTCCAGACACCAGAGGTGGAGTTGTGGGATGGTGGTACAATCAGATTTAGAGGCAGACTCTATGTCCCAGCTGAGGAGGACGTACGCAGGAGTGTCCTCGATGAGGCGCACCGTTCTAGATATGCAGTGCATCCTGGAACGACTAAGATGTATCATTGTTTGAGGAGGCACTTTTGGTGGCCTGGTATGAAGAAGGACGTGGCTGATTATGTGGCAAGGTGCCTGACTTGCCAGCAGGTTAAGGCAGAACACCAGAGACCAGGAGGATTGTTGCAGCCCTTGCCGATCCTGAAATGAAAATGGGAACACGTGACTATGGACTTTGTGATGGGATTACCTGTGTCCCCTGGCAGAAGAGACTCGATCTGGGTCATTGTTGATCGATTGACCAAATCGGCACACTTTCTGGCTATTAGGAAAGACTGGTTAGTCGGTAGGTTGGCTAAGTTGTTTGTGGACCGGATCATCTCTCTGCACGAGGTGCCCTTATCCATCGTGTCAGACAGGGATCTGAGATTTACTTCTAGATTCTGGAAGAGTTTTCAGAAGGCCTTAGGCACGCAGTTAGCCTTCAGCTCAGCTTATCATCCCAAGACTGATGGACAGTCAGAGAGGACCATTCAGACACTGGAGGATATGCTCAGGGCATGTTGCCTAGACTGGGGAGGTTCTTGGGAGCAACACTTATCTATAGTAAAGTTTGCCTACAACAACAATTATCATTCTAGTATCGGCATGACGCCTTATGAGGCGTTGTACGGGCGGCCGTGTCGATCTCCTGTGAATTGGTCTGAGATTGGTGAGAGGGGCCAGAGTTGGTACAGCAGTGTGCTGAGGTTGCCAGAGTGGTGCAGCAGAGATTGACTACAGCTCAGAGCAGACAGAAGAGTTATGCAAACATCCGTAGGAGACCGCTTGAGTTTGAGGTTGGCGACCACGTGTTTCTCCGAGTCTCACCCTCCAAGGGTGTGTTGAGATTCGGGAAGCGAGTCCGCGATATGTTGGGCCTTTTCCCATTTTTGCTTGAATTGGGGAAACGGCGTATCAGCTAGCCTTGCCACCCAGTCTTACAGGAGTGCACGATGTGTTCCATGTTTCATTGCTGAGGAAATATGTTCAGGATCCATCTCATGTTTTGGACTTTTCAGAGTTGGAGGTCGCTGAAGATTTGTCCTTTCCAGAGTTTCCAGTACGTATTGAGGATCGCAGGGAACAGGTCCTTCGGAACAAAGTTGTTCCTATGGTTAAGGTGATTTGGTAGTATCGCTCCGGGGGCGAGGCGACTTGGGAGCGCGAGGATGAGATATGGGAGCAGTTTCCCAACCTTTTATCGTAAGTTCTCTTGTAAGCTTGTATCACTGTTTTCTTTTCAATCTCGTTAGTTATAGCAGGCAATTTCGGGGACGAAATTTTTTTAAGGGGGGGAGAATGCAAGGTTTGAGGTTTCGGATCCGGTTATCGAGTCAGTTTTGGGGTCAGATCCCTTAGTTTTGGCCCTGGTGGGGCTGAGACTTAGTTTCTTTCTCGACGCGGTTCAAACGATGTCCAGCAATGTGGATGTGTTTTAGGCTGTGCCACGTGGGTGCCACGTGGGCTGGCCTTGGGGCGCTAGAGTACAGCCCCGGTCATATTGTCTGAATGGCATCTTGGATGGACGACGCCATTTAGAGTACGACCCTGGTTTGTCAGTGTACGGCCCAGTTTTGTCGTCTGAAGGACGTCGGGGTTGCACGACACGTTTTACCCAGCTTCTGTTTGACCCCGCGAACCCTCTCTCATTTCCCTCATTCTCACCTTTCTCTTCTCTCTCCTCTTTCCCCTCCGATCTCCAGCGACCCCTCCCCCTCTCCTTGCTTTCCTCCCTCCATTCCATCTCTCCCTCCACTCCATCAACCTCCTAACTCCCACCACTACCACCACCAACTCCTCCGCTGCATTTTTCTCTCCGGACGGCGGCCGACGTCCCGGTGGAGTAACGGCGTCCACGGCGGTACCAGCGGCGGCGTGTGGCGAGGCGGGTTGGCGGCTTGGAACTAGGAGGAGTTCGAGTAACCGATAGGGTGATGATCCCCGCTGTATTTTGTTTAAAAGCATGTTTAGGGGGACTTTTGGGGTGAAAATACTAATTGCCTATATTGAGAAATGGCGGGCTTAATGGGTATTTAAGTTCTCCTCCCCCTCCTCCATTTTCTTGGGATTTTTCGTGCGTTTAGGGGGAGAAATCCCACCTCATGGATTGGGGGAAGGCGGAGGGAGAACCTGTCTGTGAAGGTTGAATGGCGTCGGGGGACAGCGACGACTTTTAGAAAGGCGGCTTCCACCTACGACGCGATTTGACCCAGATAGCATACTTTGTCTTTGGAACTGAATGGCGTCCAGGGACAGCGACGCCATTTTATTGGCGTCCTCCGTGAACGACGCATTTTAGGCCATCTTTCGAGACCATATTTCACATGAACCAATTTTGGGGTCTTGAATGACATCGGCCTTGGGCGACGCGATTCAAGCCAGAATTTCATTAATCCATGCAATTAACACATGTTTACATTGTTAGATAGTTAGTTAATTGCATGTGTAGAATGCACTCGATGACATTGGATTCTATGTGATCGGATCTCACCGTGTTATGTTTTGTGCGATCGTGGGCCTAGAGTGACAGTTGTTAGCGCTTAGGCACCCTGTGTCGGTGTGGGAGTGACACGGCGCCGATGTGGGAGTGGTGGGGTGACGCCTAGAGAGAGGGTCACCTGGTGTACCCTGGGGTATAGCCAGTACCGGTGTGGGAGTGGTACATTCAGAGTGTCACTCGTGTTGGGGGAAGCAGAACCACCTGGAGCCTGTCAGGCTGGAGTAGCCAGCACGCTATCCGAGGGGTTGTTGTTTGGTCTCAGTGGGTCGGAGTTTCTCGCGTTCAGCCGTGTGGTTGGCGTGTTTTGCCGAGACGCTAGTGGTGGGCTCTGTGGTAGAATGGCTTCAGAATTGTGCATGTGTTTTATATCGAAATCTAGGAGTTATGTTTACTGCTTTACTTGCTTAAATTATTTACATTTGTGTTGCTACACTAGTGGGTACGTGAGTAGGCAGTAGGGATCGAAGGATCCCTACTGAGTCTTTTTTGATAAGACTCACCCCTATGGTTTTCAGGTGAGGGTTCCAGGCAGGCTTAGCGAGGAGAGTGTTGCTTTGGGTCGCGCGCCAGCAACAGTTGTTCCGGGGTATGCCCCGATGTAGTTGTTATTTTATTTTTTGGCCTGTATGCTTAATTGTTTCTTTTCAGTTAGAGTATGTAACTATTTGCTGTTTCGAGTCGCATTGTAATAATTTTAATTCTTTCCCTTCCTTTTTAATTCAATGCGATGTGAATGTTTAGCTTAGTTTATTATTTATTTCCCAGACTTACCTAGATCCTGGTTTGACTCCAAATTAATGATTCGGTACCCATTTAGTAATCGGATCCCCGATTATAGGGTGGCGGGTTGTTACACATGTGATTTCCAATCCTGCTTACGAGGGAGCTCCAGATCCAGCTGAGCCCTCACCTACCAATCCTCCTGATTTGATTACTGTCCTGGGAGCTCTGGCTGCCCATGTAGATTCCCAGCAACTTAAGGCAATCCAATCTATCCTCAAGGGGAAGACGCCCGTACAGTCTACCGAACAGAATCTTGTGGTTCCCCCGGTTGTTCGTCAAGTTCCTCCTCCTCACCATGCTCCTTCTATTCATCAGTCCATTGAAGGCCTTCATGTTTCAACCTCCTGGTCATCTAGGCCACAGTTCTCTTCCTCAAGGCATCCAGCCAGACCGCCAACGTCGACTTACCAAAATGCCTTCGTGCATGGTGGAAGCGTTGCCGGACCGCAACTTTATTATCCACCTTGCCCCACCTATTCCAGGTAGCAAGCTTATCATGATCCACCACCACCACCTCCCCAAGTTGATCCAGTAACTCAGGATTTGCTCGCAAAAATGGACCGCATGGACGAGCAGTTCAGCAGCTTCAAGAAGATGATGGGAGTCAAGGCAGTGCTCGAAATCACTCTTTCCAGTCTGCCAGCATTTCGCATGTCACCTTCTGAGATGCCAGTGTATAGGAAGTACAACAGTTCTAGTAACCCCTTCACCCACCTGAAGGAGTTCATGTATGAATCTTCCTTCTAGCAGAATGACAAGAAATTACTGGCATTTTTATTCAGAAAATCGTTGGAAGGACCAACCCTCGAGTGGTTTTTCTCTTTCGAGCCGTCTGTGGTGGAAGACTATGGTATCTTGTCAAAAAAATTCATCCAAAGATACCAGGACCGAGTTGCACTGTCTCTGTCCATAACCGACTTAATGGCTAAGAAGATGAAGCCTGATGAGGACTTCATCAATTTTGCTGATAGATGGAGGGGAATGGCAGAGAAAATCAAAGATCACCTATCCGAATCCGAACAAGTGAAGATGATGATCTCTAATGCTACCCCCCAGTACAAGCTAGTCCTTACACTGAACAACCTGACTAGCATGGCGGAACTCTACGAGAGGGCACGTTATTTCCAAAATGCCTTCAAGGATGCTACTTTCTCTAGTGTCTTTGATCCTCACAGACCCAACAGACCTCCACCTCGGAAGCCTGCTATGCCAAACTCTCCCAGCATGGGTCAGACAACTGAGGGCACGCTCTCCCATGAACAAATCAGCACTATGAACAACAACTAGCCACACTTCATGAGGAACCAGTAGCAGCAGCCGCAATACGCAGGGCAGAGACCTCCGAACCAGGAGGGCTACAGGCCACCTCAGTAGTAGTACCAACCAACCTAAAATCAGCCACAACAACAATACCAGCCACAGCAACAGTATCAGCCTCATCCACCTCCAGCATATCACAATGTACCTCCTCCAGGCGACTACAATCAACAGAGAAAGCCTCCAGGCCTGAAGAGGGCATCATACCTTGCTCTCCTAGAGTCTCTCCTAGACATCTTCAAGGCCCTTATGGCAGCCAATGCATTTGGTTCTGCCTAGGGAGAAAACTGTATGGCCCCAAAATGCCGATGCCTCTAGATATTGCGTCTTCCATAGACAACCAGGGCATACGGTGGATGTATGTTTCCAATTCCGAGACTACATCCATGACCTCAATGAACAAGGGGGCATTGACTGGGAAGAGATGAGAAAATATATAGCTGCTTTGAAGGCGAAGACAGCCCAACAGTAAAAACAACAACAACAACCTCAACAACACCTACAACAACAACAACAATAGCAACATAGAGCACCAGCACAGGTAGCAACACCACCAAATATGGGAATAGTATAGAACCCGCTGCCGGAGCACCAACATCAAAACCAGATCGCCCCTATCTTGACAAATAGCCAGTCTGAGGCTAACAGGGGACAACAGTGGAAGGTAGAGGACTCTTCCTCTGTCTATTCAACAGGTCATATACCAAGCACCGCCGAGCAACCGCCTTGCCGCATCCTCTACATACCCAAACCACAACCCATCACCATTAAACCCGTTACCCCTTCTGCCACCATACCTTCACAAAACAACCCTCCGCAAACAAACTATACACCGCTCATGCCATCTAAACCATTGCTACGTATACCATTCCCCACCTCGCCTACAACCACTTCTTAAACCAGTACCATACAACCCTCCAAACCCTTTATCTACACAATACCTTCACCAAATAATCCCTCACCATCACTCGTTTATTCACCCATACAACCCTCCAAGCCGCTCATCCGTCTGGTACCTCCACCAAATACCCCACCAACACCTGTTTACCAATCCATTACACCCTCCAAACCACTCATCAACCCGGCGGTGCTCAAGATAACACCTGAACCTGCCACTATTGAGCAACATACGCTCCAGAGTGGGAGAATCTTCAACAAGGTTTTTCCTCAATCCACAGTCCAAGACGGCCCATCACAGCCACCAGAGGAAGCACAGAATGAAGAGAGTGCACCAGGCACTTAATATGACTTTTTGAAGCAGCTAGACAGGACACCGGTACATATCTCAATGCTCGAACTGATCAAAAGGTCAAAAACCCATCAAGAAGCCCTAATGGAGTACTTGCAAAAAGTAATAGTCAATGAAGACGTGCCGGTAGAGAAAATAACTACACTGCTAATTCCATAAGGAGATCAACCCTCTATAACATTTCATACATCGGAACTAGCACCACCTGCAGCCAGAGGTATGGCCTTGAGCATCACTATCAACATATGCAAAAAGGCCATAGATGCTTGTCTAGTTGATACTGGGGCTTCCATCAACGTATTATCACCAAAGACCCTGGAACTTTGTGGCATACCTAGAGAGAGGTGGCTGCCTTCTCCTATTTCTGTCACAGCCTACGATAACTCTACCCGTTCCCCTCTGGGAATGGTCTATTTGAAGGTGGAGTTAGGCCCCATTTGTCATGCTGAAGTCGAATTCCATTTCTTGGAGATCGACCCATCTTTGAAAGGCATCCTTAGCTGCCCATACATTAAGTCCCTTGAGGCTATACCTTCTACAAACCATCAATGCCTCAAATTCCCATACAAGGGACGAATCATTAAAGTTACGAGCATTCCAATCCTCATTGCTGCTCATTCATTGAACATCAGGCCAATTTCCTCACCTGGCCGACAGCCCAGTCTGTCGGTATTATAGGTTTATTCTCCCTTGGTTGATCCTTTAAGAACCACTACACTTAATCTGTATCCAGTTGATGCTATAAAGCGGGGGAAGTGCATGAGTACCCCTGACTGGAACATCATGATGAAAGACAGTTATCAACCTGGAAGAGGTCTGGGCACACAACTATAGGGCAGGACTACGCCCATTAAAGATACCCGAAGAGCATCCAGTAACGGCCTGGGCTATAGGCCAAGAAGAGTAAAGTATGACATCGTCCAGCAGCATGAAGATGAAAATGGCCAGAAGATATGGGAGGCAATGCCTACCCCATACAAAGAAAATCGAAATCCCTTGACTTGGACTCTCTATACACATTTCATCAAAGGACCCGTGATCAACCATAATGATGACAACATGGTGGTCATCACCTCCCATTTTGACTTACATGATGTTTATGGGAGAGATCTCGCTAGACAATATTCTGAATTGCTGACATACCAGTCTTTAGAGGCTCTGCGGCCGATGAAAAGGAGAAAATTTCAAGACCTGGAATGTGAATGGTATCGGTGGTTCAACCTGAGGGATCTGTACATAGCACTGAACAGATTATTCCTTGTGTAACGACCTGCCACCCTATAATCGGGGATCCGATTACTAAATGGGTACCGAAACATTAAAATTTGGAGCCAAACTAGGATCTTGATAAGTCTGGGAAATAAATGATAAACTAAGCTAAACATCCACATCACATTGAATTGTAAAGGAAGTGCAGGAATTAAAAATTATTACAATTCAACTTGACTCAGCAAATAATTATATATTACAACTAAAAAGAAGTAATTAAACATACAGGCCTGAAAAGAAATATCAACTACATCGGGGCATACCCCGAAACGATGGCTGCTGGCGCGCAAACTGAGACAACCTGAGACAAAACCCTCCACGCTACGCCTACTTGGAACCCTTACCTGAAAATCGCAGGGGGTGAGTCTCATCGAAATATACTCAGTATGGATCCTTCGATCCCCACCACCCACTCACGCACCCACAAGTGCAACAACACGAATAAAGGCAATTTAAATAAATAAAGCAGTAAACACAACTCTGAAACCACTCCACCACGGAGTCCACAACCAACGTCTCGGCTAAACATGCAAACCATGCAGCCGAACGCAGAAAACACTAACCCGCTAAGACCAAACAGCAACCCCTCGGATAGCGCGCTGGCTACTCAGGCTTGACCTGGCTCAAGGTGGTTCTGCTTCCCCCAGCACAAGTGACACTCCGAATGTACCACTCCCACACCGGTACTAGTTATACCCCGGGGTACACCAGGTGACCCTCTCTCTAGGCGTCACCCCACCACTCCCACACCGGCGCCGTGTCACTCCCACACCGACACAAGGTGCCTAAGCGCTAACAATTGTCACTCTAGGTCCACGATCGCATAAAACGCAGCACGGTGCGATCCGATCATGTAGAAATCATCGTCCTCGAGTATGTTTTCAAACATGCATTTATCCAAACTATCTAACAATGTAAACATATGTTAATTACATGTTTTGATGAGATTCTGTCTTGAATCGTGTCACCCAAGACCGACGTCATTCAAGATCCCTAAATTGGTTCATGCAAAAACTGGCCTCGGAAGATGGCCTAAAACGCGTCGTGCTAGGTAGTCACCTTTTAAAAGGCGTCGTTGTCTCTCGTCGCCTAATTATGACAGAAACATAATTAGGCCTCGGGGTGATCCGAACTTAAATAGCGTTGTGGGAGGCAGCCGCCATTCAAAAAGGCGTCGCTGTCCAAAGACGCTATTTAACGTTCGCTAACAGGTTTCCCCCAGCCTTCCGAGTATAAAAAGTGGAATTTCTTCCCGAAAATCTCCTAAACATACTCTAAAATAGGAAACACGTGGTTTTAATCCAAATACAACGGAGATCGTCACCCTACTGGTTACTTGAACTCCTCCGAGCTTCAAGCCGCCAGACCGCCATGCCACAAACCACCGCCGATACCGCCGTGGACGCCGTTACTCCACCAGGACATCAGCTGCTGTCCAGAGAGCAATACGCCGCGAAGGAAATGGTGATGGTAGTGGTGGAAGTTAGGGAAGGGATTTGATGGAGTGAAGGGATAGGAAAGGAAGGAGAAGGGGGAAGGGAGAGCGAAGGGTTCGGAGAGAGGGAGGAGAGAGAATAAAATGAGAGAAATGAGGAAAAAGATGGAGGGTTTGTGGGTTTAAATCGAACCTAGCTAAAACACGTCGTCCAACACCGACGCCATTCAAGTGACAAGATCAGGGCCGTACTCACGTAGCCCGAAACTGGCCCACGTGGCGCCTACGTGGCACCGACGTAGCACACTCTAAAACGCGTCTTCCTATCAAGACGCCGTTTGAACCACGTCGAGCAAGCTCGACGCGATAAAGTACCTATGCTCCCAACCCCACAAGGGCCCAAATTAAGGGGTCCGACACCGAAACTGACCCAATAACTGGATACAAAATCTCAATCTTTACACCTTGACCCCTCAGAGCCGAAGTGGCCGCCACTGATAGACGAGTTGATAGAGAGCCCTGGGACTATGTTTGATAAGAAAATTCTGCTGCATGAAGAAACTGATGAAGGGGAGCCAGATGACCCTTATAAAATCGGATTCACCACTGATCTTCTTTGGAGGGGAACATATCCCTCTCATGTTTTTACCCTCCACAATTTATTCCACACCCTACTGTTGACCCCAACTTGGTCGCGGGTCATCACTGAAGACATCCTACGGGCTCCGCCCATTATTGTTACTCTGTCCCCTCGGTGATAGAATTGGGTGGCCTCAAAGCCAATCATTGTACATTCTAGTTCATATTATTAATAAAGGTAATTATTTCTTCATTTTTAGTTCTCGCAAATTAACTATCGTAATGAAGGTCCATAGACAAATGTATGGGATATTGAATCATGATGAGATCATGATAGTGAGATCAATATACTTAGTCACTTGTCTTAAACAGTTCTCGATCATAGGATATTTGAGATGGACATTAAATATCCGATAAGATCGACACAAGTTATTTCTACTCATGCGATGAGGGTGAATGATCTCACATTCACTCGTGTGGTGACACTAAGACAAACTTGTGGGTGCTCATTAAACAATGAGTTCATTGAACAGATCCGAATAAGAATTCCTGGATGGTAATTATACCTATTAGTCAACCAGGGAATTCAACCGTTGCAGTAGCACAGTTAGTCCTTTGACCTGAGTCACCAATGATACCTTGTTTGTAGACCATTATGTCTTGATTCTCTGACTTGTGGACGTTAACCATTAAGTCCATAATAGTCAGTCTTTCAGACAAAGTGGAAAGCTTGCGAAGGTAATTGAGTGAACAACAGGGGATCACTCACTCTTGGTATAAGACTGGAGAGAGAATGTCCTATGGATGTGTACACAGAAATCCCTGGCCAGGGTCAACTGAAAGAGATGTCTTTCTCGAAGTTAACTGAGTACTGGAATCCATCTAAATAATGCGATGTAGGGTTTAACTGTAAAACCATACCCTTGCGTTATTGGGATATTGGATGACTGAAAGATTTTATCTGTGTGGTACCTACAGACGGAAAGGTTCAAATAAAGAGAACAGTATCCCTTATATCTTCTGGGATCATGAGGTAGTGTTTGGTGCCGTTCAAAGTAAGAAGGCCAAGTGGATTAATCATAAGATGATAAACCACTTATTTATTGAATTAATTATTTAACATATGATGTTTAAATAATAATTAATAAATATTAAACTTTAGAATTAGTTCTAAGATTAATGGACCTAAACCAGACTGATATATGGGCCTGGAGGGTCACACACATAATAGTTCTCGTTAGACGGTAAGAGATGTTAAATATTATGGTTATCTGGGTTTTTATTAAAAGCTGCAGGATAAACATGAATATTTATTGGAGAATTATCCAAGGCCAAACTCTTGGATAATCATGAGAATTAATCCTTGTGCTTATCCTTATTTCTTATATAAGGAGGCCAAGGGGAGGGGTGGATAGAGTTGGACATACATAACCACTTCTTGGAGTTTCTCTCTCCTCTCTCTCTCTCCTTCTCTCTCTTGAAGTAGATCTCTCTCTCTCCGCGCATGGTGGATTTGAGATCGGGTCGAAGTACTCAAGCCAAGAAGGGTATTGCATCTGCATCGGGAGCTCGTGTGGATACCTCTGAAGATCGTGCGCATGCGCGATTACCGAATCGGTCGAATCTACGGGAGATTCGAAACCCCACAAAGGTGAAGAACAATTCTTTCCGCATTAATTTCATTGTCTGTTTTACGATCGCAGCAACCGATATATAGGAATCATTTATTTTTTCGCTGCGTTTTAGGCGATTCCTAACAGTGGTATCAAAGCCAGGTTGTTGGTTCAATCGTAAACGGCATCGTTTTGCGTGCTATTTTATCGTTATGAGCGTTGAACATGTATTGTACATGTTCTTGGGCTAAAATTACCTTAAATATCTTGGAATCGTTCCCAAGTTTTTAGAATGTCTAAAATTATTGGGATTTGATCCCGGATTTAAAAAGGGGTTTAGTTTTCAATGTTATTACTAATGAAGGATAAAAATACGGGTTGAAATCTCATGGCATATTATTTTCTTGGGAAGAAACCCCTCTAACTGCATGGCGATTTAGTTCAAGGACTGTCCTGGCCCCCTCTGATTTTGCATGGAGGTCCGGTGATACTTATCCTTTGTCTCTGTTATGAACAAGCATAGGGCAGACAAGCATGATTTTTCTACGGGTATAAGTCTTCAATTTCCTTTCTGGTATGACTAGTATCATAACCTGTGATGGACGAAATTATCTAGGATGTCTATGGAATCATCTAGGGCCTGGACCTACCTGCAAGGGCCATGGTTATTCTTTTCTTCTTCCACGGACCGAAACTTAGAATAATTAGAGTTTGAGGACTAACAGGGATGGTCCCTGGATTCCAGTCACTGCCTGGTACTACCAGTGGTCTTTGGTGATGCTGGGAGCTTCCCAAACACATGTAGCGACCGACGGCATCCTCTCTTTCTTCCTGCGGCCATGCGAACTAGGTCACGTTGAGAACCGGCCACGCAAAGCCATGCAGGGAGCGAGGGACGTCCGACAACGAGAATCGGCGCCGTGGGGGCCGGCCGGAGCCCTGCCGTCGATCACCTAGAACGGCGCCGGCCTTCCCCCCGCCGATCGGGGTCGAACCAGGAGGCGCCCCTTGCCAAAAAACCTAATTGGGCGGCGGGGGCGACTGGCGCATGGGCCAACTGGCCGGCCCGCCCGGACCCCCGCGACCCGCGCCAGATCCGGACCGGGTCCGGACCCGGCCGACCCAGCACTTACCCGAGCCCCTTTAAACCCCCCTTTTTAACCATTTTTAGCCCTATTCTAAACCCTTTTTTAGCCCATTTTAAAACTGTTTTAAAATTTAAATTTTATGAGATAATTAATAACTTTTATTAATTATTATTAACATATTGTTAAACTATTAATAACTGTTAATTTAATGAAAGGGTTTTTAATTGATTAAAGGGTATAGTTAATATTTTAAAATTGTTTTATATTATTAACTTTCTTGTTAATTAATTAAATTTAATAATGTTACAATGCATAACCTGTTTATTATTCTATTGTTCAAATTGTTTGAGCATGTGTAAAGTTAACTCAATAGTTAGTTAATTTAATTATCAATAATGTTGTGCATGTTATTGATGTGCATGAGATAAATGTTATTTCAAAAACTTATGGTATTATTTTATTTATACATAAAATGATACTAACTATAATTATCTGATAATTATATGTTGCATGTGATGTGTATGGTGGGATGATCATGGACTTAAGTTGATCATGTGATGATTATTGTATGTGAATGAATGTGATGCATGTTTCATTTGTATTTTAAATAGGACCTGCGTGTCCTCCTCTACCTTAATCTAAGTGTACATTCTATCTTCCTCGAAGCTTGTACTCTCCTTGATAAGATCAAGGTTTCTTATTATTTAACTATACATTTATGGACCTACGAGTCCTAAATTCATATTTAAATATTGCGGATCAAGTTTTGAGGTCGGGCTCTTCTGAAGACACCTCTGGAGGAAGGACACACATCAAATAGAACTCATGTTGCTGAATTCACACTAGGATTTTATTATGGATCATCGTTTGGCTCCGATGATTACATAATAGCTTAAGTAGTCCATGATCATCCTTATTTATCTTTCTGCATATATGTGATATCTGTGGAATATACTATTAAATAGATATTTCTATATAGTATTATGATACTTCAAATCGAAATATTATTAATAGCACGATTTTTATAAATCAAGTTAAAACCCTCTTTTAAAATTTTAAGTTGTAAACGTGAGATATTAAGAATAATTCACGTAACCCACCATTATTATAGATCTAAGGATAATTCTTATTTCAAATGGATTTGTTGTGCTACCACAAGGTCTATTTGATTTAGAAATTAATCTAGGTCTACGACATATGATGTCATTAAGATATATGGACAAATAGTGTAGTTTTGTTGTGCTACCACAAGGATTGTATTACGAATTCATGTTATCTATGTAATGATGGATAAACTTAACTGAATCGTTTGATTTGTTGTGCTACCACAAGATCATTATGATTCAGGGGTTAAATTTGATCGGATATTACAATTGTTATAATTGTCAAGAGTTGACTGCCTAAGGGACTTGATGTGATTTGTTGTGCTACCACAAGATCACATGTATGATACCCGAAGGATTCTGATCCTCACTAGGAGATCACCAGAATCTCCCGTTCTGTATATTAGAGGGTCATACAGATCGCCAAAAAATAGTAGGAGTATAAATCTAGATTAAAAGTCCTAAATCTGATTTTAAGAACTATCTGCTTATGTTATATTTCCTTGTAGGTCGCTATGTCATCACCTAACCCCCTTCGTTGCATACTTGATGCAAACAAACTCACGAGACCAAATTACATTGATTGGTTACACAACCTGAAAATTGTCCTCAGGTGTGAAAAACTAGCATATGTCGTGGATCAACCTGATCCAAAACAATCTGGTGAAAATGCTAACGAAAATGAATTAATGTTGTTTGAAAACTGGAAGGAGGACTCTGTTAAAGTCCAGTGTTATATACTTGGTTCAATGAACAATGAACTACAGCGACAACATGATAACATGGAAGCCAAGTCCATTCTGACTCACTTACAAGAGCTGTTTGGTGAACAATCGAGAACAGAAAGATATGAAATATCTAAGAAACTGTTCAGGACCAGAATGAGCGAGGGCACATCTGTGCAAACTCATGTGCTCAAGATGATAGAATGGATTGAGAGACTTGCAATGCTTGGTTTTATTATGAACAATGACCTAAACATCGACTTAATCCTACAGTCCCTACCAGATTCATTTTCACAATTCATCATCAACTTCAATATGAACAAGAATGAGGTTACACTGGCTGAGCTGCACAACATGTTGAAGACAGCTGAAGGCACTATCCAAAAAGATAAGCCACATGTTATGCTTGTTGGTAAGACCAATAAGAAAAGAAAAGCTGGATAGACCTTTAATAAAGGTAAGCCAAAGAAGCCAGTGAAAAGCAAACCAGCGGTTCAAAAGGACAAAGCTAAAGTCAATGATAAAGGTCAGTGTTTCTACTGCCATAAAGAAGGTCACTGGAAGAGAAACTGCAAGATTTATCTAGCAGAAAAAGTAAAGCAGAAGCTTGGTGAAGCTTCAGGTATACTCATGATTGATCTTAACTTGTCTTATAGAGAATCAACATCTTAGGTATTAGATACTAGATGTGTTTCTCATATCTGCAATAACCTGCAGGTGCTAACAAGTAAAATAAGATTGAATCGCGGAGACGTGGATCTGAGACTTGGGAATGGAGCAAAAGTTGTTGCGTTAGCTGTGGGGACAGCAAGACTTTAGATACCGTCAAGAGACTCATTGGAACTAATAGATTGTTATTATGTTTCAACCATTATTTGGAATATCATATCTATTTCATATTTAGATAAACAAGGATATTCTATGAAACTTGAGAATAAAGGTTGTTCCATTTATCAAGGAGACAAATTGTTTGTTTCTTGATATTTATTGAATGGTTTATATTTACTTGATATTGCATATGATGTATGTCTAGTAAATAAGTCTCTTGAACAAATAGATAAAGATGTGAATAAATCATACCTATGGCATTGTAGGCTAGGTCATATAAATGAGAAAAGGATCATTACGTTGCAAAAAAATGGATATCTTGATCCATTTGATTATGAATCATTTGCAACTTGTGAAGCTTGTCTCATGGGAAAAATGACCAAAGCTCCATTTTTAGGGCATGGAGAAAAAGCTAAGGACTTATTGGAACTAATACATAGTGATGTATGTGGTCCAATGTCTACTGATGTTATGGGTGGTTACTCAAACTTCGTTTCATTTACAGACAATTTCTCAAGTATGGCAGCATATATTTAATAAAATATAAGTCAGAAGTCTTTGAGAAATTAAAGAATTTAAAAATGAAGTTAAGAACCAAACTGGAAAGAGTATCAAAACTCTTCGATCAGATCGAGGGGATGAATACTTAAGTACATAATTCATACAATATCTTAAGAATAATTGTATTATGTCTCAGTGGACTCCTCCCAATACACAACAATTAAATGGTGTATCGGAAAAGAAAAATCGTACTCTATTAGATATGGTACGATCAATGATGAGTTATGCTAAACTTCCAATTTCTTTATGGAGATACGCACTATTGGCTGCTGCATATCTGTTGAACAAAGTTCCAAGTAAGTCAGTATCTTCCACTTCATATGAGATATGGAAAGGGAAGAAACCAAACTTTAAGCATGTTAGAGTCTGGGGTTGTCTTGCACATGTCAAAAGACATTATTCAGATAAACTGGATTCCATGACAGAAAAGTGTAGGTTTGTGGGATATCCAAAAGAGACTTTTGGATATTATTTCTATCAGCCCAGCGATCAAAGGGTGTTTGTCGCAAAAAGAGCTGTCTTCTTAGAGAAAGAATATCTTTCAAAAGAAGACAGTGGGAGCAAGATAGAAATGGAAGAAATTCCAGACTCACAAATCAATGCTGGCTCATCTAATGAGCCGTTGACTCAAGAACTTGTTCAAGACAATACACAAAAGGTGCGTAGATCTGGTAGAGTGCCTAAGCAGCCTGAATGATATGTTGGACATATTGATGACGACAAACCAATAGGGCACTTAAATGAGGATGATGATCCTCAAACCTACCAAGAAGCCATGAATAGTGAAGAATCAGAGAAATGGCAAGAGGCAATGGATTCAGAAATTCAGTCAATGTATGCCAACCAAGTTTAGAACTTGGTTAATCTGCCAGAAGGTATAGTACCTATTGGCAATAAATGGATCTTTAAAAGAAAGATCGGGGCAGATGGACAGATTGACACATACAAGGTAAGGCTGGTCGCTAAAGGGTATCGTCAAAGACAAGGCATTGATTGTGACGAAACTTTTTCTCCAGTTGTCATGATTAAGTCAATCAGAATACTTCTTGCTGTCGCTGCATTCTATGATTATGAAATATGGCAAATGGACGTGAAAACAACATTCCTTAACGGGAACCTTCCAGAAGAGGTATATATGATACAACCTGAAGGATTCACTTCCAAAGAGCATTCAAGTAAGGTATGCAGACTGCATAGATCCATTTATGGATTAAAGCAGGAATCCCGAACTTGGAACTTAAGATTTGATGAGGTAATCAAATCTTATAACTTCATTAAGAATGAAGATGAACCTTGTATATACAAAAAGACCAGTGGGAGCGCAGTTACCTTTTTGGTACTTTACGTTGATGACATTCTACTCATTGGGAATGATGTAGGAATGTTGTCATCAGTAAAGATTTGGTTATACAAAAACTTCTCCATGAAGGATTTGGAAGAAGCATCCTATATTCTGGGAATAAGAATCTATAGAGATAGATCCAAAAGGATGCTCGGATTATCCCAATCCATATACATAGACACCATAGTCAAAAGGTTTGGCATGAAAAATTCCAAGAGAGGTCTCGTTCCGATGAGACATGGATAGAGTTCCTTATGCTTCAGCAATAGGATCTATCATGTATGCAATGCTATGTACTAGACCTGTAACGACCCGCCATCCTATGACCGGAGACCCGGTCACTAAATGGATGTCGGCCCATTAACTGCGGGTTGACACCCGTATCTCACACAACACATCTGGAGGAGTAAGTGCTAAACAAGGCTAAATATAGCAATCTCACGGACTACAAAGGTAAGCAAGTGCGCAGGAAGGAAAATAACAATGTCCGTATACAGTCCAACAATACTTACATGTCCAACAATTAAATAAGTACAGGCAGAAGGAAGTACAACAACATCGGGGCATACCCCGGAACTAAGACAGCTGCTAGTCCGCACACCCGAAGAACCCAACACAGAGTCACGACTCACAGTCAAAGTCCACGAAGCGACTGAACCACACTGTCGACCGAAGTCAAACGTCGCCTCCCAACACTACCACCACAGCTCACGCCTGTCCACCCCTACAGTGTTCCGGGGCACTGTAGGGTGAGGCAGTGAGTCAAACTAGGACTAGCTGGAACCAGTGTACCGCCACTGCCAGCTACGTGTGCACACAAGCAGTCTAGACTACTGTCCTACCGTCCGGATTGCCTCCACGCTAGGCCTCAGCGCTTCAGGAGGGCCCTGGGGACCGGCGAACCCCCGTCAAGCCGAAGCTACAGGAACTACCCACAAACCCAAATCTCCCGGGCTGCGTCAGGCCAAAGGGCTAAGGGTACCACTCGTAACCTTGATCAAAGGTCACATCAGGCCCAGTGGCTAAAGGGTAAGCCAACTACAACAGTACCACAACCAGCTCCACAGCAAGAAACGCGCCGGAAGCTGTCACGACAAACAGGGAAACCCCGACCCGCTGAGGACAAACAGCGACCCCTCGGATAGCACACCGGCTACTCCGGCCCGTCGGGCTCAAGGCGATCCTACTTCCCTCAGCCAAAGGTAAAACACAACATGTACCACTCCTCCACCGGTACGGCACAATGCCTCACAGACACCATGACCCTGTCCCCATCGGTCTATGGTGACAAACGTAAACCACAGTTATTCCGATTCCATACTCGCATAAGCACACACACACACACACAACATGATTCCATTCACACAGGAGTCCTCAGTCTCAGCGTACAACGTGAAGCATGCAATTGAAATCATCCCACAGTGAAACACATGGTGAAAACCAGGTTTACACATCTCTGTCTTGAATCGCGTCGACCGAGCTCGACGCCATTCAAGTCCCTCAGACAGGTTCATTTAACAGTCAGATAATTTCCTGAAACGCGTCGTCATAGGGAGTCGCCTATCTGAAACGCGTCCAGGTCCACAGACGCCATTCACACATAAATTCCAGATTTACAGACCCTCACTCGGGGTGATTTTCCTGTCTAAATGGCGTCATGATGGCCCGACGCCCTTCTGAAAGGCGTCGTCCACCCATGACGTCATTTAGCGCCAGAACCCCTATTTCGCGAAACCTCGAACAGGGAGGTTTCTGCCCTAAAAGGCGTCGTACTGCCCTGACGCCCTTCTGAAAGGCGTCGACCAGGCACGACGCCGTTTAGCGCCAGAAACCTGGTTCCCTGGTTCGAACCGAGGGTTTCTCCCTTAACCCCAAACACCCCGGAAAGCCCCAAAACAAGAAGGGGAGGAAGAAGCATTCATTTAACACAGGCATGCTACGAAACCACGATCACAAGCACAACCATTCCCACAAGAAAACCCCCTAAACATGCTCAATCTAGCCCAAACACATCATGTTACGCCAAGGAACACACGAGCAACACATGCAAGGTTCGTCCCCCTACCGGTTCTTGAACTCCTCCAAGCTCCTCGCCGCCGGTACGCCGCACCGCAGACCGCCGCCGGTACCCTCGAGGACGCCGCCACTCCGCCGGGACGTCGGGCGCCGTCCGGAGAAGGGAACGCCGCAAATGAGGTGGTGGAGGTAGAGGTGAGAGTTAAGGAGGCTATGGAGTGATTGGAAGAGGAAGAAGAGGAAGGGAAGGGGAAGAAGAGAGTCGGAGAGGGCAGGGAGAGAGAGAGAGTGAAGGCGAGAATGAGGGATAGAAGGGGAGGCTCGCGGAGTCAATCTTAATCTTGCTAAAACGCGTCGATCGAGGCAGACGCCTGTCAGTCTGATAGGACGGCCGTACTAACAGCGGTCTGAAACGCGTCGCCCACCGTGGACGCCGTTCAGACGACAAGACAGGCCGTACTGACAACGCTCTGGCGCCGCACCCTGACATCGCAGAGGTCACAGTCTGAATCGCGTCGGCCAACCTGGACGCCGTTCAGACGATGTGACCGGGGCCGTACTCTCGCGGCCCGAAACCCGCCCACGTGGCGCAACAACCAATAGACCTAAATGGCGTCTACACACCCTGACGCCTTTTGAAAGGCGTCGAGCAGTGCTGACGCCATTCAGTCAGAAATCTCAAGACCCTCCTCAGGGTCCAAACCAGGGGATCCGGCCCGAACCCGACCCGAATACTGAACCCGAAACCTCAGTCCTTACAAGACCTGATGTGGCACATCCACTAAGTGTCACTAGTAGATATCAGGCTGATCCAGGTGAGGAACACTGGAAGGCGGTAAAATGTATCGTTAGATACATAAGAAGGACTAAGGATCTATTTCTCGTCTATGGAGGAAACGACTTGGAACTTCGAGAGTTTACTGACTCGAGCTTCCAGTCGAATATGGATGATAGCAAATCCATGTCTGGATTTGTGTTTATGTTAAATGGAGGTGAAGTAAGTTGGAAAAGTTCCAAACAAGAAACAACTGTAGATTCAACGACCGAAGCAGAATGCATTGCTGCAGCTGAAGCGGCTAAAGAGGCTGTTTGGATGAAAAAGTTCATCTCTGCACTTAGAGTAGTTCCAAGCATTTCAGATCTTGTTCCATTATTGTGTGACAACAATGGGGAAATAGCTCAAACAAAACAGCCAAGATCGCATCAGAAGTCGGAGCACATTCTGAGACGATTTCATTTGATTCGTGAGATTATCGCCCGAGGAGATATAATAGTTGAGAAAGTCTCATCTGAAAATAATGTAACAGATCCCTTGACTAAGCCATTGTCTCAAAACAGTTTAGAACATCACCTTAAGTCCATGAGACTTAGACACATGCATGATTGGCTATAGTCCAAGTGGGAGAATGATAGAATTGGGTGGCCTCAAAGCCAATCATTGTACATTCTAGTTCAGATTATTAATAAAGGCAATTATTTCTTCATTTTTAGTTCTCGCAAATTAACTATCGTAAGGAAGGTCCATAGACAAATGTATGGGATATTGAATCATGATGAGATCATGATAGTGAGATCAATATTTTCATAGACAAATGTATGGGATATTGAATCATGATGAGATCATGATAGTGAGATCAATATTCTTAGTCACTTGTCCTAAATAGTCTTCGATCATAGGATATTTGAGATGGACATAAAATATCCGATAAGATCGACGCAAGTTATTTCTACTCATGCGATAAGGGTGAATGATCTCACATTCACTCGTGTGGTGACACTAAGACAAACTTGTGGGTGCTCATTAGAGAATGAGTTTACTGAACATATCCGAATAAGAATTCCTGGATGGTAATTATACCTATTAGCCAACTAGGGAATTCAATCGTTGCAGTAGTACAGTTGGTCCTTTGACCTGAGTCACCAATGATACCTTGTGTAAGGACTGAGATTTCGGGTTCAATATTCGGGTCGGATCCCATGGTTTGGGCCCTGTAGGGGTCTTGAGATTCTTGGCTGAATGGCGTCAGCACAGCTCGATGCCTTTCAAAAGGCGTCAGGTTGTGTGGACGCCATATAGGTCTGCAGGTTGTTCCACGTGTGCGCCACGTGGGCGGGTTTCGGGCCGCAAGAGTACGGCTCCGGTCACATCGTCTGAACGGCGTCCATGTTGGTCGACGCGATTCAGACTGTGACCTCTGCGATGTCAGGGTGCGGCGCCAGAGCGTTGTCAGTACTGCCTGTCCTGTCGTCTGAACGGCGTCCACGGTGGGCGACGCGTTTCAGACCGCTGTCAGTACGGCCGTCCTGTCAAACTGATAGGCGTCTGCCTTGATCGACGCGTTTTAGCGGGATTCGGATTGTCTGCCTGGTCGACACCTTTTCAAAGGACGTCAGGGCAGTACGACGCCTTTTAGGGCAGAAACCTCCCTGTTTGAGGTCTCTTGTGTTACGGGTTCTGTCGCTAAATGACGTCATGGATGGACGACGCCTTTCAGAAGGGCGTCGGGACATCATGACGCCATTTAGACAGGAAAATCACCCCGAGGGAGGGTCTGTAAATCTGGAATTTATGTGCGAATGGCGTCTGTGGACCTGGACGCATTTTAGATAGGCGACTCCCTATGACGACGCGTTTCAGGAAATTATCTGACTGTTTAATAAACCTGTCTGAGGGACTTGAATGGCGTCGACCTTGGTCGACGCGATTCAAGACAGAGATGTGTAATCCTGGTTTTCATCATGTGTTTCACTGTGGGACGATTTCTAATGCATGCTTCACGTTGTACGCTGAGACTGAGGACTCTTGTGTGAATGGAATCATGTTGTGTGTGCGTGTGCTTATGCGAATATGGAATCGGAATAACTGTGATTTACGTTTGTCACCATGGACCGGTGGGGACAGGGTCATGGTGTCTGTGAGCTGTACCGGTGGGAGAAGGGGTACACGTTGTGTTTTACCTTTGGCTGAGGAAAGCAGGATCGCCTTGAGCCCGACGGGCCGGAGTAGCCGGTGTGCTATACGAGGGGTTGCTGTTTGTCCTCAGCGGGTCGGGGTTTCCTTGTTTGTCGTGACAGCTTCCGGCGCGTTTCTTGCTGTGGAGCTGGTTGTGGTACTGGTGGGAGTTGGTTTACCCTTTAGCCATTGGTCCTGATGTGACCTTTGATCAAGGTTACGAGTGGTACCCTTAGCCCTTTGGCCTGACGCAGCCCGGGAGAGTTGGGTTTGTGGGTAGTTCCTGTAGCTTCGGCTTGACGGGGGTTCGCCGGTCCCCAGGGCCCTCCTGAAGCGCTGAGGCCTAGCGTGGAGGCAATCCGGACGGTAGGACAGTAGTCTAGACTGCTTGTGTGCACACGTAGCTGGCAGTGGCGGTACACTGGTTCCAGCTAGTCCTAGTTTGACTCACTGCCACACCCTACAGTGCCCCGGAACACTGTAGGGGTGGACAGGCGTGAGCTGTGGTGGTAGTGTTGGGAGGCGACGTTTGACTTCGGTCGACAGTGTGATTCAGTCGCTTCGTGGACTTTGGCTGTGAGTCGTGACTATGTGTTGGGTTCTTCGGGTTCCTTAGAATGGTTCTTGCTGCACTGCTTGTCGTACGTTTTATATCAAAGTTGGGTACTGTGTTTACTGCTTTACTTAATTGCCATATATTCCTGTTGTTACACTTGTGGGTATGTGAGTGGGAGGCAGGGGATCGGATGATCCCTACTGAGACCATTTCTGGTGTGGCTCACTCCCTGCGGTTTCAGGTTTGGACTTCGTGGCGAGCAGAAGCGTGGTGTCTTCTTGGTGTGCGGACCAGCAGTTGTCTTAGTTCCGGGGTATGCCCCGATGTTGTTGTACTTCCTTCTGTCTGTACTTATTTAATTGTTGGACATGTAATTATTGTTGGACTGTATACGGACATTGTTATTTTCCTTCCTGCGCACTTGCTTACCTTTGTAGTCCGTGAGATTGTTATATTTAGCCTTGTTTAGCACTTACTCCTCCAGATGTGTTGTGTGAGATCCGGGTGTGAACCCGCAGTTAATGGGCCGACATCCATTTAGTGACCGGGTCTCCGGTCATAGGATGGCGGGTCGTTACAGTTGGTATCAGAGCCCAATCTGGTCGAATATGTGGTAAACTGGGTTAGATATTATAGTCCAACAATAAGTACGAGTCGGTACAGGCGATGGCTGCTGGTGTAGATTGATAGGATTTGACATGTTTTGGTTCGATTTGCGTGTTGTGGGGCAGCGATGGCGCCGAAGCGGAGAGCTCCGGTGGCTCGGGATGCGAGAGCAGATGGTGGTGGCTCGAGGGCAGAAGGTCATAATGTGGATCGTTTTATGGAAGCTATGATTGGGGCTATGTCTAGATATCAGCAGGGAGATGGAAGTGAGGGGTCCAGTTCCCGAGGTGGCCAATCCACGGTGGTGGAGCGGTTCTTGAAGCTGAAGCCCCTTTCTTTCACAGGTCAACCTGTTCCAGATGCGGCAGCTCAGTGGGTTAAGGAAGTGGAGAAAGTGTTTGATGTCCTAGAATGTGCTGAGAGTGATAAGACCTTGTTGGCAACCTACTTGCTGAAGGGCGATGCTTATGATTGGTGGGTTACCATCAAGGGGTTGTTGTTTCCGGATAGGCCTTTGAGAGAGATTCCTTGGGAAGGCTTTGTGAGTGAGTTTAGTGGACAATACTTTCCGAGGCACGTTCGTAGGGCCAAGGAAAGGGAGTTTATGGAATTGGTGCAGGAGGATATGTCAGTTCTAGAATACCAGATGAAATTTGTAGCTCTGGGAAGATTTGCTCCACACATATCAGAGCGTGAGGACCTTAGGACAGAGAAATTTGTGGATGGACTTCGGCATGATCTGAGAGAGTTTGTGGCAGCCCATTGTTGTAAGGATTTGGCATCAGCGGTTCAGTGCGCGGCAGCAGTGGAGATGCAGTTCCATCACACGGCGAGGGAATCGGAGCATTCGGCACAGGGGAAGCAGCAGAGCAGGGGTAGATCGACAGCCTATTCGTCAGGTGATCCGAGTTCCTTTGAGGTCGAGTTCCAGGAGGTACCTTATGACGAGGATGAGGATGGTTCGGTTCGGCAGATGGAGACAGAGGTCAGCTGGCAGCAGGAGGCGAGGCGGGGCACTGCAGATCGTTGTCCCCGATGTAGCAGGTTTCATGGCAACCGGATATGTCCCTTGATCACTGGTAGCTGTTTCGCCTGTGGTCGGAAGGGACATCTCGCGAGGAATTGTCCCCAGAAGAACCAGGCAGGTCAGGGACCGAGCGGTTAGTGAGTGTTCGAGGTGTGATTGGAGTCGCGTCTCCTTGTGGAGTCCGAGAGGTTGTGCTAGGAGAGCACTTTTATCTTGTCTTTTTCTCAGGTGGTTGTGAACTCGTGTGGCACTTGTATGTATTTGGGTTGGTGGAGAAATCGGTTTTGTAATTTGTGCCTTGCTAGTGTGTGGATATTTTGATCTATCAACTTTTGTTAGAATTGAGAATCTTGGTTAGCTTGATGTGATGTGATTGGCTAATTATGTGGAGCCTTGTGTGTGTGATTGGTGAGAATGGTTGTTGTGATCGGTGTGTATCGGCGTGTGATGGTTAGCCGAGTTGAGCGTTGAGCGGTTGCAATTTCGAGGACGAAATTCTTTTAAGTGGGGGAGATTGTAAGGACTGAGATTTCGGGTTCAATATTCGGGTCGGATCCCCTGGTTTGGGCCCTGTAGGGGTCTTGAGATTCTTGGCTGAATGGCGTCAGCACAGCTCGACGCCTTTCAAAAGGCGTCAGGTTGTGTGGACGCCATTTAGGTCTGCAGGTTGTTGTGCCACGTGTGCGCCACGTGGGCGGGTTTCGGGCCGTGAGAGTACGGCCCCGGTCACATCGTCTGAACGGCGTCCATGTTGGTCGACGCGATTCAGACTGTGACCTCTGCGATGTCAGGGTGCGGCGCCAGAGCGTTGTCAGTACGGCCTGTCCTGTCGTCTGAACGGCGTCCACGGTGGGCGACGCGTTTCAGACCGCTGTCAGTACGGCCGTCCTGTCAAACTGATAGGCGTCTGCCTTGATCGACGCGTTTTAGCTGGATTCGGATTGACTCCGCGAGCCTCCCCTTCCTTCCCTCATTCTCGCCTTCACTGTCTCTCTCTTCGCCTTCTCCGCCCCCTCCGACTCTCTTCTTCCCCTGCCCTTTCTCTTCTTCCCCTTCCAATCACTCCATAGCCTCCTTACCTCTCACCTCTACCTCCACCACCTCCTTCGCGGCGTTCCCTTCTCCGGACGGCGGCCGACGCCCCGGCGGAGTGGCGGCGTCCTCGAGGGTACCGGCGGCGGTCTGCGGTGCGGCGGGTCGGCGGCGAGGAGCTTGGAGGAGTTCAAGAACCGGTAGGGGGACGAACCTTGCATGCGTTTGCTCGTGTGTTCCTTGGCGTGACATGATGTGTTTGGGCTAGATTGAGCATGTTTAGGGGGTTTTCCTTGTGGGAATGGTGGTGCTTGTGATCGTGGTTTCGTAGTATGCCTGTGATAGATGAATGCTTCTTCCTCCCCTTCTTGTTTTGGGGCTTTTTCGGGGTGTTTGGGGTTTAAGGAGGAATGCTCGGGTTGAACCAGGAAACCAGGTTTCTGGCGCTAAACGGCGTCGTGCCTGGTAGACGCCTTTTCAAAGGACGTCAGGGCAGTACGACGCCTTTTAGGGCAGAAACCTCCCTGTTTGAGGTCTCTTGTGTTAGGGGTTCTGGCGCTAAATGACGTCATGGATGGACGACGCCTTTCAGAAGGGCGTCGGGACATCATGACGCCATTTAGACAGGAAAATCACCCCGAGGGAGGGTCTGTAAATCTGGAATTTATGTGCGAATGGCGTCTGTGGACTTGGACGCGTTTTAGATAGGCGACTCCCTATGACGACGCGTTTTAGGAAATTATCTGACTGTTTAATAAACCTGTCTGAGGGACTTGAATGGCGTCGAGCTTGGTCGACGCGATTCAAGACAGAGATGTGTAATCCTGGTTTTCATCATGTGTTTCACTGTGGGACGATTTCTAATGCATGCTTCACGTTGTACGCTGAGACTGAGGACTCCTGTGTGAATGGAATCATGTTGTGTGTGCGTGTGCTTATGCGAATATGGAATCGGAATAACTGTGATTTACGTTTGTCACCATGGACCGGTGGGGACAGGGTCATGGTGTCTGTGAGCTGTACCGGTGGGAGAAGGGGTACACGTTGTGTTTTACCTTTGGCTGAGGAAAGCAGGATCGCCTTGAGCCCGACGGGCCGGAGTAGCCGGTGTGCTATCCGAGGGGTCGCTGTTTGTCCTCAGCGGGTCGGGGTTTCCTTGTTTGTCGTGACAGCTTCCGGCGCGTTTGTTGCTGTGGAGCTGGTTGTGGTACTGGTGGGAGTTGGTTTACCCTTTAGCCATTGGGCCTGATGTGACCTTTGATCAAGGTTACGAGTGGTACCCTTAGCCCTTTGGCCTGACGCAGCCCGAGAGAGTTGGGTTTGTGGGTAGTTCCTGTAGCTTCGGCTTGACGGGGGTTCGCCGGTCCCCAGGGCCCTCCTGAAGCGCTGAGGCCTAGCGTGGAGGCAATCCGGACGGTAGGACAGTAGTCTAGACTGCTTGTGTGCATACGTAGCTGGCAGTGGCGGTACACTGGTTCCAGCTAGTCCTAGTTTGACTCACTGCCTCATCCTACAGTGCCCCGGAACACTGTAGGGGTGGACAGGCGTGAGCTGTGGTGGTAGTGTTGGGAGGCGACGTTTGACTTCGGTCGACAGTGTGGTTCAGTCGCTTCGTGGACTTTGCCTGTGAGTCGTGACTCTGTGTTGGGTTCTTCGGGTTGCTTAGAATGGTTCTTGCTGCACTGCTTGTCGTACGTTTTATATCAAAGTTGGGTACTGTGTTTACTGCTTTACTTAATTGCCATATATTCCTGTTGTTACACTTGTGGGTATGTGAGTGGGAGGCAGGGGATCGGATGATCCCTACTGAGCCCATTTATGGTGTGTCTCACTCCCTGCGGTTTCAGGTTTGGACTTCGTGGCGAGCAGAAGCGTGGTGTCTTCTTGGTGTACGGACCAGCAACTGTCTTAGTTCCGGGGTATGCCCCGATGTTGTTGTACTTCCTTCTGTCTGTACTTATTTAATTGTTGGACATGTAATTATTGTTGGACTGTATACGGACATTGTTATTTTCCTTCCTGCGCACTTGCTTACCTTTGTAGTCCATGAGATTGTTATATTTAGCCTTGTTTAGCACTTACTCCTCCAGATGTGTTGTGTGAGATCCGGGTGTGAACCCGCAGTTAATGGGCCGACATCCATTTAGTGACCGGGTCTCCGGTCATAGGATGGCGGGTCGTTACAGTTGGTATCAGAGCCCAATCTGGTCGAGTATGTGGTAAACTGGGTTAGATATTATAGTCCAACAATAAGTACGAGTCGGTACAGGCGATGGCTGCTGGTGTAGATTGATAGGATTTGACGTGTTTTGGTTCGATTTGCGTGTTGTGGGGCAGCGATGGCGCCGAAGCGGAGAGCTCCGGTGGCTCGGGATGCGAGAGCAGATGGTGGTGGCTCGAGGGCAGAAGGTCATAATGTGGATCGTTTTATGGAAGCTATGATTGGGGCTATGTCTAGATATCAGCAGGGAGATGGAAGTGAGGGGTCCAGTTCCCGAGGTGGCCAATCCACGGTGGTGGAGCGGTTCTTGAAGCTGAAGCCCCCTTCTTTCACAGGTCAACCTGTTCCAGATGTGGCAGCTCAGTGGGTTAAGGAAGTGGAGAAAGTGTTTGATGTCCTAGAATGTGCTGAGAGTGATAAGACCTTGTTGGTAACCTACTTGCTGAAGGGCGATGCTTATGATTGGTGGGTTACCATCAAGGGGTTGTTGTTTCCGGATAGGCCTTTGAGAGAGATTCCTTGGGAAGGCTTTGTGAGAGAGTTTAGTGGACAATACTTTCCGAGGCACGTTCGTAGGGCCAAGGAAATGGAGTTTATGGAATTGGTGCAGGAGGATATGTCAGTTCTAGAATACCAGATGAAATTTGTAGCTCTGGGAAGATTTGCTCCACACATATCTGAGCGTGAGGACCTTAGGACAGAGAAATTTGTGGATGGACTTCGGCATGATCTGAGAGAGTTTATGGCAGCCCATTGTTGTAAGGATTTGGCATCAGCGGTTCAGTGCGCGGCAGCAGTGGAGATGCAGTTCCATCACACGGCGAGGGAATCGGAGCATTCGGCACAGGGGAAGCAGCAGAGCAGGGGTAGATCGACAGCCTATTCGTCAGGTGATCCGAGTTCCTTTGAGGTCGAGTTCCAGGAGGTACCTTATGACGAGGATGAGGATGGCTCGGTTCAGCAGATGGAGACAGAGGTCAGCTGGCAGCAGGAGCCGAGGCGGGGCACTGCAGATCGTTGTCCGCGATGTAGCAGGTTTCATGGCAACCGGATATGTCCCTTGATCACTGGTAGCTGTTTCGCCTGTGGTCGAAAGGGACATCTCGCGAGGAATTGTCCCCAGAAGAACCAGGCAGGTCAGGGACCGAGCGGTTAGTGAGTGTTCGAGGTGTGATTGGAGTCGCGTCTGCTTGTGGAGGTCCGAGAGGTTGTGCTAGGAGGCACTTTTATCTTGTCTTTTTCTCAGGTGGTTGTGAACTCGTGTGGCACTTGTATGTATTTGGGTTGGTGGAGAAATCGATTTTGTAATTTGTGCCTTGCTAGTGTGTGGATATTTTGATCTATCAACTTTTGTTAGAATTGAGAATCTTGGTTAGCTTGATGTGATGTGATTGGCTAATTATGTGGAGCCTTGTGTGTGTGATTGGTGAGAATGGTTGTTGTGATCGGTGTGTGTCGGCGTGTGATGGTTAGCCGAGTTGAGCGTTGAGCGGTTGCAATTTCGAGGACGAAATTCTTTTAAGGGGGGGAGATTGTAAGGACTTAGATTTCGGGTTCAATATTCGGGTCGGATCCCCTGGTTTGGGCCCTGTAGGGGTCTTGAGATCCTTGGCTGAATGGCGTCAGCACAGCTCGACGCCTTTCAAAAGGCGTCAGGTTGTGTGGACGCCATTTAGGTCTGCAGGTTGTTGTGCCACGTGTGCGCCACGTGGGCGGGTTTCGGGCCGCGAGAGTACGGCCCCGGTCACATCGTCTGAACGGCGTCCATGTTGGTCGACGCGATTCAGACTGTGACCTCTGCGATGTCAGGGTGCGGCGCCAGAGCGTTGTCAATACGGCCTGTCCTGTCGTCTGAACGGCGTCCACGGTGGGCGACGCGTTTCAGACCGCTGTCAGTACGGCCGTCCTGTCAAACTGATAGGCGTCTGCCTTGATCGACGCGTTTTAGCTGGATTCGGATTGACTCCGCGAGCCTCCCCTTCCTTCCCTCATTCTCGCCTTCACTGTCTCTCTCTTCGCCCTCTCCGCCCCCTCCGACTCTCTTCTTCCCCTGCCCTTCCTCTTCTTCCCCTTCCAATCACTCCATAGCCTCCTTACCTCTCACCTCTACCTCCACCACCTCCTTCGCGGCGTTCCCTTCTCCGGACGGCGGCCGACGTCCCGGCGGAGTGGCGGCGTCCTCGAGGGTACCGGCGGCGGTCTGCGGTGCGGCGGGTCGGCGGCGAGGAGCTTGGAGGAGTTCAAGAACCGGTAGGGGGACGAACCTTGCATGCGTTTGCTCGTGTGTTCCTTGGCGTGACATGATGTGTTTGGGCTAGATTGAGCATGTTTAGGGGGTTTTCCTTGTGGGAATGGTGGTGCTTGTGATCGTGGTTTCGTAGTATGCCTGTGATAGATGAATGCTTCTTCCTCCCCTTCTTGTTTTGGGGCTTTTTCGGGGTGTTTGGGGTTTAAGGACGAACGCTCGGGTTGAACCAGGAAACCAGGTTTCTGGCGCTAAACGGCGTCGTGCCTGGTAGACGCCTTTTCAAAGGACGTCAGGGCAGTACGACGCCTTTTAGGGCTGAAACCTCCCTGTTTGAGGTCTCTTGTGTTAGGGGTTCTGGCGCTAAATGACGTCATGGTTGGACGACGCCTTTCAGAAGGGCGTCGGGACATCATGACGCCATTTAGACAGGAAAATCACCCCGAGGGAGGGTCTGTAAATCTGGAATTTATGTGCGAATGGCGTCTGTGGACCTGGACGCGTTTTAGATAGGCGACTCCCTATGACGACGCGTTTCAGGAAATTATCTGACTGTTTAATAAACCTGTCTGAGGGACTTGAATGGCGTCGACCTTGGTCGACGCGATTCAAGACAAAGATGTGTAATCCTGGTTTTCATCATGTGTTTCACTGTGGGACGATTTCCAATGCATGCTTCACGTTGTACGCTGAGACTGAGGACTCCTGTGTGAATGGAATCATGTTGTGTGTGCGTGTGCTTATGCGAATATGGAATCGGAATAACTGTGATTTACGTTTGTCACCATGGACCGGTGGGGACAGGGTCATGGTGTCTGTGAGCTGTACCGGTGGGAGAAGGGGTACACGTTGTGTTTTACCTTTGGCTGAGGAAAGCAGGATCGCCTTGAGCCCGACGGGCCGGAGTAGCCGGTGTGCTATCCGAGGGGTCGCTGTTTGTCCTCAGCGGGTCGGGGTTTCCTTGTTTGTCGTGACAGCTTCTGGCGCGTTTCTTGCTGTGGAGCTGGTTGTTGTACTGGTGGGAGTTGGTTTACCCTTTAGCCATTGGGCCTGATGTGACCTTTGATCAAGGTTACGAGTGGTACCCTTAGCCCTTTGGCCTGACGCAGCCCGGGAGAGTTGGGTTTGTGGGTAGTTCCTGTAGCTTCGGCTTGACGGGGGTTCGCCGGTCCCCAGGGCCCTCCTGAAGCGCTGAGGCCTAGCGTGGAGGCAATCCGGACGGTAGGACAGTAGTCTAGACTGCTTGTGTGCACATGTAGCTGGCAGTGGCGGTACACTGGTTCCAGCTAGTCCTAGTTTGACTCACTGCCACACCCTACAGTGCCCCGGAACACTGTAGGGGTGGACAGGCGTGAGCTGTGGTGGTAGTGTTGGGAGGCGACGTTTGACTTCGGTCGACAGTGTGGTTCAGTCGCTTCGTGGACTTTGGCTGTGAGTCGTGACTCTATGTTGGGTTCTTCGGGTTGCTTAGAATGGTTCTTGCTGCACTGCTTGTCGTACGTTTTATATCAAAGTTGGGTACTGTGTTTACTGCTTTACTTAATTGCCATATATTCCTGTTGTTACACTTGTGGGTATGTGAGTGGGAGGCAGGGGATCGGATGATCCCTACTGAGCCCATTTATGGTGTGGCTCACTCCCTGCGGTTTCAGGTTTGGACTTCGTGGCGAGCAGAAGCGTGGTGTCTTCTTGGTGTGCGGACCAGCAACTGTCTTAGTTCCGGGGTATGCCCCGATGTTGTTGTACTTCCTTCTGTCTGTACTTGTTTAATTGTTGGACTTGTAATTATTGTTGGACTGTATACGGACATTGTTATTTTCCTTCCTGCGCACTTGCTTACCTTTGTAGTCCGTGAGATTGTTATATTTAGCCTTGTTTAGCACTTACTCCTCCAGATGTGTTGTGTGAGATCCGGTTGTGAACCCGCAGTTAATGGGCCAACATCCATTTAGTGACCGGGTCTCCGGTCATAGGATGGCGGGTCGTTACACCTTGTTTGTAGACCATTATGTCTTAATTCTCTCACTTGCGGACTTTAACCATTAAGTCTATGATAGTCAGTCTCTTAGACACAGTGGAAAGCTTGCAAAGGTAATTGAGTGAACAACAGGGGATCACTCACTCGGTATAAGATTGGAGAGAGAATGTCCTATGGATGTGTACACATAAATCCGTGGCGTCAACTGAAAGAGATGTCTTTCTAGAAGTTAATTGAGTACTAGAATCCATCTAAATAATGCGATAGAGGGTTTGACTGTAAAACCACACCCTTGCTTTATTGGGACATTGGAAACTTCTTCCTCCCAAATCCTCGTTGAGGAAACTTCATATTTGTCCGATAGTGCCCCACTGCACAAGTCATTCGGGAAAGATTCACTCATAGATCTGCTTTGTCCCTCCCCTCGGGAGGATTCACCTATATCACCACATGTATCCCATCATTTTTATCCTTCTTTGTCCTCACTAGTTCAGGATAGGAAGTCTAGTTGTAGCGAGTCTAGTTCTAGGCAGGTTTGTCAGGTTAGGAAGTCTAGGAAGCGTAAGGGTGGGCGAATCCCAGGTAGCTACCTCCAGGATCTAGCTTTAAGATGCCTTTCTTGTTCTCAGATCCCTCAGTTGTTAGAAAATCCCATTTAGATGCCAGAAGAATGTGAAGTTGATGAGTCAATCAATGATTGATATGGGGTGTATGAATTGATACACGAGAAAGATCTCATTACTGAAAATGAGGAAGATGACGAGGACGCAGCTGAGGCGTATGCCAGTGTAGTGAAAAGATTCGATGAACCCTTAGCTGCCGTAGAAGAGCCTACCAAAGAAGTTAATTTAGGAAGTGAAAATGAATCTAAGGTTGTCCTCGTCAGTAGAAATCTTTTTGAAGTAGATGAAGAGGCAGTGGTCCAAGTTCTTAAAGATTATAAGGACACTTTCGCCTGGAGTTATGAAGATATGCTAGGATTAGATTCGTCTTTCGTAGAACTTCGATTGACATTGAAAGATGGAGCTAGCTCGGTTAAACAGAAATAAAGGCGATTCCACCCTCAAATGGCTTTGAAAAGGAAGGAAGAGGTCGATAAACTACATAAAGCCAAATTTATTAGGGTTGTCCTCTATCTGTAATGGGTGGCCAACATAGTCCCGGTTATGGAAAAGGATGGGAAAGTCTGTATTGACTTTCGAGATTTGAACCGGGCATGTTCTAAAGATGATTTTCCACTGTCTCATATTGACGTACTCATTGACAACACAACTGGCTATAAAACATTGTCATTTATAGATGGATTCTCATGATATAATCAGATTAAGTTGGCGGAAGATGATTAAAAGAGAACGTCATTCACCACACCATGGGGAACATATTGTTATGTCGTCATGCCTTTTGGACTGAAGAATGTTGGAGCCACTTATCAAAAGGCTATGATGACAATATTCTATGACATGATGCACATTGATTTAGAAGTGTATGTGAATGACATGTTAGTAAAATCTAAAACTAGGGTTGAACATGCCAAAGTTTTGGCAAGAGTTCTAGAGAAATCAAGAGAATATCAGTTAAAGATGAATCCCAAGAAATGCGTATTCGGTGTATCATCAGGAAAATTATTGGGATTTATTGTCAGTAAGCGGGGCATTGAGATCAATCCCAACAAGGCAAAGGCTATCAGAGAAATGCCACCTCCCAAGAAGTTGAAAGAGTTAAGAGGACTGATTGGGAGGTTGCAGTTTATTCACAGATTTGTCTCCTAATATTCACAAAGGTGTAAGCCGTTTTACGAGCTTACCAAGCTAGGAGTCAAATTTGATTGGGACAATAAGTGTCAGGAGGCATTTGATGGACTGAAGACATATTTGGCAAGTCCTCCTGTCTTAAGACCACCATCTCCAGACAAACCTTTGATTCTATATATTTATGTCCTAGATGATGCGGTGGAGGCTGTCCTAGCACAAGAGGATGAAGAAGGAAAGGAGAGAGCAGCCTATTATCTCTCCAAACTTCTCAATCCTGTAGAACAAAGATACACGGCAATGGAGAAAACATGTGCAGCGCTTGTATGGGTAGTTCAGAAATTGAAACATTATTTTCTGGCCTACAAAGTCCATCTAATCGCTAGAATGAATCCCATTAAGTTTTTCCTTCATAAATCTGTTCTCACTGATAGGTTAGCACGTTGGCAGAGCTTTTTAACTCAATTCGACATCACCTACATTCAGCAAAAAGTAATTAAGGGCTATGCTAGTGCAGAACATCTTGCTCATCACCCACTTCCTCGTTTGGACCCAGTCCGATCAGAGTTTCTTGATGACAAATTGATGTTCATAGACAGAATCAAAGACAATATGTGGACTCTACATTTTGACGGAGCTCTGAATTCTTATGGTAAGGGTATTGGCATTGTTCTGCTATTAGCTGAAGGTGTCACCATTCCACAAGCCTTTCAGCTTGACTTTCTTGTCACCAACAATATAACTGAATATGAGGCACTTCTTACTGGCCTCGAGGCTGCCCATCTCTATGGTGCTACCAAACTCAAAATTGTAGGTGATAGTCAATTGATCCTTCGCCAGGTACTCACTAAATACCGAACTCTTGATCCCAAACTTAAGCCTTATCTAGAACTTACTTTTGCCTATGCCAAGCTTTTCACTAAATTGATCTTTGTCCATGTTCCTCGAAATCAAAACATCTTAGCTAACGCTCTTGCTTCCCTTGTATCATCTCTCGATTTCCTGATCAGCAGAAACTCTGAATCAATCATTGTTCACAGGCGTCTTTTACCCACCGTGAAAGATCCTTCCTTCCTAAGGACTAAGGAAAATTGCTGAAGAAAGTCAGAGATGTAGATATTGTGGAGAAGCGAGAGATTTTGTTATTGGAATTACAAGAAGAGATGAATAATGAAGAGAAACCATGGTACTATGAGATTGCCAAATACTGTGAAGATCAATCATATTCTGAAGAACCCACAGCTGAGGAGAAAAGAGCTATCATAAGAGTTGCTTAGAGATACATCCTAGTTGGAGGAGCACTTTATAAACGAGGTTTTGATGGAATTCTCTTAAGATGCATAGACGAGGATGAACTTTGAAAGATCATGGACGGAGCTCATACAGGAGTTTGTGGTGGCCATGTTAACGAACAAATGTTATCAAAGAAGATCCTTAGACAAGGATTCTATTGGCAAATCATGGAAGAAGATTGTGTAGGGTATGTTCGTAGGTGTGCCAAGTGTCAACTTCATGCCAACAACATCCATCCTCCTGCATCTTCACTCCGTCATATTTCCTCCCCATGGCCTTTCTTCATATGGCCTTTCGACATCATTGGACCCCTTGGTAATCCTGATTCCGGCATTAAGTAGAAATCCTTCATTCTCACAGCAACGGAATACTTCACAAAGTTGGCATAAGCCGAAGCTTACACGGAAGTCTGCAAATTCATCATGAAGAACATCATCACAAGATTCGAAATTCCAAGCACTATCATCACCGACAATGGACTACAGTTTGTATCACAAGAGTTGAAGGATCTCTGCAATAGGTATAAAATTGCATTGCATCATTCTTCTCCATATTATCCGCAAGGCAATGGCCAAGTAGAGGCAACTAATAAAACTTTGATAAAAATCATCAGGAAGACGTGCAAATTTAATAAATTCACAGACTAGCCAGAGAAATTGATTGAGGCTCTATGTGCATACCGAACTTCAATCCGCATGCCTACTGGGCAAACTCCGTAGTCCTTAACATTTGGAATGGAGGCGGTAGTTCTATACGAAATCCTCATCCCGTCATTAAGAGTACAATTGAACAAGAGATTCTCCATTGATGAGCATCGCTCAGCACTCCTCGCTCAAATGGAATTCTTAGATGAGAAAAGATGGTCCACTGCTAACCATGCACGAGTATATCAAAATAGATTAGCACGTTCTTAGTAAAAGAAAGTCATTGAACGAAAGTTTAAAGTTGGTGAAATGGTTGTTAAAAGAATCTTTGTAAAACCATGTGGTTTGCATTCTAAGCTCTAACCCAATTGGGAAGGACCTAATGTTATCTCGTATGCTTTTCCTGATAACGCTTATCGCTTAGTTAATGCAGAAGGGCAAGAGTTAACTCACCCCTGGAACGGTCTGTATCTTAAGAAGTACTATCCTTAGGTTAGAAAGTCGATCAGCATGGTGCAAGGACCTGTGGAGTCATAAAATTTGGAAATTCAAATTCCCTCATCAGTCTGGATAATTTAATTCAAACGCATTACTGCATACACTGACACGTTTGGTTCGTGAGTAACAAGAGATGTGAAGTCCAAAAGAATACCAAAAGCTTAACTAAGAGTGTAAAAGTACAAACTCGCTCTCTTTAAATAAAACTTCTATTTTACTCTCGGCCTACAATATCGGAACGAGTCTTAGAATAGACTACTAAAAATACCCGTCATCTTAGTAGGAGGCCGTCATAAAAAAAAAAGGGGGGAGATCCGCTCTGCAAAAGAAAAGAGGCAAAAAGCCAATACAAGGTCGAAGGTCGCCACATTACAAAAGTTACACTAAAAGGCCACAAAATCAAAAGAGAAGTGCAAGGTCGATAAATATCCCGTAAAGAAAAAATGACCGAACTCCAACGGATATTAGGGTAAAAGAGGGATATCTTGTTAGGTCTCTAGAACTCTCTTGTGGGCTTTCTAGGCAAATTCTTCTCTTGTTGCTAAGGAGGCATACTCCAAACTTAAGGAATGGCCTAGGTCGACTAAGGGTCAGACCATCGAATGGGATCACGAATGTGAATACAACTCAAGTACGATAAGTGTAAGTTAGATTATTGAAGAACAATTTGGAAATTAAGTTAATAAATGAATATGCTCTTTTGATTTAAGTACATGCTGGTCTTTTAGTTTATGTCTTATTTCAAAAGCACAAAAAAATGCAAAAAAAAAAAGAATATTTCAAAAGCACAAAAAAAAAAGAATATTTCAAAAGCACAAAAAAAAAGAATATTTCAAAAGCAAAATAAATGAATATTTCAAAAGCACAAAAGCAAAAAAAAAAAAAAAAAAAAAAACAAAAGTACAAAAAAATTGAATATTTCAAAACTACAAAGAAATTGAATATTTCATTGCAAAACTACAAAAAATTAAATGTGGGAAAATCCCCCGAAAATATTGCAATTGCAAAAACAAAAAATTTCAATTAGCATTTGTTTGTCACAATATGTATGTTGCATTTCTTTTATTTCCAGTAAGCTTCTACCTACTTGCATGTTGCATTTTACTTTGTTATTATTTCCTTACCTTCATTAATAAAGGCTTCGCCCTTAACCCTTCTACTAAGGATAGGATCAAGTATTCAGTTACTTAACCGAGTAAGAGGCTAAGCCTAAACAGATGCTTGACCTGTTTGTTAAGTGTTGAACAGGGCATGATTGAAGAAGGATCCACACAAGGCACAAATCTAAAGACGAAAATTTCATGTATATCATCAAAAGGTGTCATGTACACATGTCTGAGTCCATCAACATCACGACTTACAAAAGAAAAGAAATACATGATAAACAACCATCAAGGTTGACTCTCCCCAGCACCCTCATACTAGCTCGTCGCTTCGTTAGGTCCCTCTGGCCCACGAGTCGGAAGCGGTGGCGGTCCCATGGCGCTCGGCCGTGCTTGGCCAGAAGATATGGCGATACTGGCAGTAAAAGCATTCACCTGGCCCCGATCTAGTGCTTGCTGGCGGCCATGCTGGTACCGCTCCTCCACCATCTGGCGCTCATGCTCCGCTACAGAGAGACGTCCCTGCAGGCTCTCCATCCTAGCCCAGTCGCAATCCCTCTCCTCCGTCAAGATGTCCAGACGAATCTGGAGCCGTGCAATATCGCCAGTAGAGAGGCACGCTACCTGAGCCTCCAATTCAGCGACCCAGGCAATCGAACTCCGAGCCTCGGCATCCCTATGCTCAAGAACTTGCTAAAGCTCCTGAACCTGCAACAAAGTTATCACAATTGGATCAACCAATCAAATTCAAGCAAATGCATTCTATAAAGGTAAAGAAAGTTGAAGACTTACCTGGGCCATCGCATCCTCCTCAGCCTGGGAGGCCTGGTGGATGGCGGAAGCAAGCTTACCTTGAAGATCAGCGATGGGAGCCTCGTGAGCAGCGGATGGGGCAGAGGATGATGAAGCGCCAGAAGAAGGGGGAGCCGCCTGGGTGTAGACGGTTCGCTGTACCAAAAGAATCAACTGTCAGTGGCTAAAAGTCAAAACAAACAAATAAATATTCATGTCATTATTCGTTCATACATACCAGGTCAAATAATTCTTTCTGGACTTGCTCGAGCTGTGCCTCCGCATCTTGTAGGCTTGCCCGGAGGTCGATGATGGTCGCATCACGCGAATCCTACATAATATACATACATACATTCATTCACAAATTTAAATAAGGATAATAATTAAAACGAAAGACGCATAAAGCATACTTACTTTGAGTGGACAAAGGAGCCGCAACTAATCGGCATAATGCCCCCGGTCCTACTGAAGGTAGGCTACGCTACTCTCCGTGTTTGACTACACCGGGATGTTGGGTTCTCGTGTTTCTCCGGATTGCTCACGCAGCATAAAGTAAAAGACTAAACCAACGATCCATTCCCGTTTCGAATATCGAAATTTGATTATCGGATAATCAAAGTCTTACCGTGTGCGGATTCGAATCCGCAACCGTTCGGTTCCGTCGGTGGGACACCGCAAGCCGCGCAAGCACCCGGCCTCTAGCGGAGTCCACGCGATCCTCCTCGGGGTGGATATCCTCATGTTCCTCATTCTTCGCAGCCACGAAACCTCCGCCGTTTGCCGCAACGCGCGGACGATTTCCGGTCGAACGGGAGTCGGAGAAGCGGCGGAGCAGATCTGAGGATCCGGATCCGACCTGGGGCGCCAGAGAGAGAGTTGAAGAGAGGAGGGGGTAGCTAGGGTTAGCAGAAGCTTAGCCTGCTCAGCCCGTTCGCTATATTTTATACAAACCGCGTGATTTTTCATAAAAACTCTCGGTTTATATAAAACCCACTTATTTATCCATCGCCTTGAGAATCATTTGCATGTTACCCTCTAGGACTAATAACCAGTCCAGTTAATAGCCCAATAAACCCAGTGACTCCTCACCGGATTTATTAATCAATTAATAACTCTTTATTAATTAATTAATCAATCGAATTAAAGTCGCACATTAAATTCGATCGGGCCTCCGATCAGGTTGGGTGCCAAGCAACACTGGTAAACCTTGAAGGTATCGGGGTTAAGTAACCCACTCTTGGAACCTGTCCGTCAACAGTTGCCGCGTAGATATAATCCTTCATTCGTACAATACTCTTGAGTCGACTCAGGGTATGGTGTACTATCAAATCCTAACCGGTCAACTCACTTGGATTGGATGCCGCTGATGAATATCGGAAAACTCCTTTCCTGATATTATCGTCCGCCCTAGCCAGGGACTTTCGCGCATCCTTCCTCGAGCATTCTGTCTCATCGTACCGAGAGCGAATGATTCCTTATTGACACTCAATTCCCTTCGACGATATTCCGTTGTACCCGATCCTTGGCTGTTTAGAATCCCGTGGTTAGAGATTCATAAACCAAAGTCAAAGTGCAAAGTCCACCGACAAGGTGTCCTTGGTGTCTCAGGTCCGAGGACCATCCACACAACTGCGACAATAGAATCAAGCTGGTTGACAGTGAGGTACAGTACCTTCCAGCGAGTCAGTGGGATCAGTTCAGTGAACTCATTATCTAATGAGCACCTACATATTCACCTTAATGTCTCCACACAATTGACTATGAGATCAGTCACCCTCATCTTATGAGTGAGAGTAATCTGTACTAGACTAACTAGATATCCGATGTCCTTCTCGGATATCCTCCGACTAGGAACTATTAAGTGTATGTGTGTTTAAGTGATCAGTCTCACTAGTATGATCTCATCATAATCTGATCACTATCGCACATATTCGTGGACTTCATTATGAGACGATAATACAAATTTACACATAATGAAATATTGCCATTATATTAATAAAATGAACGAGATTACAAAGTCATATTGACTTGTAGGCCACCTAAGACTAACAATCTCCTACTTAGACTAAAGCCAATCACCTTTATATAGTAAGCCTATGGACTTTAGGTGATGCTCAAACACAATTTGAGCCAACGGCTTTGTCAGTGGATCTACTATATTGTCGACTGATGGAACTCTTTTCACCACTACATCTCCTCTGAATATGATCTCTCTGATAAGATGAAAGCGCCTCAGAATATGCTTCGATTTCTGATGAGACTGCGGCTCTTTCATGTGCGATGGCTCTATTGTTGTCGCACAACAGTGAAACAAGTTCAGAGATACTGGGAACTATGCCGAGGTCGGTGATAAATTTTCTCAACCATACTGCTTCCTTGGCGGCTTCAGCTGCAGCGATGTACTCAGCTTCAGTCATCGAATTTGCAGTGGTTGCTTGCTTGGAACTCTTCTAGCACACTGCGCCTTCGTTTTATGTAAACACAAATCCAGATATAGACTTATAATCATCTGGATCTGACTGGAAACTCGAGTCAGTAAAGCCTCGCAGTTTCAAGTTACCTCCTCCATAGACAAGAAACATATCCTTAGTTCTTCTTAAGTACTTAAGGATACATTTCACTGCCGTCTAGTGTCCTTCGCCGAGATCAGCCTGAAATCTACTCGTAACATTTAGAGCAAATGCAACATCAGGCCGTGTACATTGTTAGTTTTAGGTGGCCTACAAGCCAATCTGACTATGTAAATCTCATTCATTTATTAATAAAATGGCATAATATTCATTATATGTAAATGGCATAATATTCATTATATGTAAATCGTATTAATAAAATACCCTCAGATAAACTCTAAGCTGTAACGCGAGTAGTTAAGAACTTACCGCGTAGTCCACCATCGTTATAGTCATAGGATTCGAATCACTTTAGATAGGTTTGTTGTGCTATCCACAAGGCCTGTTTAATTGGGAGGAGAAACTGTGGCGATGGCATTAGATGCCTATATGATCAGGGTAGAGGAACCATGTAGCTTTGTTGTGCTATCCACAAGAGCTGCATGCAAATCTATGCTCGTCGTGTAATGATGGTTAGCTTAGACCAGAATTAGTGGTTTGTTGTGCTATCCATAAGGCCATTAAATCTCTGGGGACCGAACCTATGATCAGATATTGCAAGGAGTTGCAAGTCCCATGAGTTGGGTGCTCTTTGATTGTATTACAGTTTGTTGTGCTATCCACAAGGCTGTAGTGCAAGTCATTGAGATTCTGATCCCCACTAGGAGACTGTCGACGTCTCCCGTTCTGTATAACTGAGGGTTGTATAGTCCGTCGAAAATTAGTGGAAGTTAAACTTGAACAAAAGACCATGTCTTGTTTTAAATTTTAATAATTGAACATCTGCTAAATAGATTTTACTTATCTCCTGTATGGAATTATGTCGTCGAATAACCCACTCCGTGGCATACTTGATGTGCCCTTTTGACTTACCTGATCTACTCGGATTGGTTCAGATACCTGAATAATGTCTTCAGATATGAGCACATTGACTTTGTCCCTGGAACTGATCCTCCTATTGAATCGGCATTGGATGCCCCTGAAGCAGAGATGACAGCTAACGATAAATGATCGAAGGACAAAGGTAAAAGAGTAGTGAAGGGTGACTGCTTCTACTATAAGCAGTATGGTTACTGGAAGAGGAACTGTAAGGAGTTCCTTAACGATAAAGCTCATAGAAGAGTGAAGCTGTCTGAAGCTTCAGATATCTATATGATAGATATCAACTTATCAGTTAGAGATTCCACATCTTGGGTATTAGATACCGGATGTTCTTTTCATATCTGCCATGACGTGCAGATGCTGACAAGTAAGCACAAGCTGAGACAAGGTGAGGTGGAATTGAGGCTAGGAAACGGCGCAAAAGTTGCGGCGATTGCTGTTGGGACAGCAAACCTCAGGCTTCCATCAGGAGACGCCTTACTATTAGAAGATTGTTATTATGTTCCTAGCATAATAAAGAACATCATATCAATATCTTGTTTGGACAAGATAGGATATAGGTTGACTATTAAGAATAGAAGTTGTTCGATTTATTATGGTAATAAATCGATTGCTTCGGCATCTTTAGTCAACGGACTATATCTCTTAGATATTTCTTATTACAATCTTCAAATTGATAATGCTCTTAAGAAGAGCAAGAATTGTGTGAACCTGGCCTACATGTGGCATTGTAGACTTGGGCACATTGGCGAAAGCAGGTTGCAAAAGTTGCACAAGCATGGTTACTTAACTGCATTCGATTACGAATCGTTTGCAACATGTGAATCCTGCCTTATGGGAAAGATGGCAAAATCTCCATTTACTGGGCATGGAGAACGTGCCAAGGACATTCTGGAACTAATACATTCAGATGTATGTGGTCCTATGTCCACCCAAGCCAAAGGTGGCTACTCATACTTCATCACGTTCACCGATGACTTCCCAAGATTCGGCTATGTGTACTTAATGAAGTACAAGTCGGAAGTATTTGAGAAGTTCAAGGAGTTCAAGAATGAGGTAGAGAAACAGTTAGGAAAGAGTATTAAAGCTCTTCGATCAGATCGAGGAGGAGAATACTTGAGTACTAATTTCACACAATTCTTAAAGGATAATTGTATCCTTTCTCAACTGACCCCTCCATATACACCACAAATGAATGGTGTATCGGAAAGGAGGAATCGCACCTTGTTGGACAGGGTGCGATCCATGATGAGCTTTTCGGGATTACCAGTGTCCCTCTGGGGGTATGCTCTAGAGTCAGCAGTATACCTAGTGAACAGAGTACCCAGCAAGTCTGTGGCCTTTACTCCATATGAGATATGGAAAGGCAGGAAACCAGAATTTAAACATGTTAAAGTCTGGGGTTGTCCTGCTCATGTAAAGAGGCATGATCCAGACAAGCTGGAATCACGAACTGATAAATGCAGGTTTGTGGGATATCCAAAGGAAACCTTTGGATACTATTTTTTCCATCCTGGTGAACAAAAGGTGTTTGTCGCCAGGAAAGCTGTCTTCCTGGAAGAGGAATACCTTCTCCAGGAGGACAGTGGGAGTAAAATAGTACTGGAAGAAGTTCTAGATCCCCAAACAGCTGAATTATCATCAGATGAGATAATAGTTCCTGAATCTGTTCAGGTACGCACAAATGAGCCTCGTAGATCTGGTAGAGTACCTAGACTGCCCGAACGATATGTGGGACATATCGCTGAAGGTAAGTCTAAGGTAGAATATAATGAGGATGATGATCCTAAAACCTACCAAGAGGCCATATAAGGCCTAGAAGCCGGGAAATGGCGAGAAGCTATGAACTCAGAAATCCAGTCCATGTACACCAACCAAGTTTGGAACTTGGAGGACTTGTCCGAGGGTATTCTACCCATCGGTTGGAAGTGGATCTTTAAAAGAAAGATCGGTGCTGATGGACGAATCGACACTTATAAGGAAAGGTTGGTATCAAAGAGATATCGTCAAAGGCAAGGAATTGACTATGACGAGACTTTCTCACCAGTTGCCATGGTAAAGTCGATCAGAGTTCTACTCGCCATTGCTGCACATTTTGATTATGAAATATGGCAGATGGATGTGAAGACTGCCTTCCTTAATGGTAACCTTGAGGAAGAGGTGTATATGATACAACCAGAAGGTTTCACATCCAAAGAATCTCCAAATAAAGTATGCAAGCTTCATAAGTCCATTTATGGACTGAAGCAAGCTTCCCGGAGCTGGAACATAAGATTTGACGAGGCTGTCAAGTCTTATGACTTCATTAAGAATGAAGATGAGCCTTGTGTGTACAAGAAGACCAGTGTGAGTGCAGTCACTTTTCTAGTTCTTTACGTAGATGACATACTACTCATTGGGAATAATTTAGCTATGATGTCATCAGTAAAGATATGGCTGTCGAAACACTTCTCCATGAAGGATTCGGGAGAAGCATCCTACGTGTTGGGAATACGGATCTATAGAGGTAGATCAAAGAGGATGCTTGGAATGACCCAATCCTTGTACATAGATACTATAGTCAAAAGGTTTGGCATGGAAAATTCCAAGAGAGGTCTCATACCGATGAGACATGGAATTAATCTCTCAAAGGAGCAGTCTCCTAAGACTCCTAATGAGAGGGCATTCATGGATAGAATACCCTATGCCTCTGCCATAGGATCTATCATGTATGCCATGCTATGTACACGGCCTGATGTTGCATTTGCTCTAAGTGTTACGAGCAGATTTCAGGCTGATCCAGACGAAGAGCACTGGGAGGCAGTGAAATGTATCCTTAAGTACTTGAGAAGAACTAAGGATATGTTTCTTGTCTATGGAGGAGGTGACTTGAAACTGCGAGGCTTTACTGACTCGACTTTTCCAGTCGGATCCAGATGATAGCAAGTCTACATCTGGATTGTGGAAAGAGTTCCATCCGTCAACAATGTAGCAGATCCACTAACAAAGCCGTTGGCTCATATTGTATTTGAGCGTCACCTAGAGTCTATAAGCTTATTGTATAAAGGTGATTGGCTTTAGTCCAAGTGGGAGATTGTTAGTTTTAGGTGGCCTACAAACCAATCTGACTATGTAAATCTCGTTCATTTATTAATAAAATGGCATAATATTCATTACGTGTAAATCGCATTAATTATCGTTTCATAATGAACTCCGTGAATATGTGCTATAGTGATCAGATTATGATGAGATCATACTAATGAGACTGATCACTTAAACACACATATTCTTAATCGTTCCTAGTCAGAGGATATCCGAGAAGGACATCGGATATCCGGTTAGACTAGTACAGATTACTCCTGCTCATATGATGAGGGTGGCTGATCTCATAAATCACTTGTATGGAGACACTAAGGCGAATTTGTAGGTGCTCATTAGAGAATGAGTTCGCTGAACTGATCCGACTGAATCGCTGGATGGTATTGTACCTCACTGTCAACCAGCTTGATTCTATTGTCGCAGTTGCGTGGATGGTCCTCGGACCTGAGACACCAAGGACACCTTGTCGGTGGACTTCTGTGCTTTGACCTTGGTTTATGAATCTCTAACCATGGGATTCTAAACAACCAAAGATTGGGTACAGCGGAATACCGTCGAAAGGAATTGTGTGTCAATAAGGAATCATTCGCTCTCGGTACTTAGAGAGAGAATGTTGTAGGAAGGATGCGCGGAAGTCCTTCGCCAAGGCGGACGATAATATCGGGAAATGACTTTTCCGATATTCATCAGCAGCATCCAATCCAAGTGAGTCGACCGGTTAGGGTTTGACAGCTCGCCATACCCTGAGTTGACTCGAGAACATTGTACGAATGAAGGATTATATCCACGCGGTAACTGTAGGCGGAAAGGTTCCAAGAGTGGGTTACTTAACCCCAATACCTTCCGGGTTCACGCGGTGTTGCTTGGCACCCAACGTGATCGGAGGCCCGGTCGAATTCGATGTGCGACATCAATTCGATTGATTAATTAATTAATAAAGGGTTATTAATTGATTAATAAAGTCAGTGAGGAGTCACTGGGCTTGTTGGGCTATTAACTGGACTCGTACTTGGGCCTAGAGGGTCACACGCAAATGATTCTCAAGGCGATGGATAAATAAGAGGGTTTTATACAAACCGTAATTTTTTATGAAAAATCACGCAGTTAGTATAAAACATAGCGAACGGGCTGAGCAGGCCAAGCTGCTGCTAACCCTAGCCGCCCCTCCTCTGTTTCTCTCTCTCTCTGGCGTCCAGACAGATCCAGATCTACTCCGCCGCTTCTCCGAATACCGTTCGACGGGAAATCGTCCGCGCGTTGCGGCGATCATTGCGGCGAGCGGCGGAGAATTCGTGGGCTGCGAAGAACGAAGAACGCGAGGATGTCCGTCGCGGGGAGGATCGCGTGGACTTCGCTAGAGGTCGGGCACTTGTGCGGCTTGCAATGTCGCACCGACGGAACCGAATGGTTGCAGATTCGAATCCGCACACGGTGAGAATCGATTATCCGATAATCGTAGTTTTTAGTTTTTCGAAACGAGAACGGATCATTGTTTAATATTTTATTTTTCGCTGCGTGAGCGATCCGGAGAAACCCGAGAATCCCAACATACATATCATGGCATACATGATAGATCCTATGGCAGAGGTATAGGGTACTTTATCCACGAATGCCCTCTCATCAGGAGTCTTAGGGGACTGTTCCTTTAAGAGATTAATTCCATGTCTCATCGATATGAGACCTCTCTTAGAATTTTCCATGCCAAACCTTTTGAGTATGGTATCTATGTACAAAGATTGGGTCATTCCAAGCATCCTCTTTGATCTATCTCTATAGATCTGTATTCCCAATATATAGGATGCCTCTCCCAAATCCTATATAGAGAAGTTTTTCGATAGCCAGATCTTTACTGATGACATCAAAGCTACATCATTCCCAATGAGTAGTATGTCGTCTACATAAAGAAGTAAAAAGGTGAATGCGCTCCTACTGGTCTTCTTGTACACACAAGACTCATCTTCATTCTTAATGAAGTTATAAAACCTGACAGCCTCATCAAATCTTATGTTACAGCTCCGGGAAGCTTGCTTCAGTCCATAAATGGACCTTTGAAGCTTGCACACTTTATCTAGAGATTCCTTGGATGTGAAACCTTTTGGTTGTATCATATACACCTCTTCCTCAAGGTTGCCATTGAGGAAGGCAGTCTTCACATCCATCTGCCAGATTTCGTAATCAAAATGTGCAGCAATGGCGAATAGAACTCTGATCGACTTTATTATGGTAACTGGTGAGAAAGTCTCGTCATAGTCAATTCCTTGCCTTTGACGATATCCCTTTACCACCAACCTTACCTTATAAGTATCCATCCGTTTTCTCTTAAAGATCCACTTGCATCCGATGGGTACAATACCGTCGAGCAAGTCCTCCAAGTTCTAAACTTGGTTGGTGTACATGGACTGGATTTCTGAGTTCATGGCTTCTCACCATCTCTCGGCTTCTGGGCCGTCTATGGGCTCCTGGTAGGTTTTAGGATCATCATCCTCATTATATTCTACCTTAGACTTATTTTCAGCGATATGTCCTACATATCGTTTGGGTAGTCTAGGTAATCTACTAGATCTCCGAGGCTCATTTGTGTGTACCTGAACAAATTCAGGAACTGATATCTCTTTTGATGATAATACAACTATTTGGGGATCTGGAACCTCTTCCAGTACTATTTTACTCCCACTATCCTCTTTGAGAAGGTATTCCTCTTCCAAGAAGACAGCTTTCCTGGCGACAAACACCTTTTGTTCACCAGGATGGTAAAAGTAGTATCCAAAGGTTTCCTTTGGATATCCCACAAATCTGCATTTATCACTTTGTGATTCCAGCTTGTCTGGATCATGCTTCTTTACATGAGCATGACAACCCCAGATTTAACATGTTTAAATTCTGGTTTCCTATCTTTCCATATCTCATATGGAGTAGAGGCTACAGACTTGCTAGGTACTCTGTTTAGTAGGTATATTGCTGACTCTAGAGTATACCCCTAGAGGGACACCGGTAATCTCGAAAAGCTCATCATGGATCGTACCATGTCCAACAAGGTGCGATTCCTCCTTTCTGATACACCATTCATCTGTGGTATATATGGAGGGGTCAGCCGAGAGAGGATACCATTATCCTTTAAAAATTATGTGAAATTAGTACTCAAGTATTCTCCTCCTCGATCTGATCGAAGAGCTTTAATACTCTTTTCTAACTGCTTCTCTACCTCATTCTTGAACTCCTTGAACTTCTCAAATGCTTCCGACTTGTACTTCATTAAGTACACACAACCGAATCTTGAGAAGTCATCGGTGAACGTGATGAAGTATGAAAAGTCGCCTTTGGCTTGGGTGGACATGGGACCACATACATCCGAATGTAATGTCCTTAGTACGTTCTCCATATCCAATAAATGGAGATTTCGCCATGTTTCCCATAAGGTAGGACTCACATGTCGCAAACGATTCATAATCGAATGCATTTAAATAACCATGCTTGTGCAACCTTTGCAACTTGTTTTCACCAATGTGCCCAAGTCTACAATGCCACATGTAGGCTTGGTTCACACAATTCTTGCTCTTCTTAAGAGCATTATCAATATGAAGATTGTAACAAGAAACATCTAAGAGATATAGACCGTTGACTAAAGATGCTGAAGCTATTGATTTATTATCATAATAAATCGAACAACTTCTATTCTCAATAGACAACCTATATCCAATCTTGTCCAAACAAGATACTAATATGATGTTCTTTATTATGTTAGGAACGTAATAACAATCTTCTAATGATAGAAGGTCTCCTGATGGAAGCCTGAGGTTTGCTGTCCCAATAGCAACTGTTGCAACTTTTGCATCATTTTCTAGCCTCAGTTCCACCTCGGCTTTTCTCAGCTTGCGCTTACTTGTTAGCATCTGCACATCATGGTAGATATGAGAAACACATTCGGTATCTAATACCCAAGATGTGGAATCTCTTACTGACAAGTTGATATCTATCATATAGATATCTAAAGCTTCAGACATCTTCACCTTTCAATGAGCTATATCGTTGAGGAACTCTTTGCAGTTCCTCTTCCAGTGAACATTTTGCTTACAGTAGAAGCAGTCACCTTTTACTACTCCTTTGCCTTGGTCCTTCGATCTTTTATCGTTAGCTATCATCTCTACGTCAAGGGCATCCAATGCCGGTTTAGCAGGAGGATCAGCTCCAAGGATATAGGCAACGTGCTCAGATCTGAAGACATTCTTCAGGTTTCTGAGCCAAACCGAGTAGTTCGGGCTAATCATAGGATTGGCATCAAGTATGCCACGGAGTGGGTTATTCGACGACATAATTCCCTACAAGAGATGAATAAAATCTATTTAGTAGATGTTTAATTATTAAAATTTAAACAAGACATGGTCTTTTGTTCAAGTTTTAACTCTCATTAATTTTCAACGGACTGTATAACCCTCAGCTATACAGAATGGGAGACGCCAACAGTCTCCTAGTGGGGATCACAATCTCAATGACTTACAGTACAACCTTGTGGATAGTACAAGAAAGCTGTAAAACAATCGAAGAGTACCCATCTCATGGGACTTGCAACTCCTTGCAATATCCGAACATCGCTTCGGTCCCCAGAGGTTTAATGGCCTTGTGGATAGCATAACAAGCCACTAATTCTGGTCTAAGCTAACCATCGTTATGAGACGAGCATAGATTTGCATGTAGCCTTTGTGGATAGCACAACAAAGTTACATGGTTCCTCTACCCCGATCAAATAGGCATCTAATGTCATAGCCACAGTCTCTCCTCACAATTAAACAGGCCTTGTGGTAACACAACAAACCTGCCTAAAGTGATTCGAATCTTATGACTATAACGATGGTGGACTACGTGATAAGTTCTTAACTACTCATGTTACGGCTTTGAGTTTAGACGAGGGTATTTAGGTAAATTTTATCTTGGTCTCTCCTAGGTGATGGTATATAAATATATCGTACATATTTAATAAATACTATACCTGTTTTAATTCACAATCAAACATAAAAAAAAAATATTGTATTACATACATGTCTAATGTAGTCATGGATAGCATAATAGGTTTGACTGGAGCCAACAGTCAAACGCACACACAAACTCACATAATAATTATATTAGATAACTTTGCAAACACATAAACAAAGGATCTCCATCACATTGTCTTCCTGGTTACATCTGTGGATCATCCTCGCTCCTTCCTCGGTTGCGTCGATCATATTACATTTAAATCTAACTTTACATGTAAACTTAAGAAGGCCTTATGGCAAGTACAAGAGAGAGGGAGGTAGAAGTACATCAGTTTATGAGAGAGAAAGAGGTACGCGACCTCTATTTATTAACAATTAATAAATAATATCATTCAAATATCCACAGTCCACACAATCATTCATCACATGAATAATTAAAGGTGCATATCCATGGCCACGGTGTGTTTTAAACAATCCACACATGATTAACACATCACATGGGTAAAACAAAAGAGTTTTTCAAAAATATATAAATTTTTGGCTTTCAAAAACTAGGTTCTAATCAAAATTGGCATTTGAATTTTTGGCTTTTAATACACACATTACATGTGCACACACTCCAAATTAATAATTCCATATTATTCCATGCAAATTAGAACACTTCTAATAGTTAAACAATCTAATATTTAGATTAAAAATATATTAACAATCTAACAATTAGACTATTAATAAATAATAACTAATCTAACTCTTAGATTAGTCCATTAAAGTTAATTACAAATTTAACACTTAAATTAAGAATCAACTCTAATAAACATTAATTATCATCTAACATTTAGATTAGTTAATTTAAAATTAATCATTAATCTTAACATTTAAATTAATAATTAACTCTAATTAACTAACAATTACTAATCTAACTCTTTGATTAGATTAATTAATGTTATCATTAATTTAACTATTAAATTAATAACTAACACTAATTAATTAAAGACTACTAATTTAACACTTAAATTAGTTATTAAAATTAATTATTAATTTAACTCTTAATTTAATAACTAACTCTAATATATTTTAACAATTAGATGATTAAATAATTAAAAATCTAACATTTAGATTATAATTATATTAACCACTAACTTTAATTTCTTAAATTAGTCATATTAAGGTTAATAATTAATTTAACATTTAAGCTAATATTAACCTTGATTAATCAACAACTAATTACTAATTAATAAACCCTTAAATTACTTAATGATTCAAAATCATCAAATATCTTAAATTAACTAAAATTGAATACTAATTTAAATTTTAAAATAATTTTAAATTTTAAAGTAATATCCAATTTAATTAATAACTGGGTAATTGGGGGTTAAGGGTTTATGTGGGAAATGGGAGGTTAGAGGGCTCAACCCTATTTGCAAAATGGGCAACTGGTTCGAGCCCTGGCTCGCCTGGGTCCGAACCAGGTGCCAGCCTGGGCTTAGCCAGGGGCTCGGCAGGGACCCGGCCGACCTGAGCCCGGTCGGACCGGCTTAAGGTTATGGACCGGCCCCTTCTTCAACCTCAAAACCCGACGCCCCAGCATCTGCAGAAACCTTAGCCCCCCCCCCCCCCCCGCGGGCGCTGGCCCCACCTGCGATTCCCCACGATGCCGGCAGGGCTGCTGGAGAAGCCCAAATAGGTTGCTGGCCGAGCTCCAAAAAAACTGGTTTTTCAGATTTTGTTCAAAACTGTGGGAAGATTGAAGGAGATGGGGCTCCTTCCGGCCACCACCAACGGCCACTTTGGCGCCGGCCACATCTCTGTGGTGAGTAGGGACATCCCTAAAACGGATTTGAGGTCCAGCCCACCTCCCCAACTCTTGGGGTTACATGAACGAAGCCGCTGAAATCCCACTGTTCTTCGTCTCACGAAGAACATGAAAATCCCCAATTAAAAATTCGATTTTGCATAACAATAATCTAATTATTATTGTGTTCATCATATAAACACGGATCCAGTAAAGTAGTCGAATGCATGCATGGAATAATGCATGGAAACATCAAATCGAAGATCGAAACGGGACGAGAAACAGTGGAATCTGGCTCTGATACCACTGTTGGGTTCTCGTGTTTCTCTGGATCGCTCACGCAGCGGAAAATAAAAGATTAAACCAGCGATCCATTCCCGTCTCGAATATCGAAAATCGATCATCGGATAATCGAAGTCTTACCGTGTGTGGATTCGAATCAGCAACTGTTCGGTTCCGTCGGTGCGACACCGCAAGCCGCGCAAGTGCCCGGCCTCTAGCGGAGTCCACGCGATCCTCCTCGCGGTGGATATCCTCATGTTCCTCATTCTTCGCAGCCATGAAACCTCTGCCGTTCACCGCAACGATCCCCGCAACGCGCGGATGATTTCCTGTCGAACAAGAGTCGGAGAAGCGGCGGAGCAGATCTGGGGATCCGGATCCAACCTGGGGCGCCAGAGCGAGAGAGACGAAGAGAGGAGGGGGCGGCTAGGGTTAGCAGTAGCTTGGCCTGCTAAGCCCGTTCGCTATATTTTATACAAACCGCGCAATTTTTCATAAAAACCCCCCAGTTTATATAAAACCCACTTATTTATCCATCGCCTTGAGAATCATTTGTGTGTGATCCTCTAGGCCCAATAACCAATCCAGTTAATAGCCTAATAAGCCCAGTAACTCTTCACTGGCTTTATTAATCAATTAATAACTCTTTATTAATTAATTAATCAATCGAATTAAAGTCGCACATTAAATTCGATCGGGCCTCCGATTACGTTGGGTGTCAAGCAACACCGCGTGAACCTGGAAGGTATCGGGGTTAAGTAACCCACTCTTGGAACCTGTCCGTCAACAGTTGCCGCGTGGATATAATAATTCATTCGTACAATAATCTTGAGTCGACTCAAGGTGTGGTGTACTGTTAAACCCTAACCGGTCAACTCACTTGGATTGGATGCCGCTGATGAATATTGGAAAACTCTTTTCCCGATATGATCGTCCGCCCTGGCCAGGGACTTTTGCGCATCCTTCCTAGAGCATTCTGTCTCATCGTACCGAAAGCGAATGATTCCTTATTGACACTCAATTCGCTTCGACGGTATTCCGTTATACCGATCGTTGGTTGTTTAGAATCCCGTGGTTAGAGATTCATAAACCAAAGTCAAAGCACAGAAGTCCACCGACAAGGTGTCCCTAGTGTCTCAGGTCCGAGGACCATCCACGCAACTGCGATAATAGAATCAAGCTGGTTGACAGTGAGGTACAGTACCATCCAACGATTTAATCGGATCAGTTAGGTGAACTCATTCTATAATGAGCACCTACAGATTCGCCTTAGTGTCTCTACGCAAGTGACTATGAGATCAGTCACCCTCATCTTATGAGCGGGAGTAATCTGTACTAGTCTAACCAGATATCCGATGTCCTTCTCGGATATCCTCCGACTAGGAACTATTAAGAATATGTGTGTTTAAGTGATCAGTCTCACTAGTATGATCTCATCATAATCTGATCACTATCGCACATATTCATGGACTTCATTATGAGACGATAATACGAATTTACACATAATGAAATATTGCCATTATATTAATAAAATGAACGAGATTACAAAGTCATATTGGCTTGTAGGCCCCCTAAGACTAAAACGGGACGCCTCGACAGTACCAATCCTCATACTGTTCCAGAAATTTCGCTCGCCAATTGGTGAGGGCTTGCTTCCCCCTCATCGACTGTCCAACTCCCTCCGGTACCTCCTCTTCCACCCACTGTTGGTGGAGGCTGAGGGTCCACATCACAAGGTAGAGGCAGAGTGGCCCAATTTCGTTGAGGTAGTGGACCCACATCTGCCGCCCGAACCTCCTACGACCAGACGTCACCCATGGCTGGCCTGCCTCACCCATGCCCATGCACGGACGCCAGATCACCTGCATACAGATTAGATGCATTCATAATCAATAAATTGCATTTAATAAATGAAAGATTGTAATTAATGAATAAAATTAAATAAATGAATAATTAAATTAAAAACTCATTTGTAGCTCAAGATAATCTAGGAACTGACGGCGGAGGGCCGTCAGTTGATGATGTTGGGGAGCTATGCCCACGATTGGTTGCCAGCGGCGAGCCAACGGGACAGTGCTCGGATGTACAATCCTCGCACGACCGAGTGGGAAGTAGTAGTAACTCCACACCTGCATACATGCGCATATAAGTTAAAAATCATCATATCATCTCATTCATTTGCATAAACAATAATTAAAATGATTTATACCCAGAGAAACGGCGAAAAGCCGTTGATAGTGGTCTCGCGGTCCGGTGTGACCACAGAAAGATCTGCAAATAGGTGGGCCAGGAGGGCCCCACCCCAAGCATACTCGTGGAGATGGTCTAGGTCGTCTAATAGACTCAAGAATCTACAATGAATATGGTCACCCTTCGTACCGAAGAGCAACCGACCAAAGAAAAAGACTAAGAAGACCCTAAGCTGCGTATCTACCTCCTCCCCCTGACTCAGGTCACTACAATAGACGGCGGAGGCTGACCTAGCTAACCTATCCCTAAAAGCCTGGCGGGTCTCGTCAGATTGCTGCCTAGGCTCAACTAACCCTAGGGCTGCCTCTACCTCTACCCTAGGTACGGTCCTAGACTCCCTATCTAAGCTAGATACCTCTATACCTAAAAGGTTGTCCGCCAGTCCACGGTAATCGGGGTAGGTCACCCCACTCATTGCCCGACCCTCTACGCAGAGACTGGTGATCCTCGCTACGTCCTCCAAGCTCAGGACCATATGTCCCCTGGGCATCAGGAATGCCCTGCTCTCCGCATGCCACCTCTTCCACAGAGTCTACAGCAGCACCAAGTCGAGCCAGAACAGCTCGATATCAAGGATCTCCCCAAAACCCATCCGGCGCAGTCGCATCTTCTGGAAGTCAGGCAGGCCACGGTAAGTACTAATGACTAGGTCCCATGATATCTTGGCCCTCATCGTCCCCTGCAAATAATTCAACAAATTTCATCAGTTAAATAAGCATTAAAAATCAATTTCTTTAAGAATAAATACTCTATTTGAATGGTGTCGGATATGGAAGATGTCCTTTGAAAGACGTCCACATGTCTTGATGCCATTCATCTTCACTTTTCTTTCTCATTTATCGAATAAATAAATAAATATCTGCCTTGAACGGTGTCTAGACAAGTCGACGCCCTTTGAAAAGTGTCAACTGGTCTCGACACCATTCAACACAGATTCCAGACCTTTGCAAGGTCTCTTCCCTTGCTCATTCCCCATATCAAAAGGCATCTACAAGGAGCTTACCAGATGAGGGCCACCTTCCGCTTCTTCTTCTTCGCCCACCACCGCGGGTGGAACCTCCTCCTCTTCTAAAAACACCGTCACCGCCACAAGATCGGCCGGCGTCGCTTCGAGAACCTCCTCCGCTCTCACGATCGAGGTCTGTCATCGTTTCACTACGGACTTGGCCTTGCTTGATCGCTCTCCTTCCATGGCTTAGAAGAGAGAGAGAGAGGGAAAGGGTAGCTCGGTGATCGCTGGAGAGAAAGAAGAAAGTGAGGAGAGAGAAAAAGCAAGAGAGAATGAGGAAGAAGGAGGGGCTCGCGCAGGTTCTGTTTGGGAAGTTTGAAACGCGTCGAGGGACAGCGACGCCTTTCAAAGCACATAAATTGAGGCGGCAATCCATAATTTTGAAATTGTGTGAACCGCGTCCACAATTCACGACGTGTTTCAGACTATACCGCCAATTCTGGTCAGAGGCGTACCAAACACAATGATAAAACGCGTCTGCACAAGACAACGTGTTTCAGTGGATTAATTACAAGATTAATGGCAGAATTCTGTGAAAAAGTAGGAGAGAGAATTGAAAGGCGTCTGGTTCACAAGACACAGTTTAGGCGTAATATGGCATTTTAAGGAATTAATCTTTGCGATTTCGGAATTTAATTAAGGTTGAATGGCATCTTTATGAATGGATGCGATTTACATTTAGTAAATCCAAAACTTGATGTTTTAAGGAAAAATCATGGTTTTAGTAAAGGAAAAATCCTGAATAAATCACAGAACATTAAAGGATGATTTCTATTGTATAAAGGATGAATTATTCATCGAAAATAAAATTGAAATTACATCAAATGCAAGATAAAGGAGAGCTTTCAAGGACGAATTTTCTGAAGCTCCTTTGCATATATTTCCGATAGTCCTCTATTGGCTTCACAAGAAGATTTTACACAACGAGAGAACCCGATGTTCCACAGAGTAGCAATGAGCTCAGTTGCCTCATAATCTTCGTCAGTTTCCAACGCCCGCTTCTTTATTGGAGAGAGATTGGAAAACTCAGAAAATTCGTAGCGTGGCATGGCAACTTGTGTATGACAGCGATGAGGATTATACAGAACAAACTCAGTAACCCAGATCAGTCGGAGTTCTGTGCTAGCACTACAACACACATGAATCAACTTCTTTATAAGAGCAAGTGGTGAAGATTCGAATCCGGTCTTTAGCATTTTCTTTAAATGAGCACGCCAATCAGCTTAAGTCTTGAGATTGGATACACGATTGATCATCTCGTCATTGAACTTCACAATGTTGGAGATGTGAAAGATGGGACTTTGTTCATATATTTGAGATATCCTCGGAACGGTTCTCTCATTGTGGTGGAATTTGAAGTGAAATTCAACCCACAGTGCAAAAAGTAGCATACAATCATAAAGAAACTGACCCGTAGAAGCTGCAGAAAGCCCACTATAGAGGTAAGCTAGGACCGCCGTGCAGATTGGCTTTCCCTCAAAGATTCCATCAATTGCATTCACTTGATCATCTTCTAGGATATTATCTTGGGAAGGGAATAGTAATGCTCTAGCTAAGCATGTGGTGAATGCTTTCATCACGTTCTATGTTTCTTCATCCTTAAGATCTTCAATCTTCTTCAAGGTCCATTCAGCTAACCTTGCAAGATTCATTCCTTTCTTCATGAGACAGCTGTAGACACTGATTTTGGACCACCCTTTTGGTCGTGAACCCAATCTATCATTAGCCCGTCATCACCAAAATCCCCTCATTTCAGCCATCTCAGCCCACTACCAGCTAGGCCCATTAACCAAATCCCGACTCTAGCCACCTTTTTCGTGGAAGGCCAGCCAGTCCGCCTTCCACCCCCTTCGAAGGCCACCCCTCGCCTTCCACCACCTTCGAAGGCCAGCCACCTTGCCTTCCACCCTTTTGGCCACCCTTTTTCACCTTTTCGTGGAAGGCCAGCCCCCTTGCCTTCCACCGCCTTCGAAGGCCACCCCCCGCCTTCTACCCCCTTCGAAGGCCAGCCACCTTGCCTTCCACCCTTTTGGCCACCCTTTTTCACCTTTTCGTGGAAGGCCAGCCCCCTTGCCTTCCACCGCCTTCGAAGGCCAGCCCCCGCCTTCTACCCCCTTCGAAGGCCAGCCACCTCGCCTTCCACCTTTTTAGCCGCCTTTTTCACTTTTTACCACCTTTTCGTGGAAGGCCAGCCCCCTTGCCTTCCACCTCCTTCGAAGGCCACCCCTTGCCTTCCGCCTCCTTCGAAGGCCACCCCTCGCCTTCCACTCCCTTCGAAGGCCAGCCGGGCTGCCTTCCACCACAAGAATGGAAGGCATGTCACCTGGCCGTCCACTCCTTAACCACTCCCTTGACTCCGTCTTCCCCACGATCTCCTCTACTCGTCGCCCTCGTCCCCCACTACTCCGACCACTCCCCACTCCGGCGACTGCCGCGTCCACTACCTCTAACCCTTAACCACTCCCTATTGGTTGAAGGGTGATTTACGGGGATTTAGACCCCTGTTTTCTCCCCTTTTTTTCCTTTGCCTATTTAAACCCCCCACATCCTCTCGAGCAAGGGGGTTAAGGATTTTGAGTGAAGGATTTTGGGTGGAGGATTTTCGGAGGTTAAGGATGTTTTCCAGAGGCAGAGAGGGACCTTCTGGTGAGAAGCTCGAGGAGACTCCAAAGGGGAAGGCTCAGGCTGCATTCTGAAACGGGCTTGCCTTTCTAACCTCTCTCTTTTACTCTTTCTTATTCATTCCATTACATTAGTAATACCACTTCATTCTTCACACACACAACTCCCTTCATTTGCATGCATGCACGTAAGATGACCTAGTGGTTCTTACCCCCGCACAGAGGTTTAAAAAAAAAACACGGGAGGTGGGTGGCCATAACACATGGTCACCTTCCCTCCCCACCACCTATCCGGTGCGTTCCCCTCTGATTTTAGCTAGTTTTTTACGTCTTTATGAGTAGATCCTGCACCAAATAGTCCTAATCGGGTTATTCTGTATTTTGACTATTATTTTCAGGGGATCCTTACCACATTCACGCGTGCAGAGTACCGGGCTCTCCTCCTCTGGCCGGCCGGAGGAAGAGAAAGAGGAACCAGCATCTCCCGCTCCCACCAAACGCGCGATCACCTTCTACATCCCTGCGGAGCACAGGGACCGAAAGGTAATGCTCCTGGCGATCACACTTTAAATTCTAACCCCCCTTCTGAATCGCCACAGTGTTAAGACGAACGGAGAGGAACCCCCGTCCGAAGCCCGCAGCCGCGGCGGGGAGACGTTCCGGACGCCTACAACAGCCTTGAATTTTCTTTGGATTCTTCATAATCTTTTCTAGCAATCGTTGACCAGTGATTTTGTCCCTCATAAGCATCATATCATTCAAATATGGTTCATCACTGTTCATCTTGAGTTTAGGAAGGCCCAATAAGGGTTCGGCTTCTTCAAGAAAGATAGTGACTTCAAAAGTGGGGAAAAGAAAGGTATGAGTTTGTGGATGCCACAACTCAACTAAAGCTCCCATAGCCACCCAATCCATGTTTGCTCTCTTGTAATGTTTGGCATGGACAACTAATCCTTGGATATGCCACTTGGAAATATATGATTGCATGGATATATTGATCCTGTTTATAAGCTTTTGGATCCAAAGAAGTTAATAGAATCTTCTTGGACCAGAGAAGAAAGGATATCCCTAAGATGAATAGAAAAGAATAATTTGCTCTAATCTTAACATGAAGAACATGAAGAACACGGAAGAGGATTTGATTAGAAGAATAGAGAGAATACTTACTTGTAGGTTAGGATCTCTCCCGCTAAGATGATCTTTCACTTCAGAAATCTTCTCGAGTGTTTTTCTCATCTTCTTGTTTGAAAAATCCATCTTTTCCTCTTGAAATCTTGATTGTTCTTGTGTTTATGGAGAGAATCCCTTGTTCTGATCTCTAGATTGTGTATAGATTTGCCTTGATACAAATCATAGAAGCTTATGTATAGAGGATTGCGAGATTGAAGAGTCTTTTCCGAATTGGAGAGAGGATATGCATTGAAGAGAATTGGATTCTGGATTGAACACAGGAAAACCTGTTTCTGCGATTTAAAAGGCATCTAAGGACAGCGACGTCATTCAAATGACGTTGGCACGACATGACGCTTTTCATGGTTCTTTTATTATTCGCCCAAAATTCCATGTTTATCCATGGTTGATGCATAAATTGAATATCTGGTTTAAATGATGTCGGCTCGAGACGACGTGTTTCAGGGTTTTCCTGTTATTTGTCCGAAATTCCATGTTTGATGTTTAATTGAATATTTGCTTGAAATTACTGATAATTTCTGAGTGCAGGAAATTCAAAGAAATGACAATAAAGCTGAAAATCTCAAGAAGGTCCCATTGTTGGAGTTAATGAGTCCTGACCGTGGCTAAAAAGACGGTTATCTTATCTCTATCCCTGTATTCCATTATGTAATTGATTTGCATTGCCATTTACTATATGTTAAATATTTATTAGACTATATTCAGGACCTTGAGGTTTTGATGAAACTAGAATTTGAGTTCCCCTTTAACAAAAACTGTAATAATTCCAGAGAATTCTTAACCACATGGATAGGCCGTTGGATTGTTAATTGATGAGGACGATGGTTCCGCTTTTGTAAGACAGTGCGTGGAAAAACGAGCTTCGGCTTAGCACTGAATTGCAGAATCGGTGTCTTGACTCATTAATGACAGTTTAACAATATTACCCTTAATTAATTTATATTTTATTTCATTTTATATTTTTCTTTTAGCCCAGCATGCATCATGTAGGACTTTGAAATCATTGTGATAAGAATTAATTCTTGATTAAATTTCAGACCATTGATTTAATAAATCTCGACATGATATGAAATATTACATTCTGAATTGAGTATCTTGATTATCTTTGAAATTCGCTTGAAGATATCCTTAGAATTTTATCCTTTCTTGGATTCTTTATCTCAAATTATTCTTGTTTCCTTTTAAAATCCATCATGACTGCAGCATGTCCACATTGGCTGGTAACCGCTCGCCATGATGAAACATGCAGGGTTTGTGACCTAGGGTACTTCCCAATCGTAGAGGTTGATCGACCTTATTTTGTTTTCTTGTCTACTTTATCCAAACATGATTGATTCTATTGATCTCTTTAAGTTGTTTCACTGATCATTTTGAGAAAAATTTCTATCATATGATGTTGGAAGCGTGTATCATCACACCTTAGCATCACCACTTTTCAGTACATTCCATTTCATTTCACTCCCTTGCAAAGTCAATACCGAGGTGGGGCAGCTGTAGACACGCTAATTTTGACATCATATCGAGTAAATTTTATATCACATAATAATACCCCAAAATGGTCTGATTTTTAATCCTTAATTGATTAATTTTCTAGATTACTTGTCTGAAAGATGTCATCCAGTCATGACGCCTTTAAGTTATTAAATGAAATTGATTTTAACTCATATTTTTAATCAAAATATAAAATTTTGATAAATAACGTCGCCAATTATGGATGCCGTTTAGGTCTCTTAGTTCATTTCAATTTTTAATTAATTTTCTAATTAACTGAAACACGTCTTGTATTCCCGACGCCATTTAAGTTTCATACTTGTTTCGGTTTCTTTCTCCAAATTATCATTAGCTTTAATTTAGCTAAAAGGCATCTCTATTGGGCGACGCGATTTAGTTAATTACAGATAATGATGATTTTGCTGAGATTATCTTGTTCTCTTGGTTGGATTGGCTTAAAACTCTTTCAAGTTAATCCATAAGCGACCGCAGAGGTGCGTGAGGGTTATAACACTACTTCCATATAAACCCAAGCCCTTGGTCATTAAAAAAGGTTAAGGAGTCAAGTTAGAAAGAGTGGAAAAATTATTCAAGAAGCTTCATTCTCTTCACTCTTCATCCTTAAAGATTCATTTATGACCCAAGGCTTCAAGGGGCCATCTAAAGCTTTTCTTTCATTAATTTTTTATTCATCATTATATTCATTCCACTTCATGTTCACACACTCACTCACATAGTCTTTTCAAATCCCATACATGCTATAGGGGTTTAAACAACATCAAGCAAACGAGTTTCTTGTTTTGGTTACATGATTAATGATTTTGTTAGGATAGATTCTACGCTCCATTAGTTCTAATTAGTTTTTCTCCTCCTTTTCTTCATTGTTTGTAAGGAACATCAAAAGGAGCATCAAAAGATCAAGTGGAGATCAAGAAAAGAAGGAATTCTGGAGCAAAAAGGAAGATCCCCAAATCAAACAAGAACAAGAGCAAAAATGGCTCTCTTTCTTCAGACGGCTGAAGAGAGGGAATCAAGAACACGCATATCTCCCTCATTTCAAATAGGTAAGCGATCAAATCTTTCTTTTAAAACTTTTTAGTCAAAAGTTTCTGGCGATCACATGTTAGTTTTTAATTGTTTTATTGTCATTTAAATAACACCATGATTCATGATTCATACACACCCAATTTGAGCACTCACAGGGGGGTGAATGTGAGGAGGGGAAAGATGGTGTTAATGTCGAGAGCTTCCACTCACTGTCGGAGGTCGGAGTCGCAGTTGTGGGATGGAAGACATTGCTCACTAGTGCTCGAAGGGACAGTTGGCAGTGCTGCGAATAAGTACTGAGTATGGCGGATGTACTCGGACTGCACCGAAAATGCTAGAGTTGACGTAGACACCCTTTGGCGAGCACCACGGTCACTCACCCACCGCCGCCTCCTCCAGCTCACTACCGCCTCGCCATCCACACCACTAAGCCACCTATGCCATTGCTGTTGTTACTGCCCTCTCACTTATGCATCGGCCGCGGCAAGGGAGGAGAGGGAAGAGGATGGAGGACGAGGAAGAAGAGAGGTGGAAGAGGAAGAAGATGGAGGAAAGATGGGGAGGACGGGGAAAAATGGGGAAGAGAGAGGAAAGGTAATCACGGGGGAAAATACCTCCCCATGACGCCTTCACCACATGGTGGCATACCACACCTGCACGGAGGGGTGCCATAGGGAGGAAAAATGCATGGAGAGATAGCTAAATCATGTCACATCGAGCTAACGCCTTTCACGAGATGCGTTCCACCCTCGAGACGTGAATCATAAGGCCTAGTGGGGTTTTACAACAGGGCAGACATGCATGCACTCTAAATGGAGTCTGCCATATAGATGCCTATTAATGATCCACGTCAGGCTAAGCTGACGCTAATCCGACCCATACTAGCTATCCCAAAAGGCCTACTAAAGCGCATCCTCCAAAAGCCGATAACTAGATCTGAAAATCCAGATTATTACATCCTTCCTCCTTAAGAAAATTTTATCTTCGAAATTTGCCATAACTAGAAGAATCCAGTAGATAATCTTAAATAGCATCAATCGAGGAAATAAAGGGAAAGAACTTACTGAAATAGGTGTGGAGACTATCCTTGCATTTAATCTTTACGCTCCCAAGTCACCTCTCTACTCAAGTGATGCTGGTAGATCACCTTCACTAATGTAAAGACCTCGTTCCTCAGAATATGTTCCTTACTACCAAGCACCTGAACAAGGTATCATGGCAATGACAAGTCGTCTGATATCTATAACTTTAAAAAATATAGCACATGTGAGGGATCTGACACATACTTCCTCAACATCTGGACATGAAACACATCGTGCACTCTAGATAGAGCAAGTGGCAGAGCTAGCTGATGTTAGGAATCACCATGAACTCAGCGGAAATAAAAATGATTCCATTATATCGGTTGCTGGGGTCGTAAAACGGACATTAAAATAAATGCGGGAAGAACAGTTCTTCACCTTTGCGGGGTTTTGAATCTCCCGTAGATGATGCCGACTGGGTAATCGCGCACGCGCACGATCTCTAGAGGTATCCACACGAGTTCCCGCAGCAGACGCGATTTCCTCCTCGACTTGAGTGCTCCGACCAGATCTCAAATCCACCATGCGCGGAGAGAGACAGATCCACTCCAAGAGAGAGAGAAGGAGAGAGAGAGAAGCTGGGGTAAAAATTCGTCCAACCAACCTTTTACCCCTCCCCCTTGGCCCTCCTTATATAGAAATAAGGATAAGCAAAAGAGTTAATCCTCATGAATATCCAAGAGTTTGGCCTTGGATAATTCTCCATTAAATCATCATGTTTATCCTATAGCTTTTCACAAAAATCCAGATAAGCATGAAATTTAACATCTCTCACCGTCTGACGAGAACTCTTATGTGTGTGACCCTCTAGGCCCATATATCAGTCCGGTTGCAGGCCCATTAAACTTAGAACTGTTTCTTGAGTTTAATATTTATTAATTAACATTTAAGCATCATATGTTAAATGATTAATTTAATAAACAAGTGAATTATCATCTGATGATCAAATCTCTTGGCCTTCTGATCATGAACAGCACCAAACACTACCTCATGATCCCAGAAGATATAAGGGATATTGTTCCCTTTAATTGAACCTTTCCGTCTGCAGATGCCGCACAGATATAATCCTTCACTCATACAATGTCCCGATAACGCAAGGGTATGGTTTTATAGTCAAACCCTCTATCGCATTATCCAGATGGATTCTAATACACAGTTAATATCTAGAAAGACATCTCTTTCATTTGACCCTGGCCAGGGATTTCTGTGTACACATCCATGGGACATTCTCTCTCCAGTCTTATACGAAGAGTGAGTGATCCATTGTTGTTCACTCAATTACCTTCGCAAGCTTTCCACTGTATCTGAAAGACCGATTATGGTGGACTTAATGGTTAAAGTCCACGAGTCAGAGAATCAAGATACAATGGTCCACAAACAAGGTATCATTGGTGACTCAGGTCAAAGGACCAACTGTGCTACTACAACGATTGAATTCCCTGGTTGACTAATAGGTATAATTACCATCCAGGAATTCTTATTTGGCTCTGTTCAGTGAACTCATTCTCTAATGAACACCCACTTGTTTGTCTTAGTGTCTCCACACGAGTGAATGTGAGATCATTCACCCTCATCACATGAGCAGACATAACTTGTGTCGATCTTATCGGATATTTAATGTCCAACTCAAATATCCTATGATCGAGAACTGTTTAAGACAATTGACTGAGGATATTGATCTCACTATCATGATCTCATCATGATTCAATATCCCATACATTTGTCTATGGACCTTCATTACGATAGTTACTTTGCGAGAACTATAAATGAAGAAATAATTGCCTTTATTAATTATTTGAACTAGAATGTACAATGATTGGCTTTGAGGCCACTCAATTCTAACATTCTCCCACTTGGACTATAGCCAATCACCCATGTGTCTAAGTCCCATAGACTTAAGGTGACGTTCTAAATTGTTTTGAGACAATGGCTTAGTTAAGGGATCTGCTACATTATCTTCAGATGAGACTTTCTCAACTACTATATCTCCTCGGGCGATGATCTTACGAATCAGATGAAATCGTCTCAGAATGTGTTTTGACTTCTGATGTGATCTTGGCTCCTTCGCTTGAGCTATTGCCCCATTGTTGTCACACAATAATGGAACAGGATCTGAAATGCTTGGAACTACTCCAAGTGCCGAGATGAACTTCTTCATCCAAACCGCCTCCTTGGCCGCTTCAGCTGCAGCAATGTATTCTGCTTCGGTCGTCGAATCTGCAGTTGTTTCCTGTTTGGAACTCTTCCAACTTACTGCACCTCCATTTAACATGAACACAAATCCAGACATGGATTTGCTGTCATCCATATCCGACTGGAAACTCGAGTCAGTAAATTCTCGAAGTTCCAAGTCGTTTCCTCCATAAACGAGAAATAGATCCTTAGTCCTTCTCAAGTATTTAAGGATACATTTCACCGCCTTCCAGTGTTCCTCACCTGGATCAGCCTGATATCCACTAGTGACACTTAGTGGGTGTGCCACATCAAGCCTAGTACATAGCATTGCATACATGATAGATCCTATTGCCGAGGCATAAGGAACTCTATCCATGTATGCTCTCTCTTCCGGTGTCTTGGGAGATATTTCTTTAGAGAGATAAATTCCATGCCTCATAGGAACGAAGCCTCTCTTGGAATTTTCCATGCCAAACCTTTTGACTATGGTATCTATGTACATAGATTGGGATAAGCCAAGCATCCTTTTGGACCTATCTCGATAGATCCTTATTCCCAGAATATAGGATGCTTCTCCCAAATCTTTCATGGAGAAGTTTTTGGATAACCAAGCCTTTACCGATGACAACATTCCTACATCATTCCCAATGAGTAGAATGTCATCAACATAAAGTACCAAAAAGGTAACTGCGCTCCCACTAACCTTTTTGTATACACAAGGTTCATCTTCATTCTTAATGAAGTCATAAGATTTGATTGCTTCATCAAATCTTAAGTTCCAAGTTCGGGATGCCTGCTTTAATCCATAGATGGATCTTTGCAGCTTGCATACCTTGCTTGAATGCTCTTTGGAAGTGAATCCTTCAGGTTGTATCATATACACCTCTTATTGAAGGTTCCCGTTAAGGAATGCTGTTTTCACATCCATTTGTCATATTTCATAATCATAGAATGCGGCGATAGCAAGAAGTATTCTGATTGACTTAATCATGGCAACTGGAGAAAAGGTTTCGTCATAGTCAATGCCTTGCCTTTGACGATATCCTTTCGCTACCAGTCTTGCCTTGTATGTGTCAATCTGTCCATCTGCCCCGATCTTTCTTTTAAAGATCCATTTACTGCCAATAGGTACTATACCTTCTGGCAGATCAACCAAATTCCAAACTTGGTTGGCATACATGGACTGAATTTCAGAATTCATTGCCTCATGCCATTTTTCTGATTCTTGACTATTTATGGCTTCAAGGTAGGTTTGAGGATCATCATCCTCATTTAAGTGCACTTTTGGTTTGCCATCATCGATATGTCCAACATATCTTTCAGGCTGCCTAGGCACTTTACCTAATCTGCGAACCTTTTGTGTATCATCTTGAACAAGTTCTTGAGTCAATGGTTCAGTAGATGAACCAGTGTTGATTTGTGAGTCTAGAATTTCTTCCAGTTCTATCTTGCTCCCATTGTCTTCTTTTGAAAGATATTCTTTCTCTAAGAAGACAGCTCTTTTTGCGACAAACACCCTTTGATCGCTGGGCTGATAGAAGTAATATCCAAAAGTCTCTTTTGGATATCCCACAAATCTACATTTCTCTGTCCTGGAGTCCAGTTTGTCTGGATCATGTCTTTTGACATGTGCAGGACAACCCCAGACTCTAACATGCTTAATGTATGGTTTCTTTCCTTTCCATATCTCATATGGAGTGGAAGGTACTGACTTACTGGGAACTTTGTTCAACAGATATGCAGCAGTCAACAGTGCATATCCCCATAAAGAGATTGGAAGTTTGGCATAACTCATCATGGATCGTACCATATCTAATAGAGTACTATTTCTCCTTTCTGATACACCATTTAACTGAGGTGTATAGGGAGGAGTCCACTGAGACAAAATACCATTATCCTTAAGATATTCTATGAATTCTGTACTTAAGTATTCACCCCCTCGATCTGATCGAAGAGTTTTAATACTCTTTCCAGTCTGGTTCTCAACTTCATTTTTAAACTCTTTAAATTTCTCAAAGACTTCTGACTTATATTTCATTAAGTATATGTAGCCATATCTTGATAAATCATCTGTAAATGATACAAAGTATGAGTAACCACCCATAGCATGAGTGGACATTGGACCACATACATCACTATGTATTAGTTCCAATAAGTCCTTAGCTCTGCCTCCATGTCCTGAGAATGGAGCTTTGGTCATCTTTCCCATGAGACAAGCTTCACAGGTTGCAAATGATTCATAATCAAATGGATCAAGATATCCATTCTTTTGCAACCTTATGATCCTGTTATCATTTATATGACCTAGTCTACAATGCCATAGGTACGATTTATTCATATCCTTATCTAAACGTTAGAGAGAGTTATTTACCAGACAAACATCATATGAAATATCAAGAAAATATAATCCATTCAATAAATATCCGGAAGCAAACAATTTGTCTCCTTGATAAATTGAACAACCTTTATTCTCTACTTTCATAGAATATCTTTATCTATCTAAACATGAAATAGATATGATATTCCTAATAATGGTTGGAACATAATAACAATCTATCAGTTCCATAGAGTCTCCTTACGGCATCTGAAGTCTTGCTGTCCCCACAACTAACGCAGCAACTTTTGCTCCATTCCCGAGCCTCAAATCCACGTCTCCGCGGTTCAATCTTCTTTTACTTGTTAACACCTGCAAGTTATTGCAGATATGAGAAACACATCCAGTATCTAATACCCAGGATGTTGATTCTCTATAAGACAAGTTAAGATCGATCATGAGAATACCTGAAGCTTCACCAAGCTTCTCCTTTGCTTTTTCTGCAAGATAAATCTTGCAGTTTCTCTTCCAATGACCTTCTTTATGGCAGTGGAAACACTGACCTTTATCATTGACTTTAGCTTTGTCCTTTTTGTGCCGCCGGTTTGCTTTTCACTAGCTTCTTAGGCTTACCTTTCTTAAAAGTATGTCCAGCTTTCCTTTTCTTGTGTGTCTTACCAACAAGCATTACATTTGGCTTATCTTTCTGGTTAGTGCCTTCTGCTGTCTTCAACATGTTGAGCAGCTCAGCCAGTGAAACTTCAATTTTGTTCATATTGAAGTTGATAATGAATTGTGAAAATGAAGCTAGAAGGGACTTTAGGATTAAGTCAATGCTCAGGTCATTGTTCATAACAAAGCCGAGCACAGCAAGCCTCTCAATCCATTCTATCATCTTGAGCACATGAGTTTGTACAGATGTGCCCTCGCTCATTCTAGTCCTGAACAATTTCTTAGATATCTCATATCTTTCTGTTCTGGATTGTTCACCAAACAACTCTTGTAGGTGATTCAGAATGGTCTTAGGTTCCATATTATCATGCTGTCGCTGCAGTTCATTGGTCATCGAACCGAGCATATAACACTGGACATTGACAGAGTCGTCCTTCCAATTTTCATACATCATTAATTCATCTTCTTTAGCATTATCACCGGGTTGCACTGGATCTGGTTGATCCAGGACATAGGCTAGCTTTTCATACCTGAGGACAATCTTCAGGTTGCGTAACCAGTCAATGTAATTTGGTCCCGTGAGTTTGTTTGCATCAAGTATGCAACGGAGGGGGTTAGGTGACGACATAGAGACCTACATGGAAATATATAAAATGAGCAGATAGTTCTTAAAATCAGATTTAGGACTTTTAATCTAGATTTATGCTCCCACTATTTTTCGGCGATCTGTATGACCCTCTAAGATATAGAACGGGAGATTTCGGTGATCTCCTAGTGGAGATCAGAATCCTTCGGGAAACATGCATGTGATCTTGTGGTAGCACAACAAATCACATCAAGTCCCTTAGGCGGTCAACTATTGACAGTTGCAACATTTGCAATATCCGATCGATTTAACCCCTGAATCAGAATGACCTTGTGGTAGCACAACAAATCAATTTGATTCAGTTAAGTTTATCCATCATTACTTAGATGACATGAATTCATAGTGCAATCATTGTGGTAGCACAACAAAACTACACTATTTGTCCATTCATCTTAATGACATCACATGTCGTAGACCTAGATTAATTTCTAAATCAAACAGACCTTGTGGTAGCACAACAAATCTATTTGAGATAAGAATTATCCTAAGATCTATAATGATGGTGGGTTATGTGGATTATTCTGAATATCTCACGTTACAACTTAAATTTTAAAAGAGGGTTTTGATTTTTGATTTGTAAAAATCGTGCTATCAATAGTATTTCAATTTGAAATATCAATATACTAAATAGAAATATATATATGATAGCATAGTCTACAAATATCACATATATGCAAAAAAATTAAATGGGGATGATTATGGACTGCTAAAGCTACTATGGAATCATCGGAGCCAAACGATGATCCATAATAGGATCCTAATGTGAAAACAGCAACACTGGTTCCATTTGATGCGAGTCCTCCCTCTAGAGGTGTCTTCAGAAGATCACGTCCTCTTAGCTTAATCCGATACATTTAAATATAAAATTCAGGACTCGCAGGTCCACAAATATACATTTAAACAATTAGAAACCTTGATCTTATCAAGGGGAGTACAATCTAATAGGAAGGTAGAAAGTACACTTGGATTAAGAGAGAGGACGACACGCAAGTCCTATTTAAAATACTAAATGAAATAAGCATCGCATCCATCCACATCATTCATCACATGAAAATACTAAGTCCATGATCATCCCACCATAAAACACATCACATGCATCACAATCATCACATAATTGCAGTTTGGTATTAAATTTTATGAATATAAAATTATAATACCAATTAGTTTTCGAAATAACATTTATTTCAGCATAATCAATAATATTCAAAACATTATTGACAAATAAACTAACTAAACCATTCAGTTAATCTAAATAATGATTCAAACAATTTGAACAGAAAAATGTAATCAAGTTATGCATGAAATCAGTTTAAAACAATTTTAAACTAATTAATATAACAGGGAAATTAATTATCTAAATTTTTTAAAAATAATTAACTAACACCCTATTAATAACAAAGCCCTTTAATTAAATAATAGTTATTAAACAATTTAATAACCTGTTAATAATCATAAAAATAATTAATAACAATTATTAATTATTTCTATACTTTTTCTGTTTTAAAACAATTTTAAAACGGACTTAAACGGGCTTAATAATGGGTTTAATGGGGTTTAACAGGTATTAAAAATAATTTTTAATAAACCAAAAAATTGGCCCAGCCCATTAGGGCCCAATGGCCCTGACCCAGGGCCCTGGCTCGGCCAGGGCGCCGCCCGGCCCCCGCCTGGTCCGACCGGGTCGGGACCGGGCGGTTCGGCCCCTTCTTCCCCAAACTAACCCGGTAGTTGCAGGAACACAGGAACCCTAGGGTTCCCACCCGGCGGCGCCACCGCTGAGCTCAGGCCACCCCCGGCGGGTGCCGGCCCTGCCAGCGATGACCCCCGGCGCCGGCGACGTGCCCGGCGCCGGCAGGGTCGCCGGCGGTGGCCACAAAACCATCCGGCCGAGCTTCTAAAGCACCCTAAAATCTGAATTTTCCTGCGTAAAATCCCAATTAAGGCTTCAAATTTGTAGCTCTCCAAGGCCACTCCGGCGCCGGCAAATGTGTCGAATGTGTAGTGGTGACTATCACCAATAGATCCAGACTTCCGGGCCGCCATCCCAACACTTGGGATGCATGTACGAAGCCGCCGAAGTACCCCGATTCATCATCACATGAAGAACTCCGAAAAACCCAAATAAAATCCGAAAAATTACAGAAAAATAATCAAATTGATTGTGAACATCATATGAACACTATTCTGTCAATTTTAATCGGATTAGACACAAGAACACGTACAATACGGGTTCTTCACGCATAACGAGAAAAACACGCATAACGGTGCTGTTTTACAACCGAACCAGCGAACCTGGCTCTGATACCACTGTAAGGAATTGCCATGAACGCAACGGAAATAAAAACGATTCCATTGTATCGGTCGTTGGGGTCGTAAAACGGACATTAAAATAAATGCGGCAAGAACAGTTCTTCACCTTTGCGGGGTTTTGAATCTCCCGTGGATGATGCCGACTTGGTAATCGCGCACGCGCACGATCTCTAGAGGTATCCACACGAGTTCCCGCAGCAGACGCGATTTCCTCCTCGACTTGAGTGCTCCGACCAGATCTCAAATCCACCATGCGCGGAGAGAGACAGATCCACTCCAAGAGAGAGAGAAGGAGAGAGAGAGAGGAGAGAGAGAATCTGGGGTAAAAATTCGTCCAACCAACCTTTTACCCCTCCCCTTTGGCCCTCCTTATATAGAAATAAGGATAAGCACAAGAATTAATCCTCATGATTATCCAAGAGTTTGGCCTTGGATAATTCTCCATTAAATCTTCATGTTTATCCTGCAGCTTTTCACAAAAACCCAGATAAGCATGAAATTTAACATCTCTCACCGTCTGACGAGAACTCTTATGTGTGTGACCCTCTAGGCCCATATATCAGTCTGGTTGCATGCCCATTAAACTTAGAACTGTTTCTTGAGTTTAATATTTATTAATTAACATTTAAGCATCATATGTTAAATGATTAATTTAATAAACAAGTGAATTATCATCTGATGATCAAATCACTTGGCCTTCTGATCATGAACAACACCAAACACTACCTCATGATCCCAGAAGATATAAGGGATATTGTTCCTTTTAATTGAACCTTCCCGTCTGCAGATGCCGCACAGATATAATCCTTCACTCATGCAATGTCCCGATAACGCAAGGGTATGCTTTTATAGTCAAACCCTCTATCGCATTATCCAGATGGATTCTAGTATACAGTTAATATCTAGAAAGACATCTCTTTCATTTGACCCTGGCCAGGGATTTCTGTGTACACATCTATGGGACATTCTCTCTCCAGTCTTATACCAAGAGTGAGTGATCCCTTGTTGTTCACTCAATTACCTTCGCAAGCTTTCCACTGTATCTGAAAGACCGATTATGGTGGACTTAATGGTTAAAGTCCACGAGTCAGAGAATCAAGATACAATGGTCCACAAACAAGGTATCATTGGTGACTCAGGTCAAAGGACCAACTGTGCTACTGCAACGATTGAATTCCCTGGTTGACTAATAGGTATAATTACCATCCAGGAATTCTTATTTGGGTATGTTCAGTGAACTCATTCTCTAATGAACACCCACTTGTTTGTCTTTGTGTCACCACACGAGTGAATGCGAGATCATTCACCCTCATCACATGAGCAGACATAACTTGTGTCGATCTTATCAGATATTTAATGTCCAACTCAAATATCCTATGATCGAGAACTGTTTAAGACAATTGACTGAGGATATTGATCTCACTATCATGATCTCATCATGATTCAATATCCCATACATTTGTCTATGGACCTTCATTACGATAGTTACTTTGCGAGAACTATAAATGAAGAAATAATTGCCTTTGTTAATTATTTGAACTAGAATGTACAATGATTGGCTTTGAGGCCACTCAATTCTAACAGCTGATAGGCAATTTCCCCTACTCTGGCTAGAATAAGTAAAGGTCCAATGTAGCATAGACTCGGGTTGCCCCATTTCCTGAACCTCATCACCACTTTCATGGGCTATACCTGGATAAATATGTGGTCTCCAACAACAAACTACACGGGTCTCATGCGAGAATCTATATAACTTTTCTCTCTATCTTATATGGCTTCCAATCATTAACACAACCAATTTCCCCACTTATATATAGTTTTAAATTAGCTTAAGCCCAACAATCTGACTTTTACCAATCTCAAACTAGTCAAGGGGAGAACGACACAATCATCCAAACAGTGCCTCGTACAGTGCCATGCTGATGCTCGAATGATGGATATTATTAAAAGCAAACTCCACTGTAGGCAAATGTTGCTCCCAACTGTAAGGATCTAGGTGGGAGATGAAGAACGCAACAGAATTAGAAGATTAACATTTTGTCCTGTCCATTCCCAATCCATTTTAAGAAAAATAGAACAAGAACGATAATCATACATCACCTTGTGTAGAGTCAAATCAACAACCATGTGGTTTTGACAGAGCAATGTCGCTAGCCGCAAAGGTACCTGACCTCTAGCGGTATCCATGCGATCCTCCTCTTGATAGATTGTCCTCACTCCCTCGCTCGATGCAGTGTGCTCATTGGCATTCCTTCTCCAAGATGGTACCCACAGTATGCAGATGGTGAATTCCCAACACTTAGGAGTTAGAGGCGACAGAGACAAAGCAACAAGGGGTACTGTTGACTGGGCGAACGAGAGAGAGAGAGAGAGTGGGGGGTGGAGGCAGCTAGAGAGGGAACTAGACCTTGGCCTAGGGTCCCCCTCTCAGCGCATGTTTATATTAATTTAAGGGCGACTTTTCACAAAAGTCTTTGAATTAATATAAATCCCACTTAAAGAACATCAATTGAGAATTTTTGTACATGTGACCCTCTAAGCCCAAGTACCAGTCCGATTTTTGACCCAATAAGTCCAGCAACACCTTACCTGCTTAAATTAATTAATTTAGTATCTCATATTAAATAATTAATTCACTAAATTAATATCACACATACTAATAGATCGGACTTTTGATCAAGTTGGGTGCTAAGCTACGCCGCATGATCCTAGAAGATAATGAGGTTCAACAACCCACTCATATAACCTTTCCATCATTAGTTACCGTGTCTATAATCCTTCACCCGTGCAATGCTCTCGAGTAAATTTAGGATATGGTCGACTACCAAATCCTAACTGGACAACCCACTTGGATTGAATGCCATTGTCCAATATAAAAAAAAACTCCTTTTCTGATAAAGTATCCACCTTGGCTAGGGACTATTATGCCTTAGACTTTTGAACCATTTTATGTCATTAATAGGCTTTGATTTATTAAGCCCATTTAGTTAATTTACAAGATTAAGCCTAATTACGATAATTAAGGGACTAAAATGATTTGAATCTATTTAATATTTATTTAATGAGTTAATAATGGGTTTAGAATGGGTAAGTCATTAGTTAAGTCAAAACATGCGGCAGTTAGTCAAATTTTAGGCCCTGTAAACTATGATTGTAACATATTGGAGATGCGATAAATTTGTGCACAAAATTTAAAAAATTTTATGGTAGGTATAGTTGAAAAGAGGATACAAAGAACTATAACTTTGTCTAACAGTCATTTAGCTAATTCAACCGTCAAAGCGGTCAAATTCGAGGGGTTTTAGTAAAGGAAAGCCATTGTGTGTGAAAAATATGGATTCCTAGCTGCAAACATATTTACTTTACTTATTGATTAAGATTCCATCTATTAGAGTCCGACTCTATGAAGAAGGTTTATTTTGGGTTGTATTAGGAAGGGAAAACTATATAAATAGAGGCTTGGGGGGTCTTAATCCCTCTTGCACGCAGCTTCAAGTTTGAGGTAAGAACATCATGTTCTTCATGAAAGCCTAGAGGAGTTTTGATTTAATTCTCTTTGGGGATTGATTCTAATTAATGAATTGTGTTCCTAGAAGATTTGAGGACGTGGGATGGAGCCTATACAAGGGGGAAATTGTGGATAGCTAGGATTTTAGATCGGTTCTTCGTGTTCTAAAGGTAGCCTATGATAACCCATCACTTGATTAATTTGTATTATACAAAAAATTTGATTATTTTTAAGATTTTCAAAGTCTAAATATGTTAAGAACATCATTGGGTTTGATTGTGAATAATTAGATTTGAATAAAGAATGATAAATCATTGAAAATCCTACATTTCAATATGTTCTAGCCAAATCAGTTAACCGGTATGATAGGGTCAGTCTACTGATTACAATAGTGTACCAGTTCAACACTTAGTTTCCTGTTGGAATTTACGATGTCTGTTCTCCCTCATTTGATGTCGTATTGACCCAAAATTTTGAAAAAAACTTGATCTGAATGTATAATTTGGGATCAACAAATTTTTAATTTTTTCTGAATTTTTTTAATATTTATTTCATAAATAATTTTGTCAACTAAGCAATCTAACCAAACTGATGATTCCGAATTTTGGGGAAACTTCGATCGGCTATAACTCTGTGAATACTTGTCAAAATAATGTAAAATTTTATCTACAACTTTTTTCTAATGATATATAAGTATTTGAAATATTTTATAATTGTTAAAAATTTGTTTATGATTATTTTGCTATTTATTCTTTTGGCCAAAATCAACTTTAGTTCTTCATATACTACTTGGTACTCTAAGTCACTCATTTGATGTCCAAATTGCATGAAACTTTGTCCATATATGCTTCATTTGACTAATTTGTCATGTTGCCAAGTTTGACTTTTTGAATCTATTTTTTATTTTCGACCTTAATTATTGAATTTTAGCCTTGATTATTAGGATTAAGAGCCAAAAAATATGTTTCTTGTTCCAAAAAATCTGAGCTGATTTTACTATCTAGAAAACTGTTGGCATCAGTTTTGATTTGATTTGAGTTTATATATATATATGATATTGGCTCTTTAAGTGACTATTTTTTAGTAAAAATATGTATTTTGAACTTGTATATGTATGTAGCACTTGGCTAATTAAAATTCAAATCTATGCTTGTAACAATCCGTCACCTTATAATCGGGGATCTAAGTACTAAATGGGTACCGAATCATTAAAATAAGGAATCAAACCAGGATCTAAAATAAGTTTGGAAAATAAATGATAAACTAAGCTAAACGTTCCACACAACATCAAACTGTAAAGAAAGTGTAGGAATTAAAAATTATTACAGTCCGACTCGACTCAACAAATAATATAAGGACCCACAAAAATTATTACATGAAAAGTTTAATCATAATTTTAGGAATTTTATAGTACAATTAGATGGTAACAAGTTTAGTCCACATGTGCACAATTATAAAAAGGACCTATTTGTATATTCCCAAAAAGTATAAATGTAATTATGAAGAGTTTGAGGATAACAGTGTGATTGATGATTTTTAGAAGGTCTTAAGTATAATTTTTATGGTGTCTAGATGCATCTGCAAACTATTAAAAGAAATTTAATTCGGTGAAGAAGTGTTGAATGAGGGTATAAATGTAATTATAGAAAATATAGGGACTTAAATGTAAAAGTACTAAAGGATACTGCTAAAGGATAATGGTACGGTTTCTTAGCCCTTAAGTAAGGATATTGGTAAAGGATAAAGGATAATGGTTGGGTAACTTAGCCCTTAAGAAAGGGACACGTGTCGCCAATCCAAGTATGACACTTGTCGCCAATCCAATTAGGACACATGTCACCAATATAAGCAGGACACTTGTCACCAATCTAGGTGATGCTTATCCTAAAGGGACACATGTCCCAAATCCATGTAGGGACACTTGTCCCGATCCAGGGGATCCTTATTTTGAAAGGGACACTTGTCCCCAATCCTAGGCTAGCCCCTCGCCTATGAATAAGACGGTGATCCTCCCATTTCTTCCCATCCATTTCCATTCCTTCCTTCTTCCTCCATGCCAAAGAGAGAGTGAGAGAAAGAGAGAGAGAAAGAGGGAGAAGAGTTAGGGAGAAGTGAGCTTCTACTGTGAAGAAGGTTCTTAGTGCCAATTCGAGACGTCTTAGAGGGCAACGCGAGGAGGATCCTCAGGAGGCTGTTGTAGACACCGATTTTGGACCCCTTTTGGTCATAAACCCCCGTCACCATTAGCCCATCACCATCAAACCCATCACTTTAGCCATCTCGTTTAGCCCATCGGATTTCCCCACTTAATTCAGCCCATTTGCAGAATGGCAAGTCTAGAGGTTGCGGGCAGCATAACGGAGCACTAGGAATCCTTCTTATATGGGCTTGTTCTTCTAACTTTTCTCCTCTTTCTTTTCTACTTTATTGCATTCTCCTCTTTACGACATTTCATATTCCACTTTTTCTACAACCCATCCATCTTTTTACTATGGCACACACGTACACTTCATTGTATGCATCTTAGGATGACTTAGCACCCTTCACCCCGAGAGGTTTCAAACAAAAAAATGGAGGTAGGTGGCCATAACATATGGTCACCTTCCCTCTGCAAGCACCTATCCAGTGCGTTCCCTTTCCATTTTTTATTTATTTATATATTTGCATGAACAAATTCTACATGTCGCAGTTCTAAGTGATTTTTCTTTACTTTGTTTTGTCTTTTTACCCTTAAGGGCTCTTACCACAATTTGCGTGTGGACAACTGAGTTCTCTCCCTTTGGCCGGCTAGAGGCAGAGAAGAGGAAACCATTATCTCCCAGCTCGAACAAGACGCGATCATCTTCATCATCCTGCGGAGCACAGGGACTCTAAGGTAATGCTCTGGCAATCACACACCATTCTAACCCCATTATCGCCCTAGCTGCGCGACGGATGGAGGCCTCCCCGCAGAAGGAGAGTGGGGACACTCCGGGCTTCCACAGCCGTCTGGCGATCACGGTGGGACATCTAATTGCTCGTTGCGTGCACTGCAACCAAAAGATAAGAAGGTAAGGCCCCTGCCAATATTTCTCTTAATCCGGACAGCCAAGCATTTGGCCGTTCAAGTTTTGGACGGCCAGTAGCTTGGCCGTCTAAGCTGTCAGACGGCCAAACAGTTGGCCGTCTAACACCCTGGACGGCTAGCTGCCTGGCCGTCGAGCCTGCTGGATGGCCAGGCCCCTGGCCGTCCTCCCCCTTAGATGGCCAATCCATTGGCCGTCCACATTTTGGACGGCCGAGTTGCTGGCCGCCCACTTTTCACTGCATGATAACCTGTTCAAATGCTTACACTGTTGTATGTTCTACATGCCATTGTTATTCTGGACCGTTGTTTATTAATTATTGGGTCAAATTCAGAGCGTTCTGCATGGGGGTTTTAAGGAAGAGCCGGCATCACATTGCTAGTTACCCTTCCCACAGTGTTTGACTCTCCACATGAGGATTCCCACTCAGGTGTGACTAGTCTTACTCTGTTGGGAACCTCCGTGAGTCTTCGCGAGCCAAGGATTCCCACTTGGCCGCCGAATAGCTTGTACCTAAGCCACCTAATAGGATCCCGGGACTTTGTGAGGAAATTAGCATTTGCCACTAAAAAAAAACATCTGCCCATAGGCGTCATTGAGTGAATTGTTTCTAAATTAAAACGCCTAATCAAATTTTAATGAAATAATTTTCTTGAAATAAAATTGGATCGTTAAGGGTTGAACGCATTCTGTTAGAAACCAATGCATCCATAATACATAATTAACTCAAAGTGGGACATAACAGTTGCCAGGATTTGTATTTCATAATGGACCACGTATATTTCAATCATGTGTATGACGACATGGATGAATTTGGTGATAACATTATACACAACCCCCTATTTGAATTTGAGAAAGACACAGAGCAAATGTTTGTGGGAATGTTCCAAGCATCTAGAAAAGAACTTAGGGGAAGATGCTCGGATGGACCTTCTTCTTCATAAGATGACCCTGTAATCTCTAGCAGAACCATTCAAAACCCGAGTGGGGACCCGGAACTTACTGTCATGTTATCACGGTACACCCCTGACCAACTCATCCAGTTGGCCTCCCGTAGCAAAACTCAAGATACCACTCCTCGGAAAACTCACTTCCAGGGATCTTTCAACTGAGCTAAGACTCGCATCCACCAGCCAACTCCTACTCCAATTGCTCCCCACTTCATGCCTAATCCAGTCTCTCAAGCTACACCTCCTCCTAAACACGAGGAATTCATCTGCAAAAGTGTGGTCGAAACCTACATGCGTAAGCTCATAGCCGAGAACCTTACCCTGAAACAATCTCACTCTCTTTCGAGCTATTGCAAGCTCCCTCCAGCCTACTTTCCACCATGATTCAAAGCCCCCAAGTACAGGAAATATGATGGCACATTTGACCCTCATCACCACCTGTCAGGTTTCCTCATAGACTCCCATCAATGGCTCTGTGACAGAGTCCTTCTCGTCTACCTGTTCCAGAAGTCCTTAGAAGGTGAGGCCTTAAGATGGTTCTCTTCCTTGCCTGCCACAGACCTAATCAATTTTGATATGGTCTTTGAAAAATCCATCACTCAGTTTAGTCATATGACAACCATGCCTCCCACCTTGTTTGTTCTTGTGATGGAGAAGATGAAGCCTGAAGAGGACTTCACGTATTTTCCCAATAGGTGGAGGGCAATGGCCTCTAGGGCGGAAGTGGCAATCCCCGAATCTCAAGCTATTACCATGCTGGTCAATAACGCAACCTGGCAGCTTCGAGCCATTCTCATGCTGAGCGAATTTCACACATTCGCACAACATTATAATTGAGCTCGGGTAGTTCAATCTCAGATCTGGAGTTCCACTTTGCCATCCTTCTTTGTAAATCAGAATAGGAATAAGAAGACCACACAAACTCCAGAGAATGACTATCAATGAATAGGTGAGCGTCTTGGGGAAGCCTTTTATGTCACCAAACCCTATGCCCAGATCAGACAACCAATCCAATCAGAAACCACACTCAACAGTTCCCCCTTCGACTAGCTACAGTCGACCTGTGCCCAAACGTGCCTCATATCCACCTTTGCCGGAATCTCTGTTGGATATTTTCCATGCCTTATTATCTTGCAATGCTATCTAACTTCCACCTTAGCATGAGGCCATCCCCTGCAACGTTGATATGTCCAGATACTGTCTGTATCATAGAGTGTCGGGGCATCAATTTATAACTGCTTCACTTTCAAGAATTGGGTATATGATTTGAATGAGGAAAGCAAGATCAATTGGGGGCACACGAAAGAGGCTATTGAAACCTTGAAAGCCAAAAGAGAATAAAGAATTGTGAAAGACCCTCTGCCCTCTTATCAGGTAGCTTAAGATCCATCTAGCTCTCTAGAAAGGGGGAACACCCTTGTTAGAAATTTGGAACCGAAAGTTGATCGCAGAGGACGACACTGGGAATATGAAGAGGTCGGGGTATGGCGTGAGTGCCCTACTTGGATGGACCAAATCCTGGGAGTTCACTCCACTAATCATTAGTGCTATAAATTCCCATACAATGGGAATATTGTCAAAATGAAGAGTACCCCCTATGTTGAGTCTTTGGACTCAGTCTCGATTGAACAAATTCCATCTATAATCACTTCTGAAAAAGGGAAAGAGCCCATCCTTTCATCGGTTGCCTCTCAGCCCAAGCCCCAGCCTAGCATAGGTTGGTAGCTTATGGACAAAATAAGATACAGTTCAAGATCTGGGTTAGGCAAGGAAGAGCAAGGAATTCGAGAGCCTATCTTTGAAAATCCGACCATTGGGGAATTCGGATTGGGTTACCTACCAACCAAACCAACTGAGGGATCAAGAAAATGGACTCTCTCGGATCACTTTGTGAAGAAAAATCAAGAGGTACTCAAGATACATTATCTTGAGGATGATTTGAAAGAAACAATTAATGAAGTTCAAAGAGAAGATGAAGAAGATTTCGGCACACAGCTGCTATTCTATGAACCTACCACCCCACGAGAAGGAGCCTCCTTAGTGAGGGATGAATCGGCACCCGCCGTTTTCATTCCCTTCCTATTCCACATACCTTTCCTTCTCAGGCTTCCATCACCAGTCGTAGCACATTCCCCCGAGTGTTTTATGCTAGGAGACTACGACCCTCAAAAAAAGAAAAAGTCTCACTCCCATACGGGAGGGTATGAGACCACCATTGAGGAGCCTACATACTGGGGCAATTTCGCCATCATTGGGTCTCTATCTCAAGTACCCACCCTTGTAACAAATCTAACTCGCTTTCGGAGTCTTGTGCATAATCGCTTAGGGATTAGATAGCTTACTCTTTATCTAAGAGTTGTAGAGGTAAGTAAGTTCTTTCATTTCTAGTTCAAGAGTTAGCAAAATAAGTGTAAATATTTGAAAAAAAAAAGTTGCAGAATACTTTCGGATAGGGAAATTCTACCCTTAAAAAGGCACAAAAAAATTCAAAAACTTCAAAATCTCAAAAAAATTGAATATTAAAAAAAACAACAAAAATATTTGTAAATATGTACATACACTAATAAAAATCACAAAAAAAAATGGAAAAAAACATAAAAACCAACTGTCTGATGGCTGCCATGTGACCCCCCCTGTCTAGGTCTAGTTGTATGATAGATTGGGTTATCATTAAGATTCGGTTAAGACTTTGGTCCACCAGAACCTTGGACTTGTCTACTTTACTTTCATATGGATCTCTATGGTCATTATGAGATGCACACATTTGCATGTTTTTCAAAGTAAATCTTCTTAAAATGAGTTCAATGCCTTTAGTACACTGTCAAATTGCAACCTTTGCTCTTCGTCTCTTGACTGATCAGGACAGTCGACGCGCTTAAACGGTTGAGCTCAGCAAGCTACGGTTCCCCGACAACCCGATAGATGTAACCCCTCAAATGGGCCCAAATATGAAATGTAAAGGACCAGAGCACGTGAAGAGGGCAATGTCCCCGCAGGCCGAATAAAAAATGAAAAGTAGATAACCCTAAAAATGTCAAGAAAAATCAAAAGGGTTCAATCAATCGTACAAAAAAGCCTGGTCGTGACTGTGCCTAGCCATGAAATCTATCAAAGGCGCGAAAAATCAAAAGTAAATGGGGACATCTAAGAGGTGAAAAAAGGATCTATTTTGTCATAACTCTATTTTTTAACGGTTTTGTCGATCCTCCTATATAGTATGTCTCCAAATTTCTTCCCCTTTTCTCCCCCAAGGTTTAACATGAGACAGCTAGCTAAAGACTGAACAACAATTTAAAATGGTTCGTTTTCAAAAATCATCACATGCTCACATGATCATAGAAGTTCAAGATGGGTAAAGAGTAATATCTGTATCTCTGGTGAATCAATTTCTTAACCATAATCTCGATGAGCACCCTCAAAACTCCGAGCTTTGGTCAATGCAAGCGCGTCACCTATAGGTGAGACGGCGTCTGATTCCGGGTCAACGTCGTGCAGTTGACCGTTAGGGTTCCAGGGTGTTCCATCTTATATCTTCTAGGTTGTGAGGAAAGTGACCCGAGTCGGACAAATCATTTACCTCGAAGACTTTTTGGGCAAACTTGGTGGTTGTGAGCAGCTGGGAGCCTAAGCATGGCATGACGGTATTGTCATCAGTATGAGTCTTAGCCGGTCAAGGTCAGTTTGAGGAGTTTAGAGGCCGAAATCAACCTAGATGCGTACTTAAGATACCTCGGAAGTTGAGTATGCATTTCCCTTTCATCACTCAACCAAGCAAAGAATGGGTAGTCACCAGATGGTCGGAATCAAAAACACATTTTCATTTATTAAAGACATATGCATCACTCACCTCATTTGTTAATATCTGCCACCATTCACATATTTGCCTGTCAAAATAATGTAAAATTGTATCCACAACTTTTTCTAATGATATATAAGTATTTGCAATATTTTATAATTGTTAAAAATTTGTTTATGATTATTTTGCTATTTATTCTTTTGGCCAAAATCAACTTTAGTTCTTCATATACTACTTGGTACTCTAAGTCACTCATTTGATGTCCAAATTGCATGAAACTTTGTCCATATATGCTTCATTTGACTAATTTGTCATGTTGCCAAGTTTGACTTTTTGAATCTGTTTTTTATTTTCAACCTTAATTATTGAATTTTAGCCTTGATTATTAGGATTAAGAACCAAAAAATATGTTTCTTGTTCCAAAAAATCTGAGTTGATTTTACTATCTAGAAAACTGTTGGCATCAGTTTTGATTTGATTTGAGTTTATATATATATATGATATTGGCTCTTTAAGTGACTATTTTTTAGTAAAAATATGTATTTTGAACTTGTATATGTATGTAGCACTTGGCTAATTAAAATTCAGATCTATGCTTGTAACGATCCGTCACCTTATAATCGGGGATCTAACTACTAAATGGGTACTGAATCATTAAAATAAGGAATCAAACCAGGATCTCAAATAAGTTTGGAAAATAAATGATAAACTAAGCTAAACATTTCACACAACATCAAACTGTAAAGAAAGTGTAGGAATTAAAAATTATTACTGTCCGACTCGACTCAACAAATAATATAAGGACCCACAAAAATTATTACATGAAAAGTTTAATCATAATTTTAGGAATTTTATAGTACAATTAGATGGTAACAAGTTTAGTCCACATGTGCACAATTATAAAAAGGACCTATTTGTAAATTCTCAAAAAGTATAAATGCAACTATGAAGAGTTTGAGGATAACAGTGTGATTGATGATTTTTAGAAGGTCTTAAGTATAATTTTTAAGGTGTCTAGATGCATCCTCAAACTATTAAAAGAAATTTAATTCGGTGAAGAAGTGTTGAATGAGGGTATAAATATAATTATAGAAAATATAGGGACTTAAATGTAAAAGTACTAAAGGATACTGCTAAAGGATAATGGTACGGTTTCTTAGCCCTTAAGTAAGGATATTGGTAAAGGATAAAGGATAATGGTTGGGTAACTTAGCCCTTAAGAAAGGGACACGTGTCGCCAATCCAAGTATGACACTTGTCGCCAATCCAATTAGGACACATGTCACCAATTCAAGCAGGACACTTGTCACCAATCCAGGTGATGCTTATCCTAAAGGGACACATGTCCCAAATCCATGTAGGACACTTGTCCCAATCCAGGGGATCCTTATTTTGAAAGGGACACTTGTCCCTAATCCTAGGCTAGCCCCTCGCCTATAAATAAGAGGGTGATCCTCTCATTTCTTCCCATCCATTTCCATTCCTTCCTTCTTCCTCCATGCCAAAGAGAGAGTGAGAGAAAGAGGGAGAAGAGTTAGGGAGAAGTGAGCTTCTACTGTGAAGAAGGTTCTTAGTGCCAATTCGAGACGTCTTAGAGGGCAACGCGAGCCACGCAGTGCATTCTTAATGACTCACATTACAACTTAGATTTTGTTAACGAAAGTTTTATTTATTTACTTTGGTCTCATCCTAGGTGATAGTATTAAATATATCAAATATACTACATATACTAATAACTTAGGTAATTTGAGTCATAATCAAAAGAAAACACACACAACACATACATGTCTTTAGTGTGGTCATGGATAGCACAATGGTTTGACTTGAGCCAGATAGTCAAACACACACATACACAATATAACAATTTATATTATGAGTCTGCAAACTCGTAGGCTTAAGGAACTCTTTCTTATCCTTCTTAGTTGTAGTTGTAGATCATGCTCGCTCCACGCTCAGCCGCCTCGATCAAATTACATCATAAAATTCTCAATTACATGATAATTTAAAAGAGGAAGCCTTGTGGCGAGTACATGAAGGAGGAGGTAGAGTCACATTAGAATATGAGAGGGAGAGGTTCGCAAACCTCTTTTAATTGACAAATAATAAACCACACAATCACATTCACAATTGATCCACATCCACAAGCTAAATATTAAGTAGTTATCTATGACCACTATGTAGTTTTTAATTAAACAAACCACACATGTAGTGCACATCTCATGGCTAAAATAAAATTTTTCGAAAATAGATAATTTTGGTTTCATAAACTAGGGACCAAACAAATAATTTTGGGTTGGATTTTCGAAATATTTTTCATTTAATCTAAAGCATGCTAATTTAAAACGATTTTAAATAAGCAATCGTATGCATACAAAATAAATGTACTATAACTCCAAATTGTCAAATTTATAATATTCCATGCCAGTTAATATTTTAGAAATTAAAAATTAATTTAACAATTAAATTAACTCCCTTTTAATGTCCTTTAATCCAACAATTAGATTAATTAAGCAGTTAACAACAATTGTTAAATATAACCCCACAATCTATTTATAGGCCATAAACAATTAAAAATAGAATATATTTAAATTAAAAAAATATCATTTTAAATTTAAACTAAATTCTGTAATTAAAAATGGCATTAAATAGACTAAAAAAGGGGTTAATGGGCCCAAAAATAATAAAAAAAAAGGGTTAAAGGGCCTTGCGAACCGGGCCCGGTCCGGTCATTGGACCAAGCCAAGTTGGCGCCTGGACCGGGCCCAAACCCGCTCCAAGGGGCGGGCCTGACTTGGGTCGAGCGCCGGCTAGCTCGGGCTCAGGGCCCAACCAGGCTGCCCCCCCCCCCCCCCTTCCCTGCTCCACGCAGATAGGGTTTCCCCTAGCTGCGTTGCAGGCAGGAAAGGGGGTGGCCCCCAGCCACCGCTGGCCTGCCCCGCATGCGGCGGCCGGCAGGGATCGGCACCTAGGATGACCCCCCCGGCGACCAGGGGTCCCGACGATAGCGTCGGTGGTCCTAGCTGCCAGCAGTCACCCCCAAATCCCCTCCCCTATTTTTGCATTAACCTGACCCCCACACCTCCCCCCCTCCCCCCCCCCTTCTTCAAACGCAGGAGAGAAAGAAGAGAAGGGGTTGGCCGGCCATGGTGTCTCCTGCGACCGACGATCCCACCGGGGGGGATCCCATGTGCCGGTGCCCATGAAGGTGCCGATCCATGGCCGTTCTTCGTTGGACGAAGAACACAAAAGGGTATAGAAAAAAAAAGATTTTTGATGCAATAATTAATTTTAATTCACAGTGTTCATCTCATGAACACATCACATGTAATTAAAATCAAAACTAGGCATGGAATAAATTATAAAATTATCAATACGGAGATCAAAACGGCAAAAAGACAGTGGAACCTAGCTCTGATACCACTGTTAGGTTCGTTGTGTCGAGATCCGACCGAAAAACGCAGCGGAAATAATTATTCGGGATCGAATCCGTCTCGTTTCGATCAACAAAATTATACCGGGAAATCTAATTTACCTTGCGCGGATTCGAATCCGCGTTCGTTCTCCGGTTCCGTCGGAGCGATGCCGCAAGCCGCGCAGGTGCCCGGCCTCTAGCGGTATCTACGCGGTTCTCCTCACGATGGATAGTCCTCGCCTCCTCGCTTGCTGCAGCATTCGTGGATCCCGTCTGGCTACACGTAATCCGCTGCGACGTGTGGATTCGAAAACTCCCGTCGGATGGAAGGTAGAGCAGTCGGGAGCCGAAGCGGAGCCTCCAAAGGGCCGGCCTCGGGATGTGCGCCCAGGAGAGAGGACAGAGAGAGGGCGGCAGCTAGGGTTAGGGTTGCTACCTAGCAGCCGTTCTTTTATAATAAGTATGTTTGTGATTTTTCATAAAAACCCATACTTATCCGAAATCCCGTCTAAATATCCATCGACTTGAAAACTTTTTGCATGTGACCCTCTAGGCCCAAATACCGGTCTAGTTAATGGCCCATTAAGCGCAGTGACTCTTTACGGACCCATTGAATTAATTAATATCTTTATATTAATTAATCAGCCAAATTTAATGTCCCATAGTAAATTTGGACGGGCTTCCGATCACATTGGAAGCCAAGCAACATCGCGTGATCTTGGATAGCATTGGGGTTATCGCAACCCTCTATTGGAACCTTTCCATCCTCGGTTAGCGTGCGGATATAATCCTTCATCCGTGCAATGTTCCCGAATCGACCTAGGGTATGGTATACTATTAAACCCTAGTCGGTCGATTCACTTGAATCAGATGCCGCTAATCTATATCGGATAACTCTTTATCTGATACAGTGTCCGCCCTAGCTAGGGACTTAAGTGTATCATTCCCGGAACATTCTCTTTCATAATACCGAGAGCAGATGATCCCATATTGAACACACAATTACCTTCGAGGGCATTTCTCTAAACCCGATCATTTGACTTATTGATAACCTATGGCTAGGGATTCGTTAGTCAAATTCAAAGCTCAGAGACGTACCAACAAGGTATCTTTAGTGTCTCAGGTCCAAGGATCTTCTACGCAACCAAGACAAAAGAATCGAGCTGGTTAATAGTGAGGTATATACCATCCAACGATTCTAGGTCGGATCAATTCAGTGAACTCATTCCCTAATGAGCACCTACATGTCCAGTATAGTGTCTCCACACAAGTGACTTATAAGATCAGTCACCCTCATCATATGAGTTGAAGAAACCTGTACTAGTCTATCCAGATGTTTGATGTCCATCTCAAACATCCTTGACTAGGAATGATTAAGAACATATATTTATAAATCTTCGGTCCCATAATTATGATCTCATCATAATCCGAAGATTGTTGAACATGATCATGGACTTCATTGTGATACAATAATCATAGATCGAACTAATTACACACAATGAATTTAATGTCATTATATTAATAAACTGAATCATACATAGTATTGAATTGGCTTTCAGACCACCTAATACTAATATGAAGATCTATATAAAATGTTTAAGATGATACTCATGAGTATTTGCATATAGTTGCATGCAAGGGATGACTAACCTTAACTTTGCAGATACTTTTATGTAGAAAACTCTATTTTCAATACTATTTTTCTACTTACTGTAAGTATGAAGATCTACATGAGATGTTTAAGATGATATTCATGGGTATTCACATGTGTTAGGTAACACAGTTGTATATTGTTGCATATGTTTAAACACGTCACATGTATGTATTAAAATGATTAACCGACTATTACGGACAGCGCCATCGTAAGGAGGGTTTGTGGGCCAACCTTGCAAGCATTAACGAGGAAGGTCAGAACCCGTAGGGGTATACGGATGTGGTATTCGCGGTTCTGCGCAGTGCCAAGACCTTAGCACTGCATGCCTAGGTGCTTTGGTATATGTCAATAAGATTAGTCAGTAGGTACTCCTTATGTCGTAGTTTGAATGCATGTCCGGTATACAAGTGATAAGATGATGATATGTATGATCATGTTCAGTTAAGCATGTTAGCATGTTAAGAATTAAGATGTATGAGATATCAAGTTGGTGGTGACGCATGTCACGTTAAGATGCATGTTAGGCTTATCATGTTTAATGTTCATGTTTGATGCTAAAGAATATGTTTTGGGCATAAGCATGTATATATGATATTATAATGAATGTTATTAAGATATTTATCATGTCTTTTCCCTTTATGATATATATTATATGAAAACATGTGGTTTTATGGGTTATGAACTTGCTAAGTCTTTTGTGACTTATGCTTGCTCACTAACTATTTTATAGACAAAGAAGAGAAAGGTTGAGCAGTGAGACAGGGGACTTAGAGACAGAAGATCGAGCTACTATTTAATCGATGTAATAATTTGGATATGATCAAAGATCCTGGGCAAGTATTGTAATTCACGTTATTTATTATTTAGTGGATAAATATGTGGTTATAATGGTTGATTCATGGTGTTATGGATGTATGTATGTGCTCTGGAGTAAGTATATGTTTGGGTTATTCCCACTATGGCGCGCTCACAGGTTCGTAGTAAGCCGGCATGACTGAGCTGAGTCGGCAGGATGTTACAAATAATTACATAGTCAACAACTATGGCGCGCTCGCTGGTTCGTAGTAAACCGGCATGACTGAACCGAGTTGGCAGGGCGTTACATAGCTGCCAAGGTGGATTTTCTTTTGTTTTAAAGAGCTGCACAAGTAGCAGTGAATCCGTTTGAATCAAATGAGATTTCAAACCATGTTGATCGGCCAATTGGCGACCATCCAGAAATGCTCGTGCCTGAAATTAAGCTACTTCCTCTATAATAATAGAAAGAGAAAGCAAGAACCAACTTATCTCGATGATCTCTAATGATGTCTTTTAAAGGGTATCTATTGCAAATGGTAGGTAATTTGAATTCAAGTATTCGTTCTCCCGCCCACTATAGTTGGAATCAGGACAGATGATTGTGCATATCATTTGAGGTGCTTGGAGTTCATTTTTATCATGTTTGGTATATCGTTGTCTTCATTGACTCTTGGAGTAGAATTATCCAGGGGAGAGAACAGAAAAAGAGATCTCCGGATTAGTTGGCTAGGTTCGCTTTTCGGTTTTCGCCCCGACTTAAAACTTTTTAGGATTTGGTCTTATTTTGTTGTGAAGGACTTTAGCGCGATTGTTTTGTGCTTTGAGAGTGCGTACTTTTTGCCACCCTCTTTATTTTTGTCTGAGGGGAGGTGCGTACTTTTTGCCACCGTCCTTCCTTTAACTCTTTTGAAGCATATTTATTTGATTTTCATGCTTCTGATTGTCCTTTTTTGAAGTGACCGCCTCCTTAAAGTGTTAAGTGGTTTGATCTTCTATTACGAATCCTAACTTTCCGTTCATTTGACCTAAAAATAAAAACAGAATGGGTAATTCTACACTTCGAGTCAACTCCAGCAACTCTACACTTTCAGGATCTTCCACTCTTTCCAAGTTACCGTGTGTGTGTGTGAAAATCATCCCGTCGTGACTCTTTGTGGAGAGGGGGGTTAATTCAAACTTTTACTCAACTTCCTCACTAAATTTTGATCAAGATTTCCCAAATGAATTATGATAGATAAGAATTTCTGTTGGGGTGTGAAAGTGAAAAAATTTTGTGTAAAAATGATGAAAGTTTTCAAAAAATGATCATTTAAAAGATTGTTCAATATTCATAATGATTTATTCAATATTCATCATGATTCTCCTCCCCCCAACTTGACTAAAATTGTCCTCAATGGTATAGAAATGTACAAAAATTATTTAATATGGAATTCATGATGAGGAGAGATACAACCTGAGGTGTGACGAGGCTTCTCTCTGTTCTCCAAAGTGGATTTTCTGAGTTTTCTAAAAAGAAAAAAAAAAGAGAATAATCAGAATAAAAATGAGAAGATCGGGTTGCCTCCCAATAAGCGCTAAGTTTAACGTCTTCAGCCAGACACATGTAAGTTCTTATCAACCTAGGTCAATTGATTTGTTGGTATCATTTTATGTGCCATGCTCAGATATTCTCAGAGCCATACTTTTCCTACTCATGAAGTGATGATTTGTTTGATTTGACCATTTGACTACCTCATTCATTCTTACTTCACTTAGACCTTGGTTCATGCATAATTCTCCTCTCGACTTAGCATGTCTCACCATATGAATGTCGTGCAAGCGATCAAGTTGTAAGTAATTGTGCTCAAATTCAGGAGGAGATATACGAGATGGCAGTGTTGGCCTAGAGTGCAACTTTGGTACAGGTTCAATGATAGGACAAGGACTAAGCGAGTGAGGCAAATTGTAAAGTGAATCAATGTCCTTCGTGTAGGATAAAGACTGTTCAAACTCCAAATTCTTTTCTATGGGAAAGAGAAAATGTTCTAAATCCGGACTATCATCTACCATATTATCCATGGCATGCACTGTATAACAACCCTCATTCCGATCCAAGTACTTAGGAGCTTGAAAAATATTGATCCCAATCTGTCGGTCCCCAAAAGATATGCCCATCTTATCTGTTGCACAATTGATATTTGCCTTTGCTGTAGTTAAGAATGGACGTCCTAGAATGATTGGAGTGTGATTCAAATATGAGGATGGGGCCATATCCAAGATAAGGAAGTCCACGGGGAAGTAGCAACCTTCGATTTGGACAATTACATCCTCAATGAGTCCTCGTGGCACTTTAATTGATCGATCTGCCAGTTGGAGAATAATAGGAGTGGCCTTCAGTTCTCCAAGATCCAGTTGTTCATAGACAGAAGTGGGAAAAAGGTTTACACTAGCCCCAAGATCAAGAACTGCCTTGTCAAATGTGATTCCTTCAATAACACAAGAGATAAGTGGAGCCCCAGGATCTTTCATCTTTTTGGGCAATTGGTTAAGCAAAATGGCACTCACTTCTTCAGACAAAAAGACCTTCTTAGGATTTGTTTTGGGCTCTCTCTTATGAGTACAAAGTTCTTTTAAAAATTTGGCATAGGCCGGCACATGTTGGATTGCATCAACCAATGGTATGTTAATGTGGACTTGTTTAAATAAGTCCATTAACTGTTCATTTTTTGGCTTAGATTTAATGCTTTCTTTTCTCTTTGCCATTCTCTAAAGCTTGTGGAAAATAGATTTTTGGTTTATAATTCTCAGGACATTCCTCCATTTTTCTTTTTCCTTGACTGATATTGGGTTGTTCATTCTCACCTTCATCTTCTTCTTCTCCTTCATCTTCATTCTGTTCATGATGGGGCTGACTAGATCCTTGGTTTAGGTAAGGATCCAGCAAGACTTTACCACTTCTTAAGGCCAAAATTACATTCACATTTTCTAATCGTGGGCCTCTTGGTGGATTTGAGCCCATTTGAGGCCGGGCTTGAGGATTAGGTAGGATTGGTTGATGTTGAAAACCCGAAGGATAGTTTCGTAGGTTTGCAATGGGTTGACTTAGTAATGGGCCCACTTCCCTCCGCATGGTTGTATCAGCCATTTGACCCAATTGGGCTTCTAATTTCAAAATAGATTGTTGTTGAGAAATGACCAATTGTTGCAATTGTTGCTACTGTTGTTGTTGATTTATGAGTAATTGTTGCAGCATATTGAATTTGTCATCATTTTGATTTGATGGCTGATGTTGTGGGATTTGATATGGAGGTTGAGAGAACATATTATAATTGTTATTGGGCTGAGAGTAGGGAGCTTAAGCTTGGGATTGGATAGGTTGTCCTTTATTGAAAGGTTGATTTGGATAGTAATTCTGTTGATGGGCCCTATTCTGAAAATTTTGTGTTTGTGGGTTTGGAGCTTGTTGAGATTTCCATGAAAAATTAGGATGATTCTTCCAACCAGGGTTGTAGGTGTTAGAATATGGATCATGATTGGACTTTGAATAACCTTGGGCTGCTTGGACTTGTTCTTGGATGAACGGTGACAATTGGGCTGTCGTAGGACACTCACTGACATGATGAGTTGGGCTGGCACAAAGACTACAAGCTTCTTGATAAGATGGAGAAGGTTCTGAGTATGGTCTTGATTGTGTATGGATATTAGATCCTTGATTATTCGAAGCTAGGACTTGGTCTAGCCTTTGGGCCATAAGATCCATTTTGCTCATTTGTTGGGCCAGAAGGTCCACCTTATCCAACTTTTGGGCCAAGGCATTGATATCCATCTTAGGTTCAAATTCTCCTCTATTTCTTATTTCATAAACTCCAGTCCGTTGGATGTTCCCACAGATCTTTCATATGATGAAAGTGAAGCATGATTTATTGAATTTTCACTTAGCATTTCAAACAGATCATATGCTTCTTCCACACTTTTACTCATGAATGCTCTTCCACAAGATGCATCCACCATTTGCCTATATTGTGCATCTAAACCTTCATAGAATGCTTACACAATTTGCCATCTAAATAGTCTATGATGTGGACATTTCCTAAGCAATTCCTTCAGCCTTTCCTACGACTCATGGATCTGTTCACCAAGTAATTGTGAAAACCCGGTTATGGCCCGTCTCATGGTATTGGTTCTTCCTATAGGATAGAATTTCTTCAAGAACTCTTGCTGCATTTCATGCCAAGTTCTAATGGGCTTCCCTATCGTTCCAAGCCAATATTTGGCTTTGCCCTTAAGTGAGAAAGGGAATAGGGTAAGTCGAAGGTCATCTTCCGTGAAATCTTGAATTTTCACGGTTGAACAAATCTCAAAGAATTCATCCAAATGTTTATATGGATCTTCATTGGTATTCCCATAAAAAGATGGGAGCATTTGAATGGTGCTTGGCTTGATCTCATAATGGCTAGCATGGACATTAGGCAATTGGATACAAGATGAATGATTATAGTCTTGAGGAATGAAGTATTCCTTCATTTGTTTAGGCATTTGTTGATTATTTCCAGCCATTTGATGTTGAATATTGGTTTGGTGATGTAGGTATCTCTCAATTTCTTGAATGGGTTTGATAATATATGACTTTTGAGATCTTCTACCTAGTATACACTAGACCAAGATGAGATGAGAGTGGTTGTTTTTGTTATTTTTATTTTTGTATATTTTTATGTTTATTTATGCAAAGACAAACAAGTTAACAACAAATTCCTAATGACCTAAGTGTACCCTAGACCTAAGAATGAGATTTCTCACAAAATGACTAGAATTCACTATGAATCACTCCTACAATAGATCAATCGGCCAGATAAGAGGTGGGATAGTGGGAGGCTCCCCTTACTTTCGTAGGGACCTAATTAAATAACCACTTGTCCACTTAGGCGTTTGCTTTTGTAACCTCTAGTCTAGACACCATTGTCCAAAGTAGAAATGAATTCAAAGTTCGGTCCAATCATAGTGTGAACCCTAGGTGCAATTGCTATTTGATTTTTATTGGACTTGGGATAATGCAAGATGGAGTGTTTGTGGTTTGTGGGCCAAAGAATGGTGATGAAATCCCTACCTTATCTTGTTATGAAGATGCCCTTAAATTATTTTATCAATGAGATGTTCACCACAATTCAAATAAGTTTGTTTTGTGAAATAATGAAATGACAATGCATGAACATGTTATTTGCTCAATTTTGAAAGACTCACCTTGCTTCCCGCACTCTTCAACATGAATCAAATGACAAAAATTGAAAACTAATGCACTCCTAAATGATGTATGTCCTAAAACATGATGGTTTGGTTTCTAATCTTGAAATGATTTATTTTTTTATTTTGGTTTTATGATTTTTTATTTATTTAATGGGTTCTAACACAATTCTAAAATCTGAAAATAAAAAAAATAGTTGATAAGTTGGAACAAACTCACCAAATTTCCTTTTCTCCTTCCTTTTTTTATTTATTTTCAAAGTACCTGCAAAAGAAGAGAGTAAATGTGAGTATGGATATACACAAATGGACACAAAATTATCAAAATTAAGAATCTTATTCCCCGGCAACGGCGCCAAAAATTGATTGCTCGAAATTATGTGTCGTTAAGCATATTCGAACATCAATCTTAAAATTCCAATTTCCACATATAATTATTTGAAAAATAGCAAGTGGTGAGATTGGGTCGAATACACAGGGAAATAGACGTTTAAAGTTGAAAACTTTGAGTTTTTAGAGGAAAAATAGAGAAGAAAGAAGAGGGAGCATGATGATTTGATTTGTTAAGAATTAAAATTAATCGGACTTACTATGAACTCACAAAAGGATCATCCCTAAATGAGCATAATCAGACCATCTATTGAACTAAGACTATCTGTAAAACACTAATTAAAAGTAGAATATAAAATTTGAGTAGTATCAACAGAAGAAAAAATAAAAGTTGTAGAACAAAAAGATGGAGAAAAGATAACTTTTTTTAAAGGAGGTACTGTCATTCATTATCAGAACAATATGAAATTTTACAGAGACATTGAAAATCAAAAATTAACATAACTTTCATAAGCAAACGTTTACAGAAAATATTCAAAATATAGTGTAATATGGAGAACTCAAAAACTAGAGAGAGAGACAGTGGAGAGAGAAAACTGATGTTTGCAGCCATTGTAGCCCTTCGTGCGGATCTTTAGTAGCCTTGCACTCCTACCAATGGTCAGTTGCAGTGCCTCGAATCCACATCTTGCACTAATAGCCGCTGGTTTGAGAGAGATGTAGAGAGAGAGAGAGAGTGAAAGAGAGAGAGAGAGAGAGATAGAGAGAACAAAAGCTAGAGAGAGGGGGCTGCTATAGTACCCGCGGAAACTGTAGCAAAAAGAGGGAGAAAGTGGGAGAGAAATTGAGAGAAAGAGCTATTTGGTGGAAGGGGTGAGAGAATTTAAAAATTTTCAAAAGTTCTGAAAAAATCTCCGAATTGAGAGAGATAATTTCAAAAAACAACCTCCCTTTTTCCTCCCCCCTCCAATGGTTTTATAGAAGAGAATTCTTAATTCAAATTTTGAATTTTAGATAGGGTAATAAATAGGGTATTAAGCTCTCCCTTGATTAGTAGATCTTCTTTTAAGCCCGTAAAGACTATTTTGAATTTCGAAATAAATATCTTTCCTTTTAAATTTCAAGATTCCCTCCTCCTCTCTCTCTTGTTTTTATAGAAGAGAATTTTTAATTTAAATTTTTAATTTCAAATCCTTTGATAAATGGGCCCTTAATTGCTTGCATTAAGCTCTCCCTTGATTAGAGGATTTTCCATGAATGTACATTTGAAATTTAAATTTAGAGAGGAATATTTCAAATTTTGAATTTTGAATTGAAGAATAAATGTTATTTTCGAGATTTTTAAAATTTAAAATTCAAATAAAAAAATATTATTTTTGAAATTTGAATTCCGAAATTCTCTCTTCTCTCTCTTAGTTGGCTTGTGGTTCTCTTTTTAAGACAAAAAGAAATACAATCTTGTTTCTTCCAGGATTCAAACCCTGGTCACTTCCTTGAAATTCAGGTAGTCCAACCACTGTGCCATCTGCTTGTTCATGTCCTGCATTCAAATAAAATAACAGTTAAGTTCATGCGGCAATCAATAAGTCATCCAAATGCACATTAAATGATTGTCGAGAAAGTCTTATTTGAGAATCAAATTGCTATCCTTATTCAATCCATAGAGTGAGGATATTTGAAATTCGAATTTTACATAATTGATATGTTTAAAAACATAATTAATTTATCTATCATTCCATGTGATTTTGTTCATTAAATTGATAGCAAAGTGTGTAAGTTTCATCTGTTATTTATGTAAAATTGTGAACTTATCAATTTCACCACCTCTAGAAGGTCTTGGGTTACCTTTCGAAGCACCATCAACATTGATAACCAGAGTACCGGTTGGAGGAGCACTCCAATGAACCAAGATTGGAGTCTTTACATTATAGGAAATATTTTCCAGCCGCAGACGGGACATAACTAATGCGAATTCCTTTGAAGGATACATCTTGAAGATCATAAGCTTAGCCATAGTCCGAGTCTTCCATGTTAGGGATTTAGGAATACCTGCAGTGGAAGTCATCCCTAAACGAATGAGGAAGACGATGAGGAAGCCGATTCTTACACGCGCACGAACCGCATGAATGCCAGACGTGGATATGCGCGTAACCCAAGCACGATTTCCTCTGGTTTCCTCTCTCTATCTCACTTGATGTGTAGGGCTTCATGGGGAGTCATAGGCTTATTATATAAAGAGGAGGGACTAGTCTCATTTAACCTTAAATGGATCCCACCCATTATAGGATCCTAATGGGCTCCGAATGGGTTAAGCCCAATAACCGTACTAATTGGATACCATATGGTATGTTTTATATGGCCCAATTACTAATAAGTGGACTATTATATTAGGTTAAAACCAAACATTCTACCACTTGGTCCAACTTGTCATAAGCACATCAAATCTTCCTTTGAAAATAAGCATATAGTATAAATATATAGAGTTTTAAAAAGACTCTTGAAGATTTTATGTAATGGGCATACATCTGAAGAAAGAAACCCGGTATGCTTGTGTACGATAAAAACAAAACTGCACACCATTCCAGTTAACGAAATCTTAAGAATTCAAGAATAGTAAATCAAATGACAGGGGTCATAGCGGCAAATACATTCAATTACACGCCTCTTTCCATGTACCACAATACCACCAACTTATTATAATTGAATACCAAAAATGGAACTTCAGATAAACTCAAACCTAATGTTTATATGTTGTTCACCACTTAAACATACAATCTGCCAGTCATAATCTACAACCAACATGTATACACAATAAATGGAAAAGGCAAAAAACAATAGAAGAATCATGATATAAATATGATCACAAATGACTGTGTCAAACTAAAAATGTCATAACATATCAAGAGAACTGACAAGACGCATCCGAATCACATGACTACAAAAAGTGCTAGCAGGTAGTCCCTTCGTGAGTGGATCAGCAACTATAAGATCTGTCCCAATATGTTCTATAGACACCTCATGATTCTTCACTCTATCTGTAAGAGCAATATACTTGAAATCCAAGGCTCTACTATCTTTAGGCGCCTTATTATTCTTAGAGAAGAAAACCACAACAGAATTATCACAGTAAATCCTAATAGGTCTAGAGACGAAATCAACAAATGATAGACCTGTGAGCAAATTCCGCAACTGAATGGCCTGAATACTAGCCTCGAAACAAGCACTAAACTCAACGATTATGGTGGAAGTCACTATAATACTCTGCTTCTTACTACACCATGTAATAGCTCCCCTTGCCAAGAGGAATATATAGCCTGTAGTGGACTTCCTCCAATCAAGACAGCTGCCAAAATCAGCATCAGAATATGCAATGACCTCCAACTGATTTGACCTCCTATATGTGAGCATGTAATCCATCGTACCTTTGAGATAACGCATGACTTTCTTGGCAGCTTTCTAATGATCCACGCCTGGGTTGCTCTGGTATCTACTGAGCATACTCACGGCAAAAGCAACATCTGGACGTGTACAAGTCTTAAGGTACATCAAGCTCCCAACGGCTGAAGTATATAGGATAGGCTCCATCTACTTCTTTTCCAAGTCATTCCTGAGACACTGCAAATCATTGAATTTATCACCTTTTACAATGGATACTTTATCGGGTGCGTAGGACTGCATATTGAGCCTTTCCAAGATCTTTAAGATGTAAGCTTTCTGATAAAGACCAAGAGTGCTTGAAGGTCTATCTCTAGTGATCCCAATGCCCAAAACATAGTAGGCATCACCCATATCCTTCATCTTAAATTCCTTAGAAATGAAAGCCTTTGTCTCGTGCAATAAACTAAGATCACTACTGTAGGCGCCCGGAACGTTCCCCGCCGCAGCTGCGGGCTTCGGGCGAGGGTTCCTCCGTTCGTCTTAGCACTATGGCGATTTAAGGGGGAGTTAGAAATTGAAGTGTGATCACCAGGAGCATTACCTTTCGGTCCCTGTGCTCCGCAGGAGTGTAGAAGGTGATCGCGCGTTTTGTGGGAGCGGGAGATACTGGTTCCTCCTTCTCTCCTCTGGCCGGCCAGAGGAGGAGAGCCTAGTACTCTGCACGCGGGAATGTGGTAAGGATCCCTGGAAAGAAAAGACAAGAGAGAAAACAACCCGATTAGAACTATAATATGCAGAATCTATCCATAAAAATATAAAAACTAACTAGAATTGGAGGGAGACGCACCGGATGGGTGTTTGAGAGGGAAGGTGACCATATGTTATGGCCACCCACCTCCCGTTTTTTGTTTGAAACCTCTGGGGGTAAATAGGGATTGCTAAGTCATTCTAGGATGCATGCATGCAGATAAGTGCTCGTGTGTGAAAAGTGAAATGATGCGTTGAAAGTGAAAGAAGAGAAAATAGAAGAGGGTTAAGAAAACAAGCCCATTTGGAGTGCGAAGGATTCTTCTGAGACTCCTCCTGACCGCTTGCCAACCTCCTCTCAGCTTTCCCTCCAAGAAGCCACCTCTTAACCCCCTTGCTCGAGAGGATATGGGGGGTTTAAATAGGTGAAGGGAAAATAGGAGAAAACAGGGGTCTAAATCCCCGTAAATCACCCTGGAGCCAATAGGAAGTGGTCAAGGGTCGGAGGTAGTGCGCGTGGCAGTCGCCGGAGTGGGGAGTGGTCGGAGTAGTGGGGGATGAGGGCGGCGAGTAGAGGAGATCGTGGGGAAGACGGAGTCAAGGGGGTGGTTAAGGAGTGGACGGCCAGGCAACATGCCTTCCAATCTTGTGGTGGAAGGCGGCCCGGCTGGCCTTCGAAGGGGGTGGAAGACAGACTAGTTGGCCTTCCACGAAAAGGTGGTGAAAAGTAAAAAAAGGTGGCCAAAAGGTGGAAGGCAAGGTAACTGGCCTTCGAAAGAGGTGGAAGGCAAGGGGTGGCCTTCGAAGGGGGTGGAAGGCAGACTGGCTGGCCTTCCACGAAAAGGTGGCTAGAGTCGGGATTTGGTTAGTGGGCCTGGTTGTTAGTGGGCTGAAATGGCTAAATGAGGGGATTTTGGTGATAAAGGGCTAATGATGGAGGGGACTTATGACCAAAAGGCTGGTCCAAAATCGGTGTCTACAACTACTAGCAAGCAAAATGTCGTCCACATACAAAAGCAAGACAATGAATTTACTCCCACTGATCTTTAGGTATAAACATTCATCAATAATATTTTCCTTAAACCCAAAGGACAATATGATTTCATTAAACTTGATGAACCATTAGCGAGAGGCTTGCTTATGTTCGTAAATGAATTTCTTTAATTTGCATACTAAGTATTCTTTCCCTTCAATACGAAACCCTTGAGGTTGCTCCATATACACTTCTTTATCTAGGTCCCCATTGAGAAAAGTCGTTTTCACATCCATTTGGTGTAACTCTAGGTTAAAATGAACTACCAAAGCTATAACTATTCTGAACGAGAGTTTCTTAGAAATTGAAGAGAAGGTCTCATGATAGTCAATGCTTTTCCTTTGAGTGAAATACTTAGCCATCAATCTGACCTTATAGGCCCTGTTTGATTGCGGTTTAGCCCGCGATTATCCCGAGGTTATCTACTTTTTTGGTTTGAAACGAGGGATAATGTACACGGGTTAAAAGTGGGTTAATCCCGGTATAACCGGGGTCTGTCCCGGGACAACCCATCCCAAGGTTTCGGCGGGATACGGGTTATCACGCACTCGCGCGTTGTTTCCGAGGCGCTCTGCGACGCGTCTCGTCTTCCTCCCTGTGCGCGGCGCTGCGTCTCGTCTTCCTCCCTGCGCGCGGTGCTGCTCTGGCGACCGTGGACCGTCTGCTCGCTGCCACCACCTTCTCTCTGGCTCCGGCGCTACGTCTCGTCTTCCTCCCTGCGCGCGGCGCTGCTCTGGCGACCGTGGACCGTCTGCTCGCTGCCACCACCTTCTCTCTGGCTCCGAGGCGCTCTGTGACGCTTCTCGTCTTCCTCCCTGCGCGCGGCGCTGCTCTGGCGACCGTCGACCGTCTGCTCGCTCTCTAGACACCACCTCTCCTCTTCCTCTCTGGCTCCGAGGCGCTGCTTTGCCGACCGTGGAGGCGTTGCTCCTGCGTACCCGCTGTCCGCCGCTGGCTTCGACGCGCTTCTCCTTCGCGAGAAGGCTCCGCCTTCCCCCGTTCGTTCGTGGTCTTCTCCGTTCTGTGCATAGCATCCGGCTGTCGTAGAAGATCTATCAGGTTCGTCTTCTCCCCTTCTTTGGCCGGTCGAGGCCGCCATCGTCCTGTCCCCTCCCCCTTCATGAACTCGTGTTCCCAGCGCACTGGGCATGGAGAACATATGGGTTCACCTCGGGTGGCTGTCTCTCGTCCTTTCCCTTCCGATGTCTTGGTTGTTCCATGCGCCTCTTCCTATCTCTATGGTGGTTCAACCATGGCGGTTTCAACGGGAGAAAACAATATCTTTGATTGCGGCAACCACTGCGTTCACCAACATCCATTCTATTCGAACTCCCACATTTGCGACCATCCCTTCTTCTACGAGCAGCGTTTGTTTCCTCCTTTATGGACCGTGGACCGTCATCCAAAGCACAGGTAGGTTTTTCAAGCTCGGACCTGCAGAGGAGGATTTTGTTCACAAACCTCCCAATCTTCCCCTTTCCCTGTGTTCGTGTAAAAGTTAAAAAAAAAAATTCCTTCTTAGCCTTTACGTCCGACTTATTCTTGCAACCGTTGTGATCTGGTAAAACGTTATTGTTCGTGCGTGTTCTTGCAATCCGTAAGTCATGTGTTTATATTTTTAATGGAGTTTCTTTATATACGGTTTTTGTTCTTTTCAACTTATCCTACTGTCACAGATGATGACCAAAGCTATGTTGTCGGTGTGTATTAGTTCATGTGCTTTTGGTTGTCTGATTAGCTTGAAAATTTTCATATTAATTATTTTAGGTTCCTGCCCGTATACCTATTTTATTTATTTTGTTTCGGCAGGATTTACTACATGCTTGCTTGTTCTTTCCAGCCTTTTTTACTGTCACAGATCTTGACCAAAATTTCACATTTGTTGATTATTAGTTCGTACGGTTGTTGTTCTGTCATTTGTTTGAAAATAGACATATGAATTGATTTAGGCCGGTTAATTTAGGTCTGTCCCCTGTCCCCCTATATGTATTTTTCATACATACAATCCTTATTCTTGCAATCCTTGTTCTTCCCGGCTTACTTTACTGTCACAGATGATGGCCAAAATATCAGCTTTGCTGATTATTAATTCCTGTGATTTTTGTTGTCGGATTTGCTTCAAAATTTTCATAAGAATTAATTTAGGTCTATCCCCCTAAAGCCATTTAAGTCAGTGAGTGGGTCTATGCTGGCCTATGTTCGAGTGATCTATTTTCATGCATGCTTGGTTACCCAATCTCATTATACATGTTGTATGACTACTCACATGTCAACTGTAGGTGTGATTTACGTTCGCATCCGTCAATTGTCAGGATGTCTCAGTCAGGTAAAAACATAAACTTATGTATACAACCACTTTCCACTTAGATTTTCTATATGCATGGCATGCATACATCCTGTCCTACATCTTGTGCTATTGTACTAACCCTAAATGGTGTACCTTGCTTCCTACTTGAATATGTTAGACTCGAGAGGGAAGGCTCGGGTCGGTAATTGGACCCCCCGCCAGGACAGGATACTAGTTAACTTATTAGTGGATCAATACCATAAACATCATTGCCATCAGGGGACTTTTAAAAAGCATGTTTGGACCGAGATCATGGTCCCCTTTAATGAAGCCACACATCTCAATATGGATCAGGACAATTTGTCCAATCGTTGGAAGAATATTAAGAGAACTTATCGAGAGTATCTACAATTGATAGATCGTAGTGGTTGGGGTTGGGATGACACCACCAATATGCCCATCCCTTCTGCCAATGATGCATGGGAAGATGCTATTGCGGTATGTGCGTAGACTCCCACAATTTCAATATTTTGACCTAGTACTTGTGTAAAAAAAAACAGCACCTGATTTTTTTTGTCTTTTTTGCACAGTCAAATCTTAAATACAAGGTATTCTTTGGAAAGCCGTTTGAGTTGAAAGCGGAGTTGGATCTCATATGTGGGAAGAGCACGACTCGGGGGAGTCTATTCTTCGGTTCAAATCAAGTTGTTGATCTTGAACGTAGGAGATCCTTTGGTGACAATGAGGAGAGCCGTACACCGATACGGCCACGGCCAGAACCAATCCCACACCCACATACACAACCGGAGCCACATACACAGTCACAGTTTAGTGCCATGGGGGTAGATTCTTTCGGCGATGAGTTTAATCCTTTCAACTTGTCGGCCTCTCAACGTCAATCTTTCACCGATCTGTTAGGAGAGGACACTCCTCCTACGCGTCACACTCCACAACCAACAGTTCCAACCGATGATGAAGCAATCTCCCCTGCTAAGAGACGAGCCACCCCTTATTCGTCTACGGGAGGAAAGAGGCGTCGCAAAAGTATTGACTATGCATGTGACTCGTTGAGGGAGTACACTGCTGTTAACAAAGAGAGGCTGAAAATGTGTGAAATGTTGAGCCCTCATTCATCATCACAAGCGTATGCCCACGAGGAGCAAGCAGTTCGAGAGTGTATACTTAAGTTGAAATCTCTGCCGGGCTTTACTCGTGAATTACTTTACAGTGGAGCTGGTCTCTTCATGGAGCCAAAGAATCGGGTGGTCTTCTTGGCACTAGATGATGAGGACAAGTTGGGATGGATCTACCACCAGATTAAAATTGCACCTGCACCACCCCAGTGATATTGCTATGACCTTATGTGACTGTTATTTGTACTATGTTGTGACACTTTTCCCCATTTTGGACATGCTATGTTTGGGAGCAGTTGTAGGACTATTATGTTTATTGCTTTCTATTTTCTTGCATGTTGTGTACTGTACTCTCGTATGTTAAATTACACGAAGTCCTATTTTATCCTACATGCCTTTACTGCAGGATATTGAGTATCTCCAGAAATGGGCAAGTATAAATGCTATGTAGTATGGGTTGGGCGCTGCCCAGGTGTGTACTACAGTTGGGCTGAGTGCTATGCCCAAGTAAATGGTTATCCAGGTGCCAGGTTTAAAGGTTTCACATCAATGGAAGACGCAAACGATGCATTTGGGGGTACCGTAGCTGGGAGTTCTATTCCTCCTTTAGTGGCAGCATGCACCGGTGTTACGGCACCTCATCTGCCTCAAACAATGGAGATGAATCCTACATCCGTACGAATGCAGAATGTTGTTGTCGTCTCTATTTGCATCATGTTACTAATCTTCCTGTTGTTATTCTTAATCTTGGTTGGCCTAGTGATTTTATTAGCGCGTGCATAGACGCCTGCATGGTGTCTTGTTATGTTGTCATGTTTTCATGTCTTCATGTTGCATTGTTCTCTACTTTCTTCTTTGTCATTTAAGTTCTATATGTTAAAGACATTACTCTTAATTGTTATCCGAATTATATGTACTTTGTTTGCTTTACACCTTGCCTATGCCTATAATTTAGTGGCAACGAATTTGAGTGGGTGTAAATGTAGGGTACCCACACCCAAATTGGGACAACATGCTAAGGGAGATCATTGAAGAGGAGAATGAAGTATTCCTTATCTTCGACCACCTTATCATGGAAGAGCTCGAAGAAGAGCCTATGCATAATGTGCGGGTGCCCAGATTGATGCACACCTCAACTTATACAGGCCGAGTGTGGGTCGAGCACATTTTACACGGTCATGAGGCTTGTTGCTATCACATGTTCAGACTTAATCCACATATGTTTATTCGTTTGAGGGACACCTTAGTGGAGAGAGGTTTCATTAGGGACTGTCGAGATGTTACTGCTAGTGAACAACTAGCCATGTTCCTATATGTTATGGGTCACGGACTTACTACGCAGGCTGCATGTGAGCACTTCCAGCACTCCTCTCAAACCATTAGTCAATATGTCAACCGTGTCATCAAGGCTGTCGCTGATCTTAGGTTCGACTATATTCAACTCCCAACGAATTTGGAGGATGTACACCCATCCATTCGTCACAATCCGAAGTTCTACCCCTACTTTAAGGTAAACCAAGATTTGTATTTTCAATGTTTTGATTTTGGTGGAAACAAATAATGTAACCTAATAGTGTTATTGTAGGATGCCATCGGTGCAATTGATGGCACCCACATCCCTACACATGTTCCCAAGTCAAAGCAATGTCGGTATCGAAATCGTAAAGGTGAGATAAGTCAGAATGTGATGGCGGCAGTGTCCTTCGATTTGCAGTTTATTTATGTTGGTGTAGGTTGGGAAGGCGCCACTGGGGATCAGAAGATACTTTCAAGAGCATTAGAGAGAGGTGGCTTCAGTGTACCACAGGGAAAGTATTACTTGGTTGATTGTGGGTATGCAAACACTGGTAGATTCCTAGCCCCGTACCGTGGAGAGAGATACCACTTGGAACAATATCAAGGCCGTGGTAATGCTCCGTACAGGAGCCTGCGGGATAAATTTAATCACCGCCATGCACAAATCAGGAACTGTGTGGAGCGTGCCCTTGGCGTCTTAAAGATGCGTTTTACCACGCTTAGGAAAGGGAACAAATATCCTTTTCGTACTCAGTTGTACATTGTGCTCGCATGTGTTGTGGTTCACAACTTCATCCGTCGGGAGCAGGGACATGACTTCTACTTTCTGCAAAATGTTGTAGAGGAATATGGTGTAGGCGATGATAATGTCGATCCAACAGTTGTCATCCCAACAATTGAAATGAGAGCAGGGGAGGTCTTGGGGACGAACATCGCACGCCAGTTATGGGAGGCAGAATAGGATGCTAATCTATCAATGTTGGTCTACATTTCTATGAGTGGGATCCTTTTATCGTTTCAGCACTCTTTTGTTTCTGAGCTAATGTGGTGTTTGAGATGTGTTGTTAGACACTCCGTAGGACATGTTTTTGTCAAACGCCTATGAATTTTCAGTATATAATCTTTTTGTATGTTCTATGTTGTCTTATACATGTTCCTAACGTATGCTATCCTGTGATAGGAATTTGTCCCAATTTCACCTCTTATCATGTGGCCACTTATGTTGCCCCCAATATGTATGTCAGACTCAATGTACGTAGGTGGTAGGCAGGGCATTAATTGCAGCCCCATCTGCGGCACATATAATGGGTACCGATATGCATAGTTGGCGATGGCGATATTGTGATATCCATGGTTTTGAGGTGAGGGCGATGATGAGGACAAATATGAGATATGTAAACAGTTGGTTGGCCTTCATAGCAACCCTGTTTGACAAGATGACTATACTCACATTAAATTCCTCCTGAGCCCACCAACGAAACACACTAATCTACGACCAACTCGATGGCATCGTTGTCCATTTCAATGGTTGAGTATGTAATGTTTACTTGTGTTTTATGTTGTCTTACATATGTTCGTCTTGCGACAGGAATTTGTGCCAATTTCACCTCTTATCATGTGGCCACTAATGTTGCCCCCAATATGTATGTCACACTCAATGTACGTACGTGGCAGGCGGGGCATAAATTGCAGTCCCATCTGCGGCACATATAATGGGTACCGACATGCATAGTTGGCGATGGTGATATTGTGATATCCATGATTTTGGGGTGATGGCGATGATGAGGGCAAAATATGATATATGTAAACAGTTGGGTTGCCTTCATGGCAAATCCTCTTTGACAAGATGACTATACTCACATTAAATCCCTCCTGAGCCCACCAATGAAATACAGTAATATATCTGTTTTTGCCAATGGAATTATGTTCTAAATTTTTGTTAATGTATCTTGCGACACCCCTCTTGTGGTATTTTCTTTTTAAATAAGGACGCATCATCCTAGAATGAAATGATGTGAATGGTGGTGTATGATCAACCAAGATAGAAAAAGTTCTTTATTTTCATGTGATTCAAATCAGGTGTATGCCTTTTTTTAGTCTCAGTACTTCAATGTTATAGTCTTAACTACCAGGTGGCCATATCAGTTTTAAGGCATTTCATGTTTATAATCTCATGCTTTTATACCTTCAATCTTGGCTTCTTTTTCTCATATCTAGGAAGTGGCTATTTGTTAAACAAAAAAATGCTACATGAGATGAGATTATGTCCATTAGGTGGACAACTTACTCTTACAACTGTTCTCAAATTTCTGTAACCCTCATGCTTTGGCTTATCTGTTGACATGGCTTCAAGAGTGATAGGTAAGTTCGTCTTTTGCTTCAAAACTGGCAGGTAGAGCTTCTATACCTGTTTTATATATCCACATGTCTATGCATTTGAAACTTAATGTTCTAAGTATTTGTTTTATATTGTAGACATTGTGCTTGTGTCTCTTCATGCTTAGGTCACGGATTTTTTAACTTTGTCTTTGCTTTTCTCTTAGTTGTGTAATCACCAATCAATTTTGTGAGTTCTAACTTTAACTTTGTTTTAATGGCTTCAATCTTGACTTCGTTTCCTCAACCTTGCCTATTTCAATGCTTCTTTAGTCCATGGCATCCTTGCCTTTTTCAATGCTTGTTTAGTCCATGGCATCATTGCCTATTTCAATGCTTGTTTAGCCCATGGCATCCTTGCCTTTTTCAATGCTTGTTTAGTCCATGGCATCCTTGCCTATTTCAATGCTTGTTTTAATTGATGCATAATAATGGGTATTGCAATGGTTGGATATGTAATGTTCACTTGTGTTTTATGTTGTCTTACATATGTTCGTCTTGCGATTGGAATTTGTGCCAATTTCACCTCTTATCATGTGGCCACTAATGTTGTCCCTAATATGTATGTCAGACTCAGTGTACGTAGGTGGCAGGCGGGGCATCAATTGCAGCCCCATCTGCGGCACATATAATGGGTACCGATATGCATAGTTAGTGATGGTGATATTGAGATATCCATGATTTTGAGGTGAGGGCGATGATGAGGGCAAATATGAGCTATGTAAATAGTTGGTTGGCCTTGATGGCAACCCTATTTAACAAGATGACTATACTCACATTAAATCCCTCCTGAGCCCACCAACGAAACACACTAATGTACAACCAGGTTCATGGCATTGCTGTCTATTTCCATTTACCGTTTTCAGCTGAGCATGAATTCCTTGCTTTGACAGTAGTAATGGTAGCATGCCTGAAAAATATCGAACCTTGCATTCGGACCACATGTTTGTTACACCTGATTTCAACAGCTTCTTCCTCTCGAATGGAAGCAACCCTTCTTTCCATCCATTCAATATCGAACTGTCTTCCAAAAGACTATCAGCAACTGCAATGTACACCACCATTACCTCCTCCAAGACAGGTATGTTAGCAACTCTCTCTACAATTTCATGTTTGCTACTACATATGTGATTGATATTTAATCCCTGCTCAAGCTTGTTATAGTGGATCATCTAGTCCTTCTCTATCCTCATGTGGACAGTTATATATGGCACAGGTCCATGGCATCGCTATATATTTGAAAGGTTGTTTTAAGCTGAGCATTAATTCCTTGCAGTGACAGTGCTAATAGTAACATAGCTGAAAATTTGGAATTATGAGCAAATGTACAATTGGATGTTTGATTTCCTATTGCTATCTGTTTTTGTCACTGAAAGTATCTTCTGAATTTTTTTTATCCCAGAATCAAGTTATGTGAAAGGTGGTGTTTGATCAAGCAAGATAGAAAAGGTTCTTTGTTTTCATGTGATTCAAATCAGGTGTATGTCTTTTTGTTAGTCTTAGTACTTCAATGTTATAGTCTTAACTACCAACTGGCAGGTAGAGCTTCTATAGCATGTTTATTGTCACTTAGTTAATAGCACAACACCCCCTTGAGGGAGAAATTTCTAGGGAAAGGATTGTACGTATAACTGGTAACAAGGAACAAATTGAAGCTGCAACTGAAATGATTAAGGAGGTTATGAGCCAGGTAGATTTCTGAGTTCACTAATAACATAGCTTTTGGTATGTATCTTTCTCTATCCAGTTTAAAGTTGGTTATCTCTTTCCTAGTTTAGTTCCATTTGCCGTCTAAGAATTTAGTTATCATAGTGATTTTGTTAATTGTTCACTTTGTTCTATATTGTTCCATATAACACTTAACTTCATTGCATTTATTACATAAAGTTCTTGGGATACAACTTAATATGCAACACTTTCTTCCCTCCTTCAGCAATCCCCTCCATTTGTCACTGTCCTGTTTTCCCTGGATGGTTAGATGTCATTTTCATATTTACATGGAACACTAAATTATAGGTAATGTCAGTCTTATACCCACATAAACAGTTGTATGCTTGCCACGGCTTTGTCAAACAGTGGGTTAGGCATCATAACTGAACATAGGGAAAATAGCCTCAACCAAGCTGGGGGATCCTTTTTAGCTTATTTCAATATCCGGTTTCATTTTGTAACAAATTCAATTTTCATGTATGGAGTATACGGTGTTAAATTTTTCTTACCTTAAAAAGCACATATGTATCTATTTGATTTAACAGGTTGTACATATGGCCAAGGACTAAGCAAGGTGTTGTCATATTATTAACATTTGGTGTGCATGAAGAACCCTCCTACAAAAAGCATAGTTACATGGAAATTCATATTTACTTTGAAAACATCGTTCGCTTCTCCTTCCTCACATTTTTTTGTTTCACCTTAATTTGTAATTGAAGATGGTACCATACAAAGCATTTCTTGCTTTCACTTCACCTTTTGCTTCCCGCTTATGTTTCCCATCCTGTTACCTATGCTAAGAGGCGAATGCATTGCAATTTTCACCAGTTGAATTGGAGCATATTGGTATGTTTAGTTTCCTATTAAATTCCAAGCCAGTTGTTGTTTCCTTATTGTGCTAGAAATGCAGAACTTTATTGTTATCCTAAAGTGATATTCTGTTTAAAATTTATTATATTATTGGGGGATTTTTGTTAAAAAAATCTGGACAGGATTCTGCAATGGGGAGAAGATAGACGCTTCGATGAAATGCGTGCCAATATAGCTAAGTTAGCTGTCTTCTGGATATTTCAGGTTTTCTTTTATTAGCATTTTTCTGGTTTCAGTTTAAAGTATAGTTATTGCAATGTACATTGCTTCTGAGAATCTACAGCTATGACAGGTTGTCTGGGTTTGGACTGTAAGCTTGCCCCTCACGATTGTCAATGCTAGTGATAGAAATCCATCGGTTGAACCTCGAGATATCATTGGATGGATCATGTGGTCTGTGGGCATCACAATTGAGGCAATAGCTGATCAACAGAAACTTTTATTCAAGAACTTTCCAGGCAACAGGGGAAAATGGTGTAACGTAGGTCTTTGGAAATATTCTCGACATCCAAATTACTTTGGTGAAGGAAGTCCAATTATTTTATCTTCCAGGTGTTTCTTTTTTTTTTTTTACTTTTCCCTCTATTGCAGTCTAGCTGAGTCCTTTGCTATTGCAGAGACTTCTATGGGACAGATTCTGCATAAATTGTTGAGCATAATCATTGTTGTTTTAACAATACTCCCCATGATTATTTTTGCCAATATCTGCTGCATCAAGGGAAAATTATGCATTAGATGAGTAAACAGATCATCCTAAGCGCTATAAATCTGAAATGCACTAGGCAAGGGGATAAAGCTTCCATATTCAAAGATGAGGAATAGGGCAAGTGGATGAACACACAGAAGTGATGCAAAGAGTTTTTTATGACGAAGGTATTATGTCAAATTTCAGCAACGTATGGTTTTGCCAAAATTGAATCTGTGTTAGGACAATGTGTTGAAATTAAAAACCAAGATGATTGCTGGGGATATCATTATGCATTACAATAATTGCTTTCAGCAGTTAATATGGTATTGCCAAAATTGAAGCAGTGTTAGACAATGTGGTGAAATGATAACTAGGATGATTGCCAAGAATATCATTATTTATTACAAGAATTTATTGTTGAATAGGTTTTCTTCTTTCGAAAAATATTTATACAGTTTCTTTTGGTGGGTTTAGATGATTTGATCTGTGTTTTGCCTAATTAGATTAGCATTCTGGGATTTCTTATGGTGACTGTCTCCACTGACCTTTTTTGATGTTAATAGCATCACTCTGACAGACAAAACCCTTGATCCACCACCTTTAAGGATGCCCGTAGAAAAATACTACTCTATAATTTGAATCAAGGAAGTACTAACACTGTGAAGCATGAAAGGAGCAATTTTATTGAGATCTACAAGTTTCATCACAGTCTGGGAGGTATTTGAGGGTTTTGGAATGTTTTTGGTTGTTTATGTAGGAGGGTATTTTGGTAATATATGAGTATTGGGATCTGGGGTTATTTGTAATTATAGGAGTATTGGGATGTAGGGTTTTTCCAGTCATTGTCATTTAGTGATTTTAGGGTTAAGAAAGGTATTTTGGTGATTTCATGTAGTTTTCAGCATTCAAAGGGTGTCTTGGTCATTTTAGGGAAGTTTTGGGTTTGAAGGTACTTTGATCATTAAAATTGAGTTTAGGGTTTAGGGGTGTTTTAGTTGTTTCAGTTAGGGTTGAAGGGTCTATAAGAAGCTGAGGACTTAGAAAATATGACTTTGTCTACTAAAGGTCATGGCCTGACAGATATTGGATAAGCCTACCAAAGATCACGGGCTTAAAAGGAAAAAAGTCCAGGGAGGACGCAATAAGGATCCATATCCTTAATGGCCTTATATTCAAAGTTGGTATGCTCTTGTGATGTGGGATCAGATTTTCCATCTCCTATTTCTGAAAACCATGATATCTTCTTTCTCTGATATCAACCCGAGATGCACAGGTATCTGAGTTTTTTAGTATATCAGCTTCCTGAGTAGTGGGTAGCATTATATTCTCTGTCAGCTTGATCCTTAACAGGTATCTTAAGAAATCAAATTGTTCCTATATTTAGACGAAAGATAGGACCAAAATACTGGACACCTGTCATACTTACTTTCCTGGTGACATGATTTGGACCCTAAACTTCACTAATAACCCAATTGAATGATGAAAGAAGTTATGAGCCAGGTAGATTTCTGAGTTCACTAATAACATAGTTTTTGATATGTATTTAGTTATCATAGTGATTTTGTTAATTGTTCACTTTGTTCTATATTGTTCCATATAACACTTAACTTCATTGCATTTATTACATAAAGTTCTTGGGATACAACTTAATCATGATTGTGTTATTCAACTTGAGCGTGCATAGTTTCTGGATGACTGCTGTGGTCCCATTGGCTTTTGTGTTAATTTAAGACAATTCTTCTAGATGCAGGTTTCTTGGGGGTGAGGTTGTGTTCATTTATAATGAATTTGTGTTAGCTTCTTTTTCTAGGTTCTATCAATTAAACATTTTTGCTCTGAAAGCAACAAAATAAATGACAAAATTAGTGTCAGTAGTAGAGGAAGATAATTGATTTTGTGAAGCCTATGCTGCTGAATCTAAAGTTTTCTAGAGAGAACCTATTTTTTGTACAATTTGCTTGAGTATGTAATGTTCAGTTGTGTTCTATGTTCTCTTTTACATGTATGTCTTGTGATAGGAATTTGTGCCAATTTCACCTCTTATCATGTGGCCACTAATGTTGCCCCCAGTATGTATGTCAGACTCAATGTACGTAGGTGGTAGGCAGGGCATTTATTGCAGCCCCATCTGCGGCACATGTAATGGGTATCGATATGCATAGTTGGCGATGGTGATATTGTGATATCCATGATTTTGGGGTGAGGGCGATGATGAGGGCAAAATATGAGATATGTAAACAGTTGGGTTGCCTTCATGGCAAATCCTCTTTGACAAGATGACTATACTCACATTAAATCACCCCTGAGCCCACCAACGACACACAATAATCTATGACCAGGTCCATGGCATAACTGTCTATTTCAATAGTTGTTTTAATTGATGCATAATAATGAGTATTGCAATGGTTGATTTAATAGCTTTATCATCACCTATTCAATAATGTGCTCTTACCATTATTTGACTGCTTATTTGTATGATATGGTGGGAGGTGCTATAGGTGCATTTGTCCTTCTAATTGTGTATCACCTCTTCTTTGATGTTGTTGCTCCTGGGAAGTACATTGTTCATCTTCAATTTTTGGAGAAAAGGTAAGAGTCATGCAAAGAACATGCATCATGCGTAAGTGATGCTTTAACACTTTGTACAAATTACTTTGTTAGAAAAGTTTTTCCACTTGGCATATGCAGCTCATAAAGACAACAATATTGGACCATCTCAAATTTTTGGTATTTATGTCATGTATTTCTGCAGGTCAAAGCATTTAGGTTAGTGCTATTTAAGTTATTTTGTGTTGAATTGGTTTTTTTGTTTAGGATTTGATTCATAGTTAATGTGGTTGGCAGGAGTTTGAAGTGTGTTATATTTCGAGGCACTTGAGTTCACTCTGAGTAATATACAGTCTTATTTAGAAGTTTTCTTTGGATTGTAAGATATGTAAACTTTTTTCATTCCTTCCTTCTTTATAATGCTTAAAGAAACCTCTAGTGGATTAGTGACTGTAATAGATGCCCCCCAAGACTTGAAAGACCAGTGTGCCTCACAAAGGAGTGGCACAACATCAGAGTCTTTGGCACAAAGATGAAGATAGGCCTCTGGGAGAAAATATAAAGAAAAATGGTATGGGATGCCCCAATCCAAGAAGAGAAAGGCAGGGTTGTGGGTTTATACCTCACAGCAGCCAAGGAGTGTATGACGGCATACCAAAACTAACAAATGGTACTGAGGAGTTGTTGATATGTCCTTGCTATAACTTTGATAATGGTTCTGGCCCCTCCACTGTCAGTGGGAAACTGTAAATGTGGTCCTATTGGTTTTTTATCCGTCAACATAGAAACTAAGATTTATGTGTTGATGGATGTTAGGACACTGGGGTCACCACTCCTTAAGAATAGTACATGACCATATTGATTAGCATTCCCCAAGAATTTGAGTGAATCCTTGGCAACATTGCCCAACCATATCCTTCTACAAAACCTTTCCCCATCCTTCAGTTGCAATAAACTCCCTTATAACAACATATCCATCATTCTAGTATCCTCCATAGTTTTTAAAGCCAACCATCCAGCCACCTCAGACAGGTCTGCCAAGTCAATGGTTACCACCTTAGCTTTTCTCAAAAAAAATTTCTAATGGGATGCAGTGACCCAATTTTTCTAGCCGTTTCGGCAAAAGACCAAAATATGTGATAATAGTGTTGAGATTCTTTATACGTAATAAATTGACTTTGCTATTTCATGTTTTGCTGTTGGTTAAGGCTGTGCATTGATAAGGAAAGGAACTGCCCTGAATACACATGATGATAGACAGAGGAAACGATTACCATGTATTCAGTGCACCTGTATTCCTCTCCACATAGACAAATAAATCTGTCTTTTGTTTGTCAAAGTCATGTTGCATTCCGATGGCAATATGCTTTTCGATTATTGTGAAACATCAATATTTCTTGTCACTATATTCCAGGATCTGTAAGGCTGTTTAGCTTCATTTTATATAGGTCTTAAAAATGATTTGTCTATGAGATACTGTTATTTTTGACAGAAAGTGAAAGGTTGCTTTTCTTTCAGGGCATAGAGAAGAAGAATGTGAAGCTGAGGGGAAGTGAAAAGCCCCTCATTGCATGTCATGAAGCTGGTCATGCCGTCGTTGGCACTGGTGTTGCAGATCTGCTTTCTGGACAGCCACCTGTACCGGTAAGCACTATAGCTGCGTAATCTTTGCTACTAGTATTGGTACAATAATCGAATCTCAGAAAAATTCTCATTTCCATGTTGCCATCAGCAATTAAGCATATTGCCTAGATGAAGAGGAGCACTTGGATTCACATACATACCTCCAACAACTGAGGATAGATATATGTTATTCATTGATGAAGTGCGTGGTCGATTGGTCACCCTTCTAGGAGGACATGCAACTGAAGAATTTGTATATTCAGGCCGTGTATCCACTGGAGCCCTTGATGATATACGGCGAGCAACAAACGTGGCTTACAAAGCAATAGCAAATTTGGTATGTGCAAAGAGCAACAACTTCAATTATATTGTCCGTGCACTAATCAAACAGGGCCTTTGGATCTTGGTGAGTTTTCTAAGAGGCCATTTTCTGCATTGAGGAGATGGACATTACATGCATTGGGATGGCTCACAAAGTAGTGCTGATCAAAACGGCTCGAGGGGGAGATCTCGAGCAGCTGGCTTTGTAGCAGCTGGGTGTCGAGCTCTGTTTTCTTTGGCTTTGAAACTTTCTTTGACTTTTATGGATACTCTTGTTTTGTACGTGTAACTTTGGCTTGTACCATGTTTTGTACTTCCTCTTAGTAATGAAGCGTAACTTTGGTTACTTTTAAGAAATAAATCTATTATTTTCTGTTGTCAGAATGGAGACATGATGCATTTTGCTTTGTTTGGTCTATGGAAGTTAGGTTTGTTTACAGTTGTTGCTGTTACGTATATGTGCAGATGACATATATGTATGTGATTTATGTATGGTATGTACCAACTGTAGATAAAGTGTTTCTTATTTTTACAGATTTATTTTTGTGAAAGTATGTGGACGTCTACACATAAATTTTACATTTTGATTTTTTCCTTACAGACTATGTGTTCTTTTTTAGGCACGTGATTGTATATGGAAAGTGTGCATTTTAGCTTTTTTTTTATATAGCTTTCCTATCTTTTTAGGTGTCACTTATTTGAAAAATATGAGATCATAGACACGTGGGGCTTGTAAATTCAGATTATAGGCATTTTCTTGTCTGGATTCAGTTAAATTCTTTATTAGCTTAACTGTTGACTTTTGGACCTACAGTCACAGTTTCATATATTGGCTAGCAAGTAGTGTTGATTTTACACTCCAAATCGTTACAAAACTGCAACAGTGTTAAATAGGATGATGAAGCTGCCTTGTTACAACTTACAAGGGGAGAGAGAAGCTGAAATGAGAAATTTGTATCGTTTATATATGCGGTGGGTCAATTAGCTTACTAATATAGTGAAAGTGGTGAAACATCGTTATGATTAATTTATTAAGTTTATAAACAGATAAAAAAAACTTCAAAAATAGTAAATAAAAAATCAAGTACTCGTCAATTGGTTGGCCCTGTGAGTCATGCTAAGCATAAGGTTATATTGGTTATATAGTCAACAAGTCAAACTTTCTTATTTCGACCGTCAATTATGACCCTTTTCAAAGTATATATATATATATATAGATATTTTATAGTACGTATATTTGTATCCATAATTATCATTAATGTAAAATAAATACTCATATTATCACCATTGGGACGTGTACAGCGCTTTGACATTACTATAAACTCATTTTCCACTGTAAGGTTAGTTTGCACGCTTAGAAAAAGTACGAAAAATATTTATCGACTAAGTTAACAATATGGTTGAATAGGTGATACGTGTTATGGACATTAGTTCGTATCATAATAAATATAAATTTCTTTTAATAAAACTTAATGAATAATATACCTTAATTTTACTTAATATCATAACTATAACTAATGAACTTAAAACATGTATACGTCCTTCGGACATTAGTTAAAACCATAATGAATGTGAATTTGATTTCATTTGATGTCATAAGAAACATGTAACGGGCTAAGTGCACTAATTAACTCTAATTTGGTTGGGAGGATAAGAGGGGAATAAAGCTATTTAGAAGTGGACTAGGAAGGGTAAAATGGGTAATCTATGAACCTATCCCAACTTATCCCCTACTTTATTAACAAACCAAAGTTACTTATCACCAAAATAACCCACTTTAACCTACTGGGATATCCCAATGTTTTCAAACTAAAAGTGGACTAACCGAGGGCTAACCTAATCTAATCTTATTCTGGGCTAAATTCCTATCCCCCAATCAAACACGGCCATATTGTTTAACTTTGCCTTTAGAGTTTACTTTAGTTTTGAATATCCCTTTACATCTAACAAGTTTGGACCCTTTTGGCAAATTAACGAGATCCTAGACTTGGTTTTAAGCCATTGATCAAGCTCTTCCTTCATGACTTCAAACTAATAGGCAGATTTCTCACTCTTTATGGCTTGTGAAAACATCATTGGATCATTAATGTCACCCATGTCTACACTGTCCTCCTGTAGGTACACTATGAATTCATCAGATATAGCAGGTCTCCAGACTCTTTTATATCGACGTAATGTTGGCCCCTGATCCACCTGAGGAGGTGGCTGGTCAACAACTTCGACATCCTCTGGCTCTAAGGCAACTTGGCGTGGACCAACTGTAACTACTTGCTCCCCCATAATATCATTTCGATGAATGAATATGGGAACAATGTTGTCAATTGTTATAGGTGTTTCATCTTGATCCTGTAACTCCTCAAAAGAAATCTCTCGAGAAGGTTCATTCCCACTAAGTCTGCCGTCTTCAAGAAAGCATGCCCTATTTGTCTCTATGATGATGGGAACATGTGATGGAGAATAAAATTTATACCCTTTTGATCTCTCTAGATAACTAATGAAGAATCAACTGGTTGTTCTGAAATCAAAATCCTTTTCTTGTGGATTGTATGGTCTAGCCTCACCTGGACACCCCTATGTGCGCATGTAGCTCACAGAAGGTTTTCTACCACACCATAACTCATAGGGAGTCTTAGGTGCAGCCTTCGTAGGAACCTTGTTCACAATGTGTTCAACTATCTGAACGGCCTCACCTCCCAAGGATAAAGGAAGGGTAGAATGACTCAACATTGCCCAAACCATTTCCTTAAGCGTTCGATTCCTTCTTTCTGCAACCTCATTCTGATATGGGTTACTAGGAATAGTGTACTGAGGTACAATACCTTCCTCTTTAAGGAATGTAACTAATGCTCCAGGTCTTTGTCCCATCTCTGTATACCTACAATAGTACTCACCACCTCTATCAGACTTGACTATCTTGATTACTTTTCTTGATTGTTTTCCTACTTTCTTTTTGAAATCCTTAAGGACATTGAAAACATTTGTCTTTTCAAAAAGTAAATAGAGATACATGAATCTAAAATAGTCATCTATAAAAATGACTAAGTACTTCTCACCAATCAGACAGGGTGAAAACGGGTCACAAATATTAGTGTGAATTATTTCTAGAATTCCTGAACTTCTAGTGTCATCCTTATTAGGCGTATGTGTTTGCTTTCCTTTAAGGCAATGAACACATATCTCAAAGTCACTGAAATCCATAGTGTGTAATACTCTTTCTCCCACTAACCTCTTAAGCCTCTTAATGGAAATATGTCCCAATCACCTATGCCATAACATAGATAAATTTTCATTAACTTTACCACGCTTGTTGCCAATATGAACTGAAGTATGCAGGATATTATGAGATTGTTCATTCACATTGCTAAGACACAATTTATATAAACCATCAGATATAGAACCAATACCAATAATAACAAAGTCTTTGATTAATTCAACTGAAGAGTTCCAAGACTGACTTGAAAACCTTTTGAATCAAGTTTTGATACTGAAACCAAATTTCTACTAAAAGATAGTACATAAAGTGTATCTTCTAGATCTAGAACAAATCGTGATTCTATAAAGATCGTATAAATTCCTACGGCCTTGACTTGTGCGCGCGTCTTATTTCCTGAAAAGATACTTTGCTCACCTTCATTCGGAGGCCTTTGGAAAATGAATCCCTACATAGAAGTGGCAACACGAACAGTAGAACCGAAGTCAATCTATTACATATCTTTAGGAACATTCACTAAATGAGACTCATAACAAATATAAGATGAGATATTACCTTTCTTTTCAAATCATACCTTCCTTTTCAGACAATCCGTCTTAACATGTCCAGGTAGTTTGCAGAAGAAGTATTTGTCATTTTTACCTTTTGACTTGTTCTTATTCTTGTCTTTCTTCTCGATACCCTTTTTCTTTCCTGATTTATTTTTCACTTTATGAGAGGTAAATAAAACAATATTATTTATCTCTTCTCTCAATCTCTCTTCCTCCTTGATACATATGGTCATCAATTTATTGACATACCCCTTAGCCTGATGTGTGTTGTAGGAGATCTTGAATGCCTCATATTCACTAGGCAGAGAGTTGAGAATGAAATGGACTAGGAAAGTGTTTGAAATGATAACCTCCATGGCATTAAGTTGAGCAGTAATATCCCTCATAATCATTATATGTTCTTGAACACTGCCACTAGTATATTTTATTGAGGACAATTTAGCCATTAAAGTGTTGGCTTTGACTTTATCAGAACTAATGAACTGTTCCTCAATTGCTTTAAGAAATTCACTAGCGGTGATCTGTTCTGGGATGCTCACATATAAGATAATGGAACAAATATTGTAAGTTATGAGATAGTATTTAAATTGCAAAATAATTCAGTAATTGAAATGAACTACTTTAACAAGTTATCCAGTTGCATCATTATAATCTTCAAGAATTATAATATGCTAATGGACGGACTCCCCAAATTAACTTAAGTGATAAAACTAAAATTTATAAATATTTTGATATCAAGAGAGAGTACATTTAGATACAAAACTCTTAAGAGTCACCATGCATATAAATTTTATTCTATCATGCTCATGACATGAAAATAAACACTCTTTTGGGAGTTAAATCTACAATCAAATCAAGAACACAAAAATTTAATATCATTTTAATTTCTTAATGAGAATATTTTATTATTCTCCATGCTAAGTCCTATTTTGGTGATCAACTTATACACTGTGAATTCTAAAACATCCTCTCCTTAATTAAAATGATAACAAATAACAAAATACTCATAAATGATACTATTTAAAACTTAATATGAAAAATTTTATCATTCCTCATGATTAGTGCCACTTTGATGGTCAAACCAACCATTTAGAAACCCAAAATTTAACACAAAACTACATAATAACATTAAATTAACACTTAATATGAGCAAAATGATATAAACATAATAATTATTGCAATATGAAATGGAGATATTCATACATAAATAAAAATTGTAAGGAAGTCAAATTATCACAAAAATATTTCCTAAGTTTACAGCAATAATTATTAGTCTATAAATAAACTTTAATCATCCTTAAAACTAGATCAAAAAAGGCAAAATACAAGTTTATAACATGTTGTTATATAAATGTCCTTTTCTGTTTGCAGAAATTAAACCAGGATTGCAAACACAATCTTATCAGTTTGCTGAAATAAATAGAATAGCAAACTAATCCTTTTCTATTTGCAAAATAAATCAGAATTTGTAAACATATCCGTTTATGTTTGTAGAATAAAACTAAATTACAAATATATCTGTTTATGTTTGCATAAATAAATTAAATTGAAAACATATCCATTTCTGTTTGTAAAAATAAACTAAATTACAAACATATCCGTTTCTATTTGTAGAAATAAACAGAATCGCAAACATATCCTCTATAATTATATATGTATCCAAACTGTTTAAAAATAAAATAAAAAGATTCAGTACACTTTAAATATCACTAATGGGCCTAAAACATGACTAGAAATATGGGCCTTATATCTAAAACTTAATGGACACTGCAGGTTACCATTAGTCAACTTTAAAGGATAAGGATAATTAAAGGAATTAAAATAAAATAGTTTTTAAATATTAAAAGATACATATAATATTAACGGATATAAACATATACAGATTCAGATATTAATGGATTAACGGATTCGGGTCGGATTTTAAAATGGAAACGGATTCGGATCTTAAATAAGATCTAAACGGATCTAATACCCAAATCTAAATCTGTAAGCCGTCAACTTGGATCCGTTATGAAATATTTAAACGGATACGGATTCGAGTCTTAAATAAGATCCAAATGGATCTAATTACCTAAAACCTATATCCAAAACCATTAAATAAGATTCGTTACTGATTTAAATCTCAACCCAAAATAAAACCCAAAGATGCCCATTAAATTGGATCCATAAACCTTCATTGGATCTTAAATTTAAAACATAGATTAGTAGGGGTTTAATGGGGGCTTTATGGTCATTTGGTTATCTTCAATCTCCCCCCACCTTAATCTGTGACTGTTGGGGAGAAACGTACGGGCATGAAGATTGAGTCTCCCCTGCGTAGGGCAATGAAGCCCATCATCCTGAGCTGCAATGGCACGCACGGCCAAGCTCCGGCGGACGGATCTGTGGGCCATTCACACGCACTCAGGCCGCCCAAGCACGACCTTTGCTGGGAGTTACGGATTTGCATGCGCATGGGTGCTGCATGCCCATGCACCCTGGCGCCCAGGTGCACGCACGGATCTGATCCCGGTGCTGGCCGGCATAAGCGATCAGCCTGCCCCCCCCCTCTCTTGACGGGCCTACGCACGCCAGCATACCCGTTGGGGGCTGGCCCGAGCGCACATCACCGGCCGGCCGGACCAGGACCGTCCAAAATTAAAATAAAATAACAGAGAGAACGCCGCATTTTTCTCGTCCATAATAACAGTATGGAAACAAGAAAAAAACAGTAAATCGGAATCCCAAAATTACTGACACGGATTCTGATACCACTTGTTAAGGATTTAGGAATACCTGCAGCGGAAGTCATCCCGAAATAAATGAGGAAGACGACGAGGAAGCCGATCCCTACAACCGCAGGTATTCAAGATGTGGAGATACGTATAACCCGAGCAAGATCTCCTATGGTTTCCTCTCTCTATCTCACTTGATGCGTATGGTTTCATGTAGAGTCAAAGGCTTCCTATATAGAGAGGAGGGACCAGTCCCATTTAAGTTTAAATGAATCTTACTCATTACAGGATCTTAATGGACTTCGAATGAGTTAAGCCCAATAACCGTACTAACTGGATACAGTATGATGTGTTTTGTATGGCCCAATTACTAACAAGTGAACCATTATATTAAGTTAAAACCCAACAGTATGGATAACAATAAAGTTTCTTATCCGTTTGCCTTCAAACCTATTAGAGCATCGAGCCTTCCAAACCTCCCATACAATGTGCACTAAGATTATAATAGTGAAAAAACCCGGGGAGATTCTACAGCGGAGTGTTTCAAAATATTCCACAGCCTGGCTGTGATAATATTTGAAAGATGAATTTTTGGATGGAAAACTTCATGAAAGTAGATCCAAAGAACAGAGGCCGTACGTCTCAGTTGGAGAGAATAAATGATCCACTATTTCATAGAAGGATGACAACACCATCTGGAACATCTTTAGACAATGGGAATTCCAGCTTGGCCAATCATGTCATCAGTAGGAACAACTCTAAATAAAATCTGCCATACAAAAGTCGAGACCTCTGGAGCTATATACTTTGACCATATTTTGCAATATTCATTCATTTTTTACCATTCCCTACTCCCGCACAATATTATATGCACTATAGAGATTGAAATTACCACTCTGAGAACGGACCCAAATAGCTTCATCAATGCCATCATGCACCCAATAGGTATTTTTTTAATATTTCCAAACTTTGTAGCATCCAGATGAGGCTTGATTATTATATCCCACACTGGGTGAGATTGATTCTGAACAGCTTCTTATTGCAGGGAAACTTCTGGGAGATTGCTTACATTCTGTGGTAATGTTTGTGCAATTGGCCCAAAGTCAGCCCACAAGTCGTGCTCCACTCTTCGGCAGCCACCTTGTGGAACTCCTAATCGCTCTTTGTGCTTTATTAAAAATTGATGCGGGCATCGCACAAAGGAAAGGAACAATATTAACTCTACATCGTCTCCCCGAAAGGAACTTGGCACGAGCATATTTGTACCAAACTGAACTGTGCGGCCACTTAAAACACATTCCAAACCTATTCGACAGCCAGAGACTCCTGGATGGAACTCAAAATTCTCAATCTTAGGCCTCCTTCAGTGATCTGTTTCGTGATGTTCTTCCATTGCACCCACTGTCTTCTTCTGGATCCTTCTAAACTTCGTCAGAAAAAATTAATTAGAACAGAATCTTTCAATAGCCGATATGGTAGATATGGGAAGAGAGCATGCTGAGGCTACATGAATGGCAATCGAACTTTAAAAGCACACTTTTAAGAAGGGCAATCCTGCCAGCCTGTGACAGAAACTTTGCTTGCCAGCCATCAATTTTATTAGATATTCCATCCACCTGCAGGTAGCTGAACACGCCATCTGCCAACCTTCAAGGGCACCGCCAAGTAAATCATGGAAGGCTTGTGCTGAAAACCAGTGTTTTCAGCCAAAGCATCAACCATAGACCTGTTAGCTTTTCTAGAAACCGTGAAAGAGCTTTTTGATGAATTAACTTTTTGTCCAGCAGACTCTATTGGAGTTAGCAAATTTGAATTTGAGAGTTTATTCTCTTTAGTTATTTTAATAAATATTGCGAGAGTTTGTGGGTTATATAAAGAGGAGATAGATTACAAGGAAAGTTCTCATCCGTTGTAGAATTATAGCAGTTTCAAGTGGAACTTGTAACCTTGAGTATGTTTAATAAGTAACTCTACAAGAATTTCTCTTGTATAAGGCTTATATAAAGGAGCCACTTTTATCATTCGGATCCAAGTCAAAGACAAGTCAAGCCAACTAGAAAAGAATTTATTGAAGTGTTCCCACTTCTTGTCTTGTATGAGTTGTTAAGTGTGTTGGAGAGTTTCTTCTTTTAATCCTCTTTATATTCTTTAAAAATATCCTTTAACTTTGCATAATAATAGGATACCTAGAGTCCAATTCCAAATTAGCAAATCCCAACAGACTCTTGATAAACAAAAATGAGATGCAACAGATTCCTCAAACCTCTCTTTTGTCCGTTCATGAGAAATATTAAGGTACTGTCATTAGCATATAAGATCTAGATGTGTGATTCGCAGACATCCACGTGGAACATGATAAAAGTACTGCACCTGGCCGGTAAAAAATAATTGTGATAAACAATGACTCCAAAGCCTCCTCAGCTATTATAAATAGACCTACAGCCAAAGGGTCTCCTTGACGTAACCCACAGGAAGATTTAAAGTAAGCAGCAACATTAATTCCCATTAAAAAGCATGCAAATAATGCAAGGCACAATCTTATACATGAAATTGCAGAAATTGATAGGACGCAAGTCAGCAAAAAAAAAAATTTGGGAGCCAACACTCTAGAAATAAGTGCAATAACTGAAGATTGGGCCTGATACATCAAATTTTCCACAGTATTCAGTTGCATGAAAATATGGCCAAAAGCAATATCCTTATTCCACTGTTTGAGTACAGCCTTGACACTTTCTTGCCTGAATTGGAGGGTCTCAAACCGATTTGCATGCCATCCTTATAATTATTCCATACATTCCTGACAGTATGTAAAAAACTAAGACTCATGTGCTGTCCACATCCCCTGAAAATAGAACCTAGCCGGACCCTTTTAGACCTGAGAAATTTTCGACAATAATGGATCATGATCTGACGGTCGACGAACTAGCTGATCATGAACAGCTATTGTGGGAAAGTCAATTACCCATTCATCATTATATAGGACCCTATTTAGTCGAGCCCTAATTGCTGTAAAACCTGTCTGCTTGTTCGACCAAGTAAAAGAAGCTCTAGAGAAACCTGCATCCGTCAGACCAGCTGTGGCAACAAAGGAATGGAATTCAGGCATAGATATATGAAAGGCATTTCTTCCTCCAATCTTTTCTGAAGCACGCATAATGGAATTAAAATCTCCCGCTAAAAGCCAGGGCTTTGAAATACCATCACCAAACTGCACTAAGGATTCACACAGGTTCCCTCGAATAACATAGTTGCATGAGGCATACACTACAAGAAAGTAGATCTATACTTACCACTCTTACTTATACTTCAATTATTTGTAGGTACGGATGTATATTTACCTACGTTTTTATACAAAAAACTATTCTTTTATTGTGCCGCTAATAAGGTCGTAGGTGATGTTACTTTTTTACATATCACTTTGAGAAATAGTAAGTGATAACGTAAGTTCACATGACTAAGACGTAGGAAAAATGTAACTTTTGTCTTGGGCGGCAAAGTAAAAGTCTCTGGCAGGATTTCCCCCAAATCCCGACATTCCCAAACCCACAAACCCCCAAATATCCCACCTTATTCTACCTCTTCCTCCCCCAAATCACTAGAGCCTACAACTCTCCCAAACCCCTCTCTGTTCTGTGCACAGCGAACTTGGGATCGGCGGGCCCCCTCCCTCCAGTGGCGACGAAGCTAGGATTCGGCGGGTCCCCTCTTGTTGGCGATGAACCTGGTGCTCGGTGACTCGGTGGGCTCCCTCCTGTCGGCGACGAAGCTCTCAGCCGTTCCTCTCTTGTCGGCTACGAAGCAAGTGCTCGATGCTTGGCGGACCCCCTCCTGTCTGCGAGGAAGATCTCGACGGGCCCCATTATAGACAGTAATCCCCCTATCACAGAGTAAGGGTGCATTCTCGTTGTTGCCGGCATTCATTGCCGGCTCGCCTTCCCCCCACCCCGCAGCTCCTTCATTGATCTCTGGCTAGAATTTTCAAAGTAGGGCAAGGTCTAGTGGCAGTAGCGATTGAAGTCTATTTAGTAAATAATGTAGTTTTATGGTCGTACCATAGGGAGCCGTGGATTACATTTATAAACAGACATAAACCAAAATGCAGTCCTTACAGATTATTTGAGGGTTAAAAAGTTCCAACTTTCTATCCATCTTGGGGGTAGCAGATCTTGGTATATAGTAGTCCCTTTGTCTTTTAAGTGGTGTCTGATTTTGTTTTCATGTCCATACAGTCGACGGTGATATGAAGAACTCTTTGGAAAATAGTGAATCCTCTGTTGGTCTTCTGATTTATTCATTTCTCTCATTGTATATTTGCTGGCATAAGCTTTTACTTCCAATCTTTGTGGCAGATGTCTTTCCATTCTTGGTCGTCTAATGTTACTATTACATTTTGGTGTGTAAAGCATCATGGAAATGGTTGAACCCGAGTAATTTGCCTATCCAATGTTCAGTTTCCTAATATTATTTCAACCCTTTTAATTTTCTGCCTAGTCCTGATTCTTCTTGTTGTGCCTGCTTCAATTGCTTGAAACTGCACATTGTCTGCTATTTTGCTTCAATCTTCTGATTTCTTCAATTTTTTTTTTTTTTTTTGTGTGTGGGGTTGGTGGAGTTCTTTCCGTTCTAGCATAAGTGCAGAAGCCATCTTTCCTCTATTTTGATTATGCTAGGAAGAATCCATCTATCCCCCTATTTTGTTCTGGTTGCAACATCCTAATTTTGAGTTGTCCAGGCTTTTGTCATCTACGCATTGTTCTAAGAGAGTTGTGGTTCTGAATTTTATTGGTCAGATGCCAATTTTCAATCTCTTGCATGGCCTAGTTGATAATTCTGACTTTTGACTGAACAACTGAGCAAGGCCACTTTTTGATCTCTGTGTTTGAGACCCATTGACAGATTGGCAGCCATTCATCTTCTTCTCAAACTTTTCTGAGAGAGATTTTACAAGGCCATCAAAACGGCACTTGTATGTTGGGAATCTTGAGATTGATTTTGTGATACCTTGCAACCTTCACATAGAAAAAGGTAAGGGACCATTTTATTTGGCTCCACCAGTTGGTACTCAAATCAGTGGCTATCTATTATGGTTGATCCCTCTCAATCACTAGCTAGCTGGAAAAATCCTGATGGAAATTGGAACACGAGATTATGCGGCAATACATAGGGAAAGACCTTTTAAATTTCATCTTAGCTGAGCATCTCAAATGAAGATGGAGACGTAACATATGGACACAGATCGATTCCACATATAAGCCTCAAGGAAAATAAGAATTACAACCAAGATGCACCCTTCAGGAGGCCTTAGAGTATGTATTGAACACTTGAGTTGTCTACATGGTACAGCCGAATGAAAATTGAGGAAAACTGCGCGAGAGAATTGCTCCATAAAGTAGTGAACTAAGAATTGAAAAAAACTGTGACATTCTAACTTAGTTATATAACAAGAAATTTTGTGACTATCTACTTAAGCACACAGTTGCATTTCAGTTCAATTCCCAGTTGATGGCTATCTCTATATCAATTGTCTTCTCTTCCCTTGGTTTAAATTCTTCTCATAATATGTATGGTTATGAGAATTTTATGAATAGCATTTTCTAATGTAGAGTTGACACCCATATCCCGTAAAAAAAATAAAAAAAAAATAATGATGCCCAGTTATCAGAGTCACAGAAAGAATGCAAACTACATGATAATTCTCTATGACAAAGTGCAACAAAAAGCTAACAAGATATCCACCGTGAAAGATCACAGGGTTAGATATACGTGGATTAACCAAGAAACCCATCTACATCCGTTTTTCACTCTTTTTATTTTTTACTGAAGGAGGTAAGTGAAAAAAGTCTTCTGATTGTGGTATTATTTACTGGTATTCTGTTTACTAATTTTGTGCAACTTTAAATTATCTTGCAATTTTGTCACTATAATTTATTTTGTGCTGTGATTTTTTCAATTTTGTAGGTACATCTAGATTCATTCAGGCACATAAAAGTTGAACGGCAGTGATTTATGACACATCTCTAGTTTGAATTTGTAAAACAATGAAAACTATTTTCTTCTATGTATGGTGTATATTTGGATGATCAGATGATGTGTTTATGGATGTATAGGACATCTATTTTGTACTTCAAGTTTTGTTATAAATAGAAGTACATATTTTTTATCGTTTGATGATCATAGGATGATGGACTCAATAGATACTTTATATATATTTTTCTTGTTGTGATTATAAGTTTGATCATACTTTTGTGTTGTTATGGACTCAATAGATGTTTTACATATACTATGGTTTGATGGTTTGATGATCATAGGTTGGTGGAAGTTATGGGTTGATCGAATTATTGTGCATGGCTCAATTTAATAGAATAATTATTTGGTCGAATTATAGATTTGCAATGTATATGTTATGTGGGAATTATGGATTGTATCTATGTGTACACAAGTGAACTATATGTATGGAATATTGTGATTATATGTGTACACTAGTGGAAGAATGGGACCAATTATATATTTTGTGGTGGTTTAATGATTTTCTACTGCAATTAGGTTGACATGATTTTTTTCTACGATTATAATTAGACTTGTACTTACGACACAAACAAATTATACCTACGGTAAAAAATGATGGTACTTACTATCCTTCTCTGTTAATATGGCATATACCAACCAAAATAAATATTTTTCCTACTATAAATAATGATGGTGATGTCTATTTGTTGTCTTACTTATTAGGCAATACCTACGTCAGACTTTTACTACGCGAGCGTTAATAGTAGGTAAAAACATTGAAACACCGACAACCTAGAAAGCATATGTAAACTTTTATTGACGCGACTTTTACCGACTACAACCAAGCGTAGAAAAGGTAGTAAGTATAGATTTTTACCTACTAGTTTGCGGCATGTATATGAACTTTCTTGTAGTGATAGATGAAAGATAGATAACAACTGACATCGCCTGCATTTGATATAGCAACTGTAATGAACTGAGGATGATAAGTGACCAAAGATACGTACACTTAAATAGTTCTTCCACATTACCCAAATCGTGGAATCTTCTCCATCATTACCAAGACAATGATCCATACATAGTAATCAGAGGGTGTGGATGCGTTAAAATTTGCGTGCCTTCTCGAGATATTATCTCTAGAGCGGAGATGAGATTTTGTCATTTTTCTTGAAACAGAACCCTCGTTGATAAGAGAGGTTACAATTTGCTTATAAGCACACATTTATTTTTACAACATCCGATGTGAGATTAAAACTGTTTCCAATTTTATGCCTCTATAGATGGCAAACACTTTAGGGTCAAGAAAAAGACAGTTTGGGCTCTGAAACTACAAGTATTTGAAGTTTATGTCGAAGTACATACTTTTTCAAATATCTCTAAGAACAAGCATTGCCTATACCCCTGATATTCCAAACTATGGCGGAATAATTCATTGAAACGGGGAAGAAGACTCATCTATATTACTGCAACCTTAGCTTTGGACCGGGTGATGCGCATTGGATCCAACCATTCCGCATCCCTCGATGCCATGCATGTTATCAGCAAAAATATTAGAATCAATATTATCATTTGAAAGCGAAGTACCTGGCATCTGTATTTTGCTAGTGTCAGCCTTCTCAGTGATATCATTACTTATTATATTTGTCTAGCTACACAAAGAACACAACCAATTCTTTGGAAACCTCTAGAAGAGATGGATGTCCAGGATTCACATCAAGAGTACCCGCAGACGTACAGGTCAGTTTGTAAGTGATCATCAACTACATCATCATGACGGGTTTCACCTGCATGTTCACCATGAATATCCAGATTAACATGAATCTTCGATGGAAGAAGATTACCCCCAATTCGTTATGATCCAACAAAATAACATATGTTCTTAGAACATCATCAACCTGCTCAGTCCGCACCATATCAATAACAGGCTGCACGCTTTGACAACCGATCTTCGCTGCACCATACCTTCACTATCGAGAGAAGCTAAGCATTATCGAATGCATCCTTCAACAGCTGGGAAGTAGGGTTTGCATGCAAGTTCATGTGAATAGCTGTTGTATCTATTGTAATATTGTAGTTTAGAGGGACTTACCTCTAAACATCCCTTTAAACTTTAATAAAAACAGGAGGGAGCATAGGTTTTGGCTATCCGACTTCTTTCTATCTTATTGTCAACATGGTATCAGAGCCGCCAAGGAGATCACCGCTGCCATCGTCGTTCTCGTCGTAGGCCGCCGGAGGATTGCCGTCCCGAGCCCCACGCACCCGACGCCCTGCCGCTCAGGCGGCTGTGAGCCCAGGCGCCCACGCGCCTGCGCGTCCGCGCACCCAGGCGCCCACGCGCCTACAGGCACGCAGGTGTAGGCGGCCCGCGCTCCCAAGCAACCGCGCGCAGGCACGCGCACGTACGCAGCCGTGCGCCTGAGTGTGCACGGGCCGGCGCGCCCAGGCGACCGTGCACCCGCGCGTCCATGCGCGCCCGCTTGCGCACGGGCCCACGCGCCCCGGTGCCTCGCTGCCCAGACGGCCACCCACGCTTGGCCCCGCGCTCGGCCAGGCACCCACGCCTACATGCGTCTGCGCCTGCAAGTCTTGCGCTCACGCCTGTAGGCCGCCGCCCGTACCCATGCACCGTAGCTTTACGTATCGCGTCTTGCCCCGGTTCACGCTGGCTCAGTTCCGCCGCAGCGTCGGTATGGTTGGTCTTCTTCCTTCGATGTCGTGATTATTTGTATGCATGGGACGTAGATATTTGGATCTGGTGAATTGGTGATGGTGTATTTGTTGACACTTGCGACATAGCAGTGTCATGCGGCATCTTTTGTGGAAATATTTTTTAGAGTCTGTCTGAGTAGAGATGGCTGATCTAGTTACGATGCAAGACTGACTATGAAGGTTTGATTGGACGTCTGATTTCAGCACAGATCTCTACAGTGCAGTCTGTCATTGCGACATGTACTTCTGTTAGGGAGACATCATTCATTAATTCCATGCAGGTGGCAGTCAAACTTGATGGCCCAGCAACATATATGACATGGACCAGTAGTACCCGTCTGCTTGTGCAGGGACGGGGTTTGGAGGGGTACTTAACTGGTGTGGCTAAGAAGCCTACTTGTGGTGAGTCTACTATGACTAAATGGGAGACGGAGAATTCGGTCGTCCTGGCTTTCCTGTTGAATACTATGGCTCCAAATGTTGCTCAGAGCGTGCAGTTATTAGAGACTACACATGAGGTATGGGAAGCGGTAGCCCAGATGTTTTCCTAGAAGTTTAATTCTACACAGTTTTTTGAGATCCGATCTCGATTGAGAGAACTCCGCTAGGGAGAGTTATATGTGACAGAATATGCTATAGAGCTTAAGCACCTTTGGTCCGAGGCCAATCATTATCAGACTTTTTTTCCTACTTGCTCCGATGATGTTGATAGATTTCAGAAGCATCTGGATCATGAACGGGTTCAGGATTTTCTTTATGGCCTAAATTCAGAGTTTGAGTCGATTCATGTTCAGTTGTTGGCTCGAGATGGTCTTCCTACTTTGGGATAGGCGTTCTCTACTATCTTAAGTGAGGAAACTCGGCGACGCGTCTCCTCAGCTGTGAGTATTCCTGCGAAGTCGGCTCTTTCTGTGCAATCTCAGTCACAGTCATCTAAAGAGAAGGTTTGCCACCATTGCAAGAAACCTGGGCACATCAAGGCATATTGTTGGGAGTTGCATGGCCGTCCTACTCAGTCTGTTCGTGGTGGCCATCGTGGTGGTGGCCGAGCTGGTGGACGTCGCCATGGTCGTAGATCTGGACAGGCATATATGTCAGAGGAAACTAAGGATACTACATCTAACTTGTCTATAGAGGAGTATCAGACTCTTCGTTGATTAATGGAAAAGCATGAAGCATTCTCTGCCACCCAATCCTCCACAACGGTGACTCCTAGTCCACTCGAGGGGCATCTTGACTCTTCTCGTCAAGTATTCTATCCAATATTGACCATGCCTTTAGCTGTGCAGATAGAAAACCTAACTCTTGGGTGATATGTTAGTATTAGATGGTCTCAAAGCCCATCTGATACTATGTACTTATTCAAATTATTAATAAATTGTAATAATTCATTGTGTGTAATTAATTCGATCTATGTTTATCGTATCACGATGAAGTCTATGAACATGTGCAATAGTCTTCGGATTATGATGAGATCATAATTATGGGACCGAAGACTTATAAATACATGTTCTTAATTGTTCCTAGTCATAGGACGTTTGAGATAGGACATCGAACATCCGGATATACTAGTATAGGTTATTTCAGCTCATATGATGAGGGTGACTGATCCCATAAGTCACTTGTGTGGAGACACTATGCTGAAACTATAGGTGCTCATTGGTGAATGAGTTCACTGAACTGATCCGACTATGAATCGCTGGATGGTAATCACCTCACTGTTAACCAGTTCGATTCATTTGTCACGGTTGCGTGGATGATCCTTAGACCTGAGACTCTAAAGATATCTTGTTGGTAGGTTTCTGAGCTTTGACCTTGACGAACGAATCCCTAACCATGGGTTATCAATAAGTCAAGCGATCGGGTTCAGGGAAATGCCTTCGAAGGTAATTGTGTGTTCAATACGGGATCATCCGTTCTCGGTAGTTTGAGAGAGAATGTTCAGGGAATGATGCACTTAAAGTCCCTGGCCAGGGCGGACTCTGTAATTGATAAGGAGTTATCGGATTCAAATTAGCGGCATCTGATTCAAGTGAATCGACCAAATAGGGTTTAACAGTAAACCATGCCCTAGGTCAATTCATGAACATTGTACGGATGAAGGATTATATCCGCGCGCTAACCGATGATAGAAAGGTTCCAATAGAGGGTTGCGATAACCCCAGTGCCATCCAGGATCACGCGATGTTGCTTGGCATCCAACGTGATCGGCAGTCCGTCCGAATTTATTGTGGGACATTAAATTCGGCTGATTAATTGAATATAAGGATATTAATTAATTCAGTGGGTCAGTAAAGGGTTACTGGACTTAATGGGCTATTAACTGGACTGGTATTTAGGCCTAGAGGGTCACACGCAAATGGTTTTCAAGTCGATGGATAATCCGACATGATTTTGGAAAAGTCTGGGTTTTTATGAAAAACCGCAAACTGACTTATTATAAAAGAACAGATTCTACGTCTGGGGCCAGGAACCCTGACCTAGTCGTCATTCGTTCTTTCTCTCTTTCTCTCTCTTCTGGGCGTGCGGTTCCCGACTACTCCAGCTTCTGTCCGACGGGAGATTCAGAATCCCCATGTCGCGGCGGATTACGCGCAGCCAGACGGGATCTACGAACGCCGCAACGAGCGAGGAAGCGAGGACGATCCATCGTGAGGAGAACCGCGTGGATACCGCTAGAGGTCGGGCATCTGCGCGACTTGCGGCATCGCTCCGACGGAACTGGAAAACGGACGCGGATTCGAATCCGCGCAAGGTAAATTCGATTTACACTGGTTTTATTTTAACGATCGAAACGGGATAGATCCGATCCCGAATATTTTGTTCCGCTGCGTTTTAGGATCAGATCCCGACACAGCGATCCCAACAGTGGTATCAGAGCCAGGTTCCACTGTGTTTTCAACTTTTCGGTCTCTAAAATTATGGTTTTTGAATTTATTCCATGCTTAAATTTATTTTCTTGAAAGATTTAAATTCATTAGATGATTACTGCGATAAGATCGTGACTTAAATCTAAAGAAAAATATTATTTTTCGGGATTTTTCGTCGTGTTCTTCGTTGGACGAAGAACGGGGTATTTTTGATAAGGTCTGATCCATAAAGATGGATCTTAAGGGGTTTTAATCACTGTAAATCATGCCCACTGACCCTGGACGAGTTGTTGGTGGCATGGGAAGCCATGGAAGAACGGCCATGGACCTTCTTCTTCCTCTCCACGGGTTTGAGGAACCTGCAAAACAGAATTGTTTGGAGGAAAAGGGAAGGCGAATAAACGCCTTTCTGGAGCACCTCCAGGGCCACCGCCGGTCGCTGGACCTCGCCGGCGGTAAGGGCTTCGCCGGTGGCAAGGCGCGGTCCCCGGCCACCACCGGGATCGGCACCGGAGAAGACCCCAAAAGGGGGGGCGGCGCCGTCAGGTTCCCTGCTGTGCAGGGAACCCTCTGGCGGCCCGGCTGGGCAGCTAGGGTTTCCCTAGCCGCCGACCGGGCCCGGCCCAGCTGGACCCTGGCTCGCGCCAGGGGTCCGAGCCAGGGCCAGCCTAAGGCCAGACCAGGTGCTTGGCCCTGGGTCCGGCCCCCTGGCTGAGCCCTGGCTCGAGCCAGGGGCTCAGCAGGGCTGAGCCCTTTAAGGGCCCCTGTTAATTTATTTATTTATATTAAATTAATTATAAAATTGGTTTAATAATTAACTGTAAAATATGATTTTACTATTTTTATTAAATTCAATTTTTTATTGGGCCCTTATTAAGTTTTATTTTGTTAATTAATTAACAAAAGGTTGTTAATTGAATTAATTCTAAATGTTAGATTAAACCTTATGCGATCTAATCGTTAGATTAACCCCAAATTATTTGAATTGTTCAAATTGAGCATGGAATATTTATAAAGCCATTAATTTTAGATTTTATGCATATTTGATGTGTTATTAATTGCTTGTTTAAATTCGATTTATATTAAGCATGCATAAATTGATTTTCGAAAATTCTAAATTCTCCAAAATTTTGTTTGGTCCCTGGTTTTATGAAACCTGAAATTATTATTAATTTCGAAAATTTTATTTAGCCATTTGATGTGCAATTCATGTGTGGTTTGTTTAACTAAAACACATAGTGATCATGGACGAGCATTATTTGTGGATATGGAATGTGATTGTGTGGTTTATTGTTTATTAATAAATAGAGGTCTCCGAACCTCTCTCTCTCATATTCCATTGTACTTATACCTTCCTCCTCGATGTAATCGCCATAAGGCTTCCTCATTTAAATTATCATGTAATTGAGAATTATGATGTAATTTGATCGAGGCGGGTGTGCGCGGAGCGAGGATGATCCACAACTGCCAACCAGATGAAAATGAAGGAGTTCATTGAATCCATGGGTTTGTAGACTCATGATATAAGTTGTTATATTGTGTATGTGTGTGCGTTTGACTGTCTGGCTCAAGTCAAACCGCAGTGCCGTCCATGACCACACTAATGACACGTATGTGATGCGTGTGCTTTATATTTGCTAGGTTATTAGTATTTATAATATATTCGATATATTTAACACTATCACCTAGGATGAGACCAAACAAAATAAGTAAAACCTTCGTAACAAATTCTAAGCCGAAGCGCGAGTCATTGAGAATGCACCGCGTGCCTCTCCATCAATATGATTAATAAAACTTAATTCAGTGGTGGCAGATACTATGTGTTTACCCGAGGTTTGCCATCGTTTGTTGAGAGGACTGTTGATCATGGCATTAGATGCCTTTGGATAAAAGTAGAGGAACGATATAGTCATCCATATGTTTACCTGGGAACTATATTTCTACTCTACTTTATCACGTATTGATGGTAATGCTTAGACCGGAGATAATGGTCTACTGTGTTTACCCGGGACCATTAATAACCTTGGAGCCGAAATATGATCGGATATTGCAAGGAGTTACAATTATCATGAGATGATTGCTCTGAGATAGCGGTGTGATACTACGTGTTTACCCGAGGTCATACTGTGATGCTTGGAGATTCTGATCCCCACTAGGAGACAGTCGGCGTCTCCCGTTTTGTATATCTGAAGGTTATATAGTCCGTCGAAAATTAGTGGGAGTAAAACTAGATAATAAAAGACCATATCTTGTTTTAGTTAATCTGAATATCTACTAATTATCAATTGATTATCTCCTGTAGGCAAGAATGTCGCACCATAACCCGTTGCGAGGCATACTTGATGCCAACCGTTTGACAGGCACCAATTACTCAGACTGGCTCAGAAACCTGAAGATAGTCCTCATGTCTGAGCAGATTGCCTACGTCTTGGATAATGAACCTCCTGCTGAACCAGCATTGGATGCTCTAGAGGAGGAAATGATAGCGTATGAAAAATGGAAGGAAGATTCCACTATGGCCCAATGCTACATGTTAGCCTCTATGAGCAATGAGTTGCAGAGGCAACATGAAGAGATGGATGCTAGATCCATCATGTTCCATTTGAATGAGCTATTTGGTGAGCAGAGCAGAATCGAACGATATGAGATATCGAAGAATATGTTCAAGGCTCAGATGGCAGAGGGAACTTCAGTACAGAATCACGTGTTGAAGATGATTGAGTGGGTGGAGAGGCTGGATGCTCTTGGGATTACACTTCCCAAGGAGATGTACAAAGACCTCGTGTTGTCTTCACTGCCACCGTCATATGCTCAGTTCATCGTTAATTTTAACATGAACAAGATCCAGGCCACCTTAGCTGAACTGCTGAACATGTTAAAGACTGCTGAGGGGAACCTTTTGAAGGATAAACCCCAAGTCCTAATGGTTGGTAAGACCAACAAAAAGAGACTTACAGTCCAAGCTTTTCGAAAGCATAAGAACAAGGTTCAGAGAAAGGCAAAGGTTACCAAGAAAGACAAATGTAAAAGTGCTGAGAAAGGTGATTGCTTCTACTGTCACCAGAAGGGGCATTGGAAGAGGAATTGCAAAGAATACCTCAAGGATAAGGCTCAAAGAACTGTGAAGCAGCAGGAAACTTTAGGTATCTATATGATAGATGTAAAATTGTCAATAAGAGATTGTACATCATGGGTATTAGATACTGGATGTGTATCTCATATCTGCAATTCTGTGTAGGCACTGACAAGAAGGCGTAAGCTGAGGACTGGCAAGGTGGAGCTGAGACTAGGTAACGGCGCAAGAGTTGCGGCGATCGCTGTGGGGACAGTGAAGCTCAAGCTACCATCTGAAGACATATTTTTATTAGATGAATGTTATTATGTACCTAACATAATAAGGAACATCATTTCTATTTCATGTTTAGATAGAATTGGATACAATTTACATTTTGGGAACAATAGTTGTTCAATTTATTTCAGAAATAAATTAATAGCTTCTGTTATTTTATCCAATGGTTTGTATCTATTGAATGTGTCTCATGATAATTTACACATCGATTCTTCACTTAAAAGAAGTAAGTATGAAATGAACAAAGCCTACTTGTGGCATTGTAGGCTTGGACACATTGGTGAAAATAGACTACAAAGGATGCATAAAGATAGATAGTTTGATCCATTTGATTATGAATCATATGCAACCTGTGAGTCATGTTTAATGGGTAAAATGGCTAAGTCTCCATTTAGTGGAATTGGATAACGAGCCAAAGACATATTATAACTCATACATTCAGATGTATGTGGTCCTATGTCAACCCAAGCCATTGGTGGTTTCTCATACTTCATTACATTCACTGATGATTACCCAAGGTTTGGATATGTATACTTATTGAAGTATAAATCTGAAGCCTTTGAGAAATTCAGAGAATTTAAGAATGAAGTAGAAAAACAAAAAGGAAAAAGTATAAAAACCATCCGATCTAATTGAGGTGGTGAATACTTGAGTACTGAGTTCATTAAATACTTAAAGGATAATGGTATCCTTTCTCAGCTTACACCTCCTTATACACCTCAGATAAATGGTGTATCAGAAAGGAGAAATCACACATTAATGGAAATGGTGCGATCCATGATGAGCATGTCCAAATTACAAGTGTCTTTATGGGGATATGCACTTAGCTCGGCTATGTATATCCTGAACAAGGTACCCATCAAATCTGTTGAGACCACTCCATATGAGATATAGAATGGAAGGAAACCAGACCTTAAACATGTTAAAGTCTGGGGATGTCCTGCTCATGTTAAAAGACATGATGCAGATAAGCTGGAATCCAGAACTGACAAATGCAGATTTGTGGGATATCCAAAGGAAACTTATGGATATTACTTTTATCATCCTGGCGAACAAAAGGTGTTTGTGGCCAGGAGAGCTGTCTTTCTGGAAGAAGATTATATTCTCCAGAAGGACAGTGGGAGTAAATTAACACTGGAAGAAATTCTAGACCCACAAACTGACAATAGTTCATCAGATGAACCGTCAGTTTCTGAACCTATTCAAAATGATACACAGGAACCTCGTAGGTCTGAAAGGGTACCTAAACCACCAGAAAGATATGTGGGACATATTAATTTGGATGGTTCAAGGATACTCTATAATGAGGATGATGATCCCAAGACTTACCAGGAGGCCATTGAAAGTCTAGAGGCCGAGAAATGGCGGGAAGCCATGAATTCTGAAATACAGTCCATATACATCAACCAAGTTTGGAACTTAGTAGATTTACCCGATGGTATAGTACCTATCGGCTGCAAATGGATTTTTAAAAGAAAGATCGGTGCAGATGGACGTATTGAGACTTATAAAGCAAGATTAGTGACGAAAGGCTATTGTCAAAGACAAGGTGTTGACTATGACGAAACCTTCTCACCCGTTGCTATGATTAAGTCTATCAGAATTCTTCTCGCCATTGATGCCTACCATGATTATGAAATTTGGCAGATGGATGTGAAGACTGCCTTCCTCAATAGAAACCTTGAGGAGGAGGTGTATATGATACAACCAGAAGGATTCACATCTAAAGAATCTCCGGACATGGTATGCAAGTTGCAGAGGTCCATTTATGGACTGAAGCAAGCATCCCAAAGCTGGAATATAAGATTTGATGAGGCGATCAAATCTTATGGCTTCATTAAGAATGAAGATGAGCCCTGTGTATACAAAAAAAACAGTGGGAGCGCAATCACATTTCTAGTTCTTTATGTTGACGACATCCTACTCATTGGGAATGATGTAGGAATGATGTCATCAGTAAACATATGGCTGTCAAAGAACTTCTCCATGAAGGATTTGGGAGAAGCATCTTACGTATTAGGAATATGGATCTATAGAGATAGATCAAAGAAGATGCTAGCTTTAACCCAATCCATGTACATAGAAACCATTGTCAAAAGGTTTGGCATGGAAAATTCCAAGAGAGGTCTCATACCGATGAGACATGGAATTTCACTTTCTAAAGGTCAGTCTCCAAAGACACCTGAAGAGAGGGCAGTGATGGATAAAGTCCCCTATGCTTCTGCTATAGGGTCCATCATGTATGCCATGCTATGTACCAGACCTGATGTAGCATATGCTCTAAGTGTTATGCGCAGACATCAAGCAGATCCAGGTGATGAACACTGGAAGGCTGTGAAATACATCCTTAAGTACTTAAGAAGGACTAAGGATCTATTTCTAGTCTATGGAGGAGGAGACTTAAAGCTGAAAGGATACACTGACTCGAGTTTTCAATCTGATCCTGACGACAGCAAGTCAACATCAGGTTTTATTTTCACACTCAACGGGGGAGCAGTGAGCTGGAAAAGTTCCAAACAAGAAACCACCGCTGATTCGACAACGGAAGCCGAGCATATTGCTGCTGCTGAAGCCGCCAAGGAAGCTGTATGGATAAAGAAATTCATCGGCGATCTTGGTGTGGTGGAAAGCATATCTGGTCCCGTCCCACTGCTGTGTGACAACAATGGGACAATTGCTCAAACGAAAGAGCTAAGGTCTCATCAGAAGTCGAAGCACATTCTGTGGCGCTTTCATTTGATCAGAGAAATTATAGCTCGAGGAGATGTCGTGGTGAAAAGAGTTCCCTCAGCCGACAACATAGCATATCCACTTACAAAGCCTTTGTCTCAAAATATTTTTGAGCGTCACTTAGAGAATATGGGTATTATGTATAAAAGTGATTGGCTTTACTCCAAGTGGGAGATTGTTAGTATTAAATGGTCTCAAAGCCAATCCGATACTATGTACTTATTTAGATTATTAATAAATGGCAATAATTCATTGTGTGTAATTAATTCGATATGTGTTTATCGTATCACGATGAAGTCCATGAACATGTGCAATAATCTTCGGATTATGATGAGATTATAATTACCGGACGGAAGACTTATAAACACATGTTCTTAATTGTTCCTAGTCATAGGATGTTTGAGATAGGACATCGAACATCCGGATAGACTAGTATAGGTTACTTCAGCTCATATGATGAGGGTGACTGATCCCATAACTCACTTGTGTGGAGAATGATCACTTAAACACACATATTCTTAATCATTCCTAGTTGGAGGATATATGAGAAGGACATCGGATATCCGGTTAGACTAGTACGGATTACTCCTGCTCATGCAATGAGGGTGACTGATCTCATAGTCACTTGTGTGGAGACACTAATGCGAATCTGTAGGTGCTCATTGGAGAAGGAGTTCACTGAACTGATCCGACTGAATCGCTGGATGGTATTGTACCTCACTGTCAACCAGCTTGATTCTATTGTCACAGTTGCGTGGATGGTCATCGGACCTGAGACACCAAGGACACCTTGTCGGTGGACTTATGTGCTTTGACCTTGGTTTATGAATCTCTAACCACGGGATTCTAAACAGCCAAGGATCAGGTATAGTGGAATACCGTCGAAGGGAATTGTGTGTCAATAAGGAATCATTCGCTCTTGGTACGATGAGAGAGAATGCTCTAGGAAGGATGCGCGAAAGTCCCTGGCCAGGGCGGACGATAATATCGGGAAAGAGTTTTCCGATATTCATCAGCGGCATCCAATCCAAGTGAATCGACCGGTTAGGGTTTGACAGCACGCCATATCCTGGGTTGACTCGAGAGCATTGTACAAATGAAGGATTATATCCACGCAGTAACTGTCGGCGAAAAGGTTCCAAGAGTGGGTTACTTAACCTCGATACCTTCCAGGTTCACGCGGTGTTGCTTAGCACCCAATGTGATCGGAGGTCCGGTCAAATTCGATGTGCGACATCAATTTGATTGATTAATTAATTAATAAAGAGTTATTAATTGATTAATAAAGACAATAAGCAGTTACTGGACTTATTAGGCTATTAACCGGACTGGTAATTGGGCCTAGAGGGTCACACGCAAATGATTCTCAAGGCGATGGATAAATAAGTGAGTTTTATATAAACCGGGAGTTTTTATGAAAAATTGCGCAGTTAATATAAAATGTAGCGAACGGGCTGAGCAGGCCAAGCTGTTGCTAACCCTAGCTGCCCCCTCCTCTGTTTCTCTCTCTCTCTCTAGCGCCCCAGGCCAGATCCGGATCCCCAGATTTACTCCACCACTTCTTGGAGTCCCGTTGGACGGGAAATCGTTCGCGCGTTGCGGCGATCGTTGCGGCGACCGGCAAAGGTTTCATGGCTACGAAGAACGAGGAACATGAGGATATCTGTCGTAAGGAAGACCGTGTGGACTCCGCTAGAGGCTGGGCGCTTGCGCGGCTTGCGGTGTCGCACCGACGGAACCAAACGGTTGCTAATTCAAATCCGCACACGGTAAGGTCCGATTATCCGATAATCCGATTTTTAGATTTTTCGAAATGGGAACGGATCTCCGATTTATTCTTATTTACGCTGCGCAGGATCTGAGGACGAAGAAATTTGTGGATGGACTTCGGCATGGTTTGAGGGAGTTTGTGGCGGCCCATTGTTGTGAAGATTTGGCGTCAGCAGTTCAGCGCGCGGCAGCAGTGGAGATGCAGTTCCAACACACGGCGAGGGAATCGGAGCATTCAGCACGAGAGAAGCAGCCTAGCAGGGATAGATCAGCGGCCTTCTCGGCAGGCGGTTCGAGTTCGTTCGAGGTCGAGTTTCAAGAGGCACCTTATGAGGAAGAGGATGGTTCGGTTCAGCAGATGGAGACAGAGGACGGCTGGCAGCAGGAGGCGAGGCGGGACACTACGGATCGTTGTCCCCGTTGTGGCAGATTTCATGGCAACATGATATGTCCCTTGATCACTGGTAGTTGTTTTGCCTGTGGTAGGAAGGGACATCTCGCGAGGAACTGTCCCTAGAAGAACAAGGCAGGTCAGGGACCGAGCAGTGAGTAGGTGTTCGAGGCGTGATTGGAGTCGCGTCTCTTTGTGGAAATTCTAGAGGTTGTGCTAGATGAGCACTTTTATCTTGTCTTGTTTAGAGATGGTTGTGGTCTCGTGTGGCACTTGTATGTATTCGGGATGGTGGAGAAATCGGTTTTGTAATTTGTGCCTTGTTAATGTATGGTTGTTTCAATCTATCAGCTCTTGTCAGAATTGAGAATCTTGGTTAGCTTGGCATGATGTGTTGGAACCCTGTGTGGGTGATTGGGGAGATTGATTGTTGTTATTGGTGTTTGTCGGCATGTGTGGGTTAGCCGAGTTGAGCTTTGAGCGGTTGCAAATTTCGAGGACGAAATTCTTTTAAGGGGGGGAGATTGTAAGGACTGAGGTTTCGGGTTCTGTATTCGGGCCCGGTTCGGGTCGGATCCCTTGGTTTGGACCCTGTGGGGGGTCTTGAGATTGCTGACTGAATGGCGTCAGCACTGCTCGACGCCTTTCAAAAGGCGTCAGGTTGTGTGGACGCCATTTAGGGTCTATTGGTTGTTGCGCCACGTGGCCGGGTTTCGGACCACGAGAGTACGGCCCCTATCAGATTTGTCTGAACGGCGTCCAGCTCGGTCGACGCGTTTCAGACTGCGACGCCTGCGGTGTCAGGGTACGGCGCCAGAGCATTGTCAGTACGGCCTGTCTTGTCGTCTGAACGGCGTCCGCGATGGGCGACGCGTTTCAGAGCGGTGTCAGTACGGCCGTCCTGTCAGACTGATTGGCGTCTGCCTCGATCGACGCGTTTTAGCGGAATTCTGGTTGACCCCGCGAGCCTCCCCTTCTTTCCCTCATTCTCACCTTCACTCTCTCTCTCCTCACCCTCTCCGCCGTCTCCGATGCTCTTCCTCCCCTTCCCTTCCTCTTCTTCCTCTTCCAACCACTCCATAGCCTCCTTACCTCTCACCTCTACCTCCACCACCTCCTTCGTGGCGTTCCCTTCTCCGGACGGCGGCCGACGTCCTGGCGGAGTGGAGGCGTCCTCGAGGGTACCGGCGGCGGTGTGCCGTGCGGCGGGACGGCGGCACGGAGCTTAGCGGAGTTCGAGAACCGGTAGGGGGACGAAACCTTGCATGTGTTACTCGTTTGCTTCTTGGCATGATGTGGCGTGTGTGGGGCTAGATTGAGCATGTTTAGGGGGGTTTCCTTGTGGGAATAGCGGTGTTTGTGATCGTGGATTCGTAGCATGATTATGTGGTTGAGCTCCTCTTCCTTCCCTTTTGGTTTTGGGGCTTTTCGGGGTGCCCGGGGTTCAAGGGTGAAGCCCTCGGGTTGAACCAGGAGACCTGGTTTCTTGCGCTATATAGCGTCGTACCTGGTCGACGCCTTTCCGAAAGACGTCGGGTCAGTACGACGCGTTTTAGGGCAGAAACCTCCCTGTGCGAGGTTTCCTGAGTTAGGGGTTCTGCGCTAAATGACGTCATGGATGGACGACGCCTTTCAGAAGGACGTCGGGCCATCATGACGCCATTTAGGCAGGAAATGCCCCCGTTTAAGGGTTCTGCAATCTGGATTTCTGGGTTGAATGGCGTCGGGACACCCAGACGCGTTTTAAAAGGCGACTTCAACGGTGGACGCGTTTTAAGGATATCTGGCTTTTAATAAACCTGTCTAAGGGTCTTGAATGGCGTCGACCTCGGTCGACGCGATTCAAGACAGGAATGCTTAATGCTGTTATTGCGTGCATGTTTCACGGTGGGATGGTTCTAATGCATGCTTCGGGTTGTATACTGAGACGGTGGACTTCTGCGTGAGTGGAATTACATCACCTGTGTGTGTGTGTGTGTGCTTTAACTATATACTGAGACTGAGGTTTACTGTGCGAATGGAATCATGTTATATGTGTGGTTGTGTTATGCGAATGTGGATCGGGTTAACTGTGGTTTACGTCTGTCACCATGGGCCGATGGGAGAAGGGCCATGGTGTCTGTGGAGTGGTGCTTGTTGTGTTTTACCCTTGGCTGAGACAAGCAGAACCACCTTGAGCCCGTCGGGCCGGAGTAGCCGGTGTGCTATCCGAGGGGTTGCTGTTTGGTCTCAGTGGGTCGGGGTTTCCCTTGGTTGTTGTGACAGCTTCTGGCGTGTTTCGTGCTGTGGAGCTGGTGGTGTTTCTGGTGGGAGTTGGTTTACCCTTTAGCCATTGGGCCTGATGTGACCTTTGATCAAGGTTACGAGTGGTACCTATAGCCCTTGGCCTGACGCAGCCCGGGAGAGTTGGGTTTGTGGGTAGTTCCTGTAGCTTCGGCTTGACGGGGGTTCGCCGGTCCCCAGGGCCCTCCTGAAGCGCTGAGGCCTAGCGTGGAGGCAATCCGGTGGTAGGACAGTAGTCTAGACTGCTTGTGTGCACACGTAGCTGGCAGTTGCGGTACACTGAGTCCAGCTAGTCCTAGTTTGACTCACTGCCTCACCCTACAGTGCCCCGGAACATTGTAGGGGTGGACAGGCGTGAGTAGTGGTGGTAGTGTTGGGAGGCGACGTTCGACTTCGGTCGACAGTGTGGTTTAGTCGCTTCGTGGACTTTGACTGTGAGTCGTGACTCTGTGTTGGGTTCTTAGGGTTACTTAGAATGGTTCTTGTTACACTGCTTACCGTGCGTTTCATATCAGAGTTGGGTGCTGTGTTTACTGCTTTACTTAATTGCCATATATCCCTGTTGTTGCACTTGTGGGTGTGTGAGTGGGAGGCAGGGGATCGGATGATCCCTACTGAGCCATTTCTGGTGTGGCTCACTCCCTGTGGTTTCAGGTGCGGACCTCGAGGCGAGCGGAAGCGTGGTGACTTCTTGGTGTGCGGACCAGCAGCTGTCTTAGTCCCGGGGTATGCCCCGATGTTGTTGTACTTTCCTTCTGCCTGTACATATTTAATTCGTTGGACATGTAATTATTGTTGGACTGTATACGGACATTGATATTTCCCTTTCTACGCACTCGTTTACCTTTGTAGTCCGTGCGATTGTTATATTTAGCCTTGTTTAGCACTTACTCCTCCAGACGTGTTGCGTGAGATCCGTGTGTGAACCCGCAGTTAATGGGCCGACATCCATTTAGTGACCGGGTCTTCGGTCATAGGATGGCGGGTCGTTACAGTCAGAGTACGGCCCAGTCTTGTTATCTGAATGATGGTGGACTTGGACGACGCATTTTCCCCCGCTTCTGTTTGACCCCGCGAACCCTCCCTCCTTTCCCTCATTCTCTCCTTTCTCTTCTCTCTCCTCTCTTCCCTCCGACCTCCAGCAAATCCCTTCCCCCTCTCCTTGCTTTCCTCCCTCCATTCCTCCTCTCCCTCCACTCCATTAACCTCCTAACTTCCTCCACTACCACCACCACTTCCTTTGCGGCGCATTTCTCTCCGGACGGCGGCCGACATCCTAGTAGAGTAACGGCGTCCATGGCAGTACCAGCAGCGGCGTGTGGCAAGGCTGGTTGGCGGCTGGGAGCTAGGAGGAGTTCGAGTAACCTGTAGGGTGACGATTCCCATTGTATTTCGTTTAAAAATCATGTTTTTCACGCTTGAAGCATGTTTAGGGGTTTATCTTGAGGTGAAAATACTAATTGCATGTAATGAGAATGTGGGTGTTTTAATGGGTATTTAGGTTCTTCTCCTCCTTCTCCACTTTTTTAGCGTTTTTACACGATTTGAGGGAGGAAATCCTGTAAGGAATCGCCATGAACGCAACGGAAATAAAAACGATTCCATTGTATCGGTTGCTGGGGTCGTAAAACGGACATTAAAATCTAAACGGGAAGAACAGTTCTTCACCTTTGCGGGGTTTCGAATCTCCCGTGGATGATGCCGACTCGGTAATCGCGCACGCGCACGATCTCTAGAGGTATCCACACGAGTTCCCGCAGCAGACGCGATTTCCTCCTCGACTTGAGTGCTCCGACCAAATCTCAAATCCACCATGCGCGGAAAGAGACAGATCCACTCCAAGAGAGAGAGAAGGAGAGAGAGAGAGGAGAGAGAGAATCTGGGGAGTAAAATTCGTCCAACTAACTTTTTACCACTCCCCCTTGGCCCTCCTTATATAGAAATAAGGATAAGCACAACAGTTAATCCTCATGATTATCCAAAAGTTTGGCCTTGGATAATTCTCCATTAAATCTTCATGTTTATCCTGCAGCTTTTCACAAAAACCCAGATAAGCATGAAATTTAACATCTATCACCGTCTGACGAGAACTCTTATGTGTGTGACCCTCTAGGCCCATATATCAGTCCGGTTGCAGGCCCATTAAACTTAGAACTGTTTCTTGAGTTTAATATTTATTAATTAACATTTAAACATCATATGCTAAATGATTAATTTAATAAACAAATGAATTATCATCTGATGATCAAATCACTTGGCCTTCTGATCATGAACAGCACCAAACACTACCTAATGATCCCAGAAGATAAGGGATATTGTTCCCTTCAATTGAACCTTTCCGTCTGCAGATGCCGCACAGATATAATCCTTCACTCATGCAATGTCCCGATAACGCAAGGGTATGGTTTTATAGTCAAACCCTCTATCGCATTATCCAGATGAATTCCAGTACACAGTTAATATCTAGAAAGACATCTCTTTCATTTGACCATGGCCATGGATTTCTGTGTACACATCCATAGGACATTCTCTCTCCAATCTTATACCAAGAGTGAGTGATCCCTTGTTGTTCACTCAATTACCTTCGCAAGCTTTCCACTGTATCTGAAAGATCGATTATGATGGACTTAATGGTTAAAGTCCACGAGTCAGAGAATCAAGATACAATGGTCCACAAACAAGGTATCATTGGTGACTCAGGTCAAAGGACCAACTGTGCTACTGCAACGATTGAATTCCCTGGTTGACTAATAGGTATAATTACCATCCAGGAATTCTTATTTGGGTCTGTTCAGTGAACTCATTCTCTAATGAGCACCCACTTGTTTGTCTTAGTGTCACCACACGAGTGAATGTGAGATCATTCACCCTCATCATATGAGCAGACATAACTTGTGTCGATCTTATCGGATATTTAATGTCCATCTCAAATATCCTATGATCGAGAACTGTTTAACACAATTGACTGAGGATATTGATCTCACTATCATGATCTCATCATGATTCAATATCCCATACATTTGTCTATGGACCTTCATTACGATAGTTAATTGCGAGAACTATTAAATGAAGAAATGATTGCCTTTATTAATAATCTGAACTAGAATGTACAATGATTGGCTTTGAGGCCACCCAATTCTAACATTCTCCCACTTGGACTATAGCCAATCACCCATGTGTCTAAGTCCCATAGACTTAAGGTGACGTTCTAAATTGTTTTGAGACAATGGCTTAGTCAAGGGATCTGCTACATTATCTTCAGATGAGACTTTCTCAACTACTATATCTCCTCGGGCGATGATTTCACGAATCAGATGAAATCGTCTCAGAATGTGCTTTGACTTCTGATGTGATCTTGGCTCCTTCGCTTGAGCTATTGCCCCATTGTTGTCACACAATAATGGAACAGGATCTGATATGCTTGGAACGACTCTAAGCGCCGAGATGAACTTCTTCATCCAAACCGCCTCCTTGGCCGCTTCAGCTGCAGCAATGTATTCTGCTTCGGTCGTCGAATCTGCAGTTGTTTCCTGTTTGGAACTCTTCCAACTTACTGCACCTCCATTTAACATGAACACAAATCCAGACATGGATTTGCTGTCATCCATATCCGACTGGAAACTCGAGTCAGTAAATTCTCGAAGTTCCAAGTCGTTTCCTCCATAAACGAGAAATAGATCCTTAGTCCTTCTCAAGTATTTAAGGATACATTTCACCGTCTTCCAGTGTTCCTCACCTGGATCAGCCTGATATCTACTAGTGACACTTAGTGGGTGTGCCACATCAAGCCTAGTACATAGCATTGCATACATGATAGATCCTATTGCCGAGGCATAAGGAACTCTATCCATGTATGCTCTCTCTTCCGGTGTCTTGGGAGATATTTCTTTAGAGAGATAAATTCCATGCCTCATAGGAACGAGGCCTCTCTTGGAATTTTCCATGCCAAACCTTTTGACTATGGTATATATGTACATAGATTGGGACAAGCCAAGCATCCTTTTGGACCTATCTCTATAGATCCTTATTTCCAGAATATAGGATGCTTCTCCCAAATCTTTCATGGAGAAGTTTTTGGATAACCAAGCCTTTACCGATGATAACATTCCTACATCATTCCCAATGAGTAGAATGTCATCAACGTAAAGTACTAAAAATGTAACTGCGCTCCCACTAACCTTTTTGTATACACAAGGTTCATCTTCATTTTTAATGAAGTCATAAGATTTGATTGCTTCATCAAATCTTAAGTTCCAAGTTCGGGATGCCTGCTTTAATCCATAGATGGATCTTTACAACTTGCATACCTTGCTTGAATGCTCTTTGGAAGTGAATCATTCAGGTTGTATCATATACACCTCTTCTTGAAGGTTCCCGTTAAGGAATGCTGTTTTCACATCCATTTGCCATATTTCATAATCATGTAATGCAGCGATAGCAAGAAGTATTCTGATTGACTTAATCATAGCAACTAGAGAAAAGGTTTCGTCATAGTCAATGCCTTGCCTTTGACGATATCCTTTTGGTACCAGCCTTGCCTTGTATGTGTCAATCTGTCCATCTGCCCCGATCTTTCTTTTAAAGATCCATTTACTGCCAATAGGTACCATACCTTCTGGCAGATCAACCAAGTTCCAAAGTTGGTTGTCATACATGGACTGAATTTCAGAATCCATTGTTTCTTGCCATTTTCCTGATTCATGACTATTTATGGCTTCTAGGTAGGTTTGAGGATCATCATCCTCATTTAAGTGCACTTTTGGTTTGCCTTCATCGATATGTCCAACATATCTTTCAAGCTGCTTAGGCACTCTACCTGATCTGCGAACCTTTTGTGTATCATCTTGAACAAGTTCTTGAGTCAATGGTTCAGTAGATGAACCAGTGTTGATTTGTGAGTCTAGAATTTCTTCCAGTTCTATCTTGCTCCCACTGTCTTCTTTTGCAAGATATTCTTTCTCTAAAAAGACAGCTCTTTTTGCAACAAACACCCTTTGATTGCTGGGCTGATAGAAGTAATATCCAAAACTCTCTTTTGGATATCCCACAAATCTACATTTCTCTGTCCTGGAATACAGTTTGTCTGGATCATGTCTTTTGACATGCGCAGGACAACCCCAGACTCTAACATGCTTAAAGTCTGGTTTCTTTCCTTTCCATATCTCATATGGAGTGGAATGTACTGACTTACTGGGAACTTTGTTCAACAGATATGCAGCAGTCAACAGTGCATATCCCCATAAAGAGATTGAAAGTTTGATATAACTCATCATGGATCGTACCATATCTAATAGAGTACGATTTCTCCTTTCCGATACACCATTTAACTGAGGTGTATAGGGAGGAGTCCACTGAGACAAAATACCATTATCCTTAAGATATTCTGTGAATTCTGTACTTAGGTATTCACCCCCTCGATCTGATCGAAGAGTTTTAATACTCTTTCCAGTCTGGTTCTCAACTTCGTTTTTAAACTCTTTAAATTTCTCAAAGACTTCTGACTTATATTTCATTAAATATATGTAGCCATATCTTGAGAAATCATCTGTAAATGAAACAAAGTATGAGTAACCACCCATAGCATAAGTAGACATTGGACCACATACATCACTATGTATTAGTTCCAATAAGTCCTTAGCTCTTTCTCCATGTCCTGAGAATGGAGCTTTGGCCATCTTTCCCATGAGACAAGCTTCACAGGTTGCAAATGATTCATAATCAAATGGATCAAGATATCCATTCTTTTGCAACCTTATGATCCTGTTCTCATTTATATGACCTAGCCTACAATGCCATAGGTACGAATTATTCACATCCTTATCTAAGTGTTCAAGAGAATTATTTACCAGACAAACATCATATGAAATATCAAGTAAATATAATCCATTCAATAAATACCCGGAAGCAAACAATTTGTCTCCTTGATAAATTGAACAACCTTTATTCTCTAGCTTCATAGAATATCCTTGTCTATCTAAACATGAAATAGATATGATATTCCTAATAATGGTTGGAACATAATAACAATCTATCAGTTCCAAAGAGTCTCCTGACGGCATCTGAAGTCTTGCTGTCCCCACAGCTAACGCAACAACTTTTGCTCCATTCCCGAGCCTCAGATCCACGTCTCCGCGGTTCAATCTTCTTTTACTTGTTAACACTTGCAAGTTATTGCAGATATGAGAAACACATCCAGTATCTAATACCCAGGATGTTGATTATGTTAGGATTTCTCGGTTTCTCCGGATCGCTCACGCAGCGGAAAAACAAAATATTTACAGCGATCCGTTCCCGTTTCGAAAACTAAAATACGATAATCGGATTATCGAAGTTCTCACCGTGTGCGGATTCGAATCCGCAGCCGTTCGGTTCCGTCGGTGTGACACCGCAAGCCGCGCAAGCGCCCGGCCTCTAGCGAAGTCCACGCGATCCTCCCCGCGATGGATATCCTCGAGTTCCTCGTTCTTAGCAGCCCGCGAAGCCTCCGCTGGTGGCCGCAATGATCGCCGCAGTGCGCGGACGATTTCCCATCGAACGGGATTCGGAGAAGCGGCGGAGCAGATCTGGATCTGCCTGGACTCCAGAGGAAGACAGAAACTGAGGAGGGGCGGCTAGGGTTAGCAACAACTTGGCCTGCTCAGCCCGTTCGCTATGTTTTATACTAACCATGCGGTTTTTCACAAAAACCCCCGGTTTGTATAAACTTATTTATCCATCACCTTGAGAATCATTTGCGTGTGACCCTCTAGGCCCAAGTACCAGTCCAGTTAATGGCCCAACAAGCCCAGTGACTCCTCACTGGCTTTATTAATTAATTAATAACCCATTATTAATCAATTAATCAATCGAATTGATGTCTCACATCGAATTCGACCGGGCCTCCGATCATGTTAGGTGCCAAGCAACACCGCGTGAACCCGGAAGGTATTTGGGGTTAAGTAACCCACTCTTGGAACCTTTCCGTCGACAGTTACCGCGTGGATATAATCCTTCATTCGTACAATGCTCTCGAGTCAACTCAGGGTATGGCGAGCTGTCAAACCCTAACCGGTCGACTCACTTGGATTTGATGCCGCTGATGAATATCAGAAAACTCCTTTTCCGATATTATCGTCCGCCCTGGCCAGGGACTTCCACACATCCTTTCTAGAGCATTCTCTCTCTAAGTACTGAGAGCGAGTGATTCCTTATTGACACACAATTCCCTTCGACGGTATTCCGCTGCACCCAATCCTTGGCGTATTAGAATCCCGTAGCTAGAGATTCGTAGACCAAGGTCAAAGTACAGAAGTCCACCGCCAAGGTGTCCTTGGTGTCTCAGGTCCGAGGACCATCCACGCAACTGCGACAATAGAATCAAGCTGGTTGACAGTGAGGTACAATACCATCCAGCGATTTAGTCGGATCAGTTCAGTGAACTCATTCTCCAATGAGCACCTACAGATTCGCCTTAGTGTCTCCACACAAGTGACTTATGAGACCAGTCACCCTCATCATATGAGCAGGAGTAATCTGTACTAGTCTAACCGGATATCCGATGTCCTTCTCGGATATCCTCCGACTAGGAACAATTAAGAATATGTGTGTTTAAGTGATCAGTCTCATTAGTATGATCTCATCATAATCTGATCACCATAGCACATATTCACGGACTTCATTATGAAACGATAATTAACGCGATTTACACATAATGAATATTATGCCATTTTATTAATAATGAACGAGATTTACATTGTTAGATTGGCTTGTAAGCCACCTAAACTAACAATCTCCCACTTGGACTAAAGCCAATCACCTTTATACAATAAGCCCATAGACTCTAGGTGACGCTCAAACACAATTTGAGCCAACGGCTTTGTCAGTGGATCTGCTACATTGTCGACGGATGGAACTCTTTCCACTACTACATCTCCTTTGGATATGATCTCTCTGATCAGATGAAAGCGCCTCAGAATATGCTTCGATTTCTGATGAGATCGCGGCTCTTTCGCTTGCGCAATGGCTCCATTGTTGTCGCACAATAGTGGAACAGGCTCAGAGATGCTGGGAACTATCCCGAGGTCGGTGATTAATTTCTTCAACCACACTGCTTCTTTGGCGGCTTCAGCTACAGTGATGTACTCAGCTTCAGTCGTCGAATCTGCAGTGGTTACTTGCGTGGAACTTTTCCAGCACACTGCACCTCCATTCAAAGTAAACATGAATCCAGATGTAGACTTGCTATCATATGGATATGACTGGAAACTCGATTCAGTAAAGCCTCGCAGTTTCAAGTCACCTCCTCCATAGACAATAAACATATCCTTAGTTCTTCTCAAGTACTTAAGGATATATTTCACTGCCTTCCAGTACTCTTAGCCTGGATCAGCCTGAAATCTGCTCGTAACACTTAGAGCAAATGCAACATCAGGCCGTGTACATAGCATGGCATACATGCTAGATCCTATGACAGAAGCATATGGTATTCTATCCATGAATGCCCTCTCATTAGGAGTCTTAGGAGACTGCTCCTTTGACAGATTGATTCCATGTCTCATCGGTATGAAACCTCTCTTGGAATTTTCCATGCCAAACCTTTTGACTATGGTATCTATGTACAAGGATTGGATCATTCCAAGCATCCTCTTTGATCTATCTCTATAGATCCGTATTCCCAATACGTAGGATGCTTCTCCCAAATCCTTCATGGAGAAGTTTTTCGACAACCAGACCTTTACTGATGTCATCTACGTAAAGAACTAGAAAAGTGACTGCACTCCCACTGGTCTTCTTGTACACACAAGACTCATCTTCATTCTTAATGAAGTCATAAGACTTGACAACCTCGTCAAATCTTATGTTCCAGCTCCGGGAAGCCTGCTTCAGTCCATAAATGGATGTTTGAAGCTTGCACACTTTATCTGGAGATTCTTTGGATGTGAAACCTTCTGGTTGTATCATATACACCTCTTCCTCAAGGTTACGATTGAGGAAGGCAATCTTCACTTCCATTTGCCAGATTTCATAATCAAAATGTGTAGCAATGGCGAGTAGAATTCTGATCGACTTTACCATAGCCACTGATGAGAAAGTCTCGTCATAGTCAATTCCTTGCCTTTGACGATATCCCTTTGCCACCAACCTTGCCTTATAAGTGTCGATCCGTCTATCAACACCGATCTTTCTCTTAAAGATCCACTTGCAACCGATGTGTATAATACCCTCGGGCAAGTCCTCTAAGTTCCAAACTTGGTTGGTGTACATAGACTGGATTTCTGAGTTCATGGCTTCTCTCCATTTCCCGGCTTTTGGGCCTTCTATGGCCTCCTGGTAGGTTTTAGGATCATCATCCTCATTATATTGTACTATAGACTCACCTTCTGCGACATGTCCCACATATCGTTCGGGTGGTCTAGGTACTCTACCAGATCTACGAGGCTCATCTGTGTGTACCTGAACAGATTCAGGAACTGATATCTCATCTGATGATAATGCAGCTGTATGGGGATCTGGAACCTCTTCCAGTAACAATTTTACTCCCAGTGTCCTCCTGGAGAAGGTATTCCTCTTCCAGGAAGACAACTTTCCTGGCGACAAATACCTTTTGTTCATCAGGATGGTAAAAATAGTATCCAAAGGTTTCCTTTGGATATCCCACAAACCTGCATTTATGAGTTCGTGATTCCAGCTTGTCTGGATCATGCCTCTTTACATGAGCAGGACAACCCCAGACTTTAACATGTTTAAATTCTAGTTTCCTGCCTTTCCATATCTCATATGGAGTAGAGGCCACAGACTTGCTGGGTACTCTGTTCAGTAGGTATGCTGCTGACTCTAGAGCATACCCCCAGAGAGACACTGGTAATCCTGAAAAGCTCATCATGGATCGCACCATGTCCAACAAAGTGCGATTCCTCCTTTCTGATACACCATTCATCTGTGGTGTATAAGGAGGGGTCAGCTGAGAAAGGATACCATTATCATTTAAGAATTGTGTGAAGTTAGTACTCAAGTATTCTCCTCCTCGATCTGATCGAAGAGCTTTAATACTCTTTCCTAACTGCTTCTCCACCTCATTCTTGAACTCCTTGAACTTCTCAAATGCTTCCGACTTGTACTTCATTAAGTACACGTAGCCGAATCTTGAGAAGTCATCGGTGAACGTGATGAAGTAAGAAAAGCCACCTTTGGCTTGGGTGGACATAGGACCACATACATCCGAATGTATTAGTTCCAAAATGTCCTTGGCACGTTCTCCATGTCCACTAAATGGAGATTTTGCCATCTTTCCCATAAGGCAGGATTCGCATGTTGCAAACGATTCATAATCGAATGTTGTTAAGTAACCATGCTTGTGCAACTTTTGCAACCTGCTTTCGCCAATGTGCCCAAGTCTACAATGCCACATGTAGGCCTGGTTCACACAATTCTTGCTCTTCTTAAGAGCATTATTAATCTGAAGATTGTAATGAGAAACATCTAATAGATATAGACCGTTGACTAAAGATGTCGAAGCTATTGATTTATTACCATAATAAATCGAACAACTTCTATTCTCAATAGTCAACCTATATCCTATCTTGTCCAAACAAGATATTGATATGATGTTCTTTATTATGCTAGGAACATAATAACAATCTTCCAATAGTAAGGTGTCTCCCGACGGAAGCCTGAGGTTTGCTGTCCCAACAGCAATCGCCGCAACTTTTGCGCCGTTTCCTAGCCTCAATTCCACCTCACCTTGTCTCAGCTTGCGCTTACTTGTCAGCATCTGCACATCATGGCAGATATGAGAGGCACATCCGGTATCCAATACCCAAGATGTGGAATCTCTAACTGACAAGTTGATATCTATCATATAGATATCTGAAGCTTCACACAGCTTCACTCTTCCATGAGCTTTATCATCAAGGAACTCCTTGCAGTTCCTCTTCCAGTGACCATACTGCTTATAGTAGAAGCAGTCACCCTTCACTACTCTTTTACCTTTGTCCTTCGATCTTTTATCGTTAGCTGTCATCTCTGCTTCAGGGGCATCTAACGCCGATTCAGCAAGAGGATCAGCTCCAGGGACAAAGTTATTGCGTTCAAATCTGAAGACATTCTTCAGGCTTCTGAACCAATCTAAGTAGATCAGGTAAGTCAAAATGACATCAAGTATGCCACGGAGTGGGTTATTCGACGACATAATTCCCTACAGGAGATAAGTAAACTCTATTTAGCAGATGTTTAATTATTAAAATTTAAAACAGGACATGGTCTTTTGTTCAAGTTTAACTCCCACTAATTTTCGACGGACTGTATAACCCTCAGTTATACAGAACGGGAGACGTCGACAGTCTCCTAGTGGGGATCAGAATCTCAATGACTTGCACTACAGCCTTGTGGATAGCACAACAAACTGTAATACAATCAAAGAGCACCCAACTCATGGGACTTGCAACTCCTTGCAATATCTGATCATAGCTTCGGTCCCCAGAGATTTAATGGCCTTGTGGATAGCACAACAAACCACTAATTCTGGTCTAAGCTGACCATCATTACGCGACGAGCATAGATTTGCATGCAGCCCTTGTGGATAGCACAACAAAGCTACATGGTTCCTCTACCCCGATCTATAGGCATCTAATGCCATAGCCACAGTTTCTCCTCCCAATTAAGCAGGCCTTGTGGATAGCACAACAAACCTGCCTAAAGTGATTCGAATCTTATGACTATAATGATGGTGGACCACGCGGTAAGTTCTCAACTACTCGCGTTACGGCTTAGAGTTTATGTGAGGGTATTTGGATAACTTTTATCGTGGTCTCTCCTAGGTGATAGTATATTAATATATCGTATATATTTACTAAATACTATAACCTGCTTTGATTCATAATCAAAAGAACAACAATGCATCTCATACATGTCATTAGTGTGGTCATGGATAGCACAGCGGGTTTGACTGGAGCCAATAGTCAAACGCACACACAATCTAATCATAACAATTACATTAGATGTCCTGCAAACATATAGGCAAGAGATCTCCATCTTTTCGCCTTCTTGTTTGCCGTTGTGGATCGTCCTCGCTCCTTCCTCGGTTGCCTCGATCATATTACATTAATTCTAGAATTAACAGGTAAATTGAAGAAGGCCTTATAGCGAGTACAAGAGAGAGAGGGAGGTAGAAATACATCGGAGTATGAGAGAGAGAGAGGTGCGCACACCTCTATTTATTAACAATTAATAAACATCCATCATTCATCCACGATCCACACAAACACATCATTCATCACATGAACAATTAAAAGTGCATATCCATAACCACGGTGTGTTTTAGACATCCACACATGATTCAGCGCATCACATGGCTAAAACAAATGAGTTTTCAAAAATATATAATTTTGGCTTTCAGAAAGCTGGGATCCAATCATAATTAGCATTTGAATTTCGAAAACTCATTTAATTATCTTAACATGCAATTAAATCTCAATTTAAAAGCATTAAACACACATCACATGCGCACATACTCCAAATTAATAATTCAAGATTATTCCATGCAAATTAGAACAATTCTAATAATCTAACACTTAGATTTAAAACCCCATTAATAATCTAACAATTAGATTATTAATGACTAATCTAACTCTTAGACTAGTCCATCAAAATTAATAATTATTTTATCATATAAATTAATAATTAATCCTTATTCTTTATTAATTATCAATCTAACAATTAGACTAAATAATTAATAAGTGTTAATTACTAATTTAACTATTAAACTAATAATTAACATAGATGAACAGTTAACCACTAATCTAACTTTTAGATTATTAGATTAATATTAATTATTAGTTTAACACTTAAACTAATAACTAATAACTCCTAATTAAACCTTCATATTAGTTAATTAAAACTAATTATCATTTTAACATTTAAAATGATAATTAATTACAGTTAACTAATGAATGCTAACTTAACACTTAAGTTAGACAATTAAAATTAATTATTAATTTAACATTTAAATTAATAACTAATTCCTTTTATTAACAACACTTTGTTAATATTAATGAATCTAAATCATTAATGCCAAACAAAATTAAAATTGAACGATAATTTAAAATTCAAAACTATTTTGAAACATTTAAATTAAAATTCAATTTAACTATTAAATTGGCAATTGGGTTTAATTAGGTATATTAGGGGATTTAATGGGCTAAAGGGGAGGGAAAAACAGGGTTAATGGGTAATGGGCTCGGCCCCTTGGTGGAGCCAGGGTTCAGCCCTGTGCCGAGCCAGGGCTCGGGCCTGTGTTGAGCCAGGACCCGGGCCTGGCTCAGCCACCCAGGCTCTGAGTAGCGGCCCGGTCCAACTGGACCGGCCAGTGGAGCATCGGTCTGACCGGCTTCTTCCCACACGAGCCCGACGCCTCCCCCCAACCAGAAACCCTAGATGCAGTTGCAGGTCCGACTGCGGCGACGCTCGGCGGCAGCCCCCCCCCCCCGGCGGTGCCCAGTCTTGCCGGCGATGCCTCCGACGCCGGTGGGCTCGTCGGCAGTGGCCGGGTCTATTCCACAACAGCCCGAGCAGCTGAATCCGCAGGAAACCCTAGCCCGAGCGGCTGGGTTCAGCAGGGTGGGCCGACGGCGGCGCCAAAGGCCGGCGGCCGGCAACCTGGTTCTTTCTGGCATCTATGGGCCCGTCGCAGAAGCCACAAAACTGCAGTCCGAGGGTCTTTCTTCCATGTTTTTTCTGGTTTTCATAAAACAAGAAGTTGAGGAAAAGATGCCATGATGCACAGATCCGATTTGCCTAGTGGGTTCACTGCAGCCGGCGATTGATGCTGTTGATGGCAGGCATGATCACCAGTCATACCAGGACCTCGGGACACCTCCCCATCGCATGGGGTTGCCGGATTGAAGCCGCTAAACTACGCCGTTCTTCGTCCCACGAAGAACACAAAATAACCCAAAAAAAATCCCGAAAATAACAGAATAAAATAATCTAATTATTTTTCAGTTCATCTTATGAACATGGATCAATTTATTAACAGAACTCATGCATGGAATAAACTTCAAGGAAAAATTAATTCGGAGACCGAAACGGGACGAGAAACAGTGGAACCTGGCTCTGATACCACTGTTGGGATTTCTCGGTTTCTCCGGATCGCTCACGCAGCGGAAAAACAAAATATTTACAGCGATCCATTCCCGTTTCGAAAACTAAAATACGATAATCGGATTATCGAAGTTTTCACCGTGTGCGGATTCGAATCCGCAGCCGTTTGGTTCCGTCGGTGTGACATCGCAAGCCGCGCAAGCGCCCGGCCTCTAGCGAAGTCCACGCGATCCTCCCCGCGATGGATATCCTCGAGTTCCTCGTTCTTCGTAGCCCGCGAAGCCTCCGCTGGTCGCCGCAATGATCGCCGCAGTGCGCGGACGATTTCCCGTCGAACGGGATTCGGAGAAGCGGCGGAGCAGATCTGGATCTGCCTGGACTCCAGAGGAAGACAGAAACTGAGGAGGGGCGGCTAGGGTTAGCAGCAGCTTGGCCTGCTCAGCCCGTTCGCTATGTTTTATACTAACCACGCGGTTTTTCACAAAAACCCCCGGTTTGTATAAAACCCACTTATTTATCCATCGCCTTGAGAATCATTTGCGTGTGACCCTCTAGGCCCAAGTACCAGTCCAGTTAATGGTCCAACAAGCCCAGTGACTCCTCACTGGCTTTATTAATTAATTAATAACCCTTTATTAATCAATTAATCAATAGAATTGATGTCGCACATCGAATTCGACCGGGTCTTCGATCACGTTGGGTGCCAAGCAACACCGCGTGAACCCGGAAGGTATTTGGAGTTAAGTAACCCACTCTTGGAACCTTTCCGTCGACAGTTACCGCGTGGATATAATCCTTCATTCGTACAATGCTCTCGAGTCAACTCAGGGTATGGCGAGCTGTCAAACCCTAACCGGTCGACTCACTTGGATTTGATGCCGCTGATGAATATCGGAAAACTCCTTTTCCGATATTATCGTCTGCCCTGGCCAGGGACTTCCGCGCATCCTTTCTAGAGCATTCTCTCTCTAAGTACCGAGAGCGAATGATTCCTTATTGACACACAATTCCCTTCGATGGTATTCCGCTACACCCAATCCTTGGCGTATTAGAATTCCGTGGCTAGAGATTCGTAGACCGAGGTCAAAGTACAGAAGTCGACCGCCAAGGTGTCCTTGGTGTCTCAAGTCCGAGGACCATCCACGCAACTGCGACAATAGAATCAAGCTGGTTGACAGTGAGGTACAATACCATCCAGTGATTCAGTCGGATCAGTTCAGTGAACTCATTCTCCAATGAGCACCTACAGATTCGCCTTAGTGTCTCCACACAAGTGACTTATGAGACCAGTCACCCTCATCATATGAGCAGGAGTAATCTGTACTAGTCTAACCGGATATCCGATGTCCTTCTCGGATATCCTCCGATTAGGAACAATTAAGAATATGTGTATTTAAGTGATCAGTCTCATTAGTATGATCTCATCATAATCTGATCACCATAGCACATATTCACGGACTTCATTATGAAACGATAATTAACGCGATTTACACATAATGAATATTATGCCATTTTATTAATAATGAACGAGATTTACATTGTTAGATTGGCTTGTAGGCCACCTAAACTAACATATAAGACAAGTTAAGATCGATCATGAGAATACCTGAAGCTTCACCAAACTTCTCCTTTGCTTTTTCTGTAAGATAAATCTTGCAGTTTCTCTTCCAATGACCTTCTTTATGGTAGTGGAAACACTGACCTTTTTCATTGACTTTAGTTTTGTCCTTTTAGCTTCTTAGGCTTACCTTTCTTAAAGGTCTGTCCAGCTTTCCTTTTCTTGTTGGTCTTACCAACAAGCATTACATTTGGCTTATCTTTCTGGATAGTGCCTTCTGCTGTCTTCAACATGTTGAGCAGCTCAGCCAGTGAAACTTCAGTTTTGTTCATATTGAAGTTGATAATGAATTGTGAAAATGAATCTGGAAGGGACTGTAGGATTAAGTCAATGCTCAGGTCATTGTTCATAACAAAGCCGAGCACAGCAAGCCTCTCAATCCATTCTATCATCTTGAGCGCATGAGTTTGCACAGATGTGCCCTCGCTCATTCTAGTCCTGAACAATTTCTTAGATATCTCATATCTTTATGTTCTGGATTGTTCACCAAACAACTCTTGTAGGTGATTCAGAATGGTCTTAGGTTCCATGTTATCATGCTGTCACTGCAGTTCATTGTTCATTGAACCAAGCATATAACACTGGACCTTGACAGAGTCCTCCTTCCAATTTTCATACATCATTAATTCATCTTCATTAGCATTATCACCGGGTTGCACTGGATTTGGTTGATCCAGGACATAGGCTAGCTTTTCACACCTGAGGACAATCTTCAGGTTGCGTAACCAGTCAATGTAATTTGGTCCCGTGAGTTTGTTTGCATCAAGTATGCAACGGAGGGGGTTAGGTGACGACATAGCGACCTACATGGAAATATATAAAATGAGCAGATAGTTCTTAAAATCAGATTTAGGACTTTTAATCTAGATTTATGCTCCCACTATTTTTCGGCGATCTGTATGACCCTCTAAGATACAGAACGGGAGATTCCGGTGATCTCCTAGTGGGGATCAGAATCCTTCGGGCAACATGCATGTGACCTTGTGGTAGCACAACAAATCACATCAAGTCCCTTAGGCAGTCAACTCTTGACAGTTGCAACGTTTTGCAATATCCGATCGATTTAACCCCTGAATCAGAATGACCTTGTGGTAGCACAACAAATCAATTTGATTCAGTTAAGTTTATCCATCATTACTTAGATGACATGAATTCATAGTGCAATCCTTGTGGTAGCACAACAAAACTACACTATTTGTCCATTCATCTTAATGACATCACATGTCGTAGACCTAGTTCAATTTCTAAATCAAACAGACCTTGTGGTAGCACAACAAATCCGTTTGAGATAAGAACTATCCTAAGATCTATAATGATGGTGGGTTACGTGGATTATTCTGAATATCTCACGTTTACAACTTAAGTTTTAAAAGAGGGTTTTGGTTTGATTTGTAAAAATCATGCTATCAATAGTATTTCGATTTGAAGTATCAATATACTTAATAGTATTATATATATATAATAGCATGGTCCGCAAACATCACATATATGCAGAAAAATTAAATGGGGATGATCATGGACTGCTAAAGCTACTATGGAATCATCGGAGCCAAACGATGATCCATAATAGGATCCTAATGTGAAAACAGCAACACTGGTTCCATTTGATGCGAGTCCTTCCTCCAGAGGTGTCTTCAGAAGATCCCCTCCTCTTAGCTTAATCCAATACATTTAAATATGAAATTCAGGACTCACAGGTCCACAAATGTACATTTAAACAATTAGAAACCTTGATCTTATCAAGGGGAGTACAATCTTATAGGAAGGTAGAAAGTACACTTGGATTAAGAGAGAGGAGGACACGCAGGTCCTATTTAAAATACCAAATGAAATAAGCATCGCATCTACTCACATCATTCATCACATGAAAATACTAAGTCTATGATCATCCCACCATAAAACACATCACATGCATCACAATCATCACATAATTGATGTTTGGTATTAAATTTTATAAATATAAAATTATAATACCAATTAGTTTTCGAAATAACATTTATTTCAGCATTATCAATAATATTTAAAACATTATTGACAAATAAACTAACTAAACCATTCAGTTAATCTAAATAATGATTCAAACAATTTGAACGGCAAAGTGTAATCAAGTTATGCATGAAATTAGTTTAAAACAATTTTAAACTAATTAATTTAACAGGGAAATTAATTATCTAAAACAATTTTAAATAATTAACTAACACCCATTAATTATAAAGCCCTTTAATTGACTAACAGTTATTAAACACTTTAATAACCTGTTAATAATCATAAAAATAATTAATAACAATTATTAATTATTTCTATAATTTTTTCTGTTTTAAAACAATTTTAAAAACTAGCTTAAATGGGCTAATAATGGGTTTAAAGGGGGTTAAACAGACATTAAAAACAATTTTTAATAAAAATATAAATGGGCCCAGCCCATTAGGGCCACAAGGCCCGGACCCAGGGCCCTCGCTCGGCCAGGGTCGAGCCCTGGCTCAGCCAGGGTCGAGCCCTGGCTCGGCCAGGGGGTCTGGCCCAGCCAGACCCGAGCCCTGGCTCGGCCAGGGTCGCACCCTGGCTCGGCCAGGGCGCCGCCCGACCCCCTTCCCGGTCCGACCGGATCGGGACCGGGCGGTTCGGCCCTATCTCTCTTATTCGACCGGCCCCTATCATCTTCAAAAACCAGAAACCCTAACCGGAAAGATAGGGACTTGCAGGCGGCGCCGGCGACCGCCACCGGCGGCGGCGACCCCGGCTGGCGGTTCCCCCGGCGCCGGCGTCGTGCCCGGCACCGGCAGGGCCGCCGGTTTCCGGCGACGGGGAGGAAATCAAGCCCCAATAACCCAAAAAAAAAATCTGATTTTTTTAGGTTTAAAAACCCGAGTTTGGGCTCAATTTTTAAGACCTCCAAGGGCACTCCGGCCCCGATCTTCATGCCCAATGTGAAGTGCTGACTGTCACCAATAGATCCAGACATCCGGGCTGCCATCCCAACACTTGGAATGCACGTACGAAGCCGCCGAAGTACCCCGGTTCATCATCACATGAAGAACTCCGAAAAATCCAAATAAAATCCGAAAAATTACAGAAAAATAATCAAATTGATTGTGAACATCATATGAACACTATTCTGTCAATTTTAATCGGATTAGACACAAGAACACGTACAATACGGGTTCTTTACGCATAACGAGAAAAACACGCATAATGGTGCCGTTTTACAACCGAACCAGCGAACCTGGCTCTGATACCACTGTAAGGAATCACCATGAACGCAGCGGAAATAAAAACGATTCCATTGTATCGGTTGCTGGGGTCGTAAAACGGACATTAAAATCTAAGCGGGGAGAACAGTTCTTCACCTTTGCGGGGTTTCAAATCTCCCGTAGATGATGCCGACTCGGTAATCGCGCACGCATACGATCTCTAGAGGTATCCACACGAGTTCCCGCAGCAGACACGATTTCCTCCTCGACTTGAGTGCTCCGACCAGATCTCAAATCCACCATGCGCGGAAAGAGACAGATCCACTCCAAGAGAGAGAGAAGGAGAGAGAGAGATGAGAGAGAGATTCTAGGGAGTAAAATTCGTCCAACTAACTTTTTACCACTCCCCCTTGGCCCTCCTTATATAGAAATAAGGATAAGCACAAGAGTTAATCCTTATGATTATCCAAGAGTTTGGCCTTGGATAATTCTCCATTAAATCTTCATGTTTATCCTGCAGCTTTTCACAAAAACCCAGATAAGCATGAAATTTATCATCTCTCACCGTCTGACGAGAACTCTTATGTGTGTGACCCTCTAGGCCCATATATCAGTCCGGTTGCAAGCCCATTAAACTTAGAACTGTTTCTTGAGTTTAATATTTATTAATTAACATTTAAACATCATATGTTAAATGATTAATTTAATAAACAAGTGAATTATCATCTGATGATCAAATCACTTGGCCTTCTGATCATGAATAGCACCAAACACTACCTCATGATCCCAGAAGATATAAGGGATACTGTTCCCTTCAATTGAACCTTTCCGTCTGCAGATGCCGCACATATATAATCTTTCACTCATGCAATGTCCCGATAACGCAAGGGTATGATTTTATAGTCAAACCCTCTATCGCATTATCCAGATGGATTCCAGTACTCAGTTAATATCTAGAAAGACATCTCTTTCATTTGACCCTGGCCAGGGATTTCTGTGTACACATCCATAGGACATTCTCTCTCCAGTCTTATACCAAGAGTGAGTGATCCCTTGTTGTTCACTCAATTACCTTCGCAAGCTTTCCACTGTATCTGAAAGACCGATTATGATGGACTTAATGGTTAAAGTCCACGAGTCAGAGAATCAAGATACAATGGTCCACAAACAAGGTATCATTGGTGACTCAGGTCAAAGGACCAACTGTGCTACTGCAACGATTGAATTCCCTGGTTGACTAATAGGTATAATTACCATCCAGGAATTCTTATTTGGGTCTGTTCAGTGAACTCATTCTCTAATGAGCACCCACTTGTTTGTCTTAGTGTCACCACACGAGTGAATGTGAGATCATTCACCCTCATCATATGAGCAGACATAACTTGTGTCGATCTTATCGGATATTTAATGTCCATCTCAAATATCCTATGATCGAGAACTGTTTAAGACAATTGACTGAGGATATTGATCTCACTATCATGATCTCATCATGATTCAATATCCCATACATTTGTCTATGGACCTTCATTACGATAGTTAATTGCGAGAACTATTAAATGAAGAAATGATTGCCTTTATTAATAATATGAACTAGAATGTACAATGATTGGCTTTGAGGTCACCCAATTCTAACAAATCCCACCCCGTGGATTGGGAGATAGCGGAAGAAGAATCTGTCTGTAAGGGTTAAATGGCGTCGGGGGACAGCGACGCCTTTTAGAAAGGCGGCTTCCACCCGCGACGCGATTTAACCCAAATAACAAACTATGTCTCTAGATTGATGAGCGTCCAGGGACAGCAACGCCTTTTGAATGGCGACTTCCATGCTCGACGCCTTTTAAACTGAAATCACTCGACGTCTGTCTCTGTTTCTGTCGTTATCAGACGACTAGGGACAACGACGCCTTTCAAAGGCGGCTACATATGACGACGCATTTTTGGCCATTTTCAGAAGCCAGTTTTTATATAAACCGGTTTAGGAAGCTTGAATAACGTCGGTCTTGAGCGACGCGATTCAAGCCAGAATTCCATTAATCCCTGCATTTAACACGTGTTTACATTGTTAGATAGTTTAGTTAATTGCATGCCTAGAAATGTACTCGATGACGATGGATTCTATGTAATCGGATCACACTGTATTGTGTTTTGTGTGATCGTGGGCCTAGAGTGACAGTTGTTAGCGCTTAGGCACCATGTGTCGGTGTGGGAGTGACACGGCGCCGGTGTGTGAGTGGCGGGGTGACACCTAGAGAGAGGGTCACCTGGTGTACCCCGGGGTATAGCTAGTACCGGTGTAGGAGTGGTACATTCGGAGTGTCACTCATGCTGGGGGAAGCAGAACCACCTGGAGCCTGTCAGGCCGGATTAGCCAGCACGCTATCCGAGGGGTTGCTGTTTGGTCTCAGTGGGTCGGTGTTTCCCACGTTCGGTCGTGTGGTTGACGCGTTTTGCCGAGACGCTGGTTGTGGGCTCCGTGGTAGAATGGTTTCAGAATTGTGCATGTTATGTTCGAATGCTTGTGTTTTACACCCAAATATAGGAATTGTGTTTACTGCTTTACTTGCTTAGATCATCTATATTTGTGTTGCTGCACTCGTGGGTGCATGAGTAGGCGGTGGGGATCGAAGGATCCCTACTGAGTCTTTTCTATGAGACTCACCCCTACGGTTTTCAGGTGAGGGTTCCAAGCAGGCGTAGCGAAGAGAGTGTTGCTTTGGGTCACGCGCCAATAGCTGCTGTTCCGGGGTATGCCCCGATGTAGTTGTTATTTTTATTTTCTAGCCTGTATGCTTAATTATTCCTTTCAGTTGGAGTATGTAATTATTTGCTGAGTCAAGTCACATTGTAATAATTTTTAATTCTTGTACTTCCTTTTTAATTCAATGCGATGTGAATGTTTAGCTTAGTTTATTATTTATTTTCAGACTTATCAAGATCCTGGTTTGGCTCCAAATTAATGATTCGGTAACCATTTAGTAATCGGATCCCCGATTATAGGGTGGCGGGTCGTTACAATTGGTATCAGAGCATTCGGTCTGGCAAATAAATGAATAACTAAGTTAAATATCGTAATTTCGGCAAATAATTACATTATCCCGTACATGCACGGCGGTAGTGTAGGTTTTAGGATTCTAATTAGAACTTTTCGATTTTTGTGATTGTAGGCGATTAGGTGGCTCCTAGGAAGCGGATGCCAGTCATTAGAGAGCGGGGAGATGTCCCTAGTGGATCTGAGGCCAGTAGATCGAGTATGGAGCGTTTCATGGAAGCTATGATGGATACGATGGCTAGATACCAGACCCGAGACCCTAGTGAGAGTTCTAGTGCTCGGGGAGGGCCTTCAGCTACTCTGGAGAGATTCCTGAAGCTGAAGCCGCCTAATTTTACCGGTTGTCCCGACCCTGATGAGGCTGTTCATTGATTGAGGGAGATGGAGAAGACTTTTGATACCATGGATTGTGCGGTGGTTGAGAGGACTCCATTGGCTACCTTCATGTTGAAGGATGATGCCTACGACTGGTGGACCACTTTGAAGAGTTTGTCATATGCGGATAGGAATCTCAGGGAGATCCCATGGGAGACATTTGTAAAGGAGCTCAACGCGCAGTACTTCCCTAGGCATGTCCAGAGGGCCAAGGAGAGGGAATTTATGGAATTGACCTAAGGAAGCATGACAATGCTTGAGTACCAGATTAAGTTTGTTTCACTTGGGAGGTTCGTGCCTTTTATCTCAGGAGACGAGGAGCGTCAGACTGAGAGGTTTGTAGATGGAGTAAGGTCCAATTTGAGGAGTTTTGTGGCATCCCATTGTTGTATAGATTTGGCATCGATGGTTAGGTGTGCCGCTGCAGTAGAGGCACAGCATGAGCAGTCAGCTCGAGAGAGGGGACTGACTACTCAGGGGCCAGTTCATGGCAGGGGAAAGACAGCAGCAACAACAGCTCCTTCGTCCGGATCAGGATCGTCTTCACTCGGCTCCAGATTCAGGAGGTTCTTTCGAGGTGGTGGCAGAAACAGTAGTAGTAGCAGACCCAGGTAAGGTCAGCAGAGTCAGTCGGTGTCTAGTGCTCAGCAGGAGACAACTCAGAGGCTTCCGGCAGCCTGTCGACATTGCGGTGGTACTCATGGTGGGACTCAGTGTCCTGCATTTTCTGGGAGGTGTTACACTTGTGGCCAGCAGGGCCATTTGGCGAGGTATTGCCCGCAGGGCCATGGTCAGGGGCAGGGACCATGTGATTAGAAGAAGCCGAGGACCTAGGGGAGAGTTCCAGCTATCACCAGGAAGGAGGCTCGTGCGTCCAACTTGGTGGAAGGTACACTTTCTGTCCTTGGGAACTCTGCGCATGTGTTAATTGATTCGGGTGCTTCGCATTCTTTTATTTCTAAGCAATTCGTAGATATTCTTTCTGCACCCGTTGATGAGATGTCTGATGGTCTGATGGTAGAGTTTCCTTCAAAGGATTTCATGTTGTCTTATAATTGTTTGAGTGAGGTTCCCTTAACCATTAAGGGTCATGAGTTGCTTGCCCAGTTAGTTGTGCTTTCCATTCGTGACTTTGATGTCATCTTGGGCATGGACTGGTTGGAGGCTTATTATGCCGAGGTGGACTGCCACAGGAAGAGGTGCATTTCTCTATTCCAGACATCCCGACCTTCTACTTCCAAGGTATTAGGCTCTCTTCTCATGGTATTCTTATTTCTGCCTTTAGGGCCTAGAGATTGCTTGTTGGTGGTTGTGAGGCTTTCATGGCCTCTGTTGTTTTAGCTGATGTTAGCAGTAGTTCCGGTCCTTGGGAGGTGCCTGTAATTTGTGACTTTGTGGATGTGTTTCCTGAGGAGTTGCCTGGCCTTCCTCCTCAGCGAGAGGTTGAGTTTACTATCGAGCTTGCACCCGGTACGGTGCCCTTGTCTAAGGCCCCGTATCGCATGGCTCCGGTCGAACTCGCTGAGTTGAAGGCGCAGTTACAAGAATTGCTGGATAAGGGTTTTATTCGTCCCAGTACTTCTCCGTGGGGTGCTCCAGTTATATTTGTTAGAAAGAAGGATGGTTCTCTGAGGTTGTGTATTGATTATAGACAACTGAACCAGGTAACGATAATGAACAAGTACCCACTTTCGAGGATCGACGATCTGATGGATCAGTTGCAGTCTGCAAAGTTGTTTTCAAAGACTGAGTTGAGATCAGGGTATTATCAGATGAGGATCCATGAGATTGATGTTAGTAAGACGGCCTTTAGGATTCGGTATAGACATTATGAGTTTTTGGTTATACTTTTTGGCTTGACCAATGCTCCGGCGGCTTTTATGGATTTGATGAACCGAGTCTTCAGGGCCTACCTGGATCAGTTTGTGGTGGTATTCGTAGATAATATTTTGGTATACTCTTCTTCTGAGGAAGAGCATGCTACACATCTTCAAGCGGTATTGCGGGTTCTGAGAGAGCACGAACTCTATGCTAAGTTTAGTAAGTGTGAATTATGGCTAGATAAGGTGCACTTCCTGGGGCATGTCATTTCTGGAGATGGCATTGTAGTGGATCCGGCCAAGATTAAGGCAGTGATGGACTGGAGCAGACCGACAACAGTAACTGAGATCAGGAGCTTCTTAGGTTTAGCAGGATATTACAGATGGTTTGTTTAGGGTTTTTCTTCGATAGCGACCCCCTTGTCGAGGTTGACTCGTAAGGGAGTTCATTTCGTGTGGACCGAGGAATGTGAGCGGAGTTTCATTGAGTTGAAGACTCGCCTCACTTCGGCTCCAGTGCTGGTGCTTCCATCAGGTTTCGGTGGATTTGTGGTTTATTCAGATGCATCTCGTCGAGGTTTGGGTGCGATTCTGATGCAGCATGGTAAGGTCATGGCCTATGCTTCTAGGCAGCTGAAGAAGCATGAGGAGAACTATCTCACTCATGACTTAGAGTTGGCAGCTGTGGTGTTTGTACTAAACATCTGGAGGCATCATTTGTATGGGGAGAAATTTCAGGTTTTTATCTATTACAAGAGTCTGAAGTATGTGTTCACGCAGAAGGATCTGAACTTGAGGCAGCGCAGGTGGATGGAGTTCATCAAAGATTATGATCTCGACCTTTCGTATCATCCGGGCAAGGCAAATGTGGTGGCAAACGCCTTGAGTCGGAAGACAGTCGTATCATATCTTATGGTTTAAGAATGGAGGTTGTTTGAGCAGGTTGTGGAATCTTCCTTTAGGGTTCCACGAGAGGCTGATAGAGCCGTGTGGGCCAGCTTAACTATGAGGCCAGCAGTGTACCTTGCGGTGATCGAGACTCAGAGGGCAGATGCAGAGTTACTGCAGGTTCTCCAGACACCAGAGGTGGAGTTGTGGGATGATGGTACAGTCAGATTTAGAGGCAGACTCTATGTCCCAGCCGAGGAAGACGTGCACAGCAGTGTCCTGGATGAGGCGCACCGTTCTAGATATGCAGTGCATCCCGAAACGACTATGATGTATCATTGTTTGAGGAGGCACTTCTGGTGGCCTGGTATGAAGAAGGACGTGGCTGATTATGTGGCAAGGTGCCTGACTTGCCAGCAGGTTAAGGCAGGACACCAGAGACCAGGAAGATTGTTGTAGCCTTTGCCGATCCCGAAATGGAAATGGGAACACGTAACTATGGACTTTGTGATGGGATTACCTGTGTCCCCTGGCAGAAGAGACGCGATCTGGGTCATTGTTGATCGAATGACCAAGTCGGTGTTCGTTTTAGGTGGCCTACAAGCCAATCTGACTATGTAAATCTCATTCAGTTATTAATATAATGGTATAATATTCATTATGTGTAAATCGCATTAATTATCGTTTCATAATGAAGTCCGTGAATATGTGCTATAGTGATCATATTATGATGAGATCATACTAATGACACTGATCACTTAAACACACATATTCTTAATCGTTCCTAGTCGGAAGATATCCGATAGGTGCTTATTGGAGAATGAGTAGGTGCTCATTGGAGAATCTATAGGAGACACTAAGGCGAATCTGTAGGTGCTCATTGGAGAATGAGTTCATTGAATTGATCCGACTGAATCGCTGGATGGTATTGTACCTCACTGCCAACCAGCTTGATTCTATTGTCCCAGTTGCGCGGATGGTCCTCGGACCTGAGACACAAAGGACACCTTGTCGGTAGACTTCTGTGTTTTGACCTTGGTTTACGAATCTCTAGCCACGGGATTCTAAAACGCCAAGGATTGGGTACAGCGGAATACCATCGAAGGGAATTGTGTGTCAAGAAGGAAGCATTCGCTCTCGGTACTTAGAGAGAGAATGCTCTAGGAAGGATGTGCAGAAGTCCCTGGCCAGGGCGGACGATAATATCGGGAAAGGAGTTTTCCGATATTCATCAGCGGCATCCAATCCAAGTGAGTCGACCGGTTATGGTTTGACAGCTAGTCATACCCTGAGTTGACTCGAGAGCATTGTACGAATGAAGGATTATATTCACGCGGTAACTGTCGGCGGAAAGGTTCCAAGAGTGGGTTACTTAACACCAATACCTTCCGGGTTCACGCGGTGTTGCTTGGCACCCAACGTGATCGGAGGCCCGGTCGAATTCGATGTGTAACATCAATTCGATTAATCAATTAATTAATAAAGGGTTATTAATTGATTAATAAAGCCAGTGAAGAGTCACTGGGCTTGTTGGGCTATTAACTGGACTGGTACTTGGGCCTAGAGGGTCACACGCAAATGATTGTCAAGGCGATGGATAAATAAGTGGGTTTTATACAAACCGGGGTTTTTTATGAAAAATCACGCGGTTAGTATAAAACATAGTGAACGGGATGAGCAGGCCAAGCTGCTCCTAACCCTAGCCGCCCCTCCTCTGTTTCTCTCTCTCTCTCTGGCGTCCAGACGGATCTAGATCTGCTCCGCTGCTTCTCCAAATCCCGTTCGACGGGAAATCATCCGTGCGTTGCAATGATCGTTGCGGCGACCGGCGGAGGTTTCGTGGGCTACAAAGAACGAGGACTGTAAGGATATCCGTCGCGAGGAGGATCGCGTGGACTTCGCTAGAGGCCGGGCACTTGCACGGCTTGCGGTGTCGCACCTACGGAACCAAACGGTTGAGGATTCGAATCCGCACACGGTGAGAATCGATTATCCGATAATCGTAGTTTTTTAGTTTTTCAAAAATGGAACGGATCTCCGTTTTTATTTTATTTTCTGCTGCGCGTGACATCCGGAGAAACCCGAGAACCCAACAGTGGTATAAGATCCAGGTTCCACTGTTTCTCGTCCCGTTTCGGGCTTCAAAATTGATTTTCCCATCATTTATTCCATGCATGAATTCGATTGTATTGCTAGAACCATTTTTATATGATGAACATGATATAATTAGATTATTTTTGTTCTGCAAATTTCAAATTTTATGGGGTTTAATATTGTTCTTCGTCAGACGAAGAACCGGGCTTCGTGGCGGCTTCGTCTGGACTCCCCAAGTGTTCGGAATGTGGACCGGTGCCCCAGATCCTTAAGAAGGCACCGCCGGACACCAGATTGCCGGTCACCAGAGCCGGAGAGGGAGATGAAAGAGTTCTTTCCTCTTCTTCTTCCCACGGTTTTGAGATGCTACAGAAAAAAAGAAACTAGAAAATATATAAGTCGGACTGCACCCTTTTTGGGGGACCCTCACCGGCGCCGGTGGGCCCGCCGGCCCCGAGGGCATCACCGGCATGGCCGGCCGGCGCCGGGCTCCTACCACCGGGCGGCGCCGCTTAGCCCAGCCGCCGATCACCCGTTTAGGGTTTCTGGTGTTGCAGAAACCCAAACGAAGGAAGGGGGTCAGGTGGAGAAGGGGCCAGGTTCTGGGCCTCAGACCGGGCCAGGCCTGGCCGGTCTGAGGCGGGCCTATCCCGGCTGGACCGGGCCCTGGCTGGGCCAGGGTCCCAGGTCTTAGCCGCTGGACCTGGTTCGACCAGGTCCAGTGGGCTGAGCCCATATAGGCCTCCCCTTATTTCTAGTTCACTTCTTATTAAACCCCAAATTGCCCTATTAAATAATAAATGGATTTTAATTTTGAAATTCAAAAGTGTTTTGAAATTAAAATATTTTTTCATTCTTATTTAATTAGGGTCTTAATGATTTATGAATCACTTTAATTAACATTTAGTTGTTAATTGATTAATATTAATTGTTAGTTTAATGGTTAAAGTAATAATTAATTTTAATAAAACTATAGTAATTAATAATTATTAGTCTAATAGTTAGATTACTAATTATTATTTCAACTAATTGTTAATTAATATCTTAGTTAATTGTTAATTTATGAGTTAAATTAATTATTAACTTAGATAACTAATTTAAGTGTTAAATAAGTAGTCTTTAATGATTAATTGTTAGTTATTAATTTAAGGGTTAAATTAATGATTAACATTAATCTTCTAATCTAATTGTTAGATTAGTAATTATTAATTAATTAAAGTTTATTGTTAATTTAAGTGTTAAGTTAATAATTAATTTTAAATTAACTAATCTGATTGTTAGATTATAGTTATTATTTAATTAGTGTTAATTAATAATTTAAGTGTTAAATTATTAATTAACTTTGAAAGATTAATCTAAGAGTTAGATTAGTCTTTAATAGTCTAATTGTTAGATTATTAATGGGGTTTAATCTAAGTGTTAGATTATTAGAATTGTTTTGATTTGCATGGAATAATCTGGAATTATTAATTTGGAGTGTGTACACATGTGATGTATGTTTAGATGCTTTTAAATTAGATTTGATTGCATGATAAGTTAATTAAAAGTGTTTTCAAAATTCAAATACCAATTTTGATTGGATCCTAGCTTTTTAAAAGGCAAAATTATTTAATTTTGAAACTATTTTATTTTAGCCATGTGATGCGCTGAATCATGTGTGGATTGTTTAAAACACACCGTGGTCATGGATATGCACTTAATTAATTGTTCATGTGATGAATGATGTGTTTGTGTGGATCGTGGATGAATGATGGATGTTTATTAATTGTTAATAAATAGAGGTCTGCGTACCTCTCCCTCTCTCATACTCCGATGTATTTCTACCTCCCTCTTTCTTGTACTCGCCATAAGGCCTTCTTCAATTTACTTGTAAATTCTAGAATTTAAATGTAATATGATCGAAGGCAACCGAGGAAGGAGCGAGGACGATCTACTGCTGTAACCAGGAAGGCGAAAAGATGGAGACCTCTTGCCTATGTGTTTGCAGGTTTATCTAATGTAAATGTTATGTTAGATTGTATGTGCGTTTGACTGTTGGCTCCAGTCAAACCCACTGTGTTATCCATGACCACACTAGACATGTATGAGATGTATTGTTTTCTTTTGATTATGAATCAAAGTAGGTATAGTATTTACTAAATATGTACGATATATTTTTATACTATCACCAAGGAGAGACCAAGATAAAAGTTATCTAAATACCCTCAGATAAACTCTAAGCCGTAATGCGAGTAGTTAAGAACTTACGGCGTGGTCCACCATCGTTATAGTCATAGGATTCGAATCACTTTAGGCAGGTTTGTTGTGCTATCCACAAGGCCTATTTAATTGGGAGGAGAAACTGTGGCTATGGCATTAGATGCCTATATGATCGGGGTAGAGGAACCATGTAGCTTTGTTGTGCTATCCACAAAGGTTACATGCAAATCTATGCTCGTCGCGTAACGATGGTTAGCTTAGACCAGAATTAATGGTTTGTTGTGCTATCCACAAGGCCATTAAATCTCTGGGGACCGAAGCTATGATCAGATATTGCAAGGAGTTGCAAGTCCCATGAGTTGGGTGCTCTTTGATTGTATTACAGTTTGTTGTGCTATCCACAAGGCTGTAGTGCAAGTCATTGAGATTCTGATCCCCACTAGAAGACTGTTGGCGTCTCCCGTTCTGTATAACTGAGGGTTATACAGTCCGTCGAAAATTAGTGGGAGTTAAACTTGAACAAAAGACCATGTATTGTTTTAAATTTTAATAATTGAACATCTGCTAAAATAGAACTTATCTCCTATAGGGAATAATGTCGTCAAATAACCCACTATGTGGCAAACTTGATGCCAAACGTTTGACTAGCCTGTACTACTCGGATTGGTTCAGAAACCTGAAGAATGTCTTCAAATCTGAACACATTGGCTATGTCCTTGGAGCTGATCCTCCTGCTAAACCGGCATTGGATGCCCTTGACGCAAAGATGATAGCAATCGATAAAAGATCGAAGGACAAAGGCAAAAGAGTAGTAAAGGGTGACTGCTTCTACTAGAAGCAGTATGGTCACTGGAAGAGGAACTACAAGGAGTTCCTCAACAATAAAGCTCATAGAAAGGTGAAGTTGTCTGAAGCTTCAAATATCTATATGATAGGTATCAACTCGTCAGTTAGAGATTCAACATCTTAGGTATTAGATACCGGATGTGCTTCTCATATCTGCCATGATGCGCAGATGCTGACAAGTAAGCGCAAGCTGAGACAAGGCGAGGTGGAATTGAGCCTAGGAAATGGTGCAAAAGTTACGACGATTGTTGTTGGGACAGCAAACCTCAGGCTTCCATCAGGAGACGCCTTACTATTAGAACATTATTATTATATTCCTAACATAATTAAGAACATCATATCAATATCTTGTTTGGACAAGATAGGATATAGGTTGACTATTGAAAATAGAAGTTGTTCGATTTATTATGGTAATGAATCAATAGCTTCAGAATCTTTAGTCAACGATCTATATCTCTTAGATGTTTCTTATTACAATCTTCAAATTGATAACGCTCTTAAGAGGAGTAAGAATTGTGTGAACCAAGCTTACATGTGGCATTGTAGACTTAGGCATATTGGTGAAAGCAGGTTGCAAATGTTGCACAAGCATGGTTATTTAAATGCATTCGATTATGAATCGTTCGCAACATGAGAATCCTGCCTTATGGGAAAAATGGCAAAATCTCCATTTACTGGACATGGAGAACATGCCAAGGACATTTTGGAACTAATACATTCAGATGTATGTGGTCCCATGTCCAACCAAGCCAAATGTGGCTTTTCATACTTCATCACGTTCACCGATGACTTCTCAAGATTCGGCTATGTGTACTTAATAAAGTACAAGTCGGAAGCATTTGAGAAGTTCAAGGAGTTCAAGAATGAGGTGGAGAAGCAGTTAGGAAAGAGTATTAAAGCTCTTCGATCAGATCGAGGAGGAGAATACTTGAGTACTAATTTCACACAATTATTAAAGGATAAAGGTATCCTTTCTCAGCTAACCCCTCCATATACACCACCGATGAATGGTATATCAGAAAGGAGGAATGGCACCCTGTTGGACATGGTGAGATCCATGATGAGCTTTTCGAGATTACCAGTGTCCCTCTAGGGGTATGCTCTAGAGTCAGCAGCATACCTACTGAACAGAGTACCCAGCAAGTCTGTGGCCTCTACTCCATATGAGATATGGAAAGATAGGAAACTAGAATTTAAACATATTAAAGTCTGGGGTTGTCCTGCTCATGTAAAGAGGCATAATCCAGACAAGCTGGAATCACGAACTCATAAATGCAGGTTTGTGGGATATCCAAAGGAAACCTTTGGATACTATTTTTACCATTCTGGTGAACAAAAGGTGTTTGTCGCCAAGAAAGCTGTCTTCCTGGAAGAGGAATACCTTCTCCAGGAGGACAGTGGGAGTAAAATAGTACTGGAAGAGGTTCCAGATCCCCAAACAACTGCATTATCATCAGATGAGATATCAGTTCCTGAATCTGTTCAAGTACACACACATGAGCCTCGTAGGTCTAGTAGAGTACCTAGACTGCCAGAACGATATGTGGGACACATCGCTGAAGGTGAGTCTAAGGTAGAATATAATGAGGATGATGATCCAAAAACCTACCAGGAGGCCATAGAAGGCCCAAAAGCCGGGAAATGGCGAGAAGCCATGAACTCAGAAATCCAGTCTATGTACACCAACCAAGTTTGGAACTTAGAGGACTTGCCCGAGGGTATTGTACCCATCGGTTGCAAGTGGATCTTTAAGAGAAAGATCGGTGTTGATAGACGGATCGACACTTATAAGGCAAGGTTGGTGGCAAAGGGATATCGTCAAAGGCAAGGAATTGACTATGACGAGACTTTCTCATCAGTGGCTATGGTAAAGTCGATCAGAATTCTACTCGCCATTACTACACATTTTGATTATGAAATCTGGCAAATGGAAGTGAAGATTGCCTTCCTCAATCGTAACCTTGAGGAAGAGGTGTATATGATACAACCAGAAGGTTTCACATCCAAAGAATCTCCATATAAAGTGTGCAAGCTTCAAACGTCCATTTATGGACTGAAGCAGGCTTCCCGGAGCTGGAACATAAGATTTGACGAGGTTGTCAAGTCTTATGACTTCATTAAGAATGAAGATGAGCCTTGTGTGTACAAGAATACCAGTGGGAGTGCAGTCACTTTTCTAGTTCTTTACGTAGATGACATACTACTCATTGGGAATGATGTAGCTATGATGTCATCAGTAAAGATCTAGCTATCGAAAAACTTCTCCATGAAGGATTTGGGAGAAGCATCCTACGTATTGGGAATACGGATCTATAGAGATAGATCAAAGAGGATGCTTGAAATGACCCAATCCTTGTACATAGATACCATAGTCAAAAGGTTTGGCATGGAAAATTCCAAGAGAGGTCTCATACCGATGAGACATGGAATTAGTCTCTCAAAGGAGCAGTCTCCTAAGACTCCTAATGAGAGGGCATTCATGGATAGAATACCATATGCTTCTGTCATAGAATCTAGCATGTATGCCATGCTATGTACACGGCCTGATGTTGCATTTGCTCTAAGTGTTACGAGCAGATTTCAAGCTGATCCAAGCTAAGAGCACTGGAAGGCAGTGAAATATATCCTTAAGTACTTGAGAAGAACTAAGGATATGTTTCTTGTCTATGGAGGAGGTGACTTGAAACTGCGAGGCTTTACTGAATCGAGTTTCCAGTCATATCCATATGATAGCAAGTCTACATCTGGATTCATGTTTACTTTGAATGGAGGCGCAGTGTGCTGGAAAAGTTCCACGCAAGTAACCACTGCAGATTCGACGACTGAAGCTGAGTACATCACTGTAGCTGAAGCCGCCAAAGAAGCAGTGTGGTTGAAGAAATTCATCACCGACCTCAGCATAGTTCCCAGCATCTCTGAGCCTGTTCCACTATTGTGCGACAACAATGGAGCCATTGCGCAAGCGAAAGAGCCGCGATCTCATCAGAAATCGAAGCATATTCTGAGGCGCTTTCATCTTATCAGAGAGATAATATCCAAAGGAGATGTAGTAGTGGAAAGAGTTCCATCCGTCGACAATGTAGCAGAACCACTGACAAAGCCGTTGGCTCAAATTGTGTTTGAGTGTCACCTAGAGTCTATAGGCTTACTGTATAAAGGTGATTGGCTTTAGTCCAAGTGGGTGTTAGTTTTAGGTGGCCTACAAGCCAATCTGACTATGTAAATCTCGTTCATTTATTAATATAATGGCATAATCTTCATTATGTGTAAATCGCATTATTTATCGTTTCATAATGAAGTCCATGAATATGTGCTATAGTGATCAGATTATGATGAGATCATACTAATGAGACTGATCACTTAAACACACATATTCTTAATCGTTCCTAGTCGGAGGATATCCGAGAAGGACATCGGATATCCGGTTAGACTAGTACAGATTACTCATGCTCATATGATGAGGGTGACTGATCTCATAAGTCACTTGTGTGGAGACACTAAGGCGAATCTGTAGGTGCTCATTGGAGAATGAGTTCACTGAACTGATCCGACTGAATCGCTGGATGGTATTGTACCTCGCTGTCAACCAGCTTGATTCTATTGTCGCAGTTGCGTAGATGGTCCTCGGACCTGAGACACCAAGGACACCTTGTCGGTGGACTTCTGTACTTTGACCTTGGTTTACGAATCTCTAGCCACGGGATTCTAAAATGCCAAGGATTTGGTACAGTGGAATACCGTCGAAGAGAATTGTGTGTCAATAAGGAATCATTCGCTCTCGGTACTTAGAGAGAGAATGCTCTAGGAAGGATGCACGGAAGTCCCTAGCCAGGGTGGACGATAATATCGAGAAAGGAGTTTTCCGATATTCATCAGCGGCATCCAATCCAAGTAAGTTGATCGGTTAGGATTTGACAGTCCGCCATACCCTGAGTTGACTCGAGAGCATTGTACGAATGAAGGATTATATCCACGCGGTAACTGTCGGCGGAAAGGTTCCAAGAGTGGGTTACCTAACCCCAATACCTTCCGGGTTCATACAGTGTTGCTTGGCACTTAACGTGATCGGAGGCCCGGTCAAATTCGATGTGCGACATCAATTCGATTGATTAATTAATTAATAAAGGGTTATTAATTGATTAATAAAGCCAGTGAGGAGTCATTAGGCTTGTTGGGCCATTAACTGGACTGGTACTTGGGCCTAGAGGGTCACATGCAAATGATTCTCAAGGCGATGGATAAATAAGTAGGTTTTATACAAACTGGGGGTTTTTATGAAAAATCATGCGGTTAGTATAAAACATAGCGAACGGGCTGAGCAGGCCAAGCTGCTGCTAATCCTAGCCGCCCCTCCTCTGTTTCTCTCTCTCTCTGGCGTCCAGACAGATCTAGATCTACTCCGCCGCTTCTCCAAATCCCGTTCGACGGGAAATCGTCCGCGCGTTGCGGCGACCGGCAGAGGTTTTGTGGGCTGCGAAGAATGAGGAACGTGAGGATATCCGTCGCGAGGATGATCGCGTGGACTTCGCTAGAGGCCGGGCACTTGCGCGGCCTGCGGTGTCGCACCGACGGAACCGAACAGTTGCGGATTCGAATCCGCACACGGTGAGAATCGATTATCCGATAATCGTAGTTTTTTAGTTTTTCGAAACGGGAATGGATCTCCGTTTTTATTTTATTTTCCGCTGCACGTGAGATCCGGAGAAACCCGAGAACCCAACAGTTGGCACATTTCCTCGCAATTAGGAAGTACTGGTCAGTTGGTAAGTTGGCTAAGTTGTTTGTGGACCGGATCATCTCTCTGCACGGGGTGCCCTTATCCATCGTGTCAGACTGGGATCCGAGATTTACTTCTAGATTCTGGAAGAGTTTTCAGAAGGCCTTGAGTACGCAGTTAGCCTTCAGCTCGGCTTACCATCCCCAGAATGATGGGCAGTTGGAGAGGACCATTCAGACACTGGAGGATATGCTTAGGGCATGTTGCCTAGATTGGGGAGGTTCTTGGGAGCAGCACTTGTCTACAGTGGAGTTTGCTTACAACAACAGTTATCATTCTAGTATCGGCATGGCGCCTTATAAGGTATTGTACGGGCGGCCGTGTTGATCTCCTACAAATGGGTCTGTGATTGGCGAGAGGTAGATAACAGGGCCAGAGTTGGTTCAGCAGTGTGCTGAGGTTGCCAGAGTGGTGCAGCAGAGGTTGGCTACAGCTCAGAGCAGACAGAAGAGTTATGTAGACGTCCGTAGGAGACCGCTTGAGTTTGAGGTTGGGGACCACGTGTTTCTTCGAGTTTCACCCTCCAAGGGTGTGATGAGATTCGGGAAGCGAGGTAAGCTGAGTCCTCGATATGTTGGGCCTTTTCCCATTCATGCTCGAATTGGGGAAACGGCGTATCAGCTAGCCTTGCCGCCCAGTCTTGCAAGAGTGCACGATGTGTTCTATGTTTCTTTGCTGAGGAAATATGTTCAAGACCCATCTCATGTTTTGGAATTTTCAGTGTTGGAAGTCGCTGAGGACTTGTCCTTTCCGGAATTTCCAGTACGGATTGAGTATCGCAGGGGACAGGTCCTTCGGAACAAGGTTATTCCCCTAATTAAGGTGATTTGGCAGTATCGCTCCGGGGGCAAGGCGACCTGGGAGCGCGAGGATGAGATGCGGGAGCTATTTCCCTACCTTTTCTCGTAAGTTCTCTTGTGAGCTTGTACCATTATTTTTCAATCTCGTTAATTGTAGCGGGCAATTTCGGGGTCGAAATTCTTTTAAGGGGGGGAGAATGTAAGGATTGAGGTTTCGGATCCGGTTATCGGGTCAGTTTTGGGGTTAGATCCCTTAGTTTGGGCCCTGGTGGGGCTGAGACTTAGTTTCCTTTTAGCGTCGAGCTTGCTCGACATGGTTTAAATGGCGTCCGTAAATGTAGACGTGTTTTAGGCTGTGCCACGTGAGCGCCACGTGGGCTGGCCTTGGGGACCGAGAGTACGGTCCCGGTCTTATCGTCTGAATGGCGTCTTGTATGGACGACGCCATTTAGAGTACGACCTTGCTTTGTCAGAGTACGGCCCGGTCTTGTCATCTGAATGACGTCGAGTTTGGACGACACGTTTTTCCCAGCTTTTGTTTGACCTCGCGAACCCTCCCTCATTTCCCTCATTCTCTCCTTTCTCTTCTCTCTCGTCTCTTCCCTCCGACCTCCGGCGAATCCCTTCCCCCTCTCCTTGCTTTCCTCCCTCCATTCCTCCTCTCCCTCCACTCCAGTAACCTCCTAACTTCCTCCACTGCCACCACCACTTCCTCCGTGGCACATTTCTCTCCGGACGGCGGCCGACGTCCCAGTAGAGTAACGGCATCCACGGCGGTACCGGCGGTGGCGTGTGGCAAGGCGGGTTGGCGGCTGGGAGCTAGGAGAAGTTCGAGTAACCGGTAGGGTGACGATTCCCATTGTATTTCGTTTAAAAAGCATCTTTTTCCCGCTTGAAGTATGTTTAGGGGTTTTTCTTGGGGTGAAAATACTAATTGCATGTAATGAGAATGTAGGTGTTTTGATGGGTATTTAGGTTCTTCTCCTCCTTCTCCACTTTTTTAGCTTTTTTCAACGATTTGGGAGAGGAAATCTCACCCCGTGGATTGGGAGATAGTGGAGGAAGAATCTGTCTGTGAGGATTAAATGGCGTCGGGGGATAGCGATGCCTTTTAGAAATGCAGCTTCCACCTACGACGCGATTTAACCCAAATAATAGACTCTGTCTCTGGACTGATGAGCATCTAGGGACAGCGACGCCATTTGAACGGCGACTTCCATGCTCGACGCGTTTTAAACTGAAATCACCCAACGTCTGTCTCTATTTCTATCGTTATCAGACGACTAGGGACAACGACGCCTTTCAAAGGTGGCTACGTATGACGACGCGGTTTAGGCCATTTTCCAAGGCCAGTTTTTACATGAACCAGTTTAGGAAACTTGAATGACGTCGGCCTTGGGCGACGCGATTAAAGCCAGAATTCCATTAATCCCTGCATTTAACACGTGTTTACATTATTAGATAGTTTAGTTAATTGCATGCTTAGAAATGTACTCGATGACGATAGATTCTATGTGATCGTATCGCACCGTATTGTACTTTGTGCGATCGTGGGTCTAGAGTGACAATTGTTAGCGTTTTGGCACCGTGTGTCGGTGTAGGAGTGACACGGCGCCGGTGTGGGAGTGGCGGGGTGACGCCTAGAGAGAGGGTCACCTGGTGTACCCCGGGATATAGCTAGTACCGGTGTGGGAGTGGTACATTCGGAGTGTCACTCGTGTTGGGGGAAGCAAAACCACTTGGAGCCTATCAGGCTAGAGTAGCCAGCGCACTATCTGAGGGGTTGCTGTTTGGTCTCAGCGGGTCGGTGTTTCCCGCGTTCGGGCGTGTGGTTGGCACGTTTTGCCGAGACGCTGGTTGTGGGCTCCGTGGTAGAATGGTTTCAGAATTGTGCATGTTATATTCGAATGCTTGTGTTTTACACCGAAATATAGGAATTGTGTTTACTGCTTTACTTGCTTAGATCATCTATATTTGTGTTGCTGCACTCGTGGGTGCGTGAGCGGGCGGTAGGGATCGAAGGATCCCTATTGAGTCTTTTCTATGAGACTCACCCCTGCGATTTTCAAGTAAGGGTTCCAGGTGGGCATAGCGAGGAGAGTGTTGCTTCGGGTCGCACGCCAGTAGCTGCTGTTCCAGGGTATGCCCCGATGTAATTGTTATTTTTATTTTCTGGCCTATATAATCGGGGTAGAGGAACCATGTAGCTTTGTTGTGCTATCCACAAGGGTTACATTCAAATCTATGCTCATCGCATAACGATGGTTAGCTTAGACCAGAATTAATGGTTTGTTGTGCTATCCACAAGGCCATTAAATCTCTGGGGACCGAACCTTGATCAGATATTGCAAAGAGTTGCAAGTCCCATGAGATGGGTGCTCTTTGATTCTATTACAGTTTGTTGTGCTATCCACAAGGTTGTACTGCAAGTCATTGAGATTATGATCCCCAGTAGGAGACTGTCGGCGTCTCCCGTTTTGTATAACTGAGGGTTATACTCCGTCGAAAATTAGTGGGAGTTAAAACTTGAACAAAAGACCATGTCTTGTTTTATATTTAATAATTGAACATTTGCTAAAAAGATTTTATTTATCTCCTGTAGGGAATAATGTCGTTGAATAGTCCAATTCGTAGCTTACTTGATGTCCTTTTGACTTACCTGATCTACTCGGATTGGCTCAGACACTTAAAGAATGTCTTTAGATCTGAGCAGATTGCCTACGCCCTTGATGCTGATCCTCCTGCTGAATCGGCATTAGATGCCCCTGAAGCAGAGATGATAGCTAACGATAAAAGATCGAAGGACAAAGGCCAAAGAGTAGTAAAGGGTGACTGCTTCTATTATAAGCAGAATGGTCACTAGAAGAGGAACTACAAGGAGTTCCTTAATGATAAAGCACATAGAAAGGTGAAGCTGTCTGAAGCTTCAGATATCTATATGATAGATATTAACTTGTCAGTAAGAGATTCTACATCTTGGGTATTAGATACCGGATGTGCTTCTCATATCTGCCATGATGCGCAGATGCTGACAAGTAAGCGCAAGCTGAGACAAGGCGAGGTGGAATTGAGCCTAGGAAATGGCGCAAAAGTTGCGACGATTGCTGTTGGGACATCAAACCTCAGGCTTCCATCAGGAGATGCCTTACTATTAGAACATTATTATTATATTCCTAACATAATAAAGAACATCATATCAATATCTTGTTTGGACAAGATAGGATATAGGTTGACTATTGAAAACAGAAGTTGTTCGATTTATTATGGTAATGAATCGATAGCTTCAGAATCTTTAGTCAACGATCTATATCTCTTAGATGTTTCTTATTACAATCTTCAAATTGATAACGCTCTTAAGAGGAGTAAGAATTGTGTGAACCAAGCTTACATGTGGCATTGTAGACTTAGGCATATTGGTGAAAGCAGGTTGCAAATGTTGCACAAGCATGGTTATTTAAATGCATTCGATTATGAATCGTTCGCAACATGAGAATCCTGCCTTATGGGAAAAATGGCAAAATCTCCATTTACTGGATATGGAGAACATGTCAAGGACATTTTGGAACTAATACATTCAGATGTATGTGGTCCCATGTCCAACCAAGCCAAATGTGGCTTTTCATACTTCATCACGTTCACCGATGACTTCTCAAGATTCGGCTATGTGTACTTAATGAAGTACAAGTCGCAAGCTTTTGAGAAGTTCAAAGAGTTCAAGAATGAGGTAGAGAAGCAGTTGGGAAAGAGTATTAAAGCTCTTCGATCAGATCGAGGATGAGAATACTTGAGTACTAATTTCACACAATTCTTATAGGATAATGGTATCCTTTCTCAGTTGACCCCTCTATATACAGCACAGATGAATGGTATATCCGAAAAGAGGAATCGCACCTTGTTGGACATGGTGCGATCCATGATGAGCTTTTCGGGATTACTAGTGTCCCTCTGGGGGGTATGCTCTAAAGTCAGCAGCATACCTACTGAACAGAGTACCCAACAAGTCTGTGGCCTCTACTCTATATGAGATATGGAAAGGCAGAAAACTAGAATTTAAACATGTTAAAGTCTGGGATTGCATGTAAAGAGGTATGATCTAGACATGTTGGAATCACGAACTGATAAATGCAGGTTTGTAAGATATCCAAAGGAAACCTTTGGATATTATTTTTACCATCCTGGTGAATAAAAGGTGTTTGTCGCTAGGAAAGCTGTCTTCCTGGAAGAGGAATACCTTCTCCAAGAGGACAATGGGAGTAAAATAGTACTGGAAGAGGTTCCAGATCCCCAAACAACTGCATTATCATCCGATGAGATATTAGTTCCTGAATCTATTCAGGTACACACACATGAGCCTCGTAGATTTGGTAGATTACCTAGACTACCCAAACGATATGTGGGACATATCACTGAAGGTGAGTCTAAGGTAGAATATAATGAGGTTGATGATCCTAAAACATACCAGGAGGCCATAGAAGGCCCACAAGCCGGGAAATGGCGAGAAGCCATGAACTCAGAAATCCAGTCCATGTACACCAACCAAGTTTGGAACTTGGAGGACTTGCTTGAGGGTATTGTACCCATCAGATGCAAGTGGATCTTTAAGAGAAAGATCGGTGCTGATGGACGGATCGACACTTATAAGGCAAGGATGGTGGCAAAGCGATTTCATCAAAGGTAAGGAATTGACTATGACGAGACTTTCTCACCAGTTGCCATGATAAAGTCGATCAGAGTTCTTGTAAGGACTGAGGCTTACGGATCCGGTTTTCGGGGTCGGACTTTGTAGTTCAGGCTCTAGTGGGGCAGAGACTCTGTGATGTTTCGCGTCTCGCGGGCTCGATGCGGGTTAAACGGCGTCCAGCGAGGCAGACGCGTTTTAGCTTGTGCCACGTGGGTGCCACGTGGACTGGTTTTGGGCCGCGAGAGTACGGCCCTGACATGTCGTCTGAACGGCGTCCGCGAGGGACGACGCCTTTCAGACTGCGACCCTGGGTTGTCAGTGTACGGCGCCAGTCTTGTCGTCTGAACGGCGTCTTGGATGGACGACGCATTTCAGACTGCTGTCAGAGCGTTTCAGAGTCCTGTCAGAGCGGCCGTCATGTCAACTGATAGGCATCCGTACATGTCGACGCGTTTTAGCCGGTCTCTGGTTAACCCCGCGAGCCTTCCCTCTTTTCCTCATTTTCTTCCTTCTCTCTTTCTCTCCACCCTACCTCCGGCGACTCCGGCGACGCCCCTTTCCCCTCTTTCTTTCCTTCCACCACTTCGTCTTTCCCTCCAACTCCATCAACCACTTAGCTCTCGCCACTACCACCACCACTTTCTGCGCGGTGTTTACTTTCCGGACGGCGGCCGACGTCCCGGTGGAGTAAGGACGACCTCGGCGGTACCGGCGGTGGCGTGGGGCGAGACGGGCGGACGGCTTGGAGCTTGGAGGATTTCAAGTAACCGGTAGGGTGACGGTTCCCATAGTGTTGTGTTTTAAACTATGTTTCCCCCGTTTAAAGCATGTTATGGATCTTTGGTTTTGGGGTAGAATGAGCATGTTAGGGGCTTTTCTTTGATAGGAATGAGAGTTTCTATGGATGTGGATTCATGATGGCTTGGTTTGCCCTCTTTCTCCTCTGTTTTTAGGGTTTTTGGGGGTGGAAAGGGAGCCCTCGGACTTGAGACAGAACCTGATTTCTGGCGCTAAAACACGTCGTGCATGGACGACGCCTTTTAGAAGGGCGTCGGGCCATCACGACGCCTTTTAGACAGAAATCGTTCCACTAAGGCCCTGTCAGTTCGGGGATTCTGGCGCTGAAAGACGTCATGCCTATACGACGCTATTTAGAATAACGTCGGGACACCATGACGCCTTTTAAGGCAGAAATCTCCCGATTAAGGTTTTCTGTTAATTCCGGATTTCCTGTTAATCGGCGTCTGAGGATGTCGACGCCTTTTAAAAGGCGGCTACCTATAGCGACGCCTTTTAAGCCAGATTCTGAGGCCGGGATTTCATAAACCAGTTTAGGGTGCTTGAATGGCGTCGGCCTTGGGCGACGCGATTCAAGACAGAACCATACTAATCCATGCCAGTAAAATGTGTTTATACTGCTAGATAGTTGGTTATATGCATGCTTTAGTAGACTCGATAATGATGAACTCTTCGTGACCGGATGGCACTGTGTGTTATGTCGTGCGACCGTGGACTTCTTCCGTGACCGGATCGCACCGTGCCGTGTTTTATGTTTCGGTGGACCTAGAGTGACAGTTGTAGCGTTCTACACCCTGCGTCGGTGCGGAGGGACACAGCGCTGACGGGAGCAGTGGCGGGGTGACGCCTAGTGGAGAGGGTCACCTGGTGAACCCCGGGGTTAGCTAGCTTGTACCGGTGTCGGAGTGGTACCTTTTGGAGTGTTACTCGTGCTGGGGGAAGGAGTAACCACCTGAGCCAGTTGGGCCGGAGTAGCCAGCGTGCTATCCGAGGGGTTACTATTTGGTCTCAGCGGGTCAGTGTTTGCTGGGGGAAGGAGTAACCGCCGAGGTAGCCAACGTGCTATCCGAGGGGTTACTGTTTGGTCTCACCGGGTCGGTGTTTCCCACTTTCGTTGTGTGGTTGACGTGTTTTGAGGATACGCTGATTACGGGTTCCCTGATAAATTGGAATTATGCATGATAATTATACTTCGAATGCATGGGATTCACATTGAAATTTAAGTGTAGTAATTATTGCTTTACTTGGTTACTATATCTCTGATGTACTTTGCACTTGTGGGTGTGTGTGTGGGCAGTGGGGATCGAAAGATCCCTACTGAGTCTTTTCGTTGAGACTCACCCCTGCGGTTTTCAGGTGAGGACTCCCGACAGACTTAGCGAGGAGTGTGCGGCTATGTGTTGAGCGCCGACGGCTGTTGTTCCGGGGTATGCCCCGATGTAGTTGTTATTTTATTCCTGGCCTATATGTATAATCATTTCTTTTCTGTTGGAGTATGTAATTATTTGCTGTATCGAGTCGCATTGTAATAACTTTTAAATTTCTGCACTTTCCTTTCAATTCAATGCGATGTGAATGTTTAGCTTAGTTTATTATTTATTTCCCAGACTTACTTAGATCCTGGTTTGGTTCCAAATTAATGATTCGGTACCCATTTAGTAATCGGATCCCCGATTATAGGGTGGCGGGTCGTTACAGTTCTACTCGCCATTACTGCACATTTTGATTATGAAATCTGACAGATAGATGTGAAGACTGCCTTCCTCAATGGTAACCTTGAAGAAGAGGTGTATATAATACAACCGGAAGGCTTCACATCCAAGGAATCTCCAGATAAAGTGTACAAGCTTCAAAGATCCATTTATGAATTGAAGCAAGCTTTCCGGAGCTAGAACATGAGATTTGACGAGGTTGTCAAGTCTTATGACTTCATTAAGAATGAAGATGAGCCTTGTGTGTACAAGAAAACCAGTGGGAGCGCAGTCACCTTCTTAGTTATTTACGTAGATGACATACTACTCATTGGGAATGATGTAGCTATGATGTCATCTGTAAAGATCTGGCTGTCGAAAAATTTCTCCATGAAGGATTTGGGAGAAGCATCCTACGTATTGGGAATACGGATCTATAGAGATAGATCAAAGCGGATGCTTGAAATGACCCAATCCTTGTACATAGATACCATGGTCAAAAGGTTTGGCATGATAAATTCCAAGAGAGGTCTTATACCAATGAGATATGAAATTAGTCTCTCAAAAGAGCAGTCTCCTAAGACTCTTGGTGAGAGGGCACTCATGGATAGAGTACCCTATGCCTCTGCCATAGGATCTATCATGTATGCTATGCCATGTACAAGGCCTGATGTTGCATTTGCTCTAAGTGTTACGAACAGACTTCAAGCTGATCCAAGCTAAGAGCACTGGAAGGCAGTGAAATGTATCCTTAAGTACTTGAGAAGAACTAAAGATATGTTTCTTGTCTATAGAGGAGGTGACTTGAAACTGCGAGGCTTTACTGACTCGAGTTTCCAGTTAGATCTAGATGATAGCAAGTCTACATCTGGATTCGTGTTTACTTTGAATGGAGGAGCAGTGTGCTGGAAGAGTTCCAAGCAAGTAACGACTGTAGATTCGACGACTGAAGCTGAGTACATCGCTGCAGCTGAAGCCCCAAGGAAGTAGTGTGGTTGAAGAAATTCATCACTGACCTCGGCGTAGTTCCCAGTATCTATGAACCTGTTCCGCTGTTGTGCGACAACAATGGAGCGATTGCGCAAGCGAAAGGGCCGCAGTCTCATCAGAAATTGAAGCATATTCTGAGGCACTTTCATCTTATCTGAGAGATCAAATCCAGAGGAGATGTAGTGGTGGAAAGAGTCCCATATGTCTACAATGTAGCAGATCCACTGACAAAGCCGTTGGCTCAAATTGTATTTGACCGTCACCTAGAGTCTATAGGTGTCCTGTATAAAGGTAATTGACTTTAGTCCAAGTGGGAGATTGTTAGTCTTAGGTGGCCTATAAGCCAATATGACTTTGTAATCTCGTTCATTTATTAATACAATGGCATAATATTCATTGTGTGTAAATCGTATTAATTATCGTCTCATAATGAAGTTCGTGAATATTTACGACAGTGATCAGATTATGATGAGATCATACTAATGAGACTGATCACTTAAACACACATATTCTTAATTGTTCTTAGTCGGAGGATATCCGAGAAGGACATCAGATATCCGGTTAGACTAGTACATATTACTCCTACTCATGCGATGAGGGTGACTGATCTCATAGTCACTTGTGTGGAGACACTAAGGCGAATCTGTAGGTGCTCATTGGAGAATGAGTTCACTGAACTGATCCGACTAAATCGCTGGATGGTATTGTACCTCACTGTCAACTAGCTTGATTCTATTGTCACAGTTGCGTGCATGGTCCTCGGACCTAAGACACCAAGGACACCTTGTCGGTTGACTTCTGTGTTTTGACCTTGGTTTATGAATCTCTAACCACGGGATTCTAAACAGCCAAGGATCGGGTATAGTGGAATACCATCGAAGGGAATTATATGTCAATAAGGAATCATTCACTCTTGGTACGATGAGAGAGAATGCTCTAGGAAGGATGTGCGAAAGTTCCTGGCCAGGGCGGACGATAATATCGGGAAAGGAGTTTTCCGATAGTCATCAGCGGCACCCAATCCAAGTGAGTCAACCGGTTAGGGTTTGACAGCACGCCATACCCTCGGTTGACTCAAGGGCATTGTACGAATGAAGGATTATATCCACACGGTAATTGTCGGCGGAAAGGTTCCAAGAGTCGGTTACTTACCCCGATACCTTCCGGGTTCACGCGGTGTTGCTTGGCACCCAACGTGATCGGAGGCTCGGTCGAATTCGATGTACGACATCAATTTGATTGATTAATTAATTAATAAAGAGTTATTAATTGATTAATAAAGCCAGTAAGGAGTTACTGGACCTATTAGGCTATTAACCAGACTGGTAATTGGGCCTAGAGGGTCACACGCAAATGATTCTCAAGGTGATGGATAAATAAGTGGGTTTTATATAAACCAGGAGTTTTTATGAAAAACCATGCAGTTAGTATTAAATGTAGCGAACGAGCTGAGCAGGCCAAGCTACTGCTAACCCTAGCCGCCCCCTCCTCTGTTTCTCTCTCTCTCTGGCGCTCCAAGCCAGATCCGGATCCCGGGATTTGCTCCACCGCTTCTCCGAATCCCATTCGACGGGAAATCGATCCCGCGTTGCGGCGATCGTTGCGGCGACCGGCGGAGGTTTCGTGGCTACGAAGAACGAGGAACATGAGGATATACGTTGCTAGGAGGATCGCGTGGACTCCGCTAGAGGCCGGGCGCTTGCGCGGCTTGCGGTGTCGCACCGACGGAACCAAACGGTTGCGGATTCGAATCCACACACGGTAAGATCCGATTATCCGATAATCCGGTTTTTAGATTTTTTAAAACGATAACGGATTTCCGATTTATTCTTATTTCTGATGCGCAGGAGATCTGGAGAAACCCCAGAACCCAACATGGAGGACATAGCGTGCCGTCAACGGCGGGGAGATCTACTTTTGTTGTTGATGATACTATTCGGGAGATTGTGCTACAACATCAGAGGCTTGGACATGTTCCCTTTTGAATTCTTAGTAGATTGTTTCCTTCTTTGATGAATAAGTGTGATAAGAATCTTTTAGTTTGTGATCATTGTGAGTTGGCAAAGCACACTAGAAGTGTTTATCCTCTTTCTGGAAATAGAATCTCTTTACCGTTTGAAATGGTGCATTCTGATGTGTGGGGACCTTGTAGTACCGTTGCTGCTACCGGTCATCGATGGTTTGTGACTTTTATTGACTGTTTTAGTAGAGTCACGTGGGTTTATTTGTTGTAAAATAAAAGTGAAGTCTTACAATGTTTTTAGGAGTTTCATAAGTTCGTAGACACACAGTTCAATGCCAAAATTAAGGTGCTACGATCTGATAATGGGACAAAGTACACTAACAGGGAGTTCTTTGAGTACCTTCATACTCATGGAATTCTACATCAAACAACATGTGTTGATACCCCTGCCCAGATTGGGTTAGCTGAGAGGAAAAATAGATACTTATTGGAGGTGGCCCGATCTTTATTATTTACTATGAATTTTCCAAAGTTCTTGTGAGGAGAGGTTGTGTTGACTACTGCATACTTAATCAATCAAATGCCTCTCAAGGTCCTTGATTTTGTCTCTCCACTTCAGTGCCTTAAGGGGTCTACTAGCTATGTAGTTCCTCCTAAGGTATTTGGATGTGTATGCTTTGCCAGGAATCACAGGCCATTGGTTGGAAAATTGGATCCTCGTGCTATGAAGTGTGTGTTTGTTGGCTATTTTGCCACTCAGAAAGGTTATAGGTGCTGTTATCCTCTTGAGCGGCATTTCTTGGTCACAGTGGATGTCACCTTTCGAGAGCATGAGGCCTACTATGCACCGTGCCAATCTGATGATGGTGGAACATCTCCTTTGCTCCTTCCAAGGGATTCTCTTAGTACATCTGTTGGTCCCAATGTCCAGGAGTATTTTGATGATAGTGATGGTCTTCAAGAGAAGCGAAGGTATGGAGCTGCAGAGGAGGACAGAGTCCAGTGCTATGTCCATTCACGTCACACAATCCAAGTGTCTTCCCCGAGTGAAGCTCCATCCACTTCTTCAGGTCATAACGGTAACAATATTTCCACTGCTCCACCTATCCATGATCTTGATCTCCCTATTGCACAGCGTAAGGGCACTCTCTCTATTGTTCCACCTGTCCGTTACCGTTATGATATTGCTAATTATGTGTCATATAAGTCTATGTCTCCTTCCTATCAATGTTTTGTAGCTACACTAGATTCCATTTGCATCCCTAGTACCTGGCAGGTTGCTATGGAAGATCCTAAGTGGAGGGAGGCTATGTCAGAGGAGATGAATGCTTTATCCCGAAGTCAGACATGGGAACTGGTTCCTCTACCTCCTGGAAAGCGCTCAATTGGGTTTAGATGGGTGTTTACTGTAAAACAAACACCTGAAGACAAAGTGGAGAGGTACAAAGCTCGGTTGGTCGCAAAAGGATACACTTAGACATATGGAGTGGATTATGATGAAACGTTTGCTCCTGTGGCAAAGATGAATTTTGTTCGTATTCTAATTTCTTGTGCAACTAATTTTGGTTGGGAGCTACATTAGCTGGACGTGAAGAATGTGTTTCTACATGGTGATCTACAAGAGGAGGTGTATATGCAAGTGCCACCTGGTTTTGATAATGAGGCAACTGCTGGGAAAGTTTGCAAATTGAATCGTTCCTTGTGTGGTCTCAAATAGTCTCCTCGTGCTTGGTTTGACAGATTCAGTAGAGTTGTAAAAGACATGGGATATAGACAGAGTAATGCAAATCATACACTATTCTACAAGCATTTTGAGGGCAAGAGGACTATCCTTCTTGTCTATGTTGATGATATTATTGTTATAGGAGATGATCACCTAGAATTAAGCAATTGAAATCCAACCTAAAGCAAGTGTTTGAGGTGAAAGACTTAGGCCCACTGAGATACTTCTTGGGTATGGAAATTGCCAGATCAGCCAGAGGTATATTCTTGTCTCAGCGCAAGTATGTGTTGGACTTGTTGTCAGAGACTGGAATGATGGGGTGTAAGCCGACTGCTACCCCAATAGACCCAAATCATCACTTAATAGCAGATGGTGGTGCACCAGTTGACAGGGGAGATATCATAGACTTGTTGGGAGACATCTGGAGGGTGCTTATAGAGTCCAGCGATACCTAAAGGGATGTCCAAGTCGGGGGTTGTTATTTTCCCGACATAGTGATTTTCAGGTAGAGGGATTTGCTGATGCAGATTGTGCTGGTTCACTGGATGATAGACGCTCTACTTCTGGATATTGTATGTATGTGGGAGGTAATTTAGTTACTTGGCGAAGCAAGAAACAATGTGTTGTCGCCCGATCAACAACAAAGGCAGAATATAGGGCGATGGCACTGGGTGTATGTGAGCTTCTATGGCTTCAGAAGCTACTTCAGGAGCTACAATTATGGAATGGATCTCCCCTTCAGTTGTATTGTGATAGCAAGGCGGCAATTGAGATTGCTAACAATCCAGTACAACATTGTAGAACCAAGCACGTCAAGATCGATCGTCATTTCATTAAAGAGAAGATTGATTGTGGGCAGATTTGCATTCCTTTTGTTCAATCCTCTAGTCAGATAGTAGATATCCTGACTAAAGGACTTAATCCTTCTATTTTTTCTTTGTTGTTCAGCAAGATGGGACTTCATGATATCTTCGCCTCATCTTGAGGGGGAGTATTGTAATATTGTAGTTTAGAGGGACTTACCTCTAAACATCCCTTTAACCTTTAATAAAAATAGGAGGGAGCCTAGGTTTTGGCTATCCGACTTCTTTCTATCTTTTGTCAACAGTATCATCCTTCACCTCCATCAACAGTGAGAAGGAATTATGAATCAAAGTGGAACTTGGCTCTTGCACTGCGTTATTAGAAACCGAGTTAGGTTAATTTCTAAATTAAGATCCCTTTTCTAGCATTTTTGCCTTTTCTTATCAACTAGATCTTTGGGAATATTTTCTTGAGTATTTACCGGAATATTATCTGTTGACTTCTCATGCCTATTCTGCCACTTCATGTTGCAATCGGCCTCAACATGACTTTTGGAGTGGCTATATAATAGTCTTACATCGGTTAATTTCAATTGTGGTCAGTGCTTATGATCTTGGGCCCCTTCAAACTCAACACCCGGGTTTTGTGGTTTGTAAGATGGTATCAGAGCAGGGCCTGACCCAACATTATATTCTAATTTGCGCCGCCTCCTGTTGTCTAATTTCCATGGCCCATCTTGGCCATGAGGGGGAGTGTTGGAGTGGCTATATAATAGTCTTACATCGGTTAATTTCAGTTATGGCCAGTGCTTATGATCTTGGGCCCCTTCAAACTCAACACCCGGGTTTTGTGGTTTGTAAGAATGACCAATTTTGTGGCACAATTTGCATAACGAAGGGACTCTATGATACCTTACGGACTGCCAGAATCCAGTGCAAGGCACATGACCCAAACTCTTTCCTTGCGGTCAGCCATGATATCAATCTCTACACAAATAAGGGCCTCTGAAGTCTCGGCCATAGACAAGGTATTTGGATGCACTCGGAGAACAAGTCCAATATTACCTGCAATAGATCTAACCATGCTTTCATGATAAAGTTTGTGGAAGCCTAGGTAAAACCAATCCATATAGGATGAACAGTAGGGTCTAATTTAAAATCAAAATTGGGGCTCTATCAGAAGAACTTGAATAAATAACCTTTAGCATAAAGATTCTTGTGAAAAAGCACCTTCAAAAAATCTCCTCACTGTTGAACCTAAATAATAGATGTCTTGGATTCGATCGGCTGATAATAAAATCTTACACAAGCCTTAGACGTTGAACCCGACACATCTTTAGATCTGGCAAGCTTGGCCGACCATAAGAGCATTAATAGCCAATCTAAATGGAACAAAGAGAAAAAAATAGTAGGTTTGCATGAATCTTGAAGGAAGGCAGCATCACTTGCAAAGAAACCATAGCTGACTTATTCTTATAGGAAGATAAGATCTTGACATATGATAGATTACCAAAGGAGGATTCAGAGGAGGAGGAGGATGGGATACATCGCCTTCCTCAGGCCCGGCCATGGCCAGCAGCAACATCTTCAAGTGGTTGATGTAAAAACCCTAGCGGCACCAAAACCCTAGCGACTCATCTTCATTCCTAATGAAGTCATAAGATTTGATGGCCTCATCAAATCTTATGTTACAACTTCAAGATGCCTGCTTTAGTCCACAGATGGACCTCTGAAGCTTGGACACTTTTCTGAAAATTCCTTGGATGTGTAACCCGTCAGGTTATATCATATACACCTCTTCTTCAATGTTCCCATTGAGAAATGTAGTTTTCACATCCACCCGTTAGATCCCATAGTCATAGTGTGCGACGATAGTGAGAAGAATTTTGATCAACATTATTATGACAACTAGTGAGAAAATCTCATCCTAGTCAATTCTTTGGCTTTCACGATATCCCTTTACCACAACTTTGTTTTATAAGTTTCACCTATTTGCACCGAACTTTCTCTTAAAGATCCGCTTGCATCTGATGGGTACAATTGTAATGACCCCCTATCGACCGCTTCAGTAATACCGATGTACTTCGACCCGAAGGGACCCGTTAATAGTGGGAACAACACGAACATGTCTTATAGTTAAGGTTGAGTACTTTGCATGTAAATAAACATGCGATCGGTCGTGACTAACAAAACACCTTATATTGATGTCATATATAATACATTGCAGTAGATCAAGTCTAGGGATACAATTTATAAGTTTACATAGGGACTGGACTTACAAAAACTAAGCTTTACTCAACTTAACTAAGATCGTAGAGATTCTTCGATTACCCCGAGAAAATCCTCTCCTGAAAAGGGGTTAAATAGTATGGGTGAGTTTAGTGACTCAGCAAATACATGATACCACTACATGCCTTATCATATATAGACATGGAAAGGAACATGATAATGATATCTAATCATGTCATGATAGAATATAATATAGCAAACTTCAACTAACATAGGGATCATGACAAATCATGGCATAGTCGAAAGATCAAGATCATGGTATAGTATGGCATGGCGTGAGTATAAACATAAAGATCATAGCATGGCTTGACTTGATTACGCATAACATCATGGTATGGTTAAAAGATCATGGTATAGTATGAAGTCATACAACATAAATATATATAGTATACAAACAACATGAATCCTTTCACTTATTTAACGGATATGCATCCAAACCACAACATGAGGAGGTTTAACATGACGTGCATCTAGCAGTAAGGCAAATGCCCTCTAGTGCTTCCACTATGTAGTAGGGGGACCCACCCGTCCCACTTTGACTAGGAGAACCGTAGCTAGGATTTTACCCGTTTGCCTCGGGTTTCGTCTTTTAAATTTTGTCCACCTCACAAGGATGCTTGTATGATTCGGACACATGGACTCCTACGGTGGCACTGTCCGTAACCGGATAGGCAAAATATTCTAGAGGTTGTTAGTCTTAGGTGGCCTACAAGCCAATATGACTTTGTAATCTCATTCATTTATTAATATAATGGCATAATATTCATTGTGTGTAAATCGTACTAATTATCGTCTCATAATGAAGTCCATGAATATGTGCGATAGTGATCAGATTATGATGAGATCATACTAGTAAGACTGATCACTTAAACACACATATTCTTAATCGTTCATAGTCGGAGGATATCCGAGAAGGACATCGGATTTCCGGTTAGACTAGTACAGATTACTCCTGTACATGCGATGAGGGTGCCTGATCTCAAAGTCACTTGTGTGGAGACACTAAGACGAATCTGTAGGTGCTCATTGGAGAATGAGTTCACTGAACTGATCTGACTGAATCGCTGGATGGTATTGTACCTCACTGTCAACCAACTTGATTATATTGTCGCAGTTGCGTGGATGGTCCTCAGACCTGAGACACCAAGGACACCTTGTCGGTGGACTTCTGTGCTTTGACTTTGGTTTATGAATCTCTAACCACGGGATTCTAAACAGCCAAGGATCGGGTACAACGGAATATCGTCAAAGGGAATTGAGTGTCAATAAGGAATCATTCGTTCTTGGTACGATGAGAGAGAATGCTTTAGGAAGGATGCGCGAAAGTCCCTAGCCAGGACAGACGATAATATCGAGAAAGGAGTTTTCTGATATTCATCGGCGGCATCCAATCCAAGTGAGTCGACTGGTTAGGATTTGACAGCACGCCATATCCTGAGTTGACTCGAGAGCATTATACAAATGAAGGATTATATCCATGAGGTAACTGTCGGCAAAAAGGTTCCAAGAGTGGGTTGCTTAACCCTGATACCTTCCGAGTTTACGCAGTGTTGCTTGGCACCCAACGTGATCGGAGGCCTGGTCAAATTCGATGTGCGACATAAATTCAATTGATTAATTAATTAATAAAGAGTTATTAATTGATTAATAAAGCCAGTAAGGATTTACTGGGCTTATTGGGCTATTAACCGGACTAGTAATTGGGCCTAGAGGGTCACACGTAAATGATTCTCAAGGCGATGGATAAATAAGTGGGTTTATATAAACCAGGGGTTTTTATGAAAAATCGCACGATTTGTATAAAATGTAGCGAACGGGCTGAGCAGGCCAAGCTGCTGCTAACCCTAGCCGCCTTGCCTCTCTTTCTCTCTATCTCTGGTGCCCCAAAAGAATCCGGATCCCCGGATCTGCTCCGCTGCAGCTCCGTATCCCGTTCGACAGAAAATCGTCCGCGCGTTGTGGCGATTGTTGCGGCGAACGACGGAGACTTCGTGGGCTGCGAAGAACGAGGAACGTGAGGATATCCGTCGTGAGGAGGATCGCGTAGACTCCACTAGAGTCCGGGCGCTTGCGCGGCTTGCGGTGTCGCACCGACGGAACCGAACGGTTGCGGATTCAAATCCGCACACGATAAGACCTCGATAATCCGATTATCGGGTTTTAGATTTTTCGAAACGGGAATGAATCTCTATTTTTATTTTTATTTCCACTACGCACGAGATCCGAAGAAATACGAGAACCCAACTGTGGTATCAAAGCCAGGTTCCACTATTTCTCGTCCCGTTTCGGTCTCCGAAATTGATTTTTCATGATTTATTCCATGCTTATAATTCGATTATATTGCTAGAACCATGTTCATGTGATGAACACGAAGCAATTAGATTATTTTTATTTCTGCAATTTTTGATATTTTATTGGGTTTTTTTCGGGGTTCTTCATGTAATGAAGACCGGGGCATGTAGTGGCTTCATTTGGGCTTTCCAAGCATTGGGATGGACAATCCCAGACCCGGATCTAATGGGGAATGTCTCCGGTATTAACTTGTCTCTTGGCCGGCGACAGAGAGGCTGATGGAGGCGGCCGGAATCCTTTTTCCCCTTCCTCAAGATGTGAAAAACCAGTTTTTTTGGGTGTTAATGGGGCTTGGTCTGCAACTCTATGAGGAGCCCACTGGAGGGCATGCCGGTGCCCGGGAGCCCACCGGCACCGGGGACGTTGCCGTCCGGCGCCAGGCGACGCGGACACCGGCCACCGCCAGCACTACCATGCCTCCAGCCGTCGGCCACCACCTGCAACCCATTAGGGTTTTCTGTTTATCACAGGGGGCTTTGGTTGGGAGGAAGGAGCAGTGGTAGGCTGCCCGGTCCCGACCCGGTCAGACCGGGTAGGGCGCGGGCAGTCTAGAATGGTCTGGGCCGAAGCCCTTGGCCGAGCCAGGGGCTCGTGCCAGTTTGCCCAGGTGGCTGGGCCATTCCCAATTTCTTTTCTAATTAAACCCCTTGTAAACCCCATGCCCAATTAATGAAATTAAAATCTGATTTTAATTTAAAATTCAAAATTGTTTTGATATTTAAATTTATTAATCAATTTTAATTATTTGGGCATAAGGATTTTGAATCATGTTAATTAACAATTAGTTTTAATCAATTAGAGTTAATTATTAGATTAAATGTTAAACTAATAAATAACTTTGATTTAACTAATTTAAATGTTAAATTAGTGATTAATATTTATTTATCTAAATGTTAGATTATTAACTATTATTTCATCTAATTGTTAATTAATATTTGAGTTAAATTAATAATTAATTTAAATGACTAATTTAAGTGTTAAATTAGTAGTCCTTAATTAATTATTGTTAATTATTAATTTAATAGTTAAATTAATGATAAATTTAATTATCTAATCTAAGGGTTAGATTAATTAGTTATTAATTAGTTAGTGTTAATTATTGCTTTAAGAGTTAAATTAATAATTAACATTAATTGACTAACCTAAGTGTTAGATTAGTAGTTAATAATTAATTATGGTTGATTATTAATTTAAGTGTTAAATTATTAATTAACTTTTTTGAACTAGTCTAAGAGTTAGATTAGTTATTAATAGCCTAATTGTTAGATTATTAATGTGGTTTAATCTAAGTGTTAGATTATTTAATTATTAGAATTGTTCTAATTTGCATGGAATAATCTGGAAATTATTAATTTGTAGTGTGTGCATATGTGATGTGTGTTTAAATAATTTTAAATTAGATTTGATTGCATGTTAAATTGATTAAAAGTGTTTTCGAAATTCTAAAGTCAATTTTGATTGGAACCTAGTTTTTGAAAGTCAAAATTTATTTAATTTTGAAAAACTCTTTTATTTTAGCCATGTGATGCGCTGTATCTTGTGTGGATTGGATAAAACACACCGTGGTCATGGATATGCACTTATTTTATTATTCATGTGATGAATGATTGCGTGGATCGCGGATGTATTTTGGTTATTTATTAATTGTTAATAAATAGAGGTCTACGTACCTCTCTCTCTCTCATATTCTGATGTACTTCTACCTTCCTCTCTCTTGTACTCACCATAAGGTCCTCTTCTATTTACAAGTAATTCTAGAATTATTGTAATCTGATCGAGGCAACCAAGGAAGGAACAAGGACGATCCACAGATGCAACTAGGAAGGCGATGCGATGTAGATCCTTTGCCTGTGTGTTTGCTGATTCTCTAATGTAAATGTTATATTATAATTGTGTGTGTATTTTACTGATGGCTCCAGTCAAACCCACTGTGCTATCCATGACCACACTTGACATGTATGAGATGCATTGTTTTATGTTTGATTGTGAATCAAAGCAGGTATAGTATTTAGTAAATATATACGATATGTTTATTTATTATCACCTAGGAGAGACCAAGATAAAAGTTATCTAAATACCCTCACCTAAACTCTAAGCCGTAACGTGAGTAGTTAAGAACTTATCGCGTGGTTCACCAACGTAACGTGAGAATCCTCTAGGAAGGATGCGCGGAAGTCCCTAGATAGGGCAGGCGATAATATCGGTTAAAAGAGTTTTCCGATATTATCCGGCAACATCCGATCCAAGTGAGTCGACCGGTTAGGGTTTGACGGTTTACCATATCCTGAGTTGACTCGAGAGCATTGTACGAATAAAGGACTATATCCACGCGGTAACTGCCAGTGGAAAGGTTCCAAGAGTGGGTTACTTAACCCTGATACCTTCTGGGTTCACACGGTGTTGCTTGGCACCCAACGTAATCGAAGGCCCGACCGAATTCGATGTAAGACATTGATTCGGTTAATTAATTAATTAATATGAGTTATTAATTGATTAATCAGGCTAGTGAGGAGTCACTAGACTTATTGGGCCATTAACCGGACTGGTTATTAGGCCTAGAGGGTCACACGCAAAAGATTCTCAAGGCAATGGATAAATAAGTGGGTTTTATATAAATCGGGGGTTTTTATGAAAAATCGCGCGGTTGATATAAAATATAGCGAACGAGCTAAGCAGGCCAAGTTGCTGCTAACCCTAGCCGCCCCCACTTCTCTTCCTCTCTCTCTTTGGCGCCCCAGACGAATCTGGATCCCCGAGTCTGCTCCGCCGCTTCTTCGACTCCCGTTCGATGAGAAATCGTCTGCGAGTTGCGGTGATCGTTGCGGCGAACGGCGGAGACTTTGTGGGCTGCGAAGAACAAGGAACGCAAGGATATCCATCGCCAGGAGGATCGCGTAGACTCCACTAGAGGCCGGGCGCTTGCGCGGCTTGCGGTGTCACACCGACGGAACTGATCGGTTGCAGATTCGAATCTACACACGGTAAGAACCGATTATCCGATAATCCGGTTTTTAGTTTTTTCGAAACGGGAACGGATCATTTATTTTATTTTATTTTCCGGTGCATGAGCGATCCAGAGAAACTCGAGAACTCAACAAAGTCTGCTAAACCCCATTGCCTTCCGAGATCATGCGGTGTTGCTTGGCACCTAACTTAATTGGAAATTCAGCCGAATTTACATGAGATGTTAATTCAGTTAAGTAATTAATTAAATATTAGATATTAATTAATTACTATGAGTCGATAAATGGTTATTTGAGTTAACGGGCTGAAAACTGGACTGGTTAATGGGCCTAGAGGGTCATATGCAAAATGATTCTCAGTCGGTGGTACTTAACTGGGATTTATATTAAGTCGGGGACTTCTGTGAAAAGTCGCACCGACTTAATATATATATGCAATGTTGAGAAACCCTGGGCCAAGCTCCAAGAGGTCTCAAGGCTGGCCGTTCCCCTCTCTCTCTCCTCCTCCTCTAGGCACCCCTCTCGGTGCCCCGGGGGTTGTCTCGTCTTCGCTGCGCGCAATTCTCGAAAGTTGGGATTTCCTGTCTGCTGGTTTTTGGACGTCTTTGCGGCGATAGATCTTCAGCGAGCGAGCTGATCTGGACGAAAAAGCGAGGATGAACCATCGTGGAGGATCGCGTGAATACTGCTAGAGGTCGGACGTTTGTGTGGCTAGTGGCATCGCTTCAATGTAATCGAAACGGTCGGGGATTCGAATCCGTGCCAGGCGATGAGATCACGACCCGTTTTTTCGTTTTCGTTTTCCATTCTGAAATGGATCTGCAGGCATTGGGCGGGGATTTCGTTTATATTTTCGCTGCGCTCATTACGCCCCACCCGAATCCCAACAATGGTATCAAATCTAGGTTCTGCTCTAATCCGTTTCGGGATGCCAAAATTAGAATTCCAAAATAAATTTCATGTTGTATTTATTTTTCTCTTGCAGAAATCCTTCATGAAATGAACATACGATGTTCGATTTACTTTTCTGTAGAGAAATTCGTATTTATTTGGGGGTTTTCCGGTTGTGTTCTTCATAGAGATGAAGAACTAGATTAATGGGCTTCGGAGTGAGTTCCATGGTGGTCAGACACCACTATAACCTCGCTGGTATGACCAGCTAACCCTCCTCCCTCCTTGACCCCAGAACATCCAGGTTGTGGCCGGCGGCCGATGGTGGAACCTCCCTTCTCTCTTATTCTCAAATGTTGGAAGATTTGGGGGGAGGTAAAGCCACGATTTTTAGACCCTTTAACCGGAGTTTTGGGGGCCACCGATGGCAAGGAGATCGCCTGCCGGCGACCGCCGACGTTAGGGACGAAGGGGGAAACCCCCTCGGCAACTTCCGGCTGGTCCTCGCCACTAGCGTCGGCTGTGATGCCGCCTTAAAGTCTTGCAACCAGAAAAGGGGGGGGGGACCAAACCCTAGCCCAAGCCAAGATGAGCCAGGCATTGGGAGCTTGGACCGGCCGGCCCTACGCCGGCTCGACCGGGGGGCCTGGCCTGGTTAGGCTAGGAGGAACTGGCCCAGGCCTGAGCCCAAGCCTTGCCTGGTTCAAGCCAGGCAAGGTCTAGGCCAGGCCCAAGCCGAGGGCCCAGTGGGCTACCCCCTCTAAATAGCCCATTAACCCCAAACCCAAAAACCCCTAATTATGAAAACCCCACCCCTGTTAATTGTAAATTAAAATTAAAATAGTTTTAAATTTGTTTTAAATAGTTTAAAACTTGTTTTAAACTTTAAGTTATAATTTTTTTGTTGATAAAAGGTTGTTTTTGTGATATGATCTTAAATGGGAAATATATGAAATAAGATGTGATATTAAGCTAATTAACAATTGTTGTTAATTTGTTCTTAATTGAAAGATTAAAGTGTTAATTAACATATGAACTTAAAACTAATTAACAAGTGTTGTTAATTTATTTTAAGTTATGATCTTAGATATAATTAACAAATGTTGTTAATTATTTAAGTGATTAGATTACTGTTATGACCTTAAAATTAATTAACAAAAGTTGTTAACTTTATTTAATTAGGTGATGAGATCATTTAATTTACTAACAATTGTTGTTGTGAAATTATTTATTAATTAAAGGGCACTTAATAAAAGATTATTAAGTGAATGTTTAACTCTTGGTAATAGTTAATTTCTAGAGTTAATTATTTCTTGAGAAATAAACCTTACTAAAAGTTATTAAGGATTAATTAAGTCTTAATAACAGTTATTACGATAGTTAATTAAATTTCTCATGAATCTCTTAATTAAGGTTTCTAAAAATCTAATCTACTTAAAAATTGATCTTTTAATAAAAGTTATTAAGAGATTAAATTGAGTCTAATTGTTAGACTAAATTTTAGAAATGTCTAATTAATATTTCTTAATAATTGTTATTAATAAATATTATTTAATAAAGGGGTTCTTAACAAAGAGTTGTTAAGTAATTAAAAATTAGAATTAGAAATCCTTTTATAAGAGTTATTAAAGAATTTTCAATTATAACTAAATGTTAGATTTATTCACATTAATAATTGTTTTTAATGTGATTTGTGATTAATCTAACTGTTAGATTAATTCATTTAGAAGTGTTCTATATAATGCATAGAATATTTTAAAATTTTAATTTTAATCTTGTTTGCACATGTTGATGTGTTTAATGTTTTAAATTATATTTAAATGCATGAGTAGAAAATTAAATTTTCGAAATTCAAATTATCCAATTTTGATTGGTACCCAGGTTTTAAGAAAATCAAAATTATTATTTTTCAAAATTTTAGCCTTCATGTGATATGTTTGATCATGTGTGGATAGTTAAAATTTGTAGTGGTCATGGACATGCACTTTGTTAATTTCATATCATGTGATGGTGTGTAATTAAATAGATCATTGTGGAATGTGATGTAGATTAATTAAATGGTAATTAATGAGGCCTGCGTACCTTCCTTTTTCTCTCATTCTAGTGTAATTCTATTTCCCTCCATTATTGTACTCGGCCATGAGACTTTCTTTTACAATTAATATATATTTGAAAATATTTCAAAATTTTAATATTAGTTGTAATTGATCATGTCGGACGAGGAGAGACGAGGATGATCCATAAGTACAACCAGGAAGGTGTCAAGAGATGAGATCACCAAAGCCTATATGTGTGCATGTTTAATGAATATAATTGTTATATTTTGTGGGGATTAATTGTATGGCTCCAGTTAGTCACTGTGCTGTCCATGACCACATAATGAACATATATGGTTGATGCATGCTATTAATTTTTTTATTTTGAATCAATTACTATTATCTAGGTATAGTTAAATATATATATGTGCGATATATTTATAAACTATCACCTAGGAAGAGACCAAGATAAAAGTTATCTAAAACCCTCGCTAAAGTCTAAGACGTAACTTCAGTAACTTACTGCATGGTCCTCCATCGTTATAGTCATAGGACTCAAATTACCTTAGACAAGTTTGTTGTGCTACCACAAGGCCTGTCTAATTGTAAGGAAAGACTCTGGCTATGGCATAAGATGCCTATTGATCGGGGTAGAGGAACCATGTAGCGTTGTACTATCCACAAGGGTTGCATACAAATCTATGCCCGTCTCATAACGGTGATAATGCTTAAACCAGAATTAATAGTTTGTTGTGCTATCCACAAGGTCATTAAATCTCTAGGGACCAAACCTATGATCAAATATTGTAAGGAGTTGCAAGTCCTATGAGATAGGTGCTCTTTGATTGTATTGTAGTTTGTTATGGTATTCACAAGACTGTACTACAAGTCATTGAGATTCTGATCCCTACTAGGGGACCATCAAAGTCTCCCGTTCTGTGTACCTGAGGTTATACAGTCCGTTGAAAAATAGTGAAAAATAATTCAAGTTAAAAGACCATAATTGAATTATAAGAACTATTTGCCTAAATCATTTTATTTCCTCTATTAAATCAAACGTCGTCTATTAATCTAAGATTTGGCATACTAGATGCCAATACTACGATATGCTTCTCAAATTCAGATTGGTAAAATGACTATGAAGAATGTCTTCAGGGTCATATGATAGCCACTATCCTAATTAGATATCATGAAATCTCTTACTTGGATGAAACCAAGAAGAAGAGATATTCATAGTATACCTTTGAGAAAGGCTAGAGGTAAGACCTTAAACGATCGGACCCATACCTGAGAAGGATAAAGACAAGTCAGCTGAAAGTGAGAAGGAGCAGTTCTCCCACTGCAACCAATAAGGATATTGGCATAGGCAAAAGAATATAAAACTTGTAAGAAGTTTCGCGTATTCTTATTATCCATTTTTGTATGTCTATTAGAGAATTAGCATCTTTAATATGAGGTATTGGAAATGATTCTCAGATCTGCAAAAATATGCAGACTTAGACAAGTAAAAGAAAATCGAGAAAAATAAAAGTATTGAGTTAGACTCAACAATAGTTCCAAAGATGCATAGGTTACTGTGAGACAGTAATTCTTTGTATATATTCAGGGGACAGTATGAAACTAAATAATTGTTATTTAGTTCCATTAATTATCAAGAATTGTAAAAGTGAATAACATTGACTGAGAACGAACAAGCGTTGTTCCATATGGTTTAAGAAATAAAATAAAAGATTTAAAACCAGTCAATACACTATAGATTCTTGACGTGACATATCATATGATGAATTGTTCACTAAGTCTCCTATAGAAATGAACTGAATGAATCATGATTATCTATGGCATTGTACACTAGGTTGTGCAATAAGAAATTATTGGTACTTATACATATTGATGTAAATAGCCCAATATCTTCTTAAGGCCAAAGATAATTACTTCTATTGACTTATCTTAATAGTTTCCTCTCGAAAAGATTCGACTGTATGTACTTGCTGAAGTACAAGTCGAATGTATCTAAGAGATTAAGGTATAAAAATCAAGATGAACTGTCTAAAAGGAAAGAGTATTAGAATTCTTTGATTTAATCAAGAAAATTAATACTTGAGTACGGGATTCACATAAATCATTAAAAAGGATAATTGTATCATCTCTCGATTAATCCTTATTATATATCATAGCAATATGATATAATGAGGAATTACACTTTATTGGATATAGTGCCATATATAATAAGATTTGCTTAATTCTTATATCCTTGTAAATATGAGTATAAACATTAGATATCCATATTTTACATATGGTTCCAAATAAGTCAGTATGTCCATATAAGATACGGAGACAAGATAATTCATATGAGGTATGAATTATAAACACACCTGATTTTAAGTATATTAAAGTCAATTTATGTCCTAGTCTTTTTAGAAAAGACATGATCCAAAGAAGTTGCATCCGAAAGGATATACTGAAATGTGAATTTGTGGGATGTCCAAAAGGTTTGAACATTACATTTATTGGCCAAACGATAAGGAAATAATTATCATTCTAAAAGCTATCTTCTATGAAAAAGAAATATGTCATCAGAGAAGGCAATGAGAGATAATAAAACTAGAAGATGTTCTAAACCCATAAATTAACACATGATTATTAGATAACCTTTGGATATTTTAGAATCATTCATAACACACATAGGAGAGCATTATAGATTTTGGGATTCTCTCAATGGCTAGTCTGATATGTTTTTCATATCAGTGATAACAGAATGAGAGGAGCTCAAAGGTGTAGATCATGATCCAAAATCTATGAGGAAGCTCTCTATTATAATTACAACTTTAAAATTGGCAAGAAGTTAAGAGTTCTAAACCATAGTCCAAAACACCTATTAAGTTCGGAACTTGATAGTCTTGCTTGAGGGTATTGTACCTCTCAGAAGTAAGTAAATCTTTAGAATGAAGATTAGTACAAATGGGTTACTTAAAACTTATATGGTAATCTAAAGGAAATGGTAATGGTCAAAGTGTTGACTTGGACAAGTTTTCTTCAGTAGTTACCAAAATAAGTTTATTAGAATTTTACTTGCTAATACTGCCTATCATGATGATGAGTTGGCAGTTGGATATTAAAAAGCATTCCCTCAATGTGTTCAAAGGAAAGATGTATATGATACAACTTTAAAACTTTTAGAATATCTAGGAAGCATGTTATGATTTCAAAGATTAATTTTGGATCAAACCGATGCTTCCCAAAGTTGGAGTTAGAGTTTTGTCTTAATGGTCAAACACTAAGTGATCATTAAGAATGATCATAGATTGTATGTGTACAAAGAGGACAGTGGGAGCACGGTCGTTTTAGTAATACTTTGTGATAATAACATTAAAGTCATTAGGAATGACATCAAGATGTTACAATCAGTAAAAGCATTATTATCCATATACTTCTGCATAATAAGTTCGGATATAACATCTCACGTATTGAAAATATGAATATATTAAAATAGATTGATGAGGATGTTACCTTAACCTATATGTCAAAATGTTTGATATAAATTCAATAATAAGTCCTGATTATTAAGATATGAAATTTATTTCTTTAAGGAAAGGTTCCTTAAAAGATATAGGGGAACCTTGATAGAAGGAGTGAATCACATCACTAAGTACTTGAGAGGTGTTAAGGATGCACTCCTACATATGGAGAGGATAATTTGAAACCATGAGTCACACTGACTTAAATTTCAAGTTAGACTTGGATTTTATCTTTTAATCAGAAAGTAGTGGATTAGAAGAGTTCCAAACTAAAAATCACTACAGACATGATTATAGCTTGATACTGTTTATAGAATAGTATCTGTGGATTGGAAAGGTTCCAACCCAGAATTTGATATTAAAATGATGACATAAATAGTTGATACTGTTATTGGAATAGTATGGATAAAAGAGTTCATCCTTGAACAAAATATAGTTCTAAAACATCTCCAATCATGTCCCGTTGTTGTAGGACAACAGTGGGAGCGATCAAATTTGTAGTTGAGCCATAGTCTCATAAGAAGTTGTAAAAACATTATGAGGATTTTTTGTAAGTTTGGAGACGAAGGAATAAGAAGAAATAACGTAATGAAAATTATTCTATTTATGAATGATTTAGTAGATCCCTGACCGAGCCTTAGTCACAGACTTCATGTGAGTATTACCTAGATTTGATGGAGATCAAATGCGAAGGTGATTGGCTTGAGTCTAAGTGGGAGATTGATGGATATAGGTGTGTAGACACGCTAATTTTGACATCATTTCGAGTAAATTTCATATCATATAATAATGCCTCAGAATGGTCTGATATTTAACCATTGATTAATTTTTATTGATATTTTGAGTGTCGGGTTTAATAGACATGTTTAAGTTAATCAATCGAATTGATTTTAGTTCAAATTTCAGTTAAAATATGAAGAATCCTAAAAGGCGTCGGCCCATGTGGACGCCATTTAGAATTTATTCCTATTTTAGCGTTTAAATTTGAATTTTAATTAATTGATTTATTATCTAAAAGGCGTCTGTGAAGGTCGACGCGTTTTAGGTTTCCTAAGCTGTTTTAACTTCTCTTCCGGATGTTTATCCTTATCTTAATTAGAGTAAAAGACGTCTACACAAATGGACGCGTTTTAGCTAATAAAAATAAAGATAAGTTTTCCCGGATATTTATCCTTATCTTAATTAATCTGAAAGGCGTCACCCAAGATGGACGCGTTTTAGATAATTACAGATAAAGATGAATTAATCAGTAATTATCTGTCGATTAAGGTGGATAAATCCTAGATTTTTCTATGTTAATTGCGAACGCAGAAAATGCCTATAAATACCTTGCATCTCAAGAGTTAAAAAAAAAAAGAGAGAGAGAATTATTGAGCCTCAGCGTTATAGCGATTTGAAGATCGGAGCAACCACGTCGGAACGCCGGAGCGCTGTCACCAGAAGTCGGCATCCTTCTTCAAGATCTTCATCCTTCAAAGCTTCAACTAACTGGACTGGGCATAAGTTTTTCATATCTGAATTTCATTTTCATTTATTAATTTCATTCTCTCATACTCACTGCATGCAACACACCACCTCATTAATTTCCAAAACCCATCTGTTCTAAAGGGGTTTCAAAGTCATTTAAAACAAGTGAGTTGCTGTTTATACATGTTTCTAATCATAGTTAGCTTTGATATTTCTATTTAGATTCTCATCAATATTTCTTCTTTATTGTTTCTGTTTCTCTGTCTCTGCTGCATTCAACAACAACAACAAGAAATCAAAAAGAGGGAAATCAAGCACGAAGCCAGGAGAACTTCTGGACGATCCTCAACATACAACAGCAAGAACAAAAGGATAAAGAGGCTCTCTTTCTTCAGCCGGCTGAAGGAGGGGAACCAAGGATTCATTCTTCCGCGTTTAAACAGGTAAGCGATCAAACCTCTTTTTGAAGCTTTTTAGTTAAAAGTTTCTGGCGATCACAGCACCTTAGTTGCATTTTTTTAATAGGTTAATTTACCCTAAACAACATAGTTTTTCACATAAATCACATGAGCAAATTTTCAGCACCTACAGCTCTTTTGGCGATCACGGTGGGACTTGGTCTCGCCATCTTTTAATTTCTTTTGTTCTTGCTATTATCATACCGGGCACCCACGGTGCACCACTTGTGTCTTTCGACACGTCCTCACCAATTGGTGAGTGTTTAGTTTGTTTAATTTCCCTCGTGCACCACGTGCACACCCCAGTGGCAAGATCTTGCCTCCCCTTGATTAGTTAAAAAGCTGTTTTGGTGATAAAATGCTGTGTGATTGTGTGATTTCTTAGTTGTTTAGATAGTAAACCATCCTGTTTAAAATCTGAAACTAAAAATCTTTGCATGAGTCGATTATTTATTGCATTTTTCCCTGTTTAAGGAGGATCCGACCCAGAAAATCCTTCTGGAAATCTGTTTCTGCGAACTAAAAAGCGTCCAGTAACAGCGACGCGTTTCAAAACCGCGTCAGTGCTCCTAGACGCCTTTTAGCTTCCAGATTCTCTCTGTCGTTTACATCTGTTTCTGTGAAATAATTAACTTCTGTGTTGAATAGCGTCGACCATAATCGACGCGATTCAGGCAGTTTTTAGTTATTTTCCAGGTTTTCTCTGCTGTTTGCATCTGTTCTCTGCGAAAGAATTAAGTTCTGTTCTGAATAGCGTCGACTATAATCGACGCGATTCAGACAGTTTCTTAATTATTTTTCAGTTTCCAGATTTCTGTGTTGAGTGCTAGCTACACATTACTCTATTAAGCATTAGAGGCCATCCAGGTCGCAGGGCATATGCATTGAGGCTAAAACCCTCCTTTTCTTAGGAACACATTACTTGACGTTAGCAACTTTCTCTGATTGGGTTGGTCCCTTGATCAGACCAGAGAAGTTGACGTTGAGACCTCCATAAGTCCCCAAAATCAAGGTATTCCTCCTTGATCATCGGGCTGGTTGTACCAATTGAAGTCCCGGCTAGATTATGAAAGCGTTGTGAGAGAAAAACCTTAGAGAATAACGGTGGAAATCAAACTGAAACTAGGATCCTTCCCTGAGCGAAATTGTGGTTTAATCCAATTCAAATAACTCAACAAGGAATCCTGAAATCACGTTAAGCATCCACTTGTTTGATTAATCTCTGCACAACTTGTGTGATTAAATCTTTGAAAAGAGAATCTAATATAATGTTGCTGCGATCAGGCAGAGATTTGAGTATGGCCCAAGATGCCATTATCAACTACGAGGGAGATGCTAATGCCCCTCGCAATTCTGATTTCAACTACGAGAACGGGAGAGATGCTGATGCCTCTCGTAATTCTGTCCCCATTCCAGTTCGACATGACGGGAATGTCCGAACTCCTCTTTTTAATCCGCACGATCAATATCATGATCTTCCTCCGCATGAATATGCGATTCCCAATCCTGACTTTGAGGGGGACATGAATCAGCATGATCCCTCATCCTCCGATCCTACGGATCTTGTCAATGCTCTGGGAGTTCTTGCCTCCCGACTGGACCCTCAGCAGTTCGAGGCGATCCAGTCCATCTTGAAGGGGAAGGCAACCATGCAGCCTGCCGAGCCGAATCCTGTGGCTCCCCCCGTTGTTCCTCAACAACCTCTTCCTCCTCCTCCTTATATCCATCAGGCCATGGAAGGCCTTCATCTTACCTCTCGGCCCACTGGGCCGCAACTTTCGTCATCCAGGCAACCGGCTAGACCGCAGACGCCCATTTACCAAAATGCCCTCGGGCATGGCGGAAGCTCTGCCGGACCTCATCCTTATTACCCTCCTTGTCCAACGTACTCTAGGCAGCAGGCCTATCAAGTACTTCCTCCTCCTCCTCCTCCCCAGGCAGATCTAACCACGCAGACGTTGCTGGCCAAGATGGAGCGCATGGATGAACAGTTCAACAATCTTCAGAAAATGATGGGGGTTAAAGCTGTGCCAGAAATTAATTTACCGAGCCTGCCAGTGTTTCATCTGCCACCCTCTGAAATGCCAGTGTATCGAAAGTATAACGGTACTGGTAACCCCTTCACGCACCTGAAGGAGTTCATGTACGAATCCTCTTTCTGGCAGAATGATAAGAGGTCATTGGCTTTCTTGTTCAGGAGATCCCTAGAGGGACCAGCCCTCGAGTGGTTCTTTTCTCTGGAACCCTCAGAAGTAGAGGATTATGGTATCGTTTCACGTAAATTTATCCAACGATACCAGGACAGAGTTGCACCCTCCTTGTCTATCACGGATCTTATTGCAGAAAAGATGAAACCGGACGAGGAGTTTGTCAGTTTTGCTGACAGGTGGCGGGGCCTAGCTGAAAAAGTGAAAGATCACTTGTCCGAATCCGAACAAGTGAAAATGTTGATTTCTAACGCCACGTCCCAGTTCAAGCTAGTCCTCTCCTTGAACAACTTGACGAACATGGCAGAGCTCTATGAAAGGGCACGGTACTGCCAGAATGCTTTCAAGGACGCTACGTTCTCTAGCGTCTTTGATCCTCATAGACCTAACAGGCCTCCGCTTCGGAAGCCTGCAGTGCCGAATTCTCCTAGCTCAGGTCCAACTACTGAGGGCACGCTCTCTCACGAGCAGGTCAGTACTATGAACAATAACTCGCCCCAATTTGTGAGGAATCAGCAGTACCAGAGGCCACCACAGCCGAGTCAACAGGGGTACAGGCAGCAGCAGAACCCCCATTACCAACAGCAGTACCAGCGGCCCCAGCAGCCGAATCAGAACCAGCTACAGCAACAGTTACAGCAACAGCCGCAACGGCAACAGCAGTATCAGCAGCCACATCAGCAGCAACAGCAACAGCCACAGTACCAGCCGCGTGCACCGCCGGCGTACCACAATGTCCCTCCTCCTGGTGACTACAACTAGCAGAGGAGACCTCCAGGCCCGAAAAGGGCAGAGTACCCGGCCCTCCCAGAATCCTTGGCGGATATCTTCACCGCTTTAATGGCAGCCAATGCCTTAGTTTTGCCGAGGGAGAAGGCCGTCTGGCCTCAAAACGCCGATACGTCTAGGTATTGCTACTTCCACAGACAACCTGGGCATACCATTGACACCTGCTTCCAATTCAGAGATTATATCCATGATCTCAACGAGCAGGGCGGCATTGACTGGGAGGAAATGAAGAAATACATAACAGCCCTGAAGGCAAGAAGACCGCAGCAGCAGCAGCAGCAGCAAGCAAGACCACCGGCACAAGCAGTAGCACCACCCAACATGGGCATAGTGCAGAATCCACTCCCGGAGCACCAGAACCAAAACCAGGTTGCTCCCATCCTGACGAACAGCCAGTCTGAGGCTGGTCGTGGGCAGCAGTGGAGAGTAGAGGACTCTTCCTCTCTTTGTTCAACGGGTCACGTTCAAAGTACCGCAGAGCGACCACCACGCCGCACCATCCACATACCAAGGCCACAACCCGTTACCATTACCCCCATACCCACACCTACATACCACTCGCCCACACCCAATAACCCATTACCACTACCCGCCTTTCTTAGACCCATTACGCCCCGCACTCCTACGCCTCCATCATATAACCCCCCGCAAACCAATAACGCGCCCCTCCTACCATCTAGGCCGCTATTACGCATACCATTTCCTACTTCACCCACTACCACCACCACTTATCCAGATATGCCTTTACCATCTAGACCGCTATTACGCGTACCATTCCCCACTTCACCAACCGCTTACCCATCCACCATCCAACCCTCTAGGCCTTTAATCCGCACCGCGCCATCACCGCCTAGCCCTACGCCATCACCTGCGTACCAACCCTCTACACCATCCGCACCGTCCAACTCTGCGGTACTTAAAGTGTCACCCGGATCCTCCACGGTTGAGGAACACGCGCTCCGGAGTGGAAGGATTTTCAACAAGGTCTTCCCTCAGTCCACAGTCAGAGACGGCCCATCACAGCCGACTGAGGAAGCCCATAATGAAGAGAGTGCACCAGGCACTCAATACGACCTGTTGAAACACCTGGATCGGACACCGGCACTGATCACTATACTCGAACTGATCAAAAGATCCAAGAGTCACCAAGAAGCTTTAATGGAATATCTGCAGAAGGTGATGGTCAATGAAGACGTGCCGGTAGAGAAAATTGCAGCACTACTAGTTCCTCAGGGGGATCAGCCCTCTATAACTTTCCATACATCGGAACTAGCACCGCCGGCAGCCAGAAGCATGGCTCTGAGTATCACAGTCAACATCTGTAAGAAGGCCGTGGATGCATGCCTGGTTGACACAGGGGCTTCGATCAATGTTCTACCTCCGAAGACCCTGGAGCTGTGCGGTGTGCCCAAAGAGAAATGGCTGCCCAGCCCCATATCAGTAACAGCATATGACAATTCTACCCGTTCCCCTCTGGGAATGGTTTATTTAAAGGTGGAGCTGGGCCCTGTAAGTCATGCAGAGGTTGAATTTCACATCCTGGAAATCGACCCTTCCATAAATGCCATTTTAGGTCGTCCTTATATTAAAACTCTCGAGGCGATTCCTTCTACGAATCATCAATGCCTCAAATTTCCTTACAAAGGACGAATAATTAAAGTAACGAGCATGCCGATCCTTGCTGCTGCTCATTCCTTGAACATTAAATCTACTGTCTTACCTGGCCGACAACCTTTTCTGTCGGTATTACAGGTCTACCGTCCAGTGGCTGATCCTCTGAAAGCCGCTACTATTTCTCCATATCCATTAGATGCTATCAAAAGGGGGAAGTGCATGAGTACCCCAGGATGGAGGATCATGATGAAGAACGGCTACGAGCCTGGGAAAGGTCTGGGCACGCAGTTGCAAGGCAGGACCACTCCTGTCAGAAATCATCGAACGGCACCTGGAAGTGGTCTGGGCTATAGGCCAATAAAACTGAAACAAGATCCGGTTCAGAAAGCAGAGATCAAAGAAGGCCCGAAGATCTGGCAGGCAATGTCTACACCACCTAAAGAAGGCCGAGATCCCTTAACATGGACCTTGTGTACGCACTTTGTGAAAGGGCCCATACTTAGCTACGATAATACGGTGGTCATTACTTCCTGTTTTGACTTCCATGATATTTATGGGAGGGACTTGGCCAGACATTGTTCTGAACTGCTTACATACCAATCCTTGGAGGCTCTGCGGCCTATGAAAAGGAGGAAATTTCATGATCCTGAATGTGAATGGTACAGGTGGTTCGACCTCAGGGACCTGTATATTGCACTGAACAGACTATTTCTGGATCCTGCAGAACCTAAGTGGCCGCCGCAGATTGATGAACTGATTGAAAGCCCTGGTGCCATATTTGACAAGCGGATACTGCTGTCCGAAGAGACTGACGAAGGGGAACCAGATGACCCCTATGAAGCTGGTTACACAACAGATCTGCTCTGGAGGGGGACATATCCTTCACATGTCTTCATGCTCCATACTCTTTTTCGCACATTGCTTTTGACCCCGACTTGGTCGCGGGTCATAATTGAAGATATTCCACGGGCTCCGCCCGTCATGATTACTCTGTCCCCTCGGGACATTATACCACAACCTCCTCTCGATCTAGAGAGGTTGTATGATCTGATCTGGGACATATTATTATATGATCCCCCCAATCCTCTGGCCTTGGTGCCACTTCCTCCGTCTGAATCTCCTCCCATTTATATTCATTCCTGCTTTATGTTTAATTCTTTCATTTTCCAAAAAAAAAAAACGCCAATTTGGCAACAAATTCTTCCCAAATCCTCATTGAGGAAACATCTTACTTGTCCGATTGCACCCCGCCACGCGGGTCCTTCGGTCAAGACTCTCTTTTAGATTTACTCTGTCCCTCCCCTCGGGAGGATTCTCTTGTATTTCCACTTGTATCACAGGATTTTCATCCTGCCTCGTCTTCGTTAGGTTATGATAGTGAAGTTAGGCAGTCTAGTCAGGTTAGTCAGTTTAGGAAGTCTAGGAAGCCTAAGGGTAGGCAAATTCCAGATAGATACCTCCAGGACTTAGCTGATAAGTGCTCTTCTTGCTCTCTGATCCCTCAGTTTCTAGAAAATCTAATTCAGATGCCAGAAGATTGTATGGACGATGAGTCAGTCAATGATGGGTACGGGGTATATGAATTAGTACATGAAAAGGACCCCATTGAGGAAGATGACGAGGACGCGGCTGAAGCATATGCCAGTGGAGTGAAGAGATTTGATGAACCCTCAGCTGCCGTAGAAGAGCCTACCAAAGAAATTAATTTAGGGACTGAAGACGAACCTAAGGTTGTCCTCGTCAGTAAAAATCTTTCTACGGAGGATGAGAACGCAATGGTACAAGTGCTAAAGGACTATAAGGACACTTTCGCCTGGAGTTATGAGGATATGCCGGGGTTAGACTCGTCTTTAGTTGAACACAGGTTGACATTAAAAGACGGAGTTAGCCCGGTCAAACAGAAATTAAGGCGATTCCACCCACAAATGGCTTTAAAGATGAAGGAAGAGGTCGATAAGTTGCATAAAGCCAAATTTATTAGAGTTGTCCTTTATCCACAATGGGTGGCTAATATAGTCCCGGTTATGAAGAAGGACGGGAAGGTCAGAATTTGCATTGACTTCCGTGATTTGAACCGGGCGTGTCCTAAAGATGATTTTCCATTGCCTCATATTGATGTACTCATCGATAACACTGCTGGCTATGAAACATTATCATTTATGGACGGATTTTCAGGATATAATCAGATTAAGCTGGCAGAAGAAGATCAAGAGAAAACATCATTCACTACACCTTGGGGAACATATTGTTATGTTGTCATGCCATTTGGATTAAAGAATGCTGGAGCCACCTATCAAAGGGCCATGATGGCAATATTTCATGACATGATGCATATAGATTTAGAAGTGTATGTGGATGACTTATTAGTTAAATCGAAAACAAAGGCTGAGCATGCTAAAGTTTTGGCAAGAGTATTAGAAAGATCGAGAGAATACCAGTTAAAGATGAACCCCAAGAAATGTGTATTCGGGGTATCTTCAGGAAAATTGCTTGGATTTATCGTCAGTAAACGGGGAATTGAGATCGATCCTAACAAGGCGAAGGCTATTAGAGAAATGCCATCTCCTAAAAACTTGAAAGAGTTGAGAGGATTAATCGGGAGGTTGCAATTTATTCGCCGCTTTGTCTCTCAGCATTCACAAAGGTGTAAGCCGTTTTACGAGCTTACCAAGCCGGGAGTCAAATTCGATTGGGACGATAAGTGTCAGGAGGCATTCGATGGATTAAAGAATTATTTAGCAAGTCCTCCTGTTTTGAGACCACCATCTCCAGGCAAACCATTAATACTTTATATTTCAGTCCTGGATGATGCAGTGGGGGCTGTCTTAGCACAAGAAGATGAAGAAGGAAAAGAGAGGGCAGCCTACTATCTCTCTAAACTTCTCAACCCCGCTGAACAGAGATATACAGCGATGGAGAAAACATGTGCAGCATTGGTCTGGGTTGTGCAGAAATTGAAGCATTATTTTCTAGCCCATGAAGTCCATCTCATCGCTAAGATGAATCCGATTAAATTCCTCCTAGAGAAATCTGTTCTTACTGATAGGTTAGCGCGATGGCAAAGCTTTCTATCTCAATTCGACATCATTTATATCCAGCAGAGAGCGATCAAGGGCTATGCCATAGCAGAACATCTTGCTCATCATCCCCTTCCTCGTTTTGATCCAGTCCGATCAGAGTTTCCGGATGAGGAACTGATGTCCGTAAATCAAATCAGAGATGATATGTGGACTCTGCATTTTGACGGAGCTCTGAATTCTCATGGAAAAGGGATCGGTATCGTTCTGTTATCACCTGAAGGTGTCACCATTCCACAAGCCTTTCAGCTTGATTTTCCAGTTACAAACAATATAGCTGAATACGAGGCACTTCTTGCTGGTCTCGAGGCTGCTCATTTCCATGGTGCTACCAAACTCAGGATTGTAGGTGATAGCCAACTAATTCTTCGCCAAGTGCTGACTAAATATCGAACTCTTGATCCTAAGCTCAAGCCTTATCAAGAACTTACTTCTGCTTACTCAAAGCTTTTCACGAAATTGATCTTTGTCCATGTCCCTAGGAATCAGAACATCTTAGCTGACGCTCTAGCTTCACTTGCATCTTCTCTTGATTTTCCAATCAGCAAACAATCCGAATCAATCATAGTTCATAGGCGTCTTTCACCCGCCGTGAAAGATCCTTCATTCCTTAGAACTAAGGAGAAGTTGCTGAAGAAAGTCAGAGATGGAGATATCATTGAGAGAAGAGAAATCATGTTGATGGAGCTGTTAGAAGTGATGGATAATGAACAGAAGCCATGGTATTATGAAATTGCAAAATATTGTGAAGATCAATCATATCCTGAAGAAGCTACCACTGAGGAGAAGAGAGCTATCAGGAGAGTTGCTCAAAGATACACCCTAGTTGGGGGAGCACTGTATAAGAGAGGTTTTGATGGAGTTCTTCTGAGATGTCTAGACGAAGATGAGCTTTGGAAGGTTATGGAAGGAGCTCATAGTGGAGTTTGTGGTGGTCATGTCAATGGACAGATGTTAGCAAAGAAGATCCTTAGACAAGGATTTTATTGGCCAACCATGGAAGAAGATTGTGTAGGATATGTCCGTAGGTGTGCTAAGTGTCAACTTCACGCCGACAAAATTCATTCTCCTGCATCTTCACTCCATCCTGTTTCTTCCCCATGGCCTTTCTCCATGTGGGCTTTCGACATTATTGGACCTCTTGGCAATCCAGATTCCGGCATCAAGCAAAAATCTTTCATTCTCACGGCAACGGAATACTTCACCAAGTGGGCAGAAGCTGAAGCGTACGTGGAGATCAAAGCATCAACCGTCTGCAAGTTCATCATGAAGAACATCATCACCCGATTCGGAATTCCAAGCACCATCGTTACCGACAATGGACCGCAGTTCGTGTCACAGGAATTGAAGGATCTCTGTAACAGGTATAAAATTGCATTGCATCATTCATCTCCTTATTATCCTCAAGGCAATGGCCAAGCAGAGGCAACTAATAAGACTTTGATAAAAATCATCAAAAAGACGTGTAAATCTAATAAATTCACAGATTGGCCAGAAAAATTGGTTGAGGCTCTATGGGCCTACCGAACTTCAATCCGCACGCCTACTGGGCAAACTCCTTATTCCTTGACATTTGGAATGGAGGCGGTAGTTCCATATGAGATCCTCATACCATCATTAAGAGTACAATTGAATAAGGAATTTTCCATTGATGAACATCGTTCAGCACTCCTTGCTCAATTGGAACTCTTAGACGAGAAAAGATGGTCAGCTGCTAATCATGCAAAAGTTTATCAAAATAGACTAGCACGTTTTTATCAAAAGAAAGTCATTGAACGTAAGTTCAAAGTCGGTGAAATGGTTGTCAAAAGAATTTTTATAAAACCTGGTGGTCCGCGTTCTAAGCTCCAACCCAACTGGGAAGGACCTTATGTTGTATCGCACGCTTTTCCTGGTAATGCTTATCGTCTTGTTAATGCAGAAGGAGAAGAGTTAAAACATCCCTGGAATGGTTTATATCTTAAGAAATACTACCCTTAGGTTAAAGAGTCGATCAGTATGGTACAAAGACCAGTGGAATCAGAAAGTTTATAAACTCAAATTTCCTTATCAGTCTAAATAACTTAATTTCAAGCCCATTACTGCACACACTGACACGTTTGATTCGTGAGTAACAAGAGATGACAAGTCCTAAAGAATATCGAAAACTTGACCGGAAGTGTAAAGTACAAATCATTCTTTTTTAAGCAAAGATTCTGTTTTATACTCGGCCCATGATGTCGGAACGAGGCTTATAATAGACTACCAAGAATACCCGCCATCTTAGTAGTAGGCCGTCATAAAAAAAAGGGGGAGATCCGTCCCGAAGCAGAAAAGAAAAGAAAAGCAAAAGCAAAAGACAAAAGCCAAATGTCAAATCAAAAGGCCATTACATTACAAACGTTACATCAAGGCCATGAAATGAAATAAAAGGGAACGCAAGGTCGATAAATACCCCGGAAAGAAAATGACCGAACCCCAACGGATATTAGGGTAGGAAAGGGACATCTTTTTAAGTCTCCGGAACCTTCTTATGGGCTTTCTAAACTTATTCATCTTTTCTTTCTAAAGAGATGTACTCCAAACTTAAGGAATAGCTTAGATTGACTAAGGGTCAAATCATCAAATGGGATCACGGATGGAAACACAAGTTCAAACACGATGGGTTTAAGTTGAGTTGTTAAAGAACAATTTGGAAATTAAGTTAATAAATGAATATGATCTTTTGATCCAAGTACCATGCTGATCTTTTAGTCAAAAATCCAAAAAAATTACATAAGTCAAAATTACAAAAAAAATACATATATCAAAATTACAAAAAAAATACATATATCAAAAACCCAAAAAAAAATACATATATCAAAATCCAAAAAAATACATAAGTCAAAAATCCAAAAAAATACATATGTTTCAAAAATTCAAAAAAATACATATGTCAGAAATCCAAAAAAAAGCATAAATTTCAAAAACCACAAACAAAAATGAATATTTCAAAACAACAAAAATATTTCAGTTAGCATCTGCTTGTTGCATTTAGTGTGTTTCATTCTTTTTATTTTCAGCGAGCATCTGTCTGCTTGTATGTTGCATCTTTGCTTAAGTTTGATTATTTTCATTACCTTTGTTAATAAAGGCTATGCCCCTTGACTATTTATTGAAGAAAAGATTGATTGACCATTTATTTGGTCAGGCAAGGGGCTAAGCCTAAATAGATACTTAACCTGTTTGTTAAGTGTGTACAGGATGTAAGATAAATACAGGAACACAAGATTGGAGCCAAAAGTTTCATGTATATTATCAAAAGGTGTTTTTGTACATGATACATGAAGAAAAAAGAAAAGATACATAAGCCCTCAAGGCTGGCTCTCTCCTCCGCCCTCGTCCAACTGGCTCTGGGCCTCGTCAGGTGCATCCGGTGCTGGTCCTCGGCTGGGAGGTGGAGGTGGTCTCATCGCGCTCGGCCCCGCATGACCGGAAGATACAGCAGCACTGGCAGTAAAGGCGCTGGTCAGACCACGCTCATGGGCACGCTGCCGAGCTCGCTGGAACCGTTCCTCCACCATCTTGCGCTCATGCTCCGCAACTGACAAGCGACCCTGCATAGCCTCCAGTCGAAGGCGGTCGCGGTCTCTCTCCTCAGTCACAACCTCCAGGCGAATCTGGAGGCGTGCAAGATCTCCAGTCGAGAGAAGAGCCACCTGCTCCTCTAGAGCCCGGATCCGCTCTGCATCAGTCTCGGCACGAGCCGCTGCAGCACGGGCATGCTCTATCTCCGCTTCAGCCCTCTGAAGGGCTTCCTGAAGCTCAGCAACCTGAAAGGAAGATTTTGATAGTCCAAGGCAATCAAAATAAGCAAGTAATCAATTCCAGAATTCAAAAATTGAAGAACTTACCTGAGCAGCACGGTCTTCTTCCGCGAGAGAAGCCCGGTGGATGGCGGAGGCGAGCTGACTCTGGAGGTCAGCCATAGCAGCATCATGAGTGGACGAGGAAGATGAAGCTCCATGGGTAGGGGGCGCCGCCTGGGTGTAGACGGCTCGCTGCACCAGAAAGACAACTATCAGTGGTTAATTGCCAAAACAATTAATTATTTAAAACATGCATTCATATTCATTCATACATACCAGGTCATACAGTTCTTTCTGAACTTGTTCGAGCTGGGCCTCCGCATCATGTAGGCGGGCCCGGAGGTCGACGATGACCGCATCACGCGCATCCTGCATGTCATACATACATTCATTCACAAATATAAATCAAGATAATAATAAAATTAAAGAAGCATGAATGCATACTTACATCGAGTGGTCGGAGGAGCCGAAGCTGATCGGCGTAGTGGGCCCGGTACTGCTGGAGGTAGGCCTCGCTACTCACCGCCCGTGACTCCACTCTGATACCCCGACGGTGCCAGTCCTCGTACTGCTCTGGGAACTTGGCACGCCAATCGGTGAGGGCTTGCTTCCCCCTCATGCTCCTTCCGACGCCCTCCGGGACCTCCTCGTCAATCCATTCCTGGTGGAGGCCCAGGGTCCGCATCACTAGTCGAAGGCGGAGGAGCTCGATCTCGTTGAGGCAATGCACCCACATTTGCCTCCCAAACCGCCTCCTGCCAGCCGTCACCCACGGCTGACCCTCCTCATTCATGCCCAAGTATGGGCGCCATATCACCTGCATATAGGTTAAATGCATTCATAAATAACTTGCATTTAATGAAATTAAACAAGTTAAGCTTACCAGGAGTTCTGGATAATCCAGAAACTGACGGCGGAGGGCCGTCAACTGGTGATGCTGTGGAGCCGTATCCACAATCGGCTGCCAACGACAGGCGAAAGGGACGGCGTTCGGTCGAATGATCCTCGCTCTGCCGAGCGGAAAGTAGTAGTAGCTCCACACCTGCATTTATGAACATATAGGTTAGAAGAAGCATCATATCATATTGCACTGCATATAACAAATAATTAAACACTTTAATACCTGAAGAAATGGTGAGAAGCCACTGATAGTAGTCTCACGGTCCGGCGTGACCGCGGATAGATCGGCAAAGAGGTGAGCCAGAAGGGCTGCACCCCAGGCATACTCCCCTAGGCTAGCTAGGTCATCTAACAAGTAAAGAAATCTACAGTGGATATGGTCGCCCTTCGTACCGAAGAGCAACCTACCGAAAAAGAAAACTAAAAAGACTCTAAGCTGTCTATCTGTCTCCTCTACCTGATCAGGATCGCTGCAGTAGACAGAAGAGGACGACTCTGCTAGCCTATCCCTGAACTCCTCCCGGGTCTCGTCAGACCGACGCCGGGGCTCATCTAGACCTAGTGCTGCCTCTACTTCTACCCTAGGGACCATCCTAGACTCCCTACCTATGCTGGATACCTCTATTCCTAGTAATGCTTCAGCCAATCCCTGATAGTTGGGGTAGGTCACCCCGCTCACAGGTCGGCCCTCTACCCTGAGGCCAGTAATCCTAGCCACATCCTCTAGGGAGGGGACCATATGCCCCCATGGCATTAGGAATGCCCGGCTTTCCGCATGCCATCTCTCTCTCAAGGCCTGCAGCAGGACTAGATCAAGCCAAAATGGCTCGATGTCCAGCACCTCGCCGAATCCCATCTGACGCAGGCGCGCCTTCTGGAAGTCCGGGAGCCCTCTGTAAGCCCCTATCACTAAGTCCCATGAAATTCTAGCCCTCATCACTCCCTGCAAATAAAAACATAAAAATAAGGGTCAGTAATTAATAAAACAGGGAAATTCACTTTCTGTTTTGAAACGCGTCAGCACACGCAGACGTATTTTAAAACACGTCAATGTACGTTGACGCAATTCAAACATTTTTATTCCTATTTTTATCTTGAAAGACGTCGACCCATGGTGACGCCTTTTGAATGGCGTCACCTGGTCTGGACGCCTTTCAAGCCCAGATTCCGGGTTCTTTCGAGAACCCCGTTCTATCTCTTTTCTTCATACAATCACACCCACAGGGAGCTTACCGTGTGGAGGTCGCCCTCCTCTTCTTCTTCTACCGCCATGGGTGCCGGTGGAGGGAGTTCTTCCTCCAAAAACGCCGCCGCCTCCGCAAGAGCCGCCGGGACCTCCTCGGGAGCTTCTTCTTGCCTACGCCTCCTCTTGGCTAGAGTCTTAGTCTTCCCGGAACCTTCACCGCGTTCCATGGCTTGAGAAGAGGGAGATTCGAGAGAGAGATCGCCGGAGTTCGAATCGCCGCCGGTGAGGGAAGAGAGAGTTTTTGGAAAAGTGAGGAAGAAAAGGGGGCCTTCGCGGGTCTGTTAACGAAGGGTTGAAAGGCGTCGACTCAGAATGACGCGTTTTAGGGCGCAAAAGTTGAGCGGCACTGACAGAGATTTGAATTTGACTGAAAGGCGTCCACCTACGTAGTCGCGTTTTACTATTTTTGTCAGAACCGTACAGAGGAAAATCATTAAAGGCGTCTTACTGTGTTGACGCATTTCATAGAATTAATCATGGAATTAATGACAGAATCCTGGAAAAAGTAGGAGAGAGAGCAGAAAGGCGTCGTTCTGTAAAGACGCGGTTTAATCTTTAAATCGGGTTTTTGAGGAATTAATTGAATTTCTGGAAAATAATTATGGTTTAAAGGCGTCAGGTTTGAAAGACGCGGTTTAACTTTTTCATTGAATTTATTATTGAAAAGCGTCTTTCTGACTGGACGCGTTTTGCATTAAACAGAACCCGAACTGTTGAATTTTCAGGAAAAATCAAGTTTTCTCTAAAGGAAAAATCATGTGCACTTCACAGAAAGTTGAGGAAAGGTTTTGAGGCATAAAAAAAAAATTTTTTTTATTCAATGAAATTCTTTATTACATCATGAATAAAAAAAGAAAGGAGGACCTTCAAGGAAGGATTTCATGAAGACCTTTAAGATAAGGAAATTTCAATCCTTTATCTCTATCCTTAGAGGATCTTACACGGTAACTGAAGCCAAGGTTCCATAAGGTGGTAATGATTTGTACGGCTTCATAGTCTTCGTCGGATTCCAAGTCGCGCTTCTTGATCGGAAGTGTGGGAGAGAACTCGGGGAATTCACGACGGCCCAAGCTAAGTTGAGTAAGGCACCGATGCGGATTGTACAGCACGAACTCGGTGGCTCCGATCAACTTAAGGTCTGCTCCTGCTGCACGACGCACCCACACAGGTTTTCCAACTAGAGCAAGTGGAGACGAGTCGAATATGTCGGACGTCATGAGCTTTAAATATTCTCTCCAATCAGCTCGGGTCTTGAGTTTTGGAACTTTGTTAACCATATACTCATTGAACTTTACAACATTAGCTATGCAATGAATTGGACTATTCAAGTAGATCTGAGATGGATTCAGAGGCCTTTTCTTGCTGTGCTCAAACTTAAAGTGAAGTTCAACCCATAAGGTGAAGAGAAGTATGCATCCATAAGGAGGACGGCCCACAGACGCTGCAGAAAGCCCACTATAAAGATATGCTAAGAGTGCAGTGCTAATGGATTTACCTTCGAAGATTGCGCATATGGCACTAACTTGGTCATCTTCTAAGATATTATCCTGCGCAGAAAAGAATAAGGCGCCGGCTAGGCATGTAACTAAAGCTTTTGTTACATCCTCCGCTTCATCCTCTCTTAGATCATCAATTTCGTACAGCGTCCACTCGGCTAGCTTGGTGAGATTGATCCCCTTCTTAGTGAGACATCCTTTGGCTTCTGAAGGATCTTTCATGATAGATGTCAACAATTGTTGACCGGTGATTCTCTCCTTCATCAAAGCTATCTTCTCTTTGGTCTTTGGGAGACCCAAAAGAAGCTCCGCCTCCTCTAAAAGAATCGTGCACTCGAAATCTTGGAAGAAGAATGTGTGAGTTTGGGGATGCCACCACTCGATCAAGGCGCCCATAGCCGCCCAATCCGCGTTCGCACTCTTGTAATGCTTAGCAAGCACTACGAGACCTTGGAGATTCCACTTAGATATGAATACTTGCATAGAAAGCTTGATGCTTTTTGCAAGTTTACGGATCCAAGGTAAGGAGGTGAACTTCCTTGGGCCAGGAAACATAGGATAGTTCTGAAAATCAAAAGAAAAGACGAAGAACATGATGAGAAACATGAAGAACGTGATGAAGAGAATTGAAGAAGAAGTTGATTGAGCTTACTTGGAGATTGGGATTTCTTCCATTGAGATGATTCACCACATCTGAAAATTGCTCCAAGGACATCTTCATCTTCTTGCTTGAATCCATACTCTCTTTTTCGGAGTTCCTCCTCCTTGAAGCTAGAAAACCTAGAAAACTTTGGAATTTTGAAGAAACCTTGAAGAAAACTCTACTTTTGATCTTTGGATTGTAGTGGGATTGCTTAGGAGCGACCTAAGGGTGTTTATATAGACCACATTGCGATCCTAAGAAGACTTTTCCGGATTGGAAAAGGGGTGTGCATTGATAGAGTTGGAATTCGAATAGAGAACAGCCAGAAACCTGTTTCTGTGAGTAAAAGGCGTCGAGGAGCACTGACGCGTTTCAAAGTTAAAAGGCGTCTGCTCGACACGACGCGTTTCAGCTCTTTATATGATTCCATGTTTTGATGCTTAAATTGAATATCTATTTGGAATTACTAATATTTTGATTGCAGAAAATTCAAAGAAAACCTGAGTAAAGCTGGAAACATCAAGAAGATCCCACTGTGGGAATTCAAGAAGTCTGACCGTGGCTAAAAAGACGGTTATTTCTACCCTTGTATTATTTCATGTAATTATTTTGCATCAGCATTACTATATGATAAATATTTATTAGACCATATCAAGGACCTTGTGTTTTTGATGAAACTGGAATTTGAGTTCCCCTACAACAAAAACAGTGATAATTCCAGAGGATTCTTAATCGCACGGATAGGCCGTTGATTGTTAATTAGTGAGGACGATGGTTCCACTTTTGTGAAACGGTGCGTGGATAAACGAGCTTCGGCTTAGCACTGGATTACAAGAATTGGTATCTTGACTCATTAATGACAATTTAACAATATTATCCTTGATTAATTTATATTTTATTTGACTTTATATTTTTCTTTTAGCCCAGCATGCATCATGTAGGACTTTGAAATCATTGTAATAAGGATTAATCATTGATTAAGTTTCAGACCATTAATCAAATAACTCAAAACATGATATGAAATATTCCATTCCGAATTGAGTATCTTGATTATCTTCGAGGTTCGCTTGAAGATATCATTAGGAATTCTATCCTTGATTGGATTCTTTATCCAATATTTCTTGTTTTCTTTTAAGATCCATCATGGCTGTAGCACGTCCACATTGGCTGGCAAACGCTCTCCACGATGAAACCTACAGTGTCTATGACCTGGGGTACTTCCCACTCCGAGGAGGTTGATCGACCTTATTTTATTTCCTTGTCTACCTCATCCAGACAGGATTGATTCCATTGATTTCATTGAGCTATCTTCATTGATAATTTCGAGAAAAATTCCAATCATGTGATGTTAAGAGCGTGTCTCATCACACCTTGGCATCACCTTTTCAGTACATTCCATTCCATTTCACTCCCTTGCAAAGACGATGCCAAGGTGAGGCAGCTGTAGACACGCTAATTTTGACATCATTTCGAGTAAATTTCATATCATATAATAATGCCTCAGAATGGTCTGATATTTAACCATTGATTAATTTTTATTGATATTTTGAGTGTCGGGTTTAATAGACATGTTTAAGTTAATCAATCGAATTGATTTTAGTTCAAATTTCAGTTAAAATATGAAGAATCCTAAAAGGCGTCGGCCCATGTGGACGCCATTTAGAATTTATTCCTATTTTAGCGTTTAAATTTGAATTTTAATTAATTGATTTATTATCTAAAAGGCGTCTGTGAAGGTCGACGCGTTTTAGGTTTCCTAAGCTGTTTTAACTTCTCTTCCGGATGTTTATCCTTATCTTAATTAGAGTAAAAGACGTCTACACAAATGGACGCGTTTTAGCTAATAAAAATAAAGATAAGTTTTCCCGGATATTTATCCTTATCTTAATTAATCTGAAAGGCGTCACCCAAGATGGACGCGTTTTAGATAATTACAGATAAAGATGAATTAATCAGTAATTATCTGTCGATTAAGGTGGATAAATCCTAGATTTTTCTATGTTAATTGCGAACGCAGAAAATGCCTATAAATACCTTGCATCTCAAGAGTTAAAAAAAAAAAGAGAGAGAGAATTATTGAGCCTCAGCGTTATAGCGATTTGAAGATCGGAGCAACCACGTCGGAACGCCGGAGCGCTGTCACCAGAAGTCGGCATCCTTCTTCAAGATCTTCATCCTTCAAAGCTTCAACTAACTGGACTGGGCATAAGTTTTTCATATCTGAATTTCATTTTCATTTATTAATTTCATTCTCTCATACTCACTGCATGCAACACACCACCTCATTAATTTCCAAAACCCATCTGTTCTAAAGGGGTTTCAAAGTCATTTAAAACAAGTGAGTTGCTGTTTATACATGTTTCTAATCATAGTTAGCTTTGATATTTCTATTTAGATTCTCATCAATATTTCTTCTTTATTGTTTCTGTTTCTCTGTCTCTGCTGCATTCAACAACAACAACAAGAAATCAAAAAGAGGGAAATCAAGCACGAAGCCAGGAGAACTTCTGGACGATCCTCAACATACAACAGCAAGAACAAAAGGATAAAGAGGCTCTCTTTCTTCAGCCGGCTGAAGGAGGGGAACCAAGGATTCATTCTTCCGCGTTTAAACAGGTAAGCGATCAAACCTCTTTTTGAAGCTTTTTAGTTAAAAGTTTCTGGCGATCACAGCACCTTAGTTGCATTTTTTTAATAGGTTAATTTACCCTAAACAACATAGTTTTTCACATAAATCACATGAGCAAATTTTCAGCACCTACAAGGTGTCCTCTAAGTCAATCATAAGGCACCTATTACAATGTAGTTCACTAATAAATGTCATTTATTTCATTATGTAGATTGGTGTATTTATAATTACACATAATGAAGTCCTTGAACATGTGCAATAGTCATCGGATTATGATGAGATCATAATAATGAGACCGATGACTTATAAACACATATTCTTAATTGTTCCTAGTCGTAAGATGTTTGAGAAGGACATCAAACATCTGGTAAGACTAGTACATGTAATTTCAGCTCATATGATGAGGGTGACTGATCTCGTTAGTCACTTGTGTGGAGACACAATGGTGAACCTGTAGGTGCTCATTGGGAATGAGTTCACCGAACTAATCCGATATGAATCGCCGAATGGTAATTTACTTAACTGTCAACCGGCTTGATTCATCGTCACAATGATGTGGTTGATCCTTAGACTTGAGACACTAAGGACACCTTATCAGTGGACTTCCGGGCTTTGACTTTGGCTTATGAATCCCTATCCATGGGATTTCTAATAGTCAAGGATCGGGTCCAGTAGAAGACCTTCGAAGGTGATTGTGTGTTCCATATAGGATCATTCACTCTCAGGTAACTGGAGAGAGAATGCTCTAGAATAGATCTGCAGGAATCTCCGGTCAGAGCAGACACAATATCAGAAAAGGTGTTTTCAGATATTGTACAGTCGAGTCTAATTCAAATGAGTTGATCACCTAGGGTTTGACAGTTGACCATACCCTAGGTTAACTCGAGAGCATTGAGCGGACGGAGGATTATAGTCATGCGGTAATTGTGGATGGACAGGTTCCATAAGTGGGTTGCTGAACCCCATTGCCAACCTGGATAATGTGGTGTTGCTTGGCACCCAACTTGATCGGAAGTCTAGATTTACATGAGATGTTAATTCGGTTAAGTAATTAATTAAATATTATATATTAATTAATTACTATAAGTCAATAAATGGTTATTGGACTTAACAGGCTGAAAACCGGACTGGTTAATGGGCCTAGAGAGTCACACGCAAAATGATTCTTAGTCGGTGATACTTAAGTGGGATTTATATTAAGTCGGAGACTTTTGTGAAAAGTCGTGCCGACTTAATATATATACATTCTGTTGAGAAACCCTGGGCCAAGCTCCAGGAGCTCTCAAGGCTAGCCATGCCCCTCTCTCTCCTCCTCCTCTGAGCGCCCCTCTCGGTGCCAAGGGTGTTGTCCCGTCTCCGCCGCGCGCAATTCTCGAAAGTCGAGAATTCCCATCCGCGACTTTTCAGACGTCGTTGCAGCGATGGATCTTCAGCGAGCAAGCTGATCTGGACAAAGGAGCGAGGATAAACCACCGCGGAGGATCGCGTGGATACCACTGGAGGCTGGACGTTTGTGCGGCTAGCGACATCGCCTTGATGGAACCGAAACGGTCACGGATTCGAATCCGCTCAAGGTGATGAGATCACGACCCATTTTTCGTTTTCGTTTTCCGTTCCGAAATAGATCTGCGGGCATCGGCGGGGATTTCGTTTATGTTTCTATTGCGTTTGTCGCACCCTGCCCGGATCCCAACACAACTCCCATTCCCACTTTAAATCTTTCTCTCTTCTTCTCTTTTTTTTTTTAGCCCAGAATCTTATCTAGGACCCTACGCAGGCCCTTGGATTTTTATTGATTAAATCAATTCAAAATACATGGGGGGGACATGCCACCTTACCCCAGGGAAATACAACAATAAAGATAGTAAAACAGACCCCCCAGGTATAATCACTAATCAAAAACGAAAATGAGGAAACCCAGACTTGTCCATAGTCAACTCTCCTTTAACAGCAGGAGGCAAAACAGTAGCTGAAGAAAATGTCTAAGAAGTATGAGAGGAGCTTGAGAAGTTCACCAATGCCTCAGCTACCTTGTTACACTCTCTAACGACATGCTGGAATTGTATATGTATAGAGTCCTTCAAAGAGAAATGCATGTCCCACCAAGGATGAAGAATCCATGGAATAGTCTTGCCATTGGAGAGAGAAGGATCATAATCAAAACCTTGCAATTAGACTCCAGTATGAGAGAAGAAATCCCCAACTGACAATGCATCTGTAAACCAATAAGCATAGCCCTGATCTCTGAAATTAGATTGAAAGTAATACCAAAATAGTCACAGCAAGCTGAAATAAAAGAACCTCTGTCATCCTTGAGAATAGCAGCACCTGCAGATAAACCTGGATTGCCTCTACAACAGCCATCAGCATTAAGCTTGACATAGAATCTAGGGGGAGGCATTCAATAAACAAGAGAAGGAGGAGTAGGAGAAAACTTATGATTTAAGCAAAAGGCTTGCAGAGAGACTCTCTCAGTAGATGATGATGTCCTCTTAGGATGAAACAAAGAGGTAATGTCTCTGATGAGAAGAATGGCTTGTCTTAAGATATGATCTTTACTGCAAGAAGATTGGCCAAATCTGGTTGAACATCTAGCCTTCCATATTGTCTAAGCAACAATGGAAGGTATAATACCCATGCAGAATCCATACAGAGTAGTGCTTGAAGCCTTTGAAGTAAAGACAGAGAAAATATGCTCAAAGGAATTCATCTCGACCTGAATCTAAAAGATATTCATGAAAAAAGACCAACAATGATTGGCAATATAATCCATAGCAAGAACATGATTCCCGGTTTCAGTAGAAGGATATCTGTAACAAGCACATCTAGAAACCATAGAAATCCCATATCTTTGAATTACTGAGTCAAAAGGCAATATGTGAATAAGGGCTCTAATAAACAACGAGTGTAATTCTCTTGGGTAAGGCAAAGTGCGATATCCATTTAGTAATGGAAAGCTCAGGCCTTCTATGTCTGACAATATTCCAGGAAGATTTAGTAGTGAAATATCCATGAGTATCAGGCTGCCAAATAGGTATATCAGGACCCTAAATGTTAGATAAGCAATAATCAATGTTCATAATGATAGAGGAAACATCCATAGGGAGCATCTGTAGAAAGTCCTCTCTGTAAGAAATAAAACCTTGAACAATCCAATGATGAGTATGAGCAATAGAATACCACTAATCAACAGAAATAAAATCTTTAAGAGGATCATATCTAGTCCAATTGTCATGTCAAAAGGAAATAATACCAGTCCCAACCTGCTAACAAGTATTGTCCAATACCCAATGCCTTTGTCTAAGTATCATTCTCCAATGTGGAGATCCAGTCAAAGAACAAGAAGAGAAAAGTTTATCATGCATATAAGTGTTACGAATATACTCATTCCAAGCACCCTTATGAGAGTAAATTTTTCAACATAACTTCACTTTCAAAGCAGTACTCAGATTAAATAAAGATCTAATCCCATTACCTCCTTCATCAATAGGTCTGGCCAAGTATTTCCATGTAGTCTAGTTCTTCCTTTGACCAACACTAGAAGATCCCCAAAAGAAAGCAGCAAAAGTCTTTTCTATTGCCTCAAGAATGCTCTTAGGGGGGGAGAGGGCAGCAAGGATATGAATAGGAATAGAAGATAAAAACATGCTTTATCAAGACCAATCTACCACTAGGAGATACGAGTTTAGTTTTCCAATTTATCAGCTTTTCTCTCACCTTGTCAAGCGAAGGTTGGAAGTAAATGGATTTAGCAATGCCCTTGTACAAAGGGGCCCTAAGGTAATAGGAAACCTCTTATGTGGAGTCTGAGTAGCTGCAGCAATTTGATTGATCCTTCGAGTAATAGTGGAAGGAGCCACATAAAAAGGGCTTTTGTCTTTATTAACCAGCTGACCAGAGCACCTTTCATAAATACTAATAAAAGCAAACAGCCTGTGAAGAGAAGTTTGAGAGCCGTAAGTGAAAATAACAGTGTCATCATCAAATAATAAGTGTGAAATGACTGGACCATCCCTGGATGTGAAGAAAAGAGTAACCAAGCCTCTGATGAATAAGCTGTGCAAACTTCTGCTAAAAGCCTCTTCAGCTAAGATGAATAAGCTGGGGGCTAAAGGATCACTTTGTCTAAGTCCTCCGGAAGAACTGAAATATGCACCAAGCTGTCCATTAAAGATAACTGAGAACCAGCAATGAGTAACAAATTCTTTATCAAGCTGATCCAGGCATCAGAAAAACCAAACTTAGAGAGCACATCAAATAGAAAGTTCCATTCTAGTCTATCATAAGCCTTCATCATATCTAACTTAAGGATAACATTATGACCTTTAGTTCTTTTAGATATGTTGTGCACCATCGCTTGAGTTAGACAAATGTTATCACGAATATCCCTTCCTTTCACAAACGCACCTTGGAAGGGGGAAATTAACCTATGTAATATAATAGAAAACCTCTTACACACAATCAGAGAAACAATTTTATAAGTGAAATTGCATAGACTAATGGGTCTAAACTCCTTGAAAGAAGTGGGGTTATCACACTTAGGAATCAAAACCAAATGAGCGGAAGTGTAAGCCTTGGGTAAGGCTCCCCCATTAAAAAACTCAATGACAGTAGCAAAAACGTCATCAACAACTATATCCCAGCAAGAAGTAAAAAAGTCACCAGAAAAACCATCTGGACATGGGTCACTATCCGCACAGAGAGAGAAAACAACTTCTTTTACCTCGTCCAGAGTGGGAATGGACATCAAAGCAACATTATCCACATCAGTGACAAGAGTTGGAATATATTGTAGCAAACCAGTGTTGTTCATGGACGGAGGTTGAGAGGTGAAAGGATCCTTGTAATAATCAACTGCCATAGAAAGAAGCATATTCTTATCAGTAATCAAATTGCCATTAATATCAGAGAGAGAATGAATGAAGTTCCTTCTGTGTCTCTCAGTAACAATGGAGTGAAAGAAAGCAGTGTTTTGATCCCCCTTTGAGCCACCTGAAATAGGCTTTTTGCCTCCAAAAAATTTCCTATATATGCAACAACTCATCAAGTTTCTTTTTAGCAGAAATAAGATCATAAGTGGCATTTGTAGAAGGAATACTATCCGCAATTTATTACAAATAAACCACCTCATTTTCAGCCCTTAAGACAGCTCCAATGATATTACCAAAAAAATTCTTGTTCCAGTTTTTAAGAGTACCCCTAAGTCTCTTTAATTTGGCACTGAGTTTGTACAGAGGGGAAGCATAAAGGGATCTATTCCAGCAATCCGTCACAATCTAAGTGAAATCCTGGTGTCTGGTCCAAACTTGAAAGGATCATGATAAGCGGTATTGTTTGGATCATAGGTGACAAGCAGAGGGTTGTGATCAGAAAAATTATGGTGCAGGTGAGTAACAGACGTAGAAAATACATCCGACCAATGTATGTTAGCCAAACCTCTATCCAATCTAACTTTAATACAACCAGGTCCTTACTGACCATTGCGCCAACTGTAACTGGATCCATTAAAACCAAGATCAACAATACCACAATTCTGCATAAAAGAGTGGAATGCATGAACAGAGGCAGGAAGAGGAACATTCTCACCATATTTCTCATTGGAATATAAAACTAAGTTGAAATCACCAATCACCATCCATGGGATATTAACAGAAGTAGAAAAAGAGGCAATATCATCCTTGATTGGGATTCTATCCTGCAAGTGGTAGCTAGCATAAATAACAGTAATCATATGCTCCACAGCCTCCTTGATTTTAAGAGTGATAAAGTGATCTTGAATGTGAATAATATCAATATCCAAAGAGGAATGCTAGAAAACCCAGATTTTCCTATGCTCCATATTAGAAGCCACAATATTATGAAGACCCAATTTTAATGAAATATGCTGCATAGAAGATGAGTGAATCATAGGCTCAAGAATGGCAGCAATTTTAATCTTGTGGGATTTGCATAGAGAAATCAATCTACAAAGAGAGGAGGTGTTCCCCACACCTCTAATATTCCACATAAGTGAGCTAATCATTAAATTTAACTTTATTTTTCTGGGAACAAGTGAGCCTTTTGCTCTTCTGCTGAACCAGAGGCAAAGTGTACTGAGTAGCCAAATCAATATTGTGAGTAAATGCTTGTTTAAACTTATGAACCTCAAGCATTTGTTGGTTATCATCTTTTAGAGGAGGGTTATCTACATTTAAAGCCTCCAAGTCGGGAGCAAGGCACATCATGACAATTCTTCTCAACGGACAAAAGGGATGAGTATATCTTGAAACCATTTTTTTTGAAAAAAAAAGAGAAGCAAAAGGGAGGGGGAAAAGCCCCCCCACCGGTTGGGGACCCCCCACCGGTTCCAAGGGGGAAACCGGTGGGGGGGGGGGGGGGAGGAGAATCCCTCCATTCTCTCCCATTTTAAATTCAAAGAAAGAGGGGGGAGTTAAATGTGGGATCTTAACCCCATTCACATGGGTTAAGAATCCCATGCAGAAACCTTCTTAAACCCCCATCCTAAAACCCCCTTTCACACTTAACCCAAGTCTGAATTTAATGGGCAAAGACCCCCTTTCACACTTGGAAATCTGAAAACAAGAGGGGCCAAAGCTCATTAAGAGCTAAAAAGGTGGAAAAAGAGGAGCATGGGGAGGGGAGAACCCCCCCACCGGTTGCCCAAAACTGGTGGGGGAGACCCCCCACCAGTTCCCAACCGGTGGCCATCCCCTCACCGGTTGGAACCGGTGGGGGTGTCCACCGGATTCTCCCCCCCTCTCTCTCTCCCTTTTTTTAATGATATCTCCCCTCTCTCTCTCACTCATGTGATTAAAAAAATCAAAAAAAGAGAGGGAGAGGAGGAGGAGGCAACCGGTGGGTACCCCCCACCTCAAGCCAACCGGTGGGTACCCCCCACCTCAAGCATTCCGGTGGGTACCCCCACCGGTTAAGGCCTTGAAGCCTATAAATACCCCCCTAAGGGGTAAGAAGAAGGCCATGCCCATTTGGCCCAAAATTTTCTAGGGGAAACTCTGCCAGTTTGAAGACCAAATCCGGTGCTTTTGTCCGGGTTTGCTGCGATTTGGAGGCGATATTTTCTTGGAGGGCTCTCTTCCTAAGGTTTATTCCTAAGGGGAAGCTCTGCCAAATTTATGTTGTAAAATCACCGTTTTACAAGACGGGATTATGCCGAAATGATGAATGAAATGCCCATGTTGTTCTTTGAGCATATGTGTGTGCATGTGTGTTCATGGATCTACTATTTAAGTAACACTATGTTACTATATTTTCATATGTAAAATAATTAGTTTTATAACTAATTAAAATACATAAAACCTATAATTAAATATTCTAAAATATCATTGGCCTCATCCCATACATAACTAATCTTAGACTCATAATTAAAACTTAATAATGAACCATTGAGACATAAAATAATATACTTAAGTTAAAAATGACTTAAATACCTCCATGTTTAATTAATTAATAAAATCTGCGAAAATTATCTAAAATTAATAAAATAAATATAAAATCATAAAAATTATGTAAAAATTAGTAACACACAGTAAAAATCAGAAAACAAAATATGGAAATTACATAAATCCGAAATATAACTTAAATATCTTTCATATACCTAATTAATTAATAAAAATCAGTAAAATTAATAAAAAATCAGTAAAATTCAATAAAAACCAATAAAAAACAGAGAACCAAATCTGAAAATATATAAAATTCTGAAATGACTAAAATGCCCCTAGAGCTTAATACAAATTACAAAAATACCCTCATACGTGTTAAAAATATGTAAAAATCACAGAAAATTCTTAAAAATATCAAAATCTTTCATATGTCCAAAATACCCTCCAAACCTTAATAAGATGGGTAAAATTATCAAAATACCCTCAATATGATAAAAATAAATAAAAATCTCAGAAAAATATAAAAATAGACTTTAAGTCTAAAAATCCAATTTGGGAAAATTACCAAAATACCCTTACAATCCAAACACACTTGAAATAACTCTAAAATACCTCCTAAGGTTTTGAAACCTTCCTAAATCATTAAAACTCATTTCATACACTTAAATAACCATAATCTCCCTATACCCTCCAACTTGGCATAATTACAAAAAATACCCCTGTGGGTTTAAAATACTTGGAATCAATCCAGAATACTTGGAGTCAATCCAATATACCTGGAATTAATCCCGATAGCTTGGAATCAATACAAAATCATATGAACACATCCTAAACTTGGGTGAGGCCAAGAGTTTAACCTAAAATATATCTTCATATGCATGTGCTGCCTGTAGTAGTAGTGTTGCATGTTATAAGGGCATCATACAGACGGTTAATCCAGGGTTGCCGAGCAGTTGCTCAGCGTAATTAACACTGACCGAGGTCAGTGGAGAGAGGTCATATACTCGAATCTTCGCTTGATCCGAAGTCCCGGATTCCCTGAGAGCTAATCCCAAGCTCTCATAATCCGATAAAAATATAAAACCGACCTATAATTCTCTAGATAAACAAAAAAATGGATTTCCGAATAATCCGACATAGGAGAAATGTGACTAGGTCAGGTCCCGACCGAAGGTTAGAAAAATCTTCGCGCAAACAGTATATCACCTGATCATCGACGCTAATAGACGTTTTAACTTCCATATGCTCCAGGTGATCCTTGTCCTCTTCCAGTGTATCCTGATTATCTATAATAAAATCATCAACCAAAGCTAGTGTTTACAGGATTCTCCATAAGAACTAAAGATGGATTATTAGTAGTAGGAACCATATTGTCCTCCAAGTTGAGCGTGCATGGATAGGTAGGAGTAGATAGCACCTGATTATCGACGCTTATAGACGCTGAAACTACCATGCGTGCAGAAACTTTAGTATCTTGAACAGCATCCCGAGAACTAGGATCCAATCCTTGGTTCCCCATGGAAGTAACAATAGAATTAGGCTCAGTAGCTGGGGAAGACATACAAATATTAAGAAGGTGGTCGTTAGCACTGTTCACCCACGACTGTTGGTGCTGGGGGCTTGGAGCAGTATGCACGTGCATAACAAGATTTTGCCCCCCAGCACCAATGGTCTGTCCAAGTATAGCAGGCGGTGGGCTCTCAAGAGTAGGCCCAGGATCAACAGTATCAACATCGTCAAAAGTAGGCCGGGCAGAATCTACAGATGCTTCCTTCACACATGTTTGAGTAATGTATGAATCCGATACTCGGTCCACCAAAGAAGAAACGTTAATGCTCGAAGAAGGTAGAGGGATACTAGGAATAAGGGAGGTACTGTTACTCACCAAGGACCCCTGGTGCCGAGGACTTGAGGCGTTGTGCACCAGCACATCAAGAGAGAGTTCCCCGGCACCAGCAGCCGGCCCAATAGCAGAAGACGAGGCCTGTGAGCTTGAATGATTGTTGCACTAGGCGACGAAGATCCATGCGGTATGGCAGACGTGAACTCGGTGAAGACCTTATTCGAGGGGGAAGAAGCTGGTACGGGCGCCGTAACAGAGGCATGCAAAGCATGCGTGTGAGATGCTGCTTGGCGAGTAGCTGGTGCCACGAAGTCTGCATGTTGGGAGCCGCGCATTACCAGGGCGGCAGAAGCTGGTACCGGCGCGGTAACAGAGGCATGCAAAGCATGCGTGTTGGATGCTGCTTGGCGAGTAGCAGGTGCCACGAAGTTAGCATGCTGGGAGCCGTGCTGCAATGATGAAATCGCCACTGTGCTGGAGCTTTGCATGGGTTCGGTGGCCGGGGTCACGCCAGCTGTGGTCCTGCGATGAGCACCCGGTGCTATTCCCTGTCAAGCCAGCGCATTGTCTACGGCGTGGGTACCCTTGGCCGGCAGGGTGGGGATGTTATCCTAAAATTGCTCGTTGATGGGCGATGGAGCGTGCACACTTGGAGCAATCAAGGGTAAAAGATTCACAGCAGGTGCAACATTGGCGTCAACGTCGCCGGTGTCCCGACTTTTAACAGTTGACCTGAGTGCATCAAAATTGTTAGAAATAGGGAGTTGTGGCTGATCCCGTGTAGGAATAGGATCTTTATGAACCCATCGCCGGCTGGAACTCGCTAGACCACGCGAGATCTACTTCGATACTCCTGAGGATTGGGCAGCAATAGAAGGCCGGGTCACCTGAATAATTTCGCCTGTGCGGTTCTCTGTACCATCATGCACCATCTCTGGTAGAGTGGTGATGCTAGTTCCGTCATCGCTAACCAGAATTGGAGAAGAAGGATTGGGATCCAAAGGAGAGGGACTTTGATTACTTTTCTTGTGGGGCTCCTGGGGGTTCAAGATCTTGGCAGTTCTACGGCAGGTTGAAGACGAGTGACCCAGAAGCCTGCAAGTTGAGCAATAAGGAGGAAGGGGGGGATACAAGACCTCTTGGAAGTACCCCGTATTGCCCATCCCAATACATATACGAGACAAATGGCGTTTGAGGACGTCATGCTCGATGCACGCACGGGCAGAGGATGTATTCGTGAGCTGTGCGGTGTGGATGGAAACCTGTAAGACCCGTCCGAGGTTTCCAACGATCGACCTCACGCATGACTCGTGAAAGAGGTGTGGTTTGAGGGATTCGAGTTCAACCCAGACAGGGATAACCGGAGGTTCCGTCCCTCACTCAAAGTCGGGCATCCACTTAACGAACTTGAATAGGTACCCTTTGACATACAACTGTTCTAGGAGAAGAAGACGGAGGTAATCGTCTTCAATGGTGCATCTGATCAATAGATGCCGGTTATCCAACGTGCTGATGATGAAATCATGTTGAAGGCGAAGCCTTTGCATGAGGAGGGCTTTGATATCTGGGAAGGGAGGCCTGCCAAAAGGCGTTTTCACCACAAGGGCGAACTGGAACGGAGCCAAAGCCGTAGCAATCTCCTCCTTAGAGAAATAGATTGCAGGTTCCCCAAAGTCCGTGAAGGCTGGAGGGTGGACAGGAATCTACACATCTGGGAATAGGGGCCTGTTCTTCAACGCTTGGACAAAGGTCTTCGCTCTAGACCCAGCACTGTAGAAGGGGGCGCAGTAGGTGCACGGTTCACTGCAGGCAGTGTGCTTCGGGGGGCATCAATAGTAGATCACTACTACAAAGTTCTGAATAGACGACCGTTAAACCCGTCGGCACACCAACGCCGACGGTCCCACCATCGGCTAAACCGCTGCCCACGGTTCAACCGTCGTCCTTTTAGCGTCGGCTACACTCCTGTCGGGCATGAGATGGCCGACGGCTTGTCAACTGTCGTTTGTCAGAAACCGTCGGCCTTTCATGTTTTTTTCATTTTTTTGTAAAAAATAATCTCCGTCGGCTGAAACCGTCGGCCATTATATATCCTCGACCGCAAATCAGTCGCCAGTTTGTGCATACATGACGGTTTTACCGTTGGCTATTGGAAATTGGCCGACGGTTCAACAGTCGTTAGTTGGTGCATAGGCGACTAATTTATCGTTGCCTAATGGAAAATGGCCGACGGTGGAACAGTCGTGAGTTGGTACATAGGTGACGGTTTTAGTGTTGCCTAATGGCGAATGGTCGACGGTTGAACGGTCATGAATTTGTGTATAGGCGACGGTGTTACTGTCGGCTAATGGAGAATGGGTGACGGTGAAACAGTCGTGAGTTGGTGCATATGCAACAGATTTATTATTGACTAATGGCAAATAGCCGACAGTACAACAGTCGTGAGTTGGTACATAGGCGACGGATTTATCATTGCCTAATGGCGAATGGACGACAAATGACAGTCAAACCGTCATCTTAGTGGTATCATGCCCAATTTTTTATAGACGACAATTTTATCGTCGCCTAATTTCGAATAACCGACAAATGAAAAATGATGGTCAAACTGTCACCTATTGATCAAATAAATAACAACACAACCGTCATGTAAGAGAGTTATAGCCGATTGCTAAACCTTCGTTAGTTGTATAATAGACGACAAGAAGAATCAATGACACATCTAATATTCAATTACCAATAGTCAAACTAACATCCAAATTAATAAAAGAACGCTAACAACTTTAACCATTAATATTTCTTCAAAAAGAAAACAAATATCTTGCATTAAATACATTCTTAGATGATTTTTCATCTATATCAAAAATACACGTAACATACGTCTAAAATAAAAGCACAATTTGATTCCACCATTTACTTAAATGTGACATCCAAATTACATTCAGACTTCTGAATAGTAATTAACCACCAAAAAATATATGTTATACTGCAACATGTCCAAAAAATTCACATTGTTCCTCCGTAACCAAAAAATTCAGAGTTAACATGAGTCTTAGTTGAAGTAGCATGTGCAGTTAGGTTGCATCTCTTAGCATGTGGTATTAATCTGGGGCCATTCTATCGTTTGATATACCATCTCCGACCTGTAAAAAGTAAATAAAATAGAATTTTAGATAATCCAAACAATACACCAACTTGATTTAATTAAATTTCAATAGTCACAAAAAAGAGGTCAAGGAAAGATGGCGTTTGATTATTAACAGAAAAGAAGAAGATCAAAGAAGAAATTGGAAATCTGATACTTGAGCTAGAATCACACATAAAAAATTCTATAATGGGAAAGACAAAAAAACGACATCAAACAACTCCAACCGCATATGTTCTGTATGTTTCCAAGTTTCCTTTAGGTAAAGTGATGTGGATTCACATTAGCATCCGGTAACAAAAAAAATATCAAGAAAAAAATTGGAGGAAAGTTTAGTCTGACCTTGGATGGGATATGGGAAATGGGGTTGTTGTGTTTTTTTTTTTTTGATCTATTCTGTTTTATCTGATCTTGGATCATCATTTGTGCCATTTTGTTGTCATGTATGTATGTATTTGTTGTTTTGATTTCTTACAAGGATTCTACTGTTATTGGGTGCAGTCTGTTGGGTGCCGTGTCTTTGTGACATCTTTACACTTGTTTTTCCTTTTTCATCTCACAGAAAGAAATGCATTTCAAAATGAACCCTGTTATATAGGTTGATGTGTTGAATGGTAAGCAGGACTCTTGGAGGAAAGTAACATGAATAAAATCTCACATCCCTATTATGTGTCAATCAGCTGGTTCAGAATGGCTTAGAGTGTAGAAAATTCATGGTTGCCAAGGGGTCGGTTAAATAACTGGTTACCGGCCTAAACCGTCTGATCTTTAATATGGTTACCTAACAAAATTGGTGGAGAACCAAATCAGTGTCTCAGTTTTCTCCAATTTGTACGTAAGATGAAAATTCTGACAGGGCAAGGTACCTGAGATATGCTTTACAAGTAGTTCATGTCAATAATTACTCAGATGATGTTTACAATGTGTGTATCTGTTTTTTATGGACAAGCCGTCATCAAATGCTAAAGCTAAGGCAGCATTGCTTGACAGACAGTTTGTGATTTGAATCATGGCATATAAAGCATTTGTCTCCCATCAAAAAGGGGAAAAGCTGATAAGCTTCTCATGTCTCATCATAGTTCCTTTATCAATGTGTGACAAAGTTGACACGTGCATCATTTTTATCTCATGACTTTAATATAGACTCATTGGGAAATAGTTCCCTGAAGGAACATTTACAGAGAAGCGGTGGAAATGGAAGAAGTTCGTTATTGTGCTTTATGATTTCCGTGCCCAATCTGCAGTCTTTACTTGTCAATTGCCACTTACACGGGAAATCTCTTAAACATGATTGGGGAGAAAGACTCCCATTTCCCCCTGATTTTTTTTCCTATTTTACAGTCTCTTAGATCTTTTTTCTGAAAAATTTTACCTTATTTTCTGATCACTGTGGACAAAACAAAACAAAAATAAAGCTTAGAGACAAAACAAAGATAGTAACAAAGAAAGACAGAAATAATAAATAGAATGTAAACAAGATAACGCATATGGTGCATTGAAAAAGTTATTTAATTGTTCAATGCAGAATGTACTCACTGAGGTATTGGGAAAATGCATGGCAAATAAAGCTTCCATCTGTTTTAGTCGAGCTTCCGTTTGTTGCTCTCGCACATGCATATCCTCCATTCTTGCATCTGCATTTTTGAGCTCGGTTGTAAGTTTGTTGATATTGTCATTGGCAACTTGATTTCCAACATTACCCCAACGTGACACTCTGGAACATCCTAACCCGCGTCCTCTCTTGTAACCTCCATGATGCCCATTGCAGACAACATCTAGTATGGGGGATAATATTGATGGCTCTACACTATTAGTGAGATTTCTCTCTTGACATTCCACTATCACTTGCTCCTACAAGAGAAGTAATATGAAAATGAACAGTGTCCTTTTCATAATAAAATTTATTTTCACACTTGAAGCATGGGCATTTCATGACATCGCATCCATTCACAATCATATTTCTTAATGCAAATTGTATGAAATATTCAACTCCAGACAAATAGTCTTGATTGACTAGATCATGCTTAGTCTTATATTTATACATCCAACTCTTATCAACAATGTAGTTTTGCTCCATATCCTAAAAAAGAAACAACTCGATTAAATTACCATGTAAAGTAAGATAAACTCATTAAAAGACATTCCTATGTATTTTGCTAAAATCTCATTTCCCTGACAGTGGTAAAAAAAATACAAACGGTGCTAAAGGAGTAATATAAGAGCGCATAGACATTTAAATCTGAATATGAACTCTACTATGTATCTTATAATAGAACAAAAGAATAAGTTCCGTTAAAATGAACGTGCTTGGGAATCCCAGAAAATCAGATCTAAAAGGTGATTCATGTAAATGAAAACAATGGCCATTTGTAATCTATTAAATAACTATATTGTATGGCTATCTATGTCTTTATCTTTTTCTAAGAAAACTAGCCATGGGAAGCTAAAAGTAAAACATAAAAGTAAATGGTTTAGTGCACAAAAATGAGTAAACTAGATACAATCCACCAGAATACCTCGGTGCAGATGCACCCTCAATTCTTACCTTCAACTCTTTAGAAAATTCTAGTGAGAAGAGAAATGCCTCAACAACACCTTAGCACCTGTAACTGAAAACCAAAAACTTAGTAAACGGCTTGATGAGTTCAAGCTTCTCCTTTATAAAAAAAAATAGAATTCTATAAGAAACACTACAAGAAAGTAATCTTTTGGAGTCATTCATGAAGAAGTGTAAATTAAAATGCTCCTATAAGATTATATATAAGAATACTTTTTAGAAAACTAATCCTAAAATTAAAAATTCTAATACTGCATTATAGCAATTCCCTAAGGGAGGAAACTCATTTTTCATTGTGATTTTTTTCTCCTCATTGCAGATGGAACACATGGTGCCTTGCCGAAATGCTTCACAGCCTCCCGGGAGTTCTTTGGCCTTCTAAGGAGAAGCTATCGGGAAAATCAGCAAATGAACAATAAAAAATACACCCTAAATTGGTGGTTCTCTTATGTGGGACACAACAGTAAAGAATTCAGATTTGCAGTCTATCACAAAAAATCATCCACAATTTATAATCCCACCAACAAATTGAGCGATCAGCGACTGAACAACAAACGGAATAAAAATTACAGTTTATTTTTAGTTTAGGATCATGCCATTTATTTTTCCCAACTTGATAATGATAGCCCCAAAACCTATGGACCCAACCAACCTAGTTGTCTAAAACAAGCAAGACTAATAAGACTCCAGCACATAAAAATGAAGTTTACAAGAATCATATCCAATCTTAACAACCCAAATTGATAAAATGTTTCTCAGAACGAAGCAATGAAAAAAAAAAAAGCATCAAGTCTATTGACATCTAGAATATTGCGAAGACATGGTAAACACTAAATAACCATTCATGATGAAATGCCAAAGAACCACATATGGTTAAATTATATAATAACATTGATGATGGGATAACATAATACCTTCTGACAGAAGTAAAGCTAACAAATTGGAGCTGAATTACAAAACAAAGTTATTCCGAGCAAGAAGGAAGATAGATGAACAAAAACTAGAAGCAAATACCAGAAAATAATTTTGTTCCTCCAATGTGAAAAAAAGGATCAATCATCTGCTATGCATATCAATTTAAAAAGATTATCCGTTAACTAACCTATAAACTAATGAACGATCAGATAAACGGGCTATGGGTTACCATTTGCATCCCTACTAAAAACTGAGCAGGGGAACTGTAAATTTCTGTCGTTTCCTGTCTATTGTTAGGGGCATCTATTTAGCGTGAGGCTGCATTTCTTCTTGACCTTCATGAAATGTTTCAAAGAAAGTGATTTTTTTTTGTTTGATCAAAGGAAAGATCTATACGTAAAAGTTACAAAGGATAGACAGAGGAAGAATAGAAATAAAGCCTGCCACAGAGACAGGGGGTTCGCAGACAACTTGCGAAGACCCAAAGATATTTGGAAAAATAAGAAACACAACAGACAATACAAGAAACCAGAACAACCAATAATAAGGACCAAAGATCTGGAGGGCGAAACAGTGTCGGAGAAGTCGATCTTCAGGGACGAGGAAAGTCGGATAAGAGCTGCAAATGCCATGGCGTAACACATGTAGAGGTCGGGCGGTGCCAGAGAGACTGACGAGAGAGAAAGAGGAAAGCTAGAGCTAGAGACCAGGGTGCCTTGTCGGGGGTTTGCCTCTGGTGCTTCCGCCCGAGACACTGGCCGGCTAGCTACGTTGCGGCGTTCATTTGCAGAGTTATTGCAGGAGAGGGGAAGTAGATTAAATCAAAACAAAAAAAAAAAGACAACTTTGTCAACATACCTAATGTCCACCACTGTTTCCAGCCTCCTTTCAGCAAGAGAGTAAATGATCCAGTCGATTGGACGGCGAGAAGGGGTAGAGAGCGTGGTGGAAGGGGGAAGAAAAGAGGCGGGAAGGGTGTCGGAACAGAGAGCACGAAAGGAAGGAGAAGGAGAAGTAAAAAAATGAAAAGGAAAAAAAAATGCGGGCCCGGTGTCTGTTTTCGCGGGCATGGAACGGGCGACGGGCGTGGAAAGAGGGAGCCGTCGGCTTGTCACGCAGGAGAGGTTTTACGTATGACGATGGTTGGACCGTCGGCCTTTCCTGACTACCGCCGACGGTTCCTTCCTAAACCGTCGGACATACCGGGTTTTGTAGTAGTGGATGGCAAAGAAGAAGGACAAGGTGGGGGAGCACCCAAGGCACAAGACGGAGGCTCCAGAGGCTGAACGGTGGAGGGCTAGGGCTTCTGCGGGTTAGGGAGATGTGGAGGAGAGGTTTGCTGCGAATGAGGGGGCCGGCCGCCCCCATCAGGGTCGGCCATGGCCGGCGGCAGCCAGGTAGAGAAGTCCAGAGCTTCTCTCACAAGAAAACATAGGCGGCAATCATTCTCTCTTCTTCTCCTTCTCTCTTTCTCTCTTCCTTTCTTCCTCCCTTTCCCTCTTTCTCTCTCTCGCTCTTGTTAGTACTCAATTTTAGTGTGTGATTATCATGAAAATTATATTGTTTAATGACAATAAAACAATTAAAAACTAACATGTGATCATCAGAAATTTTTTACTAAAATATTTCAAAAAAAAAATTAATTGCTTATTTGTTTGAGACGTGAGAGATATGGATGTTCTTGATTCTCTCTCTTCAGTCGGCTGAAGAAAGAGTCACTTTTGCTCTTGTTCTTGCTTGATTTGGGGATCGTCCTTTTTGCTCCAGAATTCCTTCTTTATGATGCTTTCTTTATCCTTTGATGCTCCTTTTGATGTTTCTTGCAAGAAAATGAAGAAAGAAAAGAAAAAAACTAATTAGAACTAATGGAGTGTAGAATCTATTATGATAAAATCATTAATCATACAACCAAAATAAGAAACTCACTTGTTTGATGTTTGTTTAAACCCTTATAGTATGTATAGGATTTGAAAAGACTTTGTGAGTGAGTGTGTGAACATGAAGTGCAATGAATAAAATGATGAATAAGAAATTAATGAAAGAAAAACTTTTAGATGGCTCCTTGAAGCCTTGGGTCTTGAATGAATCTTGAAAGATGAAGAATGAAGAGAATGAAGCTTCTTGAACATACTTTTCTCCTTCAAGAACTCCTGGAAACCGTCACGCGGTACTTCGATCTTTTGATGCTTCTTCAATGATTTTTTTCACTCTTTCTAACTTGACTCCTTAACTTTTTTTAATGACCAAGGGCTTGGGTTTATATAGAAATATTGTCAAGGCTCTCACGCGCCTCCGCAGCCACTTATGGATCAACTTGAAAGAGTTTTAAGCCAATCTAACTAAGAAAACAAGATAATCTCGTCCAAATCATCATTATCTGTAATTAACTAAAACGCGTCGCCCTAAGGAGACATCTTTTAGCTAAATTAAATCGAATGATAATCCAGAGAAAGAAACCGAAACAAGTAGGAAATCTAAATGGCGTCGGTAATACAAGACGTGTTTCAGTTAATTATAAAATTAATTAAAAATCAAATTAAAAATTGAAATGAACTAGAAGACCTAAGCAGCATCCACAATTGGCAATGCTATTTATCAAAATTTCATATTTCGATTAAAAATCTAGGTTAAAATTAATTTCATTTAATAACTAAAAGGCGTCGTGACTGGACGACGTCATTCAGACAGTTAATCCAAAAAATTAATAAAAATCAATCAAGGATTAAAAATCAGACCATTTTGGGACATTATTATATGATATGGAATTTACTCAATATGATATCAAAATTAGCGTGTCTACAACTACCCCACATTGTCATTGACTTTGTAAGGGAGTGAAATGGAATGGAATGTACTGAAAAGGTGATGCTAAGGTGTAATGAGACATGCTCTCAGTATCACATGACATAAATTTTTCTAAAAAATAATTAGTGAAGATAACTCGAAGAGATCAATGGAATCAATCCTTTCTTGATGAGGTAGATAAGAAAACAAAATAAGGTTGATTAACCTCCATGATTGGAAAGTACCCTAAGTCACAAATCTTATCATAGTTTTTATTAAAGGGAAACTCAAATTCCAGTTTCATCAAAACTACAAGGTCCTTGATATACTCTAATAAATATTTAACATATAATAATGATGATAATGCAAATCAATTACGTAAAAGAATGCAAAGATAGAGATAACCACCTTTTTAGCCATGGTTGAGACTCATAAACTCCCATAGTGGGACCTTTATTGGTCTTTCAGCTTCATTGTCATTTCTTTGAATTTTCTACGCTCAGAAATCATAAGTAATTTCAAGCAAATATTCAATTAAGCATCAAACATGGAATTTCGGGCATATAACAGGAAAATCCTTAAACGCGTCGTGTCGCACCGACGCCATTGGAATGAATCAAATGACGTCGCTGTTCACCGACGCCATTTAAGTCGTAGAAGCAGGTTTCCCTGTGTTCAATTCAGAGTCCAATTCTCTTTAATGCATATCCTCTCTCCAATTCGGAAAAGACTCTTCAATGTCACAAACATACATAAGCTTTCTTAACTTGTATTAAGGCAAATCCATACACAATCTAGAGATCAAAACAAGGGATTCTCTCTAAAAGCTCAAGAATAATCAAGATTTCAAGAGAAAAAGATAGATTTTTCAAATAAGAGGATGACAAAAACACTCGAGAAGATTTCTGAAGTGAAAGATCATCTTAGCGGGAGAGATCCTAACCTACAAGTAAGTTATTCTCTCTATCCTTCTAATCAAATCTTGTTCCATATTCTTCATGTTAAGATTAGAATAAATTATTCTTTTCTATTCATCTTAGGAATATCCTTTCTTCTCTGGTCCAAGAAGATTCTCTTCACTTCCTTAGATCCAAAAACTTATAAATAAGATCAATATATCTATACAATCATATATTTCCAAATGGCATATCCAAAGATTAGTCGTCCATGCCAAACATTACAAGAGCGCAAACGTGGATTGGGCGGCTATAGGAGCTTTGGTTGAGTTGTGGCATCTACAAATTCATATTTTTCTATTCGCCACGTTTGAAGCCACCATCCTTCTTGAAGAAGCCGAACTTCTATTAGGCCTTCCTAAACTCAAGATGCGCATTAATGAACCATATTTAAATAATATGATGCTTATGAGGGACAGAATCACTGGTCAACAATTGCTAGAAATGATTATGAAGAGTTCGAAGGAAGTTCAAGGTTGTCTTATGAATGAAGGAATTAATCTTGCAAAGTTAGTCGAATGGACCTTAAAGAAAATGGAAGATCTTAAGGATGAAGAAACAAAGAATGTGATGAAAGCTTCACCACATGCTTAGTTGGAGCTTTACTATTCACTTCGCAAGATAATATCCTAGAAGATGATCAGATAAGTGCAATTCATGGGATCTTTTAGAGAAAGCCATTCGGCAAAGCGGTCCTAGTCTATCTCTACAGCGGACTCTCTGCAGCTTCTATAGGTCAGGCTCCTCATGGTTGTATGTTACTCTTTGCACTGTGGGTTGAATTCCACTTCAAGTTCCATCATAATGAGAGAACTGTTCCAAGGATATCTCAAATATATGAGCAAAGTCCCATCTTCCATATTTTCAACATTGTGAAGTTCGATGGCAAGATGATTAATCGGGTGCCCAATCACAAGACTCGAGCCGACTGGCGTGCTTATTTAAAGAAAATGCCAAAGTACGGATTCGAATCTTCACCACTTGCTCTCATAAAGAAGCCTATTCACGTGCGCCATAGTGCTGGTACAAAACTGCGATTGATCGGGGCTACTGAGTTTGTTCTATATAACCCTCATCGTTGTCATCCACAAGTTGGCATGCCATACTACGAATTTCCTGAGTTTTCCAATCTCTCTCCAATAAAGAAGTGGGCGTTGAAAACTGACGAAGATTATGAGGCGACTGAGCTCATTGCTACTCTGTGGAACATCGGGTTCTCCCGTTGTGTACAACCTTCTCATGAAGCCACTAGAGGACTGTCGAAGACGTATGTAAAGGAGCTTTAGAAAATTCGTCATTGAAAGCACTCCCTTATCTTCCATTTAATGTAATTTCAATTTTATTTTCAATGAAAAATTCATCATTTATACAATAGAAATCATCCCTTAATGTTCTGTGATTTATTTAGAATTTTTCCTCTACTAAAATTATGATTTTTCCTTAAAACATCAACCTTCGGATTTACTTAATGTAAATCGCGTCCACTCAAAAAGATGCCATTAAACCTTAATTAATTTTTGAAATTCTAAAGATTAATTCCTTAAAATGCCATATTATGCTTAAAATGCGTCTGTGCTGGTAGACGCCCTTCAAGTCTCTCTCCCATTTCTCCACGGAATTCTGTCATTAATCTTCTAATTAATCCACTTAAACACGTCGTTTAGGGGAGATGCATTTAATCATTATCCGTGGTACGACTCTGACCAGAATTGGCAGTAACATAAATAGTGTCGTTATCTGGGGACGCATTTCACACAATTTCAAAATAATTCTGTATGCCGCCTCAGTTTATGCGCCATTAAAGGTGTCGCTGTTCCTGACGCATTTTAACTTTTTCAAATAGAACCTGCACGAGCCCGAGCCCTCCTTCTTCCTCATTCTCTCAAAACTCTCTCTTTCGTCTTCTCCGGCGATCTTCCCCACTTCCGACTATCCCCCTCAACTCTGGCAACCCACCGTCGATCCCTTCCAACTCCGACCATCATCGGAGTCCTCGGCGACTTCCTCCCTTTTCTCTCTTGGGCTTTCTTCTTCCTTGCACCATCCTTCTCTCTTTCTCTTCCTCTCATTCCCGATCTCCAAGCACCCTCATGAGCCATGGAAAAAGGACAATCAAGCAAGGCCAAGGCCGTCGTGAAATGTCGACGGACCGTACCCCTCTCAATGGTGGCAGTAGAGAAGCTCCCGAGGTCGCGCCGGCCGACCTTGCGGCGGCTTTCTTGGAAGAGGAGGAGGTTCCACCCGCGGCGGCGGGAGAAGAGGAGGAGGTTCCACTTGCAGCGGCGGGAGAAGAGGAGGCAGAGGGCGGCCCTCACCTAGTAAGTTTTCTATGGATGCATTTGGGTGTGTAAACGAGCAAGGGAAAGGAAGCCTCATGGCCTCGGATTTCCGTCTTGAATGGCGTCGAGACTAGGTGATGCCTTTCAAAGGGCGTCGACCAGGTCTGACGCCATTCAAGGCACTGGTTCCTTCTTTAATTTAGAAAATGAAGAGGGAAAACAACGTCAAGACATGTGGACGCCTTTCAATAGGCATCTACCATGTCTGACGCCATTTAGAGAGAATATTTTTAGTTTTGAAAATTAATTTTTAATGCCCATTATCTGATGAAACTTATTGAATTATTTGCAGGGGACAATGAGGGCCAAGATATCGTGGGATCTGGTCATCAGTGCTTATCGTGGCCTACTCGACTTCCAGAAGGTGCGGCTACGCCGAATCGGATTTGGAGAGATTTTGGATATCGAGCCCTTCTAGCTAAATCTGGTCCTTTTGCAGGCTTTAAGGGAGAGGTGGGATGCGAAGAGTAGGGCATTCCTGATGCCATGGGGACATATGATTCCTAGTTTGGAGGATGTTGCTAGGATCACCGGCCTCTGCGTGGAAGGTCGGGCAGTGAGTGGAGTCACCTATCCTGACTACCTTGGATTAGCAGAGAGTCTCCTAGGTATAGAGGTCGCAGATGGGTTGAGTAAAGAGTCTAGGACTGTACTTAGAGTAGACATAGAGGCTGCCCTAAGGTTAGTTGAGCCTAGGTGTCGTTCAGACGAGACTCGGGAGGCCTTCAGGGATAGGTTAGCTAGGTCATCCTCCCCTGTCTATTATAGTGACCCGAGTCGGGAGGAGGAGGTAGATAGGCAGCTTAGAGTCTTTTTAGTCTTTTTCTTCGGTCTGTTACTCTTCGGTATGAAGGGTGACCATATCCATTGTAGGTTTCTTAGTTTGTTAGATGACCTCAACCACTTGCATGAGTACGCCTGGGGTGTGGCCCACCTCTTTGTAGATCTTTCTGTGGTCACGCTGGACCGCGAGACCACTATCAGCGGCTTCTCACCATTTCTCCAGGTATAAATCATTTTAATTACTGTTTATGCAAAGGATATGATATGATGAAATGACATGATGATTTCTAACTTATATGTGCATGTATGTAGGTATGGAGCTATCTTTATTTTCCGCTCGGCCGAGGATCGTGCGTCCGGATGCTGTCCCATTGGGTCGCCGCTGGCAGCCAATCGTGGACACGGCTCCCCAGCGCCACCAGCTGACGGCCCTTTGCCGTCAGTTCCTCTACTATCTCGAGTTACTGGTGAGTTTTAATTTAATTGTTCATCTATTCAATGCAACCTTTCATTTATTAAATGCGATTTATTTATTATGAATACATCTAACCTGTATGCAGTTGATCTGGCGCTCGTACTTGGGTATGGAAGAGGCAGGCCAGCCATGGGTGACAGCTGGTCGGAGGCAGTATGGACACCAGATGTGGGTCCATTGCCTCAACGAAATTGAGCTGCTCCGCCTCCGCCTCACAATGAGGACCCTTGGCCTCCACTAAGAGTGGGTGTAAGAGGAGGTACCTGAGGGAGTTGGACGTTCGATGAAGGGGAAGCAAGCCCTCACCGATTGGCGGGCGAAGTTCTCGGAACAGTACGAGGATTGGCACTGCCGAGGCGTTTCAGTGCAGTCTAATGCGGAGAGTAGCGAGGCCTACCTCTAGCAATACCGGACGCATTACACCGATTACTTGCGGCTCCTCCGTCCACTCGATGTAAGTATGTTTTTATGCGTCTTTCATTTTAATTATTATCTTTATTTAAATTTGTGAATGAATGTATGTATGTATGTTATGCAGGATGCGCGTGATGCAACCATCATCGACCTCTGGGCCCGCCTACAAGATGTGGAGGCGCAGCTCGAGCAAGTTCAGAAAGAGTTATTTGACCTGGTATGTATGAATGCATTAATGACATGAATATTTGTTTTTATTAGTTTTTCTTGACGTTCAGCCACTGACAGTTGATTCTCTTGGTACAGCGGGCCGTCTACACCTAGGCGGCTCCCCCTTCTTCTGGCGCTTCATCATCCTCTGCCCCGTCTGCTGCTCACGAGGCTGCCCTTGCTGATCTTCAGGGTCAGCTAGCTTCCACCATCCACCGGGGCTCCCAGGCTGAGGAGGATGCGATGGCCTGGGTAAGTCTTCAACTTACTTTTCTTCACCTTTGCACAATGTATTTGCTCGTATTTGATTGGTTGATCTGACTGTGATAACTTCTGTTGCAGGTTCAGGAGCTTCAACAGGCTCTCGAGCAAAGGGATGCCGAGCTAGCACAGGCTCGGAGTTCGGCTGCCCTGGTCGCAGACTTGGAGGCTCAGGTAGCGCGCCTCTCCATCGGCAATGTTGCACGAATCCAGATTTGTTTCGACATCTTGACAGAGGAGAGAGACCGCGACCAAGGGCAGATGATGGCTGAGATCTGGTAGATGCAAGACCGGATGGAGGGTCTCTAAGGTCATCTTTCTATGGCAGAGCACGAGCGCCGGAGTGTAGAAGAACGATATTAGCATGTCCGCCAGCGAGCGATCGACCGTGGCTAGGCGAGCGCCTTCACCGCGAGTGTTGCCATATCGTTTGGCCAAGTAGGGCCAAGCACCATGGGACCGCCACCACCTCCGACTCGTGGGCCAGAAGGACCTGATGAGGCGACGAGCCAGTATGAAGGTGCCAGGGAGAGTCAGCCTTGATGGTTGTTTATCATGTATTTGTTTTTGTTTTGTCAGTCATGATGTCGATGGACTCAAACATGTATACATGACACCTTTTGATGATATACCTGAAACTTTTGTCTTCAAATTTGTGCTTTATGTGGATCCTTCTCCAATTATGCCTTGTACATTTCTTAACAAACAGGTTAAGCTTCTATTTAGGCTTAGCCCCTTGTCCGGTTAAGTAACCAACTACTTGATCCTATCCTTGGTAGAAGGGTCAAAGGACGAAGCCTTTATTAATGAAGGTAAGAAAATACTTGAAGGAAATAACAAAGTAAAATGCAACATGCAAGTAGGTAGATGCTTATTGGAAATAAAAGAAATGCAACATACATAATGTGACAAACAAATGCTAATGGAAATATTTTTGTTTTTGCAATTCCAATTTTTTTGGGGGGATTTTGCCATATTCAATTTTTTTATAGTTTTGCAATGAAATATTCAATTTCTTTGTAGTTTTAAAATATTCAATTTTTTTTGTGTTTTTTAAATATTCATTTTTTTTTTGCTTTTGAAATAAGACATAAACTAAAAGATCAGCATGGTACTTAGATCAAAAGTGCATATTCATTTATTAACTTAATTCCCAAATTGTTCTTCAATAATCTAACTTAAACTCATCGTGTTTGAGTTGTGTTCTCATTCGTGATTCCATTCGATGGTCTGACTCTTAGTCGACCTAAGTCATTCCTTAAGTTTGGAGTACGCCTCTTTAGCAAGAAGAGAAGAATTTGTCTAGAAAGCCCACGAAAGGGTTCCGGAGACCCAGAAAGATGTCCCTCTTTTACCCTAATATCCATTGGGGTTCGGTCATTTTCACTTTATGGGGTATTTAACGACCTTGCGCTTCTCTTTCTTTTGATTTTGTGGCCTTTTGGTGTAACGTTCGTAATGTGATAACTTTTGACCTTGTATTGGCTTTTTGCCTCTTTTGCTTTTGCGGAGCGGGTCTCCCCCTTTTTTTATGACGGCCTCCTACTAAGATGGCGGGTATTTTTGGTAGTCTATTCTAAGCCTCGTTCCGACATCGTGGGCCGAGAGTAAAACAAAAGTTTTATTTAAAGAGAGTGAGTTTGTACTTTTACACACTTAGTTAAGCTTTTGGTATTCTTTGGACTTCACATCTGTTGTTACTCACGAACCAAACGTGTTAGTGTGTGCAGTAATGCATTTGAATTAAATTATCCAAACTGATGAGGGAATTTGAATTTCCAAATTTTCTGACTCCACTGGTCCTTGCACCATGCTGATCGACTTTCTAACCTAAGGATAGTACTTCTTAAGATACAGACCGTTCCAGGGGTGAGTTAACTCTTGCCCTTCTGCATTAACTAAGCGATAAGTGTTACTAGGAAAAGCATGCGAGATAACATAAGGTCCTTCCCAGTTGGGTTGGAGCTTAGAACGGGGACCACCAGGTTTTACAAAGATTCTTTTAACAACCATTTCACCAACTTTAAACTTTTGTTCAATGACTTTCTTTTGATAAAAACGTGCTAATCTGTTTTGATATACTCGTGCATGATTAGCAGCTGACCATCTTTTCTCGTCTAAAAGTTCCAATTAAGCAAGGAGTGCTGAGCGGTGCTCAGCAATAGAAAACTCCTTGTTCAACTATACTCTTAATCACAGGATGAGGATTTCGTAGGGGACTACCGCGTCCATTCCAAATGTTAAGGAATATAGAGTCTGCCTAGTGGGCGTGCGGATTGAAGTTTGATATGCCTATAGAGCCTCAATTAGTTTCTCTGGCCAGCCTATAAATTTATTAGATTTGCACGTCTTCTTGATGATTTTTATCAAAATCCTATTAGTTGCTTCTGCTTGGCCATTGCCTTGAGGATAATATGGGGATGAATCATGCAATGCAATTTTATACCTGTTGCAAAGGTCTTTCAACTCTTGTGATACGAACTGTAGGCCATTGTCGGTGACGATGGTGCTAGGAATTCTGAATCTTGTGGTGATGTTCTTCATGATGAATTTGCACACGGTTGATGCTTTGACTTCGATCATCTTCTTGAAGCTGTTGAACTACCCGTCCATGCGGTCCATCTTTGCGAGTAGAGCCTGAGTTACCGGATCAACTTGAGGAGGAGGTGGTGGTGGATCATGATAAGCTTGCTGCCTGGAATAAGTGGGGCAAGGTGGATAATAATGTTGCGGTTCGCCAACGCTACCGCTATGCCTGAAAGCATTTTGGTAAGTCGACGTTGGCGGTCTGGCCGGATGCCTTGAAGAAGATAACTGTGGCCCAGATGGCCAGGAGGTTGAAACATGAAGGCCTTCCATGGCCTGATGAATAGAAGGAGCATGGTGAGGTGGGAGAACTTGATGAACGACTAGGGGAACCACAGGATTCGATTCGATAGACTGCATGGGTGTCTTCCCCTTGAGGATAGATTGGATCGCCTTAAGTTGCTGGGAATCCACATGGGCAGCCAGAGCTCCCAGGACAATAATCAAATCAGGAGGATTGGTAGGTGAGGGCTCAGCTGGATCTGGAGCTCCCTCGTAGGCAGGATTGGAAATCACATGGATATGAGGACGATCAGTACCAGGGTCGTACTGGTCATGAGGAAAATGGGCCTGACCTTGAGGGGCATGAGTGTCTCCCTCATACTCAGGATGACATGAATCAGTATTACGGAGGGCATTAGCATCTCCTTCGTTCTCATAGTAATAATCAAATTCCTAATGGCATTAACATCTCCCTCGTATTCGACGATGGCATCTTACTCGTAAGAAGCCATACCCACAGATTAACCTGATCGAAGCATGATGGTATTAGATTTTTAGCAATCAAGTTCAAACAAGTTGTGTAAGAGATTAAGCAAATAAGTGGATGTTTACGTTGTCTTAGGATTCCTTGTTGAATTACTTAGATTTTTACACAAATTCTCTCAACGGGTAGGATTCTAGTTTCAGTTCAGTTTACACCGTTATACTCTATGGTTCTTTCTCACAACGATATGAATATCTAACCAAGACTTCAATTGGTACAACCAGCCCGATGAACAAGAAGGAATTCCTTGCTTTTGGTAACTTACGGAGGTTTTAACACCAACCACTCTAATCTGATCAAGGGACCGACCCAATAAGAGAGAGGTGAGGATGTCAAGAAGGTGTTCCTATGAGAGGGGGGGGGGGTGTGAGTGCTTAAAATGCTTGTGTGATTAACATGAAAAATCTATGTTGTTTAGTGCAAAATAAACCTATTAAAAACAGAAACTAAGTGCAGTGATCGCCAGAAACTTTTGACTTAAAAGTTCCAAAAGAAAGTATGATCGCCTACCTGTTTAAACGCGGAAGATGTTAAGCTCTTGGTTCCCCTCCTTCAGCCGGCTGAAGAAAGAGAGCCCTTCCCGTTCTTTGTTCTTGCTGTTGAGGTTGAAGTTGAGGATCGTCCAGAGATTCTTTTGACTTTGCTTGTTTTTCCTTTTGACTCTCTTTTGGTTGAGTGCAGCATAATAGAAATAGAAACGAAGAAATTATGATGAGAACTTTAAGCAACAATAGTATCCGTTCTAATCATGATGTTAAATATGCAATTAAACAGCAAACTTACTTGTTGAGTGGCTTTTGAAACCCCTTAATCAAATAGGTTTTGAAAAGAATGAATGAATGTGTTGTTGTATGGAGTGAATGATGAAGAATGTAGAACTAAATGAAATAAAAATTAAAAGACCTATGCCCAATAGTTGAATTCTCGAAAGGATGAAGAATCTTGAAAGGACGCCGACTTCTGGAAATGGCAGTGCTTCAGCGTTCCGACGTTGTTACTTCGATCTTCAACTCGCTATCGCTCAATAATGACGCTCTCTTTTTTTTATGGCCCTCAACATTTTTTAACTCTTCAAGATGCAAGGTATTTATAGGCTTCTTCTGCGTTCGCGATTTACATAGAAAAATTTAGGATTTATCTATCTTAACCGACAGATAAATATTGATTAATTCATCTTTATCTGTAATTATCTAAAATGCGTCCACCATGGATGACGCCTTTCAGATTAATTAAGATAAGGATAAATATCCGGGAAAACTTATCTTTATCTTTATTAGCTAAAACGCGTCTACATGTATAGACGTCTTTTACACTAATTAAGATAAGGATAAACATCCGGAAGAGAAGTAGAAATAGCCTAGGAAAACCTAAAACGCGTCGACCCTCACAGACGCCTTTTAGCTAATTAATCAATTGATTAAAATTCAAATTTAAACGTTAAAACAGGAATAAACTCTAAATGGCGTCCACACAGGTAGACGTCTTTTATAATTCTTCATATTTTACTGAAATTTGAACTAAAATCAATTTAATTTGGTCTCCCAAAGACCAAAGATAACAAAGATAAGATAGCTTTGACAAGAGAGAGAATCACCGGTCGCTGTTCACCAACGCTATTTAAGCCAGAAACTCCTCCTGTTCACAGAACCTCGGGCAGCAAACAGACAGGAAATAGTGATAAATGGCATCTGCTTTCGGCGACACTTTTTAGAAAAGCGTCGTTGTCCAAAGACGCTATTTAGGTTGCAGAAACAGTAAACAGAAAGCAAAAATCGAGGGCAATCCCTCCCAGGTTCTCAAGGTAAAGCAGTAGCTAGTAGATCATGTGAATTAAGTTTTTAACAAGGTTATTTATCATGCAAACAAACAAAATCCAATCAACCACACACCTTCCTATCCCAATCACAATTCTTTAAAAAATCTAACAAGGGGCAAAATCTTGCCACAAGGGATGTGCACGTAGTGCACGTTAGGACGAACGTAACCAAGCTCACTAATTGATGAAAAACGTGCCCGAGGGATACAAGTGGTGCACCGTAGGTGCCCAATGATAAAAGCAAGAACAAAATATTTAAAAGACGGCAATACCAAGTCCTACCGTGATCGCCAAAGAGTTGTGAGTGCTCAATTTGAGTGTGTGATTATCATGAAAATTGTGTTGTTTAATGATAATAAAACAATTAAAAACTAACATGTAATCGCCAGAAACTTTTGACTAAAAAGTTTCAAAAGAAAGATTGATCGCTTACCTGTTTGAGACATGGGAGATATGGATGTTGTTGATTCCCTCTCTTCAGCCGGCTGAAGAAAGAGAGCAATTTTTGCTCTTGTTCTTGCTTGATTTGGGGATCGTCCTTTTCTCTCCTGAATTCCTTCCTTATGATCCTTTCTTTATCCTTTGATGTTCCTTGCAAGAAAATGAAGAAAGGAAAGAGAAAAGTTAATTAGAATTAATGGAGTGTAGAATCTATCCTAAGAAAATCATTAATCATACAACCAAAACAAGAAAGTGACTTGTTTGATGTTTGTTTAAACCCCTATAGCATGTATGGAATTTGAAAAGACTATGTGAGTGAGTGTGTGAACATGAAGTGGAATGAATATAATAATGAATAAGAAATTAATGAAAGAAAAGCTTTTAGATGGCCCTTTGAAGCCTTGGGTCTTGAATGAATCTTGAAGGATGAAGAATGAAGAGAATAAAGCTTATTGAACACACTTTCTCCTTCAAGAACTCCTAGAAGCCGTCATGCGGTACTTCGATCTTTTGATGCTTCTTCAATGATTTTTTTCACTCTTTCTAACTTGACTCCTTAACCTTTTTTAATGACCAAGGGCTTGGGTTTATATAGAAGTAGTGTTAAGGCTCTCACGCGCCTCTACGGCCGCTTATAGATCAACTTGAAAGAGTTTTAACCCAATCTAACCAAGAGAACAAGATAATCTCGTTCAAATCAACATTATCTATAATTAATTAAAATGCGTCGCCCCAGGGAGATATCTTTTAGCTAAATTAAATCTAATGATAATCCGGAAAAAGAAACCGAAACAATTAGGAAACCTAAATAGCGTTGGAAATACAAGACGTGTTTCAGTTAATTATAAAATTAATTAAAAATCAAATTAGAAATCGAAATGAACTAAGAGACCTAAACGACGTCCACAATTGGCGACATTATTTATCAAAATTTCATATTTCGATTAAAAATCTGAGTTAAAATCAATTTCATTTAATAACTAAAAGGCGTCGTGACTGGACGACATCATTCAGACAATTAATCCAGAAAATTAATAAAAATCAATTAAGGATGAAAAATCAGACCATTTTGAGGCATTATTATATGATATAAAATTTACTCAATATGATGTTAAAATTAGCATGTCTACAAGTCTCACTTGGGCGTGGGGATAGAAGGGGGAGGAATGTAGAGAATGAGAGGACCACCCTCTAATTTATTGGAGATGGGCTAGCTTAAGATTGGGACAAGTGTCCCTTTTAAGAACCCTTAGATGTGGGACATGTGTCCCTTTAGGATAGGGATTAGCTAGGTTGTGACAAGTGTCTAGTGAGGTGGCATGAGGGTAACTTGGGAATTAAGAAGCTTTACCAATTTCCTTTGTCCTTTACAAGTATCCTTTATCCTTTAGTACTTATTTAAGCCCCTACATCTTTTACTGTTGGCTTTATATCCTCATTCAGCACTTCTCTACTGAATTTAACTCATTTTTAGTGATTTGAGGACACATCTAAAAGCCTTAAAATTTTTACTTAAGACCTTATGAAAATCATTTATTGCATCATAAGATGTGAACTTTTCATAATTATATTTATACTTTTTTGGTATTTACGAATATACCTTTTTTATAATTATGTATATGTTGGCATCTAATTGTAATTTTGTAGGTCCTTACATCCTCTCCCTCTTAAACAAAATTTGTCCTCGAATTTTAAATCTAATCGAATAAATTGATGAATGTGGCGGAGATCTTACCGAAAAGAAGTGGGTACTTGCTCCTTATTTCTTCTTCCATTTCCCATGTAGCTTCTTCTGTTGACTAGTTTCTCCATAGAACTTTCGCTAAAGGAATTGACTTGTTTCTGAGCTTCTTTTTTTTGGAGTCCAAAATTTGCACTGGTTGATCTTTATAATTCAGATTTGGCTAGATTTGGAGTTCACCATAATCTATGACAGGAAGGAGCGAAGACGATCCACAGCTGCAACCAGGAAGGCGAATCGATAGAGATCTTTTACCTTTATGTTTACAGGATTATCTGATATAAATGTTATGTTAGATTTTGTGTGCGTTTGACCGTTGGCTCCAGTCAAACCCGCAATGCTATCTATGACCACACTAGACATGTATGTGATACAATGTTTTTATGTTTGATTGTGAATCAAAGAAGGTATAGTATTTGTTAAATATATACGATATATTTATATACTATCACCTATGAGAGACTAAGATAAAAGTTATCTAAATACCCTCATCTAAATTCTAAGCTGTAACGTGAGTAGTTAAAAACTTACCTCGTGGTTCACCATCGTTATAGTCATTGGATTCAAATAACTTTAGGCAGGTTTGTTGTGTTACCATAAGGCATGTTTAATTGTGAGGAGAGACTATGTCTATGGCATTAGATGCCTATATGATCGGGGTAGAGGAACCATGTAGCTTTAGGCTGTATGCAAATCTATGCTCGTCTCGTAACGATGGTTAGCTTAGACCAGAATAAGTGGCTTGTTGTGCTATCCACAAAGCCATTAAATCTATAGGGACCGAAGATAGGATTGGATATTGCATGGAGTTGCAAGTCCCATAAGATGAGTGCTCTTTGACTGTTTTACAGGTTTCTTGTGCTATCCATAAGGTTGTATTGCAAGTCATTGAGATTATGATCCCTACTAGGAGACTGTCGGCGTCTCCCGTTCTGTATAGTTGAGGGTTATACAGTCCGTCGAAAATTAGTGGGAGTTAAAACTTGAACAAAAGACCATATCTTGTTTTAATATTTAATAACTGAACATCTGCTAAATAGATTTTATTCATCTCTTGTAGGAAATTATGTCGTTCGAATAACCCACTCCGTGACATACTAGATGTCAAACGTTTGACTAGCTTGAACTACTTGGATTGGCTCAGACACTTGTTTAGATCTGAGCAGATTGCCTACGCCCGTGTTGCTGATCCTCCTGCTAAATCGGCATTAGATGCCCCTGAGATAGAGATGATAGCTAACGATGAAAGATCGAAAGACAAAGGCAAAAGAGTAGTAAAGGGTGACTGCTTCTTCTGTAAGTAGAATGGTCACTGGAAGAGGAACTGCAAGGAGTTCCTCAACGATAAGGCTTATGGAAAAATAAAGCTATCAGAAACTTCAGATATCTATATGATAGATATCAACTTGTCAGTTAGAGATTACACATTTTGGGTATTAGATACCGGATGTGCTTCTCACATCTGCCATGATGTGCAGATGCTGACAAGTAAGCGCAAGCTGAGAAAAGGCGATGTGAAATTGAGGCTAGGAAACGGCGCAAAGGTTGCAGCGGTTGCTGTTAGGACAGCAAACCTCAGGCTTCCATCAGGAGACGCCTTATCATTGGAAGATTGTTATTCTGTTCCTAGCATAATAAAGAACATCATATCAGTATCTTGTTTGGACAAGATAGGATATAGGTTGTCTATTGAGAATAGAAGTTGTTCGATTTATTATAGTAATAAATCAATAGCTTCATCATCTTTAGTCAACGGTCTATATCTTTTAGATGTTTCTTATTACAATCTTCACATTGATAATGCTCTTAAGAAGAATAAGAATTGTATGAACCAAGCCTACATGTGGCATTGTAGACTTGGGCATATTGGTGAAGGCAGGTTGCAAAGGTTGCATAAGCATGGTTATTTAAATGGATTCGATTATGAATCGTTTGCGACATGTGAATCCTGCCTTATAGAAAAAATGACAAAATCTCCATTTACTGGACATGGTGAACGTGCCAAGGAAATTTTGGAACTAATACATTCGGATATATGTGGTCCCATGTCCACCCAAGCCAAAGGTGACTTTTCATACTTCATCACGTTCACCGATGACTTCTCAAGATTCGGCTATGTGTACTTAATGAAGTATAAGTCGGAAGTATTTGATAAGTTCAAGGAGTTCAAGAATGAGGTAGAGAAGTAGTTAGGAAAGAGTATTAAAACAGTTCGATCAGATCGAGGAAGAGAATACTTGAGTACTCATTTCACACAATTCTTAAAGGATAATGGTATCCTTTCTCAGCTGACCCCTCCATATACACCACAGATGAATAGTGTATCAAAAAGGAGGAATCGCACCTTGTTGGACATGGTGCGACCCATGATGAGCTTTTCAGGATTACCAGTGTCTCTCTGGGGTATGCTCTAGAGTCAGCAGCATACCTACTGAACAGAGTACCCAGCAAGTCTGTGGCCTCTACTCCGTATGAAATATGGAAAGGTAGGAAACCAGAATTTAAACATGTTAAATTCTGGGGTTGTCCTACTCATGTAAAGAGGCATGATCCAGACAAGCTGGAATCATGAACTGATAAATGCAGGTTTGTAGGATATCCAAAGGAAACCTTTGGATACTATTTTTACCATCCTGGTGAACAAAAGATGTTTGTCGCCAGGAAAGCTATCTTTCTGGAAGATGAAAACCTTCTCCAGGAGGACAGTGGGTGTAAAATAGTACTGGAAGAGGTTCTAGATCTCCAAATAGCTATATAATCATCAGATGATATATCAGTTCCTGAATCTATTCAGGTATGCACATGTGAGCTTTGTAGATCTGGTAGATTATCTAGACTACCTGAACGATATGTGGGACATATCGCTGAAGGTGAGTCTAAGGTTGAATATAATGAGGATGATGATCCTAAAACCTACCAGGAGGCCATAGAAGGCCCAGAAGCCGGAAATGGCGAGAAGCCATGAACTTAGAAATCTAGTCCTTGTACACCTACCAAGTTTGGAACTTGGAGGACTTGCCCGAGGGTATTGTACCCATCGGATGCAAGTGGATCTTTAAGAGAAAGATTAGTACTGATGGACAGATCGATACTTATAAGGCAAGGTTGGTGACAAAGGGATATCGTCAAAAGCAAGGAATTGACTATAAGGAGACTTTCTCACCAGTTGCCATGATAAAGTTGATCAGAGTTCTACTCGCCATAGCTGCACACTACGATTATGAAATCTGACAGATAGATGTGAAGACTGCCTTCCTTAACGGTAACCTTGAGAAAGAGGTGTATATGATACAACCAGAAGGTTTCACATCCAAAGAATATCCAGATAAAGTGTGCAAGCTTCAGAGATCTATTTATGGACTAAAGCAGGCTTCCCGGACCTGGAACATAAGATTTGACGAGGCTGTCAAGTCTTATGACTTCATTAAGAATGAAGATGAGACTTGTGTTCAAGAAAACAAGTGGGAGCGCAGTCACCTTCTTAGTTCTTTACGTAGACGGCATACTACTCATTGGAAATAATGTAACTATGATGTCATCGGTAAAGATCTGGCTGTCAAAGAACTTCTCCATGAAGGACTTGGGAGAAGCATCCTACGTATTAGGAATACGGATCTATAGAGATAGATCAAAGAGGATGCTTGGAATGACCTAATCCTTGTACATAGGTACCATAGTCAAAAGGTTTGGCGTGGAAAATTCCGAGAGGTCTCATACCAATGAGACATAGAATTAATCTCTTAAAGAAGCAGTCTCCTAAGACGCCTGATGAGAGGGCATTCATGGATAGAGTACCATATGCCTCTGCCATATGATCGATCATGTATGCCATGCTATGTACACGGCTTGATGTTGTATATGCTCTAAGTGTTACGAGCATATTTCAAGCTAATCCAAGTGAAGAGCACTGGAAGGCAGTGAAATGTATCCATAAGTACTTGAGAAGAACTAAGGATATGTTTCTTGTCTATAGAGGAGGTGACTTGAAACTACGAGGCTTTACTGACTCGAGTTTTCAGTCAGATCCAGATGATAGCAAGTCTACATCTGGATTTTTGTTTACATTAAACAGAGGAGCAGTGTGCTGGAAGAGTTCCAAGCAAACAACCACTACAGATTCAACGACTGAAGCTGAGTACATCGCTATAGCTGAAGCTGCCAAGGAAGCAGTGTGGTTGAAGAAATTCATCACCGACCTCGGCGTAGTTCCCAGCATCTCTGAACTTGTTCCGCTGTTGTACGACAACAATGGAGCCATTGCGCAAGCGAAAGAGTCGCGGTCTCATCATAAATCGAAGCATATTCTGAGGCACTTTCATCTTAACAGAGAGATCATATCGAGAGAAGATGTAGTGGTGGAAAGAGTTCCATCAGTTGACAATATAGCAGATCCACTGACAAAGCCGTTCGCTCAAATTGTGTTTGAGCGTCACCTAGAGTCTATAGGCTTACTGTATAAAGGTGATTAGCTTTAGTCCAAGTGGGAGATTGTTAGTCTTCGGTGTCCTACAAGCCAATATGACTTTGTAATCTCGTTCATTTATTAATATAATGGCATAATATTCATTTTGTGTAAATCATATTAATTATCGTCTCAAAATGAAGTCCATGAATATGTGCGATAGTGATCAGATTATGATGAGATCATACTAGTGAGATTGATCACTTAAACCCACATATTCTTAATAGTTCCTAGTCGGAGGATATCTGAGAAGGACATCGGATATCTGGTTAGACTAGTACAGATTACTTCTGCTCATGCGATGAGAGTGACTGATCTCATAGTCACTTGTGTGGACACACTAAGGCGAATCTGTAGGTGCTCATTAGAGAATGATTTCACTGAACTGATCCGACTGAATCGCTGTATGGTATTGTACCTCACTGTCAACCAGCTTGATTCTATTGTCGTAGTTGCGTGGATGGTCCTTGGACCTGAGACACCAAGGACACCTTATCGGTGGACTTCTGTGCTTTGACCTTGGTTTATGATTCTTTAACCACGGGATTCTAAACAGCCAAAGATCGGGTACAACGGAATACCGTCGAAGGGAATTGAGTGTCAATAAGGAATCATTCGCTCTCGGTATGATGAGAGAGAATGCTTTAGTAAGAATGAGCGAAAGTCCCTGGCCAAGGCAGACGATAATATCAAGAAAGGAGTTTTTCGATATTATACGGCAGCATCCGATCCAAGTGAGTCGACTGGTTAGGGTTTCACAGGACGTCATATCCTGAGTTGATTCGAGAGCATTGTACAAATGAAGGATTATATCTACACGTTAACTGTCGGCGGAAAGGTTCCAAGAGTGGGTTACTTAACTCCAATACCTTCCGGGTTCACGTGGTGTTGCTTGGCACCCAACGTGATCGGAGGCCCGATCGAATTCGATGTGCGACATCAATTTGGTTGACTAATTAATTAATAAAGAGTTATTAATTGATTAATAAAGCCGGTGAGGAGTCACTGAGCTTATTGGGCTATTAACCGGACTGGTTATTGGGCCTAGAGGGTCACACGCAAATGATTCTCAAGGCGATGGATAAATTAGTGGGTTTTATAAAAATCGGGGTTTTTTATGAAAAACTACGCGGTTAGTATATAATGTAGCGAACGGGCTGAGCAGGCCAAGTTGCTGCTAACCCTAGCCGCCTAACCTCTCTTTCTCTCTCTCTCTGGTGCCCCAAAAGAATCAGGATCCCCGGATCTACTCCGCAACTTCTCCGACTCCCGTTTGACGAGAAATCATCCTCGCGTTGCGGCGATCGGCAGAGACTTCGTTGGCTGCAAAGGAGGAACGTGAGGATATCTATCGCGAGGAGGATCTTGTGGACTCCGCTAGAGGCTGTGCACTTGTGCGGCTTGCGGTGTCGTACCGACGGAACCAAACAGTTGCGGATTCGAATCCGCACACGGTACGATTCAATAATCCGATTATCGGAATTTTATTTATTCGAAACGGGAAAAACGGATCGCTAATTTTTATTTATTTTTTTCGCTGCGTGGGCGATCCGGAGAAATGTGAGAACCCAACACTTGGCACCCAACGTGATCGGAGGCCCGATCGAATTTGATGTGCGACATTGATTCGACTAATTAATTAATTAATATGAGTTATTAATTGATTAATTGGACGAGTGAGGAGTCACTAGGCTTATTGGGCCATTAACCGGACTAGTTATTGGGCCTAGAGGGTCACATGCAAATGATTCTCATGGCGATGGATAAATAAGTAGATTTTACATAAACTTGGGTTTTTTATGAAAAACCGCGCGATTGATATAAAATATAGCGAACGGGCTGAGCAGGCCAGGCTGCTGCTAACCTTGGCCACCCCCTCCTCTCTTCCTCTTTATCTCTAGCGTCCCAGACGAGTGCGGATCCTCGGATCTACTCCGCCGCTTCTCTGACTCCCATTCGACGTGAAATCGTCCGCGCGATGCGGCGATCGTTGTGGCAAACGGCCGAGGCTTCGTGGGCTGCGAAGAACAAGGAACGTGAGGAGGATCGCGTGGACTCCTCTAGAGGCAGGACGCTTGCGCGGCTTGCGGTGTCACACTGACGGAACCGATCGGTTGTGGATTCGAATCCTCACACGGTAAGAATCATTCCGCTTATCTCAGTTATCGATTCGAATCAAATAATTATCCGATTATTTTAATTTCCACTGCGTGAGCGATCTGGAGAAACACGAGAAATCAACCCTGACGACCAAAAGGTACGCTTCATGTTTTGGAAGATCTTGGTACTTCCAGGATGGATACTGAACTTTGACTTGTGAGCTTCGGTTCAAAGTTCCTTTCTTAATTCTTGGTCCTCTGGAACACGTAATATGTCTTGGAAATATATAACCTCATGATCATTTGTTTTAAATCCAGACTTATTAGTCAGTTCTTGCAACTTAAGGTCATTCCATTGAGTTTCATAGATTTTCTCTACAAGAGTGAATGGATAACTGAGATAAGGAGGCAATAACTTCCTCAGTCATCTTCCAATCTCTGATCATCATCTACCGCTTCCTATTGAGGGCATTAGCTACAATATTTGTCTTACTTGGGTGATAATTTAATTCAAAATCATAATCCTTTAAGAATTCTACCCAACTCCTCTGCCTAAGATTGAGCTTTTTCTGAGAGAAAATATATTTATGGCTCTGATGATTTGTGAAGACTTGAAATAGCACTCCATATAAATAATGCCTCCATATTTTGAGTGCATGAATTACTACTGCTAATTTAAGATCATGGGTGGGGTAATTTAGCTCATGATCCTTTAGTTGACGGGATACATAAGCAATTACCTTACTATGCTGCATGAGCACACAACTGATACCTTGTCTTGAGGGATCATTATAAATGACAAAACCTTCAGTTCCACTAGGTAGGGCAAGGACTGGAGCTGTAGTTAATCTTTCCTCAACGTTTTGGAAGCTCCTTTCACATTCTTTTGTCCACAAGAATCTCACCCATTTCTGAGTTAGCTTAGTAAGAGGGGCTGCTAGAGTAGCAAACCCTTGTATAAAGTGTTTGTAGTATCTAGCTAGTCCTAGAAAACTCCGAACTTCAGTTGGGGTCTTGGGTGCTTCCCAATTAAATATAGCTTGAATCTTAGCTGGATCAACAGGTACATCTTCTTTAGAAATAATATGGCCAAGAAATTGAATTTGTTGTAACCAGAACTCACACTTGCTAAATTTGACATATAGTTTGTGAGTTCTGAGAGTTTCTAGAATAATCTTTAGGTGTTCCTTATGTGCTTCCTCAGTAAAAGAATATATCAGTCATCATCTATAAATACTATTGGGATCCGGGCAGGGTGCAAAGAACGCACTGGAAATATTAAGAAAATATTGTTGGGATCGTATGATCACATCACCTTGCGCGGATTCGAATCCGCGACCGTTTCGGTTTCGTCGAGGCAATGTCACTAGCCGCACAAGCGTCCGACCTCCAGTAGTATCTACGCGATCCTCCGCGATGGTTCGTCCTCGCTCCTTCTTCCATATCAGCTTGCTCGCTGAAGAATACTCGCCGCAACGGTGTCCGGATCATCTGGACGGGAATTCCCAACTCTCGGGAAATGCACGCGGTAGAGACAGGAAGTCTCTTGGCGCCTCAAACAGGGCACCCAGAGGAGGAGGAGAGATAGAGAGGGACGGCCAGCCTTGAGAACTCCTAGAGCTTGGACCAAGGTCTCTCAACAACGTGCATATATATTAAGACGGCACGACTTTTCACAAAAGTCCTCAAGTTAATATAATTTCCACTTTAGTAGCACCGACTGAGAATCAGTTTGCATGTGACCCTCTAGGCCCATTAACCAGTCCGATTTTTTGCTCGTTAAGTCCAATAACTTTTTATTGACTTATTGTAATTAATTAATAACTAATATTTAATTAATTACTTAATCGAATTAACATCTCATATAAGTTTGGCCGGACTTCTGATCAAGTTGGGTGCCAAGCAACACCGCATGATCCTGGAAGGCAATGGGGTTCAGCAACCCAATCATAGAACCTGTCCGTCCACAATTACCGCATGGCTCTAATCCTTCGTTCGCACAATGCTCTCAAGTTAACCTAGGGTATAGTCAACTGTCAAATCTTAGATGGTCAACTCACTTGAATCAGACTCTGTTGTACAATATCCGAAAACACCTTTTTCTGATATAGTGTCTGCTCTGGCCAGAGACTCGGGCGGATCTATTCTAGAACATTCTTTCTCTAGTTACCTAAGAGCGAACGATCATCTATTGAACACACAATCACCTTCGAAGGTCTGCCGCTGGAACCAATCCTTGACTATTAGAAATCTCGTGGATAGGGATTCGTAAGCCAAGGTCAAAGTCCATAAGTCCACCGATAAGATATCTTTAGTGTCTCAAATCCAAGGACCAACAACGCCACTGTGACGATGAATGAAGCCAATTGACAGTCAGGTAAATTACCATTCGGCGATTCATGTTAGATTAGTTCAGTGAACTCATTCCAAATAAGCACCTACAGGTTCACCATTGTGTCTCCACACAAGTGACTAAGGAGAAGAGTCACCCTCATCATATGAGCTGGAATCACCTGTACTAGTCTTACCGGATGTTTGATGTCCTTTTCAAACATCCTACGACTAAGAACAATTTAGAATATGTGTTTATAGGTTATCGGTCTCATTATTATGATCTCATCATAATCCGATGACCGTTGCACACATTCATAGACTTCATTATGCGAGATAATAATAAACACGCCAAACTACATAATGAAATATATATACCATTTATTATTAAATCATATTGAAATAGGTGCCTCGTGATTGGCTTAGTAGACACCTATATCTATCAAATACTACTACGAAATGATCCAAGTATGGTTTTAATACCTAGTTTATTAAATCCATAAAAGCTACAGGAGCATTGGTTAAACCAAAAGGCATGACTAGAAATTAATAGTGCCCGTACCTAGTTCGAAATGATGTTTTGGGTATATCTTCTTCTTTAATCCTTAATTGATGATATCCTGATAGAAGATCTATCTTTGAAAATACGATGGCTCTTTGTAATTGATCAAATAGATCATCAATTTGTAGCAATTGATACTGATTCTTGTTAGTAACTTTGATTTAGCTTCCGATAATCCACACAAAGCCGCAGAGATCCATCCTTCTTCTTAACAAATAAAACAGGGGTACCCCACGGAGACATACTAGGACTAATAAATCCTTTGTCTAATAATTCTTGAAGCTGCTTCTTTAGTTCTGCCAGCTTAGTAGGTGCCATACAATAGGGAATCTTAGAGATGGGCACTATGCTTGGGAGAAGCTCAATTGAGAATTCGATCTCCCTTACTGGTAGTAGGCCTGACAATTCCTCTGGACAGACATCTGGGTATTCTCTAACCACTTCAATGTCAGAGATAGAGAGGGCTTTCTTTTCTTTTGGGATGGAAACTACACTGACTATGTAACCTGAACAACCATTGTCAATGCAGCGCCGTGCTTTAAGTGTTGAGATGATTTGTTTTTCAAGTTTGAGAAGTTTAAGAGAGAACTCTTCTTCCCCTTGAATTCTAAAAAAAATGTTTTTCCTTTGACAATCAAGCATAGCATGGTGCTGTTCTAGCCAATCCATCCCAAGAATGACATCAATGTCTTTCATCTTAAGAACATGTAATTGAGTGGAGAGTTCCTTACCTTCCATCTCTACCTTAAGAGAGATAATGCACCTTTGGAACTAGAGAACTCCTCCGAGAGTAAAAGCAATCATAAGAACTGGAGTTTCAACTGTAAGGAATCGCCATGAACGCAGTGGAAATAAAAAATGATTCCATTGTATCGGTTGCTGGGGTCGTAAAACGGACATTAAAATCTAAGCGGGAAGAACAGTTCTTCACCTTTGCGGGGTTTCGAATCTCCCGTGGATGATGCCGACTCGGTAATCGCGCACGCGCACGATCTCTAGATGTATCCACACGAGTTCCCGCAGCAGACGCGATTTCCTCCTCGACTTGAGTGCTCCGACCAGATCTTAAATCCACCATGCGCGGAGAGAGACAGATCCACTCCAAGAGAGAGAGAAGGAGAGAGAGAGAGGAGAGAGAGAATCTGGGGAGTAAAATTCGTCCAACTAACTTTTTACCACTCCCCCTTGGCCCTCCTTATATAGAAATAAGGATAAGCACAAGAGTTAATCCTCATGATTATCCAAGAGTTTGGCCTTGGATAATTCTCCATTAAATCTTCATGTTTATCCTGCAGCTTTCCACAAAAACCCAGATAAGCATGAAATTTAACATCTCTCACCATCTGACGAGAACTCTTATGTGTGTGACCCTCTAGGCCCATATATCAGTCCGGTTGCAGGCCCATTAAACTTAGAACTGTTTCTTAAGTTTAATATTTATTAATTAACATTTAAACATCACATGTTAAATGATTAATTTAATAAACAAGTGAATTATCATCTGATGATCAAATCACTTGTCCTTCTGATCATGAACAGCACCAAACACTACCTCATGATCCCATAAGATATAAGGGATACTGTTCCCTTCAATTGAACCTTTCCGTCTGCCGATACCGCACAGATATAATCCTTCACTCATGCAATGTCCCGATAACGCAAGGGTATGGTTTTATAGTCAAACCCTCTATCGCATTATCCAGATGGATTCTAGTACACAGTTAATATCTAGAAAGACATCTCTTTCATTTGACCCTAGCCAGGGATTTCTGTGTACACATCCATAGGACATTCTCTCTCCAGTCTTATACCAAGAGTGAGTGATCCCTTGTTGTTCAGTCAATTACCTTCGCAAGCTTTCCACTGTATCTGAAAGACCGATTATGGTGGACTTACTGGTTAAAGTCCACGAGTCAGAGAATCAAGATACAATGGTCCACAAACAAGGTATCATTGGTGACTCAGGTCAAAGGACCAACTGTGCTACTGCAACGATTGAATTCCCTGGTTGACTAATAGGTATAATTACCATCCAGGAATTCTTATTTGGGTCTGTTCAGTGAACTCATTATCTAATGAGCACCCACTTGTTTGTCTTAGTGTCACCACCCGAGTGAATGTGAGATCATTCACCCTCATCATATGAGCAGACATAACTTGTGTCGATCTTATTGGATATTTAATGTCCATCTCAAATATCCTATGATCGAGAACTATTTAAAACAATTGCCTTAGGTTATTGATCTCACCATCATGATCTCATCATGATTCAATATCCCATACATTTGTCTATGGACCTTCATTACGATAGTCGTTTGTGAGAACTATTAAATGAAGAAATAATTGTCTTTATTAATAATCTGAACTAGAATGTACAATGATTGGCTTTGAGGCCACCCAATTCTAACATCAACTAGATCTACTTGGTCAGGTAATGACTGTATGAATTCTTCTAAAATAAAGGAATGCGTAGCACCAGTATAAAAAGAACTCGAGTGTAAGTATCCGTTATAAGAACCGTACCTTCATTGACGTTCTCAACGGTCCCCATATCTTCCCAAGTCAAAGCAAAAACACGAGCTGGCATTCGTGATTTAGTGGGAACTATTTGCTGTGCTGATGCTGGTGCTGACAAAGCAGTGGTTCTGACCATGGGACAATCCTTCCTAATGTGTCCAGTCAACCAAAACATCGACCAAATCCCCTCCAACATTTAGTACCCTCATGTCTTTTTCCACATTTCTGACATAAAGGATAAGAGAGAACTTCAGCAAATGGAGTAGTAGTCATTACTGACATCTTCGAAGGCTCAATCTTTCTCTTCTTGGGCATAGATGAAGGTGCTTGCCTCTACATGGAGAAAGATGCATGCCTCTTAAGATCTGCCCTACTTTCTTCTAAATAAATCTCGTGCTCGGCTTCTTATGTAAGGATTGAGGTTTTGGATCCAGTTATTGGGTCAGTTTCGGTGTCGGACCCCTTGGTTTGGGCCCTTGTGGGGCTGGGGGCATAAGTTCTTTATCGCGTCGAGCTTGCTTGACACGGTTCAAACGGCGTCGTGTTAGGGGGATGTGTGTTAGAGTGTGCCACGTCGTTGCCACGTGGACGCCACGTGGGCCAGTTTCGGACTGCGAGAGTACAGCCCTGGTCCTGTCACTTGAATGGCGTCGGTATTGGGCAACGCGTTTTAACTAGGTTCGGTTTAAACCTGCAAACCCTCCCTCCTTTTCCTCATTTCTCTCATTTTCTTCTCTCTCCTCCCTCTCTCTGATCTCTTTGCTCTCCCTACCCCTTCTCCTTCCTTTCCTCTCCCTCCACTCAATCAAACCCCCCCTAACTTCCACCACTACCATCACCATTTCCTCCGCGACGTATTGCTCTCCAGACGGCAGCCGACGTCCCGGTAGAGTAACGGCGTCCATGGCGGTACTGGTGGCGGCTTGTGGCATGGCAGTTCGGCGGCTTGGAGCCCATAAGAGTTCAAGTAACCGGTAGGGTGACGATCTCTGTTGTATTTTGATTAAAACCACGTTTTTCCTACTTTGGAGCATGTTTAAGGGATTTTCGGAAAGAAATTCCATTTTTTTTATACTCGGAAGGCTGGGGGAAACCTGTTAGTGAACATTAAATAGCGTCTTGGGACAGTGACGCCATTTTGAATGGCAGTTGCCTCCCATGGCGCGATTTAGTTCAGATCACCTGGAGGCCTAGTTCTGTTTCTACCATGATTAGGCGACTAGGGACAGCGATGCCTTTTAAAAGGTGACTACCTTGAACGATGTGATTTAGGCCATCTTCTGAGGCCAAGTTTTTCATGAACCAGTTTAGGAGTCTTAAATGACGTCGGCCACGAGCGACACTATTCAAGACAAAACCTCATTAATCTATGCAATTAACATGTGTTTACATTGTTAGATAGTTTGGTTAAATGCATGCTTAAAAACATACTCGAGGATGAGGATTTCTACGTGATTGGATCGCACTGTGTTGTGTTTCGTGCGACCGTGGACCTAGAGTGACAGTTGTTAGCTCTTAGGCACCCTGTGTCGGTGTAGGAGTGACACGGCGCTGGTGTGGGAGTGGTGGGGTGACGCCTAGAGAGAATGTCACCTTGTGTACCCCAGGGTATAGCTAGTACCGGTGTGAGAGTGGTACATTCGGAGTGTCACTCGTACTGGGGGAAGTAGAACCACTTGGAACCGGTCAGGCCGGAGTAGCCAACGCGCTATCCAAGGGGTTGTTGTTTGGTCTCAACAGGTCGGCGTTTTCCACGTTCGGCCATGTGACTTGTGTGTTTAGCCAAGACACTGGTTGTGGACTCCGTAGTGGAGTGGTTTTAGAGTTGTGTTTACTGCTTTTTTTAAATTGCCTTTATTCGTGTTGTTGCACTTGTGGGTGCGTGAGTGGGTGGTGGGGATCGAAGGATCCCTACTGAGTCTATTTCGATGAGACTCACCCCCTGCAGTTTTCAGGTGAAGGTTCCAGACAGACATAGCGTGGAGGGTTTTGTCCCGGGTGGCGCGCCAACAACCATCATTTCGTGGTATGCCCCGATGTAGTTGTTATTTCTTTTTAGGCCTGTACGTTTAATTACTTCTTTTCAGTTGGAATATGTAATTATTTGCTGAGTCAAGTTGAATTGTAATAATTTTTAATTCCTACAATTCAATGTGAAGTGGATGTTTAGCTTAGTTTATCATTTATTTCTCAGACTTATCGAGATCTTGATTTGGCTCCAAATTTTGATGATTCGGTACTCATTTAGTAATCGGATCCTCGATTATAGGGTGGCGGGTCGTTACATCTTACTTGGACACGGCTTCCACTACCTCTTCCATAGAACTAAATTTGTGCGCAACTAGCTTAGTACGTAATATAGGTTTTAGTCCCATCATAAATTTTTGAAGTTTCCACCGTCCATCAAAGCACATATGAGGTGCGAATTTTACCAACTCAAAAAATCTGGCTTCATACTCCATAACTGACATAGTGCCTTGGGTCAAGGAGAGGAACTCCTGCATCATTTTGTCTTGAATATATTGTGGAAAGAACTTGGCCCTAGAGGCTATCAAAAATTCTTCCTACGTTACCTCTCCTTCTCTTCCGACAAACCTTGTGAGGAGGGTGGAAGACCACCATCTGTCCGCCCGATCTTGTAGCATGTAACTTCTCATATTTACTTTATCAGTTTTTGCGCAACGGATGGCACGGCAGATCTTTTCGATCTTCCAAATTCAACTTTCGGCAATCAGGGGGTCGTTCTCCCCCTTAAAAATACGAGGGCCCATCTTCTTAAACCGCTTCAAAGGATGGTTCATGCCTGGCCTCCCTGATCTATAGAGTTCTACTATTATTGGGTATCATGGAGAAATCCTTGAAAAATCTGTATAATGGCTCCCACATCTAGGGATGATGGTGAAGGAATAGGTGTAGCATTCTAGGGCTCTGGACTGACCCTTCCTGGCCCTATGTGTATTCCCTCGTTTGTTAGTCGCTATAACCTATAGGACAAGTCATAGGTTAGTCTATATTTAGCTAGGTCTGGTCTCCTAATTCTACCACTCCTGGACTTGTTGTACATGTCTTTAGTACTCATCCTTAACCTTGCTCTAATACCACAAACTGTAACGAACTCCTATCGGCTGGTTCGGTCATACTGACGTACTTCGACCCGAAGGGACCCGTTAACAGTGGGAACAACCCGAACATATCTTGTAGTTAAGGTTGAGCACTTTGCATGTAAATAAACAGGCGATCATCGTGAGTCACAAAACACTTTATATTGATGTCATATACAATACATTGTAGTACATCAAGTCCAGGGGTACAACTTGTAAGTTTACATAGGGACTGGACTTACAAAAACTAAGCTTTGCTCAATTAAACTAAGATTGTGGAGATTCCTCGACTGCCCCGGGAAAATCCTCTCCTAAAAGGGGGTTAAATAGTATGGGTGAGTTTACTGAATCAGCAAGCACATGATACCACTACATGGCTTATCATATATAGACATGGAAAGGAACATGATAATGTTAGCTAATCATGTCTTGATAGAATATTACATAACAAGCTTCAACTAACATAGGGATCATGGCAAATCATGGCATATTCGAAAGATCATAGCGTAGTATGGAATGGCGTGAGTATAAACATAAAGATCATGGTGTGGCATCATGGCATGGTTTGCCGTCGTATATTTTTTAGGAAAAATGCACTTGATCTTGATTTTTTGATTTAGATTTAGATTTGTGTTTGTGTGCTTTACCTGACTCAATCAGATGAATGCGTAGTTCTTCGACCCGATCCCGCTACCCATAAATGGAATAGCATTAATTACATCCTTCTAAGAGGAAAACCCTTAATTAATCGTCGGAAGAATAGAAAAACACCCTTTAAAATCATATAAGTAAGATATAAAAGGTTGCATTCGAAAAAATGAATGAATTTCAGTTTTTATTTGAGAAGAAAACTCATTTTTTAGTTTAGAGTTGAGTCTGCGCGAGACTTGTTTCATTGATTTTTTATTGATGGATGATGATGAAAAACATTTTTTAGTCTTTTTGGATTGATTTATATGGATGCATTGAAAATTTGTTGAATTTTTATGTTTGGAAATGAATATGAAGTTGAGTCTGCGCAAGGATGCGCAGACTCATTTGTTACCAATGAGAATACTTGTATTTATTTTGATTTTTGATTTGTGAGAGGAATGAAAATCTTTTTCATGGTATTTTGATTGAAGTAGATGACATTTTTTATCAAGGAAGTCTAATAAACATTTCTTATTGTGTTTTTTCAGATTTGAGTGAAGAGATTTTAGATTTGATTTGTAAGGTATGGAAAAGTATTTTTTATGTTTGCTTATTTGATTTGTGTGAAAAATGCTTCCAAGACTTATGTTTTTTATGTTTTTAATTTGTAGGTTTTGAAGGGTAAGCAAGATATGCAAGTTCAATTGAAATGAGACCTCTTTTAGGTATTTTTTATGTTTTGCAAAATGGCAAATTTGAATTTTATTTGATTTTTTGATTTATAGGAAGTATTTTATTCTTATCTTGGGGTTTTTGATTTAATTTTTAAAGGAATTAAGGTTGAAAATTTGGATTTTAACAATTGGGGGTTGAGTCTGTGCAGGGGAGCGCAGATGCATTTGTCACAAGCTTGTTTTTTACATTTTTTGTGTAATTTCAAGGGGAAAAAATAGAATTTTTGTTTGGATTTTGATTTGTGGAAAATATAGGGTTTATTCTTAAGATTTTGATATGATTTGATGGAAATTTAATGGCCAAAATATCAGATTTTAGGAATTTAGGGTTGAGCCTGCGCTATAGAGCGTAGACTCATTGTTTATCAAAGTGTTTAAACATTTTTTATATTTTTTGTGAAAGTAATTTTAAGCTTTTATTTAGTTTTTTGACCTATATAAAGTATAAAGTTTTTATTTAAATTTTTGGGTTTAATTTGGAGAGAATTTAAGGTCAAAAAGACCAATTTTGAGAATTCAGGGTTGAGTCTATGCAGGGTAACGCAGACTCATTTGGCATCAATTTGTTTTCAAGGATTTTTTGCATTTTTTCAAGAACAAATTGGTGTTTTTATTTTATTTCCTGGTAGATAAGGATAAACTTGATTTTTAGAGAGTTTTAGATCATCTTGAAATGGTCGGGAAGTTGATTTTTTATTTTTTTGTGAATTTCAGGGCTGAGTCTGCGCCAGGACGCGTAGACTCAAGTGTGAACTGTGGATTTTTTGTTTATGAGTTATTTTATTGGATTTTTGGTGAGATAACTTGATTTTATATTTTTTTGGTGATGATTTATAGATTTGGAGCTACGGGTATGATTTAGGGGCCAAGAGATAAGATTTTGGCCTTGAGATTGATGCGCATAGTCAAGTTTAAAGAGGATTTTGAGCAAGATTCTTAAAAAGATGCAATCTCCTGAGGTTGAGGGGAATTCCAAGGTTGTAAAAATGCTGGGGAGCTTCAAATATCAAGGAGACAAGAAAATGGGTTTGAGTCTGCGCAAGGGGTGCGTAGACTCAGCTGAACTTGTGATTTTTGTTTATTTTCAAGTGATTTGGATCCTTTTTGTAAATGGATGTTTATTTAAATGAAATGGGGTGTTCGATATATGATCTCAAGAGATATGAGCAATTTAATTTATTGTTTAGTTGATTTTTTCTTTTGAAATGAGTTTATGAAAAGTGTGCAGACTCAACTTAAGTTTGGAATGTTGTGTTTATTTAAAATAGAAGTTGACTATCTTAAACCTTTTTTTTTGAATGAATTAACTTCAATTATTTGAGTTGTTTGAACCATAAATGAGGCTATCAGTCCATGCAAGACATCTTTGACAGTTTTGAGTTGAGTCTGCGCAAGGGTGCACAGACTCAGAATAGTGGCGCACACTCAAGTCTGAAAATTGATTTTTTGAGTTTCCTGCACAGTTCACGCTACAATTAAATATATCAAGGGATTAGTTTCAACCATTAAAGTTAGAATATGAAATCCGGAGTGGAGAAAAATAGATTGTATCTCATTCCCAATCGAATTTCCATAGTTATAGGTGCGCAGACTCAAAAATCTGAGCATAATTTCAGGTTTATACCTCTTTCAACTTGAAGTGACCCAAGAATTACCACAAATTTGGGGAGGATAACACTGAGAAATCTTAGAAGTTGAGTATGGCTACTATTCTGATGGGGGGCATGCCGAGCATCCAACCACTCACCCAAAGGATGCCCTTAATGCCTTCAAGATGTAAGAAAAACCCACAAGGGGTAATCCAAAGCATCTCTACATTTGGGGAATAAGGAACTCCACCAATTTTCCTAGAGTATCACATGTACCCATGAACCATGGAGGTGGCTATAAAGGGGGGCGTGCCGAGCATCCAACCACTCACCCAAAGGGTGCCCTTAATGCCTTCAAAATGAAAGAGTTATCCACAGGGAATCACCCATTCCATTTCTACATTTGGGGAGCAAGGAACTCCACCAACTCATTAGGACTTCGGGACATATCATCTAAATGAACCCATAGAAATGGGAACACAAGAATGATGTTTTTTGTGTGAGGGCCCTTGGTGGGTTACCCAACATTGGATTGTTGGCACCCTTAGATTGGGACATCCTTGAGATCATCGGAAGAAACTTAAAATCTCAAAACATATAGCAAAATTTTGGTTTGAAACATTAAGAGCTTAACAACCCAAAGTCCAAGCCATTCAGGACCTTCATTGGGCTTCAAAAGGACAGCCTTAGGTCCAAGGAACCTTTGGATAACTTGGGGGAGGATCAAAGAATCACCTCAAGCCCAAAAACCAAGATGAAAGAGGCGCATACTCAAAAAAATGCAACTGTCGCTGAGGCTACACAGGGAGGCGCAGACTCATGAACAGTAGCCGCAGACTCAACACTATAGCACTGCACAGGCGCAGACTCACCTGAAATCCGGATTTTTGGTGAAAAATGGGTATAAATCTAACCCAAATGATGGAAAATAAAGTATAAAAGATACAATGCCTAAAATATTTATTTAAAATATATTTTAGATGAATTTCTTTAGGAAAATATCATGAAAACTTGAATATGAACATATGAGAAACTTAGGTATATTTTTATCTCTTCCATGGATCTCTACTTCTTGGCTCCATGTTAGAGGGTTTATACTCAAAGAAACTCATCCTCAACTAGTGAGGGAACCTCTTTGAGAACCTCTAGGGTCTAAACCCTTAACCATTAAAGGAAAAAATCCAAATAAAACTCATTCGGTTCCTACATGAAAACAGAAACTCAAACTTTAATATATATGAAACTTAGGGAATTTCTCTTGATGTTTGGCCTTGGGGGAACATCATCCATGGAGGGTATGTGCTCCTAAGGGTCATGGAAGGCTAAGCCACCTTGAAAAACCACAAAACCAAAGACAAATAAATGAAAAATCAGTTTTCAGGAAATCTGGACAGCAAAGCACATTTCGGGTCATATCTCCATATTCAGGGGGTTCTAAGGCTTGAGGATACCATTTCTATAAACTAGAAAGGCCCCTATACCATCCCCACACAAAAAACACATACCTTACGAAGGAAAAAATAACATAAAATCAAGATAACCAGTAGATTCACAAAACACACACAGGAAATCTGAACATTGCATTTCATTGCTTTCAATCACCATGGATGAACATCAAGGGGGAGATAGAAGTTTCTATGAATATCAAATTGAAAGAAAAAACATTATAAGAAAGCAAGGAGACAAAAATAAACCCCTTCTTCACCCCCACTCTACCTTAGAGAGGGGATGAGAAGGGAGAATGGCTCTTGAAGCCGACAATCTTGCTCTCTTCTTCTCTAGCACTCTTCCTTTCTTTTTATCTTCTTTTTTCCTTCTTGTTTTTCTCTTGGGATGCAGGATATGGAGGGGAATGGAGGAGGGAGACGTGCTCCTCCTGGCCTCTCTCTTTTCTTCTTCTCTTTTCTCTGTTTTGGGATTTTTGTCTCCAACTTTTTCTTGTAGAAGATGTAGGGTTCTTTTATAGATAAAGTTGGATTACTTTTAAGAGGTAGATTAGGCATCCATTAGCCTTACATTAGGGATAATAAACCCATCGTAAGAGCCCTCCAATGAGGCCACAACACTTGGAGAATCATGATTGGCTTCTCTTTTTACTTTTCACCTACCACCTTCTAGAAGAATCTTGAAGGGGGGACCACTTCCTTTTTCTTCTTATCCACCTTTGGGCATATTTGAACATGGGCCAAAGGGGTAAGAATAGGCCATGGGGGGGGACCATTTGGGCCCTTTTAAAGGCTGCCACAAAATTGGGCTTTGGCCTTTACTTTTTGGGCCCAAATTGGCCCTATTGGGCTTCTTTTGCTTGAAATAATGGGCCCGGGCCTGCCCCCTTGGATTTCTTCATCATTTGAGCTTAAAGTAACCTATTTTTGACTTCCTTTGGCTTGCAAAATTGGGCTTGACTGCTGCCCCTTAAATCTTCTTCATTTGGGCCTTCTTGGACAATCTTTGCACAATTGTTTGGACTTTCTTTACTTGAGATAATGGGCCCAGTTGTGCCATTTGATTCCTTCACCATTTGGGCTCTAGAGTGGCCCCTTTTTTATTCATTTGGCTTGAAAAATAGACATGACTGTTGTCCATTAACCTTCTCTTTACTTGGAAAAAATTGTTTGGATTTTTCTCTTTGCTCGTTTTTTGGTGACAACAAATGCCCCCTACGCATGCGGCTCACGTACGGAGACTGGAGGCGACGAAGTGCGTTGTATGCGTGGCCCATTATCACGTACTTATCCCATTTAACCGGCTCACAGTTTAAAATCAGCCCCACTTAATGGTCTTCATTCACCCATTAAGGACTTGTTTTGCTTGAGGACTATTGCGACTTGGAGATTTCATCTTTGACTTGCTTCCACAACCGATTTGGATCGGGTCTTGAGCTTCGGGCAACCATAGCTTGCTTGGCAATATGACCCTTTTGAGTCTGTGCTGGTCATGGACTTTAAAACCGGCTGGGGTTCATGGAGTTTGAAAGAGAAGACATACCCCTTGAATTTGTGCAGGTTTAGGCTCAATTTAGGCCCTAAACCGGACCATATATCTTGAGTTTGAAAGAGAAAGGCAGGTGCCCTTTGAGTCTGCGCTGGTTCGGGCTTCAATTTGACTCCAAACCTAGCCATATATATTGAGTTTGAGAGAAGGGGGTAGATCCCCTCGAGTTTGCGCCGGTTCGGTTCAACTTTGGCTTCAAACCAGTTCGTGTATGTAGAGTTTGAAAGAGGGGGGCATATGCCCTTGAGTCTACGCCGGTTCGGTCCGGTTCGGTCCGGTTCGGACCTTGGACCTGCTAGGGCTTCAAAACCGATCCGGTCGGTTATAAAAGAGGGAAGGGGGCGGGCCTTTCCTTTTGCTTTTTCTGCTGGGGGATTCCGAGCCTCGCCTCTTCTCCTTCCTCTTATTCTTCTGCCGCGCTAGGGGATTCCCAGCTTCCCACACTTTCTCCTTCTCTTTCTCTTGCCGTCGCCGGCGCCACAGCAGTATTTCTTTCTCCATGTATATAGGACTTCAGAGAAGAACCATTGATTTTTGACTGCCTGGCCATGAGGTTCAGACTGAAGAGGAAGCTCTTTCTGAGTTGCATACTCAAGTTGGAGAAGGACTTCCGCTGCTGTCCATGTTACTTGAGGATCCATGATGGTTTTTATAATTGAACTTTGTAATTGGGAAGGGTATTTTCATTTTGCTTTTCCATGTAGACTGGGATGGAAGTCATTCTTGTAACTTTTGGCATATATAAAGAGAATTTTGTATCATATCCTCCTTTCAATGAATGACATGCTTGAATTTCCTTTTCTTTTTCTTTTTTTTATATTCACTTTAGCGACCCAAGTGCCCTTTCGGGTTTTCACCAGAGTCGGCCCCCTCTTGCTTTTGCCCGTGCGCCCTTTCGGGTTTTCACACGGCGGGGTTCCCGATTTTGCCTATAGCGCCCTTTCAGGTTTTCACCACAGCAGGGTATATAGCCCTTGTTTCCCTTGACCGCAAAAGGTACGATCAAGTCCGGCGAGGCATCTCTATTTTTAAGCCCCTTTTGACTTTTCTCTCTTTTTTTTTTTATCCTTCTCTCTCTCCTTGTTGCAAATGAAGTAGAGTGAAGTGTACATCCATGGTAACTGCTAATGTGAAAGGAAAAGATTTCAAATGAAGATGACTTAACGATGTTTATTGGCTTCCATAACTAACAATGTTATGGGGATTATTGAAGCTTAAAAAGGAAGGACAAAGTGAGAGGGGAAATAAATACCTCAATCACTTGTTTATTGAAAATGGCATAAATCGTAAGGGTCTGAGCCTTTATTGGGGTGGCAAAGATCGTAAGGATCTTAACCACTATGCAGGGTGGCAATAGACCGGAAGGGTCTACGCCATGCAAATCCTAAGTACCAACGACGGACTCATAGGTTTTTGGTCGTGGTAACATAGGTATGATTTTAAATGCATGAACCCAGAATACTTCAAGCGGACTCATAGGTTTGTAGCCCGAAGTAGACAGGGATGTTTTGGGTAATGCAAACCTAGATACCTAGGTCATGAGGACCCTAATTATCAATGACGGGCTTAAAGGCTTTTGGTCATGATAACTAGGGGTGATTTGGAATGAATGAACCCTAACTACCACAGCATACTCATAGGTTTGTAGTCGAGGTAGATAGGGAGTACGGAGTACTCTTCTCAGAGACCCAGTAATTTCGGGGATGGCGGAGTCACGAGGGACCCAGGCGATCTGCCGGTGTGACGTAGTCGTTGAAGACCCCAGTCGGCTTACTTTGCTTTGATTTGAATTTGCTTGATTGGTGACGGAGTACTCCTCTCGGAGACCCGGTCTTTCGGGAATGATGGAGTCACGAAGGACCCAGGCCAACCATCGGTGCGACGTAGTCGTTGAAGACCCCAGTCGACTTACTTTGCTTTGCTTTGAATTTGCTTGATTGTTGACGGAGTACCCCTCTCGGAGACCCAGTCTTTCGGGGATGACAGAGTCATGAGGGACCCGGGCCAGCCACCAGTGCGACGTAGTCGTTGAAGACCCCGGTTGACTTACTTTGCTTTGATTTGAATTTGCTTGATTGTTGACGGAGTACCCCTCTCGGAGACCCGGTCTTTCAGGCATGACGGAGTCATGAGGGACCCGGGCCAGCCACCGGTGCGACGTAGTCGTTGAAGACCCCGGTCGACTTACTTTGCTTTGATTTGAATTTGCTTGCACTTAGATTTGACTTTGGGCTTAAAATTGAGTGGAGGTACTGAGTGCACCAAGCCACCTTCTTTGTTTTGAACTTGCTTTGAACTTGGGCAGTAGAGTCTAGTAGGACCCATGCCGACTTGTATTTGAATCTTGAACTTGAATTTAAGCTTGGATTTGTGTGGCGGGTCTTGTTGACTCAGGCCGATTTGAATTTGAGCTTGAACGGCGGGGTCGAATGAGCCCAGGCCATCTTTCTTGTTTTATGCTTGGATGGCGGAATCCAGTAGGACACATGCCAATTTGCATTTGGATTTGATTTTGAACTTGAGCGACAGAGTCTTGCTAACTTGGGCCAATTTGCATTTGAACTTGAGCCTGAGCTTGAACTGGAGCTTTGAATTTAGACTTGTATTTGAGCTTGAATTCAGGCGGCAGGTCCTATTGACCCAAGCTGATTTGAATTTAAACTTGAATTTGAGCTTTGAATGCTAACATTTGAGCTCGAGCTTGAACTAGAGCTTTAGATATTTGATCTTGAACTTAAACTTGAGTTTGAGCTTGAACTTAGATTTAAGCAGCGGATCCTGTTGATCCAGGCTGCTTCATACTTGGATTTAAACTTGGTTTGGAGCTTGAACTTGAATTTTGAATTTGAGTTTAAGTTTGAATTTGAGCTCGAATTTGAACAGGAGCTTTGAATTTAATCGGCAAGTCCTATTGACCCAGGCCGATTTAAACTTGAATTTGAGCTTTGAATGGAGGGGTTGAATAAACTCGAACTATCTTCTTTGTTTTGACCTTGGATGGCGGAATCAAATGAAACCAGGCCATCTTCTTGCTTTCAAGTTTACTTGAAACTTGGATTTTGATCTTGAATTTAAGCAGCAGATCCTGTTGACCCAGGCTGACTTCATACTTGGATTTAAGCTTGGTTTTTGGCTGGGCATTTGAACTTGCACCTCAACTTGCATTTCGAGCTCGAGCTTGATCTGGAGCTTTGAATTTTGAACTTGAATTTGGTCTTGAATTTAGGCGGCAGGTCTTGTTAACCCAAGCTGATTTGAATTTGAGCTTTGAACGTTAACATTTAAACTTGAGCCCGAGCTTGAACTGGAGCTTTGAATTTAGACTTGTATTTGAGCTTGAATTTAAGCGGCGGGTCTTGTTGACTCAAGCCAATTTGTCTTTGAACTTCAGCTTACCTTTCAGGCGGAGCTCTGGATTTGAATTCGAATTTGAATTTGCTTTTAAGCTGAAACTTTGGTTCTTGAACTTTGAACTTGAATTGTGAATTTGATTTTATGCGGGAGTTTGAATTGGAGCTTTGAACTTGAGTGGCGGGGCCTTGCTGACCCAGGCCAGTCCATACTTGACTTTGAGCTTGTATTTGAATTTGAGCTTGGATTTGAATTTGGACTTGAATGGCAAGGTCCAGTAGGACTCGGGCCATCATCTCTATTTCTTTGTAGCTTCTTTCCCCCTTTTCATTGAAGAGACAAGGTTGCAATACATATGCATGTTTGTATCAAACAATTTCAGAATCGGAAAACATCATCGATTCAGATTAATTTGATTGAGAACTTCGACCGGTTATAAAACGGGAAGCGGAAAATGATTTATACTCCCTCTGCACTGGGTTTGCCTCAGCACCATTGCCCAACTAGCGAGATAGTCGTGCCAACTTTTTTTCTTTCTTTTTCAATGGCATTTCGTCATTGGTAACCCATGAGGTGTTTTGGGGCGGCTTCGTAAAGCCTTTTGGAGCCTCTTCAATGTCCTTGGCTCATATAGGTAGGTTAATTTTACCATGCTATTTAAGATTTATAGTCTCGGGGGAATACATCCCGAGAACTAGATGATTTCTTTTGAATGTCTTCATGGTGATCATATTCACACCATAGACAGTGCTTCATATATTTTTTCAATCTTCGCTTGGAAAGCACGGAGGTGGTGCATGATAGCGCTTCATATGTTTGCCGTTTAAGGGAGGAAACTGTACTTCTCCCTTATGATTGGTGAGGGTATATGCTGTAACGACCCGCCACCCTATAATCGGGGATCCGATTACTAAATGGGTAGCGAATCATTAATTTGGAATCAAACCAGGATCTAAGTAAGTCTGGGAAATAAATAATAAACTAAGCTAAACATTCACATCGCATTGAATTGAAAGGAAAATGCAGAAATTTAAAAGTTATTACAATGCGGCTCGATACAACAAATAATTACATACTCCAACAGAATAGAAATGATTATACATACAAGCAAGGAATAAAATAACAACTACATTGGGGCATACTCCGGAACAACAGCCGTCGGCGCTTAACACACAGCCGCACACTCCTCGCTAAGTCTGTCGGGAGTCCTCACCTGAAAACCGCAGGGGTGAGTCTCAACGAGAAGACTCAGTAGGGATCCTTCGATCCCCACTGCCCACACACACACCCACAAGTGCAAGGTACAGCGGAGATATAGTAACCAAGTAAAGCAGTAATTACTACACCTAAATTTCAATGTGAATCACATGCACTTGAAGTATAATTATCATGCATAATTCCAATTTATCAGGGAACCCGTAATCAGCGTATCCTCAAAACGCGTCAACCACACAACGAAAGTGGGAAACACCGACCCGCTGAGACCAAACAGTAACCCCTCGGATAGCACGCTGGCTACCTCGGCGGTTACTCCTTCCCCCAGCAAACACCGACCCGCTGAGACCAAACAGTAACCCCTCGGTTAGCACGCTGGCTACTCCGGCCCAACTGGCTCAGGTGCTTACTCCTTCCCCCAGCACGAGTGACACTCCAAAAGGTACCACTCCGACACCGGTACAAGCTAGCTAACCCCGGGGTTCACCAGGTGACCCTCTCCACTAGGCGTCACCCCGCCACTGCTCCCGTCAGCGCTGTGTCCCTCCGCACCGACACAGGGTGTAGAACGCTACAACTGTCACTCTAGGTCCACCGAAACATAAAACACGGCACGGTGCGATCCGGTCACGAAAGAGGTCCACGGTCGCACGACATACAATGCAGTGCCATCCAGTCACGAAGAGTTCATCATTATCGAGTCTACTAAAGCATGCATATAACCAACTATCTAGCAGTGTAAACACATTTTACTGGCCTGGATTAGTGTGGTTCTGTCTTGAATCGCGTCGCCCAAGGCCGACGCCATTCAAGCACCCTAAATTGGTTCATGAAATACTGTCCTCAGAATCTGGCATAAAAGGCGTCGCTACAGGTAGCCGCCTTTTAAAAGGCGTCGACATCCTCAGACGCCGATTAACAGGAAAATCCGGAATTAACAGAAAACCTTAATCGGGAGATTTCTGCCTTAAAAGGCGTCATGGTGTCCCGACGCTATTCCAAATCGCGTCGTACAGGCATGACGTCTTTCAACGCCAGAATCCCCGAACTGACAGAGCCCTAATGGAACGATTTTTGTCTAAAAGGCGTCGTGATAGCCCGACGCCCTTCTAAAAGGCGTCGGCCATGCATGGCGTCTTTTAGCGCTAGAAACCAGGATCTGTCTCGAGCCCGAGGGCTCCCTTTCCATCCCCAAAAACCCCAAAAACAGAGGAGAAAGAGGGCAAACCAAGCCATCATGAATCCACATCCATAGAAACTCCCATTCCCATCAAGGAAAAGCCCCTAACATGCTCATTCTACCCCAAAACCAAAGATCCATAACATGCTTTAAACGGGGGAAACATGGTTTAAAACACAACACTATGGGAACCGTCACCCTACCGGTTACTTGAACTCCTCCAAGCTCCAAGCCGTCCACCCGTCTCGACCCACGCCGCCACCGGTACCGCCGAGGTCATCCTTACTCCACCGGGACGTCGGCCGCCGTCCGGAGAGTAAACGCCGCGGAGGAAGTGGTGGTGGTAGTGGCGAGAGCTAAGTGGTTGATGGAGTTGGAGGGAAAGACGAAGTGGTGGAAGGAAAAAAAGAGGGGAAAGGGGCGTCGCCGGAGGTAGGGTGGAGAGAAAGAGAGAAGGAAGAAAATGAGGAAAAGAGGGAAGGCTCGCGGGGTTAACCAGAGACCGGCTAAAACGCGTCGACATGTACGGACGCCTATTAGTTGACATGACGGCCGCTCTGACAGGACTCTGAATCGCTCTGACAGCAGTCTGAAATGCGTCGTCCATCCAAGACGCCGTTCAGATGACAAGACTGGCGCCGTACACTGACAATCCAGGGTCGCAGTCTGAAAGGCGTCGTCCCTCGCGGACGCCGTTCAGACGACATGTCAGGGCCGTACTCTCGCGGCCCAAAGCCAGTCCTCGTGGCACCCACGTGGCACAAGCTAAAACGCGTCTGCCTCGCTGGACGCCGTTTAAACCGCGTCGAGCGGGCTCGACGCGAAACATCATAGAGTCTCTGCCCCACTAGAGCCTGAACTACAGGGTCCGACCCCAAAAATCGGATCCGAAAGCCTCAGTCCTTACATATTCTCCTCCTTTATAAACAATTTTGATGACATAGGGGCCGATCCAATTACTGGTCAACTTCCCTTTTGGATTTGACGCCATGACTTCTCTTCTTTTGACCATAACTAGGTCTCCTTTCTTGAAGGTTCTTTCTTTGACTAGTCTATCAAATGCTCGAGCCATGCGAGCTTGATATATCTGGATATTTTGTTGGGCTCGAAGTCTGTCGCCTTCCAAGGCTAATAGCTCCTCGAGCCGCCTTTCTGCATTTGATTGATTTCCTTTGATAAGCCCCTGCTCTAAGGCAATGCGCAAAGAGGGGACTTCCAATTCAATTGGTACGACTGCCTCTGACCCATATACTAAGGAATAGGGAGAACATCCTGTTAGAGTTTTGTATATGGTTCTATAAGCCCATAATGCTTCATACATTCTTTCTTCCCAGTCTTTCTTAGTTGAATTGACTGTCTTTGCTAGAAGGTTGCATAGAGTCTTATTAAAGGCTTCTGCTAACCCATTGGCTTGTGGATTGTAGGCTGTGGAGGTCCTCCAATCAATTTTGAATTTCACAGCTAGCTTGTATATGATTTGATTTTGGAAGCACGTTCCATTATCTGAAATGATCCGACTTGGTGCACCATATCGGAACAACATATTTTGGCGGAGGAACCTTTCAACGGCTGCCCCAGTAACTTCTCTTAATGCTACTGCTTCGGCCCATCTGGAAAAATAATCTGTGGCGGCCAGAATATATTTAGCACCTCTTGAGGAGGGTATGAATGGGCCGATAACGTCCATGCCCCATTCGGCAAAAGGCCATGATGGTGCTGTAGGGTGCAAGGGCACCGGGGGTTTTCTTGGAATTGGGCCATGTTCCTGGCATTTGTGACATGATTTGGCATATTGCGCACAATCATCGAACATTGTGGGCCAGTAGTAGCCCAATTGTTTGAGTTGATTTTTCATCATAGGGCCAGACTGGTGAGCACCACAGACCCCGGCATGTATTTCCCTCAAGGCTTCAGCTATCTCTTTTGGTGATAGGCATCTGAGGAGAACTTTTCTTTTTCCATCATATGTCACTCGAAAGAGAGTGTCTCCTTTGTACTCATATGAATCCTTAATACGGATCAGTTTAGCACGCTTGATTCGGGTGCTTGGCAATATTTTATGCTTGAACCAGTCGAGAAGCATTTCCCTCCAATCAGGCTTATCGGCTTCTTCTACTGCACATACTTTTGTTTGCATTTCTGTTTCTTCTCCCAACACAGTTGGCAACAATCTTCTATTCTTGACCCATATTTCAAGGACCCTTCTGGCGGCAGAGCCAAAGAACTTGCTAATTTAGCCAGAGCATCAGCTTGAGCATTTGCACTGCAGTTGATATGGTTGATTTCAAAGAAATAGAATCTTTGTATCAGCTTGAGGGCCCTTTTGTGATAGGGAATCAACTTGGGCTTTTTGACATCATATATTCTTTGGACTTGGTATATAATCAACATTGAGTCTCCATGGACTTGAATAATTTGAATGCCCATATCCAAAGCAACTTCCAGGACAACTATCAAAGCTTCATATTCAGCTTCATTGTTGGTGCATGGCTTAGTTAAGGAACACGAGGTATGCATAACCTCGCCTTCTGGAGATATCAGTACAATGCCTGCCCCGGTCTCTGTAGTAAATGTACCGTCTTGTACAATTGCTGAACGGGAGGCCCCGTCAAAATATAGCTGCCATATCTTTTGTTCTGTATGGTTAGCTTCTAATGTTTCTTCATCTGGCAAGTTGGTGACCAACGGTGAATCTTCTGGCACTGGATGTGCTGCAAAGAAGTCTGCAATGACTTGACCTTTGACAACTTTTTGAGGAACATATTTGATGTCAAACTCCATGAGGAGGACTGCCCATTTGCCCAAACGACCTTTCAAGGTTGGTCAATTGAGGATATATTTGAGAGGATCAGCCCTAGAGAGGAGCTGGATTTCATGTGATAGCATATAGTGCCTAAGTCTTTTAGCTGCAAAGACTAGGGCCAAGCATATCTTTTCGATAGGTGAGTACCGGAGTTCAGCCCCGATCAACCTTCTGCTTAAGTAATATAATGCTTGCTCTTTGCCTTCTTCATTGTCTTGTGCCAGCATTGCTCCCAGAAAGTCTCATGAGCAGCGATATATAAGATTAATGACTAGCCTTTGATAGGTGCCCCCAGCACAGATGGTGATGCAAGGTATCGCTTGATTTTCTCAAGCGCATTTTGACATTCATCATCCCATATGAATGGGGCATCTTTCTTCATTAATTTAGAGAAGGGTTCACACCGTCCGGCTAGGTTGGATATGAACCTTCGAATGTATGCGAGCCGTCCTGAAAAGGACTGCAACTCTTTGAGATTCTTCGGAGGCGGAAGTTCCTAGATAGCTTTGATTTTGACTGTCTATTTCAATTCCCCTGTATCTGACAATAAAGCCCAGAAATTTACCACTTGAAACCCCGAAGGCGCACTTCATGGGGTTCATTTTCAAACTGTATTGCCTCAGCCTTTCAAATATGGTGCAAAGATCTTGCATATGATCTTCTTTTTTCTTAGTTTTGACAACTAGGTCATCAATATAACATTCAACTTGTTGATGAAGGAATTCATCAAATATCTTGGTTACTGCTCTTTGGTATGTTGCACCGGCATTCTTGAGGTCGAAGGGCATTCTTTTGTAGTGGAAGATTCCTTTAGGAGTTCTGAAAGCAGTATGGATCTTATCATTGTCAGCCATCTATATTTGATTATATCCCAACGATCCATCCATAAAAGACAAAGCTTCATGTCCTGTGGTGGCATCGACCATGATTTCTGTGACACGCACTGGGACGTCATCCTTTGGACATGCCTTGTTTAGATCTCTGAAGTCTACACATTCTGATCTGTCCATTCTTCTTTTTGACTGGAACAATATTTGCTAGCCATGTTGTATATTGATTTTCTTGTATGAAGCCAACATCAATTAACTTTTCGACTTCAGCATTGATTTTGTTTATCAGCTCCGGCCTCATTCTTCTTGGAGCCTGTTTGATTGGCTCGATGGCTGGATCAATGGCCAGCTCATGTTGAGCTTCTTCTGGATCTAACCCAGACATTTCTTTATAGGACCAGGCAAAACAATCTCGAAATTCCTTTAGAAGCGAAATATATGCTTGCTGTTGTTCTTGACTGAGCAATGCACTTATATATGTTGGTCTTGGGTCTTCTTCAGAGCCCAAATTGATTTCAAGGAGTTCATCAACCATGGCTTGTCCTCCATCTTCAATTTCTGGAGGTGCTGGCTGGAGCTCCATTAGGTCTTCTTCATTTACTTCTTCTTCAATTTCTGCTTCAATTTCATTGACTTCTTGGTCAATTTCATTTGATTGATTTGCTGTGAAAATATTTGGGGTAGGATTTGCCTGTTGATTTTCTATAAGCTAAGTGAGCTCATCTTCCCTTTGACCTGTGTTAACATGAGGTTCAGGGGTAATATATGGATTTTCTTGTTCTTCTGGTATATTCTGAACCATATTGGAACTTGGGATATCATTTTCCTTGACTTTTGCGACTTGGATGTCTTCTTCTTCTTCTTCAAGATGTTTCCAGCATTGACATGCCGGAATAGGAGATTGATCAGCTTCTAACTGGCTTTCTTGAATAGACTGGCCCATGGGCTGCTCGTCATCATAGTCGTCATATACTGCTTGCGAAATTTCTAGCATTTTTGATAAAATAGATGTCATATTCACTGACAATTCAGGAGTTTCGTCTTCCGGCAAGGTATATCCCAAGCTTGGATGTTGTGTATGTTGCATCAATGCTTTGGACATGTTAGGAGGGTACCATAGCTGTTGGAACCTGCTCCATTCCTTTTTTGTTTGATATAATAAAATTGACTAAGCCTTAGCCAATTCCTCACTGTGCTTTGTCATGTCTGGGAGACCCATGATGTCAACCCATAATTCTTCTTCTATATCGAGAATATAACAATCTTTGTCTTTAGTAGCCGACTGCTCATCTACTCTTTAAAAGACTGTTTTATGTCCATCTTCGTGAGGAACCACGAATTTCTTCAAAGGTTCTACGAGCTGACATTCATACTCTTCCATAGGATGTATTAGTCCGACTGGGACCATGACTTCTGTAGAGAGTACATCTTGTTGTTTGGTTGTCTTTGCTGAAGGACTTTTCAGAACTGTAGCTTCTTTGTCTTCAAGACTGAGAGAGCTAATATCTGGTGGAGGTGGAAACCATTCCTTGCTCTGACTGGTATTAGGCTTCTCTGTTTCTTCATTTTCCTCCAGGGGTGGAGGTATATAGAGATTGGCATCCATAAGATGGCATTCATGAACCTCAAAAGGCTCGAGATCAGCGAAGACTCGCTGTATTTGTCCTTCCCAGGGAAATTTGATATATTGATGCAATGAGGAGGGCACCACAAAATATTGATGTATCCATGGGCGCCCAAGCAAAGCTTTGTATGTGGTATCAGAATTTATGATATGGAAGAGGAGTGTGAAGTGAAAGTCACCGACGACCATTCAAATTCCGCTGCCCCTATCGGTGTTTATGACTTCTGGTTGAATCCAGCCATTTTGAAATCTTGCACTCTTCTTAGGTGCATATGAAAATGAAATTTCTGGAAAGTTCTGAGAGGCATGATGCTGACAGTAGAGCCTTGATCAACTAGGATTCTATTGACAGATTATCCATTTATCTTTCCTCTCATGTATAGTAGCCTGTTGTGGTCATTTGTAGGCAGTAACATATCATCTTCAGTGAAGGTGATGGAAGCTATGAATGACTCATAGGGTATTTCTTGAATTTTTGTTGCATGAGCTTCATAAATTTGAGGAGTTTTTAAAGCTATAATGAGAGACTTTCGCAATTCCTCACTGAGTGACAAAACTTCTCACACAGTAAATTTAGATGGCAACCTTTTTAGTAAGCCGATAACTTTCTTTTCTGCTTTTTCATTATCATGAACTTTTAGAGAGGCAACCTGAGGATCTTGTTCTTCAGACGGCTGCTGCTGTACTTGTTTACTTTTCTTTGTAGACTTTAGAACTGCCATAAATTCATATAAAGAGGGTAACACCCCATTTTATTGATCAAAATTTTCTGGATATAGCCCGAGCGGAGGCGAGATTTGAACATTTCTTTTTGACAAAGGCATGGATTCCATTCCTCTGAATTCTGGTTCTGGGACGACATATGGTATTTCTCCTTACAGCTGGATAATTTTTTGAGTGGTAGCCAATGGAGGCTTTCGTCCCCACTTTTTGCCAGAGCGGGTGACATGTTGCTCATTTGGAGTTGATGTAGAGCTTTCCATCACTTCCATTTTTGGAGCAAGGAAGATTTCTTCCTCCTCATCATCTTCGCTTTCATTTATTGTTGAGATTGTGTTGCAAGACATGACAGTGCTAATGCCTTCCTGCTCTTCTTTCTCATTTTCCTGATTACCATCAGTCTTCGGCCTTTTGACTTCATGTTCCTAGAATAGGGCTTCTTCATGTATTTACTTCATTTTCATATTTTGGAGTTTCTCCCATGGGATATAATGTTTCAGTTTTGTTGGCTTCCTTTGAGGCTGTTCATATTCATCCAAGCTGTCTATTAGCTGTTGCAACTTTGACAGTAGATCTTTACCCTTAGGTAGAATTGGTATTGGTGTTTCTCTTTTTCTTCTTCTGTTGGTAACCCTCCTTACAGTACGAGGATCTATCCATTTCCATATACTGCTTGCTGGAGCAGGGTAGCTTAAATTTGATTGGGATGTTTCCTGCTGAGGGAAAGACACACATTGTTTTTTGCCTGAAGCACAACTTTAACCGGTGCAGATAGAGCCATTTTAGACATATTGGATATCATATTATCCAAATTTGGTGGAGGGACGGGTTGAACATATGTCGGCCTTCATGGAATACCTCCATGAATATATACTTTTGATGATTTTTGCTTGATATGAGATCTTGGCTTCTTTTTTACTGTTTACCATTGATATGCTTGGAGTGGTTGAAGTACCAATTGCTCATAAGTGGCTTGGATGCTTCTTTCTGTAGTTTCTGAGCTTAATGACTGGTAAATAGGAACCATATGATGCACATTTACAGATGCCACATTTGCTTTTGTCCAGGCATGAGACTGTGGAGGATCGACAAGATGATCTCCCATCTTTAGGACACCTTTCTGAATTAATTTCTCAACTACATCTTTGAACACATAGCATTCTTCAATAGGATGTCCCATGATTTGGTGATATGGACAATAATTTGGATCATTAGATCTTTTGGCATCTTCTGGCCTCTTCGACTGTGGTAACACAATCTGATTGTATTTTCGTGCCCATTCAAATTGAACACAAGTTTTGTCTTTGGGAAGCTATATGGCCTGTTCATTCTATCTCTGAGAGAAGATAAGGCTCGGACTTCTTTCTCTCTATTGTTGCTGGTTTCGGCCTGCGTAACTGGACTTTCTTTTGTTGCTCCGTAATGAACGTAGATAAATCTATTGTATTTGACTCGCGTAGAGCATTTCTTCAATCAAATTTTCCTTTGTTGTTGCTTGGTTCACTTCTGGATCGGCTCCGAAAACTTTCAACTTTTGATACCACAGTATTCAATTTGTCAAAAGACTTGATTTCAATGGCTACTAGCCTTTCAAGGAGTTCATTTTTCAAATTGTTTTTGCATATCACCACTGCATCTTCTTGACATAGTGGTCTTTTTCATTTCATGCTAAGATTCCTCCACCTAGCAATGAATTTGGAAGCATTTTCATTATTTTCTTCTTTCACAGTATATAGCTCTGCCAGAGTGATCTCTCTCTCCACCAGATAAAATCTGTCTTGAAATTGCTTTTGAAGGTCGGCCCACCCAGCAATAGATCTAGGCCGAAGAGAAGAATACCATTCAAATGCGAGTCTAGTTAGCGAAGACCCGAAAAATTTCAACATATAAGATTCATCGGTGGCTAGGTCTCCCTTTGCACCATTATAATATGCCAAGTGTTCTTTTGGATTTCCTTGGCTATTGAATTTTTCAAACTTGGGCACTTTAGTCATTCCCAGCGGAAGCCTCTTCATAGTATGATGCACCGGATATGGTACTTTATACACATCATATACTGTGCAGGTACCTTCCACTCTTTCTACCAACTTCATATCAATGAGCTGTTCTAGCATCAGCCTTTGAGCCACAGCAGGGTCTGCTAGATTTGGGAAGAAATTAACTCCCTGAACATGGGAGTATTGAAATGAAAAATTTGAGATCAAATTGTCTTGCAATACTGTTGCAGGAGCAGCTTGACTATTGGATACTTGAATACATGCATGTGTTTCACTCATAGGCACAGGCCTAGATGACTGCATGGATATATTTAGAAGATTTTGAGACGGAGGAGGTGGAACTGGAGGGTTAGCCACCCGAGGAGAAGAGGAAGTTGAAGCACCTCCTTTTTTACCAGCCCATCCTGCCCCCTGTATTTGGGCATCTTTTTCTTTCAATTGCTTTTTCAACAACTCAATTTCTTACAATAACAACTGAGTTATGCTTGGTTCTGCTTCTTTTTGCTGTGGAAGTTGCTGCTCTGCTGCTGCAGAAAGAGCTTCTCCTGATGCTTCAATGACATTTGCAGATAGCTCTGCTTCCTCATCAATGTTTTCCAATAGGGTAGGAAAATTTTGGGCAACTAGGGCTGCCGCTTGCATTCTTCGGGTAACTAGACCCGGCCTTGAGGCTAAATCTCTGATTTCTTCTGGATCTTCAGGGAGTACCCCATACTTGTTGATAGTATGACATGAATAAATCATCAGGCTTCCTTGGGTGAATTCTGCTGATCTCCTTGCGGAAGGAGGTTTCGACTGCAGCCTTTGGAATACAGATGTTTTTGAAGGCTTTTTTGACTTTTCATTTTCATATCTTTCTCTTGACTTCTTTCTTTTTGGCAACTTAGCATGAGGCAGCTGTCTTTGAATTGGTTTCCATATTTTCCGCCTTTTTCATTGAAAGATTGGCTTTGATTTTTCTTGTGCATATTGATCTTCTTGATGTTTGGGCAACCAGATTTGTTTTGCTGGTGGCTCTTGACAATATTTCGTCCCATAACAATATGCTAGTTTGGGGTTTCTTTATTACTTTTCTGACATATGAATCTTAGCTTTTCCTTTTTCTTTTCTTTCATTTTTCATTCTTTCTCTGTCCATGTCTTTAAAGACCTGGAATGAGTTTTGAACTGGAATATTTGGAACCAGTCGGTCTTTGGAAGTATCAACTTTGCTGTCGTCTAGAAAGATCCGTAGGCTCCCAACAAGAATTGATTTTTTGGTCCTAGACCATTGTGCAGAGACTGCCTTTAATTTGAGCTGGGGATTCTGACCTTTTCGGATATTTCTCCGGTATTGTTTTGAAGATGATGCAACATGACTGTGAATACTGCAGCAGCAGACTACTTGCGCTTGGGGTTTATCATATATAATCTCATATTGTATGACGACCACCCCAAGAAAATTCATAAAACCAATAACGGGAGGGAAGCTCCCGAATGCCGCAGGTACTTCCAGGTAGCTATAGCGAGCATGGTTCTCGACCACCAAAGGGCCGAAGAAAACTTCCGATTCCATTGAGTCTCCTGTAATATAACAAAGAGATCATCATCAAAGAATGGGTGTTATCCTTATTCTTCCGACGAGAAGATGAAGGGAGGACAGGTCCCACCGGGCATGCCAAAAGAGATTGTCGTACATTTTTTAGGGAAAATGCACTTGATCTTGATTTTTTAATTTAGATTCAGATTTGTGTTTGTGCACTTTACCTGACTCAATCAGATGAATGTGTAGTTCTTCGACCCGATCCCGCTACCCATAATTGGAATAGCGTTAATTACATCTTCTTAAGAGGAAAACCCTTAATTAATTGTCGGAAGAATAGAAAACCATCCTTTAAAATGATATAAGTAAGATATACAAGATTGCATTCGAAAAAATGAATGAATTTCAGTTTTTATTTGAGAAGAAAACTCATTTTTTAGTTTAGAGTTGAGTCTGCGCGAGACTTGTTTCATTGATTTTTTATCGATGGATGATGATGAGAGATATTTTTTAGTCTTTTTGGATTGATTTATATGGATGCATTGAAGATTTGTTGAATTTTTATGTTTGGAAATGAACATGAAGTTGAGTCTGCGCAAGGATGCGCAGACTCATTTGTTACCAATGAGAATGCTTGTATTTATTTTGATTTTTGATTTGTTATAGGAATGAAAATCTTTTTTATGATATTTTGATTGAAGTGGATGACATTTTTTATCAACGAAGTTTAATAAACATTTCTTATTGTGTTTTTTCAGATTTGAGTTAAGAGATTTTATATTTGATTTGTAAGGTATGGAAAAGTATATTTTATGTTTACTTATTTGATTTGAGTGAAAAATACTTTAAAGACTTACGTTTTTTATGTTTTGAATTTGTAGGTTTTGAAGGGTAAGCAAGATATGCAAGTTCAATTGAAATGAGACCTCTTTTAGGTATTTTTTATGTTTTGTAGAAGGGCAAATTTGAATTTTATTTGATTTTTATATTTATAGGAAGTATTTTATTCTTATCTTGGGGTTTTTTATTTAATATTTAAAGGAATTAAGGTTGAAAATTTGGATTTTAACAATTGGGGGTTGAGTCTGCGCAGGGGAGCGCAGACTCATTTGTCACAAGCTTGTTTTTTACATTTTTTGTGTAATTTCAAGGGGAAAAAATAGCATTTTTGTTTGGGTTTTGATTTGTGGAAAATTTAGGGTTTATTCTTAATATTTTGATTTGATTTGATGGAAATTTAATGTCCAAAATATCATAGTTTAGGAATTTAGGGTTGACTCTGCGCTATAGAGTACAAACTCATTGTTTATCAAAGTGTTGAAACATTTTTTATATTTTTTGTGAAAGGAATTTTAAGCTTTTATTTAGGGTTTTGACTTATATAAAGTATAAAGTTTTTATGTAAATTTTTTGGTTTAATTTAGAGAGAATTTAAGGTCAAAAAGACCAATTTTGAGAATTCAGGGTTGAGTCTGCGCAGGGTAGCGCAGACTCATTTGTCACCAATTTGTTTTCAAGGCTTTTTTGCATTTTTTCAAGAACAACTTGGTGTTTTTATTTTATTTACTGATAGATAAGAATAAACTTGATTTTTAGAAAGTTTTAGATCATCTTGAAATGGTCGGGAAGTTGATTCTTTTATTTTTTTGTGAATTTCAGGGCTGAGTCTGCGCCAGGACGCGCAGACTTAAGTGTGAACTGTGGATTTCTTGTTTATGAGTTATTTTATTGGATTTTTGGTGGGAAAACTTGATTTTATGTTTTGTTTGGTGATGATTTACAGATTTGGAGCTGTGGGCATGATTTAGGGGCCAAGAAATGAGGTTTTGGCCTTGAGATTGATGCGCAGACTCAAGTTTAAAGAGGATTTTGAGCAAGATTCTTAAAAAGATGAAATCTCCTGAGGTTGAGGAGAATTCCAAGATTGTCAAAATGCTGGGGAGCTTCAAAGATCAAGGAGACAAGAAAATGGGTTTGAGTCTGCGCAAGGGGTGCGCAGACTCAGCTGAACTTGTGATTTTTGTTTATTTTGAAGGGATTTGGATCCTTTTTGTAACTGGATGTTTATTTGAATGAAATTGGGTGTTTGATATATGATCTCAAGAGATATGAGCAATTTAATTTCTTGTTTAGTTGTTTTTTTCATTTGAAATGAGCTTATGAAAGGTGTGTAGACTAAACTTAAGTTTGGAATGTTGTGTTTATTTAAAATAGAAGATGGCTATCTTAAACCTTTTTTTTTTGAATGAATTAACATTAATTATTTGAGTTATTTGAACTATAAATGAGGCTATCAGTCCATGCAAGACATCTTTGATAGTTTTGAGTTGAGTCTGCGTAAGGGTGCGCAGACTCAGAACAGTGGCGCAAACTCAAGTCTGAAAATTGATTTTTTGAGTTTCCTGCACAGTTCAAGCTGTAATTAAATCCATCAAGGGGTTAGTTTCAACCATTAAAGTTAGAATATGAAATCCAGAGTGGAGAAAAATAGATTGTATCCCATTCCCAATCGAATTTCCATGGTTATAGGTGCGCAGACTCAAAATCTGAGCATAATTTCAAGTTTATACCTCTTTCAACTTGAAGTGACCCAAGAATCACCACAAATTTGGGGAGGATAACACTGAAAAATCTCAGAAGTTGAGTATGGCTACATAAAGCCTTTTCAATAAGTGGTTCTTATGTGGATTTCTTCAAATGACATGATTTCTTCATGTTTATCCCATTCTTCTTAGATCACTTTATAAAGCATTGAAAATGCTTAATATAATGATTCCAAGTTGAATTTCAACCTTTCATTAGGAAAACCCAATCAAAGGTTTATGATCTTCATGAAGGATCATGGCATGAAGGGACCCAAAGGACCAACTCCCTTAAAGGGATATGTAATGGCTAATGAACCCTAGGGATGGCTGTAAAGGGGGGCGTGCCGAGCATCCAACCACTCACCCAAAGGGTGCCCTTAATGCCTTCAAGATATAAGAAAAACCCACAAGGGATAATCCAAAGCATCTCTACATTTGGGGAGCAAGGAACTCTACCAATTTCCCTAGAGTATCACATGTAGCCATGAACCATGGAGGTGGCTATAAAGGGGGGCGTGCCTGTTAGTTTTAGGTGGCCTACAAGCCAATCTGACTATGTAAATCTCGTTCATTTATTAATAAAATGGCATAATAGTCATTATGTGTAAATCGCATTAATTATCGTTTCATAATGAAGTCCGTGAATATGTGCTATAGTGATCAGATTATGATGAGATCATACTAATGAGACTGGTCACTTAAACACACATATTCTTAATCGTTCCTAGTCGGAGGATATCCGAGAAGGATATCGGATATCCGGTTAGACTAGTACAGATTACTCCTGCTCATATGATGAGGGTGACTGATCTCATAAGTCACTTGTGTGGAGACACTAAGACGAATCTATTGGTGCTCATTGGAGAATGAGTTCACTAAACTGATCCGACTGAATCGCTGGATGGTATTGTACCTCACTGTCAACCAGCTTGATTCTATTGCCGCAGTTGCGTGGATGGTCCTCGGACCTGAGACACCAAGGACACCTTGTCGTTGGACTTCTGTGCTTTGACATTAGTTTACGAATCTCTAGCCACGAGATTCTAATACGCCAAGGATTGGGTACACTGGAATACCGTAGAAGGGAATTGTGTGTCAATAAGGAATCATTCACTCTCGGTACTTAAAAAGAGAAGGCTCTAGGAAGGATGCGCGAAAGTCCCTAGCCAGGGTGGACAATAATATCGGGAAAGGAGTTTTCCGATATTCATCAGCGGCATCCAATCCAAGTGAGTTGACCAGTTAGGGTTTGACAGCTCGCCATACCCTGAGTTGACTCGAGAGCATTGTACGAATGAATGATTATATCCACGCGGTAATTGTCGGCGGAAAGGTTCCAAGAGTGGGTTACTTAACCCCAATACCTTCCGGGTTCACGCGGTGTTGCTTGGTACCCAACGTGATCGGAGGCCCGGTCGAATTTGATGTGCGACATCAATTCGATTGATTAATTAATTAATAAAGGATTATTAATTGATTAATAAAGTCAGTGAGGAGTCACTGGGCTTGTTAGGCCATTAACTGGACTGGTACTTGGGCCTAGAGGGTCACACGCAAATGATTCTCAAGGAGATGGATAAATAAGTGGGTTTTATATAAACCGGGGATTTTTATGAAAAATCACGCGGTTAGTATAAAACATAGCGAACGGGCTAAACAGGCCAAGCAGCTGCTAACCCTAGCCGCCCCTCCTCAGTTTCTCTGTCTCTCTAGCGTCCAGACAGATCCAGATCTGCTCCGCCGCTTCTCCGAATCCCGTTCGACGGGAAATCGTCCGCGCGTTGCGGCGACCGGCGGAGGTTTCGTGGGCTGTGAAGAACGAGGAACGTGAGGATATCTGTCGCGTGGAGGATCGTGTGGACTTCGCTAGAGGCCGGGCACTTGCACGGTTTGCGGTGTCGCACCGACGGAACCGAACGATTGCGGATTCGAATCCGCGCACGGTGAGAACTTCGATTATCGGATAATCGATTTTTGTTCTTCGAAACGGGAGAACGGATCGCTGTTTAATATTTTATTTTCCACTGCGTGAGCGATCTAGAGAAACCCGAGAAAACCCAACAGTGCCGAGCACCGAACCACTCACCCAAAGGGTGTCATTAATGCCTTCAAAATTAAAGGGTTATCCACAGGGAATCACCCATTCCATTTCTACATTTGGGGAGCAAGGAACTCCACCAACTCATTGGGACTTCGGGACATATCATCTAAATTAACCCATAGAAATGGGAACACAAGAATGATGTTTTTTGTGTGAGGGCCCTTGGTGGGTTACCTAACATTGGATTGTTGGCACCCTTAGATTGGGACATCCTTGAGAAACATCGGAAGAAACTTAAAATCTTAAAACATATAGCAAAATTTCGGTTTGAAACATTAAGAGCTTAACAACCCAAAGTCCAAGCCATTTAGGACCTTCATTGGACCTCAAAAGGACAGCCCTAGGTCCAAGGAACCTTTGGACAAGTTGGGGGAGGATCAAAGAATCACCTCAAGCCCAAAAACCTAGCTAGAAGAGGCGCAGACTCAAAAAACTGCAACTGGCGTTGAGTCTACGTAGGGAGGCGCAGACTTATGAACAGTAGCTGCAGACTCAACACTATAGCACTGTACAGGCGCAGGCTCACCTGAAATTCGAATTTTTGGTGAAAAATGGGTTTAAATCTAACCCAAATGATGGAAAATAAAGTATCAAAGATATAAGGCCTAAAATATTTATTTAAAATATATTTTAGATGTATTTCTTTAGGAAAATATCATGAAAACTTGAATATGAACATATGAGAAACTTAGATATATTTTTATCTCTTCCATGGATCTCTCCTTCTTGGATCCATGTTAGAGGGTTTATACTCAAAGAAGCTCATCCTCAACTAGTGAGGGAACCTCTTTGAGAACCTCTAGAGCCTAAACCCTTAGCCATTAAAGGAAAAAATCCAAACAAAACCCATTCGGTTTTGACATGAAAACAAAAACTCAAACTTTAATATATATGAAACTTAGGGGATTTCTCTTGATGTTTGGCCTTGGGGGAACATCATCCATAGAGGGGATGTGCTCCTAAGGGTCATGGAAGGCCAAGCCACCTTGAAAAACCCCAAAACCAAAGACAAATAAATGAAAAATCAGTTTTCAGGAAATCTGGACAGCAAAGCACATTTCGGGTCATATCTCCATATTCAGGGGGTTCTAAGGCTTGAGGATACCATTTGTATAAACTAGAAAGGCCCCTATACCATCCCCACACAAAAAACACATACCTTACGAAGGAAAAAATAACATAAAATCAAGATAACCAGTAGATTCACAAAACACACACAGGAAATCTGAACATTGCATTTCATTGCTTTCAATCACCATGGATGAACATCAAGGGGGAGATAGAAGTTTCTATGAATATCAAATTGAAAGAAAAAACATTATAAGAAAGCAAGGAGACAAAAATAAACCCCTTCTTCACCCCCACTCTACCTTAGAGAGGGGATGAGAAGGGAGAATGGCTCTTGAAGCCGACAATCTTGCTCTCTTCTTCTCTAGCACTCTTCCTTTCTTTTTTGTCTCTTGGGAAGCAGGAGATGGAGGGGAATGGAGGAGGGAGACGTGCTCCTCCTGGCCTCTCTCTTTTATTCTTCTCTTTTCTCTTTTTTGGGATTTTTGTCTCCAACTTTTTCTTGTAGAAGATGAGGGTTCTTTTATAGATAAAGTTGGATTACTTTTGTGGGGTAGATTAGGCATCTATTAGTCTTAGATTAGGTATAAGAAACCCATCTTAAGAGCCCTCCAATGAGGCCGCAACACTTGGAGAATCATGATTGGCTTCTCTTTTTGGTTTTCACTTACCACCTTCTTGAAGAATCTTGGAAGGGGGACCACTTCCTTTTTCTTCTTATCCACCTTTGGGCAGATTTGAACATGGGACAAAGGGGTAAGAATAGGCCATGGGGGGGACCATTTGGGCCCTTTTAAAGGCTGTCACAAAATTGGGCTTTGGCCTTTACTTTTTGGGTCAAAATTGGACCTATTGGACTTCTTTTGCTTGAGATAATGGGCCCGGGCCTGCCTCCTTGGATTTCTTCATCATTTGAGCTTAAAGTAACCTCTTTTTAACTTCCTTTGGCTTGCGAAATTGGGCTTGACTGTTGCCCCTTAAATCTTCTTCATTTGGGCCTTCTTGGACAATCTTTGCACAATTGTTTGGACTTTCTTTACTTGAGATAATGGGCCCGGTTGTGCCATTGGATTCCTTCACTATTTGGGCCCTAGAGTGGCCCCTTTTTCATTCATTTGGCTTGCAAAATAGGCATGATTGCTGTCCATTAACCTTCTCTTTACTTGGAAAAAATTGTTTGGATTTTTCTCTTTGCTCATTTTTTGGTGACAACACTTGCCTTGATTATGCATAACACCATGGCATGGTTAAAAGATCATGGTATAGTATGAAGTCATACATCATAAATATATATAGCATGCGAACAACATGAATCTATTTACTTATTTAAGGGACATGCATCCAAACCGCAACATAAGAAGGTTTAATATGCCGTGCAACAAGTGGTAAGGCAAATGCCTACTGGCGCCTCCACTGCGCAGCAGGGAGACCCACCCATCCCACCTGGACCGGGAGAACTGTAACCAAGATTTTACCTGTTTGCCTCAGGTTTCGTCTTTTAAATTATGTCCGCCTCGCAAGGGTGCTTATATGATTCAGACGCATGGACTCTTACGTGGCACTGTTCATAACCGGATAGACAAAGGATTCTAGAGGTGGCCCCCACAAGTTCAAGAGGTGGCTCCACGCTATGGCGGCTTCACCTCCACAGGTAGCCCTTTCCATAGGTAGTCCTTTCCTCCCATCACAACCTATGTGGCACTTAGTTCCCAAGTTACCAATTGGTTAATCATCTTAACATATACATGGGAGACTTATAGCTTGGGATTTAGGCATAGGTTGGGAGTCCATTTAGGCTCTTATGTCATTTCGGTAGCATAATAGCTCAGTAGCATCTACTTAAATTTGTAGGAAAATACATGTTTTAAAATAAGTCATTTCCGATAAGAAAATAATCATAGAGACAGGACCATGTACTTCCCTTTAAATAAGAAGCTCACTTGGACACGGCAGAAACCTCTTCCTCTTCCTCTTGCGTGTGCGAAAAACCCTCGCAAGCAACTCCCGTTCCCGCTCTAAAGCTTTCTTTCTTCTTCTCTTTCTCTCTTTCTCTCTCTCTCTCACTTGGGCATGGGGATAGAAGGGGGAGGAATGGGGAGAATGAGAGAACCACCATCCTATTTATAGGAGATGGGCTCATTTAGGATTAGGACAAGTGTCCCTTTTAAGAACCCTTAGATGTAGGACACTTGTCCCTTTAGGATAGGATTAGCTAGGTTGTGACAAGTGTCTAGTGAGATGGCATGGGGGTAACTTGGGGGCTAAGAAACCTTATCAATTTTCTTTATCCATTAGCAGTATCCTTTATCATTTAGTACTTATTACATTTAAGTCCTTGTATCTTTTATAATTGACTTTATACTCCCATTTAGCACTTCTCCACCGAATTTAACTCATTTTTAGTGATTTGAGGACGCATCTAGGACCCTTAAAAATTTCACTTAAGACCTGATGGAAATTTTCATAATTGTGTTTATACTTTTTTAGTATTTACGAATATACCCTTTTTCATAATTATTTATATGTTGGCATGTAACTGTAATTTTGTAGGTCCTTACAACAATACCCTCGAGAAAGTCTTCAAAGTTCCAAACTTAGTTAGTATATTGGATTATATCTCAGAGTTCATGGCTTATCGCCATTTCCTTGCTTCAGAGCTTTCAATAGCCTCCTAATAGGTCTTCGGAACATCATCCTTATTATATGCTCGAGTCATCATTAGTGATATGTCCCACATACCGTTCGAGTTGTTTTGGTACCCTAGAAGACCTACGTCGTTCCTATGTGTACTCTTGAACAGGTCCTAGGACCGATGGCCCATCTGATGAGCTAGGTACGATCTGTGGATCTAAAACTTCTTCTGGAGTTACTTTACTCTTACTGTACTCCTGAAGAAGATATTCCTCTTCTAGGAAGACAGCTCTTCTGACGACAAACTCATTTTCTTCACTAGGATGATAAAAGTAGTACCTAAAAATCTTCTTTGGGTATCCCACAAACTTACATTTATCAGTTTGTGATTCAAGCTTGTTTGAATCATGCCTCTTCATATGGTCAGAACAACACCAAACTTTAACATGTTTAAAGTTCGGCTTCCTACCTTCCATATCTTATATGGGATAGAATTTACAAATTTGTTCAAGACCTTGTTCAATAGTGATAGCTTAAGATTGTGTCGTTAAAAATCAAAGCTAACAATCTAAATTAATCGACTCATTCAAATTAAACTTTAACAATAGCAATGGTGAGTCCGAGTCGAATCCACAGATAAATAGATTTGTAAAGTTGAAAACCTTAGATTTTTTTAGAGGAAAAACAGAGAATAAAGAAGATGGAGCATGATGATTTAATAAACAACAATTGAAACTAATCGGACTTACTATGAACTCACAAAAGGAGCACCCCTAAACGAGCATAATAAGACCATCTATTGAACTAATACTACCTCTAAAATACTAATTAAAAGTAGAATATAAAGTTTGAGTAATGTTAACAGAAGAAAAAATAAAAGTTTTAGAACAAAAAGAGGGAGAAAAGATAACTTTTTTCAAAGGATCTACTATAATTCGTTCACAGAAATATATGAAATTTTACAAAGACATTGAAAATGAAAATATACTATGACTTGTATAAGAAAATGTTCACATAAAATATTCGTAATATAGTGTAATATGGAGAACTCAAAAACTAGAGAGAGAGGCGATGGAGAGAGAAAACTGGTGCTTGCAGCCGTCGTCGCCCTTCGCGTGGATCCTTGGCCGCCCTAGAATCCTTCCAGTAGTCAGTTTTAGTGCCTTGAGTCCACCTCTTGCCTTTGACAGCCGCCGGTTTGAGAGAGATGTAGAGAGAGAGAGAGAGAGAGCGAGTAAGAGAGAGAGAGAGAACGAAGCTAGAGAGAGAGAAAGAGTGCTACAGTACCGTGGTACTTGTTGGTTTTCTTGGATTTCTCCGGATCGCTCACGCAGTGGAAAATAAAATATTAAAACAGCGATCCGTTCCCGTTTCAAAAAACTAAAAATCACGATAATCAGATTATCAGTTCTCACCGTGTGCGGATTCGAATCCGCAACCATTCGGTCCGTCGGTGCGACACCGCAAGCCGCGTAAGTGCCCGGCCTCTAGCGAAGTCCACGCGATCCTCCTCGCAACGGATATCCTCACGTTCCTCATTCTTCGCAGCCCACGAAACCTCCGCCGGTCGCCGCAACGATCGCCGCAACGCGTGGACAATTTCCCGTCGAACGGGATTCGAAGAAGCGGCGGAGCAGATCTGGATTTGTCTGGACGCTAGAGAGAGAGAGAAACAGAGGAGGGGCGGCTATGGTTAGCAGCAGCTTGGCCTGCTCAGCATGTTCGCTATGTTTTATACTAACCGTGCAATTTTTCATAAAAACCCCTGGTTTGTATAAAACCCACTTATTTATCCATCGCCTTGAGAATCATTTGCGTGTGACCCTCTAGGCCCAAGTACCAGTTCAGTTAATGGCCCAACAAGCCTAGTGACTCCTCACTGGCTTTATTAATCAATTAATAACCCTTTATTAATTAATTAATCAATCGAATTGATGTCGCACATCGAATTCGACCGGGCCTCCGATCACGTTGGGTGCCAAGCAACACCGCGTGAACTCGGAAGGTATTAGGGTTAAGTAACCCACTCTTGGAACCTTTCCGTCGACAATTACCACGTGGATATAATCCTTCATTCATACAATGCTCTCGAGTCAACTCAGGGTATGGTGAGCTGTCAAACCCTAACCGGTTAACTCACTTGGATTGGATGCCGCTTATAAATATCGAAAAACTTCTTTCCCGATATTATCGTCCGCCCTGGCCAGGGACTTCTGCGCATCCTTCCTAGAGCATTCTCTCTCTAAGTACCGAGAGCGAATGATTCCTTATTGACACACAATTCCCTTCGACGGTATTCCGCTGTATCCAATCCTTGGCATTTTAGAATACCGTGGCTAGAGATTCGTAAACTAAGGTCAAAGCACATAAGTCCACCGCCAAGGTGTCCTTGGTGTCTCAGGTCCGAGGACCATCTACGCAATTGCGACAATAGAATCAAGCTGGTTCACAGTGAGGTACAATACCATCCAGCGATTCAGTCGGATCAGTTCATCTCCAATAAGCACCTACAGATTCACCTTAGTGTCTCCACACAAGTGACTTATGAGATCAGTCACCCTCATCATATGAGCAGGAGTAATCTGTACTAGTCTAACCGGATATCCGATGTCTTTCTCGGATATCCTCCGACTAGGAACGATTAAAAATATGTGTTTAAGTGATTAGTCTCATTAGTATGATCTCATCATAATCTGATCACTATAGCACATATCTACGGACTTCATTATGAAACGATAATTAATGCGATTTTCACATAATAAATATTATGCCATTATATTAATAAATGAACGAGATTTACATAGTCAGATTGGCTTATAGGCCACATAAAACTAACAATCTCCCACTTGAACTAAAGCCAATCACCCTTATACAATAAGTCTATAGACTCTAGGTGACGTTCAAACACAATTTGAGCCAACGGCTTTGTCAGTGGATTTGCTACATTGTCGACGGATGGAACTCTTTCTACTACTACATCTCCCTCGGATATTCTCTCTCTGATAAGATGAAAGCGCCTCAGAATATGCCTCGATTTCTGATGAGACCGCGGCTCTTTCGCTTGCGCAATGGCTCCATTGTTGTCACACAACGTTGGAATAGGCTCAGAGATGCTGGGAACTACGCCGAGGTCGGTGATGAATTTCTTCAACCATACTGCTTCCTTGGCGGCTTCAACTGCAGCGATGTACTCAACTTCAGTCGTCGAATCTGCAGTGGTTACTTGCTTGGAACTCTTCTAGCACACTGCGCCTCCGTTCAAAGTAAACAAGAATCCAAATGTAGACTTGCTATCATCTGGATCTGACTGGAAACTCGAGTCAGTGAAACCTCGCAGTTTCAAGTCACCTCCTCCATAGACAAGAAACATATCCTTAGTTCTTCTCAAGTACTTAAGGATACATTTCGCTGCCTTCCAGTGCTCTTCGCTTGGATCAACCTGAAATCTGCTCATAACACTTAGAGCAAATGCAACATCAGGCCGTGCACATAGCATGGCATACATGATAGATCCTATGGCAGAGGCATAGGATATTCTATCCATGAATGCTCTCTCATTAGGAGTCTTAGGAGACGGCTCCTTTGAGAGAGTAATTATATGTCTCATCGGTATGAGACCTCTTTTGAAATTTTCCATGTCAAACCTTTTGACTATGGTATCTATGTACACGGATTGGGTCATTCCAAACATCTTCTTTGATCTATCTCTATAGATCCGTATTCCCAATACATAGGATGCTTCTCCCAAATCCTTCATGGAGTAATTTTTCGACAGCCAGATCTTTACTGATGACATCATAGCTACATCATTCCCAATGAGTAGTATGTCATCTACATAAAGAACTAGAAAAGTGACTGAACTCCCACTGGTCTTCTTGTACAGACAAGGCTCATCTTCATTCTTAATGAAGTCATAAGACTTGACAGCCTCGTCAAATCTTATGTTCCAGCTCCGGGAAGCCTGCTTCAGTCCATAAATAGATCTCTGAAGCTTGCACACTTTAACTGGAGATTCTTTGGATGTGAAACCTTCTGGTTGTATCATATACACCTCTTCCTCAAGGTTACCATTGAGGAAGGCAGTCTTCACATCCATCTGCCAGATTTCATAATCAAAATGTGCAGCAATGGCGAGTAGAACTCTGATCGACTTTATCATGGCAACTGGTGAGAAAGTCTCATCATAGTCATCTCCTTGCCTTTGACGATATCCCTTTGCCACCAACCTTGTCTTATAAGTGTCGATCCGTCCATCAACACCGATCTTTCTCTTAAATATCCACTTGCAATCGATGGGTACAATACCCTCGGGCAAGTCCTCCAAGTTCCAAACTTGGTTGGTGTACATAGACTGGATTTTTGAGTTCATGGCTTCTTGCCATTTCCCGACTTCTCGACCTTCTATGGCCTCCTGGTAGGTTTTAGGATCATCATCCTCATTATATTCTACCTTAGACTCACCTTCAGCGATATGTCCCACATATCGTTCTGGCAGTCTAGGTACTCTATCAGATCTACGAGGCTCATGTGTGTGTACTTGAACATATTCAGGAACTGATATCTCATCTGATGATAATGCAGCTGTTTGGGGATATGGAACCTCTTCCAGTACTATTTTACTCCCACTGTTCTCCTGGAGAAGGTATTCCTCTTCCAGGAAGACAGCTTTCCTGGCGACAAACACCTTTTGTTCACCAGGATGGTAAAAATAGTATCCAAAGGTTTCCTTTGGATATCCCACAAACCTGCATTTATCAGTACGTGATTCCAGCTTGTCTGGATCATGCCTCTTTATATGAGCAGGGCAACCCCAGACTTTATGTGTAAATCGCATTAATTATCGTTTCATAATGAAGTCCGTGAATATGTGCTATAGTGATCAGATTATGATGAGATCATACTAATGAGACTGATCACCTAAACACACATATTCTTAATTGTTCCTGGTCGGAGGATATCCGAGAAGGACATCGGATATCCGTTTAGACTAGTACACATTACTCCTGCTCATATGATGAGGGTGACTGATCTCATAAGTCACTTGTGTGGAGACACTAAGGTGAATCTGTAGGTGCTCATTGGAGAATGAGTACACTGAACTGATCCGACTGAATCGCTGGATGATATTGTACCTCACTGTCAACCAGCTTGATTCTATTGTCGCAGTTGCGTGGATGGTCCTCAGACCTGAGACACCAAGGACATCTTGTCAGTGGACTTCTGTGCTTTGACCTTGGTTTACGAATCTCTAGCCACGGGATTCTAATACGCCAAGGATTGGGTACAGCGGAATACCGTCGAAGGGAATTGTGTGTCAATAAGGAATCATTCGCTCTCGGTACTTAGAGAGAGCATGCTCTAGGAAGGATGCGCGAAAGTCCTTGGCCAGGGCGGACGATAATATCGGGAAAGGAGTTTTCTGATATTTATCAGCGGCATCCAATCCAAGTGAGTCGACCAGTTAGGGTTTGGCAGCTCGCCATACCCTGAGTTGACTCGAGAGCATTGTACGAATGAAGGATTATATCCACGCGGTAACTGTCGGCGGAAAGGTTCCAAGAGTGGGTTACTTAACCCTAATACCTTCCGGGTTCACGCGGTGTTGCTTGGCACCCAATGTGATCGGAGGCCCGGTCGAATTTGATGTGCGACATCAATTCGATTGATTAATTAATTAATAAAGGGTTATTATTTGATTAATAAGTTTGTGAGGAGTCACTGGGCTTGTTGGGCCATTAACTGGACTGGTACTTGGGCCTAGAGGGTCACACGCAAATGATTCTCAAGGCGATGGATAAATAAGTGGGTTTTATACAAATCGGGGGTTTTTATGAAAAATCGCGCGGTTAGTATAAAACATAGCGAACGGGCTGAGCAGGTCAAGCTGCTGCTAACCCTAGCTGCCCCTCCTCATTTTCTCTCTCTCTCTGGCGTCCAAACAGATCCAGATCTGCTCCGCCGCTTCTCCGAATCCCGTTCGACGGGAAATCGTCCGCGCGTTGCGGCGATCGTTGCGGCGACCGGCGGAGGTTTCGTGGGCTGCCAAGAACGAGGAACGCGAGGATATCTGTCGCGGGGTGGATCGCGTGGACTTCGCTGAAGGCCGGACACTTGCGCGACTTGCGGTGTCGCACCGACGGAACCGAACGGTTGCGGATTCGAATCCGCACACGGTGAGAATCGATTATCCGATAATCGTACTTTTAATTTTTCGAAACGGGAACGGATCGCTGTTTAATATTTTATTTTCCGCTGCGTGAGCGATCCGGAGAAACCGAGAAAATCCAACAAGAACTACCTGGGGACGAGAAGAGAAAAGGGATTTCCTGATCAACCCGTGAAGATCGTTTTTCAGCTCCCGCCCCGACTCAGCACTTTTACGACTTGGTCGTCTTTTTAGTACAAGGGAAATTTTTATTTAGCGCGGCTTTTTCATTTAATTGCACTTTTGCCTTTGAGAATGCGTACTTTTCGCCACTCTCTTTGAATTGTCTGAGGGGAGGTGCATACTTTTTGCCACCTGCCTTCCTTTAGCTCTTTTTGACACCTTATTTGGCATTTAATGTTTACAAATGTCCCTTTTTAAATGACCGCCTCTTTAGAGTGCTGAGTGAGTTGGTCCCCTATTACGAATCCTAACGTTCTTTTCATTCAATCCAAAAGAAAAAAAAAAATTAGAATAGGTAATCTTATCCTTATAGTTAATTCCAGTAATTTTATACTTTCAAGGTCTTTCACTTATTCTAAGTTGTCGTGTATGTGTGAAAATAATTCCTGTCGTGGCTTCTTGTGAAGTGGGCTATTCTGACCTTTACAGACTTTATCCAATTTAGCTAACATAAAACTGATTTATTTAAGATTCTCTTAATGAAACAAGATTTCATGTAACTTATGTGGGATGTGAAAAGGAAGTTTTTGAAAAATTTTGGACCATTTTCTCAGTTTTCTTCAACAGATTTTTCAAAAAATTGCATATTGATTGCCCCCCCCAACTTGAATGGCATTGTCCTCAATGACACAAAAGATATGAAAACACATGCTAGCCATAAGAAAACTGGAAAGGAGAGAAACAACCTGTGATGATGAGGATGCGACTTTACCAAAGCAGACTGCTGCATAAAAACCTAAAAATGAAAAGAAAAACAGAACATGATCTAAAATGTTGGGTTGACTCCCGACAAGCGCTAAGTTTAAAGTCTTCAGCCAGACGACAATTCAGTTAATGCGGATCACTCAGCTCAATGGATTCCGGTGGCTCATTTTCTAGGTTTTCAATAAATGGTTTCAACCGTCGACCATTAACGGTGAAAGTGTTCCCATTCTTAGGATTCATGATTTTAACAGCTCTATGATCAAAGGCTTTAATGACCAAGAATGGTCCATCCCACCTAGACTTCAGTTTTCCTGGAAATAAGCGAAGCCTAGAGTTAAATAGACAAACTTTCTGATTTGGAAGAAAAGATTTTCTCACAATATGTTTATCATGGAAAGCTTTAGTTTTAGCTTTATAGATCTTGGAGTTCTCATAGGCCTCATTACGCAATTCTTCTAGCTCACTCAGTTGTAAGGTTTGGTGGGAACCAGCTTGGGCTAGGTTCAGATTGACTTGTTTAATGGCTCAATACGCCCTACGTTCCAATTCCACTAGAAGGTGGAACGCTTTTCCAAAAACCAGGCGATAAGGAGACATGCCAATAGGAGTTCTGTAAGCGGTCCGATAGGCCCATAAGGCATCATCTAACCTTTTAGACCAATCTTTTCTATCGGGCCTAATAGACTTTTGCAGAATATTCTTGATCTCTTTATTGGAAACTTCCACTTGGCCACTGGTTTGGGGATGATAAGGGGTAGCCAGCTTGTGATTAATCCCGTATTTCTTAAGCAAAGCTCAAAACTGGTAATTCGTGAAATGCGTTCTCCCGTCACTTATGATAGCTTTAGGCCACCCGAACCGAGAAAAGATATTTTTCTGGACGAATTTAATGACCACTTTATGATCATTGGTTCGGGTGGCTACTGCTTCAATTCACTTAGAGACATAATCCACCGCTACTAGGATATATGCTTTTTCAAAAGAAGGTGGAAAAGGTCCCATAAAGTCTATCCCCCAAACATCAAATACTTCAACTACCAAGATTGGGTTGAGTGGCATCATGTCCCTTTTTACCATACTTCCAACAGCTTGGCATCTCAAACAAGTTTTACTGAACTCATGGTCATCTTTGAAGAGTGTGGGCCAGTAAAAACCATTTTGTGGGACCTTAGCTGCAGTTTTCTTCTCTAAGAAATAGCCCCCAGAAGCTAGATTATGGCAGAAGTTGAGAACACTATGTTGTTCTTCTTCAGGAACACATCGCCTAATGATTTGATCAGGACATAATTTGAATAGTTCCGGATCCTCCCAGAAATAATACTTCTCCTGGGAAAAGAATATGTCCTTCTCACTTTTAGTCCATCCTTCTGGAAGTTGATTAGTCACCTTGTAATTGACAAAATGAGCATACCAAGGTGTAACAGTGTGAGAAATGGCCAGCAGATGCTCATCAGGAATTGAATCAGTTATTGGTGCACTTTCGGAAATTAGAATTCGGGATAGGTGGTCAGCTACCACATTCTCGGAACCCTTTTTATCCCGAATTTCCAAATCAAATTCCTGAAGGAGTAAGATCCATCTGATAAGTCTGGGCTTCGCATCTTTCTTGGTCAAAAGGTATTTCAGAGCTGAGTGATTAGAATAGATTATAACTTTTGCCCCTAAAAGATAAGATCTGAATTTTTCTAAGGCAAAAACCACAGCTAATAATTCTTTTTTTGTGGTGGTATAATTCATTTGAGCATCTACAAGGGTGCGACTTGCATCATAGATCACTACGGGACACTTGTTGATTCTTTGTCCCAATACTGCACCGATAGCATAGTCAGAGGCATTGTATATGATTTCGAAGGGCAAAGACCAATATACGGATTGAAGAATCGGAGCTTTGGTCAAAGATTCCTTCAGAGAATTGAATGCCTTGATGCAAGATTCATCTATTTGGAAAGGAACATCCTTAGCTAGGAGAAGAGTTAAAGGCCAGGCAATGTGAGAGAAATTGTGGATAAACCGGCGATAGAAACTGGTATGGCCAAGGAATGAATGGATCTGTCTGACCGAGGTGGGAGGAAGAAGATTAGATATGAGATCGATCTTAGCTTTATCTACCTCTATCCCCCTTTCAGATACAATGTGGCCTAGAACAATGCCCTCTCGAACCACAAAATGGCTCTTCTCCGAGCTAAGTATCAAGTTGGTTTCTATGCATCTAGCTAGCACCTGTTTAAGATTCTCCAGGAAATTTTCAAAAGAATCCCCAAAAATCGAAAAATCATCCATAAAAACTTCGAGGAATTGTGCATCGTTAAACACTCATAAGAACATTCAATCTAAATTTATTCGGCTCATTTAAATTAGATTTTGAAAATTGATAATGGTGAGTCCGAGTCGATCCACAGGGAATTAAATTTCTAACTTTGAAAATCTTGTGATTCTTAATTATCTAAAAATAAGTGAGAATTTGAGTGAACTAATTACTTATTTAAATTAGAATTCAATTAACTAATGTTACCTAAAAATGTAATTATGTAAATTAAACAAATCCCCCTTTTTTTTTTAAGAAATTAAACACAATCACATATGGAAAATAAGCACAACTAAAAAAATATATATAACAAAGACATCGCTATTTGACTATGTGTAAATTATTAATTATCTAAAAATCACGAAACAAATTACAAAATTTATGGTTCACTATCATTAAACTAAATAATCAAACATCAAATAATAACTAACTAATCTCAATTAAATGACTATGCTAATGGAGAGAGAAAGAGTAAGAGCAACGGCAATCTGTGGGTTCTTTGTGGGGTTGCCGGGATGCATGTACTGGAAGCTTCAAGCATGCATGGCTGGGACTTGATGCTGGCTACGTGGAGAAGCTGGTGCAGTGGACCACTGAAGAGAAAACTTTTTGGTTGGGCTCTTGGACATCCATGCATGCATGCGCTGGGTGCTTTGTTGGAGAGCATGTACGGAAGCACGCAGCGTGGGAGCTTGCTGGTTTAGCTGGGACAGCACGTGGAGGCTGGGCAAGTGCGGCGTGGGAGCTTGCTGGTTCAGCTGGGACAGCACGTGGAGGTGTTGCTGGAAAGAGGCTTGCATGCATGGGCTGAGACGTGGCTGCTGGAGGTGCAACGCGTGGAGAAGCTGCCGGCGTGTGGAGGGCGTGTAGAGCAACGGCTGGTGTGTGGAACTGCTGGTGCCGGCTTCAAGCGCTGGAGGTGCGGAGGACGTCCGTGCATGCATGCACGTGGATGGTAGGAGGAAACCGCTGGTGCGCCGGGTGCAGCAAGTGGAGGCCGGCTAGGCTTCAACGCCGGATGAAGCTGCTGCTGGAGGGCCGGTGAACGCAGCTGCTGGCCAGGTGTGGTGCAACGCGTGAGAGGTGCTTGCTTGGGCTTCAGCGGACGTGGAGGAGCTGCTTCAGGGGCTTCACCGCAGCGCTTGGAGGTGCAGGTTGCTGGTTTCGAGTACGTGCAGGTGCGGTGGAGAGGAGATAGGGAGAGAGACGGCGAGGGAGACGCTGAGAAGAGGAGGAGAAAACCGGAGAGAGAGAGGTCAGAGGGAGAGGAAGAGAGACCGAGAGAGAGATATCTATGGAGGGAGAGAGATTGCGGCTTCCGGGAGAGAACAGAGAGAGAGCGTGCGTAGGAGAGGTTGAAAAAAAAAGGAGTCGGCTGCTGGGAAAAACCGAGAAGGAGAGAGGAGGAGAATAGGAGAGAGAGGTGTGCCTGCCGGAGAGAGAGGGAATAAGGGAGAGAAAGAGGAAACTGGAGAAGGAGGAGGGCTCGGAATTAGAGGGGTTGCTGAGAAGAGGCCGAGAAAACGGAGAGAGAGGAGGAGGAAATAAATAGAGAGGAAGAGAGACGTGGGAAGGAGGGAGGAAGGTGTGCGGAGCGACAGAGAAAAGGAAACAGAGGGATTTTAGTTCGGGAAGGAAACTTTTAAAGAGAAGGCAGGTTTTTTTAAAAAAAAAAAAAGAAAGTGGACTTTAGGAAGGCGGCTGGTCCTTCTTAGGTCTTTCTTGGCCATGGAATTAGGGAAACACTAGAGCCTCAAATGACGTTTTTACCCCTGCTTTAATCCTTTGGACAAAATGACGTCAAATTTATCGAAATTCGAACACTAGACATCCCCCAAATTTTCGAAAATTCTACCAACTGCACTGCATCATCGGCATGTCCTGTTCACATAAAATAAATATAAATTAGCACATTATCATAAAAATATCATTATATTTATTTATTTCGTCTCGGTTTTGTCGAAAAACCGCAAATGCGCTATACTCCATTAATCACATGAAATGACGATGTTTTTAAGTCAGAATTTGACGAAATTGGTACCGTTGGACTTGGTACGCAATTATCTATCATTTCATGCTATTTTACAGATAAAAACATGAGTATGATGCATTTGATTGCCTTTAAATGATCAATTTAACACTTTATCACACCTCCCAATTTACTCATTGCTAGTCCCTTAGCAATGCAAATAAGGAAAAGTTAGGACAAACAATGAATTATCATGCTTCATTTGTAGTATCTTTCACAAACAATTGAAGTGGTAGCCGATTGGTTAAGCTAAAGTCTTCATATCCCACAATATTTTGATTCACGATAGGTGATTGTGCATGAAAATTGACACGCTTAGAACTCGTTTCCGACCTTTTTGGTATATTCTTGCCTTTACTACCCTTTAGATAAGACTACGTGGGGAGGAGAAGAGACTAAAAGATTTCCCGATCAGTCAGCGAGGACCGTTTTTCAGTTCCCATCCCAACTCAGCACTTTTCACGACTTAGTCATATTTCTGGTACGATGGACTTTTTAGCAAGACTTTTTGATTTCATTGTACTTTTGCTTTTGAGGGTGCGTACTTTTTGCCACTCTCTTTGAATTGCCTGAGGGGAGGTGCGTACTTTTTGCCACCTACCTTCCTTTAGCTCTTTTAACGCCTTCTATTGCCTTTAGTGTTTACAACTGTCCATTTTAAATGACCGCCTCTTTTTAGAGTGCTGAGTGGGACAGTCCCCTATTACGAATCCTACACATTCCTTTCGTTCAACCTAAAAAGAAAAATTAGAATAAGTAGTCTTATCCTTAAGGTTAATTTCAACAATTCTATACTTTTAAGATCTTGTATTTATTCTAAGTTGCCGTGTATGTGTGACAATCATCCTGCCGTGGATTTTTGTGAAGTGAGATATTTAAACTTTGAAGGTTCTTTAACCAATGTGACTAACAGAAAACTGATTTGTTTAAGATTTACTTAATGAAACATGATTTTCATAGGATGTGAAAAGAAGTTTTTTGAAAGAAATTTTAAAATTTTGACCATTTTGCAATGAAAGATATCAGTTTTCTTCAAAAGATCTTCAATAAATACATATCAAATTGATTGTCCCACCCCCCAACTTGATTGACATTGTCCTCAATGGCAAAAAAGATATGAAAAACATGTCAGCCAGAAGAGAATTGTGAAAGAGAGAAACAACCTGTGATGAAGAGGATGCGACATAACCAGGGCGACTGCTACTCAGGGACCTAAAAGGAAAGGAAACACAAAAACTGAAGTAAAATATTGGGTTGCCTCCCAACAAGCGCTAAGTTTATCGTCTTCAGCCAGACAACAGTTCAGTTATTGTGGATCATTCAGTTCTATGGATTCAGGTGATGTATTTTGAAGATTTTCAATGAATGGTTTCAACCGTTGACCATTAACGGTGAAAGTGTTCCCACTCTTGGGATTCAGAATTTTAACGGCTCCATGATCGAAGACTTTAACGATCACGAAGGGTCCATCCCATCTGGATTTCAGTTTTCCTGGAAATAAGCGGAGCCTAGAGTTAAATAGCCAAACTTTCTAATTTGGAAGAAAGGATTTTCTCACAATATGTTTATCATGAAAAGCTTTAGTCTTGGCTTTATAAATCTTTGAATTTTCATAGGCCTCATTGCGCAACTCTTCTAGCTCACTCAGTTGTAAGGTTCGGTGGGAATTAGCTTGGGCTAGGTCCAGATTGACTTGTTTGATGGCCCAATAAGCCCTATGTTCCAATTCTACCGGAAGGTGGCACGCTTTTCCAAAAACCAGGCGATAAGGAGACATGCCAATAGGAGTTTTGTAAGCGGTCCGATAGGCCCATAAAGCATCATCCAATCTTTCAGACCAATCTTTTCTATCGGGCCTAACGGACTTTTACAGAATATTCTTAATCTCTCTATTGGAAACTTCCACTTGGCCACTGGTTTGGGGATGATAAGGGATAACTACTTTGTGATTAATCCCATATTTCTTAAGCAAAGCTCGAAACTGGTAATTCGTGAAATGCATTCCCCCATCACTTATGATAGCTTTAGGCCACCCGAACAGAGAAAATATATTCTTCTGAACGAATTTAATGACCACTTTATGATCATTGGTTCGGGTGGCTACTGCTTCAATCCACTTAGAGACATAATCCACCGCTACCACAATATATGTATGTCCAAAAGATGGTGGAAAAGGTCTCATAAAGTCAATTCCCCAAACATCAAAGACTTCAACCACCAAGATTGGGTTGAGTGGCATCATATCTCTTTTTGCCATATTCCCTACAGCCTGACATCGGAGGCAAGTTTTGCTAAATTCATGGGTATCTTTGAAAAGTGTGGGCCAGTAAAAACCACTTTGCAGGACCTTGGCTGCAGTTTTCTTTCCTGAGAAATGACCCCCACAAGCCAGATTATGACAGAAGTTGAGAACACTCTGTTGTTCTTCTTCACAAGCCTGACATCGGAGGCAAGTTTTGCTAAATTCATGGGCATCTTTGAAAAGTGTAGGCCAGTAAAAACCACTTTGCAGGACCTTGGCTGCAGTTTTCTTTCCTGAGAAATGACCCCCACAAGCCAGATTATGACAGAAGTTGAGAACACTCTGTTGTTCTTCTTCAGGAACACATCGCCTAATGATTTGATCATAACATAATTTGAATAATTCAGGATCCTCCCAGAAATAATACTTTTCCTGGGAAAAGAATTTGTCCTTCTCACTTTTAGTCCATCCTTCCGGAAGCTGATTAGTCACCTTGTAATTGACAATATGAGCATACCAAGGTGCAACAGTGTGAGAAATGGCTAGTAGATGCTCATCAGGAAAGGAATCAGTGATTGGTGTACTTTCGGAGATCGAAATTCGGTATAGGTGGTCAGCTACCACATTCTCAGAACCCTTCTTATCCCGAATTTCCAAATCAAATTCCTGAAGGAGTAAGATCCATCTAATAAGCCTAGGTTTTGCATCCTTCTTGGTCAACAGGTATTTCAGAGCTGAGTGATCAGAATAGATTATGACTTTTGCCCCTAAAAGATAAGATCTGAATTTTTCTAGGGCAAAAACTACGGCTAATAATTCCTTTTCTGTGGTGGTATAATTCATTTGTGCATCTGCAAGGGTGCGACTTGCATAATATATCACCACGGGACACTTGTTGATTCTTTGTCCCAAAACTGCACCGATAGCATAATCAGAGGCATCGCACATGATTTCGAAGGGCAAAGACCAATCTAGAGATTGAAGAATCGGAGCTTTGGTCAAAGATTCCTTCAGAGAATTAAATGCCTTGATGCAAGATTCATCCATTTGGAAAGGGACATCCTTAGCTAGGAGAAGAGTTAGAGGCCGGACAATTTAAGAGAAATTGTGGATAAACCAGCGATAGAAACCGGCATGGCCAAGGAATGAACGGATCTGTCTGACTGAGGTGGGAGGAGGAAGATTGGATATGAGATCGATCTTAGCTTTATCTACCTCTATCCCCCTTTCAGACACAATGTGGCCTAGAATAATACCCTCTCGAACCATAAAATGGCTCTTTTCCCAGCTAAGTATCAGATTGGTGTCAATGCATCTTGCTAGCACCTGTTTAAGATTTTCCAAGTAATTTTCAAAAGAATCCCCGAAGATTGAGAAATCATCTATGAAAACTTCGAGGAAATCTCCCACCATATCGGCGAATATAGCCATCATACACCGTTGAAATGTGGCTGGTGCGTTGCATAATCCAAATGGCATCCTCCTAAAAGCAAACGTGCCATAAGGGCACGTAAAGGTGGTCTTTTCTTGATCTTCCGGGTAAATAGCCACTTGATTGTACCCGCAGTACCCATCTAAGAAGCAAAAGTACTTCTGGCCCGATAACTTTTCCAAAATCTGATCCATGAATGGGAGTAGAAAGTGATCCTTTTTAGTCATGAGATTCAGCTTTTAGTAGTCAATGCACACTCTCCATCCCGTGGTGAGCCTAGTGGGTACCTCTTCTCCATGATCATTCTTAATAACTGTTAATCTAGATTTCTTGGGTACCACTTGGGTTTGGCTGACCCATTTACTGTCTGATATTGGGTAAATGATACCCGCATCCAGCCATTTAACAACTTCCTTCTTCACCACTTCTTTCATATTGGGATTAAGCCGCCTTTGCATCTCCCGACTGGGCTTAGAATTCTCTTCCATATAGATATGATGCATGCAAATGGACGGGCTAATTCCCTTTAAATCTGCCACCAACCATCCAATGGAACCCTTGTGGTCTTTGAGGACCTCGGTTAATTGGGCCTCTTGCGGCGATGTGAGATATCAATAGTATGGCATTCTTCTTCATGATCTGGGTATTGAGATGCTTTGAAGACATTAATCTTGACCTTTTGACCCCCAAATGAAATGTCTATTATGCCAATTTCACAATTTATATTAGCTTTGGCAGTGGCTAAGAATGGACGACCTAAGATGATCGGGCTGTGAATGAGTTCCTCAGGTAATGCCATATCCAGAATAAGAAAATCCACAGGAAAATAACAATCATGAACCTTCACAATAACATCCTTAATTAATCCCCGTGGAGTTTTCACAGACCTATCAGCCAACTGCAAGATGATAGGTGTGGGCTTTAATTCCCCAATATCAAATTTCTCATAAATGGCTGTTGGCAAGAGATTCACACTAGCACCTAAATCTAATAAAGCTCTATCAAATGTAACTCCAGCTAAGTCACATGAAATTAGAGGTGCTCCAGGATCCTTTAACTTCTTGGGTAAATGATTCATCACAATCGCACTTACATCTTCTGAAAGCCGAACCTTTTCGGGTGCCATTCTAGATTCTCTTCGTGGAGTACATAATTCCTTGAGAAACTTAACATAAGCTGGCACATACTTGATGGCATCGAGGAGTGGAATATTAATTTGGACTTGTTTGAATAAATCCAACAACTCCTCATTCTGGGCCAATTTCTTCCTGGCATTGGGCTTAGCTAACAAGGCATTAGGAAATAGCACCCTAGGTTGATAAGAACTTGGGCCTTCATCTATCTTCCCTTTTCCTTTCGGGTCCTCCTCCAACTTTTCCATGTTGGGTTCAGCTTCACGCTCACTTTCAATTTCCTGAGGCCCATCAGTAGAACTATTGGCTAACTCTCTATCTGCATGTGGTTTTTCTAAACTTCTCCCACTCCTAAGGACTGAAATGGCTTTAGCATTCTCAAATTGTGGCCCTTTAGGTGGTGCTAATGGGCCAGGCTGAGATAAAAGGCCCGATTGCTGTGGAAAACCCAGAGGTTGATTCCTTGGATTGGCAATGGGTTGACTTGGAAGTTGGCCCACTTCTCTTCTCATCGTAGCCTCAGCTAGTTGGCCCATTTGACTTTCCAACTTAACAATGGATTGTTGCTGGGTCAAAATCAGTTGTTGGAGTTGAGTAAATTTGTCATCAAAGTTGGGCTGAGGGGGTTGTTGGTAAGTGGGTGGAGGATGGTATTGGGTTTGTAACGACCCGCCACCCTATAATCGGGGATCCGATCACTAAATGGGTACCGAATCATTGATTTGGAACCAAACCAGGATCTAAGTAAGTATGGGAAATAAATGATAAACTAAGCTAAACATTCACATCGCATTGAATTGAAAGGAAAATGCAGAAATTAAAAGTTATTACAATGCGACTCGATAAAGCAAATAATTACATACTCCAACAGAAGAGAATTAATTAAACATACAGGCCAGAAATAAAATAACAACTACATCGGGGCATACCCCGGAACAACAGCCGTCGGCGCTCAACACACAGCCGCACACTCCTCGCTAGGTCTGCCGGGAGTCCTCACCTGAAAACCGCAGGGATGAGTCTCAAAGACAAGACTCAGTAGGGATCCTTCGATCCCCATTGCCCACGCACACACCTAGAAGTGAAAAATACAGCTGACGGTAGAGTAACAAGCACAGTGGTAATTACTATTCCTAGATCTCAATGCGAATCACATGCAATCGAAATGTATTAAACATGCATAATTCTAAACCAGACGACTAGGGAACCCACAACCGCCGTCTCGATAGAACATGCCAACCACACAAACAACAGTGGGGAAAACATCGACCCGCTGAGACCAAACAGTAACCCCTCGGATAGCACTCTAGCTACTCCGGCCCAACTGGCTCAGGTGGTTACTCCTTCCCTCAGCATGAGTGACACTCCGAAAGTACCACACCCACACCGATACTAGCTGACCCCGGGGTTCACCAGGTGACCCTCTCACACTAGGCGTCACCTCGCCCACGCCCCCACCGGCGCTGTGCTCCACCCACACCAGCACAGGGTGATAAAGCGCTACAACTGTCACTCCAGGTCCACAGTAACACAAAACCCGGTACAGTACGATTCGGTCACGTGAAAAGCCCGCGATCGCACGACACAGAACGCAGTGCCATCCGGTCATGAAAAATCCATCATTATCGAGTGCACTAAAGCATTCATTAACCAACTATTTAGCAGTATGAACACATTTTACTGGCATGAATTAGTGTAGCTCTGTCTTGAATCGCGTCGCCCAAGGCCGACGCCATTCAAGCTCCCTGTACTGGTTCATAAAACACTGGCCTCATAATCTGGCCTAAAAGGCGTCGACACCAGCAGTCGCCTTTTGAAAGGCGTCAACATCCTCAGACGCCGTTTACCACAGAAATCCAGGATTTGCAGAAAACATTAATCAGGGGATTTCTGCCTAAAAAGGCGTCATGGTTATCCGACGCTTTTACGAATCGCGTCGCCCACCCATGACGTCTTTTAGTCCCATAATCCCTGAACCGACAGAACCTCAGTAAAGCAGTTCCTGTCTAAAAGGCGTCATGACGGCCCGACGCCCTTCAAAAAGGCGTCGTCCATGCACGACGTCTTTCAACCCCAGGAACCAGATATGTCATGAGCCCAAGGGCTCCCCTTTTCATCCCCAAAAGCCCCAAAATCACCCGAAACGAAGGAGAAAGAGAGGCAAACCCAAACATCACGAATCCATATTCATAGAAAACCCCCATTTCAACAAGAAGAGCTCCTAAACATGCTTGTTCTACCCCCAAAACCATAGATCTAAAATATGCTTCAAGAGGGAGAATCATGGTTTGAACATAGAACACGATGGGATTCGTCACCCTACCAGTTACTTGAACTCCTCCAAGCTTCAAGCCATCCACCCGACTCGTCCTTACTCCACCGTGACGTCGGCCGCCGTCCGGAGAGTAAAACGCCGCAGTGGAAGTGGAGGTGGTAGTGGTGGGAGCTAGGTAGGGGATGGAGTGGAGGGAAGGATGAAATGGTAGGAGGAAAAGAGGGAGGAGAAGGGGCTGCCGTCAGGATCGCCGGAAGGGAGGAGAGAAAGAGAGGAGGAAGAAAATGAGGGAAAGAAGGAGGGCTCGCGGGGTTAACCAGAGACTGACTAAAACGCGTCGACATGGACAGACGCCTATCAGGTGACGTGACGGCCGCTCTGACATTACTCTGAAATGCGTCGTTCCACGTAGACGCCGTTTAGGAGACATGTCAGGGCCGTACTGTGACAATCCCAGAGTCGCAGTCTGAAAGGCGTCGTCCCATGCGGACGCCGTTCAGACGACACGACAGGGCCGTACTCTCGCGGCCCAAAGCCAGCCCACGTGGCACCCACGTAGCAGAACCTAAAATGCGTCTGCAACGGTGGACGCCGTTTAAACCGCGTCAAGCCCGCTCGACGCAAAACATCACAGTGTCTCTGCCCCACTGGAGCCTGAACTACAGGGTCCGACCCCGAAAACCGGATCTGAAAGCCTCAGTCCTTACATTCTCCCCTCCTTAAAAGAATTTCACCCTCAAAATTGCCTGCTAGAATTATCAGGTCAAAACATAGAGATACAAGCTCACAAGATAACTTACGAGAAAAGGTAAGGAAACTGCTCCCGCATCTCGTCCCCACGCTCCCAGGTTGCCTCGCCCCCGGAGCGGTACTGCCAAACTACCTTAACCAAAGGCACAACCTTGTTCCGCAGGACCTGTTCTCTGCGATCCTCAATACGAACTAGAAACTCTGGAAAGGACAGGTCCTCAGCGACCTCTAACTCTGAAAAATCTAAAACATGGGACGGATCCTGAACATACTTTCTCAGGAAGGAAACATGGAACACATCGTGCACCCCTGTAAGACTGGGCGGCAAGGCCAGCTGATACGCGGTTTCCCCAATTCGAGCAAGAATGGGAAAAGGTCCAATATATCGCGGACTCAGCTTGCCTCGCTTCCCGAATCTCATCACACCCTTGGAGGGTGAGACTCGGAGAAACACGTGGTCCCCAACCTCAAACTCAAGCAGTCTCCGTCGGACGTCAGCATAACTCTTCTGCCTACTCTGAGCTGCGGTCAACCTCTGCCGAACTATCCTAGCAATCTCAGCACACTGTTGTACTAACTCTGGTCCCGCTATCTGTCTTTCACCAATCTCGGACCAACACACCAGAGATCGACACGGTCGCCCATACAAAGCCTCGTAAGGCACCATGCCGATACTGGAATGGTAATTGTTGTTGTAGGCAAACTCCACTGTAGACAAATGTTGCTCCCAAGAACCTCCCCAGTCTAAGCAACATGCCCTCAGCATATCCTCTAGAGTCTGAATGGTCCTCTCCGACTGCCCATTAGTTTCGGGATGGTAGGCCGAACTGAAAGCCAACTGAGTGCCCAAGGCCTTCTGAAAACTCTTCTAGAACCTGGAAGTAAACCTCGGATCTCGATCTGATACGATGGAGAAAGGTACCCCGTGCAGAAAGATGATCTGGTCTACAAACAACTTAGCCAATTTACCAATTGACCAGTCCTTCCTAATAGCTAGGAAGTGTGCCGACTTGGTCAGCCGATCAACAATGACTCAGATAGCGTCTCTCCTGCTAGGGGATGTAGGTAGTCCCATCACAAAGTCCATAGTCACGTGCTCCCATTTCCATTCTGGAATCGGCAAGGGTTGCAACAACCCTCCAGGTCTCTGATGCTCGGCTTTAACCTGCTGACAAGTCATGCATCTAGCCACATACTCAGCCACATCTTTCTTCATACCAGGCCACCAGAAGTGCCTCCTCAAACAATGATACATCTTGGTTGTCCCGGGATGCACTGCATATCTAGAACGGTGCGCCTCATCAAGTACGCACCTGCGCACGTCCTCCTCGGTCGGAACATAAAGTCTACCTCTGAACCTAACAGTACCGTCATCCCACAACTCCACCTCTGACCTCTGGAGAATCTGTGGTAACTCAACATCTGCCCTCTGAGCCTCAATCACAACATGATACACTGCTGGTCTCACAGTCAAGCTGACCAACACGGCTCTATCATCTTCACGTGGAACCCTAAAGGAAGATTCCACGACCTGCTCGAACAATTTCCATTCTTGAATCATAAGGTATGACATGACCGTCTTCCGACTCAAGGCGTCTGCCACTACATTCGCCTTGCCCGGATGATAAGAAAGGTCAAAGTCATAATCCTTAATGAACTCCATCCACCTTCGCTGTCTCAAATTCAGGTCTCTCTGAGTGAACACATACTTCAGGCTCTTGTGATCAGTAAAAACCTGAAATTTCTCTCCGTATAAGTAATGTCTCCAAATCTTAAGTGCAAATACCACAGTTGCCAGTTCCAAATCATGGGTAGGATAGTTCTCTTCATGCTTCTTCAGCTGTCGAGAAGAATAAGCCACTACCCTGCCATGCTGCATTAGAACAGCGCCCAAACCTCGACGGGACACGTCTGAGTAAACCACAAACCCACCTGACCCAGATGGAAGCACCAACACTGGGGCTGACGTGAGGCGAGTTTTTAACTCAATGAAACTCCGCTCACATTCCTCGGTCCACACAAAACGAACTCCCTTCCGAGTCAACCTCGACAAGGGGGCCGCTATCAAAGAAAACCCCTGAACAAACCGCCTGTAATAACCAGCAAGCCCTAAGAAGCTCATGATCCCAGTCACTGAAGTCGGCCTGCTCCAATCCATCACTGCCTCGATCTTGGCTGGATCCACTGCGATACCTTTGCCAGAAATGACATGCCCAAGGAAGTGTACCTTGTCTAGCCAGAATTCACACTTGCTAAACTTGGCGTAGAGTTGGTGCTCTCTCAGGACCTGCAACACCACCCGAAGATGAGTGGCGTGGTCTTCCTCATAAGAAGAATATATTAAAATATCATCTACAAATACCACCACAAACTGGTCCAGGTAGGTCCTGAAGACTCGGTTCATCAGATCCATAAAGGCCGCCGGAGCATTGGTCAAGCCGAAAGGCATAACCAAAAACTTATAATGTCCATACCGAGTCCTAAAAGCCGTCTTACTAACATCAACATCCCGGATCCTCATCTGATAATATCCAGATCTCAGGTCAATCTTGGAAAACACCTTCGCAGACTGCAGCTGATCCATCAAATCATCGATCCTTGGAAGTGGGTACTTATTCTTTATCGTTACCTGGTTCAGCTGCCTATAATCAATGCACAACCTCGGGGAACCATCCTTCTTTCTGACAAAAAGAACTGGAGCACCCCACGGAGAAATACTGGGACGAATGAAACCCTTATCCAGCAACTCCTGCAACTGCGCCTTCAACTCAGCGAGTTCGGCTGGCGCCATCCGATACGGGGCCTTAGACAAGGGCGCCGTACCCGGTGCAAGCTCGATGGTAAACTCGACCTCTCGCTGAGGAGGAAGGCCAGGTAGCTCCTCAGGAAACACATCTACAAAGTCACACACTACAGGCACCTCCCAAGGACTGGGACTATCACGGACATCAGAAACAACAACAGAGGCAAGGAAGGCCTCACAACCACCAGCAAGCAACCTCCGAGCCTTAAAGGCAGAAATGAGAATACCTCGAGAAGAGAGCCTAATACCTTGAAAATAGAAGGTCGGGATGTCCGGAATAGAGAAACGCACTCTCTTCCTGTGGCAGTCCACCTCAGCATAAAAAGCTTCCAACCAATCCATGCCCAGGATGATATCAAAGTCACGAATGGCAAGTACAACCAACTGGGCAGGTAGCTCATGACCCTCAATGGTCAAGGGAACATCCCTCAAACAATTATAAGATAACATGAAATCTCCAGAAGGAACCTCTACCATCAATCCTTCAGATAACTCATCAACGGGTGCAGAAAGGATATCTATGAACTGCTCAGAAATGAAAGAATGCGAAGCACCCGAATCGATCAACACATGTGCAGAGTTCCCAAGGACAGAAAGTGTACCTTCCACCAAGTTGGACGCGCGAGCCTCCCTCCTGGTGATAGCTAGAACTCTCCCCTGGGTCCTCGGCTTCTTCTGATCACCTGAACCCTGTCCTTGACCATGCCCCTGCGGGCACTGCCTCGCCAAATGGCCCTGCTGGCCGTAAGTGAAACACCTCATAGGAAGAGTAGGACACTGAGTCCCGCCATGGGCGCCACCACAGTGCTGACAAACTGCCGGAAGCCTCTGAGCTGGCTCCTGCTGTGCACTAGATACTGACTGGCTTTGCTGACCCTGCCTGGGCCTGCTGCTACCACTGCTGCCACTACTGCTGCCACCGCCTCGAAAGAATCTCCTGAATCGGGAGCCGAGTGACGACGATCCCGATCCGGACGAAGGGGCCGCTGCCTCTACCTTACCCTTGCCACGAACTGGTCCCTGGGCAGTCAGTCCTCTCTCCCGGGCTGACTAGTTCTGTTGAGCCTCCATTGCTGTTGCACACCTAACCGCTGACGCCAAATCTGTACAACAGTGAGATGCCACAAAGTTCCTCAGACTGAGCCTCAGCCCATCCACAAACCTCTCAGTACGTCGCTCCTCGTCCCCTGAGATGATGGGCACAAACCTCCCAAGCAAAACAAACTCCGCTTGGTACTCGAGTACTGTCATACTCCCCTGAGTCAGCTCCATAAATTCCTTTTCCTTGGCCCTCTGGACATGCCTAGGGAAATACTGCGCATTGAATTCCTTTACAAAAGTCTCCCATGAAATTTCCCTAAGACTCCTATCCTCATATGACAAACTCTTCAAGGTGGTCCACCAATCATAGGCGCTATCCTTCAGCATGAAGGTAGCCAACGGAGTCCTCTCCACTGCTGCACAATCCATAGTACCGAAAGTCTTCTCTATCTCCCTAAGCCAGTGAACGGCCTCATCAGGGTCGGGACGACCGGTGAAGTGAGGTGGCCTCAGCTTCAGGAATCTCTCAAGTGTAGCTGTAGACCCTCCCCGAGCACTGGAACTCTCACTAGGGTCTCGGGTCTGGTATCTAGCCATAGTGTCCATCATAGCCTCCATAAACTGCTCTACACTCGGCCTCCCGGCCTCAGATCCACTAGGGACATCTCCCCGCTCTCGAATAACCGGCATCCTCTTCCTAGGAGCCATCTACTCGCCTACAATTACAAAATCGAAAAGTTCTAATTAGAATCCTAAAACCTATACTACCGCCGTGCCTGTACGGGATAATGTATTTATTTGCCGGACTCACGATATTTAACCTAGTTATTCATTTATTTGCCAGACCGAATGCTCCGATGCCAACTGTAACGACCCGCCATCCTATAATCTGGGATCCGATCACTAAATGGGTACCAAATCATTAATTTGGAACCAAACCAGGATCTAAGTAAGTCTGGGAAATAAATGATAAACTAAGCTAAACATTCACATCGCATTGAATTGAAAGGAAAATGCAGAAATTAAAAGTTATTACAATGCGACTCGATACAGCAAATAATTACATACTCCAACAGAAGAGAATTAATTAAACATACAGGCCAGAAATAAAATAACAACTACATCGGGGCATACCCCGGAACAACAGCCGTCGGCGCTCAACACACAGCCCGCACACTCCTCGCTAGGTCTGCCGGGAGTCCTCACCTGAAAACTGCAGGGATGAGTCTCAAAGACAAGACTCAGTAGGGATCCTTCGATCCCCACTGCCCACGCACACACCCAGAAGTGAAAAATACAGCTGACGGTAGAGTAACAAGCACAGTGGTAATTACTATTCCTAGATCTCAATGCGAATCACATGCAATCGAAATGTATTAAACATGCATAATTCTAAACCAGACGACTAGGGAACCCACAACCGCCGTCTCGATAGAACATGCCAACTACACAAACAACAGTGGGGAAAACATCGACCCGCTGAGACCAAACAGTAACCCCTCGGATAGCACTCTAGCTACTCCGACCCAACTGGCTCAGGTGGTTACTCCTTCCCTCAGCATGAGTGACACTCCAAAAGTACCACACCCACACCGGTACTAGCTGACCCCGGGGTTCACCAGGTGACCCTCTCTCACTAGGCGTCACCCCGTCAACGCCCCCACCGGCGTTGTGCTCCACCCACACCAGCATAGGGTGATAAAGCGCTACAACTGTCACTCCAGGTCCACAGTAACACAAAACCCGGTACAGTACGATCCGGTCACGTGAAAAGCCCGCGATCGCACGACACACAACGCAGTGCCATCCGGTCATGAAGAATCCATCATTATCGAGTGCACTAAAGCATGCATTAACCAACTATCTAGCAGTATGAACACATTTTACTGGCATGAATTAGTGTAGCTCTGTCTTGAATCGCGTCGCCCAAGGCCGACGCCATTCAAGCTCCCTGTACTGGTTTATAAAACACCGGCGTCAGAATCTGGCCTAAAAGGCGTCGACACCAGCGGTCGCCTTTTGAAAGGCGTCAACATCCTCAGACGCCGTTTAGCACAGAAATCCAGGATTTGCAGAAAACATTAATCAGGGGATTTCTGCCTAAAAAGGCGTCATGGTTACCCGACGCTTTTACGAATCGCGTCGCCCACCCATGACGTCTTTTAGTCCCAGAATCCCTGAACCGACAGAACCTCAGTAAAGCAGTTCCTGTCTAAAAGGCGTCATGACGGCCCGACGCCCTTCAAAAAGGCGTCGTCCATGCACGACGTCCTTCAACTCCAGGAACCAGATCTGTCATGCGCCCGAGGGCTCCCCTTTTCATCCCCAAAAACCCAAAATCACCCGAAACGGAGGAGAAAGAGAGGCAAACCCAAACATCACGAATCCATATTCATAGAAATCCCCCATTTCAACAAGAAGAGCTCCTAAACATGCTTGTTCTACCCCCAAAACTATAGATCTAAAACATGCTTCAAGAGGGAGAATCATGGTTTGAACATAGAACACTATGGGATTCGTCACCCTACCGGTTACTTGAACTCCTCCAAGCTTCAAGCCGTCCACCCGACTCGTCTCACGCTGCCGCCAGTACCGCCGTGGTCGTCCTTACTCCACCGTGAGGTCGACCGCCGTCCGGAGAGTAAAACGCCGCAGTGGAAGTGGAGGTGGTAGTGGTGGGAGCTAGGGGATGGAGTGGAGGGAAGGATGAAATGGTGGGAGGAAAAGAGGGAGGAGAAGGGGCTGCCGTCGGGATCGCCGGAAGGGAGGAGAGAAAGAGAGGAGGAAGAAAATGAGGGAAAGAAGGAGGGCTCGCGGGGTTAACCAGAGACTGGCTAAAACGCGTCGACATGGATAGACGTCTATCAGGTGACGTGACGGCCGCTCTGACAGGACTCTGAAATACGTCGTTCCACGTAGACGCCGTTCAGGAGACATGTCAGGGCCGTACTGTGACAATCCCTGAGTCGCAGTCTGAAAGGCGTCGTCCCATGCGGACGCCGTTCAGACGACAAGACAGGGCCGTACTCTCGCGGCCCAAAGCCAGCCCACGTGGCACCCACGTGGCAGAACCTAAAATGCGTCTGCAACGGTGGACGCCGTTTAAACCGCGTCGAGCCCGCTCGACGCAAAACATCACAGAGTCTTTGCCCCACTTGAGCCTGAACTACAGGGTCCGACCCCGAAAACCGGATCCGAAAGCCTCAGTCCTTACAGGGTTGGCGGTCCTGATTGGAATGATTGGGTTGGTTGTCCAGATTGAAATGAATGGTAGTGGGCCGGTTGACCTGATTGGGATGATTGATAATGGGCCTGTTGACCTGATTGATACTGGGCCGGTTGAGAAAACTGGGCTTGAGATCCCCTAGCCTGAACATTTCCATAGAAATTAGATTGCTGTTGAAATGAATTATGTGGCTTTTGGGCTTGATGCATGAGAGGATTGATCATTGGGAATGGGGCCTGTTGATTCTTCCAAGAGAAATTAGGGTGGTTTCTCCAGCCAGGGTTGTAAGTATTTGAGAATGGATCATTATTGGGCCTGGAGAATCCCTGGGCAGCCTGAACTTGTTCTTGAATAAATGGTGGAAGTTGGGCGGCAGTTGGGCATTCATTCACTTGATGGGTTGGACTTGCGCATAAGGCACAAATGTCATGATTAGCAAAAGGTGGGCCTTCATATGGACTAGATTGTGTTGGGTAAGTAGGCTCTTGCTTGTTTAAGGCCAAGAGTTGGTCCAGTTTCTGGGCCAAGATGTCTACCTTATCCAGTTTCTGATTAATCAGATTTATGTCCATTCTGGATTCGAGCTCTCCACGGGCCTTAAGTTCATACATTCCAGTCCGTTTAGATGGCCTAACAGACCTCTCATAAGATGATAATGAGGCATGATTGATGGAATTTTCACTTAACATCTCAAAAAGATCATATGCCTCATCTTCATTTTTCATCATAAATGCCCCTCCACATGAGGCATCCACCATCTGTCTGAACTGTTCAGACAATCCTTTATAGAATGCTTGGACAATTTGCCATTTTGAAAGCCCATGATGAGGACATTTCCTAAGCAATTCTTTCAGTCTTTCCCAAGATTCATGGATCAATTCCCCAGGAGTTTGGGTAAAACTCGTGATGGCCCTTCTCATGGTATTGGTCCGCCCTGTGGGATAGAATTTCTTGAGAAATTCTTTCTACATTTCTTCCCATGTCCTAATGGGCCTTCCTATAGTTCCCAACTAATATTTAGCCTTGTCCTTTAATGAAAAGGGAAATAAGGTCAACTTAAGGCCATCATCGGTGAAATTCTAGATCTTCACCGTGGAACAGATTTCTAGAAATTCATCCAGATGCTTATAAGGATCTTCATTAGTATTCCCATAAAAGGATGGGAGCATATGAATGGTGCTCGATTTAATTTCATATTGATTGGCTGGATTCTGAGGAAGATGAATACAGGATGAAGGTTGATATCGATTTGGAATGAAATAGTCCTTCATTTGCTTTGGTGGGTCCTGATTATCAGCCATTTGATCTTGTGGTGGATTTATTTGATGTAGGATTCTTTCTATTTCAGCAAATGCTCATAGAAGGTTAGGGTTTTGAGATCTTCTACCTTGCATACACTAGAACTGATAGAGAGAGGGTGGATTTGAATTTTGTTTTCTATTTCTTATTATTATTATTTTTTTTAAATGCAAACAATTTTGACAAACAAATTATCCTAACGATCTAATGTTAAACTCTCTATGTGAATTTTCTTACAAGGTGAATGGAGTCCACCTCAAGTCACAACCACAATCAATCAACGGCCAGGTAAGAGGTGGGGTAGTGGGAGGCTCCTCCTACTTTCGTAGGGACCTAATTAGAGAACCACTTTTTCGCTTAGGCGTTTGCCCTTTTAACCTCTAGCCTAGACACCGTTGCCAAAAGTGGAGGCAACTCGAAATTTAAACCACTCATGATGTAAACCCTAGATTCTCTTCCGACTTGCTTTTAATTGGATTAGGAAATGCCAATGTAAGGATGGTGATTTGTGGGCTAAGGAAGGGTGATCAAATCCCTACCTTATATGGTTAAAGTTGTTGCCCTTAAAGTCTTTTTGAATGCAATACAAGGCATTAAGCAAATCAATGCAGGGTGTGTTGATGCAATCATGAATGACTTGCTAAAATTGAAACACGTATCTTTCCCCCGCAATCTTCAACAATTTATGAAAATAACTGTACAAGGAAACTAGCTCATGCTTTCCTAGAATGATGAATGCCTAGCATGGAAGGTTTCTAATCTTGAAATGAAGGTTTTTAAATTTGGATGTTCTTCTTTTGTTCCTTTTTTAGTTAATGGAAACCTATCTAAACTACTACAAAAATGGAAACTAACTAAAGTCAGGAAATCGAACATAGAAAGTTGGAACGCACTTACCATGATTTCCCTTTCCTTTTTTTTTTTTTTTTCAATATACCTGCAAAAATAATAAAAATAAGGTTAGCTAAAGAATAATTACACTAAATCCAAGATAATCAAAATTAAAAATCTAACTCCCCGGCAACGGCGCCAAAAATTGATCGTTCCAAATTGTGCGTCGTTAAACACTCATAAGAATGTTCAATCTAAATTTATTCGGCTCATTTAAATTAGATTTTGAAAATTGATAATGGTGAGTCAGAATCGATCCACAGGGAATTAAATTTCTAACTTTGAAAATATTGTGATTCTTAATTATCTAAACATATGTGAGAATTTTAGTGAACTAATTACTTATTTAAATTAGAATTCAATTAACTAATGTTACCTAAAAATGTAATTATGTAAATTAAACAAATCCCCTTTTTTTTTTAAGAAATTAAACACAATCACGTATGGAAAATAAGCACAACTAATAAAAAAAATATAACAAAGACATCGTTATTTGACTATCTGTAAATTATTAATTATCTAAAAATTACAACACAAATTACAAAATTTATGGTTCACTATCATTAAACTAAATAATCAAACAACAAATAATAACTAACTAATCCTAATTAAATGACTATGCTAATGGAGAGAGAAAGAGTAAGAGCAATGGCAATCTGTGGGTTCTATGTAGGGTTTCCGGGATGCATGTACTGGAAGCTTCAAGCATGCATGGCTGGGACTTGATGCTGGTTACGTGGAGAAGCTGGTGCAGTGGACCACTGAAGAGAAAACTTGCTGGCTGGGCTCTTGGACATCCATGCATGCATGCGCTGGGTGCTTTGTTGGAGAGCATGCACGGAAGCACGCGGCGTAGGAGCTTGCTGGTTCAGTGGGACAGCACGTGGAGGCCGGGCAAGTGCGGCGTGGGAGCTTGCTGGTTCAGCTGGGACAGCACGTGGAGGTGTTGCTGGAAAGTGGCTTGCATGCATGGGCTGAGACGTGGCTGCTGGAGGCGCAACGCGTGGAGAAGCTGCCGGTGTGTGGAGGGCGTGCAGAGCAACGGCTGGTGCGTGGAACTGTTGGTGCCGGCTTCAAGCGCTGGAGGTGCGGAGGCCGTCCGTGCATGCATGCACGTGGAGGGTAGGAGGAAACCGCTGGTGTGCCGGGTGCAATAGGTGGAGGCCGGCTAGGCTTCAACGCCGGATGAAGCTGCTGCTGGAGGGCCGGTGAACGCAGCTGCTGGCCAGGTGTGGTGCAACGCGTGAGAGGTGCGTGCTTGGGCTTCAGCGGACGTGGAGGAGCTGCTGCAAGGGCTACACCGCAGCGCTTGGAGGTGCAGGTTGCTGGTTCCGGGTATGTGCAGGTGCGGTGGAGAGGAGATAGAGAGAGAGACGGTGAGGGAGACGCTGAGAAGAGGAGGAGAAAACCGGAGAGAGAGAGGTCAGAGGGAGAGAAAGAGAGACCGAGAGAAAGATATCTGTGGAGGGAGAGAGATTGCGGCTGCCGGGAGAGAAGAGAGAGAGAGCGTGCGTGGGAGAGGTTGAAAAAAAAAAGGAGTCGGCTGCTGGGAAAAACCGAGAAGGAGAGAGGAGAATAGGAGAGAGAGGTGTGCCTGCCGGAGAGAGAGGGAATAAGGGAGAGAAAGAGGAAACTGGAGAAGGAGGAGGGCTCGGAATTAGAGGGGTTGCTGAGAAGAGGCCGAGAAAATGGAGAGAGAGGAGGAGGAAATAAATAGAGAGGAAGAGAGACGTGGGAAGGAGGGAGGAAGGTGTGCGGAGGGACATAGAAAAGGAAACAGAGAGATTTTAGTTCGGGAAGGAAACTTTTAAAGGGAAGGCAGTTTTTTTTTTTTTAAAAAAAGAAAGTGGATTTTAGGAAGGCGGCTGGCCCTTCTTGGGTCCTTCTTGGCCATGGAATTAGGGCAACACTAGGGCCTCAAATGACTTTTTTACCCCTGCTTTAATCTTTTGGACAAAATGACGTCGAATTTATCGAAATTTGAACACTAGACATCCCCCAAATTTCCGAAAATTCCACCAGCTGCACTGCATCATCGGTATGTCCTGTTCACATAAAATAAATATAAATTAGCACATTATCATAAAAATATCATTATATTTATTTATTTCGTCTCGGTTTTGTCGAAAAACCGCAAATGCGCTATACTCCATTAATCACATGAAATGACGATGTTTTTAAGTAGGAATTTGATGAAATTGGTACCGTTGGACTTGGTACGCAATTATCTATCATTTCATGCTATTTTACAGATAAAAACATGAGTATGATGCGTTTGATTGCCTTTAAATGATCAATTTAACACTTTATCACCCTCGTCTAAATTCTAAGCCGTAACGTGAGTAGTTAAGAACTTACCGCGTGGTCCACCATCGTTATAGTCACAAGATTCGAATTACTTTAGGTAGGTTTGTTGTGCTACCACAAGGCCTACTTAATTATGAGGAGAGACTGTGGCTATGACATTAGATGCCTATATGATCGGGGTAGAGGAACCATGTATTTTTATTGTACTATCCACAAAGGTTGCATGCAAATTTATGCTGGTCGCGTAACGATGGTTAGCTTAGACCAGAATTAGTGGCTTGTTATGCTATCTACAAGGCCATTAAATCTCTGGAGACCGAAGATATGATCAGATATTGCAAGGTGTTGCAAGTCCTATGAGATGGGTGCTCTTTGATTGTTTTACATCTTTCTTATGCTATTCACAAGGTTGTACTGCAAGTCATTGAGATTCTGATCCCCACTAGAAGACTGTCGGCCTCTCCCATTCTGTATAGCTGAGAGTTATACAATCCGTCGAAAATTAATGAGAGTTAAAACTTGATAAAAAAGACCATGTCTTGTTTTAAATTTTAATAATTGAACATCTGCTAAATAGATTTTATTCATCTCCTGTAGAGAATTATGTCATCGAATAACCCACTCCGTAGGATACTTGATAACCTTTTGACTAGTCCGAACTACTCGGTTTGGCTCATAAACCTGAAGAGTGTCTTCAGATCTGAGCACATTACCTACGTCCTTGGAACTAACCCTCTTGCTGAACTGGCATTGGATGCCCCTGAGGTAGAGATGATCACATACGATAAAATATCAAAGGACAATGGCAAAGGCAAAGGAGTAGTAAGGGATGACTACTTCTACTGTAAGCAGTAGGATCACTGCAAGGAGTTCCTCAACGATAAAGCTCATGGAAAAGGGAAGCAATCAAAAGCTTCAGATATATATATGATAGATATCAACTTGTTAGTTAGAGATTCCACATCTTGGGTATTAGATACCAATTGTGCTTCTCATATCTGCCATGATGTGCAGATGTTGACGAGTAAGCGCAAGCTGAGAAAAGGCGAGGTGGAACTGAGGCTAGGAAATGGTGCAAAAGTTGCGGCAGTTGCTGTTGGGACAGTAAACCTCAGACTTCTATCGGGAGAGGTCTTATCATTAGAAGATTGTTATTATGTTCCTAGCATAATAAAGAACATCATATCAGTATCTTGTTTGGACAAGATAGGATATAGGTTGTCTATTGAGAGTAGAAGTTGTTCGATTTATTATGGTAATAAATCAATAGCTTCGGCATCTTTAGTCAACGGTCTATAATCTTTAGATATTTCTTATTACAATCTTCACATTGATAATGCTCTTAAGAAAAGTAAGAATTGTGTGAACCAAGCCTACATGTGGCATTGTAGACTTAGACATATTGATGAAAGTAAGTTGCAAAGGTTGCACAAGCACGGTTATTTAAGTGCATTCGATTATAAATCGTTTGCGACATATGAGCCCTACCCTATAGGAAAGATGGCAAAATCTCCATTTACTGGACATGGTGAATGTGCCAAGGACCTTTTGGGATTAATACATTAAGATGTATGTGGTCCCATGTCCGCCCAAGCCAAAGGTAGCTACTCGTACTTCATCACGTTCACCGACAACTTATCAAGATTCGGCTATGTGTACTTAATGAAGTACAAGTCAGAAGCATTTGAGAAGTTTAAGGAGATCAAGAATGAGGTAGAGAGGCAGTTAGGAAAGAGTATTAAAGCTCTTCCATCAGATCGGAGAGGGGAATACTTGAGTACTAATTTTACACAATTTTTAAAGGATAATGGTATCCTTTCTCAACTGACCCTTCCATATACACCACAGATGAATGGTGTATCTGAAAGGAGAAATCACACCTTATTGGACATGGTGCAATCCATGATGAGCTTTTCGAGATTACCAGTGTCCCTCTACGGGTATGCTCTAGGGTCAGCAGCATACCTACTAAACAGAGTACCTAGCAAATCTGTGGCCTCTACTCCATATGAGATATGGAAAGGTAGGAAACCAGAATTTAAACATGTTAAAGTCTGGAGTTGTCCTACTTATGTAAAGAGGCATGATCCAGACAAGCTGGAATCACGAACTGGTAAATGCAGGTTTGTGAGATATCCAAAGGAAACCTTTGGATACTACTTTTACCATCCTGGTGAACAAAATGTGTTTGTCGTCAAGAAAGCCGTCTTCTTGGAAGAGTGGAAGAGAAATACCTTCTCTAGGAGGGCAATGGGAGTAAAATAGTACTATAAGAGGTTCCAGATCCCCTAACAGCTGCAATATGATCAGATGAGATATCAGTTCCTGAATTTGTTCAGGTACACATAGATGAGCCTAGTAGATATGGTAGATTACCTTGACTACCCGAACAATATGTGCGACATATCGCTGAAGGTGAGTCTAAGGTATAATATAATGAGGATGATGATCTTAAATCGTACCAGGAGGCCATAGAAGGCCTAAAAGCCGGGAAATGGCGAGAAGCCATGAACTCAGAAATCCAGTCCATGTACACTAACCAAGTTTGAAACTTGGAAGACTTACCCGAGAGTATTGTACCTATTAGATGCAAGTGGATATTTAAGAGAAAGATCGGTACTGATGGACAGATCGACACTGATAAGGAAATATTGGTGGCAAAGGGATATCGTCAAAGGCAAGGAATTGACTATGACGAGACTTTCTAACCAGTTGCTATGAAAAAGTCGATCCGAGTTTTACTCGCCATAGTAGTACACTATGATTACGAGATCTGACAAATGGATGTGAAGACTGCCTTCCTCAATAGTAACCTTAAGGAAGAGGAGTATATGATACAACCAGAAGGTTTCACATCCAAGGAATCTCCAGATAAAGTGTACAAGCTTCAAAAGTCCATTTATGGACTGAAGTAAGCTTTCCGGAGGTGGAACATAAGATTTGACGAGGCTGTCAAGTCTTATGACTTCATTAAGAATGAAGATGAACCTTGTGTATACAAGAAAACCAGTGGGAGCGTAGTCACCTTCTTAGTTCTTTATGTAGACGACATACTACTTATTGGGAATGATGTAGTTATGATGTCATAGGTAAAGATCTGGCTGTCGAAGAACTTCTCTATAAAGGATTTGAGAGAAGCATCCTACGTATTGAGAATACGGATCTATAGAGATAGATCAAAGAGGATGCTTGCAATGACCTAATCCTTGTACATAGATACTATTGTCAAAAGGTTTGGCATGGAAAATTTCAAGAGAGGTCTCATACCGATGAGACATGGAATTAATCTCTTAAAGCAGCAGTCTCCTAAGACTCCTGATGAAAGAGCATTCATGGATAAAGTACCCTATGCCTCTGCCATAGGATCTATCATGTATGTCATCCTATGTACACGGCCTGATGTTGCATATGCTGTAAGTGTTACAAGTAGATTTCACGCTGATCTAGGCGAAGAGCACTGGAAGGCAGTGAAATGTATCTTTAAGTACTTAAGAAGAACTAAGGATATGTTTCTGCTCTATAGAGGAGATGACTTGAAACTGCGAGGCTTTACTGACTCGAGTTTCTAGTCAGATCCAGATAATAGCAAGTCTACATCTGGATTTGTGTTTATTTTAAATGGAGGCTGATAAGTTGATAATTTGATCATTTAAGGGCAATCATACGCATCATACTCATATTTTTATCTGTAAAATAGCATGAAATGATAGATAATTTCGTACCAATTCCAACAGTACCAATTTCGTCAAATTCTGACTTAAAAACATCGTCATTTCATGTGATTAATGGAGTATAGCGCATTTGCTGTTTTTCGACAAAACCGAGATGAAATAAATAAATAAATGTAATGATTTTTATGATAATATGCTAATTCACATTTATTCTATGTGAATAGGACATGCCGATGATGCAGTGCAGTTGGTGGAGTTTCTAAAAATTTGTGGGAGGTCCAGTGTTCGAATCTCAACAAAATTCGACTTCATTTTGGCTAAAAGGCTAAAGCAGGGGTGAAATGGTCTTTTAAAACTCTCAAAAAGTTGCCCTAATCTTTGCTCAAGAAAATACATTGGAGCAGCCGCCGCCTTCTTTTCCCCTCCCTTCTTCTTTTTGAAAACACTCTCCCTTTTTAAATGTCCTTTCTTCCCTTCTTTGTCTCTGGCTCGAAAATTTCTCTCTCTCTCACCTGCAGCATCTCTCTCTCCCTCTAGACTCTCCCTCATGCACTCTCTTTCTCTCTTTGTCAGCCTCCCTCTCCCTCCCTCTTTCTTTGTGTCTCTCTTTCTCTCTACCTTTTTCTCTCTCTCTTCTTTGCCGCCCTCTTCCCCACACGCTCTCTCTCTCTCACTTTTTCTCTGTTTCTTCTCTCTCTCTCAGACCCTCTCTCTCTCTCTCTCTCTGTGTCACGCACCCTACCTCCCTATCTCTCCCTAACTTTTCTCTCTCTCTCTCTTCCTCACTCGTCCTCCCTCTCTCCACTTTTTTCCCTCTCGCTCTGTCTCTCTCTTCTCTCTGCCCCGCCGTACGCCGCCCAGGGCCACGCGGCCCACGCAGCTGCAGCCAGCCGCCACACCGGGTCCCGCCAGGACACACGGCGTGCGGAGCGGATTCGCAGAAGGCCCCCTCGTCGCCCATGCCTCCCGCTTGGCTGTACCGGGCCCTGCCAGTGCCACGCAGAGGCTCGCGCGGGTTCGCACCCCCGCTCCATCGTCGCTCGAGCCCGATCCCGCGCGCCAACCGCCGCCCTCCTCGGCCTTGCTTCTCCACGCGGCGTCTCCAGCGAGTTCGCGCGCTGGGATCTCGTCACTCGAGCCGGTGCCTCCCCGCGCAGCTGCCACGTGCCGCAAAGGGGGCAATTTCCTGCCCAGCTCCTCGTACTGCCGTCTGGCACAACGCGCCAGTACGACGACGCCACTGCGCTTGTCGCCCTTGCTCCCAGCCGCCAACTGACACGTGCCCCAGCCGCCACTGCCCAGCGCACTGCGCAACCCGCTGCCTCATCTGCTGTGTTGTCCCACGTCGTACAAGCCAGGGCGCATTGCAACGGGCCTCTCACAGGAGCCTGCCCTGCTACCACTGTTTTACTGTTGTATTTGTTTACTTAGTTATTTATTTATTTTTCTTGTTATTCCAGTTATTTAGTTAAATAGTTAGGGTTAATGCTTCTCGCAAGTAATATTTTAAGGATATTAATATCAAGGGTTCTATAGCGTTATCTCTGGATTTTAGATAATTAATGTTATTTTTAGTGTATAAATAGTTAAATAGTGGTGCTCTTGCTAGACTTTATGTCTTAGGTATTTTAGTTAATTAAGTCGTAGTTTAAAAAGGTAATTAATTAGTTTATTCAAATTCTCACCTGTTTTAGATAATTAAGAATCACCAGGTTTTCAAAAATTAAAATCTTATTTCCCTGTGGATCGACTCGGTTCTCATCATTTACTAATTTCAAATTAACTTGAATGAACCAATTAAAATAAGGTTGTTAGTTGTGCATGTTTAACGACACATGGTTTCAAACTATCAGAGGCGTAGTGTGTTGGAAGAGTTCCAAGCAAGCAACCACTGTAGATTCGACGACTGAAGCTGAGTACATCGCTGCAGCTAAAGCCGCCAAGGAAGCAGTGTGGTTGAATAAAATCATCACCGACCTCGACGTAGTTCCCAGTATCTTTGAACCTGTTCCGCTGTTGTGCGACAACAATGGAGCCATTGCACAAGCAAAAGAGCCGCAGTCTCATCAGAAATCGAAGCATATTCTGAGGTGCTTTCATCTAATCAGAGAGATCATATCCAGAGGAGATGTAGTGGTAGAAAGAGTTCCATCTGTCGACAATGTAGCAGATCCACTGACAAAGCCGTTGGCTCAAAATGTCTTTTGAGCGTCACCTAAAGTCTATAGGTTTAGTGCATAAAGGTGATTGGCTTTAGTCGAAATGGGTAATTGTTAGTCTTAGGTGGCCTACAAGCCAATATGACTTTGTAATCTCGTTCATTTATTAATATAATGACATAATATTCATTATGTGTAATTCGTATTATTATCGTCTCATAATGAAGTCCGTGAATATGTGCAATAGTAATCAGATTATGATGAGATCATACTAGTGAGACTGATCACTTAAACACACATATTCTTAATCGTTTCTAGTAGGAGAATATCCGAGAAGGACATCGGATATCTGACTAGACTAAGATAGATTACTTATGCTCATATGATGAGGGTGACTGATCTCATAGTCACTTGTGTGGAGACACTAAGGCGAGTCTGTAAGTGCTCATTAGAGAATGAGTTCACTGAACTGATGCGACTGAATCGCTGGATGGTATAGTACGTCACTGTCAACCAGGTTGATTCTATTGTCGCAGTTGCGTGGATAGTCCTCGGACCTGAGACACCAAAGACACCTTGTCGGTGGACTTTTGTGCTTTGACCTTGGTTTATAAATCTCTAACTACGGGATTCTAAATAGCTAAGGATCGTGTACAATGGAATATCGTCGAAAGGAATTGAGTGTCAATAAGGAATCATTCGCTCTCTGTACTTAGAGAGAGAATGCTCTAGGAAGGATGCACGGAAGTCCCTGGCCAAGGCGAACGATATTATCGGGAATAGAGGTTTCCGATATTATCTGGTAGCATCCGATCCAAGTGAGTCGACTGGTTAGGGTTTCACGGTTTACCATACCTTGAGTAGATTCGAGAGGATTGTACAAATGGAGGACTATATCCATGCGGTAACTGTCGACGGAAAGGTTCTAAGAGTGGGTTACTTAACCTCAATACCTTTCGGGTTCACGCGGTGTTCCTTGGCACCCAACGTGATCGGAGGCCCGATCGAATTTGATGTGCGACATTGATTCAATTGATTAATTAATTAATATGAGTTATCAATTGATTAATCAGGCCAGTGAGGAGTCACTGGGCTTATTGGGCCATTGACCAGACTGGTTATTGGGCCTAGAGGGTCACACGCAAATGATTCTCAAGGCGATGGATAAATAAGTGAGTTTTATATAAACTGTAAGTTTTTATGAAAAATCGTACGGTTAATATAAAATGAAGCGAACGGGCTGAGCAGGCCAGGCTGCTGCTAAACCTAGCTGCCCCCTCCTCTCTTCCTCTCTCTCTCTGGCACCTCAGCCGGTTCTAATCTCTAGATCTACTCTACCGCTTCTCTGACTCCCGTTCGACGGGTAATCGTCTGCGCGATGTGGCGATTGTTGTGGCGAATGGCGGAGGCTTCGTGGGCTGCGAAGAACGAGGAACGTGAGGATATCCACCGCGAGGAGGATCGTGTGGGCTGCGAGGAACGAGGAACGTGAGGATATCCACCGCGAGGAGGATCGCGTGGACATCGTTAGAGGCCGGGCACTATGTGGCTTGCGGTGTCACACTGACGGAACCGATCAATCGTGGATTCGAATCCGCGCACAGTAAGAATCGATAATCCGATTATCGGTTTTAGTTATTCGAAATGGGAATGCATCGCTGGTATCTATCTTTATTTTCTGCTGCATTTTTGCAATCCGGAGAAACACGAGAACCCAACAACTTGGCACCCAACGCGATCCGACGCCCGTTTGAAATTATCGTAGGACATTAAATTCGGCTGATTAATTAATATAAGGATATTAATTAATTTAGTGGGTCCATAAAAGGTTACTGGACATAATGGGCCATTAACTTGACTGGTATTTCGGCTTAGAGGGTCATACGCAAAAGGTTTTCAAGTCGGTGGATATTTTAATGGGGTTTCGGATAAGTGTGGGTTTTTCTGACAATCCGTAAATCACTTATTATAAAAGTAACGCTACTAGATCGAGAGCCAGCATCCCTGACCTAGCCGCCCCCTTCTCTCTCTTCTCTCTCTCTGGGCGCCCCCCAACCTCTAGCCGGCCTCGGAGACTCCGCTCTGACTCCCGCCTGCTCCACCTCCCGTTAGATAGGAATTCTTAATCCGCATGTTAAGGAGGATTACGTGCAGCCAGACAGGATCCGCGGACGCTGCAACGAGTGAGGAAGCGAGGACGATCCACCGAAAGGAAGACGGCGTAGATACTGCTAGAGGCCGGGCACCTGCGCGGCTTGCAGCATCACACCGACGGAACCGAAAAAACGTGGATTCGAATCCGCGTAAGGTAAATCCAATTTATTGTTTATTTTTGTTTGCTGAAATGGGATGGATCCATTTTTATTTTCCGCTGTGTTTGCTCGGATCCGACACAAACGAACCTAACAATGGTATCAGAGCCAGGTTCCACTATGTTATTCGCCGTTTCGGTCTCTGACTTCTCATTTTTATAATTGATTCCATGCTAGTTTCTGATTTTAATTGCATGATCCATGTTCATCAGATGAATGTGGTTAATTAATAGTAATTTATTGCATTAAAATCGGATTTTTCTGTGTGTGTTTTCATGTTCATCGTATAACGAAGAACGGGCATGAATCGAGATCTTTACGAGCACCCCAAGAGTAGGGGAGTGCTCACCGGAGTTTTGGATTCCTCCCCAGGGGTCACCGGCCCTTGACCGGCGCCGGAGAAGACCATGACCGGCCCCCCTCTCCTCCTCCTGCTGGTACAGTTATGAACAAGGAGGGGTTTGGATTTTTTCTACACACAAAAGGGGGGCTTTTGGGGGAACCGCTGGTGACTTGGGGTATTGGAGCCATCGCTGGAGCCCCAGGCCGCCGGGCGGCCTCTCGCGGGGCAGGGCCTCGCCAGCCGACGCTTGCAGAGCAGGCTACTGGCGGCGGGGCGCCGCCCACCTTCGCCCTGCGCTGTTAGGGTTTCCCTACCTGCGTCAGGTGGAGGGGGCAGGTTGGCCAGGCTGGGCCCTGGTGCCCGACCCGCGCCAGGCCCGCCCCTTGGGGCGAGTCTGGGCCCGAGCCAGGTGTCGGTTGGGCTCGGACCAGGGGTCAAACCGGGCCCAGCCTGCTGGGCCCGTTGACTGCCCCTTTGACCAGGCCCAATAAGCCATTAAATATCATGTTTTTCTAATTTGATGCGGGCTTTAATTAAAAAATTTAATTTAAATTTAAAATGAGATTTTTGAGTTAATTAAATTCTGTTTTATGATTGTTAAAAACCAGCAAATGGAAAATTTTATATGGGGATTTTTTATTTATTTAACAAAATGTTGTTAATTGATTTATTAATCTAATTGTTAGATTAAGTGATGTTAAAGATGATTAGTTTAAATGTTAAATTAATCTCTTCAACTTCAAAAATATTTAGCTTGCATGGAATATTATAAATCTGTCAATTTTGGTTTTTAGCACATACAATGTGATGTGATTGCTTATTTAAATTTCATTTAAATTAGCATGTTTAAACAAAATAAAAACTTTTTTGAAAATTCAAATCCAAATTTTGTTTGGTCCCTAATTTATGAAACCAAATTAGTTATTTTCAAAAATTAATTTATTTAGCCATGTGTTGTGCTAATTCATGTGTGGTTTGTTTAATAAAAATTATACGGTGGTCATGGATAACCACATGATTTAATGTGAAGATGTGTGGATATGGATCGATGATATGTGTGTATTTAGATTATTATTAATTATTAATAAATAGAGGTCTACGTACCTCTCCCTCTCTCATATTCCATTGTTACCTCCCTCCTTAATGTACTCGTTGTAAGGCTACTTTTAAATTATCATGTAAATTGAGAATTTATGATGTAATTTGATCAAGGCGGCTGAGCGTGGAGCGAGGATGATCCACAACTGCAACCAAGAAGGAAATGAAGGAGTTCATTCAACCTATGAGTTTACAGACTCATAATATAACTGTTATATTGTGTGTGTGTGTGTGTGTGTGTGTTTGACTGTCTGGCTCAAGTCAAACCATAGTGCTATCCATGACGACACCATGACATATATGCGATGCGTGTATTTCTTTTCATTATGAATAAAATTATCTAGGTTATTAGTATAAATAATATATGCGATATATTTAAATACTATCACCTAGGATGAGACCAAAGTAAATAAATAAAACCTTCATTATAAAAGTTTAAGCCGTAGCGCGAGTCCTTAAGAATGTACCACGTTGCTCTCCATCAATATAGTTTATAGAACTTAATTCAGTGATGACATTTTCTACGTATATACCTAAGATTTGCCATCATCTGATGAGAGGAATATTAACTATGACATCAGATGACTTGAGATTGGAATAGAGGAACGATATAGCTATCCACGTTTTTACCCGAGGGCTATATTCCTACTCTACTCCATCACGTATTGATGGTAAAGCTTAGACCAGATATAATGGTCTACTGTGTTTACCTGAAATCATTAATAATCTAGGAGCCGAAATAAAATCGGATATTGCAAGGAGTTGCAATTACAATAAGATGGTTGCTCTGAGATAGCAATATGATACTATGTGTTTAACCGAGGTCATACTGTGATACTTGGAGATTCTGATCCCCACTAGGAGCTAGTCGGCGTCTCCTGTTCTGTATATTTGAAAGTTATACAGTCCGACAAAAATTAGTGGCAGTAAAACTACATAATAAAGTCCATATCTTGTTTTTCATTAATAACTGAATCTCTACTAATTAAAATTTGATTATCTCATGTAGGCTAAAATGTCGCACCATAACCCATTGCGTGGCATAGTGGATGCCAATCGTTTGACAAGCCTTATCTACTTAGACTGACTCAGGAACCTGAAGATTGTCCTCATATCTGAGCAAATTGCATATGTCATAGATGAAAACTTCCTACTGAACCAGCATTAGATACCCCAAAGAAGGACATGCTGACATATTATTCAGTTTATTAATATAATAGCATAAATTCATTGTATAATTAAATCAATCCTTATATATCGTATCACGATGAAGTCCATGAACATGGGCAATACTCCCCGAATTATGATGAGATCATAATTACAGGACCGAAAACTTATAAACACATGTTCTTAATTGTTCATAGGCGGAGGATGTTTGAGAAGGACATCAAACATCCGGATAGACTAGTACAGGTTTCTTCAGCTCATATGATGAGGGTGACTGATCTTATAAGTTATTTGTGTGGAGACACTATGCTGGACTTGTAGGTGTTCATAGGTGAATGAGTTCACTGAATTAATTCGACCATGAATCGCTAGATGGTATCTACCTCACTGTTAACCAGCTCGATTCTTTTGTTACGGTTGCGTGGATGGTCCTTGGACCTGAGACACCAAGGATACCTTGTTGGTAGATCTCTGATCTTTGACTTTGATTAATGTATCCCTAACTATGGTTTATCTATAAGTCAAGTGATCGGGTTCAGGGAAATGCCATCGAAGGTAATTGGATGTTCAATATGGGATCATCCGCTCTTGGTAATGAGAGGGAGAATGTTCCAGAAATGATGCGCTTAAGTCCCTAGCTAGGGCGGACTCTGTGTCAGATAAAGAGTTATCTGATATAGCTTAGCGACATCTAATTCAAGTGAATTGATCGGTTAGGGTTTAACAGTAAACCATACCTTAGGTCGATTCGGGAACATTGCATGGATGAAGGATTATATCCGCACAGTAACCATCGACGAAAAGGTTCCCATAGTGGGTTGCATAAATCCGAATGCCTTCTGGGATCACGCAGTGCTGCTTGGCACCGAATATGATCGGAAGCCCGTCCGAAATTATTGTGGGACATTAAATTCAGCTGATTAATTAATATAAGGATATTAATTCATTCAGTGGGCCCGTAAAAGGTTATTGGACTTAATGGGCCATTAACTGGACTAGTATTTAGGTCTAGAAGGTCACACGCAAAAGGTTTTCAAGTCGATGGATATTTTGACGGGGTTTCGGATAAGTGTGGGTTTTTCTGAAAAATTGCAAATTACTTATTATAAAAGTAACGCTGCTAGGTCGGGGGCCAACAAACCTGACCTAGCCACCCCCTTCTATCTCCTCTCTCTCTCTAGGCGCCCCCCATCTCTGGCCAGCCCCAGAGACTCCGCTCTGACTCCTGCCTGCTCTGCCTCCCATCAGATGGGAATTCTGATCCGCTTGTCGCGGAGGATTACTCGCAGCTAGACGGGATCCGCGGATGCTGTAACGAGTGAGGAAGTGAGGACAATCTACCGAGAAGAAGACTGTGTGGATACCGCTAGAAGCCGAGCACCTACGCAGCTTGCGACATTATATTGATGGAACCGAGCGAACGCAGATTCGAATCCGCGCAAGGTAAATACGATTTACCATTTATTTTTGTGTACCGAAATGGGACAATCTATTTTTATTTTCTGCTGCGTTTGCTCAGATCCGACACATATGAACTTAACAGGCATGGGTCCGGCAATGATCGACACCCTTGTCGGTGACGCATGGGTCACCGACGCCTTAGTTTTACTGGTCCAAAATTGCAAAGAACCTCGTGATCACAACAATATTCGAAACGATTGCAAACTATTCTTTGCAAACAATAAAAAAAATTGAATTTTCTACTTTAGATTCATCACATGAATTAAAAATAAATGAATAGATCGAATCATCGCATGGAATCTAATTTAGAAACCAAATTTAGAAAACCAAAATGGATCAAAGTAGCAAGCTGGCATTGATACCACTGTAAGGATGCAAGTGGTAGATGAAGAAAACAACATATTAGAAGATTAAAATTTTGTGCCTCCCATTCTTGATATGTTCGGGAAAAATAGAACAAGAACGATGACCAGACATCACCTTGCGCATAGTCAAATTTATGACCGTGTGATTCAAATGGTGCGATGTCGCTAGCCATGTAGGTACTTGGCTTCCAGTAATATCCACGCAATCCTCCTCTTGATAGATCATCCTCGCTCCCTTGCTTGATACAGTGTGCTCGTTGGCATTCCTTCTTTGCGATGGTGCCCGCGGCATGCAAACGACGAATTCTAGACATACGAGAGTCAGAGATTGTAGAGACAGAGCATCAAGGGCAGCCCTACCTGGGCACACTAGGAAGAGGGGGGGGGGGGGGCAGCCAGAAGCCAGAGAGGAAATTGGAGCTTGGCTTAGAGTTCCCCTCTCAGTATATATTTATATTAATTTAAGGGCGACTTTTAACAAAAGTCCCCAAATTAATATAAATTTCACTTAAAGACTATCAACCGAGAAATTTTGTGCAAGTGACCCTCTAGGCCCAAGTACCAATCTGATTTTTGTTAAGAAGAAAAGAAAAGAAAAGAATATGGGCTAGAGTGGGCCCAACTCACAACTCACTCTTGTTTATTAAAGGAGTAACACATGCTGCCATCTGACAGTGGAACTCTACCAAAAAGATAATTTTTTTAGGTCGAGCTCCACATGTACCACATATTTATATAGTTCGAACTTTGATCAGATGACCCAAAAAATATTTAAAAAATAAAAAATACTTTTAAGCTTGACCAATTAAGAATATCTTTACTATTCATTGGGAATTTTTTTTTTTTAATTTTTTTAGTTATCCGACCATAGATCGAGCTATATAAACATGTAGGGCATATAGCCCAGATCTAATTCTTTTAACAAAAAAAATTGATGTAGCCGCTCTGTCTGGTGGTGCAGCTCCTTGCGGTGCATCCAATATTACTCGTTCAATATAAGTTGGGCCAAACTTTGTGTAATGACCCAATCAACTAATTGGCCTAACAAATATAAGTCAGTAGACTTCCCAAGAAAGTCACCTAGATTTTCGCATGCAACAAATTTTCTTAACTAAAATTCCTCAATTTATACCCTTTTAATGACTGAATTACCTAAAGCCCTTTAGATAAAGTTATAATCATTTGTATCCTCTTTCCAACTATATACATTATGCAAATTTTAGAGTTTTGTACACAATGTTATTGCATCTCTAATATGCCGCTGTCACGTAATTTTTAGAACTCAAAATTTGACCAAGTATTGGAAACCAACTAGTTTCCTAATTGGGGCACTATTGGGCTTATTTGACTAGTTTTGACTTAACTAATGACTTACCTATTCTAAATCTATTATTATATTATTAAATAAATATTAAATATATTTAAATCATTTTAACTCATTAATTGACTTAATTAGACTTATTTAAATCTAATTAGGTTTAATTAACTTTGGCCCATTTGTTATTAATGGGTTTAAGGTCTAGGATATAATAGTTTGTCTAGGCAATTTGTGAAATTTGGAATAGCCCAAACTTCACTTGGACCTGCCCGACATACTCAAATTTCATTCAAGTAATACTTTTTGGACCGGGTGTGCTGCAGTGCTGTTGCACCACTCACAGGCAGCTATTCAATCAGGTTTGATGGGACAGCCACACTAGTGTGTGTTTGTTTTGTAATTCTTTTGTTAGGGACATGGAAGCAACCCTAAGAGACTATACAGTTTCCCCTCCCTCCCTAGGTTTTTAGAAATCTGCCCTTAAAGATATTTGTGTTTTCTAATTATTTTGAAGATTAATACAAACTTATATTTTTACACAATAAATAGTTAAAATTAAAAAAGTGGTCAATAGAAAATGTAAAGGACCTCAAGGCTTTTCTAATGGGATAAATTTTAAATTAATATATGTTCATTTCAAAATTTACGGCTTATAATCTATTTGATCATAAAAAGTCGGCACCAAAGATTGTTTCTTCTTATAATTTATTTTTACCAAAACTTTGAGGTATCTATACTATACTAATAAAATAAAGTTTCCAACTCAGCTAATTTGGCACTCCCGTATTCTTTCCTGCCAAAAAAATTATTAAACAATTCTTAAGAGAAGTCAAATGGTCATAACCATATTATGATTATTCATTCTCCTTCTCACCTCTACTCATTTCAAAATAACGCACTAATGGTCATAAATCTCACCCCCACCTATTTCAAAATAACTCATTAATATACTTAACTCTCTCTCTCTCTCTCTCTCTCAAGGGAGGACACATGGGATTTGGGGGCCATGGCCCTCCTAAAATTGGAGAACTTATTTGATAATAAAAATATTAATTCATTTATATTAAAATAAAACTATTATAAATAAAATAAAAGTTTTAAAATCATATTAATATTATATACAAAATAATATTATTCCTAAATATTTGATTGACTCTATTTTATTTAAATTATCTTTATTTAACTCATATTATATACTTTTTGTTGTATATTATTTATATTTATTATTTTAATTTTTATATGTTAATAATTACCAATATCATATAATATTTAATATTTATAGTCACATATTTTTTTTTATGTTATAATATTTTTAGTTATAATATATAGCATATTAATATTTTTAGGTATATTAATATAACAGTAAGCTACCTAGCAAACATGACAACTCAAAATTCTAAAGTTAGAAGCATATCTTTTGTACCTTTACTGTACGTCAGCCTTCACCTACAATATCCTTCATGAATGATCTATTTTTGAATAATGATATTGTTAAAATCTTTATTGCGTAGAAGTACGATAGTCATCCATTATACTCGAATAGTATTCTACCTAATTTACATGCTGTTATGATTTCATCATAATCTTCGTACAAAATTATGTTTATACTTATGTACTGCATGTTACTATTTTTTTTTCAACACTACTTTGTATCTCTTAAGATCTCTCCATTAAACTTCCTTAGCTAGCACTACAATTTAGCATGAACGTCTTTAGATTAGAGTCCTTATTAAGCGAAATTAAAGTTTAATATACCTCATGCAAAATTATCTTTATATTTGATTATTTACTTAAAATTAAAAGTTTATTAAGACAAAATTATTTAAATCAATATGATATTTTTATAAAATTTAATATTTTTTAAATAATTTCACATAAATGTCGTGCATTGGATGGGTTTAAAATAGAGTTGTTAACGGAGCGAATATGGAGCGGATCTCACAGTATACGACTTCGCTCCGTTTAGTATTATTCGAATATCCGACTCCAGATATTATCCGACGGATAGTAAATTTTTTTATCCGAATTCGACTCTGTCGAATAATATCTGAATTCGGATAATAATTTTAATACTTAAATATTTCAACTTTGTTTTAAAATTTAATGACGTGTAAATTTTATTCTTTGTATAGTCCCACGAATATCATAAATTTAAATTAATAAATATTCAAGTTATAAATATCTAGATAAATTTTAAATAACTTGAATACTTTATTAAATATACCTTAGATAGTAACAAATGACTTAAATAATTTATCTAAATTAATAAAACTACTAAAAATAAAAAATCACAATAAACTTCATTATTATCGCTCAATACGTCTTAAGCATACTTCAAATATCGAATTACAATTTATTTAAACATATAAACATCATTAAAATTAAAATAACTTATCAAAATACATAATTGGTAGGATAATAATCGGAGTGGATATCAATTTTCCGTTTCTACTTCGAATGTTAATCGGATAATTAAACGGATATTCAAATATGTCCGCCGGATGTCTTAATCGGATAAATATCCGACTAATCGGATGCGGATACGAATCAGAGTTGGATATATCCGGATCCGTTGACAACCCTAGTTGGGAACTAACTAGTTACATGTAGAATTCAGTGTTGTGCAAAATACAGAAGAGGGTGGACAGAATATGCTCTTAGAGTAGGTCCAACTCTTGTTTATCAAATAAGTAATGCTTGCTATATCAGAAAAATATTTTTTTTTTTAATGCTTGGGCTCTACAGGCCCCACAGATTTATTTGCTCCCAACTTCCATCGGACGATCCGAAAACTTCTCAAAGATTATAATTACTTTTAGGCTTGGCCCACTAAGGCCATCTTTTATTTTTCCTTGGGTGTTTTATCTTATCTTTCAGAATTTTTTTGTTATATGATGAGAGATTGAAGTATTCAAACATGAGAGACATATGGGTCTCGTGTTAAAAAAAATAGAAAAATTGAATGTAGCTGCAGTGCCAAATGGTGCGGCACCATGTGCAAATATTACTTATTGAATGTAAGTTGGGCCGAAGTTCTGCTGGGCTATTTATGAAACTTGGGTTCGCCCAAATTTCACTTGGACGCACTCAAGTGATATTTATTGCACTGCATGTGATGCAACACTATTTTATCATCACTCACAGGTAGCCACTCAATTAGGGTCTGCCTGACGGCTGTAGAAGTGCGTGTTTAGTTTTTATTTTCTAAGAATCCAGATAGATCGCAGCAACTCTAAGGAAGACTGTACGGTTGCTCTTATCCCCTGGTTTTTCTTGCATTTTGGGAGATTACGGCTCTTCACCGTGAAACAAACAACATCTGAAAGATTGGAGAGAAGTGAATTTCACCGTTTGGGAGTTAGGTAGGCCATTGCATCTAGGGCTACCATATTTGTTAGTTGCATTTTGGACTACTTGTCATTCCCCCAAGGGAGTAGTTGGGAGCTAGGACTTGCGAGGAATGCAAGTCAGCCAGCCACATGCAATTCCTACCTTTAATTCCTAGTTCCTCCTCCACAACCACTTCTCTCTCTCTCTCTCTCTCTCTCTCTCTTGGCACGAACAATAAGGGCAAGTACATTTGTTTTCATATTCCTCTCTCCTCATCCCTTATGCTTTTCCTTCCCTTTGTTGGAGCCATGTCATGTATTCCAAAGGGCATCAAGCAAGAGCTGAGGGAATAAGAGGTTCTTTCTGTGCTTCTGGTGGAGAACAACTTTTGGATTTTCTATCCACCAACAAAGGGATGGGATGGAACTCCTTTCCCGCGGAATCCTCTTCTTTCTTCCCCAGACACACACATTTGCACACGGATGACAGGAGGATAATTTAATAAAAGACCTGTTCTGGAGACCAGGGAGTTATATGCATGCTTCGGATTAGACCCATGCGTTAGGGCCAGCAAGAAGGGATGGTGAGTACGTACGTACGTAGTGCACCTATCCATTCATTAATAAAGTGTCAAATAAACTACCAACATCTGTGGCATCCCTCCAGTGATCATGCAATCTCATTAGAGAGCAACAACAAGAAGCAGCTTTAATATCCCACCAACTCCATCCTTCCCCGTTAACGGGTGTACAAAATTAAAGGGGGTTTAATTAATTAGTTGCAGAAACACTGACTAATTAAGGCAGATTCTGGCATTCTGAGTCAGATGGGGCAGGCGTCTTTTTGGAGTTAAAGTTGGAATCAGAATCAGAATTTATCTCCACATGGTGCACTTATTCGACTCCACTCTATTCTGTGGCCCATAGGGCTGCCGACCCAGTCCAGATTCCAGACTCATCATCCATTCGTCCACCTAGCTAGTAAAAGAATATGGTTTAGTTGCTAAAATTAGTTTTCATTTTTTAGGTACAAAGAATAAATCTTTAAAGTATATGATTTTATAACATACACCCTCCTTGCATACTAAAATCTGCATATTTGTCTTCAATGCAGTAGGAATATTGTAGGATATTTCCTCGATCAAACCACAACTGAGCTAAAAGTTTAGTCTCGCTTAACTTGTATCTCTTGGCCTTGCCTCATGTTGGGAGGGCACGGGTTTAATTCCATCAGCAATATTTGTGGCTATTTATCGGATCATCCGATGGTCCAATTGTTAGCACATCGTAATAGGCATTTTGCAGAAGAGGAACTCTAGAAGGCTGTTCCTCTGAGAAAGGGTGTACAGAGGAGAGAGAGAAGACAATGCAAGCTGCTCTTTCACTTTCTCATTTGTTTCTCATGATAATTTGGCTCTTTACGCTTGGAAAAGATGAAGCCAAACAACACCAAAGGGGCCAAGCTAAATGAAGACAAGGTAGAAAGGAAAAGGAAAAAGTTTAGGATGTTCAGTATCTTTTATGTTCTTCTAATCTGCCTTGCCAACTTCAAACTTCTTTATATCGATTCCTATGTTATACATGGTAGCATCCCTCCAGTGATTATGCACTACTCTCATCTGAGAGCAACAAGAAGAAGCTTTAAGTGGATTGGGTGTTCCCACCCAACTCACTCCTTCGTCGTCATGGCCCCAATGGGTAGGTAGTGTATAAAATTAAAGGGGGTTTAATTAATAAACACTCAAGGCAGATTCGGCTGGCATTCTGCACCAGATTGGGCATGCGTCTTTTGGGTGACCACCTAGTCCAAATTCCAGACTCATCACCTAACCCTGCCCACCCCGTAAAAGAACATGGTTTAGTTGCTAAAATAAGTTTTCATTATTTAATTACAATGAATAAAATCTGTTATAGAATATGATTTTAAAAACTGTACCCTCCTTGCGTACTACAATCTGCATATTTGTCTTCAATGCAGTAGGAATGTAGGCATTTCCACGATCAAACCATGACTAAGTTAAAATTTTACTATAGCTTAACTTGTATCTCTTGGTCTGACATGCATTTACTTCCTACTAAGTGCATACACCTTGACGTATGAGGACATGGTTTGTTCCTTAATTTGGTAGTGTGGTTAACCCGAAATAGTTATTTGATTAGACAAAATAATCATTTTGTTACTGAAATATCCTTAATAAAAAAAACTCGAACCTCTCCTACTTTGGAGGATACTTATCTCACGATAAATAAGATCGTCAAATGGAGAAAGTATGTATGTGGCATTAATATAACGTGAGGGATAGAGTACCACATTTCTACTATAAATACATTAATGTGGATAATTATGCTTAACATATGCTAATACAGTGCATCTCTACATGAGAAGCAGGGAGATTATATGGCCAATTGAACTTGGTGAGAACTATTTACATTACCTGAATTCTCTCATAAGGGTATATGTGCAATCAACCCGGGACAGAAATACATCTTTTAACTTTCCCCTCAAGCCATTTTGTGGCTATTTATCGGATCATCCGATGGCCCAACCGTTAACACCTCATCATAAGCATCTTGCAAAAGAACAGCTCTAGAAGCCTTTTCCTTTGAAAACGGGTGTAAGAGAGAGAGAGAGGATCCTTTGCTTTATCATGTTTTTTTAATTTGTTTAAGTTTTGAAAAAGATGAAGCCAAGCAACAATAAAGAAGCCAAACTAAATGAAGACAAGGCAGAAAAGAAAGGGAAAAGCTTAGGATGTTCAATATCTTTTATGCTCTTCTGATCTGCTTTCGATTTTTTTTACTTTGTAGCGGGTTTCTTTTTAACCTTTTTTTTTTTTTCTTCCTTTCTTAGTCTCCTTTTACCGACTCTGTTTACAGAAGTTGTTCCCGTATCCCTCTTTTTGAACAATACAGTGATCTTTCACCACCTTTCCAGTTCTTGCTTTGGATTCGAGGGACTAATCTTTTCAGCCACAGATCTAGCTGCTTAATCTCTGGATGGAGATGAACCAATTAAGACTACCAACGAGAATGTGAGGACTTAGGATGATAAAAAGAGTTTAATTCTCAAGTTACTTCAAATAAACCTTAGATGTATAATTATATAATGGGGAAATGATCGACGTGATCTTTGCACGGCTAATTTGAATGAATCACCCTAATGACTATTTTACCATTGTTAAGTGGCAATTGCCAGGACCAAACTTGCTGTGAGTTAAATTCGGTTTTTCTGCAAGTAAACCACCACTGAAAAGGTACTTGTAGTGTATTATTATTTATGTTTTCTTATATACTTCACTTGTGTAATTTTATGTGCAAGAATTCCAGTTGAGCCAAGGGCCCAACCTGCACCGCACAAATCATCCTATATACGTGGGCGAGTAAATTTCCTTCTTAAAATGTCGGCACCATGATTTGTTGGGTGATAGGAAGAAACTGTAGCCATGAAAAGCATTCTACTTTGGCCCTTTTTTCTCACAGATCTCTCAAATTCAGCATCCATCGAAAGACATCAAAGACCATTCTCCATGTGAGATTCAGACATTACTCTAGAGTTTAATTGGGAAACTCATCACAAAATGGCTTTAGATATCTTCATTTCATAATTTTCAATGATGTTTATATTCTTTTCAATATTACATTTGTTTGCAGTTATGCGCTTAAAACTAAAAGATATTACAACTTTATCTTTAAAAATGCTTTTTCAAATGCACTGTTTTCCTTATAAAGCTTAGTTCTTCGATTAATGTTTTTCCTTTTAATGGCATTTTATGTAGAACTAAACAGACCCAAATTATTGCTCAATTTCATACTAACAAAATTCTATTTTGATCCATAAAAATACGTAGCTGTTACTTTCTCTCGTTTTAATCAATGCCTAAAATGAAAGAAGTATGTACCCGACAAGACAAAATATTTGATATGGAACCATTTTCTATGCATTCTTATTTGGTAAGAATATAATTTGATATTTTTTATTTATTACGTTAAGTTATCTATCTACATGTGATTGTATCAAACATAATAAAGTTCATGAATTTATGCAATAAAAGATTGAATCATATCAAGATTATGATAATGAGATCAATCTTCCATAAACATAAGTTTTAAATATTCTTAATCGAAGAATATTTGACAATGAACATTAAATGATCTAGAAAGATTAGTACATGTTATACCTACTCATATATTTATGTGGAGATATTATGTTAAATGTACAGGTGCTCATTAAGTAAGGAGTTCACAAAAATGATCCACCATAAATTATCAGTTAGATATTATTAATTACAATAGTATGATTGATTTTTAGACCTGAAGCACTAAAGATATCTGACATGTGGATCATTAAGCTTTGATACTTGACTTATGGACTTTTCTTAAAGGTTCAGTACAATCTAGTTTATGGGTTCATTGTGGTACACGTGAAGGTAATTAAGTGGTTATAAGTCATTCACGTTTGATGTAAATTTAGAGAGAACGTTGTATAGAATTATGCTCGAGAAAATCCTTGACTAGGGTTAGACATCTCTCTAGAAAGGAGTCTCTAGCATGTATGCAATGAGCATAGAACTAATAAATCAAATATGAGGAGTTTGATAGTATAACCATTCTCCACATTTGATCAACATTATTATGTGAATGAAGGCTTATAGTCACTGTGGTTGAAAAGTTCCAATTGGATTTTGAGTCCCCTGTATCATCTAGGGGTCATGATGTGTTGCTTGGTGCGATCTATGATACTAAGCACTTTAGTTATAAGATAATTAATTTATTAGAATATATACATTAATTATGTGAATTAATCTACGTAAATTAAGAGTTGATTTGAAATATTAGAAGGGTTTCTATTATTATTGGGCTCACAACCATCCACACACATAACACATGTTTCGATTGGCCAAAATGTACAAGGACACCTAAAAAATACCAAGTTTTTTTTTGAAAAATTATAGTGAGACTATATATAGAGGGGAAGAGGAAACTCCTAGCCAAGCGTTAAGATTTTCCTTGGGCGTCATCTCCTCTCTCTCTCTCCCCTGCCCCCAGACCCCCCCCCCCCTCCTAGTGTATGCCCTTCTCTCTCCTATGTCTACCTCTTTTCTCTCAGGCAAAATGTAGATGCACACTTTTGACATCATTTTGAGTATATTTCTCCTATTTTTAATGATAATGTCTCGCTTTAATGATTAGTTTTAAACATTTTTATGAATTTTTCAAAAAATTTAACTTGGAGGACCAAAATGTCTATGCAGTTGGACGTTTTATTCATTCGACGTCCGAGGGGTTGGACGTTTTTATCAATTTTCTCTAAATTAGGGTTTTCTTGATTTTTGAGGTTGCACGTCTCATGTGGTGGGTGCCCGCTAAGACAGATGTCCAATTGACTGTACATTTTGTTAAGAGTTTATCCGAAAATGGATAATTTTTGTATATTAACTTTATGAGTGTTAATTTTGGGAATTTAGTGTATGACCTATATAAATAAGTCTTAGGAGGAAACCTTAGTTAAAGGATCTCTCTACTATGCCCCAAGGCTGCTGGAGTGCATTCTGATCATGTCCATACCTTGTTGGATCTTTGGAAAAGAACGAAAGCACTTATTCTTGGAGGAGTCTTCATCTTGCCTTGCTCTTCACGGATCCCACCTTCCTTTTCCTTTCTCTTTTGAGTTTCTTTAATTTAATCGCATCATCTAGAGATAGTTCCGTTTTCTTTTCCCACATTTCTACACATTGTATGCATACAACCACATGATACACATTCCCAAAGAGGGGGTAAAAATGCCAAAACACCCTAGGTGTATTTCATGCACAATTGTGATTTGATTAGCATGATTGAACATCAACATTGCACTGCAAAGTTCAAATATTATCTTCATTTGGTTTCTTGTTTATGCATCTTTGTAGGGGAAGATTGAATTTGGTGAAAAGAACCTCTTCGTTATTGGCCAACCGATAGCAAAGAAGGTGAATTCCAATCACTCGTGTGAAGGAGGTAATTTTATTTTTTCCAAGTTAATTAGATTGTAGGGATTCATGTCTTTGCAATTTGATTAATTTGGTGGCTATCACGATCTCTTTCCCATGCTACACACGTCTTTATTTTGTATTTTTATGGAGACACGCTTTCATGTCTACGCCCTTGGCGATCACGATGGAACCACCTATTGCTGATCTTTTCATGAAATCCCTTCTCCTTGAGTGTTATTTGATTCTCAAAATCATTATCCTACTATTTTAATTATTTTTCAATGAATGATATGATGATTATAGAGTGTTTAGTCTACATGCAAATTTGATTTTAAGGTTTCTATCTCAGACTGAAAATTGTCCAATCAGGTGGATGTTTATCTTGTTAAACATCTAGACACCTGGGAATTTATTTAGTTAAACATCCTTCCCCTGGATGCATATCTCTGTAAGGTAGGTTCTCCTTCTAATCTGAATCTCAGTGGTTCTTTAGTAATTCTAGCTTGCATATCACATAGTTTGCATCCTAGGAGTTGTTAGAATTGGGTGGCCTCAAAGCCAATCATTGTACATTCTAGTTCAGATTATTAATAAAGGCAATTATTTCTTCATTTATAGTTCTCGCAAATTAACTATCGTAATGAAGGTCCATAGACAAATGTATGGGATATTGAATCATGATGAGATCATGATAGTGAGATCAATATCCTCAGTCAATTGTCTTAAACAGTTCTCGATCATAGGATATTTGAGATGGACATTAAATATCCGATAAGATCGACATAAGTTATGTCTGCTCATATGATGAGGGTGAATGATCTCACATTCACTCGTGTGGTGACACTAAGACAAACAAGTGGGTGCTCATTAGAGAATGAGTTCACTGAACAGACCCAAATAAGAATTCCTGGATAGTAATTATACCTATTAGTCAACCAGGGAATTCAATCGTTGCAGTAGCACAATTGGTCCTCTGACCTGAGTCACCAATGATACCTTGTTTGTGGACCATTGTATCTTGATTCTCTGACTAGTGGACTTTAACCATTAAGTCCACAATAGTCGGTCTTTCAGGTACAGTGGAAAGCTTGCGAAGGTAATTGAGTGAACAACAAGGGATCACTCACTCTTGGTATAAGACTGGAGAGAGAATGTCGTATAGATGTGTACACGGAAATCCCTGGCCAGGGTCAACTGAAAGAGATGTCTTTCTAGATATTAACTGTGTACTGGAATCCATCTGGATAATGCGATAGAGGGTTTGACTATAAAACCATACCCTTGCGTTATTGGGACATTGCATGAGTGAAGGATTATATCTGTGCGGTATCTGCAGACGGAAAGGTTCAATTAAAGGGAACAATATCCCTTATATCTTCTGTGATTATGAGATAGTGTTTGGTGCTGTTCATGATCAGAAGGCCAAGTGATTTGATCATCAGATGATAATTCACTTGTTTATTAAATTAATCATTTAACATATGATGTTTAAATGTTAATTAATAAATATTAAACTCAAGAAACAGTTCTAAGTTTAATGGGCCTGCAACCGGACTGATATATGGGCCTAGAGGGTCACACACATAAGAGTTCTCGTCAGACGGTGAGAGACGTTAAATTTCATGCTTATCTGGATTTTTATGAAAAGCCGCAGGATAAACATGAAGATTTAATGGAGAATTATCCAAGGCCAAACTCTTGGATAATCATGAGGATTAATCCTTATGCTTATCCTTATTTCTATATAAGGAGGGCCAAGAGAAAGGGGTAAAAAAGTTGGTTGGATGAATTACTAACCCCAGATTCTCTATCTCCTCTCTCTCTCTCCTTCTCTCTCTCTTGGAGCGGATCTGTCTCTCCCCGCGCATGGTGGATTTGAGATCTGGTCGGAGCACTCAAGTCGAGGAGGAAATTGCGTCTGGAGCGAGAACTCGTGTGGATACCTCTAGAGATCGTGCGCGTGCGCGATTACCGAGTCGGCATCATCCACGGGAGATTAGAAACCCCGCAAAGGTGAAGAACCGTTCTTCCCGCATTTATTTTAATGTCCGTTTTACGACCCCAGCAACCGATACAATGGAATCGATTTTATTTCCGCTGCGTTCTTGACGATTCCTTACAGGAGTAGCCCTAATTCAGTTAGGAACACCTCCCCCAAGCTGGGCAACCCTCAGTTCGGTAGTTCACCTCACTTGACTAATTGGAAGTACTAGTCTAGAGGGCTTCGCGAGTCTGTGGGTAGACCTGCATGGCCATTAAGTTTCCATCAGCCCAGAGACCCAGTAGAATACAACCATGTAGCTGTGAGGTGTGTGATAGTCTGACCTTGAAGAAAACATGAAACCCTAGGAAAGTCTAGAGGGAACACACAAAAACACGTTCTAAAGGAAGAACAATGAAAGTGAAAATAAATATGTCCCATAATCATCACAACTTGGTTAAGATCATTTGTGCATCATTGTTTATTAAGGACAGAAATTGCTTGGTGAGATTTTGGTTGGTGAATTATTTTGTTTGTGTGCTTTGCATTCAAGGAAAACATAATTGGGAATTGTTGTAAGGTTAATTCCAAGAAAAGGCATCATTCTACCAAAATGCAATTCAACAATCCCATATTTGAACAACCTAATCAACCCGACCCATCTAGTCCTCCCCCTTATTCATTCTACATAGCAAATTTCAACAATCAAGTGAGTTTCTTAATTTAGTTCATGTTTAATTTCTTAGTTAGAATAGATGCTATACTACCAATAGCTCTAACCATATTCTTCTTCTTCTCTTTTGTTTGATTTCTTTTGCAAGGTTTTGAAGAAGGAGAAAGCTTGAAAAGAGAAGGATTTGAAGAAAAAGAAAAAAATAACCCAAAAACAAGAGTAAAAAAAAAAACGGGTCTTCATCTTTGACCGGCCAAAGAAGGAGAACAAAGGAACCACAATCCTCCCAATTCCGCAAGGTTAGTGAGTGATCACTTTATTTTTGAAACCCTCGGTTTCTGACGATCACACTTAGTTTAAATTTGATTTATTTGTTATGTTAACACATGATATCAATTGATAGCACAACACGATTTTGAGCAATACAATACCCTATGTCAATTCGGGAACATTGCACAGGTGAAGGATTATATCCACGCAGTTCCCATAGTGGGTTGCATAAACTCCAATGTCTTCCGGGATCACGCGGTGTTGCTTGGCATCCAACGTGATCAGAAGTTCGTCTAAATTTATTGTGGGACATTAAATTCGGCTGATTAATTCATATAAAGATATTAATTAAATCAATGGGTCTATAAAGAGTTACTGGACTTAATGGTCTGTTAACTGGACTGGTATTTGGGCCTAGAGGGTCACATGCAAAAGGTTTTCAAGTCGGTGAATATTTTGACGGGGTTTCGGATAAGTGTGGGTTTTTCTAAAAAACCACAAATCACTTATTATAAAAGTAACGCTGTTAGGTCAGGGGCCAGCAACCCTGACCTAGCCACCTCCCTCTCTCTCCTCTCTCTCTCTGGGCGACCCCCATCTTTGGCTGGCCCCGAAGACTCCGCTCCGACTCCCACCTGCTCTACCTCCCATCTGACGGGAATTCTGAATCCGCATGTCGCAGAGGATTAAGCATAGCCAGACAGGATCCGTAGACGCTGCACCGAGTGAGGAAATGAAGGCGATCTATTGAGAAGAAGATCGCGTGGATACCGCTAGAGGCCGAGCACCAAAAGGCTTGCGGCATCACATCGACGGAATCGAACGAACACGGATTCGAATCCGTGTAAGGTAAATAACATTTACTGTTTAGTTTTGTAAACTTGAAATGGGACGGATCCAACAATTATTTTTCGCTGGGTTTCCCTCGGATTCGACACAGCAAACCCAACATAAATGCCACCGTCCAAGACCATTAATAAGCATCAAGGGTTAATTGGAAGGTTGCAGTTTATTAGAAGATTTATATCCCAACACTCTCAAAGATGTCATCCATTCTATGATTTATTGAAAGGTTGGGCGAGATTTGAGGGAACATTAGTTGTTAGGAGGAATTCAAGGATTTAAGGAGGTATTTTTCTAGTCCTCTTCTCCTTAGGCCATCCACTCAGGATAGACCTAAAATCCTATATATTTTAGTTCTTGAAGACTCACTAGGAACCCTCTTGGCACAACATGATGAAGACGGTAATGAAAGGGTGGCATACTACCTCTCTAAACTGTTCAAGTTTGTGGAGCATAAATACACAATCATAGAGAAAACTTGTGAGGCAACGGTATGGGCCACTTAGAAGTTAAAGCATTATGTTTTGGCCTATGAGGTGAAGTCTATTGCAAGGATGGATCAATCAAGTACCTCTCGGAAAAGCCAGTAGTAGCAGGCAGGTTAATACAGTGGCAAAGTTTTCTTTCTCAATTTGATATCACATATGTCATCCAGAAAGCTATAAAGGATTATGGCATTGCTAAACAGCTGATAAGTTCACAATTTTACATAAATAACAGATGAAATTTACACACTTTGCTACCAATTCAATGAACAAAATCACATAGAATGATAGATAAATCAATTATACGTTCAAACATATCAATTTTGTAAAATTCGAATTTCAAATATCATCATTCCATGGATTGAATAAGGATAGTAATTTCATTCTCAAATAAGACTTTCTCGACAATTATTTAATGTGCATTGATTGCTGCATGAATTTAACTGTTATTTTATGTGAATGCAAGACATGAACAAGCAAATGGCATAGTGGTTGGACTATCTAGATTTCAAGAAAGTGATCAAGGTTCGAATCTTGGAAGGAACAATATTGTATTTCTTTTTGTCTTAAAAAGGAAACTACAAACCAACTAAGAGGGGAGAGGGAATTTTAGAATTCAAATTTCAAAAATATTGTTTTTTTTAATTTGAATTTTAAAATCTCAAAATCTCAAAAATAACATTTATTCTTCAACTCAAAATTCAAAACTTAAAATATCCCTCTCTAAATTTAAATTTCAAATGTACATTCATGGAGAATCCTCTAATCAAGGGGGAGCTTAATGCAAGCAATTAAGGGCCCATTTATTAGAGGCTTTGAAAATTCAAAATTTGAATTAAGAAATCTTTTCTATAAAACCAAAGAGGGAGGTCAAACAGGGGGGTCATTCTGAATTTTGGAATTTTCACAACTTTGGAATTTTTTCTAACTTCTCAAACACCCCCCCCCAACCCAGCTCTCTCTCTCCCAGTTTTCCTCTCTCTCTCTCTCTCTATTTCCCCCACACAACATCTCTCTCTCTTCCCTTGCTCTCTGTTCCCTCTCTCTCTTTTTCCAGATCTATCTCTTTCTCACTTTTTCTTTCTCTCTCTTTGTCTTTCCTCAGACCCACACACACTCTCTCTCTCTTCTTGCAGTTTTCTCTCTCTCTCCCTCCACCTCTTTCTCTCTCAGATCTCTCTCCCTCTGCTTTTTCATCTCTCTATCCCTGCGTCTTCTCTCTATCTTTCTCTCTCTCCCTTTGCCTCTCTGGCCCGCTCTCTCTCCCTCACTTTTTCTCTCTCCCTTTCTCCCAGGCTCACTCTCTCGCCGCTCTCGGTGTTGCCGTACGCAGGGGCCCATGCCTGTGCCTTCTCAGTGTGCCACGAGTTGCTCCGCCGCCCGTCGCTGCACGGACCCGCCACGTGGCAGCATCGCGTCTTTCGCGCAGCTGGGACGTCATCGTCTGTGCCAGGCAAAGAAGGGTCGCCCCGCCTTCGTGTGCGTAGTCCGAGGCCATGCGTCAAGCTTGGCCACGCTCCCGCTCAGTCGCCGTACGGCTCGCAGCGCCCCGCCTTTGCACACGTTGTCCGAGGCCACGCGTCAAGCTTGGCCCCAGCCGTCGTACGGCTCGTAGCGCCCCATCAACGCCCGTAAACTACCTTGCCAGCCTGCGGTCCACAGCGCCTCATGCACTAGCACCTGCTACGATCGTGCCGGCCCATTGCGCCTGCCCGCCTCCCAGCCGCCTCTACTATCAACTGCCCTGGCGCATTGCACCGCCTGAGCCACAGTCCCTATTATATTTTCCCTGTTATTCTTTTATTTGTTTATTTTAGTTTTTAAATAATTAGTTAACATTTGTGTTATTTAATTTTTTTAGAACCATTGTAATTCGTTTTATCTCAGTAATGGTAGTAATGTTATTTGCTTCTATCGATAGGAATAATCCTATTTGGTATTCCTAGACTTATAATTAACTAGTTAGCTTATTGTTTTGTTAACCTCTGCAAAATAGTGTTTTGATAATGTTTTCTTAATATTAGGTGTTTTAGAGGTGTAATTAATTCCTGGCACTTAGCTAATCACCTTTTCTAGATTTGCGTCTCAAAGTCACACTTGTCAACAATTTTTGCAAACCAAATCCAACATTTTCAAGGTTAATAATCTATTTCTCCATGAATCGACTCGGTCTCAACCATGCACTACATTGATATCTTTATTTGAGATTTAGAAATTAAGATTGATGTTATTTGTGTTTTAACGACGGCATTAAAAGAACCATCAATTTTTGGTGCCATTGCCGGAGAATTAGATTCCTAATTTTGATAATTTTGGGTCCATTTGTGTATATCCATACTCATATTTATTCTCTTCTTTTGCAGGTACTTTGAAAATTAGAAAAAGGAAGGAGAAAAAGAAATTTGGTGAGTTTGGTCCAACTTATCAATTATTTTCTTTTTATTTTCAGATTTTAGAATTGTGATAGAATCCATTAACTAAAAAAAAAAATTCATAAAAACAAAATAAATAAATAAAAAATACATTTCAAGATTAGAAATCAAATCTTCATGTTTTAGGACATGCATCATATAGAATTGCATTCGAATTAACCATTTAGGTCTTATTTTTGTCATTTGATTCATGTTGAAGAGTGCAGGAAGCAAGGTGAGTCTTTCCAAATTGTGCAAATAACATGTTCATACATTGTCATTTCATTATTGCATAAAACAAACTTGATTGAATTGTGGTGTGCATTTCATTGATAAAATAATTTAAGGGCATCTTCATAACAAGATAAGGTGGGGATTTTATCACCCTTTTTTAGCCTACAAACTACAAACACTCCATCTTGCATTGTCCCAAGCCCAATAAAAATCAAATAGCAATTGCACCTAGGGTTCACACTATGATTGGACCAAGCTTTGAATTCACTTCTACTTTGGACAACGGTGTCTAGGCTAGAGGTTACAAAGGCAAACGCCTAAGTGGACAAATGGTTATTTAATTAGGTCCCTACGAAAGTAGGGGGAGCCTCCCACTATCCCACCTCTTACCTGGCCGATTGATCTACTGTAGGGGTGATTCATAGTGAATTGTAGCCATTTTGTGGGAAATCTCATTCTTAAGTTTAGGGTACACTTAGGTCATTAGGAATTTGTTGTTAACTTGTTTGTCTTAGCATAAATAAATATAAAAAAAACAAAAACAAAAACAACCATTCTCATCTCATCTTGGTCTAGTATATGCTAGGTAGAAGATCTCAAAATCCAAAAATTATCAATCCAATTCAAGAAATTGAGAGATACCTACATCACCAAACCAATATTCAACATCAAATGGTTGGAAATAATCAACAAATGCCTAAACAAATGAAGGAATATTTCATTCCTCAAGACTATAATCCTTCATCTTGTATCCAATTACCTAATGTCCATACTAGCCATTATGAGATTAAGCCAAGCACCATCCAAATGCTCCCATCTTTCTATGAGAATACCAATGAAGATCCATATAAACATTTGGATGAATTCTTTGAGATTTGTTCAACCGTGAAAATTCAAGATTTCACGGAGGATTCCTTCGACTTACTCTATTTCCTTTCTCACTTAAGGACAAAGCCAAATATTGGCTTGGAACGATAGGAAAACCCATTAGAACTTGGCCCGAAATACAACAAGAATTCCTAAAAAAATTCTATCCTATTGGGAGAACAAATACTATGAGAAGAGCTATAACTAGATTCTCACAATTACCAGGAGAACAAATCTATGAATCTTGGGAACGATTGAAGGAATTACAGAGAAAATGTCCACACCATGGATTGTCTAGATGGCAAATTGTGCAAGCATTCTATGAAGGTTTAGATGCACAATACAGGCAAATGGTAGATGCATCGTGCGGAGGAGTATTCATGAGTAAAAGTGAGGAAGAAGCTTATGATTTGTTTAAAATGTTAAGTGAAAATTCAATAAATCATGTCTCACTTTCATCATATGAAAGGTCTGTGGGAACATCCAAACGGACTGGAGTTTATGAAATAAGAAATAGAGGAGAATTTGAACGTAGGATAGATATCAATGCCTTGGCCCAAAAGTTGGACAAAGTGGACCTTCTGGCCTAACAAATGAGCAAAATGGATCTTATGGCCCAAAAGCTAGACCAATTTCTAGCTTCGAATAATCAATGATCTAATATCCATACACAATCAAGACCATACTCAGAACCTTCCCCATGTTATCAAGAAGCTTGTAGTTTTTGTGTCAGCCCAACTCACCATGTCAGTGAGTGTCCTACGGCAGCCCAATTGCCACCGTTCATCCAAGAACAAGTCCAAGCAGCCTAGGGTTATTCAAAGCCCAATCATAATCCATATTCCAACACCTACAACCCGGGCTGGAAAAATCACCCAAATTTCTCATGGAAACCTCAACAAGCCCAAACTCCAAACCCACAAGCACAAAACATTCAGAATAAGGCCCATCAACAGAATTACTATCCAAATCAACCTTTCAATAAAAGCCAACCTATCTAGTCCCAAGCTCAAGCTCCTTACTTTCAGCCCAATAACAATCAGAATATGTTCTCTCAACTTCCATATCAAATCCCACAACATCAGACATCAAATCAAAATGATGACAAATTCAATATGCTGCAACAATTACTCATGAATCAACAACAACAGCAACAACAATTGCAACAATTGGTCATCTCTCAACAACAATCCATTTCGAAATTAGAAGCTCAATTGGGTCAAATAGCTGATACAACCATGATAAGGGAAGTGGGTCCATTACCAAGTCAACCCATTGCAAACCCGCGAAACTATCCTCCGGGTTTCCAACATCAACCAATCCTACCTAATCCTCAAGCCCAAACTCAAATGGGCTCAAATCCACCAAGAGGCCCACAATTAGAAAATGCGAAAGCAATTTTGGCCTTAAGAAGTGGTAAAGTCTTGCCGGATCCTTACCCAAACTAAGGATCTAGTCAGCCCAATCCTGAGCAGAATGAAGAAGAAAGACAAGAAGAAGATGAAGGTGAGAATGAACAACTCAATTTCAGTCAAGGAAAAGGAAAAATGGAGGAATGTCTTGAGAATTATAAACCAAAAATCCCCTTTCCACAAGCTTTAGAGAATGGCAAAGAGAAAAGAAAGCATCAAATCCAAGCCAAAAATGAATAGTTAATGGACTTATTTAAACAAGTCCACATTAACATACCATTGGTTGATGCAATCCAACATGTGCCGGCCTATGACAAATTTTTAAAAGAACTTTGTACTCATAAGAGAGAGCCTAAAACAAATCCTAAGAAGGTCTTTTTGTCTGAAGAAGTGAGTGCCATTTTGCTCAACCAATTGCTTAAAAAGATGAAAGATCCTGGGGCTCCACTTATCTCTTGTGTTATTAAGGGAACCACCTTTGATAAGGCACTATTGGATCTTGGAGCAAGTGTGAACCTATTGCCCACCTCAGTTTATGAAATATTTGGGATAGGAGAATTGAAACCAACTCCGATGATCCTACAATTGGCCGATAGATCTCTTAGGATACCGAAAGGAATGGTAGAAGATGTCATTGTCAACATTGATACTTGCTACTTCCCAATTGATTTTGTCATCCTTGACATGGAGCCCGTTCAGCATCTGAGAAATAGCCCAATCATATTGGGCCGATCTTTTTTGGCTACTGCAAATGCCATCATTAACTACAAATCTGGGTTAATGGACATCTCATTTGGAGATCACAAATTATCCCTTGATATTTTCAAAGCTTCTGGCCATATGTAGGATGGTGAAGATTGCTTTGCAATTGAGGTGATTGATAACATTTTAGAAACATCCCCTTTGGCCCAATTTGAAGAAGAAGAGGAGTTAATGGCCATATCATATTTGAATAAGAAGGCCTGGCGGCCCAATAAGGTTGAACCTCTACTTGAACTCAATCTAGAGCCTACTCCTCCATCTCTTCAGGTTCCTCCTCAGTTGGAACTCAAACCTTTATCGAACTCTCTCAAATATGTCTTTTTGGGCCCGTCCGAGACTCTACCTGTGATCATAATTGCGGATCTTAACCCTACCCAAGAAGAACAACTCATTGAAGTTCTTCGAACTCATAAAGAAGCCATAGGATGGCCAGTAGCTAATTTGAAAGGAATAAGCCCAACTACATTCATGCATCATATTTATCTTGAAGATAATGCAAAACCTAGTAGAGAGATGCAAAGGAAATTGAATCCAATTATGATGGAAGTGGTTAAGAAAGAAGTAGTGAAATGGCTAGATGCGGGTATCATATACCCAATATCTGATAGCAAGTGGGTAAGCCCAACCCAAGTAGTGCCAAAGAAGTTTGGCTTAACTGTGATAACAAATGAAAAAGGTGAAGAAATGCCCACTAGGCTAACCACGGGGTGGAGAGTTTATATTGATTACAGAAAATTGAATACAATGACAAAGAAATATCATTTCACACTCCTGTTTATTGATTAGATTTTAGAAAAGTTAGCGGGTCAGAAATATTTCTGTTTCTTAGATGAGTATTCAGGATATAATCAAGTGGCTATCTACCCAGAAGGTCAAGAGAAAACCACATTTACATGCCCATTTGGCACATTTGCATTCCGAATAATGCCATTTGGACTATGTAATGCACCAACAACTTTCCAAAGGTGCATGTTGGCCATCTTTTCAGATATGGTAGGAGAATTCCTCGAAGTATTCATAGATGATTTTTCAATATTCGGGGATTCATTTGAAATTTGTCTGAAAAATTTGAAAAACATACTTGGAAGATGCATAGAGACTAATTTGGTTCTAAGTTGGAAAAGAGCCATTTCATGGTTAAAGAAGACATAGTTTTGGGCCATATAGTGTCTGGAAGAGGTATCGAAATAGATAAAGCTAAGGTTAGCTTAATCTCCAATCTTCCTCCGCCACTTCGGTAAAGCAAATTCAATCATTCTTGGGCCATGCCGGCTTCTATCACCGGTTTATTCAAAATTTCTCTCAAATTGCCCGACCATTAACCCTTCTCTTAGCCAAAGATGTCACATTCCATATTGATGAAAAATGCTTGGAAGCATTTAAATCTTTAAAAGAGGCTATGACCAAAGCTCCCATTCTCCAATCACCTGATTGGTCTTTGCCTTTTGAGATAATGTACGATGCTTCTGATTATGCTATCGGGGCCGTACTGGGATAAAGAATCAATAAAAAGCCCGTGGTGATTTATTATGCAGGTCGTACACTTGTAGATGCTCAGATGAACTATACCACCACAGAAAAGGAATTGTTAGCTGTTGTTTTTGTCCTGGAGAAATTTCGATCTTACCTTTTGGAAGCAAAAGTGATTATTTATTTTGATCACTCGGTATTGAAATATTTGTTAACAAAGAAAGATGTCAAACAAAGATTAATCAGGTGGATCCTACTCCTCCAAGAATTTGATTTGGAGATTCGGGACAAAAAGGGATCCGAGAATGTGGTAGCTGACCATCTCTCCCGAATCATGATTTCAAATAATGAACCAATGAGAGATTCATTCCCTGATGAACATCTCTTAGCCATTTCCCATACGTCACCACCATGGTATGCACATATTGTGAATTTTAAGGTGACTAACCAAATTCCACAAGGATGGACAAGAAATGAAAAAGATAAATTCTTCTCTCAAGAGAAGTATTATTTTTGGGAAGATCCTGAACTCTTCATAATTTATCCAGATCAAATAATCTGTAGATGTGTGCCTGAAGAAGAACAACAAAGTGTTTTGAACTTTTCCTACAACCTTGCTTGTGGAGGTCATTTCTCCATAAAGAAAACCGCAGCAAAGGTTTTACAAAACGATTTTTATTGGCTCACACTCTTTAAGGATGCTTATGAGTTTAGCAAAACATGCTTAAGATATCAAGTTGTTGGTAATATGGCTAAAAGAGATATGATGCCACTAAATCCAATCCTAGTGGTTGGAATTTTTGATGTCTGGGGAATAGATTTTATGGGCCCTTTTCCACGATCTTTTGGATGCGAATACATCTTGGTGGCAGTGGACTATGTATCTAAATGGATTGAAGCAATAGCCACCCAAACCAATGATCACAAGGTGGTAATGAAATTTATGTAGAAGAATATCTTTTCTAGGTTCGGATGGTCAAAGGCTATCATTAGTGATGGGGGTTCGTACTTCACTCATTCTCAATTTCGAGCATTGCTCAAAAGATATGGGATTACTCATAAGCTTGCTACCCCTTACCATCCCCAAACTAGTGGCCAAGTGGAGATATCCTATAGAGAAATTAAGAATATCTTCCAAAAATCTATTAGGCCCGATAGAAAAGATTGGTTCGAAAGGTTGGATGATGCTTTGTGGGCCTATCAAACTGCATATAAAACTCCTATTGGCATGTCACCATATAGGCTAGTCTTTGAAAAAGCCTGCCATCTCCCAGTGGAAATAGAACATAGAGTATATTGGGCTATCAAACAAGTCAACCTTGACCTAGCCCAAGCTGGTTCACATAGAACCTTATAATTGAGTGAATTAGATGAAATGCGCAATGAAGCCTATGAGAATTCAAAAATCTATAAAGCTACGACTAAAGCTTTTCATGACAAACATATTGTGAGGAAATCTTTCCATCCTAATCAAAAAGTTTGGCTATTTAACTCAAGGTTACGTTTGTTTCTTGGGAAATTAAAATTAAGATGGGATGGGCCATTCATGGTAATTAAAGCTTTTGACTATGGTGTGGTCAAGATCATGGATCCAAAAAATGTACAAACATTTACTGTTAATGGGCAACGCTTAAAACCTTACATTGAAAACCTTCAAAATTGTCCATTGGAATCCATGCAGCTAAGTGATCCACAATAAATATACTTTCGTCTGGCTGAAGACATTAAACTTAGCGCTTATTGGGAGGCAACCCAACTTTCTCATTTTTATTTTAATTCTTTTCTTCCCTTTTTAGGAGACTGAGATCATACACATTGGTAAATATGGAGAAGCCTCCTCATACCTCAGGTTGTACCTTTCCTCATTATGAATTTCATGTTAGTAATTCTTTCCATTACTATGCCATTGAGGACAATCTCATTCAAGTTGGGGGGAGAATCATAGTGCATATTGAATAATTGTTTAAAATGAACAAGTTAGATTCTTCATTTTTCATACAAAATTTTCAAAAATTGCTTCATTTTCACACTCCAACAGAAATTCTTATCTATGATACTTCATCTAAGGAGTCTTAATCTATATTGAGTTAGAAAATTGAGTAAAAGTTTGAATTAACCCCCCTCTCTACAAAGAGTCACGACGGGATGATTTTCACACACACACATGGGAACATGGAAAAAGTAGAAGATCCTGAAAGTGTAGAGTTGCTGGAGTTGACCCGAAGTGTAGAATTACCCATTCTGTTTTTACTTTTAGGTCAAACGAACAGAAAGTTATGATTCGTAATAGGAGATCAAACCACTTAACACTTTAAGGAGGCGGTCACTTCGAAAAAGGACAATCAGAAGCATGAAAATCAAATAAATATGCTTCAAAAAAGTCAAAGGAAGGACGGTGGCAAAAAAGTATGCACCTCCCCTCAGACAAAAATAAAGAGGGTGACAAAAAGTACGCACTCTCAAAGCGCAACCAAATGAAAAAAAAAACAATCGCGCTAAATTAAAAAAGTCATTCACAACAAAATAAGACCAAATCCTAAAAAAATGTTGAGTTGGTGCGAGAACCGAAAAGCGGGCCTAGCCAACTAATCCGGAGATCTCTTTTTCTTTTCTCTCCACTGGGTAGTTCTTTACCAAAGTTTAGCAAAGGCAACGATATATCAAACATGATAGAAATAAATTCCAAGCACCTCAAATAATATGCACAATCACCTGTCCTGATTCTAAGTATAGTGGGCGGGAGAATGAAAACTTGAATTCAAATTGCCTACCATTTGCAATAGATACCTTTTAAAATGAAGTTTGAGTCTTTTTACTAATCATGGTAGTCCTAATTTTTCAAATGATTGCATTGCTAAGGGACTAGCAATGATTAAGTTGGGGAATATTTTTACATAAATAATAGATGAAATTTACACACTTTGCTACTAATTCAATGAACAAAAAAAACATTGAATGATAGATAAATCAATTGTGCGTTCAAACATATCAATTCTGTAAAATTCGAATTTCAAATATCATCATTCTATGGATTGAATAAGGATAGTAATTTCATTCTCAAATAAGACTTTCTCGACAATTATTTAATGTGCATTGATTGCTGCATGAACTTAACTGTTATTTTATGTGAATGCAAGACATGAACAAGCAAATGGCATAGTGCTTGGACTATCTAGATTTCAAGAAAGTGATCAAGGTTCGAATCTTGGAAGGAACAATATTGTATTTCTTTTTGTCTTAAAAAGGGAACCACAAGCCAACTAAGAGAGAGAAGAGGGAATTTCAGAATTCAAATTTCAAAAATATTATTTTTTTTAATTTGAATTTTAAATTTTCAAAATCTCGAAAATAACATTTATTCTTCAATTCTTCAATTCAAAACTTAAAATATCCCTCTCTAAATTTAAATTTCAAATGCACATTCATGGAGAATTCTCTAATCAAGGGGGAGCTTAATGCAAGCAATTAAGGACCCATTTATTAGCGGATTTTAAAATTCAAAATTTGAATTAAGAAATCTTTTCTATAAAACCAAGGAGGGAGGTCAAAGGAGGGGTTCATTCTGAATTCTAGAATTTTCACAACTTTGGAATTTTTTCTAACTTCTCAAACACCCCCCCAACCAAGCTCTCTCTCTCCCAATTTTCCTCTCTCTCTCTCTCTATCCATCCCTACATCTTCTCTCTCTTCTTCCACCTTTTTTCTCTCTCTATTTCCCCCACACAACATCTTTCTCTCTTCCCTTGCTCTCTGTTCCCTCTCTCTCTTTTTCTAGATCTGTCCCTTTCTCACTTTTTCTCTCTCTCTCTTTGTCTTTTCCTCAGACCCACACACTCTCTCTCTTCCTACAGTTTTCTCTCTCTCTCCCTCCACCTCTTTCTCTCTCAGATCTCTCTCCCTCGGCTTTTTCATCTCTCTATCCCTGCATCTTCTCTCTGGCCCGCTCTCTCTCCCTTTGCCTCTCTGGCTCGCTCTCTCTCCCTTTCTCCTAGGCTCTCTCTCTCGCCGCTCTCGATGTTGTCGTACGTAGGGGCCCACACCCGTGCCTTCTCAGCATGCCACGAGTTGCCTCCGCCGCCCGCCGCTGCACGGACCCGCCACACGGAAGCACGACATCTTTCGCACGGCTGGGATGTCGTCGTCCATGCCAGGCAAAGAAGGGTCGCCCCCCCTTTGTGTGCGTCGTCCGGGGCCACGCGTCAAGCTTGGCCACGCTCCCGCCCAGCCGCCATACGGCTCGCAGCGCCCCGCCTTCACATGCGTCGTCTGAGGCCACGCGTCAAGCTTGGCCACGTTCTCGCCCAACCGCTGTACTGCTCGTAGTGCCCCGTCCACACCCGTGAACTACCCTGCCAGCCTGCGGTCCACAGCGCCTCCCACACCAGCGCCTACCACGATCCTGCCGGCCCATTGCGCCTGCCCGCCTCCCAGCCGCCTCTGCTATCAACTGCCCTGGCGCATTGCACCGCCCGAGCCACAGTCCCTATTATATTTTCCCTGTTATTCTTTTATTTGTTTATTTTAGTTGTTAAACAATTAGTTAACATTTGTGTTATTTAATTTTTTTAGAACCATTGTAATTCGTTTTATCTCAGTAATGGTAGCCATGTTATTTGCTTCTATCGATATGAATAATCCTATTTGGTATTCCTAGACTTATAATTAACTAGTTAGCTTATTGTTTTGTTAACTTATGCAAAATAGTGTTTTGATAATGTTTTCTTAATATTAGGTGTTTTAGAGGTGTAATTAATTCCTGGCACTTATCTAATCACCTTTTCTAGATTTGCGTCTCAAAGTCACACTTGTCAACAATTTTTGCAAATCAAATCCAACATTTTCAAGGTTAATAATCTATTTCTCCGTGGATCGACTCGGTCTCAACCATGCACTACATTGCTATCTTTATTTGAGATTTAGAAATTAAGATTAATGTTATTTGTGTTTTAACGACGGCATTAAAAGAACCATCAACAGCTGACTCACCATCCTCTCCTAAGGACATATTCAATTGAAACAAAATTATTGGATGAAGAGTTGATGGTTGTAAGTCCACCCGTAGATTCTTCCTAGTCGTTGTATTTTTATGGAGCCTGAAATTCTAAGGGTAGGGGTATAGGGCAGTTCTCTTGTCTGCTGTTACCATGCCCAGGGCTTATCGGCTTGCTTTTCCTACAACAAATAATGTAGTTGAATATGAAGCTCATCTTGCTAGACTCAAACAGGCCCACCTTCTAGGTGTAACTCAGCTTAAGATCATAAGAGATAGACAACTCATTCTCTGTCAAGTTATGTCCAAGTAGCTCACTCATGATCCAAAGCTCAAGCCATACTAAGATCTTGTGGCCCTCCTTGTAAAGAAATTTAAGAAACTCACTTATGTTCATACTCTGAGCTCTCAAAAGATTCTTTGTTGATTCCTTGCTTTGTTGGCATTGTCTCTTAATCTACCTCTCTCTAGAAGTTCTAAAATCACAATTGTCCAGAGGTTAGAACTTCCATCCATTGAGGATCCTTGGTTTTTAGAACAAGTTAGATTCACTCTTACCAGTGAGCCTGGTGGAGAAGTCAAGCAAGTGATGCTCACTGAGTTGGTATATGAATAAGAGGAAGACGAAAAGCCATGGTTCTATGAAATTGAGAATTATTGCAGAGATCAATCATATCCAGAGTTTGTAACACTAGAAGAGAAGAAAGCTTGATGAGGGCAGCCATGAGATACACTTTGCTAGATGGAGTGTTGTACAGGAGAGGATTGAATGGGGTGCTTTTGAGATGTCTAGATGATGAAGAAGCATTGTAGGTAGTGGAAGTGGTGCACTTAGGAGTTTGTGGAGGGCATGTTAACAGCCAGATGCTAGCTAAGAAGCTCCTTAAACAAACCTACTATTGGCCTACCATAGAATAGGATTGTGCTATCTATGTCGATGTGGCAAGTGCCAGCTTAATGCTAATAAGATCTATTCTCCTGCATCCCCTCTCCATCCTCTGTCCACTCCATGGCCTTTCTCCATGTGGGCTTTGGACATTATTGGTCCTCTTGGTGATTCTAATTCTAAAACCAAACAAAAATCATTCATTTTGATTGCCACTGAGTATTTCACCAGGTGGGTTGAAGCAAAAGTTTATCCTAAGATCAAGGCATCCACAGTTTGCAAGTTCATTCAGAAGAACATCTTGGCAAGATTTATCATTCCAAGTACTATCGTCACCGATAATAGTCCTCAGTTCATTTTGCAAGAACTTCAGCAACTCTTCTAAAGGTTTAGAAGTGCATTACATCACTCTTCTCCCTATTAGCCACAAGGAAATAGACAAGTAGAGACCACCAATAAACATGTTAATCACACAAATTTACAGATTATCTTGTGCTTCCATCCATACACCCATGGTGCAAACTCCCTATGCTCTCACTTATAGGATGAGGCAATAGTTCCATATGAGACCCTTGTACCTTCTCTAAGAGTGTAGTTGGAAATAGAACTTAATCTTGATGATTGTTGGGAGGCATTACTTTCACAATTGAAACTCTTAGATGAGAAGAGATTGGCTGTTGCTAATTATCTTAGAGCATCTCATAATAGCATTTCTCATTTTTGTGATAAGAAAGTGATCAAGAGGAAATTTCATGTTGGTGACATTATTGTTAAGAGAATCTTTGTTAAGCTAGGAGGTCATAGACCCAAACTCCAACCCAATTGGGAGGGTCTATATGTTGTCAAAGGAGTGTGTCTTGGTAACGCTTATAGGTTAGTTGATGCAGATGAGTAAAGTTGTCTCACCCATGGAATGGCATGTACCTTAAGAGGTACTATACTTAGTTAGGAGTGTTGGCCATCATGGTGTAAGGACTAGAGGAGATAGAAAATGTGGTGTCCAAAATTCCTTTCTTCAGTCTTTTGTAGCCTAGTCTTTGTGCATGTTACACATACGCTTATCCTTTAAGTAACAAACTGTTAGAATTGGGTGGCCTCAAAGCCAATCATTGTACATTCTAGTTCAAATTATTAATAAAGGCAATCATTTCTTCATTCATAGTTCTCGCAAATTAACTGTCGTAATGAAGGTCCATAGACAAACGTATCGGATATTGAATCATGATAAGATCATGATAGTGAGATCAATATCCTCAGTTAATTGTCTTAAACAGTTCTCGATCATAGGATATTTGAGATGGACATTAAATATCCGATAAGATCGACACAAGTTATGTCTGCTTATGTGATGAGGGTGAATGATCTCATATTCACTCGTGTGGTGACACTAAGACAAACAAGTGGGTGCTCATTAGAGAATGAGTTCACTGAACAGACCCAAATAAGAATTCCTGGATGGTAATTATACCTATTAGTCAACCAGGGAATTCAATTGTTGCAGTAGCACAGTTGGTCCTTTGACTTGAGTCACCAATGATACCTTGTTTGTGGACCATTGTATCTTGATTCTCTGACTAGTGAACTTTAACCATTAAGTCCACAATAGTCGGTCTTTCAGATACAGTGGAAAGCTTGCGAAGGTAATTGAGTGAACAACAAGGGATCACTCACTCTTGGTATAAGACTGGAGAGAGAATTTCCTATGGATGTGTACATAGAAATCCCTGGCCAGGGTCAAATGAAAGAGATGTCTTTCTAGATATTAACTGAGTACTGGAATCCATCTGGATAATGCGAAAGAGGGTTTGACTATAAAACCATACCCCTACGTTATTGGGACATTGCATGAGTGAAGGATTATATCTGTGCGGTATCTGCAGACGGAAAGGTTCAATTAAAGGAAACCATATCCCTTATATCTTCTGGGATCATGAGGTAGTGTTTGGTGCTGTTCATGATCAGAAGGCCAAGTGAATTAATCATCAGATGATAATTCACTTGTTTATTAAATTAATCATTTAACATATAATGTTTAAATGTTAATTAATATTAAACTCAAGAAACAGTTCTAAGTTTAATGGGCCTGCAACCGGACTGATATATGGGCTTAGAGGGTCACACACATAAGAGTTCTCGTCAGACGGTGAGAGACGTTAAATTTCATGCTTATCTGGGTTTTTATGAAAAGCCGCAGGATAAATATGAAGATTTAATGGAGAATTATCCAAGGCCAAACTCTTGGATAATCATGAGGATTAATCCTTGTGCTTATCCTTATTTCTATATAAGGAGGGCCAAGGGGAAGGGGTAAAAGGTTGGTTGGACGAATTTTACACCCCAGATTCTCTCTCTTCTCTCTCTCTCCTTCTCTCTCTCTTGGAGTAGATCTGTCTCTCTCCGCGCATGGTGTATTTGAGATCTGGTCGGAGCACTCAAGTCGAGGAGGAAAACGCGTCTGCAGCGGGAACTCGTGTGGATACCTCTATAGATCGTGCGCGTGCGCGATTACCGAGTCGGCATCATCCACGGGAGATTCGAAACCCCGCAAAGGTGAAGAACCGTTCTTCCCGCATTTATTTTAATGTCCATTTTACGATCCCAGCAACCGATACAATGGAATCGATTTTATTTCCGCTGCGTTCTTGCCGATTCCTTACAGTGGTATCAGAGCCAGGTTGTTGGTTCGGTCGTAAAACGGCATCGTTTTGCCTGTTTTTCTCGTTATATGTGAAGAACCCGTATTGTTCGTGTTCTTGTGTTTAATCTGACTAAAAATGACGGAATAGTGTTCATATGATGAACACTAACAAGTTGATTATTTTTCTGTAATTTTTCGGATTTTATTTGTGTTTTTCGGAGTTCTTCGTTGGACGACGAACGAGGTACTTTAGCGGCTTCGTACGCGATTCCCAAGTGTTGAGATGGCGGCCCGGATGTCCAGATCTCTTGGTGATAGTCACCTCTACGGATTGGGCATGAAGATCGGTGCCGGAGTGCCATTGGAGGAGCTACAAAATCGAGCCCCAAATTGGATTTAAAACCCTGCAAAATCAGATTTTAATGGGTTTTTGGGGCTTGGTTTGCTCCCCATCGCCGGTCACCGGCGGCCCTGCCGGCGCCGGGCACGTCGCCGGCGCCGGGACATCGCCGGCCGGGGGCCTGGCCGGGGCGGCCGTCGGCGCCGCCTGGAACTCCAGCGCCGCCGGTTAGGGTTCCTGCAACTGCAGGCTTCTGGTGGGGAAGAAGGGGTCGGACCGCCCGGTCCCGACCCGGTCGGACCGGGCAGGGGCCGGGCCGGCCCCCTGGCCGAGCCAGGGCTCGGGTCTGGCTGCGCCAGACGCCCTGGCCGAGCCAGGGCTCGACCCTGGCCGAGCCAGGGGCCAGGGTCCGGGCCAATTGGCCCTATTGGGCTGGGCCCAATTTTAGATTTATTAAAAATTGTTTTAATAATTGTTAAAACCCCATTAAACCCATTATTAGCCCATTTTAGCCCTTTTTCAGCCTGTTTTAAAATTGTTTTAAAACAGAATAATTGTAGGAATAATTAATAAATGTTATTAATTATTTTTATGATTATTAACAGCTTATTAAAGTGTTTAATAACTGTTATTTAATTAAAGGGCTTTATTATTAATAGGGTGTTAGTTAATTATTTAAAATTATTTTAGATAATTAATTTCCCTGTTAAATTAATTAGTTTAAAAATGTTTTAAACTGATTTCATGCATAACTTGATTATATTCTACTGTTCAAATTGTTTGAATTATTATTTAGATTAACTGAATGGTTTAGTTATTTAATTTGTCAATAATATTTTGAATATTATTGATTATGCTGAAATAAATGTTATTTCGAAAACTAATTGGTATTATAATTTTATATTTATAAAATTTAATACCAAACTGCAATTATGTGATGATTGTGATGCATGTGACGTGTTTTATGGTGGGATGATCATGGACTTAGTATTTTCATGTGATGAATGATGTGAATGAATGCGATGCTAAATTCATTTGGTTTTTTAAATAGGACGTACATGCCCTCCTCTCTCTTAATCCAGATGTACTCTCTACCTTCTTATAAGATTGTACTCCCCTTGATAAGATCAAGGTTTCTAATTGCTTTAAATGTACATTTTTGGACCTGCGAGTCCTGAATTTCATATTTAAATGTTTTGGATTAAGTTTAGAGGACGGGATCTTCTGAAGACACCTCTGGAGGAAGGACTCGCATCAAATGGAACCAGTGTTACTGTTTTCACATTAGGATCCTATTATGGATCATCGTTTGGCTCCGATGATTCCATAATAGTCTTAGCAGTCCATGATCATCCCAATTTAATTTTTCTGCATATATGTGATATTTGTGGACTATGCTATCAGATATATATATTTCTATTAAGTATAATGATACTTCAAATCGAAATACTATTCATAGCACGATCTTTACAAATCAAATCAAAAACCCTCTTTTAAAATTTAAGTTGTAAACGTGAGATATTCTGAATAACCTAGGTCTATGACATGTGATGTCATTAAGATGAATGGACAAATAGTGTAGTTTTGTTGTGCTACCACAAGGATTGCACTATGAATTCATGTCATCTAAGTAATGATGGATAAACTTAACTGAATCATTTTGATTAGTTGTGCTACCACAAGGTCATTCTGATTCAGGGGTTAAATCGATCGGATATTGCAAATGTTGCAACTGTCAAGAGTTGACTGCCTAAGTGTTATGAATCACCAAGAACGCAGCGAAAATAAAATCGATTCCATTGTATCGGTTGCTGGGATCTTAAAATGGACATTAAAATAAACGCGGGAAGAACGGTTCTTCACCTTTGCGGGGTTTCGAATCACCAGTAGATGATTCCGACTCGGTAATCGCGCACGCGCACGATCTCTAGAGGTATCCACACGAGTTCCCGCACCAGACGCGATTTCCTCCTCGACTTGAGTGCTCCGACCAGATCTCAAATCCACCATGCGCGGAGAGAGACAGATCTATTCCAAGAGAGAGAGAAGGAGAGAGAGAGAGGAGACAAAGATTTTGGAGTGTAAAATTCGTCCAACCAACTTTTTACCCCTCCCTCTTGGCCCTCCTTATATAGAAATAAGGATAAGCACAAGAATTAATCCTCATGATTATCCAAGAGTTCGACCTTGGATAATTCTCCATTAAATCTTCATGTTTATCCTGCGGCTTTTCATAAAAATCTAGATGAGCATGAAATTTAACGTCTCTCACCGTCTGACGAGAACTCTTATATGTGTGACCCTCTAGGCCCATATATCAGTCAAGTTGCAGGCCCATTAAACTTAGAACTGTTTCTTGAGTTTAATATTAATTAACATTTAAACACCATATGTTAAATGATTAATTTAATAAACAAGTGAATTATCATCTGATGATTAATTCACTTGGCCTTCTGATCATGAACAGCACCAAACACTACCTCATGATCCCAGAAGATATAAGGGATATTGTTTCCTTTAATTGAACCTTTCCGTCTGCAGATACCGCACAGATATAATCCTTCACTCATGCAATATCCCAATAACGCAAGGGTATGGTTTTATAGTCAAACCCTCTTTCGCATTATCCAGATAGATTCCAGTACTCAGTTAATATCTAGAAAGACATCTCTTTCATTTGACCCTGGCCAGGGATTTCTGTGTACACATCCATAGGACATTCTCTCTACAGTCTTATACCAAGAGTGAGTGATCCCTTGTTGTTCACTCAATTACCTTCGCAAGCTTTCCATTGTATCGGAAAGACCGACTATTGTGGACTTAATGGTTAAAGTTCACTAGTCAGAGAATCAAGATACAATGGTCCACAAACAAGGTATCATTGGTGACTCAGGTCAAAGGACCAACTGTGCTACAACAACAATTGAATTCCCTGGTTGACTAATAGGTATAATTACCATCCAGGAATTCTTATTTGCATCTGTTCAGTGAACTCATTCTCTAATGAGCACCCACTTGTTTGTCTTAGTGTCTCCACACGAGTGAATGTGAGATCATTCACCCTCATCATATGAGCAGACATAACTTGTGTCGATCTTATCGGATATTTAATGTCCATCTCAAGTATCCTATGATCGAGAACTGTTTAAGACAATTGACTGAGGATATTGATCTCACTATCATGATTTAATATCCCATACATTTGTCTATGGACCTTCATTGCGATAGTTAATTTGCGAGAACTATGAATGAAGAAATTATTGCCTTTATTAATAATTTGAACTAGAATGTACAATGATTGGCTTTGAGGCCACCCAATTCTAACATTCTCCCACTTGGATTATAGCCAATCACCCATGTGTCTAAGTCCCATAGACTTAAGGTGACGTTCTAAATTGTTTTGAGACAATGGGTTAGTCAAGGGATCTGCTACATTATCTTCAGATGAGACTTTCTCAACTACTATATCTCCTCGGGCGATGATCTCACGAATCAAATGAAATCGTCTCAGAATGTGCTTTAACTTCTGATGTGATCTTGGCTCCTTCGCTTGAGCTATTGCCCCATTGTTGTCACACAATAATAGAATAGGATTTGAAATGCTTGGAACTACTCCAAGTGCCGAGATGAACTTCTTCATCCAAACCGCCTCCTTAGCCGCTTCAGCTGCAGCAATGTATTCTGCTTCGGTCGTCGAATCTGCAGTTGTTTCTTGTTTGGAACTTTTTCAACTTACTGCACCTCCATTTAACATGAACACAAATCCAGACATGGATTTCCTATCATCCATATCTGACTGGAAACTCGAGTCAATAAACCCTCGAAATTCCAAGTCGTTTCCTCCATATACGAGAAATAAATCCTTAGTTCTTCTCAAGTATCTAAGGATGCATTTCACCGCCTTCTAGTGTTCCTCACCTGGATCAACCTGATATCTACTAGTGACACTTAGTGGGTGTGCCACATCAAGCCTAGTACATAGCATTGCATACATGATAGATCCTATTGTCGAGGCATAAGGAACTCTATCCATGTACGCTATCTCTTCAGGTGTCTTGGGAGACATTTCTTTAGAGAGATAAATTCCATGCCTCATTGGAACGAGGCCTCTCTTGGAATTTTCCATGCCAAACCTTTTAACTATGGTATCTATGTACATAGATTGGGATAAGCCAAGCATCCTTTTGGACCTATCTCTATAGATCCTTATTCTCAGAATATAGGATGCTTCTTCCAAATCTTTAATGGAGAAGTTTTTGGATAACCAAGCCTTTACTGATGACAACATTCCTACATCATTCCCAATGAGTAGAATGTCATCAACGTAAAGTACCAAAAAGGTAACTGCGCTCCCACTAGCCTTTTTGTATACACAAGATTCATCTTCATTCTTAATGAAGTCATAAGATTTGATTGCTTCATCAAATCTTAAGTTCCAAGTTCGGGATGCATGCTTTAATCCATAAATGGATCTTTGCAGCTTGCATACCTTACTTGAATGCTCTATGGAAGTGAATCCTTCAGGTTGTATCATATACACCTCTTCTTGAAGGTTCCCATCAAAGAATGCTGTTTTCACATCTATTTGCCATATTTCATAATCATAGAATGCAGCGATTGCAAGAAGTATTCTGATTGACTTAATCATGGCAACTGGAGAAAAGGTTTCGTTATAGTCAATGCCTTGCCTTTGACGATATTCTTTTGCTACCAGCCTTGCCTTGTATGTGGCAATCTGTCCATCTGCCTCGATCTTTCTTTTAAAGATCCATTTACTGCCAATAGGTACTATACCTTCTGGCAGATCAACTAAGTTCCAAACTTGGTTGGCATACATGGACTGAATTTTAGAATTCATTGCCTCTTGCCATTTTTCTGATTCTTGACTATGCTTCTTGGTAGGTTTGAGGATCATCATCCTCATTTATGTGCATTTTTGGCTTGCCATCATCGATATGTCCAACATATCTTTCAGGCTGCTTAGGCACTCTACCTGATCTGCGAACCTTTTGTGTATCATCTTGAACAAGTTCTTGAGTCAATGGTTCAGTAGATGAACTAATGTTGATTTGTGAGTCTAGAATTTCTTCCAGTTCTATCTTGCTCCCACTGTCTTCTTTTGAAAGATATTCTTTCTCTAAGAAGACAGCTCTTTTTGCGACAAACACCCTTTGATCGCTGGGCTGATAGAAACAATATCCAAAAGTCTCTTTTGGATATCCCACAAATCTACATTTCTCTGTCTTGGAATCCAGTTTGTCTGGATCATGTCTTTTGACTTGTGCAGGACAACCCCAGACTCTAACATGCTTAAAGTCTGGTTTCTTTCCTTTCCATATCTCATATGGAGTGGAAGATACTGACTTACTGGGAATTTTGTTCAACAGATATGCACTAGTCAACAGTGCATATCCCCATAAAGAGATTGAAAGTTTGGCATAACTCATCATTGATCGTACCATATCTAATAGAGTACGATTTCTCCTTTCCGATACACCATTTAATTGTGGTGTATAGGGAGGAGTCCACTGAGACAAAATACCATTATCTTTAAGATATTCTGTGAATTCTGTACTTAAGTATTCACCCCCTCGATCTGATCGAAGAGTTTTGATACTCTTTCCAGTATGTATTAGTTCCAATAAGTCCTTAGCTCTTTCTCCATGTCCTGAGAATGGAGCTTTTGTCATCTTTCAGACAAGCTTCATAGGTTGCAAATGATTCATAATCAAATGGATCAAGATATCCATTCTTTTGCAACCTAATGATCATGTTCTCATTTATATGACCTAGCCTACAATGCCATAGGTACGATTTATTCACATCCTTATCTACTCGTTCAAGAGATTTATTTACCTGACAAACATCATAAGAAATATCAAGTAAATATAATCCATTCAATAAATATCCAGAAGCAAACAATTTGTCTCCTTGATAAATGGAACAACCTTTATTCTCTAGTTTCATAGAATATCCTTGTCTATCTAAACATGAAATAGATATGATATTCCTAATAATGGTCGGAACATAATAACAATCCATCAGTTCCATTGAGTCTTCTGACGGTATCTGAAGTCTTGCTGTCCCCACAGCTAACGTAACAACTTTTGCTCCATTCCCGAGCCTCAGATCCACGTCTCCACGGTTCAATCTTCTTTTACTTGTTAGCACCTGCAAGTTATTACAGATATGAGAAACACATCTAGTATCTAATACCCAGGATGTTGATTCTCTATAAGACAAGTTAAGATCGATCATGAGAATACCTGAAGCTTCACCAAGCTTCTCCTTTGCTTTTTCTGCTAGATAGATCTTGCAGTTTCTCTTCCAGTGACCTTCTTTATGGCAGTGGAAACACTGACCTTTGTCATTGACTTTAGCTTTGTCCTTTTGAACCGCCGGTTTGCTTTTCACTAGCTTCTTAGGCTTACCTGCCTGAAAGGTCTGTCCAGCTTTTCTTTTCTTGTTGGTCTTACCAACAAGCATTCAATTTGGCTTATCTTTCTGGATAGTGCCTTCTGTTGTCTTCAACATGTTGAGCAGCTTAGCCAGTGTAACTTCAATTTTGTTCATATTGAAGTTGATAATGAATTGTGAAAATGAATCTGGAAGGGACTGTAGGATTAAGTCGATGCTCAGGTCATTGTTCATAACAAAGCCGAGCACTGTAAGCCTCTCAATCCATTCTATCATCTTGAGCACATGAGTTTGCACAGATGTGCCCTCGCTCATTCTGGTCCTGAACAATTTCTTAGATATCTCATATCTTTCTGTTCTGGATTGTTCACCAAACAACTCTTGTAGGTGATTCAGAATGGTCTTAGGTTCCATGTTATCATGCTGTCGCTGCAGTTCATTGTTCATTGAACCAAGCATATAACACTGGACCGTGACAGAGTCCTCTTTCCAATTTTCAAACATCATTAATTCATCTTTGTTAGCATTTTCACCGGGTTGCATTGGATCTGGTTGATCCAGGACATAGGCTAGCTTATCACACCTGAGGACAATCTTCAGGTTGCGTAACCAGTCAATGTAATTAGGTCCCGTGAGTTTGTTTGCATCAAGTATGCAACGAAGGGAGTTAGGTGACGACATAGCGACCTACAGGAAATATATATAAAAATGAGCAGATAGTTCTTAAAATCTGATTTAGGACTTTTAATCTAGATTTATGCTCCCACTATTTTTCGGCGATCTGTATGACCCTCTAATATACAGAACGGGAGATTACGGTGATCTCCTAGTGGGGATCAGAATCCTTCGGGCATTAAGCACGTGACCTTGTGGTAGCACAACAAATCACATCAAGTCCCTTAGTGTTAGAATTGGGTGGCCTCAAAGCCAATCATTGTACATTCTAGTTCAAATTATTAATAAAGGCAATCATTTCTTCATTCATAGTTCTCGCAAATTAACTATCGTAATGAAGGTCCATAGACAAATATATGGGATATTGAATCATGATGAGATCATGATAGTGAGATCAATATCCTCAGTCAATTGTCTTAAACAGTTCTCGATCATAGGATATTTGAGATGGACATTAAATATTCGATAAGATCGACACAAGTTATGTCTGCTCATGTGATGAGGGTGAATGATCTCACATTCAGATGCCGTCAGGAGACTCAATGGAACTAATAGATTGTTATTATGTTCCGACCATTATTAGGAATATCATATCTATTTCATGTTTAGATAGACAAGGATATTCTATGAAACTAGCGAATAAAGGTTGTTCCATTTATCAAGCAGACAAATTGTTTGTTTCCGGATATTTATTGAATGGATTATATTTACTTGATATTTCATATGATGTTTGTCTGGTAAATAAATCCCTTGAACGAATAGATAATGATGTGAATAAATCATACCTATGGCATTGTAGGCTAGGTCATATAAATGAGAACAGGATCATAAGGTTGCAAAAGAATGGATATCTTGATCAATTTGATTATGAATCATTTGCAACCTGTGAAGCTTGTCTCATGGGAAAAATGACCAAAGCTCCATTCTCAGGACATGGAGAAAGAGCTAAGGACTTATTGGAACTAATACATAGTGATGTATGTGGTCCAATGTCCACTCATGCTATGGGTGGTTACTCATACTTTGTTTCATTTACAGACGATTTCTCAAGATATGGCTACGTATATTTAATGAAATATAAGTCAGAAGTCTTTGAGAAATTTAAAGAGTTTAAAAATGAAGTTGAGAACCAGACTGGAAAGAGTATCAAAACTTTTCGATCAGATTGAGGGGGTGAATACTTAAGTACAGAATTCACATAATATCTTAAAAATAATGGCATTTTGTCTCAGTGGACTCCTCCTTATACACCACAATTAAATGGTGTATCGGAAAGGAGAAATCGTACTCTATTAGATATGGTACGATCAATGATGAGTTATGCCAAACTTCCAATCTCTTTATAGGGATATGCACTGTTGACTGCTGCATATCTGTTGAACAAAGTTCCCAGTAAGTCAGTATCTTCCACTCCATATGAGATATGGAAAGGAAAGAAACCAGACTTTAAGCATGTTAGAGTCTGGGGTTGTCCTGCACATGACAAAAGACATGATCCAGACAAACTGGATTCCAGGACAGAGAAATGTAGATTTGTGGGATATCCAAAAGATACTTTTGGATATTACTTCTATCAGCCTAGCGATCAAATGGTGTTTGTCGCAAAAAGAGTTGTCTTCTTAGAGAAAGAATATCTTTCAAAAGAAGACAGTGGGAGCAAGATAGAACTGGAAGAAATTCTAGACTCACAAATCAACACTAGTTCATCTACTGAACCATTGACTCAAGAACTTGTTCAAGATGATACACAAAAGGTTCGCAGATCAGGTAGGGTACTTAAGCAGCCCGAAAGATATGTTGGACATATCGATGATGGCAAGTCAAAAATATACTTAAATGAGGATGATGATCTTCAAATCTACCAAGAAGGTATAAATAGTCAAGAATCAGAAAAATGGCAAGAGGCAATGAATTCTGAAATTCAGTCCATGTATGCCAACCAAGTTTGGAACTTGGTTGATCTGCCAGAAGGTATAGTACCTATTGGCAGTAAATGGACCTTTAAAAGAAGGATCGGGGCAGATGGACAGATTGACACATACAAGGTAAGGCTGGTAGCGAAAGGATATCGTCAAAGGCAAGGCATTGACTATGACGAAACTTTTTCTCCAGTTGCCATGATTAAGTCAATCAGAATACTTCTTGCTATCGCCGCATTCTATGATTATGAAATATGGCAAATGGATGTGAAAACAGCATTCCTTAACGGGAACCTTCAAGAAGAGGTGTATATGATACAACCTGAAGGATTCACTTCCATAGAGCATTCAAGCAAGGTATGCAAGCTGCAAAGATCCATTTATGGATTAAAGCAGGCATCCCGAAGTTGGAACTTAAGATTTGATGAAGCAATCAAATCTTATGACTTCATTAGGAATGAAGATGAACCTTGTGTATACAAAAAGGCTAGTGGGAGCGCAGTTACCTTTTTGGTACTTTACGTTGATGACATTCTACTCATTGGGAATGATGTAGGAATGTTGTCATCAGTAAAGGCTTGGTTATCCAAAAACTTCTCCATGAAAGATTTGGGAGAAGCATCCTATATTATGGGAATAAAGATCTATAGAGATAGGTCCAAAAGGATGCTTGGCTTATCCCAATCTATGTACATAGACACCATAGTCAAAAGGTTTGGCATGGAAAATTCCAAGAGAGGCCTCGTTCCAATGAAGCATGGAATTTATCTCTCTAAAGAAATGTCTCCTAAGACACCTGAAGAGATAGCGTACATGGATACAGTTCCTTATGCCTCGGCAATAGGATCTATCATGTATGCAATGCTATGTACTAGGCTTGATGTGGCACACCCACTAAGTGTCACTAGTAGATATCAGGCTGATCCAGGTGAGGAACATTGGAAGGCGGTGAAATGTATCCTTAGATAGTTAAGAAGGACTAAGGATATGTTTCTCGTTTATGGAGGAAACGACTTAGAACTTCGAGGGTTTACTGACTCGAGTTTCCAGTCGGATATGGATGATAGCAAATCCATGTCTGGATTTGTGTTCATGTTAAATGGAGGTGCAGTAAGCTGGAAAAGTTCCAAACAAGAAACAACTGCAGATTCGACGACCGAAGTAGAATACATTGCTGTAGCTGAAGCGGCCAATTAGGCGGTTTGGATGAAGAAGTTCATCTCGGCACTTGGAGTAGTTCCAAGCATTTCAGATCCTGTTCCATTATTGTGTGACAACAATGGAGCAATAGCTCAAGTCAAAGCACATTCTGAGATGATTTCATCTGATTCGTGAGATCATCGCCCGAGGAGATATAGTAGTTGAGAAAGTCTCATCTGAAGATAATGTAGCAGATCCCTTGACTAAGCCATTGTCTCAAAACAATTTAGAATGTCACCTTAAGTCTATGGGAGTTAGACACATGGGTGATTGGCTATAGTCCAAGTGGGAGAATGTTAGAATTGGGTGGCCTCAAAGCCAATCATTGTACATTCTAGTTCAAATTATTAATAAAGGCAATCATTTCTTCATTCATAGTTCTCGCAAATTAACTATCGTAATGAAGGTCCATAGACAAATGTATGGGATATTGAATCATGATGAGATCATGATAGTGAGATCAATATCCTCAGTCAATTGTCTTAAACAGTTCTCGATCATAGGATATTTGAGATGGACATTAAATATCCGATAAGATCGACACAAGTTATGTCTGCACATATGATGAGGGTGAATGATCTCACATTCACTCGTGTGGAGACACTAAGACAAACAAGTGGATGCTCATTAGAGAATGAGCTCACTGAACAGACCCAAATAAGAATTCCTGGATGGTAATTATACCTATTAGTCAACCAGGGAATTCAATTGTTGCAGTAGCACAGTTGGTCCTTTGATCTGAGTCACCAATGATACCTTGTTTGTGGACTATTGTATCTTGATTCTCTGACTAGTGAACTTTAACCATTAAGTCCACAATAGTCGGTCTTTTAGATACAGTGGAAAGCTTGCGAAGGTAATTGAGTGAACAACAAGGGATCACTCACTCTTGGTATAAGACTAGAGAGAGAATGTCCTATGGATGTGTACACAGAAATCCCTGGCCAGGGTCAAATGAAAGAGATGTCTTTCTAGATATTAACTGAGTACTGGAATCCATCTGGATAATGCGAAAGAGGGTTTGACTATAAAACCATACCCATGCGTTATTGGGACATTGCATGAGTGAAGGATTATATCTGTGCGGTATCTGCAGACGGAAATGTTCAATTAAAGGAAACAGTATCCCTTATATCTTCTGGGATCATGAGCTAGTGTTTGGTGCTGTTCATGATCAGAAGGCCAAGTGAATTAATCATCAGATGATAATTCACTTGTTTATTAAATTAATCATTTAACATATGATGTTTAAATGTTAATTAATATTAAACTCAAGAAACAGTTCTAAGTTTAATGGGCCTGCAACCGGACTGATATATGGGCTTAGAGGGTCACACACATAAGAGTTCTCGTCAGACGGTGAGAGACGTTAAATTTCATGCTCATCTGGGTTTTTATGAAAAGCCGCAGGATAAATATGAAGATTTAATGGAGAATTATCCAAGGCCAAACTCTTGGATAATCATGAGGATTAATCCTTGTGCTTATCCTTATTTCTATATAAGGAGGGCCAAGGGGAAGGGGTAAAAGGTTGGTTGGACGAATTTTACACCCCAGATTCTCTCTCTTCTCTCTCTCTCCTTCTCTCTCTCTTGGAGTAGATCTGTCTCTCTCCGCGCATGGTGGATTTGAGATCTGGTCGGAGCACTCAAGTCGAGGAGGAAAACGCGTCTACAGCGGGAACTCGTGTGGATACCTCTAGAGATCGTGCGCGTGCGCGATTACCGAGTCGGCATCATCCACGGGAGATTCGAAACCCCGCAAAGGTGAAGAACCGTTCTTCCCGCGTTTATTTTAATGTCCGTTTTACGATCCCAGCAACCGATACAATGGAATCGATTTTATTTCCGCTGCGTTCTTGCCGATTCCTTACACAAACAATGTGAAGTTCGAGGAATGCTAAAATCAAAATGAGAGTGAAGGCTATGACTAAGGTCATCCATAGTTCGGTTCGGTTCGGTTTTAGGCAAAAACAATTCAAATCGAACTAAACCAAACTTAGATCTAAACTTGAACTGAACCGAACCAAAATATTTCGACTTGATTCGGTTCAAAACCAAAATTTTCCATCATGCTTCATATTAAAGATTTGTATATGTTATTATAACTAAAATTAAAATAAAAAATATGTTTTTTTATGTATATGACATATATGTTTACATAAAAATACATACATGTGACACTAAATATTAATTTATTTATGTATATAATATTAATATAAGATATATATTTATATTCAATTTATTCAGTTTTTCAGTTCGGTTTGGTTTCACATGCTTATGAAACCAAACCAAACCGAACCCAACTCCAAACCGAACCCAACCAAGCCGAATCACTCAGTTCGGTTCAATTTTTTGGTTTGAACTAAATTACGAACAACCCTAGGTATGACCCATTCTCTTCTTTTTGGTTCACGACAAGGGAAGGAGACTTTTGTGTAGAATGTTGAGCTTACCCACTGCCCTAATAGGGGGAAGTCAAAAGGGGAAAGTAAAGCCCATAAAAATCAAATGAAGAATCAAAATCAAAAGAAAAGGCCATCAAGCGTCAATCAAAAGGCCAAGAAAAGAAACGGCAAAATCAAAGTCAAAGTAGAAAACCCCACGAGCCAAAAAATGCTAAATCCCAACAGGTAATATGGTAGGGAGGGACCTCTTCCCATGTTTCCTGAAACATCTCATGAGCTTTCTAATCCTTTCTTCCCTTCTCCCTACACATCATACCCTAAGATAGAGAAATGGTAAAAGTTAACTAAGGATCTAATCACTAAATGGGATCAAGGGCATGAGTACGAATCATGCGCATTGACTCTTGATTAGGTTAGGAATGGCTGATGAATTAGGACCTTAGGTTAATAAGTTTCTTTTGATCCAAGTACCATGTTGGTTCTTAGGCTCGTTAGTTTACCATATGACTTCTGGCTTAGGTCAATACAAGTGGTTTAACAATTGGTACGATGGTGTTAATTCTGAGTTAGCATCACGCGTTTGACCATTAGAGGTCTGGGATAATCTATTTTATATCATCATAGTTGTAAGGAAAGAGATCCGAGTCAGGCAAATCTTTTATCGTTAGTGATTTTTTAATAGAATCTATTGGTTGGTTGTAGTTGGGAGCCAGAGCATGGCAAGAGGGTCTTGTCATCAGTGTAAAACATAGCTAGTTAGGTCTAGACGAGCATCACCAATGTCCCAAACTAACCTAGACGTATGCTTAAGATGCTTAGCAGATACCATAGGAATATATTCCCTTTAATCTACGCGTCATTTGTTTGAAGGGGCTATGCCAGGCTATGGTGACATGTTTAAAACTAAAAAAAAAAGAATCTTTTCAAATTTAAAAATATATATATATTTTAAATCTAAAAAATAAATATTTTTAAAATCTGAAAAATGAATATTTTCTAAAATTCAAGAAAATGCATCTACATGTTGCATTTTGCATGATTCAGTTTTTAATATCAGTTTACATTTGCATATTTGCTTGTTGCATTTTTTAAGGTTGTCCTTTGTTTGTTTAATAGGACATGGCCCTTGACCCTTTTACCAAGGCAAGGGATAAGGTAGTGTCCATTTTTATTGGGCAAGGGGCCTAGAAAAATACTTGTAACATTCTTTTCTTTTAAGTGTGTTACAAGAATAGGTTAAGAGAAGGATCAAGCACAAGTGTACACAACGGTCGTAAAAAAAGTCGATCTCAAATATCACAAAGTCATCATACATAAGATCGATCAAAATTCCACGACCATCATCTGATCATGACCTAATCTATATACATCATCATTAAAAAACAAAAAAGAGTACATCATCTAGAGGTCACCGGCTCTTGCCCACTCCCTCTGGTCCTCCCTAGCTCTCCTCCCGATGGTGGTGGTGTTAACCTCCCAGGTCCTTCAGAGGTAGCCTCGCTATCGTGTTGTCGGCTTTCCTCCCCCTCATTGTGAGCCCTCTGTGTGGACGTCACAAGGAAGGACGATTCACCACTCCATCATGGCCAGTTGTGTCTCCTCATTGGTCAAGTAAACAACCCAAGTACCTCCTCTGAGACGCCTCCAGCTACGCCCGCAGGAAGAGAATCTCGACGGAATAAGGAGTCCCTGGCTGAAGTCGTAGCCCCGCCATCTTCTCCTCTAAAACTCAGGCTCGAGCCTCAGCAGACAAAACCCAATCCCTATCTCTCTCTGTCCTCCTCCTCTCCTCCTCAAGCTGCTGGAGGGATTCCTAGGTGCGGTCCGACTCCCCCTCAAGTTGTTGAGAACTGCTCAAAGGTCTGCAGCCTACATCATCATCATGAATCTTGTCAGAATTTTAGATTAACAAATCAAGATTAAAAGACAAGTTTTTATTACTTACTTACGTGGAGAGTGAGGCCTCCATTCTCTCTGCTCTCCTAATAGCTGCCTCCAGCTCAATCTGGAGAAGGGCAGTCCCCTCTGTGGTGTCGGAGGATGAAGATGCTCCCACAGTCCCCTTCGGGAAGCACTCCAGTTCCTGGTTCTGTGTAAAATAGAGGAATCCATGTTAGGGGCATAAATGGAACTGAATTTAATGAAAGAATTTTAGAATTTACTCACCACTTTCTTAATTTAGGGCCACTAGGGTGTCATCTCTCCCTCGGATGGTGACGGACAGCAGCCCTCACAGCTAAAGTATCACAATCTCCAAATCCTCCTACATATATAAACAATGAGCATAGGGTGTAATAATTGAAAATCAATGAAATTCAGCTTCGGTTCACTTACCGTCCTCTGTCGCCCTAGGTAGAGGCAATTCTTGTACTTCTCACGACACTCCCTAAGGTACTCCTCACTACTCGTCACAGTGGAAGTAACCTCGGTACCGCACCTTTACCCATAGCTAGACCTGTTCGGCCACCTTAGTTGGCCAGTCTACCTCTCCTGTGGGGCTGTGGGAGGAACAACCTACGCGAGCTGTCTACTCCTCCCCGGGTATCTTCACCACCGCATGGTGAAGGCTAAGGACCTGCATCACTAGTCAGTGATACGGCAGTTAGACCATGTTAAGGCAAAGGAGCCACAGCTCCTGCCAAAGTACAGTCAGCCCACTGTAACCCAGGCCTGGTGGGTATCGTCCTCCCCCTAGTTGGGTGGCCATACCACCTACATTCCGGAATCGGCAAGGGCTGCAACAATCCCCCAGGTCTCTGATGCTCGGCCTTAACCTGCTGACAAGTCATGCATCTAGCCACATACTCAGCCACATCTTTCTTCATACCAGGCCACCAGAAGTGCCTCCTCAAACAATGATACATCTTGGTTGTCCTGGGATGCACTGCATATCTCGAACGGTGCGCCTCATCAAGTACACACCTGCGCACGTCCTCCTCGGTCGGAACATAAAGTCTACCTCTGAACCTGACAGTACTGTCATCCCACAACTCCACCTCTGACCTCTGGAGAATCTGTGGTAACTCAACATCTGCCCTCTGAGCCTCAATCACAGCATGATACACTGCTGGTCTCACAGTCAAGCTGACCAACACGGCTCTATCATCTTCACGTGGAACCCTAAAGGAAGATTCCACAACCTGCTCGAACAATTTCCATTCTTGAATCATAAGGTATGACATGACCGTCTTCCGACTCAAGGCGTCTGCCACTACATTCGCCTTGCCCGGATGATAAGAAAGGTCAAAGTCATAATCCTTAATGAACTCCATCCACCTTCTCTATCTCAAATTCAGGTCTCTCTGAGTGAACACATACTTCAGGCTCTTGTGATCTGTAAAAACCTGGAATTTCTCTCCGTATAAGTAATGTCTCCAAATCTTAAGTGCAAATACCACAGCTGCCAGCTCCAAATCATGGGTAGGATAGTTCTCTTCATGCTTCTTCAGCTGTCGAGAAGCATAAGCCACTACCCTGCCATGCTACATTAGAACAGCGCCCGAACCTCGACGGGATGCGTCTGAGTAAACCACAAACCCACCTGACCCAGATGGAAGCACCAACACTGGGGCTGACGTGAGGCGAGTTTTTAACTCCATGAAACTCCGCTCACAATCCTCGGTCCACACAAAACGAACTCCCTTTCGAGTCAACCTCGACAAGGGGGCCGCTATCGAAGAAAACCCCTGAACAAACCGCCTGTAATAACCGGCAAGCCCCAAGAAGCTCCTGATCTCAGTCACTGAAGTCGGCCTGCTCCAATCCATCACTGCCTCGATCTTGGCTGGATCCACTGCGATACCTTCACCAGAAATGACGTGCCCAAAGAAGTGCACCTCGTCTAGCCAAAAGTCACACTTGCTAAACTTGGCGTAAAGTTGGTGCTCTCTCAGGGCCTGCAACACCACCCGAAGATGAGTGGCGTGCTCTTCCTCATAAGAAGAATATACTAAAATATCATCAACAAATACTACCACAAACTAGTCCAGGTACGTCCTGAAGACTCGGTTCATCAGATCCATAAAGGCTGCCGGAGCATTGGTCAAGCCGAAAGGCATAACCAAAAACTCATAATGTCCATACCGAGTCCTAAAAGCCGTCTTACTAACATCAACATCCCGGATCCTCATCTGATAATATCCAGATCTCAGGTCAATCTTGGAAAACACCTTCGCAGACTGCAGCTGATCCATCAAATCATCGATCCTTGGAAGTGGGTACTTATTCTTTATCGTCGCCTGGTTCAGCTGCCTATAATCAATGCACAATCTCAGAGAACCATCCTTCTTCCTGACAAATAGGACTGGAGCACCCCACGGAGAAGTACTGGGACGAATGAAACCCTTATCCAGTAACTCCTGCAACTGCGCCTTCAACTCAGCGAGTTCGGCTGGCGCCATCCGATACGGGGCCTTAGACAAGGGCGCCGTACCCGGTGCAAGCTCGATGGTAAACTCGACCTCTCGCTGAGGAGGAAGGCCAGGCAGCTCCTCAGGAAACACATCTATGAAGTCACACACTACAGGCACCTCCCAAGGACTGGAACTCTCACGGACATCAGAAACAACAACAGAGGCAAGGAAGGCCTCACAACCACTAGCAAGCAACCTCCCAGCCTTAAAGGCAGAAATGAGAATACCTCGAGAAGAGAACCTAATACCTTGGAAATAGAAGGTCGGGATGTCCGGAATCGAGAAACGCACCCTCTTCCTGTGGCAGTCCACCTCAGCATAAAAGGCTTCCAACCAATCCATGCCCAGGATGATATCAAAGTCACGAATGGCAAGTACAACCAACTGGGCAGGTAGCTCATGACCCTCAATGGTCAAAGGAACATTCCTCAAACAATTATAAGATAACATGAAGTCTCCAGAAGGAACCTCTACCATCAATCCATCAGATAACTCATCAACGGGTGCAGAAAGGATGCGAAGCACCCAAATCGATCAACACATGTGCAGAGTTCCCAAGGACAGAAAGTGTACCTTCCACCAAGTTGGACGCGCAAGCCTCCCTCTTGGTGATAGCTAGCACTCTCCCTTGGGTCCTCGGCTTCTTCTGATCACCTGAACCCTGTCCCTGACCATGCCCCTGCGGGCACTGCCTCGCCAAATGGCCCTGCTGGCCGCAAGTGAAACACCTCCTCGAGAGAGTAGGACACTGAGTCCCGCCATGGGCACCACCACAGTGCTGGCAAACTGCCGGAAGCCTCTGAGCTGGCTCCTGCTACGCACTGGACACTGACTGGCTCTACTGACCCTGCCTGGGCCTGTTGCTACCGCTGCTGCCACTACTGTTGCCACCGCCTCGGAAGAATCTCCTGAATCGGGAGCCGAGTGACGACGATCCCGATCCGGACGAAGGGGCCGCTGCCGCTGCCTTACCCCTGCCACGAACTGGTCCCTGAGCAGTCAGTCCTCTCTCCCGGGCTGACTGGTTCTGCTGAGCCTCCACTACTGCTTCACACCTAACTGCTGATGCCAAATCTGTACAACAATGGGACGCCACGAAGTTCCTCAGACTGAGCCTCAGTCCGTCCACAAACCTCTCAGTACGACGCTCCTCGTCCCCAGATATGAAAGGCACAAACCTTCCGAGTGAAACAAACTTCGCCTGATACTCGAGTATTGTCATACTCCCCTACGTCAGATCCATAAACTCCCTCTCCTTGGCCCTCTGGACATGCCTAGGGAAATACTGTGCATTGAACTCCTTAACAAAAGTCTCCCATGAAATTTCCCTAAGACTCCTGTCCTCATATGACAAACTCTTCAAGGTGGTCCACCAATCATAGGCGCTATCCTTCAGCATGAAGGTAGCCAACGGAGTCCTCTCCACTGCTGCACAATCCATAGTATCGAAAGTCTTCTCTATCTCCCTAAGCCAGTGAACGGCCTCATCAGGGTCGGGACGACCGGTGAAGTGAGGTGGCCTCAACTTCAAGAACCTCTCAAGTGTAGCTGTGGACCCTCCCCGAGCACTGGAACTCTCACTAGGGTCTCGAGTCTGGTATCTAGCCATAGTGTCCATCATAGCCTCCATAAACTGCTCTACACTCGGCCTCCCGGCCTCAGATCCACTAGATACATCTCCCCGCTCTCGAATAATCGGCATCCTCTTCCTAGGAGCCATCTACTCGCCTACAGTCACAAAATTGAAAAGTTCTAATTAGAGTCCTAAAACCTATACTACCACCGTACCTGTACGGGATAATGTATTTATTTGCCGGACTCACGACATTTAACCTAGTTATTTATTTATTTGCCAGATCGTATGCTCTGATACCAACTGTAACGACCCGCCACCCTATAATCGGGAATCCGATTACTAAATGGGTACCGAATCATTAATTTGGAACCAAACCAGGATCTAAGTAAGTCTGGGAAATAAATAATAAACTAAGCTAAACATTCACATCGCATTGAATTGAAATGAAAGTGCAGGAATTAAAAATTATTACAATGCGACTCGATACAGCAAATTATTACATACTGCAACAGAAAAGAAATAATTAAACATACAGGCCAGAAATAAAATAACAACTACGTCGGGGCATAGCCCGGAATAACCGTTGACGGTGCTCAACACACGGCCGCACTCTCCTCGCTAGGTCTGCTGGGAGTCCTCACCTGAAAACCGCAGGGGTGAGTCTCAAAGACAAGACTCAGTAGGGATCCTTCGATCCACACTGCCCACGCACACACCCACAAGTGTAAAATACAGCCGACGGTAAAGTAACAAGCACAGTGGTAAGTATAATTCCTAATTTTCAACGTGGAATCACATGCAGTCGAAATGTATTAAACATGCATATTTCTAAACCAGACGACTAAGGAACCTACAATCGCCGTCTCTATAGAACACGCCAACCACGCAAACAACAGTGGGGAAAACCTCGACCCGCTGAGACCAAGCAGTAACCCCTCGAATAGCACTCTAGCTACTCCGGCCCAACTGGCTCAGGTGGTTACTCCTTCCCTCAGCATGAGTGACACTCCGAACGTACCACGCCCACACCGGTACTAGCTGACCCCGGGGTTCACCAGGTGACCCTCTCTCACTAGGCGTCACCTCGCCCACGCCCCCACCAGCGCTGTGCTCCACCCACACCAGCACAGGGTGATAAAGTGCTACAACTATCACTCCAGGTCCACAGTAACACAAAACCCAGCACAATATGATCCGGTCACGTGAAAAGTCCGCGATCGCATAACACATAACGTAATATCATCCGGTCATGAAGAATCCATCTCCACCGAGTACACTAAGGCATGCACTAACCAACTATCTAGCAGTATGAACACATTTTACTGGCATGAATTAGTGTGGTTCTGTCTTGAATCGCGTCGCCCAAGGCCGACGCCATTCAAGCTCCATGTATTGGTTTACATAAAACACTGGCCTCAGAATCTTGCCTAAAAGGCGTCGACACCAGTGGTCGCCTTTTTAAAAGGCGTCAACATCCTCAGACGCCATTCAACACAGAAATCCAGAATTTACGGAAACCATTAACCAGGGGATTTCTGCCTTAAAAGGCGTCATGGTTACCCGACGCTATTCTGAATCGCGTCGTCCACCCATGACGTCTTTTAGTCCCAGAATTCCCGAACTGACAGGGCCTTAGTAAAACGATTCCTGCGTAAAAGGCGTCATGATGGCCCGACGCCCTTCAAAAAGGCGTCGTCCATGCACGACGTCTTTCAACGCTAGGAATCAGGTCTGTCATGAGCCCGAGGGCTCCCCTTTTCAACCCTAAAAACCCCAAAATCACCCAAAACAGAGGAGAAAAAGGGGCGAATCCAACCATCAGGAAACCACATTCACAAAAATCCCCCATTTAACAAGAAGAGCTCCTAAACATACTTGTTCTACCCCCCGGAATCATAGATCTAAAACATGCTTTAGGAGGAAGAATCATGATTTGAACATAGAACACAATGGGAATCGTCACCCTACCGGTTACTTGAACTCCTCCAAGCTTCAAGCCGTCCAGCCGACTCGCCCCACGCCGCCGCCGGTACCGCCGTGGTCGTCCTTACTCCACCGTGACGTCTGCCGCCGTCCGGAGAGTAAAACGCCGCAGTGGGAGTGGAGGTGGTAGTGGTGGGAGCTAGGTATGGGATGGAGTGGAGGAAAAGATGAAATGGTGGAAGAAAAAGAGGGAGGAGAAGGGGCTGCCGCCGGGATCGCCGGAAGGGAGGAGAGAAAGAGAGGAGGAAGAAAAATGAGGGAAAGAAGGAGGGCTCGCGGGGTTAACCAGAGACTGGCTAAAACGCGTCGACATAGACAGACGCCTATCAGGTGATGAGACGGCTGCTCTGACAGGACTCTGAAACGCGTCATTCTATACAGACGCCATTCAGGAGACATGTCAGGGCCGTACTCTGACAATCCCAGAGTCGCAGTCTGAAAGGCGTCGTCCCATGCGGACGCCGTTCAGACAACACGACAGGGCCGTACTCTCGCGGCCCAAAGCCAGCCCACGTGGCACCCACGCGGCAGAACCTAAAACGCGTCTGCAATGGTGGACACCGTTTAAACCGCATCGAGCCCGCTCGATGCGAAACATCACAGAGTCTCTGCCCCACTGGAGCCTGAACTACAGGGTCCGACCCCGAAAACCGGATCCGAAAGCCTCAGTCCTTACAGTCCATACCAAGGTATGGACGCCAAATAACCTGCATTTATATAGTTTAGTCGCATTGCATATCACATATCAAATAATTAATAGAATGAATCAATAAACTATGCCCTTTTCAAAGCAATAAACATTTAATAAGATGTAAATTCCAATATTCATCATTCAATCATTTAACATTTAACAGATATGTTGATAAAACATACTCTAATAAAATGTTTAATTAAATGTTTAAACAATCTAATAGCCATGAAACAATTGATCATGACAAGAAAAGAATTTTAAAACTCACTAGCAACTCTGGGTAGTCCAAAAACTAACGACAGAGAGCCGTCAATTGGTGATGCTGTGGCGCTGTGTCTACCACCGGACGCCAACGCCGGCCAAGCGGGACCACCGTCGACTGTGTAGATGGCCTCGCTTGGCCCAGAGAGAAGAAATAATAACTCCAGACCTGCATGACAAAGCATATAAGTTAGAATCATCACATGCATTGTATCATAAGCATTTAATGAAGTAAATAGAAATAAAATAAACTAAGTACCTGAAGAAACGGCGCGAAGCCGCTGATAGTGGTCTCTCGGTCAGGTGTGACAGTGGAGAGGTCGGTGAAGAGGTGAGCCAGAAGGGCCGCACCCCAGGCATACTCACTTAATCTATCAAGATCGGTAAGAAGACTCAGAAAGCGACAATGGATGTAGTCGCCCTTTGTCCCAAAGAGAAGCCTACCAAAGAAAAAGACTAAGAATCTCCTAAGGTCCCTATCTGCACTAACCCTCGCTAGTCTAGATCTCAGCTCGGCCCGGGATTCATCGGTCTGCTGCCTAGGCTCCTCCAGTCCCAGGGATCTCTCTACTGCAGTCCTGAGGAGAGTCCGAGACTCTCGACCCTCCAGTCCAGTACACTCTAAGCCCAGTAACTCCTGAGCTAGTCCGTAATAATCGGGATACGTGATCCCTCTCATCGCCCGACCTTCTACCCGAATGCCGGTGATCCTACATACATCCTTGAGACTAGGGACCATGTGTCCCCAGGGCATCAAAAATGCCCGGCTCTCGGCGTGCCATCTCTCTCTAAGCACTTGGAGTAGTACTAAGTCTATCCAAAATGGCTTTATCTCTAGGATCTCTCTAAACCCCATCTCCGCCAGTCTCACCTTCTGGAAGTCCGGGAGATCCCTTTAGGCATCCACCACAAAGTCCCAGGAGATCTTGGTCCTCATCGTACCCTGCGATTTTCAAATAATTGATTAGAATCATTGTTAGAACACTAATAATCAATTTTTAAATTAACTTTTATGTTTAATCACCATTTTTTAATCGCGTCAGGGTACAGGGACGCGTTTCACAAGGCGTCCCTGTCCCCAGACGCCTTTCACCACAAGTTTCGAGAACCTGTGGCCGGCCTCTTCCTTGCCCCCAAAATTGAAACATAAGTATAAAAGAGAGTGTTTCGAGGTTTACCAAACGTGGGCCTACCTCTTCAGCCAGTGTCGTCGCTTCCTCACCTAATGGAGCCTCGGGAGGAGCTTCCTCGGCCTCTATGAAAGTTGCCGCCTCTGCGAGAGCTTGTGCTTCAACCACCACCTCGGGTACTTCTTCCCCCGCTTCCACGGTGTAGATGGCCGTGACTCGGCATCGTTTCCCGCCGGCCCCGCTAGATCCACCGGATTCCATGGCCCCGGAGTGTGAGATGGAGCTCAAAAGAGTGAGAGAGAGTGAAGATGAGAAGGAACTTAAGAGCGGAGCTCGTCGGCGGTGGAGAAGGAGCACCGATGATCTTCGGAGATGCCAAAGACCACTGGAAAGAGAGGAGATGGCCGGAGAACTTCGTCGTCGCCAGAGAAGGAAGAAAGTGAAGACAGAGAAAGAATTAGAGAGAATGAGGAAGGAAGAGGCTCGGGCTCGCGAACCCCTGTTTGAATTTGTTAAATCGCATATGGGGACAGCGACGCGATTCAGTGGCGCACAAATTGAGGCGGCAACAGAAAATTTTTGAAATTTGTTAAATCGCATATGGGGACAACGACGCGATTCAGTGGCGCACAAATTGAGGCGGCAACAGAAATTTTTTGAAATTTGTTAAACGCATCCCTTGTGAACGACGCCTTTTTGGATTTTACCGCCTCTGCTGGTCAGGGCCGTACCACGGAAAATTTGAAAGAATTATGATTCCCTTCTTTAAAGGAGGACGCTATTCAATGGATTAATTGCTGGAAATCTCTAGAAAATAGGAGAGAGAGAATAGAATGGCGTCTTATTGACCGGACGTGACTTAGGGTTGGTTCTTGTGAAGATAGATTTTTATATTTAGAAATTGAATTTCACTGAAAAGCGTTCCTCTGAGTCAATGCAATTTGAATTAACTGAACTTGAAGTTCATATTTTGAGGAAAAATCACAGTTGCATTCAAGGAAAAATTACAGAAAAATCGCAAAGCATTAAAGGAGGATTTATCTTGTATTAAAGAATGATTTCTTTGATGAAAATAGAATAAAAAATACATCAAATTGGAAGATAAGGACGAAGAGCTTTCAAGGACGAACTTTCTTGAGCTCCTTTACATATGATTTCCATAGTTCTTTATTGCCTTCATAAGGAGGTTTTACAGAACGGGTAACTTTGATGCTCTAAAGAGTTGCAATAAGTTCTGTCGCTTCGAAATCTTCATCAGTTCCTAATGTCCGCTTCTTGATTGGAGAAGATACTTCTGGAAATTCTTAGCAAGGCATGCCAAGTTGAAGATAACAGTGATGTGGATTATAGAGAATGAACTCGGTCGCCCTGATCAGTTGGAGCTCTGTGCTGGCACCCCGGCACACCCGAATCGCTTTTTCCATGAGAGAGAGTGGCGTAAATTCAAATCCAGTTCTGGGCATAGTCTTGAAATAAGCGAGCCAGTCAGCTCGAGTCTTGAGGTTGGGCACTCGATTGGTCATGTTGTCATTGAATTTCACAATGTTGGCAATATGGAAGATAGGGCTATACTGGTACGCTCGGGATATTCTTGGAACTTCTTCTTCATTATGGTTGAACTTGAAGTGGAACTCTACCCACAGAGCTAAGAGAAGCATGCTGCCATAAGGAGGTTGACCCGTAGAAGCTGCAGAGAGCCCATTGTAGAGCTAGGCTAGAACCGATGTGCTAATCTACTTCCCTTCGAAAATCCCATTAACTGCGTTGATTTGATCATCTTCTAGAATATTATCTTGAGTAGGGAATAGTAGTGCTCTAGCTAAGCACATGATGAACGCCTTCATCACGTTCTCTGTATCTTCATCTTTGAGATCTTCTATCTTCTTCAAAGTCCATTCAGTTAATTTAGCAAGATTGATCCATTTCTTTGTAAGACAGTCTTGAATTTCCTTTGGATTATTCATAATCTTTTCCAATAATTGTTGACCCGTGATTCTTTTTCTCATGAATATCATCTCACTCAAATCAGGTTCATCATTGTTGACTTTAAGCTTAGGAAGACCCAATAAGAGTTCGGCTTCTTCTAAGATGATGGTGGCTTCGAATGTGGTAAAGAGAAAAGTATGAGTTTGTGGATGCCATAGTTCAATCAAAGCACCCATTGTAGCCCAATCCATGCTTGTACTTTTGTAATGTTTGATATGAATAACCAATCCTTAGATATGCTACTTGGATATATAAGATTGCATGGAGGGATTGATCTTGTTAACTAGCTTTGGACCCAAGGAAGTGAAGAAAATCTTCTTGGACCAGGGAAGAAAGGATATCCCTAGATAAAGAAAGAAATTGGAATAATTCTATCATGCCCATAAAGAAGTGGAATATGGAGAATATGTAGAGAATTGCATAGAAAGAAATTTTGATTAGAGGAGAGATTAGTTTACTTGTAAGTTAGGATCTCGCCCACTTAGATGGTCTTTTACCTCAGAAAGTTTTTCAATCGCCTTTCTCATCCTCTTATTTGAAGAATCTTGTGTAGAATCCATCCTCCTTGATTTGATTTCCTTGACTTCTTCTTGTTCTTCCCCTCTTTCCCTAGAGCTTTGGAGAAAATCCTTTAGCTTTCCCTCTTGATTGGTTGTTGTAATGCTTTGATATGAAGAGAGGAAGGTTTTATAGAGTGATTTGTGAGATTGGGAAGCCCTTTCTGAATTGGAAGAGGGATGTGGATTAAGGCAAACATAGTTCGGATTGGAGTCAGAATAGAGAACAGTTTTTGTAACTTAAATGGCGTCTGGATGGGGCAACGTCATTTAAATGACGTCTGTGAACAGCGACGCTATTTGATGAGTTACTGATGTTATTTTTTGAACTGCTGTTATTTTTCGAAAAATCCATAATTGCGTGATATTTAATTTGCTTGAAGTTACTGATGAAATTTTGAGTGCAGGAAATATCAAAGAAGTGAAAATGAAGCTGAGAATTTCACTGAGTCCCAGCCGTGACTAAAAGACGGTTATCTTTACCTCTGTATTCTTTTATGTAATTGATTTGCATTATCATTATTATATGATAAATATTTATTAGACATATCAAGGACCTTATGGTTTTGATGAAACTGGAATTTGAGTTCCCCTCCAACAAAAACAATGATAATTCCAGAGAATTTTCAATCGCACGGATAGGCCATTAGGTTATTAATCAATGGGGACGATGGTTCTACTTTTGTGAAATGGTGCGTGAATAAACGAGCTTCGACTTAGTACTGAATTGCAAGAATCGGTATCTTGACTCATTGATGATGATTTAACAATATTATCCTTGATTAATTTATATTTTATTTTATTTTGTGTTTTTCTTTTAGTCCAGCATGCATCATGTAGGACTTTGATATAATTGTGATAAGAATTAATTCCTGATTAAATTTCAGACCATTGATCCAATAAATCCCAACGTGATATGAAATATTCCATTCTGAATTGAGTATCTCGATTATCTTTGAGGTTCGCTTGAAGATATCCTTGGAATTCTATCCTTTCTTGGATTTCTCAACCAACATTTCTTGTTTCCTCTTAAGATCCGTCATGGTTGCAACACTTCCACATTGGCTGGTAACCGCTCTTCATGACGAAATCTGCAGGGTTTGTGACCTAGGGTACTTCCCAATCATGGAGGTTGATCGACCTTATTTTGTTTCCTTTGTTTCCTTAATCCAAACATGATTGATTCCATTGATATTTTCGAGTTATCTTCACCGATTGTTTTACGAAAGATTTCCATCATGTGATGTTGAGAGCATGCCACATCACACCTTGGCATCACCTTTTCAGTACATTTCACTCCCTTGCAAAGCCAATGCCAAGGTGGGGCAGCTGTAGACACGCTAATTTTGACATCATATTGAGTAAATTTTATGTCACAATGATAATGCCCTAGAATAGTCTGATGTTTAATCATTAATTAATTTTTATTAATTTTCTCTTGAGATTCGTTGAATCATGTTGCTCATGCATGACGCCATTTGGATTCATAGTAGAAATAATTTGGTATTAAAATTAATAAATTTAAGATGATTTAACTGAATAGCGTCACCTATGGACGACGCCATTTAAGTCCTAATCCGTCTAGGTTTACAATTTCTAATTCTCGTTAATTTCCTAAATTGTCTAAAACACGTCGCGCGTAAATGACGTCTTTTATGTTTCCTAATTGTTTTCGATTTCCTTTTTCGGATTTATTTCTATTCTGGCTGCATTAATTAACTAAAAGGCGTCCCCTTTGAAAAACACGTTTTAAGAGTTTCCTAATAAACATGATTTAGCCGAGATAATTCGGTTCCAGAGGTTGGAAGGGTTTCCAATTCCCTTCATGATCATCCAGGGCAAGTCCGAGCCGTAGGAGAGTCCTTTTGAAGGCCAAAATACCCTTGAATCACTTCTTATAAATACATATAGATATTGGCCTTTAAAAAAGGTTGGCTATTGGAGAATTTGGAGCTTCCTACAAGGTTTTTGAAGACCCTTAAGAAGAAGAACATGGACAACAAGGGAAGCTTCATCTTCTTCATCCTTTTCACCCTTTGAAGCCCATTGAAGATCAAGGCTATGGAGGGGCCATCCTTTTTGTAACGACCCGCCATCCTATAATCAGGGATCCGATTACTAAATGGGTACCGAATCATTAATTTGGAACCAAACTAGGATCTAGATAAGTCTGGGAAATAAATAATAAACTAAGTTAAACATTCGCATCGCATTGAATTGAAAAGGAAGTACAAGAATTAAAAATTATTAAAATGTAACTCGACTCAGCAAATAATTACATACTCCAACTGAAAAGAAAAAATTAAACATACAAGCCAGAAAATAAAATGACAACTACATCGGGGCATACCCCGGAACAACGGCTGCTGGCGTGCTACCCGAAGCAACACTCTCCTCGATACGCTTGCCTGGAACCCTCACCTGAAAACCGCAGGGGTGAGTCTCATCGAAAAGACTCACTAGGGATCCTTCGATCCCCACCACCCACTCACGCACCCACAAGTGTAGCAACGCAATTACATATAATTTAATCAAGTAAAGAAGTAAACATAACTCCTAGATCTCGATATAAAACACATGCATTCGAAATATAACATGCACAATTCTGAAACCATTCTACCACGGAACCCACAACCAGCGTCTCGGCAAAACACGCCAACCACACGGCCGAACGCGAGAAACTCCGATCCGCTGAGACCAAACAGCAACCCCTCGGATAGCGCGCTGGCTACTCCGGCCTGACAGGCTCCAGGTGGTTCTGCTTCCCCCAACACGAGTGACACTCCGAATGTACCACTCCCACACCGGTACTAGCTATACTCCGGGGTACATCAGGTGACCCTCTCTCTAGGCGTCACCCCGCCACTTCCACACCAGCACCGTGTCACTCCCACACCGACACAAGGTGCCTAAGCGCTAACAACTGTCACTCTAGGCTCATGATCGCACAAAACACAACACGGTGCGATCCGATCACATAGAATCCAATGTCATCGAGTACATTTCTATATATGCAAGTAACTAAACTATCTAACAGTGTAAACGTGAGTTAATTACATGGATTAATAGAATTCTAGCTTGAATCGCATCGCCCAAGGTCGACGTCATTCAAGACTTCTAAAGTGGTTTATGTGAAATCTAGTCTCGGAAGATGGCCTAAAATGCGTTGTTCAAGGATGACGCCATCCAAATGGCGTCGCTGTCCCTGGACGCCATTCAGTTCCAGCGACAGAGTTTGTTATTTGGGTCAAATCGCGTCGTAGGTGGAAGCCGCCTTTCTAAAAGGCGTCGCTGTCCCCCGACGCCATTCAACCTTCACAGACAGGTTCTCCCTCCACCTTCCCCTAATCCACGGGGTGGAATTTCCTCCCCCAAATCGTGTAAAAACACGAACAAAGTGGAGAAGGAGGAGAAGAACCTAAATACCTATTAAAACACCAAATTTCTCATTATATGCATTTAATATTTTCACCCCAAGAAAACCCCTAAACATGCTCCAAAGCGGGAAAAACATGATTTTTAAACGAAGTACAACGGAGATCGTCACCCTACCGGTTACTCCAACTTCTCCTAGCTCCAAACTGCCAACCCGCCTTGCCATATGCCGCCGTTAGTACCGCCGTGGACGCCGTTACTCTACTGGGACGTCGGCCGCCGTCCGGAGAGAAAAACGCCACGGAGGAAATGGTGGTGGTAGTGGAGGAAGTTGGTAGGTTGATGGAGTGGAGGGAGAGATGGAATGGAGAGAGGAAAGGAAGGAGAGGGGGAAAGGGTTCGTCGGTTCGCCGGAGGGAAGAGAGGAGAGAGAAGGGGAAAGAGAGAATGAGGGAAAGGTGGGAGGGTTCGCGGGGTCAACCAGAAGCTGGGTAAAACGCGTCGTTTAAGCCCGACGTCATTCAGACGACAAGACCGGGCCGTACACTAACAGACCAGGGTCATACTCTAAATGGCGTCGTCCATCCAAGACGCCATTCAGACGATATGACCGGGGCCGTACACTCGCGTCCCAAGGCCAGTCTACGTGGCGCCCATGTGGCACCGCTTAAAACACGTCCACCTTGCTAGACGCCGTTTGAACCGCGTCGAGCTTGCTCGACGCGAAAAAGAAACTAAGTCTCAGCCCTACTAGGGACCAAATTAAGGGATCTGACCCTGAAACTGACCCGATAACCGGATCCGAAACCTCAATCTTTACACTTTTCCTCTCTACTTGATCTTTTCTTTTGAATTTTAATTCATATAGTTTAAATTTCTATTTTTCATATAGTTCTTCATTGCATCACTTCATTACACACATTCACTTCATCTTTTCCATGCCTATACATCCTTTAGGGGTTTAAAAGAACACAAAACAAGTGAGTTCTTTTATTTAGTTGCATGATAATTTTGTTGGATAGAATAGATACTACCTCTCTTTAGTTCTAATCTATTTATTTTCTTTTGTTTTCAATCTTTCTTGCAAGGTTTGAAGGAGATTTTGAAGAAAGCTTGGAGTTTAGACGGAGGAAGAAACACCCCAAAGAATAAGAGTAAAAAAAGAAAGAAGGTTCTTTTCTTTCGGCCGGCCGAAAGAGAGGAACAAAAGAACCCCACACTCTCTCGATTTGCAAGGTTAGTAAGCGATCAGTTTTCCTTTGAAGCCCTCAGTTTCTGGCGATCACAATTTCTTTCATATTGTTAATCATAATAAACACATGATAACATGATGAACACACACCCTTTTTGAGCACTACACCTACCTATCAATAAGTCTCAATTAGTCGAGAGTTTAACTCAGTTACACATAATGTAATAGTAAAGTTACATGGAATTCTAAGAGTATTATTTTTGATAAAGATCTGAGATTTACATCTCAAGTTTGAAAAAGTCTACAATCAGCATTGGGAACACAATTAAAATTTAGTTCAACATTTCACCCTAAAACGGATCGTCAATCAAAGTGCACTATTTAAACTCTACAGGACTTGTTGGAAGCTATCAACTTAGTTTGGAAAAGTAGTTGGAACAAGCACCTTGCTTTGGCTAAGTTTGCATATAGTAATAATTATCACTCTAGTATAGGGATGACACTATTTGAAGTATTATATGGTAGACCTTGTAGATCTCCTCTACGTTGACAAAAAATTGGTGAGAATAAAATATTTGGACCAGATATAATCCAGGAATGCACTAATAAGATCAAAGCTATAAGCAAAAAGTTACGAATTGTCCAAAAAGTACGCAGAAGCACTATGTTGACAAGAGAAGAAGACATTTAGAATTTGAGGAAGGAGAACATATTTTTTTGAAGGTATCTCCAACCATAGTTGTCATTAGATTTAGAAAGTGTGGGATGTTGAATCCAAGGTACATTAAACCCTTTCAAATATTGGACAAGGTAGGTCGAATTGCTTACCAACTTGTTGCCACCAAAATTAGCAAGTGCTCATGATGTGTTTCATATATCAATGTTAAAGAAATATGTTCATTATCCATTACACATTATTGACTATATACCATTGGAGATGAAAGAAGTGGATGCCCTACAAGCCAATCATAGTTATTACGATGGGAGTATTTGTTGTACATTCTTATTCAATCTAAATCAATAATTAGCATTTATTCATTATGTTCATTTAATATGCATTTATATTGCTTGCATAATGATGAAGTCTATGTGTGCAATAGAGATGGAATCATAATGAGATTATGATTATGAGATTGGTTCCATTTTAAACATAAGTTCTAAATTATTCATAGTCATAAGATATTTGATAAAGACATCAAATGTCTAGATAGACTTAGTACACCTTAAGCCTGTCCATATGATGGAGGCAGTTGATCTCATAGATCACTTGTATAGAGACACTAAGGCTAAGGTGTTGGTGTTGATCAGGAGAATGAGTTCACTAAATTGATCCATCGTGAAATTCCTAAATGGTAAGTGTACCTAATTGTCAATCAGGAAGTTCCTTGTTAGGGTAGTGTAATTGATTCCTTGACCTGAGACACTAAGGATAGTTTATATGCAGATCACTAGACTTTTATGTTATACTTATGGATCTCTCTTATGAGTTTCAGTACGGTCTAACAATTGGGTTTAGTGTAATCCACACTACGTTGATTGAGTGTTCAATAAGGAATCGCTCACTCTTGGTATATTGAATAAGAGATAATGTCTTATAGAGTACAACTTGGTTAAATCCTTGGTTAGGGTTGGACACTTCATTGGAAATGAGTTTTCGGTAGGAGATGGTTGAGACTATAACCTACCGGATCGATCAATTGGAGTTTGATAGCACGACTATACTCTTGATTTGATCAGCGACATTGTTTGAGAGAAGGATTATAGATACACAATAACCATGAATAGAAAGGTTCAAATAGATTATGTATCCCCTACCATCTAGTTGGTCATGGTATGTTGCTTGAGTTAACCATGATCTATGAGATAGAATCAATTAATTATGTGATAATTACTTTGTACAAAGTTAAGTGGTAACTCGAAATAAGCTTGGAAGGTGTTTCAGTAATTATTAAGTGTTAATGAATAACATTAGAAGGGGTTCTAAGATTATTGGGCTTATCGCCAGCTCGATATTAGGCTTAAAGTTTCACACGCACATGAGTTCTTAGAAAAACTAGATTTTAGAGAGTTATAAAAAAGTCGGGAGTTTTTGTGGAAAAATGCCCATAATTCTATAAATGCGGTGTAGGAGAGAAACCCTAACCAAGTAGTAGCGTGTCCTTGATGTCTTCCTCTCTCTCTAGTCCATCCCTTTAGGATGCTTTAATTGGGGGCCGGGCTCTATTGCCCATTTCTACCTTGTTTATGGAAAATTTGCCACCACAGAATCATTATGTGGGGTAAGAGAGGAGTCTATTCACTAAGAATTCATGTGGATACTGTAAGGAATCGGCAAGAGCGCAGCGGAGAATAAAAACGATTCCTATGTATCGGTTGCTGGATCGTAAAACAGACATTAAAATAAACGCGGGAAGAACGGTTCTTCACCTTTGCGGGGTTTCGAATCTCCCGTGGATGATTCCGACTCGGTAATCGCGCACGCGCACGATATCTAGAGGTATCCACACGAGCTCCCGCTGCAGACGCGATTTCCTCCTTGACTTGAGTGCTCCGACCAGATCTCAAATCCACCATACGCGGAGAGAGACAGATCTACTCCAAGAGAGAGAGAAGGAGAGAGAGAGAGGAGATAGAGAATCTAGGGTGAGTAATTCGTCCAACCAACATTTTTACCCCTTCCCCTTGGCCCTCCTTATACAGAAATAAAGATAAGCACAAGGATTAATCCTCATGATTATCCAAGAGTTTGGCCTTGGATAATTCTCCATTAAATCTTCATGTTTATCCTGCAGCTTTTCATAAAAACCCAGATAAGCATGAAATTTAACGTCTCTCATCGTCTGACGAGAACTCTTATGTGTGTGACCCTCTAGGCCCATATATCAATCCGGTTGCAGACCCATTAAACTTAGAACTGTTTCTTGAGTTTAATATTTATTAATTAACATGTAAACATCATATGTTAAATGATTAATTTAATAAACAAGTGGATTATCATCTGATGATTAATTCACTCGGCCTTCTGATCATGAACAACACCAAACACTACCTCATGATCCCAGAAGATATAAGGGATATTGTTCCCTTTAATTGAACCTTTCCGTCTGCAGATACTACACAGATATAATCCTTCACTCATGCAATGTCCCGATAATGTAAGGGTATGGTTTTATAGTCAAACCCTCTTTTGCATTATCCAGATGGATTCCAGTACTCTGTTAATATCTAGAAAGACATCTCTTTCATTTGACCCTGGCCAGGGATTTCTGTGTACCCATCCATAGGACATTCTCTCTCCAGTATTATACCAAGAGTGAGTGATCCCTTGTTGTTCACTCAATTACCTTCGCAAGCTTTCCACTGTATCTGAAAGACCGACTATCGTGGACTTAATGGTTAAAGTCCACTAGTCAGATAATCAAGATACAATAGTCCACAAACAAGATATCATTGGTGACTCAGGTCAAAGGACCAACTGTGCTACTGCAATGATTGAATTCCCTGGTTGACTAATAGGTATAATTACCATCCAGGAATTCTTATTTGGTTCTGTTCAGTGAACTCATTCTCTAATGAGCACCCACATGTTTGTCTTAGTGTCACCACACGAGTGAATGTGAGATCATTCACCCTCATCACATGAGCAGACATAACTTGTGTCGATCTTATCGGATATTTAATGTCAATCTCAAATATCCTATGATCGAGAACTGTTTAAGACAATTGACTGAGGATATTGATCTCACTATCATGATCTCATCATGATTCAATATCCCATACATTTGTCTATGGACCTTCATTATGATAGTTAATTTGCGAGAACTATTAAATGAAGAAATGATTGCCTTTATTAATAATTTGAACTAGAATGTACAATGATTGGCTTTGAGGCCACCCAATTCTAACATTCTCCCACTTGGACTATAGCCAATCACCCATGTGCCTAAGTCCCATAGACTTAAGGTGACGTTCTAAATTGTTTTGAGACAATGGCTTAGTCAAGGGATCTGCTACATTATCTTCAGAAGAGACTTTCTCAACTACTATATCTCCTCGGACGATAATCTCATGAATGAGATGAAATCGTCTCAGAATGTGCTTTGACTTCTGATGTGATCTTGGCTCCTTCGCTTGAGGTATTGCCCCATTGTTGTCACACAATAATGGAACAGGATCTGAAATGCTTGGAACTACTCCAACTGCCGAGATGAACTTCTTCATCCAAACCGCCACCTTGGCCGCTTCAGCTGCAGCAATGTATTCTACTTCGGTCGTCGAATATGCAGTTGTTTCTTGTTTGGAACTTTTCCAACTTACTGCACCTCCATTTAACATGATCACAAATCCAGACATGGATTTGCTATCATCCATATCCGACTAGAAACTCAAGTTAGCAAACCCTCGAAGTTCCAAGTCGTTTCCTCCATAAACGAGAAATAGATCCTTAGTCATTCTCAAGTATCTAAGGATGCATTTCATCGCCTTCCAGTGTTCTTCACCTGGATCAGCCTGATATCTACTAGCGACACTTAGTGGGTGTGCCACATCAAGCCTAGTACATAGCATTGCATACATGATAGATCCTATTGCCGAGGCATAAGGAACTCTATCCATGTATGCTTTCTCTTCAGGTGTCTTGGGAGACATTTCTTTAGAGAGATAAATTCCATGCCTCATTGGAACGAAGCCTCTCTTGGAATTTTCCATGCCAAACCTTTTGACTATGGTATCTATGTACATAGATTGGGATAAGCCAAGCATCCTTTTGGACCTATCTCTATAGATCCTTATTCCCATAATATAGGATGCTTCTCCCAAATCTTTCATGGAGAAGTTTTTGGATAACCAAGCCTTTACTGATGACAACATTCCTACATCATTCCCAATGAGTAGAATGTCATCAACGTAAAGTACTAAAAGGGTAACCGTGCTCCCACTAGCCTTTTTGTATACACAAGGTTCATCTTCATTCTTAATGAAGTCATAAGATTTGATTGCTTCATCAAATCTTAAATTCCAAGTTCGGGATGCCTGCTTTAATCCATAAATGGATCTTTGCAGCTTGCATACCTTGCTTGAATGCTCTTTGGAAGTGAATCCTTCAGGTTGTATCATATACACCTCTTCTTGAAGGTTCCCGTTAAGGAATGCTGTTTTCACATCCATTTGTCATATCTCATAATCATAGAGTGCAGCGATAGTAAGAAGTATTCTGATTGACTTAATCATGGCAACTGGAGAAAAGGTTTCGTCATAGTAAATGCCTTGCCTTTGACGATATCCATTTGCTACCAGCCTTTCCTTGTATGTGTCAATCTGTCCATCTGCCCCGATCTTTCTTTTAAAGATCCATTTACTGCCAATAGGTACTATACCTTTTGGCAGATCAACCAAGTTCCAAACTTGGTTGGCATACATGGACTGAATTTCAGAGTTCATTGCCTCTTGCCATTTTTCTGATTCTTGACTATTTATGGCTTCTTGGTAGGTTTGAGGATCATCATCTTCATTAAAGTGCACTTTTGGCTTGCCATCATCGATATGTCCAACATATCTTTCAGGCTGCTTAGGCACTCTACCTGATCTGCGAACCTTTTGTGTATCATCTTGAACAAGTTCTTGAGTCAATGGTTCAATAGATGAACTAGTGTTGATTTGTGAGTCTAGAATTTCTTCCAGTTCTATCTTGCTCCCACTGTCTTCTTTTGAAAGATATTCTTTCTCTAAGAAGACAGCTCTTTTTGCGATAAACACCTTTTGATCGCTGGGCTGATAGAAATAATATCCAAAAGTCTCTTTTGGATATCCCACAAATCTACATTTCTCTGTCCTGGAATCCAGTTTGTCTGGATCATGTCTTTTGACATGTGCAGGACATCCCCAGACTCTAACATGCTTAAAGTCTGGTTTCTTTCCTTTCCATATCTCATATGGAGTGGAAGATACTGACTTACTGGGAACTTTGTTCAACAGATATGCAGCAGTCAACAGTGGATATACCCATAAAGAGATTGGAAGTTTGGCATAACTCATCATTGATCGTACCATATCTAATAGAGTATGATTTCTCCTTTCCGATACACCATTTAATTGTGGTGTATAGGGAGGAGTCCACTGAGACAAAATACCATTATTCTTATGATATTGTGTGAAATCTGTACTTAAGTTTTCACCCCCTCGATTTGATCGAAGAGTTTTGATACTCTTTCCAGTCTGGTTCTCAGCTTCATTTTTAAACTCTTTAAATTTCTCAAAGACTTCTGACTTATATTTCATTAAATATATGTAGCCATATCTTGAGAAATCATTAGTAAATGAAACAAAGTATGAGTAACCACCCATAGCATGAGTGGACATTGGACCACATACATCACTATGTATTAGTTCCAATAAGTCCTTAGCTCTTTCTCCATGTCCTGAGAATGGAGCTTTGGTCATTTTTCCCATGAGACAAGCTTCACAGGTTGCAAATGATTCATAATCAAATGGATCAAGATATCCATTCTTTTGCAACCTGATGATCCTGTTCTCATTTATATGACCTAGCCTACAATGCCATAGGTACGATTTATTCACATCATTATCTACTCGTTCAAGAGATTTATTTACCAGACAAACATCATATGAAATATCAAGTAAATATAATCCATTCAATAAATATCCAGAAGCAAAAAATTTGTCTCCTTGATAAATTGAACAACCTTTATTCTCTAGTTTCATAGAATATCCTTGTCTATCTAAACATGAAATAGATATGATATTCCTAATAATGGTCGGAACATAATAACAATCTATTAGTTCCAATGAGTCTCCTGACGGCATCTAAAGTCTTGTTGTCCCCACAGCTAACGCAACAACTTTTGCTCCATTCCCAAGCCTCAGATCCACGTCTCCGCGGTTCAATCTTCTTTTACTTGTTAACACTTGCAAGTTATTGCAGATATGAGGAACACATCCAGTATCTAATACCCAAGATGTTGATTCTCTATAAGACAAGTTAAGATCGATCATGAGTATACCTGAAGCTTCACCAAGCTTCTCCTTTGCCTTTTCTGCTAGATAAACCTTGCAGTTTCTCTTCCAATGACCTTCTTTATGGCAGTGGAAACACTGACCTTTATCATTGACTTTAGCTTTGTCCTTTTGAACCACCGATTTGCTTTTCACTAGCTTCTTAGGCTTACCTTTCTTAAAGGTCTGTCCAACTTTTCTTTTCTTGTTGGTCTTACCAACAAGCATTACATTTGGCTTATCTTTCTGGATAGTGCCTTCTACTGTCTTCAACATGTTGAGCAGCTCAGCCAGTGAAACTTCAATTTTGTTCATATTGAAGTTGATAATGAATTGTGAAAATGAATCTGGAAGGGACTGTAGGATTAAGTCGATGCTTAGGTCATTTTTCATAACAAAGCCAAGCACAGCAAGCCTCTCAATCCACTCTATCATCTTGAGCACATGAGTTTGCACAGATGTGCCCTCGCTCATTCTGGTCCTGAACAATTTCTTAGATATCTCATATCTTTCTGTTCTGGATTGTTCACTAAACAACTCTTGTAGGTGATTCAGAATGGTCTTAGGTTCCATGTTATCATGCTGTCGTTGCAGTTCATTGTTCATTGAAGCAAGCATATAAACTGGACTTTGACAGAGTCCTCTTTCCAATTTTCAAATATCATTAATTCATCTTCGTTAGCATTTTCACCGGATTGCACTGGATCTGGTTGATCCAGGACATAGGCTAACTTTTCACACCTGAAGACAATCTTCAGGTTGCGTAACCTGTCAATGTAATTTGGTCCCGTGAGTTTGTTTGCATCAAGTATGCAACGAAGGGGGTTAGGTGACGACATAGCGACCTACATGGAAATATATAAAAAATGAGCAGATAGTTCTTAAAATCTGATTTAGGACTTTTAATCTAGATTTAGGCTCTCACTATTTTTGGGCGATCTGTATGACCCTCTAATATATAGAACGGGAGATTCCGGTGATATCCTAGTGGGGATCAGAATCCTTCGGGCATCATGCACGTGCCCTTGTGGTAGCACAACAAATCACATCAAGTCCCTTAGGCAGTCAACTCTTGACAGTTGCAACATTTGCAATATCCGATCGATTTAACCCCTGAATCAGAATGACCTTGTGGTAGCACAACAAATCAAATGATTCAGTTAAGTTTATCCATCATTACTTAGATGACATGAATTCATAGTGCAATCCTTGTGGTAGCACAACAAAACTATACTATTTGTCCATTCATCTTAATGACATCACATGTCGTAGACCTAGGTCAATTTCTAAATCAAATAGACCTTGTGGTAGCACAACAAATCCATTTGAGATAAGAATTATCCTAAGATCTATAATGATGGTGGGTTACGTGGATTATTCTGAATATCTCACGTTTACAACTTAAATTTTAAAAGAGGATTTTTTATTTGATTTGGAAAAATCGTGCTATCAATAGTATTTCAATTTGAAGTATCATTATACTTAATAGAAATATATATATATATGATAGCATAGTCCACAAATATCACATATATGCAGAAACATTAAATTGGGATGATAATGGACTGCTAAAGCTACTATGGAATCATCGGAGCCAAACGATGATCCATAATAGGATCCTAATGTGAAAACAACAACACTGGTTCCATTTGATGCGAGTCCATCCTCCAGAGGTGTCTTCAGAAGATCACGTCCTTTAAACTTAATCCGAAACATTTAAATATGAAATACAGGACTCGCAGGTCCACAAATGTACATTTAAACACTAAGAAACCTTGATCTTATCAAGGGGAGTACAATCTTATAGAAAGGTAGAAAGCACACTTGGATTAAGAGAGAGGAGGACACGCAGGTCCTATTTAAAGTACTAAAATGAATTAAGCATCGCATTCATTCACATCATTCATCACATGAAAATACTAAGTCCATGATCATCCCACCATAAAACACATCACATGCATCACAATCATCACATAATTGCAGTCTGGTATTAAATTTTATAAATATAAAATTATAATACCAATTAGTTTTCGAAATAACATTTATTTCAACATTATCAATAATATTCAAAACATTATTGACAAATTAAATAACTAAACTATTCAGTTAATCTAAATACTAATTCAAACAATTTGAACAGTAAAATGTAATCAAGTTATGCATAAAATCAGCTTAAAACATTTTAAAACTAATTAATTTAACACGGAAATTAATTATCTAAAACAATTTTAAATAATTAACTAACACCCTATTAATAATAAAGCCCTTTATTGAATTAACAGTTATTAAACAATTTAATAACCTGTTAATAATCAAAAAAATAATTAATAACAATTATTAATTATTCCTATAATTATTCTGTTTTAAAACAATTTTAAAACGGGCTTAAATGGGCTAATTATGGGTTTAAAGGGGGTTTAACATTTATTAAAACATTTTTAATAAATATTAGAAATGGGCCCAGCCCATTAGGGCCCAAATGGCTCGAGCCTGGGCCCTGGCTCGACCAGGGGGTCTGGCCCAGCCAGACCCGAGCCCTGGCTCAGCCAGGGGGCCGGCCCGGCCCCCGCCCGATCCGACCGGGTCGAGACCGGGCGGTCCGGCCGCTCCTTCTTCCCAGCGAAGCAGAAGTGCAGGAACCCTAGGGTTCCCACCCGGTGGTGCCGCCGCCGAGCTCCGGACACCCCCCGGCCGGTGCCGGCCCTGCCGGCGATGCCCCCCGGCGCCGGCGACGTGCCCGGCGCCGGCAGGGTCGCCGGCGGTGGCCACAAACACATGCGGCCGAGCCCTTAAAGCACCCTTAAAATCTGATTTTCCAGCGTAAAATCCGAATTAGGGCTTCAAATTTGTAGCTCCCCAAGGCCACTCCGGCGCCGGCAAATATGTCGGATGTGTAGTGGTGACTATCACCAAACGATCCAGACATCCGGGCCGCCATCCCAACACTTGGGAATCGTTAACGAAGCCGCCGAAGTACCCCGGTTCATCATCTCATGAAGAACTCCGAACATCCCAAATAAAATCCAAAAAATTACAGAAAAATAATCAAATTATTTGTGTTCATCGTATGAACACTATTCCGTCATTTTTAATCGGATTAAACACAAGAACACGTACAATACGGGTTCTTCACGCATAACGAGAAAAACACGCAAAACGATGCCGTTTTACGACCGAACCAGCAACCTGGCTCTAATACCACTGTAAGGAATCGGCAAGAGTGCAGCGGAGAATAAAAACGATTCCTATGTATCGGTTGCTGGGATCGTAAAACGGACATTAAAATAAACGCGGGAAGAACGGTTCTTCACCTTTGCGGGGTTTCGAATCTCCCGTGGATGATTCCGACTCGGTATCGCGCACGCGCACGATCTCTAGAGGTATCCACACGAGCTCCCGCTGCAGACGCGATTTCCTCCTTGACTTGAGTGCTCCGACCAGATCTCAAATCCACCATGCGCGGAGAGAGACAGATCTACTCCAAGAGAGAGAGAGAGGAGATAGAGAATCTGGGGTGAGTAATTCGTCCAACCAACATTTTTACCCCTTCCCCTTGGCCCTCCTTATATAGAAATAAGGATAAGCACAAGGATTAATCCTCATGATTATCCAAGAGTTTGGCCTTGGATAATTCTCCATTAAATCTTTATGTTTATCCCGCAGCTTTTCATAAAAACCCAGATAAGCATGAAATTTAACCTCTCTCACCGTCTGACGAGAACCCTTTTGTGTGTGACCCTCTAGGCCCATATATCAGTCCGGTTGCAGACCCATTAAACTTAGAACTGTTTCTTGAGTTTAATATTTATTAATTAACATTTAAACATCTTATGTTAAATGATTAATTTAATAAACAAGTGGATTATCATCTGATGATTAATTCACTCGGCCTTCTGATCATGAACAGCACCAAACACTACCTCATTATCCTAGAAGATATAAGGGATATTGTTCCCTTTAATTGAACATTTCCGTCTGCAGATACCGCACAGATATAATCCTTCACTCATGCAATGTCCCGATAACGCAAGGGTATGGTTTTATAGTCAAACCCTCTTTTGCATTATCCAGATGGATTCCAGTACTCTGTTAATATCTAGAAAGACATCTCTTTCATTTGACCCTGGCCAGGGATTTCTGTGTACCCATCCATAGGACATTCTCTCTCCAGTCTTATACCAAGAGTGAGTGATCCCTTGTTGTTCACTCAATTACCTTCGCAAGCTTTCCACTGTATCTGAAAGACCGATTATGGTGGACTTAATGGTTAAAGTCCACTAGTCAGAGAATCAAGATACAATGGTCCACAAACAAGGTATCATTGGTGACTCATGTCAAAGGACCAACTGTACTACTGCAACGATTGAATTCCCTGGTTGACTAATAGGTATAATTACCATCCAGGAATTCTTATATGGGTCTGTTCAGTGAACTCATTCTCTAATGAGCACCCACATGTTTGTCTTAGTGTCACCACACGAGTGAATGTGAGATCATTCACCCTCATCACATGAGCAGACATAACTTGTGTCGATCTTATCGGATATTTAATGTCAATCTCAAATATCCTATGATCGAGAACTGTTTAAGACAATTGACTGAGGATATTGATCTCACTATCATGATCTCATCATGATTCAATATCCCATACATTTGTCTATGGACCTTCATTACGATAGTTAATTTGCGAGAACTATTAAATGAAGAAATGATTGCCTTTATTAATAATTTGAACTAGAATGTACAATGATTGGCTTTGAGGCCACCCAATTCTAACAGATACCACTAGAGGCCATGCACTTGTGTAGCTTGCAATCCAAGATCGTTTATGCAAAAGTCTAAGGAGATCTATGGTCTCTACAAAGGTAAAGATTCAATCTTTACTTTATTTTTGTTCCAATTTATTGGATCTGAAATGATCCAGGGCAAGGAAATCTATTTAAAATTTTATATTTTGCTACGTTTTGATATCCTAAATTTCCTTCTAAGAGATTCAACCCGACTTAACATTTGAGGACAAAGAGCATTCCACTTGTTAAGGTTCTTTGGTGTCATCATACAATTGAAGAGGCAACATAGGAATTGGAAGAAGAGATGCGGAAGAAATATCTAGATTTGCTCAAGTAAGCAGTTTTCAAATTTTAAGAACATAATTTCTTTAAGGGTTTAGAGGATTTATAACATCCTAAGGATATTAAGTGGATCGTTTTGCTTTTAATGCATGGCTTATGGATTTTTATTATGAGGTTTAGTACAGTGTTGTGCTCAGATCTAGTGTGATCCATATGAAGGTGATTGAGTGCTTGATAGAGGATCATTGCTCTCGGAACAAATAAGAGCGAATGTATAGAGTCATGCTCAATCAAATCCCTAGTGAGGATAAAACATCTCACTAGAAAGGAGTTTCTATAGGAGATGCATGAGCATGTGACCTATTGGAGCATTGACAATATAACCACACTCTAGGTTCGATTGGCAATAATGAAGGATTATAATTACACAAAAACTATGGACATGAGGATTTTAGTTACATAGAAACTATGGACATAAGGGTTTCAATTGTCCCCCTCTCTCCTCTCTTGTCTTGGCCACCCACTTTAGGAAGGGGCAAGCCCCTTCTCTGCTCTCCACCTTGCTTCGTCTCTTGCTCCGGTTGATGAGGAAATATTCCTGCATCCACTTCGCAAGGAAGTGAAAGGGAATGACGTGGAACATGTTAGTGACATGGAAATGAAAGGGAATGGACTCAAAACTGGTGCCAAGGGCTTGTTGTCTTTTAGACATCACCTGATGATGAATCCTCCAGAAATCATGCCTGACAAGCCCACATCGATCATGAAAACACAACTCCACTTGGACACTATTAACTGCTCCTACTCCTACTCCTAATTGTCATATTAGAGGTTTTGCCTAGTCTGAATAGTCATAAAGTCATCCTTTGCAGTCTTCGCAGCTAGCAGGTCTTTTAACCAGAGGGATTGAGAAAAAAGGAATAAGGCTACCAAGCCATGCAAAATCGCCATTACAAAATCAACTCAAAATCGATCAAACACTCAATTGTTTAAAAATACAAATGAAATATTTCTCAAGTCAACCGTACGGGACAATGATCAACTAGTCTCAGGATGAAAATGGATCTTCATGCAGTGTGCAACTCAAAATCCTACTTGATGCGTGTTGGGCTAAAAGAAAAATATAAATGAAAAAGTATTCTAAAGATAATATTGCTATGCATGCCAGATGATGAGTCAAGAAATAACCTAAATGGGACAACCACATGGTCAAAGCGTCACCGTGCTCTTCCTTACATGCATTTGAACCATCCAGAGAGATCCATTGTCCCCAGATCAAACACACATAACAACCTAAATGGCGATTAGCCTGACCTTCAAATTCATCATCGTTTTTTGTTAAAGGGGAACTAAAAATTTAAACACCAAGATAATTACCCATCTCTAAAAATATAAAACTATAATAAATATAGGTAACTTACTTGATTACCTGCCTTTCCAACCATTTTTCATTTTCTGATTTTTTAATTGTTATTGATTTTTTTACTCTAAAAAACTTAAACAAACGTTAGTAATAACAATAAAAATAATCAGTAAGTGCCAATTATCATTGCCAAACACTAAATAGTCTAACAGACCATGAAACAACTAATTAAAACAACCCTAGACATTGAACCAACATCAGATAGAATAGAGAGTAAAACGTCCAATCCCCTGGGCACCCACTGAATAAAGCGTCCACCCGACTAGACATTTTCATGCTTGAGACTCCAAACTCTGGTTCCTTCTCTGCTCCAGCGATAAACACTCCTCGAACCTTATCTAAACACTTCTCTAACCTAGACTTGACTTCTAACCTCTTTTAAGACCTCTATAGACACCCCTAGGCATCTAGACATAACCTAAAATGTGAGTTCCCCTTCTAGAACGTGACCATGAAGTGGGTGCACTCAACGAGTAGAAGAGAGAGAGAGGGTGAGAAGAAGGATGGGATCTCCCTCCTCCCACATTTCAAGCATGCAAGGAGATTCTACGAGCCCTCGAGTGCGCTTCGAGGTTTCCAATCATCTCACGACCTACATGCAAGCGAGAAGGAATCAATGTCTTAATGGAGATATGGCATCCTTAAACGCATACCTTTGTCTTTACTGCTTGGGAATCTACTATCCTCTTAGAAGAGATTGAGATGCTTATAGGACTCGAACCTTACAGGAAGAATGAAGAGGATGATATTGCTTACACCGCTACTCAAGTTTTCCCTGATAGAATCCTCTCCATCTTCATCAACAACCCCAAACTCAGGGCTGACACGATAGATCCTGGTGGAATCAACCTAGAGAAACTAACTAAGTGGACTCTAAAAGCCCTAAAAAACCCTAAACTCATTGACAAGTGCCAAGCTATGAAAACCTTCTCTATATGTGTTTATGGCATTGTTTCTTCCCTTCTAGAGATAACCTCATTTAAACTCCATAACTTGGAAGCATCATTGGCCTTTGGAGTGGTCATACTATTTTCATGGCTATCTTGGCATATCTATATAGTGGTCTAATTTCTGCATGCATAGGAGGAAGACTCTACGGCTCTATGATCCTCTTAGAGTGTTAGCTAGGAGTCCGTTTCAAATTTGAGCTTGATAATCCACTCAATGCTATTAGTTCTAAAATCTTCAACTGCAGCCCCCCGCGATTTAATCATGAACACAATTGGCTATATTGGCTTCATGAAAACCATACAACACAATTGGGAACTACCACAGATTGGAGAATCTACCTCAACTTCCTTACAAGTGGGCAGTTCCTCTATCCTTTCACATTCAACTTAGCTCTCGTGAAGACTCGAGGTACAAACGACATTGACTTGTGCCTAGTGGGCAACTAAGAAATTGTTCTCTACAATGTGCATCATTGCTTCTTATAGGTCGGGCTACCAAGAAACTGGGTTCCAGCACTCTCCCATCATCCTCCTACAAGCCAAGATTGGTTGGCTCCAAAGAACATGAAGAAGAAGTCAGTTTAGCAATAATTATTTGGCGAACTCACAAGACAACTTCTTAAAGTGAAACTCCCATGGAATTCAAAGAACAATTCTTCAATGTATATCTCCCAAATCTTTAGAGTCTCAAGCCTTTGAGGGGCTCTTGGTTTCCAAGATCTACAAAGATGAGCTACATAAACCAATGTAGAACTTCTTCTCTTCAATTATCAATGAAGTGAATTTTCTAGTCTTTTATGTGTTTTGGGAACTCTTCTGATAAAACATCGAGTCCACTAAAAGTCAGACTCACAGAATGTTTAGCGTGTAAGATGCCTTACTTCAAAATTCAAAATAATATAAAATATGCTTGAAATGATTAAAATGTCCACCCAACTAAACATAAACTTCCAAACCATTTGACGTATTTCCCTATGAGAATCCTAAAAAAAAAAGGGCACCTCGTTTTCAAAAATCCACCAATTAAAACACTCAACCGAGCCTTCCCGCTTCTTCTTCAAACCCCTAGTTCTTCTCCACCGGCACTAGCTATCACTGGCACTTCGACGATCATCCCTTTACCACCATCTTCACCTTCTCCTTCTTCTCTATCTCATTCTCATGCGGGAAAGGGGGAAAATGCCCACTCGGGGATAGACATCCCGTGTAGTGGAGGGGGACTCAAGACGATTTTGAGGCCATGGGAAGCTCCTCAAGCGATGAGGACTACGATGGTGAGCCCGGGGACAATAGGAAGAAGAATGATTCAAGGAAGCTTGTGAGCTCGTGGAGGTGGCACCTCTGACCAAGAAGAAGGCAAAGAAGCACCCTAAGGTAAACCTGCACCTTTCCTTTGTCATTTATTTTGAAAATCCATGGGAGAAAAATGATCCTCAGGTCAAAACTGAGAAGACATCCACCCTAGTAGATGCATTATCAGGTAAGATGTCCATCCCAGTAGATGTGTTACCCAAAAACCCCAATTTTTAAATTAAAATCCTAAAATAGAAAAATGTCTAGTCGACTAGACATATTGCCCACTAAAGGTCCAGCCCTGTGGATGTCTAATAACCTAAAACTCTAACTTAACTCACAAAACCCTAACACCGAACGTCTATGCCCCTAGACATCTTACCATTAAAACATCCACACTGGTGGACGTATAACCCAAAAACCTCTAAAACTTAAAAATGGAACCCTAGACTTAAACATCCTTCCCCTTTGACATCTCCCAACTTAAACATCCAACCCGTTGGATGTCTTATGGACTAATCCTTGAACTTACAAACTCTCTCCAATAAATGCAGGGGATCATGAAGTGCCGCATCTCCTATGAGTTGGTGCGAGCGACATTCCAGGCACTTCCCGCCTTCCAATAGACTAGGGTTTGGGCTGTGGGATTTGATGAGTTATTAGACATAGAGCCCTTTCCACTAGACCTTCCTTTTATCTAGCCTTTAGGGAGTGATGGGTCACTAGCTAGGGCTTCTATCTTATCCTGGGGTCATATGATACCCACCCTTGAGGATGTCACCAGGATCACTGCCCTTATCGTCCATAGGCGGTCGGTGATGGGGGTAGTGTATGAGGAATATTGTTCTAGGGTTGAGCAGCTCCAAGGACCAAGGGTAGAGGGTGAGGGAGAGGTAAGGACAGTGTCCCAAATAGTGATCTCCAAACTCCTAGGTTTAGGGGACTCTAGGTAGAAGAGATGGGAGAGTGTCACCGCCTACCATGCATGCCTAGTCCAAGGGCCACCCAAAGGGGGAAGGAGAAGGCCACCATACCGACACCAACCTCCATAGATTCCTTTTCCTTTTCTTTGGTCGTCTCCTCCTGGGTAGTAAGGGGAACACTATTTTTTGTAGATTTCTATATTTGCTTTCTGACCTCAACCGTGTTCGGGAAGTATGCCTCGGGTGCCGCCATGCCAGCGTACCTATTCAATCATCTCTCTGTCTCCCGCTGGGTGATGAGCATTAGCTGAGTCACACCATTTGATTTGATTATTCATCACATGCACTTACATGTTTTTTCTCTTATAGGTTTAGAGCTACATCAGAATCCCGCTCGGCCATGCACAACTCACGGACGTCGGGGTAAAGCATCTTGCACGTCAGTGGACTCCCTTGTGTAACCACCACAGTAGGGATGAGCAGCTATTCCTCTTGTAGGACATGATTGATGACCTTTCCCATGACATGGTAAAAAAAGAAAAATTTAATTTAGTTCAATTCCGATACATATCTTAGTGTATGTGTGTGTGTGCCCCTAATTGAGTTTTTCTTCTGTCTTTGTGATGGGATTACCTGCATCCCCCGGCAGGAAAGACGCTATCTGGGTTATTGTTGATCGGCTGACCAAGTCGGCACACTTCCTGGCTATTAGGAAGGACTGATCAGTCGGTAAGCTGGCTAAGTTGTTTGTAGACCGGATCATCTCTCTGCACGGGGTACCTTTGTCCAACGTATCAGACCGAGATCCGAGGTTTACTTCCAGGTTCTGGAAGAGTTTTCAGAAGGCCTTGGGCACTCAGTTGGCTTTCAGTTCGGCCTACCATCCCGAGACTGATGGGCAGTCGGAGAGGACCATACAGACTCTGGAGGATATGCTCAGGGCATGTTGCTTAGACTGGGGAGGTTCTTGGGAGCAACATTTGTCTACGGTGGAATTTGCCTACAACAACAGTTATCATTCCAGTATCGGCATGGCGCCTTACGAGGCTTTGTACGGGCGACCGTGTCGATCTCCTGTGTGTTGGTCCGAGATTGGTGAAAGACAGATAGCGGGACCAGAGTTAGTACAACAGTGTGCTGAGATTGCCAGGACAGTTCGGCAGAGGTTGACCGCAGCTCAGAGTAGGCAGAAGAGTTATGCTGACGTCAGACGGAGACCGCTTGAGTTTGAGGTTGGGGACCACGTGTTTCTCCGAGTCTCACCCTCCAAGGGTGTGATGAGATTCGGGAAGCGAGGCAAGCTGAGTCCGCGATATATTGGACCTTTTCCCATTCTTGCTCGAATTGGGGAAACCGCGTATCAGCTGGCCTTGCCGCCCAGTCTTGCAGGGGTGCACGATGTGTTCCATGTTTCCTTGCTGAGAAAATATGTTTAGGATCCGTCCCATGTTTTAGATTTTTCAGAGTTGGAGGTCGCTGAGGACCTGTCCTTTCCAGAGTTTCCTGTTCGTATTGAGGATCGCAGAGAATAGGTCCAGCGGAACAAGGATGTGCCCTTGGTCAAGGTGTTTTGGCAGTATTGCTCCGGAGGTGAGGCAACCTGGGAGCGGGAAGATGAGATGCGGGAGCAGTTTCCTTACCTCTTTTCGTAAGTCTCCTTGTGAACTTGTATCCCTACTTTTGACCTTATTAATTCTAGCGGATAATTTCGGGGGCGAAATTCTTTTAAGGGGGGGAGAATGTAAGGACCGAGGCTTTCGGATCCGGTTTTCGGGGTCGGACCCAGTAGTTCAGGCTCCAGTGGGGCAGAGACTCTGTGATGTTTCGCGTCGAGCGGGCTCGACGCGGTTTAAACGGCGTCCACCGTTGCAGACGCGTTTTAGGTTCTGCCACGTGGGCTGGCTTTGGGCCGCGAGAGTACGGCCCTGTCGCGTTGTCTGAACGGCGTCCGCATGGGACGACGCCTTTCAGACTGCGACTCTGGGATTGTCAGAGTACGGCCCTGACATGTCTCCTGAACGGCGTCTGTATAGAACGACGCGTTTCAGAGTCCTGTCAGAGCAGCCGTCTCATCACCTGATAGGCGTCCGTCTATGTCGACGCGTTTTAGCCAGTCTCTGGTTAACCCCGCGAGCCCTCCTTCTTTCCCTCAATTTTCTTCCTCCTCTCTTTCTCTCCTCCCTTCCGGCGATCCCGGCGGCAACCCCTTCTCCTCCCTCTTTTCCTTCCACCATTTCATCTTTTCCTCCACTCCATCCCATACCTAGCTTCCACCACTACCACCTCCACTTCCACTGCGGCGTTTTACTCTCCGGACGGCGGCCGACGTCACGGTGGAGTAAGGACGACCACGGCGGTACCGGCGGCGGCGTGGGGCAAGTCGGCTGGACGGCTTGAAGCTTGGAGGAGTTCAAGTAACCGGTAGGGTGACGATTCCCATTGTGTTCTACGTTCAAATCATGATTCTTCCTCCTAAAGCATGTTTTAGATCTATGATTCCGGGGGGTAGAACAAGCATGTTTAGGAGCTCTTCTTGTTAAATGGGGGATTTCTGTGAATGTGGTTTCCTGATGGTTGGATTCGCCCCTTTTTCTCCTCTGTTTTTGGTGATTTTGGGGTTTTTATGGTTGAAAAGGGGAGCCCTCGGGCTCATGACAGACCTGATTCCTGGCGTTGAAAGACGTCGTGCATGGACGACGCCTTTTTGAACGGCGTCGGGCCATCATGACGCCTTTTAGGCAGGAATCGTCTTACTAAGGCCCTATCAGTTTGGGAATTCTGGGACTAAAAGACGTCATGGGTGGACGACGCGATTCAGAATAGTGTCGGGTAACCATGACGCCTTTTAAGGCAGAAATCCCCTGGTTAATGGTTTCCGTAAATTCTGGATTTCTGTGTTGAATGGCCTCTGAGGATGTTTACGCCTTTTAAAAAGGCGACCACTGGTGTCGATGCCTTTTAGGCCAGATTCTGAGGCCAGTGTTTTACATAAACCAATACATGGAGCTTGAATGGCGTCGGCCTTGGGCGACGCGATTCAAGACAGAACCACACTAATTCATGCCAGTAAAATGTGTTCATACTGCTAGATAGTTGGTTAATGCATGCCTTAGTGTACTCGGTGGAGATGGATTCTTCATGACCGGATGATATTACGTTATGTGTTATGCGATCGCGGACTTTTCACGTGACCGGATAGTATTGTGCTGGGTTTTGTGTTACTGTGGACCTGGAGTGACAGTTGTAGCACTTTATCACCCTGTGCTGGTGTGGGTGGAGCACAGCGCCGGTGGGGGCGTGGGCGGGGTGACGCCTAGTGAGAGAGGGTCACCTGGTGAACCCCGGGGTCAGCTAGTACTGGTGTGGGCGTGGTACATTCGGAGTGTCACTCATGCTGAGGGAAGGAGTAACCACCTGAGCCAGTTGGGCCGGAGTAGCTAGAGTGCTATCCGAGGGGTTACTGCTTGGTCTCAGCGGGTCGAGGTTTTCCCCACTGTTGTTTGCGTGGTTGGCGTGTTCTATCGAGACGGCGATTGTAGGTTCCTTAGTCGTCTGGTTTAGAAATATGCATGTTTAATACATTTCGACTGCATGTGATTCCACGTTGAAAATTAGGAATTATACTTACCACTGTGCTTGTTACTTTACCGTCGGCTGTATTTTACACTTGTGGGTGTGTGCGTGGGCAGTGGGGATCGAAGGATCCCTACTGAGTCTTGTCTTTGAGACTCACCCCTGCGGTTTTCAGGTGAGGACTCCCAACAGACCTAGCGAGGAGAGTGCGGCCGTATGTTGAGCACCGTCAGCGGTTATTCCGGGCTATGCCCCGACGTAGTTGTTATTTTATTTCTGGCCTGTATGTTTAATTATTTCCTTTCGGTTGGAATATGTAATTATTTGCTGTATCGAGTCGCATTGTAATAATTTTTAATTCCTGTACTTTCATTTCAATTCAATGCGATGTGAATGTTTAGCTTAGTTTATTATTTATTTCCCGGACTTACTTAGATCCTGGTTTGGTTCCAAATTAATGATTCGGTACCCATTTAGTAATCGGATCCCCGATTATAGGGTGGCGGGTCGTTACATGGACGATGCAGGACATCCTTGGGTAGAGCAGGGGCGGGGCCGATTCGGGCGCCAGGTGTGGCTACATTGCATGAACGAGATAGCCCTCCTGTGCCTGCGACTGGTGATGCATACGCTGGGTCTGCATCAGGAGTGGGTAGATGAGGAGATTCCTAAGGGGATCGGGAGGACGATGTGGGGTAAGTAGACATGCACCAACTGGGGGGCCAAATTCCCGGATCAACGGGATGATTGGCACCGATATGGAGTCCCGGTAGAGTCGTAGGCGGTGAGCAGCAATGCTTTCCTGCAGCACTACCGGGCCCACTATACGGCCCACCTCCAGCTACTCTAGCCTCTCGATGTAAGTGACATGATATGCATGACATGGATTTTTGACTTAAAAATTATCTTGCTTATGAATATATGACATGTATGGTATGAAAATGCAGGATGCACGGGATGCCACCATCATCACACTCCGGGGCCACCTCCAGGATGCTGAGGCCCAATTAGAACAAGTACAGAAGGAGCTGAATGAACCGGTAAGCATGATATGCATGAATGACATATGTATTATGAATGCTTCTTTTTTATTATCAAACTGTTTTGGCACTTGTACACTGATGGTGATCTCCCTTTTTGTTACAGCATGCTGCTTACACCCACGTGGCTATCCCTTCTGCTCCTACTGCTGGTCCTTCATCTTCTTATGCTGCTCATGAGGTCGCCCTTGCCGACCTGCGGAGTCAGCTAGTTCTAGCCATCTGCCGAGCCACTTAGGCTGAGGAGGATGTTGCTACTCAGATAAATCTTCAACTTGTTTCTTTCATCTCAGCATTAATTTGTTTGTTGCTCTTCTGTTCCAAGTCCAAGTGCTTTGCATGGCTCTTGGAGAGAGAGATGCTGAGCTGGCACAGGCTCGCGGTTCAGCAGCCCAGGTTGCTGAGCTGGAGGAGCAGCTGGAGTGGCTCTCTACTAGTGATCTTCCTTGCGAACTCGCTCGTCTCCAGGTTCGACTGGAGATCTTGACTGAGGAGAGGGATTGCAACCGATCCTGATTGGAGAGTCTCCAGGGCCGGCTATTAATGGCGGAGCACGAGCGCCAAAGCATAGAGACTCGTTACCAGCGTGCGCGGTAGCGGGCGTTGGAGCGAGGATAGGCGAGTGCTTTCACCACCAGCATAGCAGTATCCTCCGGCCAGGCTGGGCCGAGCATCATGGGACCACCACCACCGCCGGCACAAGGACCGGACGTCTAGGACGAGGCGCAGAGCCAGCTGGATGAGGGCGCAGGGGAGAGCCAGCCGTGATGGCTGTCATCATATATTTTCTTCCCATTTTGAAGTCCTGTAGATGGACTTTCATCTTGTACATAAACCCTTCTGATATAGAGTTTCCTCATCTTTGAGCTGCCTTTTGCACTTTTCTCTATTGTCTTTCTCTTCATACATGCACGCATCTTGAACAAACAAATTAAATATCTGTTCAGGCTTGGTCCCTTGCCCAGTTAAGTAACCGGCTACTTGATCCTACCCTTGATAGAAGGGTCAAGGGGCGAAGCCTTTATTTAATGAAGGTAAATAAGGATAATTAAAAGGAAAGTAAAATGCAACATACAAGCATGTCGATACTCACTGAAAATAAAAAAATGCAACACACATGCTGCAACAAACAAATGCTAATTGAAATATTTTTGTTTTGCAGTTGCAAGTTTAGAAATATCCAATTTTTTGGGGGTTTTGCTATATTCAATTTTTTTGTGATTTTGCAATATTCAATTTTTTTGTAATTTTGAAATGTCCAATTTTTTGGGGGTTTTGCCATATTCAAATTTTTTTATGGTTTTGAAATATTTAATTTTTTTTGCAATTTTGAAATATTCAAATTTTTTTTATTTTGAAATATTCGGCTAATCTAAGGACCAATATGGTACTTGGATCAAAAGAGTAGATTCATTTGTTAACTTAATTCCTGGATCATTCTCTAATAACCTAATCCATATTCATTGTGCTTAAAATATGTTTGTAATCGTGATCCCATTCGATGGTCCGACCCTTAGTCAACCTCGGCCATTCTTCAAATTTGGAGTACACCTCTTTAGAATGAAGAGAAGAATTGGTCTAGAAAGTCCGCGAAGGGTTCCGGAGACTCATAATGATGTTTTTCCTTTACCCTATTATCCGTTGGGGTTCGGTCATTTTTATTTTTACAGAGTATTTAACGACCTTGCGCTCCCTTTTTATTTGATTTTGTGGGCTTTTGAGGTAATATTTGTAACGTTGAGTGGCCTATTGCTTCTGTTGGCTTTTTGCCTTTTACTTTTTCTTTTGTTTTTGTGGGACAGATCTCCCCCTTTTTTTTTATGACAGCCTGCTACTAAGATGGTGAGTATTTTCAATAGTCTATTCTAAGCCTCATTCCGTCATCGTGGACTGAGAGTAAAACAGAAGTTTTCTTTTAAAAGGAATGAGTTGTACTTTTCCATTTTTAGTCAAGCTTTCGGTGTTCCTCAGGCTTCACATCTCTTGTTACTCACGAACCAAATGTGTTTGTGTGCAATAATGCGTTTGAATTAGATTACCAAAGACTAATAAGGGAATTTGAGTTTTCATGTTTTCCGACTCCACTGGTCCTTGCACCATGCTGATCGCTTAAACTAAGGGTAGTACTTCTTAAGATACAAACCGTTCCAGAGGTGAGTTAACTCTAGCCCTTTTATATTAACTAAATGATAGGAGTTTTCCGGAAAAGCATGCGATATGACATATGGTCCTTCCCAGTTGAGTTGGAGCTTAGAACGCAGACCACCAGGTTTTACAAAGATTCTTTTCACAACTATTTCACCAACTTTAAACTTTCGTTCAATGACTTTCTTTTAATAAAAATGTGTTAATCTGTTCTGATATACTCTTGCATGATTAGCGGCTGACCATCTATTATCATCTAAGAATTCCAGCTGAGCGAGGAGTGCAAAGCGATGTTCATCAATGGAAAATTTCTTGCTCAATTGTACTCTTAATGATGGGATGAGGACTTCGTATGGAACTACAGCCTCCATTCCGAATGTTAAGGAATAAGGAGTCTGTCCAGTAGGTGTGCGGATTGAAGTTCGCTATACCCATAGAGCCTTAATTAATTTTTCTGGCCAATCCGAGAATTTATTAGACTTACACATTTTCTTGATAATTTTTATCAGAGTCGTGTTGGTTGCCTCTGCTTGGCCATTGCTTTGCGGATAATAAGGAGATGAATGATATAATGCAATTTTATACCTATTGCAGAGATCCTTTAACTCCTGTGATATGAACTACAATCCATTGTCAGTGACAATAGTGCTTGGTATTCCAAATCTGGTGAACTTGCAGACCATTGATGCTTTGATCTATGTGTATGCTTCAGCTTCCGCCCACTTGGTGAAGTATTCCGTTGCCGTAAGAATGAATGATTTTTGCTTGGTGGCGGAATCAGGATTACCAAGGGATCCAATGATGTCAAATGCCCACATGGAGAAAGGCCATAGGGATGAAACATGATGGAGTGAAGATGCAGGAGAATGGATTTTATCGGCGTTAAGTTGACACTTAGCATACCTACGGACATATTCTACACAATCTTCTTCCATGGTTGGCCAATAATGTCCATGTCTAAGAATTTTCTTTCATAGCATTTGTCCGTTAACATAGCGACCACAAACTCCGGCATGAGCTCCTTCCATGATCTTCCAAAGCTCATCTTCATCCAAACATCTCAAGAGAACACCATCAAATCCACATTTATATAGAGTTCCTCCAACTAAGGTGTATCTCTGAGCAACTCTCCTGATAGACCATTTCTCCTCAATAGTGGCCTCTTCAGGGTATGACTGATCTTCACAGTATTTAGCAATCTTATAATACCATTGCTTATCCTCGTCTTCCATTTCTTCTTGCCAATCTAGCAACATAATTTCTCTCTTTTCTACAATATCCCCATCTCTAACCTTTTTCAGCAGTCTTTCTTTAACCTTAAAGAAGGAAGGGTCTTTCACGGCAGGAGAAAGACGCCTATGAACAATGATCGACTCATATTGCCTACTGATCGGGAAATTTAGATAAGATGCGAGAGAAGCTAAAGCATCAGTTAGAATGTTCTGATTCCGAAGAACATGGACAAAGATCAGTTTAGTGAAAATCTTGGCATAAGCTGAAGTGAGTTCCTGATAGGGCTTAAGCTTGGGGTCAAGGGTGCGATACTTAGTAAGTACTTGGCGAAGAATTAGCTGACTATCACCTACGATTCTCAGTTTGGTGGCACCATGGAGATGAGCAACCTCGAGGCCAGCAAGGAGAGCCTTATATTCAACTATGTTGTTGGTGACATAGAAATCAAGCTGAAAGGCTTGTAGAATGGTGACACCTTGAGGTGACAGGAGAACAATGCCGATGCCCTTACCATAAGAGTTCAGAGCTCCATCAAAATGCAAAGTCCACATATCATCATCGATTTTGTCAATGGACATCAATTCCTCATTCGGAAACTCCGATCGGACTAAGATCAAATCAAGGAAGAGGGTGATGAGCAAGATGTTTTGCTATAGCATGGCCTTTAATTACAATCTGCTAAATGTAAGTGAGCCAACGTGCTAACCTATCAGTGAGGATGGATCTCTCAAGAAGAAACTTAATGGAATTCATCCTAGCGATGAGATAGACTTCATGAGCTAGAAAATAATGCTTCAGTTTATGAACTACCCATACAAGTGTTGTACATGTTTTCTCCATCGCCATATATCTTTGCTCCGCGGGGTTAAGAAGTTTGGAGAGATAGTAGGTTGTCCTCTCCTTTCCTTCTTCATCTTCTTGTGCTAAGACAGCCCTCATCGCATCATCCAGAACAGAAATATATTGAATCAAAGGTTTGTCCGGAGATGGTGGTCTCAAGACAGGAAGACTTGCCAAATAATCCTTTAATCCATTAAATGCTTCCTGGAACTTATCGTCCCAATCAAACTTGACTCCCGGCTTGGTAAGCTCGTAGAACGGCTTACACCTTTGTGAATGCTAAGAGACAAAGCGGCGAATGAACTGCAACCTCCCGATCAGTCCTCTTAATTCTTTCAAATTCTTGGAAGGTGGCATCTCTCTGATAGCCTTTGCCTTATTGGGATCGATCTCAATACCCCGTTTACTTACAATAAATCCTAATAATTTTCCTGATGATACTCTGAATACACACTTCTTGGGATTCATCTTCAACTGGTATTCTCTTGACCTCTCCAAAACCTTTGCTAGAATTCTTGCATGCTCAGCTTTAGTCTTGGATTTTACTAACAAATCATCCATATACACTTCTAAATCAATGTGCATCATGTCATGGAATATTGCCATCATAGCTCTTTGATAAGTGGCTCCAGTATTTTTCGATCCAAATGGCATAACGACATAGCAATAAGTTCCCCAAGGTGTGGTACACGATGTTTTCTCTTGATCCTCTTCTGCCAACTTAATCTGATTATACCCTGAGAACCCATCCATAAATGACAATGTTTCATAGCCAGCCGTGTTGTCAATGAGTACATCTATATGAGACAGTGGAAAGTTGTCTTTAGGACATGCCTAGTTCAAATCTCGGAAGTCTATACAAATTCTAACTCTTCCATCCTTTTTCATAACCGGGACTATATTAGCGACCCATTACAGATAGAGGACAACTCTAATGAATTTGGCTTTATGTAGCTTATCGACCTCTTTTTTTATTTTCAAAGCCATTTGAGGGTGGAATCGCCTTAACTTTTGTTTAACCGGACTAATTCCATCTTTCAATGTCAATCGATGTTCCACTAAGGAAGAATCTAGTCCTGGCATATCTTCATAACTCCAGGTGAAAGTATCTTTATAATGCTTGAGAACTTGGACCACTGCCTCTTCGTCTGCTTCAGAAAGATTCTTACTGACGAGGACAACCTCAGGTTCATCTTCAATCCCTAGATTGATCTCTTTGGTAGGCTCTTCTACGGCAGCTAAGGGTTCATTAAATCTCTTCACTCCACTGGCATACGCCTAAGCCGCATCCTCGTCGTCTTCTCCTTCTTCATTAATAGGGTCCTTCTCATGTAACAACTCATATACCTCGTACCCATCATCGACTAACTCATCAACTTCACATTCTTCTGGCATCTGAATGGGATCTTCAAACAGCTGAGGGATCTAGGAACAAGAAAGGCATCTTAAAGCTAGATCTTAGAGGTATCTATTCGGAACTCATATACCCTTTGACTTCCTAAACATCCTAACCTGATTGACCTGCCTAGAACTAGACTCCCTAACTTTACTAGATTCTCTATCCTGACCTAATGTGGATGAAGAAGGATAAAAATTAAGGGGTACATGAGGGAATACAGGTGAATCCTCTCGAGAGGAGGGACAAAGCAGATTTAGAAGGGAATCTTGCCTGAACGTCCCGCGCAATGGGGTACAGTCAGACAAATATGAAGTTTCCTCAACGAGGATTTGGGAGGAAGAAGTTGCCAATTTGGCTTTTTTTTTTTTTTGAGATTATCTGTGTTTATCATAAAGCAAGAATGGATATGAATAGGGGGAGAATGAAATGATGGAGGTAATGGCACCAGTGCCAAGGGATTGGGGGGAACATACAATAGTATGTCCCAGATCAGATCGTAGATCCTCTCAAGATTGAGGGGAATCTAAAGAATAAGGTCATGTGGGGACAGAGTAACAATAATGGGCGGAGCCCATGGAATGTCTTCAGTAATAACCCGCGACCAAGTCGGAGTCAGGAGTAGGGTGCGGAACATAGTGTGGAGGGTGAAAATATGAGAGGGATAGGTTCCTCTCCATAGAAGATCAGTGGTGAATCCGATTTCATAAGGGTCATCCTACTCCCCTTCATTAGTTTCTTCAATAAGCAAAATCCTTTTATCAAAGATGGTCCCGGGCCTTTCAATTAATTCATCTATCAATGGCGGCCACTTTGGTTCTGATGGATTTAATAATAGCTTGTTCAGTGCAATATACAGGTCCCATGTATCAAACCAGTGGTACCACTCACATTCTGGATCTTGAGTCTTCCTCCTCTTCATCGGCTGCAGAGCCATCAAGGACTGGTATGTCAACAGTTGTGAACAATGTCTAGCCAGATCCTTCCCATATATATCATACAGGTCAAAATGGGAGGTAATATCTATTGTATTATCATGGTCATGTTGAATCATAGGCCCTTTAACAAAATAGGTGGACAAGGTCCAAGTCAGGGGATCCCGATTTTCTTTGTAAGGGGTAACCATTGTCTTCCATATCTTCAAACCCTCTTCGCCTTCTTGTTGTTCAACAATATTATGCCTCACTTTCTCCGGCCTATAACCTAGGCCGTTGCCAGATATCCTTCTCTTATCTGTCACTGGTTTAGTTCTTCCTTGCAACCGGGTGCCCAGACCCTTTCCAGGTTGATATCCCACCTTCAGCATGATGTTCCAACCTGGGGTATTCATAGACTTCCCCCGCTTCATGGCATAGATCAGTAAAGACGTGCCACTAGAAAAGATCACCGCATTGTTGGTCCCTCAGGGGGATCAACCCTCTATATCCTTCTATACTTCTGAACTGGCACCGTTGGCAGCAAGGAGCGTGGCGTTAAGTATAACTGTCAACATATGTAGTGAGTACCAGGTGTTCTATCCAACTATTTCAACAAATCATAGTGAGTACCAGGTGTACTCTCTTCATTCTGGACCTCTTCTATCGGCTGTGATGGACCATCTTGCACTGTAGACTGGGGGAACACCGTATTGAATATCCGGCCGCTTCGAAGCGCATGTTCTTCAATAGTGGAAGGTCCATGCGTTATCTTGAGCACTGCCGTGTTGAGGAGTGGTCCAGAAGGTGTAATGGTTTGGTAAATGGGTGTTGGTGGTTTATTTGATGGAGGTAAGGGAACTCGGATGAGTGGTTTGGAGGGTTGTAGGTGTGGACAAACGGGTGATGGTGATGGATTATTTAGTGGAGGTACTATGCGGATGAGCGGTTTAGAGGGTTGTATGGTACCATGGTGAGCGGTTGTTGTAGGTGATGAGGGAATGGTATACGGAGTAATGGTTTAGATGGCATGAGAGGTGTATAGTTGGCTTGCGGAGGGTTTTTTGGTGAAGATATGGTGGCAGAAGGTGCAATGGGGTTTAATGGTGATGAGTTGTGGTTTGGGTATACGGAGGATGCGGCGAGGCGGTTGCTCGGCAGTGCTTGATACATGACTTGTTGAATAGATAGAAGGAGAATCCTCTACTTTCCACTGTTGCCCTCTAGTAGCTTCAGATTTGCTACCCGTCAAAATGGGGGCGATCTGGTTTTGATGTTCTGGCAGCGGGTTCTGCACTATGCCCATATTTTGTGGTGCTGCTTGTTGTATCAGTGCTCTTTGGATTGGCTGCTGCTGCTGTGGTGGCTGTGGCTGGCTGCTGCTACTGCTGTGGCCTTCTCGCCTTTAAGGCGGCTATGTACTTCTTCATCTCCTCTCAATCAATCCCTCCCTGATCATTGAGATCATGAATGTAATCCCGAAAGTGAAAACAAGCATCTACTATGTGTCCCGGTTGACGATGGAACACACAGTAACGGGACATGTCAACATTTGGTGCCAAATGGCCTTTTCCTTTGGCAGCACTAAGGCGTTGGCCGCCATAATGCAATTGAATATATCCATGAGGGATTCTGGTAGTTAGGGGTGTGCCGACCTTCTGGGGCCAAGAGGTTTCCTCTGCTGTGCATAGTCATTAGGAGGAGGAACATGAGTATAATTTGGCTGCTGCCGAGGTGGATTGTATACTTGCTGAGGGGGATGTTGGGGTGCTGACTGAAGCTGCTTAGTAGGAGGCCTTTAACCCTGTTGGTTTTGGGGCCTCAGTGACTGATATTGTTGTTGATTCCTCATAAACTGGGATTGATTATTGTTCATTATACTGACTTGTTCATGATACAGCGTACCTTCGGTAGTTGGACCCATAGAAGAAGAGTTGGAGACAATAGACTTTTGAGGTGGAGGTCTGTTGGGTCGATGAGGATCGAAGACACTAGCAAAGGTAGAGTCTTTGAATGCGTTCTGAGCATAATGCGTCCTTTCATACAGATCTGCTATGGTGGTCAAGTTATTCAGCGTCAACACTAGCTTGTACTGTAGGGTGGCATTAGCAACCATCATATTTACTAGTTCTTGTTCGGATAGGTGATCTCTTTTCTTTTCAGCCATCATCTTTACTAGTTCTTGTTCGGCGAACACTATGAAATCTTCATCTGGCTTCATCTTCTCATTGAATAAGTCAGTAATGGACAAGATAGGTGCCACTCTGTCTTTGTATCTTTGCAAGAACCTCTTTAACACCATGTTGAAGTTCTCTACCTCACTTGGGTCTAAAGAGAAGAACCACTCCAAGGCTGATCCCTCCAATGATCTTCTGAAGAGGAAACCAGTGCTTTTTTTGTTAGAATTGGGTGGCCTCATAGCCAATCTTTGTACATTCTAGTTCAGATTATTAATAAAGGCAATCATTTCTTCATTTAATAGTTCTCGCAATTAACTATCGTAATGAAGGTCCATAGACAAATGTATGGGATATTGAATCATGATGAGATCATGATAGTGAGATCAATATCCTAAGGCAATTGTCTTAAACAGTTCTCGATCATAGGATATTTGAGATGGACATTAAATATCCGATAAGATCGACACAAGTTATGTCTGCTCATATGATGAGGGTGAATGATCTCACATTCACTCGTGTGGTGACACTAAGACAAACAAGTGGGTGCTCATTAGAGAATGAGTTTACTGAACAGACCCAAATAAGAATTCATGGATGGTAATTATACCTATTAGTCAACCAGGGAATTCAATCGTTGCAGTAGCACAGTTGGTCCTTAGACCTGAGTCACCAATGATACCTTGTTTGTGGACCATTGTATCTTGATTCTCTGACTCGTGGGCTTTAACCAATAAGTCCACCATAATCGGTCTTTCAGATACAGTGGAAAGCTTGCGAAGGTAATTGAGTGAACAACAAGGGATCACTCACTCTTGGTATAAGACTGGAGAGAGAATGTCACATGGATGTGTACACAGAAATCCCTGGCCAGGGTCAAATGAAAGAGATGTCTTTCTAGATATTAACTGTGTACTAAAATCCATCTGGATAATGCGATAGAGGGTTTGACTATAAAATCATACCCTTGCGTTATCGGGACATTGCATGAGTGAAGGATTATATATGTGCGGTATCGGCAGACGGAAAGGTTCAATTGAAGGGAAAAGTATCCCTTATATCTTCTAGGATCATGAGGTAGTGTTTGGTGCTGTTCATGATCAGAAGGCCAAGTGATTTGATCATCAGATGATAATTCACTTGTTTATTAAATTAATCATTTAACATGTGATGTTTAAATGTTAATTAATAAATATTAAACTCAAGAAACAGTTCTAAGTTTAATGGGCCTGCAACCGGACTGATATATGGGCCTAGAGGGTCACACACATAAGAGTTCTCGTCAGACGGTGAGAGATGTTAAATTTCATGCTTATCTGGGTTTCTGTGAAAAACTGCAGGATAAACATGAAGATTTAATGGAGAATTATCCAAGGCCAAACTCTTGGATAATCATGAGGATTAACTGTTGTGCTTATCCTTATTTCTATATAAGGAGGGCCAAGGGGGAGTGGTAAAAAGTTAGTTGGACGAATTTTTACTCCCCAAATTCTCTCTCCTCTCTCTCTCTCCTTCTCGGAGTGGATCTGTCTCTCTCCGCGCATGGTGGATTTGAGATCTGGTCGGATCACTCAAGTCGAGGAGGAAATCGCGCCTACTGCGGGAACTCGTGTGGATACCTCTAGAGATCGTGCGCGTGCGCGATTACCGAGTCGGCATCATCCATGGGAGATTCGAAACCCCGCAAAGGTGAAGAATTGTTCTTCCCGCGTTAGTTTTAATATCCGTTTTACAACCCCAGCAACCGATACAATGGAATCAATTTTTATTTCCGCTGCGTTCATGGCGATTCCTTACAGTGGTATCAGAGCCAGGTTTGCTGGTTCGGTTGTAAAACGGCACCGTTATGCGTGTTTTTCTCGTTATGCGTGAAGAACCCGTATTGTACGTGTTCTTGTGTTTAATCCGATTAAAAATGACAGATTAGTGTTCATATGATGATCATGATCAATTTGATTATTTTTCTGTATTTTTCGGATTTTTATTTGGGTTTTTCGGAGTTCGTTATGTGATGATGAACCGGGGTACTTCGGCGGCCTCGTATGTGCATCCCAAGCGTTGGGATGGCCGGAAGAATCCTTAGATCTCTTGGTGATAGTCACCACTTCTCATTAGGCATGGAGATCGGCACCGGAGTTGTAAGGATCGTGACCTTCGGATCCGGTTTTCGGGATCGGACCTTGTAGTTCTAACCTTAGTGAGGGCGGAGGTTCTGAGTTGATTCGCGTCAGGACATCGAGACGCGTTTTAAACGGCGTCCACCGTCGCAGACGTATTTCAAGTTCTGCCACGTGGGCTGGCTTCGGGCCGCGAGGGTACGGCCCTGTCTTGTCGACCTGAACGGCGTCCACGTGTGTCGACGCCTTTCAGACTGCGACTCTGGGTTTGTCAGAGTACGGCCCTGACATATCGTCTGAACGGCGTCTGCCTTGAACGACGCGTTTCAGAGTCTTGTTAGAGCAGCTGTCGCATCAACTGAATGGCGTCCGTGGATGTCGACGCGTTTTAGCCAGTCTCTGGTTAACCCCGCGAGCCCTCCTTCTTTCCCTCATTTTTCTCCTCTCTTTCTCTCTTTCCCCTTCCGGCGAACTCGGCGGCGAACCCTCCTCCTCCCTCTTTTCCTCCCACCGTTTCATCTCTCCCTCCACTCCATCCTCTACCTAGCTCCTACCACTACCACCTCCACTTCCACTGCGGCGTTCTACTCTCCGGACGGTGGCCGACGTCACGGAGGGGCGAGGACGACCACGGCGGTACCGGCGGCGGCGTGGGGCGAGTCGGGTGGACGGCTTGAAGCTCGGAGGCGTTCAAGTATCTGGTAGGGTGACGGTTCCCCTTAGCATCGCGTTTTAGACCATGTTCACCCCGTTTAAGCTTGTTTGGATCCTTGGTTTCGGGGGGTAGAATGAGCATGTTTAGGAGTTCTTTCGATAACATGGGGGATTTCTATGAATGTGTCATGCCAATGATTAAACAAGTCCTTCTCCATGTATGCAAGTTTATCCTCTTAGAATTACACTAAGAGAGGTGATATCTTATTCCACGATAAGGTGCTAAGAATTGAGGGGTTTTGTGTATCCTGCATCGATCAAGAAGTATTTCCCTACAACAACAAATGCATGCAATGCTAAGCATGTATTCTAATACCCAGTATTTTTTAAAATAGTAATAATAATAAAGAGAGGAATAGAGTGCACTGTAGTTAGTTAAGTAAGTCCATTAACTTAGTTTCATAGCTGGTATAACCCATTGAGTTAAGTGAAATTTCTTGGTTCGGGTACCCAGGATAGCAAGTTAGTATTTTAGCGATAACTTTCAGTGTATAATTCAGATTTTGTTGTGATTGGTACCATTGGAAAGAGCTGAAAAAGATATACAACTTTGTAGAATAATAGTTTTATAGATTCTTGTATTTACTAAGTCAAAAAAATAAATGTTCAGATAAGGAAATTAGAGATAAGGAAGAGGAGTCTGATTTGGAGTATGATTCTCTCTAATTTGTCGAGAGGAAGCTTAATCCGATCTAACAGTGGTATGTGGAGGTTATTTGGGGTTAGAATTAGAATGTTAAATCTATATATAGGTGATTAGAGGTGTGATTAAACCCTAGCAGCCGCACTTAAATGTGTGTATTTTATTCTTGTTCTTGAAGTGAGAAGAAGTTGTTGATGGCTTATAGATTAATGATCTCATATTTGTGGTATATTTTAGGAGGCTTAGAGATTAAGAAAGAAGGTTAAACGTTGCTGGCTTCATGGTAGGATTGAAGAGATTCGTTGGAGGAGATCGGTTTATTCATAAGAGGTAGATAATGATTTCCCAAAGTACGAATTAATTTGTATTAATATGAAAAATCATGTTTTGATCACAAAAGTGTTCAAAAGGGAAGTCTGACATCATGATATTTACATTTATGATTTGAAACATAGATCAGATCTTCAAATTTATTATTAAAATCTGAATTTTCTTATGTTCTGTTTAGAATCTCTATAGACGGCAATAGGATCTGCTGTCACTTAATCTGAACGGCAATTAAGAAGGCCGTCCATGTTGAACTGAATGGTAGCAAAGCTTGCTCTTTGGATTTCTAAATGGCAGCAAAACTTATCATCTAGATTTTTGAGCGGCAATCAAGCATGCCATCTAGTCTACTATCCTGAGTCTATCAATTTGAAAATCTACACGAACTTTGAGTGATCATATCTTGTTTATCCATAATCCATTGATTTGAAATTTTAACCACACTTCTACCTATATGAAATCTATTTGTCTGCAAAGTTTTATAATTTTAAAAATTTATTTTCTATTTTTCTACTATTTATCCTTTTGCTTTACTTATCGCCTAATTATCATGTTTTACCAGTGTGATGAATTTTTGAATCTATTTGTTGATATTCATCCTATTTAATAGATTATCAGCCTAGCAAAATAGATTTTGATAGGTGAAAATTATGAAGCATGTTCCAAAAATTTTGAAAAATTATCAATAATGTTTTTCATGCATATTTGATCTATTGGAATCAATTTTACCTTAAATGTTATAGTAGAATGTCGTGTTGTCCTTAAAATGCCTTGTTTTCTTGAAAAAAGTATTATTTTTGCATATATATATCATTGGCTATATGATTAATGTTAATTTTAGATTTATAATGAATTTTAATCTCTGTAAGATATGTGCCATCTAATTTAATATGTGTTAGGACATTGCCATCTTAAAGAGATTATGTGGCTCGATTCTAATCTTATTGGATAGGGTATTATGTGACCTAAGGGCAATGGATAAATCTATGAAATCAACTTCGGTATGACGTAATAGTGGCATATATGTGATCCCCCATGCTGTGGTAGCCAAGACTTGGTACTATTTCCATACTTGTCCGTTTAATATGTAAAATATGATAATTTTGGCACCTAATGAGTTTAATTTGGATCTATTTTAAGTTCATTAAAGTATGTTTTAAATATGTATTTGAATTCTTAATTATGTTATTTGGTTTCATGCTACTAGTTATATTTTGAGCCACAGGCTATATGATATGTGCATCCCTATGTGTTGGAGGAATTATGTGATATGTTTATGGTTAGTAGTTTGATTTTAAGTAAGATAAAAGGATTTGATATATATGATAAGTATTATGACTTAGCATGTTTGTTTCAAATTATCAGAAAACACACTCGATTTAGAATGTGATATAGGTGAGCTTTTATTTTATATCATTCTCTTATTTAGTATATGTAACGACCCGCCATCCTATGACCGGAGACCCGGTCACTAAATGGATGTCGGCCCATTAACCGCGGGTTCACACCTGGATCTCACACAAACACATCTGGAGGAGTAAGTGCTAAACAAGGCTAGATATGACAATCACACGGACTACAAAGGGAAACGAGTGCGCAGAAAGAAAGATACAATGTCCGTATACAGTCCAACAATAATTACATGTCCAACAAATTAAAGAAGTACAGGCAGAAGCAAAGTACAACAACATCGGGGCATACCCCGGAACTGAGACAGCTGCTGGTCCGCACACCAAGAAGACCCCGCCCGCCGCCAAACGCCACGAGGTCCACACCTGAAACCGCAGGGAGTGAGCCACACCAGAATTGGGTTAAGTAGGGATCATCCGATCCCCCGCCTCCCACTCACACACCCACAAGTGTAACAACACAGATATATGACAATTAAATAAAGCAGTAAACATAGCACCCAACCTGATATGAAACGCACGATAAGCAGTGTAGCAAGAACAGTTCTAAGCAACCCGAAGAACCCAACACAGAGTCACGACTCACAGCCAAATTCCACAAAGCGACTGAACCACACTGTCGACCGAAGTCAAACGTCGCCTCACAACACTACCACCACTACTCACGCCTGTCCGCCCCTACAGTGTTCCGGGGCACTGTAGGGTGAGGCAGTGAGTCAAACTAGGACTAGCTGGGACCAGTGTACCACCACTGCCCAGCTACGTGTGCACACAAGCAGTCCAGACTACTGTCCTACCGACCGGATTGCCTCCACGCTAGGCCTCAACGCTTTAGGAGGGCCCTAGGGACCGGCGAACCCCCGTCAAGCCGAAGCTACAGGAACTACCCACAACCCTAACCTCCCGGGCTGCGTCAGGCCAAAGGGCTAAGGGTACCACTCGTAACCTTGATCAAAGGTCACATCAGGCCCAGTGGCTACAGGGGTAAAACAACTCCAACAGTACCACAACCAGCTCCACAGCAAGAAACGCGCCGGAAGCGGCCACGACAAACAGGGAAACCCCGACCCGCTGAGACCAAACAGCGACCCCTCGGATAGCACACCGGCTACTCCTGCCCAACGGGCTCAAGGCTATCCTGCTTCCCTCAGTCGAAGGTAAAACACAACATGTACCCCTTCTCCCACCGGTACGGCACAGTGCCTCACAGACACCATGACCCTGTCCCCATCGGTCCATGGTGACAAACGTAAACCACAGTTATTCCAATCCACAATTGCATAAGCACATACACACATCTAACATGATGTAATCTCATTCACGCAGAGGTCCTCAGTCTCAGTGTACAACGTAAAGCATGCATTTGAATCGTCCCACAATGAAACACATGATAAAACCATGATTTATACAGTTCTGTCTTGAATCGCGTCGACGCCATTCAAGACCCTCAGACAGGTTCATAAAAGCTAGATTATTCCTTGAAACGCGTCGTCATAGGGAGTCGCCCTTTAAAACGCGTCCAAGTCCACAGACGCCTTTCACACTGAAATTCCAGATTTACAGACCCTCACTCGGGGTGATTTTCTGCCTAAATGGCTTCATGATAGCCCGACGTCCTTCTGAAAGGCGTCGTCCATCCATGACGTCATTTAGCGTCAGAACCCCTACTCGTAAAACCTCGAACAGGGAGGTTTCTGCCCTAAAAGGCGTCGTACTGCCCTGACGTCCTTCTGAAAGGCGTCGACCAGGCACGACGCCGTTTAGCGCCAGAAACCTGGTTCCCTGGTTCGATCCGAGGGTTTCTCCCTTAACCCCAAATACCCCAAAAGAGCCCCAAAATAGAAGGAGAAGGAAAAGAAGTTCATCCACCACAAGCATGCTACAAATCCACATTCACGAGCACGGCCATACCCACAAGAACACCTCCTAAACATGCTCAATCTAGCCAAAAACACGTCATATCACGCCTAGGAAAACACGAGCAACACATGCAAGGGTCGTCCCCCTACCGGTTCATGAACTCCTCCAAGCTCTGTGCCGCCGACCCGCCGCACCGCAGACCGCCGCCGGTACCCTCGAGGACGCCGCCACTCCGCCGGGACGTCGGCCGCCGTCCGGAGAATGGAACGCCGCGAAGGAAGTGGTGGAGGTAGAGGTGAGAGGTAGGGAGGCGTTGGAGTGGTGGAAGAGGAAGAGGAGGAAGGGAAGGGGAAAAGAGAGTCGGAGAGGGCGGAGAGGGTGAGGAGAGAGAGAGTGAAGGCGAGAATGAGGGAAAGAAGGGGAGGCTCGCGGGGTCAATCCGAATCCAGCTAAAACACGTCGATTGAGGCAGACGCCTATCAGTCAGACAGGACGGCCGTACTGACACAGCTCTGAAACGCGTCGCTCACCACGGACGCCGTTCAGATGATGTGACAAGCCGTACTGACAACGCTCTGGCGCCGCACACTGACATCGCAGGTGTCGCAGTCTGAATCGCGTCGGCCAACCTGGACGCCGTTCAAACGATGTGACAGGGGCCGTACTCTCGCGGCCCGAAACCCGCCCACGTGGCGCACACGTGGCACAACAACCAGCAGACCTAAATGGCGTCCACACAACCTGACGCCTTTTGAAAGGCGTCGAGCAGTACTGACGTCATTCAAACAGAAATCTCAAGACCCCACAGGGTCCAAAGCAGGGGATCCAGCCCGAACCCGATCCGAATACAGAACCCGAAACCTCAGTCCTTACAGTATATATGTAGCATTGTGAATTGTTCATGATATGATTTAGTTATCATGTGAATTTCAATCATCATATGTTTAGCCTGTGGAGGGGATGATGACTACTGAGTAAGTTTGTTAAATAATTTTTCAGCAGAGGTGACCAGAGAGTTGGATTTTAATTGTGACCACAAGGAGTAGGTGTTCTTAGAGCTTCTGGATTCAAGATTTGTTGTGGTAATATGAATCTTTTCATTTTAGTAGATTGATGTAGTAGAAAGTATTTGAGTTTGTTATGTAATTTGTGACATCCGAGAGAGTTGAGAGAGATTGATTATGTTATTTAGAGATAGTTGTTTATTATGAGACTTTTGTGGATTGTGTTGACTTATTATTATTTAGATTTTTACGATAGATGATTTTTTGTCACTGTCTTGTAGACTCTTATTCTCTCATTTCAATTATGTATGCACTATATTCGGTTCATGTACCATCTTCGAATTTCGTCGAAAGTCAGATATGACTGGAGATGGGGTTCGGAGTGTTACATATATAAAGTACATTTAAGGCTATCATGAGAGTCTATCTATTACCTTTAGGTACGACAAATCATCCTTTCTCAAGGGCCCGATTCAACACTTTCATGTTTTGCAGTTGATCCCTCCCAACCCACAACAACAAATATAAATAGTGGAGCAAATTTTGCACAATCCATTACATTCTAAGACGTTATACCTTTCTGATATCTATAAGAGACTAGTCATAGTTGGGGACCTTCGTAGATACATTTATTGTTAGTATTAGATGGTCTCAAAGCCAATCCGATACTATATACTGATTCAGATTATTAATAAAGGGCAATAATTCATTGTGTGTAATTAATTCGATCTATGTTTATCGTATCACGATGAAGTCCATGAACATGTGCAACAGTCTTCAGATTATGATGAGATCATAATTACGGGACCGAAGACTTATAAACACATGTTCTTAATTGCTCCTAGTCATAAGATGTTTGAGATAGGATATCGAACATCTGGATAGACTAGAATAGGTTACTTCAGCTCATATGATGAGGGTGACTGATCCTATAAGTCACTTGTGTGGAGACACTATGCTGGACCTGTTGGTGCTCATTGGCGAATGAGTTCACTGAACTGATCCGACTATGAATTGCTGGATGGTAAACACCTCACTGTTAACCAGCTCGATTCTTTTGTCACGGTTGCATAGATGATCCTTGGACCTGAGACGCCAAAGATATCTTGCTGGTAGGTTTTTGGACTTTGACCTTGACTAACGAATCCCTAACCATGGGTTATCAATAAGTCAAGCGATCGGGTTCAGGGAAATAACTTCTTGTGTGTTTAATATGGGATCATCCGCTCTCGATAGTTTGAGAGAGAATGTTTCGGGAATGATGCGCTTAAAGTCCCTGGCCAGGGCGGACTCTGTATTCGATAAGGAGTTATTGGATTTAGATTAGCGGCATCTGATTCAAGTGAATCGACCGAATAGGGTTTAACAGTAAAACATACCCTAGGTCGATTCGAGAACATTGCACGGATGAAGGATTATATCCGCACGCTAACCGATGACGAAAAGGTTCCAATAGACGGTTGCGATAACCCCAGTGCCATCCAGGATCACGCGATGTTGCTTGGCATCCAACGTGATCGGAAGTCCGTCCGAATTTATTATAGGACATTAAATTCAGCTGATTAATTGAATATGAGATATTAATTAATTCAGTGGGTCAGTAAAGAGTTACTGGGCTTAATGGGCTATTAACTGGACTAGTATTTGAGCCTAGAGGGTCACACGCAAATGGTTTTCAAGTCAATGAATAATCCGACAAGATTTCGGATAAGTCTGGGTTTTTACGAAAAACCGCAAACATACTTATTATAAAAGAACGGACACTATGTCGGGGTCCAGCAACCCTAACCTAGCCATCATTCTATCTCTATCCTCTCTTCCAGACGCACGACACGAGGCCGGCCCTCTGAAGGCTCCGCTTCGATTCCTGACCGCTCCGCCTTCCGTCCGACGGGAGATTCTGAATCCGCTTGTCGCGGCGGATTACGCGAAGTCAGATGGGATCCATGAACGTCGAATCGAGTGAGGAAGCGAGGACTATCCATCGCGAGGAGAACCGCGTGGATACCGCTAGAGGTCGGGCATCTGTGCGACTTGCAGCATCGCTCCGACGGAACCGGAAAACGAACGCGGATTCGAATCCGCGCAAGGTAAATCCGATTTACTCCAGTCTTGGTTTTGTTGATCGAAATGGGATGGATCCGATCCCAAAATTATTTTTTATTCCACTGCGTTTTCGGTCAGATCCTGACACAACGATCCCTACAGTGGTATCAGAGCCAGGTTATCACTGTGTTCTTCGCTGTTTCGAATTCCGAAATATAAATATCTAATTATATTCCATGCATATTTTATGATTCTATTTAAGAAATTTAATTCATGAGATGAATAAAGTTAATTTGATTAATTTTATTTTTGTAAAATCGTAATTTTATTGGGTCTCTCGTGTTCTTCGTGGGACGAGGAAAAATCCTTGTGGGTTGATGTACGGGTTATCACAGGTGATTCGAAACTTCTGGGATGGATTTTGGTATGACCAAACGATCCTACTGGCAACCACCAACATCACCCTTGGCTCCGGCAAGGGCTAGCTGGCGATGACCGGCCAGCAATAGCTTCTTCTTTACCTGGATTATGCGTAGATTTGGGGGTTCGGAATCCCCTTTTTTAAGGGCTAGGCTGGGTCAACGACACCGTCCGACGCCGGCAGCGTGACCGGCGACCGTCCGGTGCCCTCCTAGCGCCGGGGCGGTCGCCGGTCGGGGGCTTTCCCCCTTCCCCCATAGCTTCCTGTTCCCAGCGCCGCCGGAGCTGGAAAGGAAAGGGGGGGGGGGTGCGGCTAAGGTTTCCTAGCCGCACCGGTCTGAGCCGGGCCGGACTAGGGCCAGGCCCGAGCCACTGGGTCCCCTGCTTAGTGGGCCCGGCGCCCCTGGTCTGAGCCCTGGTTCGGCCAGGGGTGGGCTGAGCCACCTAGTTGACTTATTGAACCAGTTTTAATTAGCTTTAATTATTTTTAATTTTAAATTTTCAAAAATTGTTTTGAAAATTAAAATTTTGTTCAATTTAACTTTTGAGAGACTCATTACAATTAATTAAGCTCATTATCTTATTTGAAGTTAATGGTTATAATTAATTATTAATTTAAATGTTGGATTGATGATTAATTCTAACTAAATAATCTAAGTGTTAGATTTTTAATTAGATAATGATTAATTTAGTTGTTTAATGACTTTATTAATCTAATTGTTAGATTAATCTTGTTATATATGCATGGAATATTCTTGATATTTAAGTTCTGGAATCATAAAATATATGATGTGTTTTAATGCTTGTCTAAATTCGATTTAAGTTAAGCATGCTTAAATTGATTTTCAAAAATTCTAAATTCTCCAAAATTTTGTTTGGCCCCTAGTTTTATGAAACCTTAAATTATTATTATTTTCAAAAATCTTATTTTAGCCATTTGATGTGCTATATCATGTGTGGATTGTTTAATTAAAACACATGGTGGTCATGGATGTGCATTTACTTGTGGATGTGGAATCTGATTGTGTGGATTGTTATTTATTAATAAATAGAGGTCTGCGAACCTCTCCCTCTCATATTCCAATGTAGTTCTACCTCTCTCTCTATGTATTCGCCATAAGGCTTCCTCTTTTAAATTAATGATGTAATTTGATTGAGGCGACTGCGCACGGGGCGAGGATGATCCACAACTGTGACCAGATGACAAGTGAAGGAATTCATTGAATCCACTCATGATATAAGTTGTTATATTGTGTGTGTGTGTGTGTTTGACTTTCTGGCTCAAGTCAAACCGAAGTGCCGTCCATGACCACATAAATGACATGTATGCGATGCGTGTGTTTAATTTTTTATTGTGAATCAAATTTACTAGGTTATTAGCATTTATATATATATTCGACATATCTAATACTATCACATAGGATGAGACCAAAGAAAATAAATAAAAACCATCGTAACAAATTCTATGCCGTAGCGCGAGTCATTGAGAATGTACCGTGTGGCTCTCTATCAATATGATTAATAGAACTTAATTCAGTGGTGGCAGATACTGTGTTTACCCGAGGTTTGCCATTGACCGATGAGAGAACTATTGATCATGGCATTAGATGCCTTTGGATAAGAGTAGAGGAACGATATAGTCATCCACGTGTTTATCCGAGAACAATATTTCTACTCTACTTTATCACATATTGATGGTAATGATTAGACCGGGGATAATGGTCTACTGTGCTTACCCGGGACCAGTAATAACCTAGGTGCCGAAATATGATCGGATATTGCAAGGAGTTGCAATTGTTATGAGATGATTGCTCTGAGATAGCGGTATGATACTACGTGTTTACCTGAGGTCATACTGTGATGCTTGGAGATTTTGATCCCCACTAGGAGATAGTCGGCGTCTCCCGTTCTGTATATCTGAAGGTTATACAGTCCGTCGAAAATTAGTGGGAGTAAAACTAGATAGTAAAAGACCATATCTTGTTTTACTTAATCTGAATATCTGGTAATTATCATTTGATTATCTCATGTAGACTAGAATGTCGCACCATAACCCGTTGCGTGGCATACTCGATGCCAACCGTTTGACAGGCACCAATTACTCATATTGGCTCAGGAACCTGAAGATTGTCCTCAGGTCTGAGTAGATTGCCTACGTCTTAGATAATGAACCTCCTTCTGAACCAGCATTAGATGCCCTAGAGGAGGAAATGATAGCATATAAAAAATGGAAGGAAGATTCCACCATGGCACAATGCTACATGTTAGCCTCTATGAGCAATGAGTTGTAGAAGCAACATGAAGAGATGGATGCTAGATCCATCATACTCCATTTGAAGGAACTATTTGGTGAGCAGAGCAGAATCGAACGATATGAGATATCGAAGAATCTGTTCAAGGCTCAAATGGCAGAGGAAATTTCAGTACAGAATCACGTGCTGAAGATGATTGAGTGGGTGGAGAGGCTGGATCCTCTTGGGATCACACTTTCCAAGGAGATGCACATAGACCTCGTGTTATCTTCACTTCCATAGTCATATGCTCAGTTCATCGTTAACTTTAACATGAACAAAATCCAGACTACCGTAGCTGAACTGCTGAACATGTTAAAGACTGTAGAGGGGAACCTTGTGAAGGATAAACCCCAAGTCCTCATGGTTGGTAAGACTAACAGAAAGAGACTTGCAGTCCAAGCTTTTCGAAAGAATAAGAACAAGGTTCAGAGAAAGGCAAAGGTTGTCAAGAAAGACAAAGGCAAAACTTTTGAGAAAGGTGATTGCTTCTACTGTCACCAAAAGGGCCACTAGAAGAGGAATTGCAAGGAATACCTCAAGGACAAGGCTCAAAGAACTATGAAGCATCAGGAAGCTTCAGGTATCTATATGATAGATGTTAACTTGTCAATAAGAGATTGTACATCATGGGTATTAGATACTAGATGTGTATCTCATATCTACAATTCTGTGCAGGCACTGACAAGAAGACGTAAGCTGAGAACCGGCGAGGTGGAGCTGAGGCTAGGTAATAGCGCAAGAGTTGCGGCGATCGCTGTAGGGACAATGAAGCTCAAGCTACCATCCGGAGACACATTTTCATTAGATGAATGTTATTATGTACCTAGCATAATAAGGAACATCATTTCTATTTCATGATTAGATAGAATTGGATACAATTTAAATTTTAGGAACAATAGTTGTTTAATTTATTTTGAAAATAAATTAATAGCTTCTGCTATATTATCTGATGTAGCCGAAGCTATCGCGATCGGATTCCGGGACTAGAATCCGAAACAGAAGATCGAAGAGGAGGACCGACAGGGATCCGGACCGAGATGAGGGCGAAGTGCGGGGCCGAGGCTCCGTGGCCGAGATGCATCCGTGCGAAGACGTGCCGGGAGCTAAGCCGAGACTCCTTTGGCTTAGGAGGATCTACGCGGTGAAGAGCGAGGTCGAGGGCGAAGCGGACTCTGCACGGTCGAAGCGGACCCGGCCGGCGAAGGGCAACGCCAAGGCCGGAGGAAGAAGACCAAAGTCGGTGGCCGAGGCCGACTCGGAGAGGTCGGCGAAGATTCAAACCAAGGTCCCTGTAAGAAGAAGAAGAAGCAGTCAGTAAGGGTCTCAGGCTTCGGCCCAAGAGAACCCCCTCCGACAGCTAAGTCAGCTTCTGAAGAAGATTCGATTCAGAAGAGAAAGAAGAAGAAGTAGCTTTAATGCTTTTGGACTGTTGTCCTTGGTCAAGAAGACATACCGTTGGTAATAAATAGTCTTATATTTATAACGGAGGATAGAGGTTACTCAACTGTGGCAGCTGATATAGGACTATGTTGCGGTTTACTGGTAAACCGCCATAGTGCCTAACCCTCCCACCGGAGTGGGCCGGATACAGTTACAGGGCCGAAGGTTGGGGGCCGTTGTTTGGCCGAATGCCGGTTAGTGGGCCGAAGCCAACTGGGCTGTAGGCCGCGAGCTGGGCCGAAGCCAATTGGGCTGAGGGCCGCTGGTGGGCCGAATGCTGCTGGGCCGCTGATGGGCCGAAGGCTGCCAGTGGGCCGCTATTATTGAACTACTACTGTTGAGCTGTTGGTATTGAGCTGCTTAATGGGCCGAATCGGATTCTGCCCCATCACATGGCCCCCTACTCTCGTCGTTCTCAATTCCATGAAACGCCGAGAGTAAAATCCGAATCGCTTACGGAAAAAACATGATTCACACTTCGTCCGAAACTGTTACCACCTGTTTCAGAAACTGGGAGGCAAGTGTTCGCTTTAGGTCGGCCGAGGGCTGGTGACAAACAGCCTCGTCTCAAGCCGGGACCCTGTCGTAGACACCTTCGTCTCAAGCCGAGACTTGGTGATGAATGCCTTCGTCCCTAGTCGCGAAAGGGCGAGTTCTCAGTATATCGGGACACCAGGCAAGGGCGGGAAAGACCTCGGGATTCCCGCCTTCACGGTCGCGTCACAACAAATACAGGACACAAGTTGCGCATCCGGCTGATCCGCCGAAAGCACAAAAAGATCTCAGCCGTTTAACAGTGATCACCCGGATCGTGTGTCACTTCGGCTCTCTGCCCAAGATTTCACCTGGATCGCCGCCTCTCAGCCTTCGGCACGAGGATCGGGACACGTGGCGAGCATCCGGATAAACAGCCGAAGGGTCAGGCCTCATCCGGCCGTTGATTGCCTTCTCTCGATCCGGCAGCCCGCTCGTATTATGGCGAAGGATGGGACACATGTCGCGCATCCAAGCAGAGCAGAGCCGAGGAGGGGGAAGATCTCGGCCGTTGGTTCAGCACCGGACCCCCTCAAGTCCCCCTATAAATATCAACCCCCCTCCCCTGGCTACTGTTCTTCTGCTTTCTTCTTCCTCTGCGCCTGTGCATCCCAGCGAGCGGCTTCCGCGAGCGCCCTTGTTTTTCCGGCAGCGAGCGTGCCACTGTAGGTGCTTTGAGGACACCTTGTCCATCGCCGGGGAGCTCTTTGTCGCCGGGAGTCGTCGGCGGGAAGTCTTTTGTCGCCGAGGAGGCTTTTTATTGCCGGGGAGACTCTTAGCCACCGCGGACATTCTATCATGAGGGTAAGCCTCAGCTTTCGCCTTCTCCCATTTGTGATTCATGTCCAGTTGCTCCCCTTCGGCCGAGAGTAACTCTTCGGCCGAAGGCGATTCTTCTTGCTCTTCGTCCAGACCTCCCCAGTCTTCTCTGTCATCTCCCTTCTCTTCAAACTCTTTTCAGTCTGTTATGGCGGACGAGGCAGAGACGGTTCCGGCTGCTGCCGAGCCTTCCACTTCCGGCCGTCGCCCGACCGAGATGGTTTTGGATGTACCTAGTGTCCTTGACAGCGAGACCGTCAAGGTTATCACTAACTACTACCAGATTCCGTCTTGGATGGTTCCCATTCGGCCCGGGAAGCATACAAGAGCTAACACCGTTCGGCCGAGTAGCTTTTCGATTTATGAGCACAGCTTCCGGGCGGGCTTTTGCCTTCCTCTTCATTCCTTTGTCATAAATCTTCTGAGTTTTTACGGACTGGCCCTGTCCCAATTCTTTCCGAACTCCTGGCGGACAGTCTACGCCTTTCTGGCCTTGAACTCCTATCTCGGCTTCAACCCTTCGGTAAATCCTTTCCGCTATCTTTTCAAGATTAAACCTCAGGGGAAGTCTTCTTGGTATAGCTTCGTCCCACGCTCCGGCCGGGGGATCTTCTCCGGGAAGCCCTCATCCATTCACCATTGGAAGGAGGGATTCTTTTTCATCTCTCCCGGAGAAGGAGAAGAGTGTGTGGCCCTTCCCCACCGAATGGGCGTCTTTGGCCGAGGGCCTTTCCGACCCACCCTCTCTCAGCCCCGAGCAGCTCGCCGACGCGCATCTCTTCGAGGACGATGCTCCATACAAGATTGCGGAGCTCTTCGAGGATGAGGGCAGGCTTATAGAGATGGGAGCCTGGCCGGACCCTACGTTCTCTCCTCTGCGGTTCTCCCCTTATCTTCCTCTTGAAGATACCCCGGGAGGGGTTGAGGAGAGAGCTGCCGCGACCGGGTCTCCGGCCGAAGCCCGTCCATCCGAAGAGGGTGCCAAAGCTGCGGCCGGGGGTAAGTCGGTCTTGACTCAAAAAGTTGCCTTTTGAGCTGTTGCTAACTCTTTTTTCTGCTTGCAGAGATGTCCAGTCTTTGGGGATTGATCAGCCAGATCTCGAAGCAGTCCGGCCACTCTCGACCGTCCCAGCCGCGGTCCGCGGAAGGTAGGACGGCTGGAGGGGTTCCGGCCCCTGGCGCCCGGACTACAAGACCGTGTCACGTGAGGGGCCCTTGCTCGCCGCCAGGCTGCCATCCAGCAGAAGCTCCTGGACATTGACCAGGCCTCGGATCAACTGGCTTCGGGCAAAGTGGCCTCGGTGCGGCGTGATCTCGAGGCCAGCATCGACGTCCTTATCGGGGCGAATGCGCGGCTGCGGTCCGATCGGGATAAGCAGAAGGAGGTGATCCGCACCACCTTAGAGGCCAAGAAGAAGGCCGAGAAGGAGCTAGAGTAGGCCCGGGCCGAGATCCCGTCCTTGAAGGCCGAGATCCAGGACAAGGCCAAGGAGCGGGAAGAGGAGCGCCATCTTCACGCTGAGGAGGTTTCGGCTCTGAAGGCTGACCTGGAGACCAGGGCCATGGAAGCCGATGATGTTGCTCGCACAGCCGTGGCGAGCTACAAAGAAGGCCCTGAGTATGCCGAAGAAATGATGGAGGTCGGAGCTAAGGCGGCTTGTACCATTTTCGATCTGGGGATGGCTATTGCTCAAAAGGCGTGTCCAGACACAGATCTGACCGGCTTCGGCTATCCAACGGATGAAGAGGGTGAGGAAATCTTGGCCTGGTGGCAAGAGCTCAAGACCGAAAGAACTCCGGCTTCTCCGGAAGGTGCTGCGGCCGAACCGGTCAAGGCTTCCCCTCCGGCGTCTCCCGGCCAAACCCCTGTCGATGTGGATGGTGAGGACGCCGAGAGTTAGTCCGAGGGCTTGTCCCGGTCATTTTTGTTTTTTCAAGATGGTATGTCGTTTATGCTTGCTACATGGTATGTCTTTGAGTAGATAGCCGAGTTCAATTCTGCACGTGGCCGAAGCCATGCCGCTCCCGATACGGTTCGTATGGCCGAAGCCACTCCCGGTACGGTTTACATGGACTTAGAGAATATTGCCGCTCCCGATACGGTTTGCATGGCCGAAGCCACTCCCGGTACGGTTTACACAGACTTAGAGAATATTGCCACTCCCGATACGGTTTGCATGGCCGAAGCCACTCCCGGTACGGTTTACACGGACTTAGAGAATATTGCCGCTCCCGATACGGTTTGCATGGCCGAAGCCACTCCCGGTACGGTTTACACAGACTTAGAGAATATTGCTGCTCCCGATACGGTTTGCATGGCCGAAGCCACTCCCGGTACGGTTTACACGGACTTAAAGCATATTGTCGGACACAACACTTCGGACAAAGAATAATATATTCATGACTTCCGGCTAAACTCCGGGGGAAATGACTTACATGAAGTAGCGCCGAAGGCGCTCCACATTCCATGTACGAGGGAGAGGCTGGCCCGAAAGGGTCTCCAGCCAAAAGGCCCCTCGTCGGATCACTTCCCTTATGCGATAAGGGCCTTCCCAGTTCGGAGAAAGCTTCCCTGCAGCTTCGGCTGGCTTGGATGCGTAGGCGTTCCACAATACGAGGTTCCCGGTTTCAAAGCTTCGGGGCTTCACTCGAGAGTTGTGGTATCTTGCCATGCGCTGCTGATAAGCTGCCAGCCGAATGCGAGCTTGATCCCTCGTCTCTTCTATAAGATCAAGGTGATTTTTCAGGGCTTCATCATTAGCCTCCGGATCATAAGTAAGAACCCTCGGTGATGGCAAGCCGACTTCAATAGGAATAACTGCTTCTACCCCGTAGGCCATTCAGAATGGGGTTTCACCGGTAGGGGTTCGGCTTGTTGTCCGATAAGCCCATAGAACGCTTGGCAGCTCTTCAACCCATCGGCCCTTGGCCTTGCCGAGGCGAGTCTTCAGTCCTCGCAATAGACTTCGGCTAGTGACCTCGACTTGGCCATTCGTCCGAGGGTGTGCTACCGAAGTGAACTTATGAAGAATGCCGAAGCTTGCGCAGTTGTCTTTAAACCGATGGCTGTCAAACTGTTTGCCATTATCTGAGATGATTGCCCGAGGGATGCCGTATCGGCAAATGATGGACTTCCATACGAAGTTCCACGAGTTGTTATCGGTTATAGATGCGAGGGGTTCGGCTTCGAACCATTTGGTGAAGTAGTCCACTGCCACAATAAGGAATTTCCTCTGGCCGGTGGCCATGGGAAAGGGTCCTAAGAGATCAATCCCCTACTGGGCGAAAGGCCAGGGATCTGACAGAGGTGTCAAGAGGGTTGCTGACTGATGAATGAGGGAGCTGAATCTCTGGCACTGGTCACAGCAGCGGACGAGAACAAAGGCGTCCACTCGGAGTGTCGGCCACCAGTACCCTTGCCTCAAGAGTTTATGGGCCAAGGCCCTCCCTCCTGCGTATGCTCCGTAGATTCCTTCATGTACTTCTTGAAGGGCATAATCGGCTTCCGCCGGACCGAAACATCGAAGGAGTGGCCGGCCGAAGGACTTCTTATATAGTATACCCTCCAGAATAAGGAAGTGGGAAGAGCGTTGCCGGACGCACCTTGCTTCCTTCGGATCGGACGGGACCTCCTCTCGGAGGAGAAAAGCGACTAGGGGAGTTATCTAGGTCTCTGCTTCGGATTCATTCACTTGCATGACCTCGAATACGCTAAGACTCGGCTCAGACAGTTCTTCTTCCAAGACCATCCGGCCTCCTCCCCCGTCCTGAGTTGATGCTAGCCGGGAAAGAGCGTCGGCTCGAGCATTTTCGGCCCGAGGGATTCGCACAATCTCAAAAGAAACAAATTCAGCTAAGATTTTGCGGGTTACCTGGAGGTAGGACGTCATTAATGTGACCCGGGCCTCGTATTCCCCGGTTATTTGATTGGCGATGAACTGAGAATCGCTGAATGCCCTTATCCTTTGTGCGCCGAGCCTTCTGGCAGCCCGAAGGCCTGATATAAGGGCTTCATACTCAACGGCGTTATTGGTAGCCGGGAAGGAGAAGCGAACCACATATTCCGTGATGACCCCTTTGAGAAATGCCAGGATCCATCTGGCGCCACTACACGAAGAGCATGCGGACCCATCAACATACAGCTGCGATTCATCCGCCGAGGATGAAGTAGCCGAAGAGGATTCGTCTTCAGGAGTAGTTATGACTTCTGGATGAGGGGCCGAGGATGCTTCAGGAGTGAGCTCGAAGATAAAGTCGGCCAAAGCTTGAGCTTTTATTGCGGTCTGAGGCCCATAAGAGATGTCGAACTGTAACGACCCGCCACCCTATAAACGGGGATCCGATTACTAAATGGGTACCGAATCATTAATTTGGAACCAAACCAGGATCTAATCAAGTCTGGGAGATAAATAATAAACTAAGCTAAACATTCACATCGCATTGAACTGAAATAAAAGTGCAGGAATTAAAATTTATTACAATGCGACTCGATACAGCAAATAATTACATTCTCCAACAGAAAGGAAATAATTAAACGTACAGGCCAGAAATAAAATCACAACTACGTCGGAGCATACCCCGGAACAACTGCTGACGGTGCTCAACTCACGGACGCACTCTCCTCGCTAGGTCTGCTGAGAGTCCTCACCTGAAAACCGCAGGAGGGGTAAGTCTCAAAGACAAGACTCAGTAGGGAGCCTTCGATCCCCACTGCCCACGCACACACCCACAAGTGCAAGGTACAACTAACGGAAAGGTGATAAGCACAAGAGGTACAATTCCTAATTCTTAACGTGGAATCACATGCAATCGTAATATAATAAACATGCATATATTAAACCAGCCGGTTAGGAAGCCCACAACTGTCGTCTCGATAGAACTCTCTAACCACACAACAACGGTGAAAAAACCTCGACCCGCTGAGACCAAACAGTAACCCCTCGGATAGCACACTAGCTATTCCGGCCCAACCGGCTCAGGTGGTTACTCCTTCCCTCAGCATGAGTGACTCTCCGAATGTACCACTCCAACACCGGTACTAGCCGACCCCGGGGTTCACCAGGTGACCCTCTCTCACTAGGCGTCACCCCGCCCATGCCCCCACCGGTGCTGTGCTCACGCCCCCACCAGCACAGGGTGATAAAGTGCTACAATGTCACTCCAGGTCCACAGTAACTCAAAACCCAGCACAGTGCGATCCGGTCACGTGAAAAGTCCGCGATCGCATAACACACATGTCGAACCATCCGATCATGAAGAATCCATCTCTATCGGGTACACTAAAGCATGCACTAACCATCTATCTAACAGTATGAACACGTTTTACTGGCGTGAATTAGTGAGGTTCTGTCTTGAATCGCGTCGCCCAAGGCCGACGCCATTCAAGCTCCATGTACAGGTTCAAATAAAACAGTCTTCAGAATCAGGCCTTAAAAGGCGTCGACACAAGTGGTCGCCTTTTAAAAGGCGTCGACATCCTCAGACGCCATTCAGCAAAGAAATCCAGAAATTCCAAAGAAACCACCCAGGGGATTTCTGCCTTAAAAGGCGTCATGGCCTCCCGACGCCATTCAAAACGCGTCGTTGTCCCATGACGTCTTTTAATCCCCAGAATCCCGAACTGGCAACTCATCAGTAAGGCGATTCCTGTCTTAAAAGGCGTCGTGATGGTCCGACGCCTTTCAAAAAGGCGTCGTCCATGCACGACGTCTTTTAACCCCAGGAAACAGAATTGCCATGAGCCCGAGGGCTCCCTTTTCACCCCAAATAACCCCAAAATTACCCAAAAACGGAGGAGAAAGAGGGGCAACACAATTCATGGGAAACCACATTCACAGCAAAACCCCCATATCAACAAAGAACACCTAAACATGCTCATTCTACCCCCCGAAACCAAAGATCCAAATAAGCTTAAACGGGGGAAAACATGGTTTTAACATAGAATACTATGGGAACCGTCACCCTACCGGATACTTGAACGCCTCCGAGCTTCAAGCCGTCCACCCGACTCGCCCCACGCCGCCGCCGGTACCGCCGTGGTCGTCCTTGCTCCTCCGTGACGTCGGCCGCCGTCCGGAGAGTAGAACGCCGCAGTGGAAGTGGAGGTGGTAGTGGTAGGAGCTAGGTAGAGGATGGAGTGGAGGGAGAGATGAAACGGTGGGAGGAAAATAGGGAGGAGGAGGGATCGCCGTCGAGTTCGTCGGAAGGGAAAGAGAGGAAGAGAGGAGAAAATGAGGGAAAGAAGGAGGGCTCGCAGGGTTAACCAGAGACTGGCTAAAACGCGTCGACATCCACGGACGCCATTCAGTTGATGTGACGGCTGCTCTGACAAGAGTCTGAAACGCGTCGATCAAGGCAGACGCCGTTCAGACGACATGTCAGGGCCGTACTCTGACAGACCCAGAGTCGCAGTCTGATAGGCGTCGACACACGTGGACGCCGTTCAGGCGACAAGACAGGGCCGTACCCTCGCGGCCCGAAACCAGCCCACGTGGCAGAACTTGAAATGCGTTTGCAAAGGTAGACGCCGTTCAAAACGCGTCTTGATGTCCTGACGCGAATCAACTCAGGACCTCCGCCCTTACTAAGGTCAGAACTACAAGGTCCGATCCCGAAAACCGGATCCGAAGGTAACGATCCTTACAATCTGCCCCCCTTAAAAGAATTTCGTCCCCGAAATTGACTGCTTAGAATTAACAAAGTCAAACAGGGATACAAGTTCACAAGGAAACTTACGAGAAGAGGTAAGGGAACTGCTCTCGCATCTCATCCTCTCGCTCCCAGGTTCCTTCACCTCCGGAGCGGTACTGCCAAATCACCTTGACCAACGGTACAATCTTGTTCCACAGGACCTGTTCTCTGCGATCCTCAATACGAACAGGATATTCTGGAAAGGACAGGTCCTCAGCAACCTCTAACTCTGAAAAATCCAAGACATGGGACGGATCCTGAACATACTTCCTCAGTAAGGAAATATGGAACACATCGTGCACCCCTGCAAGACTGGGCGGCAAGGCCAGCTGGTACGCGGTTTCCCCAATCCGAGCAAGGATGGGAAAAGGCCCAATATAACGCGGACTTAGCTTGCTCGCTTCCCGAATCTCATTACACCCTTGGTGGGTGAGACGCGGAGAAACACGTGGTCCCCAACTTCAAACTCAAGCGGTCTCCGTCGGATGTCAGCATAACTCTTCTGCCTACTCTGTGCTGCGGTCAACCTCTGCCGAACTAACCTGGCAATCTCAGCACACTGCTGTACTAACTCGGGTCCTGCAATCTGCCTTTCACCGATCTCGGACCAACATACTGGAGATCGACACGGTCACCCATACAAAGCCTCGTAAGGCACCATGCCGATACTAGAATGATAACTGTTATTATAGGCAAATTCCACTGTGGACAAATACTGCTCCCAAGATCCTCCCCAGTCTAGACAACAAGCTCTGAGCATATCTTCCAAGGTCTGAATAGTCCTCTCTGACTGCCCGTCAGTCTCGGGATGGTAGGCTGAGCTGAAAGCCAACTGAGTGCCTAGTGCCTGCTGAAAGATCTTCCAGAATCTGGAAGTAAACCTTGGATCTCGATCTGATACAATAGACAGAGGCACCCCGTGCAGAGAGATGATCCGGTCGACAAACAACTTTGCCAGCTTACCGACTGACCAGTCCTTCCTAATAGCTAGGAAGTGTGCCGACTTGGTCAGCCGATCCACGATGACCCAGATGGCATCTCTCCTGCTAGGGGATGTAGGCAATCCCATCACGAAGTCCATAGTCACATGCTCCCATTTCCACTCTGGAATCGGCAAGGGCTGTAGCAATCCACCAGGTCTCTGATGCTCGGCTTTAACCTGCTGACAAGTCATGCATCTGGCCACATATTCAGCCACATCTTTCTTCATACCGGGCCACCAGAAGTACCTCCTCAAACAATGATACATCTTAGTCGTCCCAGGATGCACTGCATATCTCGAACGGTGTGCCTCATCAAGAACACATCTGCGCACGTCCTCCTCAGTCGGAACATAAAGTCTACCTCTGAACCTGACCGTGCCGTCGTCCCACAACTCCACCTCTGACCTCTGGAGGATCTGAGGTAGCTCAACATCTGCCCTCTGAGCCTCAATTACTGCATGATACACCGCTGGTCTCACAGTCAAACTGACCAGCACGGCTCTATCATCTTCACGTGGAACTCTAAAGGAAGATTCCACCACCTGCTCGAATAATTTCCACTCCTGAATCATAAGATATGACCTGACCGTCTTCCGACTCAAAGCGTCTGCCACTACATTCGCCTTGCCCGGATGATAAGAAAGGTCAAAGTCATAATCTTTAATGAACTCCATCCACCTTCGCTGCCTCAAATTCAGGTCCCTCTGAGTGAACACATATTTCAAACTCTTGTGATCTGTGAAAACCTGGAATTTCTCCCCATATAAATAATGCCTCCAGATCTTGAGTGCAAATACCACAGCTGCCAACTCCAAATCATGAGTAGGATAGTTCTCTTCATGCTTCTTCAGCTGTCGAGAAGCATAAGCCACTACCTTGCCATGCTGCATTAGAACTGCGCCCAAACCTCGACGGGACACATCAGAGTAAACCACAAATCCACCTGATCCAGATGGAAGCACCAGTACAGGGGCTGACGTGAGACGGGTCTTTAACTCAATAAAACTTTGCTCACAATCTTTGGTCCACACAAAGCGAACTCCTTTTCGAGTGCTATCGAAGAAAATCCCTGAACAAACCGCCTGTAATAACCGGCAAGCCCCAGAAAGCTGCTAATCTCAGTCACTGAAGTCGGCCTGCTCCAATCCATCACCGCCTCGATCTTGGCTAGATCCACTGCGATACCATTGCCAGAAATAACATGCCCAAGGAAATGCACCTCGTCTAGCCAAAACTCACACTTGCTGAATTTGGCATAAAGTCGATGCTCCCTCAGGACCTGCAATACAGCCCGAAGATGGGTGGCATGCTCTTCCTCAGAAGAAGAATAGATCAGAATATCATCAATAAACACAACCACAAACTGATCCAGGTAGGTCCTGAAGACTCGGTTCATCAGCTCCATGAAGGCCGCCGGAGCATTGGTCAAGCCAAAGGGCATAACCAAAAACTCATAATGTCCATACCGAGTTCTGAAAGCCGTCTTGCTAACATCAACATCCCGAATCCTCATCTGATAATATCTGGATCTCAAGTCGATCTTGGAAATACCTTCGCGGACTACAGCTGATCCATCAAATCTTCAATCCTTGGAAGTGGGTACTTATTCTTTATTGTTACCTAGTTCAGCTGCCTATAGTCAATGCACAATCTCAGAGAACCATCCTTCTTTCTAACAAACAGAACTGGAGCACCCCATGGAGATGTACTGGGACGAATAAAACCCTTATTCAGTAGCTCCTGCAACTGCGCCTTCAACTCAGTGAGTTCAGCTGGCGCCATCTGATACGGGACCTTAGACAAGGGCGCCGTACCTGGTGCAAGCTCGATGGTAAATTCGACCTCTCGCTGGGGAGGAAGGCCAGGCAGCTCCTCAGGAAAAACATCTATAAACTCACATACAACAGGTACCTCCCTAGGGCTGAGACTATCCCGGACATCAGAGACAACAACAGAGGCAAGGAAAGCCTCACAGCCACCAGCAAGCAACCTCCGTGCCTTAAAGGCAGAAATAAGAATACCTCGGGAAGAAAGCCTAATACCATGGAAGAAGAAGGTCGGAATGTCCGGAATGGAGAATCGCACCCTCTTCCTGTGGCAGTCCACCTCCGCATAAAAGGCTTCTAACCAATCCATGCCCAGGATGATATCAAAGTCACGAATGGCAAGTACAACTAACTGGGCAGGTAGCACATGACCCTCAATGGTCAAGGGAACATTCCTCAAGCAGTTATAAGATATCATAAAGTCTCCAGAAGGAACCTGTACCATCAAACCATCAGAGAACTCAACAACGGGTGCAGAAAGGATATCTAGGAACTGCTCAGAAATAAAAGAATGAGAAGCACCCGAATCAATCAATACGTGTGTAGAGTTCCCAAGGACAGAAAGTGTACCTTCCACCAAGTTGGACGCGCGAGCCTCCCTCCTGGTGATAGCTAGCACTCTCCCCTCGGTCCTCGGCTTCTTCTGCTCACCTGAACCATGTCCCGGACCATGCCCCTGCGGGCAATGCCTCGCCAAATGGCCCTGCTGGCCGCAAGTGAAGCACCTCCTGGGGAGAGTGGGACACTGAGTCCCACCATGGGCACCCCCACAGTGCTGACAGACTGCCGGAAGCCTCTAAGCTGGCCCCTGCGGTGCACTGGATACAGACTGACTCTGCTGGCCCTGCCCGGGCCTGTTGCTGCCGCTACTGCCACTACTGCTGCCACCACCCCTGAAGAATCTCTTGAATCGGGAGCCGAGTGACGACAATCCCGATCCAGCTGAAGGGGCCGCTGCCGCTGCCTTACCCCTGCCACGGACTGGGCTCTGAGCAGCCAGTCCTCTCTCCCGGGCCGACTGGCTCTGTTGAGCCTCCACTGCTGCCGCACATCTAACCGCAGAAGCCAGATCCGTGCAACAGTGAGACGCCACGAAGTTCCTCAGACTGAGCCTCAGCCCGTCCATGAACCTCTCAGTACGACGTTCCTCATCCCCAGATATGAAAGGCACGAACCGACCTAGCGAAACAAACTTCGCCTGGTACTCAAGTACCGTCATACTCCCCTGCGTCAGATCCATGAACTCCCTCTCCTTGGCCCTCTGGACATGTCTAGGGAAATACTGTGCGTTGATCTCCTTAACAAATGTCTCCCATGGAATTTCCCTAAGACTCCTGTCCTCGTGGGACAAACTCTTCAAGGTGGTCCACCAGTCATAGGCGCTATCCTTCAGCATGAAGGTAGCCAACGGGGTCCGCTCTACTGCAGCACAATCCATGGTGTCAAAAGTCTTCTATATCTCTCTAAGCCAATGAATGGCCTCGTCAGGGTCGGGACGACCGGTGAAGTGAGGTGGCCTCAGCTTCAGAAACCTCTCAAGTGCAGCAGTGGATCCTCCCCGCGCACTGGAACTCTCACTAGGGTCTCGCGTCTGATATCGAGCCATAGTGTCCATCATCGCCTCCATAAACTGCTCAACACTCGGCCTCCCGGCCTCGGACCCACTAGGGACATCTCCCTGCTCTCGAATAACTGGCATCCTCCTTCTGGGAGCCATCTACTCGCCTGCAATTACAAAATCAAAAAGTTCTAATTAGAGTCCTAAAGCCTATACTACCGCCGTGCCTGTACGGGATAATGTATTTATTTGCCGAATTTAAGATATTTAACCTAGTTATTTATTTATTTGCCAGACCGTATGCTCTGATACCAACTGTAACGACCCGCCACCCTATAATCGGGGATCCGATTACTAAATGGGTACCAAATCATTAATTTGGAAACAAACCAGGATCTAATCAAGTCTGGGAGATAAATAATAAACTAAGCTAAACATTCACATCGCATTGAATTGAAATAAAAGTGCAGGAATTAAAATTTATTACAATGTGACTCGATACAGCAAATAATTACATTCTCCAACAGAAAGGAAATAATTAAACGTACAGGCCAGAAATAAAATCACAACTACGTCGGAGCATACCCCGGAACAACTGCTGACGGTGCTCAACTCACGGCCGCACTCTCCTCGCTAGGTCTGCTGAGAGTCCTCACCTGAAAACCGCAGGAGGGGTGAGTCTCAAAGACAAGACTCAGTAGGGATCCTTCGATCCCCACTGCCTACGCATACACCCACAAGTGCAAGGTACAGCTAACGGAAAGGTGATAAGCACAAGAGGTACAATTCCTAATTCTTAACGTGGAATCACATGCAATCGTAATATAATAAACATGCATATATTAAACCAGCCGGTTAGGAAGCCCACAACTGTCGTCTCGATAGAACTCTCTAACCACACAACAACGGTGAAAAAACCTCGACCCGCTGAGACCAAACAGTAACCCCTCGGATAGCACACTAGCTACTCCGGCCCAACCGGCTCAGGTGGTTACTCCTTCCCTCAGCATGAGTGACTCTCCGAATGTACCACTCCAACACCGGTACTAGCCGACCCCGGGGTTCACCAGGTGACCCTCTCTCACTAGGCGTCACCCCGCCCATGCCCCCACCGGTGCTGTGCTCACGCCCCCACCAGCACAGGGTGATAAAGTGCTACAATGTCACTCCAGGTCCACAGTAACTCAAAACCCAGCACAGTGCGATCCGGTCACGTGAAAAGTCCGCGATCGCATAACACACATGTCGAACCATCCGATCATGAAGAATCCATCTCTATCGGGTACACTAAAGCATGCACTAACCATCTATCTAACAGTATGAACACGTTTTACTGGCGTGAATTAGTGAGGTTCTGTCTTGAATCGCGTCGCCCAAGGCCGACGCCATTCAAGCTCCATGTACAGGTTCAAATAAAACAGTCTTCAGAATCAGGCCTTAAAAGGCGTCGACACAAGTGGTCGCCTTTTAAAAGGCGTCGACATCCTCAGACGCCATTCAGCAAAGAAATCCAGAAATTCCAAAGAAACCACCCAGGGGATTTCTGCCTTAAAAGGCGTCATGGCCTCCCGACGCCATTCAAAACGCGTCGTTGTCCCATGACGTCTTTTAATCCCCAGAATCCCGAACTGGCAACTCATCAGTAAGGCGATTCCTGTCTTAAAAGGCGTCGTGATGGTCCGACGCCTTTCAAAAAGGCGTCGTCCATGCACGACGTCTTTTAACCCCAGGAAACAGAATTGCCATGAGCCCGAGGGCTCCCTTTTCACCCCAAATAACCCCAAAATTACCCAAAAACGGAGGAGAAAGAGGGGCAACACAATTCATGGGAAACCACATTCACAGCAAAACCCCCATATCAACAAAGAACACCTAAACATGCTCATTCTACCCCCCGAAACCAAAGATCCAAATAAGCTTAAACGGGGGAAAACATGGTTTTAACATAGAATACTATGGGAACCGTCACCCTACCGGATACTTGAATGCCTCCGAGCTTCAAGCCGTCCACCCGACTCGCCCCACGCCGCCGCCGGTACCGCCGTGGTCGTCCTTGCTCCTCCGTGACGTCGGCCGCCGTCCGGAGAGTAGAACGCCGCAGTGGAAGTGGAGGTGGTAGTGGTAGGAGCTAGGTAGAGGATGGAGTGGAGGGAGAGATGAAACGGTGGGAGGAAAATAGGGAGGAGGAGGGATCGCCGTCGAGTTCGTCGGAAGGGAAAGAGAGGAAGAGAGGAGAAAATGAGGGAAAGAAGGAGGGCTCGCGGGGTTAACCAGAGATTGGCTAAAACGCGTCGACATCCACGGACGCCATTCAGTTGATGTGACGGCTGCTCTAACAAGAGTCTGAAACGCGTCGATCAAGGCAGACGCCATTCAGACGACATGTCAGGGCCGTACTCTGACAGACCCAAAGTCGCAGTCTGATAGGCGTCGACACACGTGGACGCCGTTCAGGCGACAAGACAGGGCCGTACCCTCGCGGCCCGAAACCAACCCACGTGGCAGAACTTGAAATGCGTTTGCAAAGGTAGACGCCGTTCAAAACGCGTCTTGATGTCCTGACGCGAATCAACTCAGGACCTCCGCCCTTACTAAGGTCAGAACTACAAGGTCCGATCCCGAAAACCGGATCCGAAGGTCACGATCCTTACACGAACTCTCCTAATTCGATCACCCATTTAGCTAGCCTCCCGTACACTTCTGGCCGAGAGAGGACTTGCTTCAAAGGTTGATCTGTGAAGACCTTTATTGAATGTGCGAGGAAATAGGGCCGGAGCCTTCTTGCGGAAGCGACGAGGGCAAAGGCCAAATTTTCTAAGATCGGATACCGAGACTCTACTCCATGGAGGGCTCGGCTTCTATAATAAACTGGCTTCTGTATGCCATCTTCTTCCCGGATGAGGATGGCACTGATAGCTGCTTCAGATGCGGCAAGATAAACGAACAACTGTTCTCCTCGGATTGGTTTAGATAATACGGGAACATCGGAGAGATAAGCTTTCAGTTGATCGAAGGCTGATTGACACTCGTCCGTCTAGGAGAAGTTGCTAGTCTTCTTCAGCAGTTTGAAGAAGGAAAAAAAGTGATCTGCCTCTCTTGACATGAAGCGGCTTAATGCGGCAATCCTTCCGGTTAGCTTCTGAACCTCTCGGACGTTGGCCGGAAGGCGCATCTGGATAATAGCCATAACCTTTGCAGGATTTGCTCCTATTCCTCAGCGGGTGACCATGTAGCCAAGAAACTTCCCGGAGGCCACGCCGAAGGCGCACTTGGCAGGATTCAGTTTTATTTTTATACCTGCGCAAGGTGGAGAATGACTCAGCCAAATCGGCCAGATGGTCCACAGCAATATGGCTTTTCACTAGCATGTCGTCAATGTAAACTTCCATATTGAGGCCGAGCTGTGGAGCAAACATCTTGTTGACGAGACGTTGATAAGTCGCTCCGGCATTCTTTAGGCCGAATGACATCCGGGTATAACAGTATAAGCCGAGGTCCGTTGTAAAGCTTGTCTTGTCCTCATCGTCCGGATGCATTCGGATTTGGTGATAGCCTGAATAGGCGTCGAGGAAGCTAAGCAATTCATGGCCGGATGTGGCGTCCACTATCTGATCTATCCAAGGCAGCGGAAAACTGTCCATCGGACAAGCCTTATTAAGATTAGTAAAGTCCACACACATTCGTCATTTTCCGTCCTTTTTAGGCACCATCACTACATTAGCAATCCATTCGGGGTGATGCACCTCTCGGAGATGTCCCACATTTAACCCCTTTTGTACTTCAGCCTGGATGGCCATCCTCCTTTCTTGATTGAAGGTGCACCGCTTCTGCTTGACCGGAGGCTGGTTTGGATTGATGTGTAGTCGATACTCCGCCACCTCCGGGTCGACTCCGGTCATGTCCGAAGGTCACCAGGCGAAGACATCGAGGTTTTCCTTCAGGAATTCAATAAGTTTCTCGGCTTCAATCTTTTCGAGGACGGAACCTATCATTAATGTTCGGCCTTCTCCTCCCGGAACTAGAACAGTTGTAAGTTCCTCTCTTGGGGATGCTTCGGCTGAAGATTCGATCGAAAGGGATTCGGCCGCAGCCTTCCCTTTGACCAAATCATGTAACATTGCCGGGCAGCTTCCTAATTTCCCTTAGCTTCGCCAATGCCATAGCCGGTGCGGAATTTTAGCTTCTGATGGAAAGATGAAGGTACAACTCCAATTCCTCCGATCAGCCTTCGGCAAAAGATGGCGTTGTAGGCCGAATCGAGTTTTACGACGGCGAAATCCGTTTCAATGGTTAGTTGCCGAGGAGTTGTACCTAGGGTTACAGGTAGCCAGACGATACCTTCGACTCGGCATGATGAACCATTAAAGCCGAATAGAGGTCCCCGGTGAGGCTTCATATCAGCCTCGTTCAAACCCATTTTTACAAAACAATCATAAAAAAGTACATTTGGGGCACTTCCATTATCAACAAAGATATGATCAACATAGTAACTTTTCATTACAGCGTTTACAACTTGTAGACACGCTAATTTTGACGTCATTTCGAGTAAATTTCATATCATATAATAATGCCTCAGAATGGTCTGATATTTAATCATTGATTAATTTTTATTGATCTTTTTGAGTGTCGGGTCTAACAGACATGTTTAAGTTAATATTAAATTGATTTTATCTCAAATTTCAGTTAAAATATGAACAAGTCTAAAAGACGTCTACCTGTGTGGACGCCATTTAGAATTTATTCCTATTTTAACGTTTAAATTTGAATTTTAATCAATTGATTAATTAGCTAAAAGGCGTCTGTAAGTCTTGACGCGTTTTAGGTTTCCTAAGCTATTTCTACTTCTCTTACGGATGTTTATCCTTATCTTAATTAGTTTAAAAGACGTCTATATATGTAGACGCGTTTTAGCTAATAAAGATAAAGATAAGTTTTACCGGATGTTTATCCTTATCTTAATTAATCTGAAAGGCGTCAGCCAATATGGACGCGTTTTAGATAATTACAGATAAAGATGAATTAATCTATATTTATCTGTTGGTTAAGATGGATAAATCCTAAATTTTTCCATGTAAATCCGCGGACGCAGAAGAAGCCTATAAATACCTTGCATCAATGAAGAGTTAAAAAAAAAAAAAGAGGTTAAGCGTAATCTTGAGTTGATTATCATTGAGCAATAGCAAGTTGAAGATCGGAGTAACAACGTCGGAACGCCGAAGCGCTGCCATTTCCAGAAGTCGGCGTCCTTTCAAGATTCTTCATCCATTAAAGAATTCAACCATTGGGCATAAGTCTTTATTTTCTGCATTCATTTCATTTAGTTCTACATTCTTCATTATCACTCCATGCAAAACACAACACATTCATTCTTTTCAAAACCTATTTGGTTAAGGGGTTTCAAAAGCCATTCAACCAGTAAGTTTGCTGTTTAGTTGCATGCTTAACATCATGATTAGAACATATACTATTGTTGTTTAAGTTCTCATTATAATTTCTTCATTTCTTTTCCCTCTATTTCTGCTGCACTCAACAAGAGAGTCAAAGGGGAAAACAAGCAAGTCACAAGAATCTCTGGACGATCCTCAGCTTCTCAAATCCAACCTCAACAGCAAGGACAAAGAACGAGAAGGGTTCTCTTTCTTCAGCCGGCTGAGGAAGGGGAATCAAGAGCTCAATATCTTCCGCGTTTAAACAGGTAGGCGATCAAAAACTTCTTTTGGAACTTTTAAGTCAAAAGTTTCTGGCGATCACTTCACGTAGTTTTTCTGTTTTTAATAGGTTTATTTTGCACTAAACAACATAGATTTTTCATGTTAATCACACTAGCATTTTAAGCACTCACAGCTTTTTTGGCGATCACGGTGGGACTTGGTCTCGCCATCTTTTAATTCTTTTGTTCTTGCTATCATCAATCGGGCACCCACGGTGCACCACTTGTGTCTTTCGACACGTCCTCACCAATTGGTGAGTGTTTAGTTTAGTTAATTTCCCTCGTGCACCACGTGCACACCCCTGTGGCAAAATTTTGCCCTCCCGTTGATTAACTGAAAAAGTTGTTTTTGTGATGAAATGCTGAGTGATTGATTGATATCTTACTTGTTTAGTTAGTAAAATCTGGAACTAAAAAAAATCTCCATGAACTGATTATTTACTGCTTTTATCCTGTTTGAGGAGGAATCAACCCAAAAATTCCTCCTGCAAAACTGCTTCTGCGACTTTAAAAGCGTCTAGGAGCACTGACGCGTTTCAAACTGCGTCAATATACCCAGACGCCTTTCAGTCTCCTTTCTCTGCTGTCTGCAATCTCAGTCTCTGTGAAAAATTAAGATTTTGTTTGAATAGCGTCGACTTAACTCGACGCAATTCAGACAGTTTTTTAATTTTTCCCAGTTCTTAGATTTTTGTGACTTGAGTGCTACTACCCATTATTATTAAGCATTAGAGGCCATCCAGGCCATAGGTCATATGCATTGAGGCGAATACCCTCCTTTTCTTAGGAACACACTACTTGACGTCAGCAACTCTCTCTGATTGGGTTGGTCCCTTGATCAGACTAGAGAAGTTGACGTTGAGACCTCCATAAGTCCCCAAAATCAAGATATTCCTCCTTGATCATCGGGCTGGTTGTACCAGTTGAAGTCCCGGTTAGATTCCATAAAGTGTTGTGAGAGAAAGCCATAGAGAATAATGGTGGATATTGAACTGAAACTAGGATCCTATCCTTGAGCGAATTTGTGGTTTAATTAAATCCAAATAACTCAACAAGGAATCTCAAAATCACGTTAAGCATCCACTTGATTGATTAATCTATGTGCAACTTGTTTGTCAAATCTTTGAAAAAAAAAAAAAAAGAATCTAACATCATGCTGCTGCGTTCAGGCAGGGACTTGAGTATGGCTCAAGACGCCATCATCAACTACGAGGGAGATGCTAATGCCCCTCGCGATTCGGACTACAACTATGAGAACGGGAGAGATGCTGATGCCTCCCGTAATTATGTCCCCATTCCATATCGACAAGATGGGAATGTCCGGACACCTCTCTTTCATCCCCATGATCGATATCCTGATCTTCCCCCGCATGAATATGCGATTCCTAATCCCAATCTTGAGGGGGACATGAATCAGAATGATCCCTCATCCTCTGATCCTTCGGATCTCGTCAACGCTTTGGGAGTTCTTGCCGCCCGACTGGACCCTCAGCAGTTCGAGGCGATCCAGTCTATTCTGAAGGGGAAGGCACTCGTGCAGCCTGCTGAGCCGAACCCTGTGGCTCCCCCTGCTGTCCCTCAGCAACCTCCTCTTCCTCCTCCTTACATTCATCAGGCCATGGAAGGCCTCCATGTTACTTCTCGGCCAACTGGGCCGCAACTTTCATCCTCTAGGCGACCGGCTAGACCGCAAACCCCTGCTTATCAAAATGCCCTCGGGCATGGCGGAAGCTCTGCCGGACCTCCCCTTTATTGTCCCCCCTGTCCAACGTACTCTAGGCAGCAGGCCTATCAAGTACCTCCACCTCCTCCTCCTCCCCAGGCAGATCTGACCACGCAAGCGTTGCTGGCCAAAATGGAGCGCATGGATGAGCAATTCAACAACCTCCAGAAGATGATGGGGGTTAAAGCTGCGCCAGAGATCAATTTGCCGAGCCTGCCGGTATTCCACCTACCACCCTCTGAGATGCCAGTGTACCGGAAGTACAACGGTACTAGTAACCCCTTCACACATTTGAAGGAGTTTATGTACGAATCGTCTTTCTGACAGAACGACAAGAGGTCGTTGGCCTTTTTGTTCAGGAGATCTCAAGAGGGACCAGCCCTCGAGTGGTTCTTTTCCTTAGAACCCTCCGAAGTAGAGGACTACAGTATCGTCTCTCGAAAATCTATTCAACGGTACCAAGACAGAGTTGCACCCTCCTTGTCCATCACTGACCTCATAGCAGAAAAGATGAAACCTGACGAGGAGTTTGTCAGTTTTGCTGACAGGTGGCGGGGCCTGGCCGAAAAGGTGAAGGATCACTTGTCCGAATCTGAGCAAGTGAAGATGTTAATTTCCAATGCCACGCCCCAGTTCAAGCTAGTCCTATCCCTGAACAATCTGACCAACATGGCAGAGCTCTATGAAAGAGCACGGTACTGCCAAAATGCCTTCAAAGACGCTACGTTCTCTAGCGTCTTTGATCCTCACAGACCTAGCAGGCCTCCACCCCGGAAGCCTGCAGTGCCAAACTCTCCCAGCACAGGTCCGACTACTTAGGGCACGCTCTCTCATGAGCAAGTTAGTAGCATGAATAATAACTCGCCCCAGTTCGTGAGGAACCAGCAGCAGTACCAGAGGCCACCGCAGTCAAACCAACAGGGGTACATGCAGCAGCAGAACCCCCATTATCAGCAACAGTATCAGCGGCCCCAGCAGCCAAACCAGAACCAGCAACAACAACAACAGCCACCGCAACGGCAACAACAGTACCAGCAGCCCCAACAACAGCAATATCAGTAACAGCAGTATCAGCCGCGTGCACCGCCGGCATACCATAATGTCCCTCCTCCTAGTGACTATAACCAGCCAAGAAGACCTCCAGGCCCGAAAAGGGCAGAATACCCGGCCCTCCCAGAATCTCTGGCAGATATTTTCAGTGCCCTAATGGCAGCTAATGCCTTAGTTTTGCCGAGGGAAAAGGCCGTCTGGCCTCAAAATGCCGACACGTTGATCGTTTCGAATTGTGCGTCGTTAAACACATGAAAACGTTCAATCTAAATTTATCCGACTCACTCAAATCAAATTTTGGAAATTTAATAGTGATGAGTCCGAGTCGATCTACAGGGAGTTAAATTTTTAACTTTGAAAACTTTGAATTTTGATTATCTAAAACAAATGAGGATTTGAACTGACCAATTAATTACCTAATTAGACAAAAACTCGATTAACTAAAAATACCCAAGACAAAAAAATGATATTTAATTCTATGAACTACTTTCGGAATTTAAACACTACCACACATGGAGAATAAACGACACTTCGCTAACAAGAACATTGCTATTTAACTATTTGCAATTTTAATAAAATATCATTAATTAGCTAAAAAAAAATGAAATAAACTTACAAAATTCTTAGTTGTACTATCTCAATAAATAATTAAATCTAACCAAGTAACTAACTAATGACTAAAAGAAATAACATGTAACAAATAGGGCTCCTAGCAAGTAAGCCGGCACAGTAGGCTGCAAGGCACTGGCGCAGTGGACCGGACGCTTGATGCTGGCCGTGTGCATGTGCTGTGAAACCGCTGGAGCTTAGAGCTGCTGCTGGATGGTGGAGTTGCTGGTGGCTGGGTGCATGAAAGAGCTGCTTGCACGTGGACGAGCTGCTGGCAAGCGTGGGAGGAAGCCGGCTTCAAGGGTTGCCGTGTGGGGGGGTGGCCGGCTGCTGCTTCGTTGGAGGAGGGTTGGAGCTGCGTGGAGGGGTGCTGGGGCCGTGAAGCTGCTGGGAGAAGAGCTTCACCACAGGCTTCAACGGAGAACCAACTCAGGTGCTGTGATGGACGGCGTGCGTGCAGGTGTGGGCGGTGGGCTTCGCCGGATATGCATGGCTACATGCAGCTGCGTGGATGCCGGTGATGGAGCTTTTCTGGTGGATGCCGGGTACACAGTTGCTGCGTGCATGCATGTGACGACAGGAGGAAAAGCTTCACCGCGTGGAAACCTGCGGTGCTGCGGAGACCCGGCTGGCGGCGTGGACAGGTGCTGGCTGTTGGTGGAGAGTTCGTTGGAGAGGGAGAGGAAATAGAAGAGAGAGAGAAAGAGAAAAACCGAGAAGAGGAGAACCGAAGAGAGGGAGAGAGGGATGCTGCTGGGAAATAAAAACGAGAGAGAGGAGGCGGGTGAAGGAGGAAGAGAAAGAGAAGAGGAGAGGTTGCGGGAGAGGGGAAACGTAACAGGGAGAGGAGGAAGAAGCTGCGGTAAGAGAGTTTGGAAAAGAAGAGGAGAGGGCTGCAGAGAGTGGAGAAGGAACCGTCGGAGAGAGAGAAGACACAGAGGGGGAGAAAGAGAGACCGTGGGAGAGGAAATCTGAGAGAGAGAGCGTCGGAGAAAGAGAAGAGAGGAGGGCGTGTGGGATGCCGAGAGAGATTACTATAGAGAGGAAGATAGGCGTGGGAAGGAAACTGGAGAAGAAGTCGGACTGGGATTGGAAAATTGGAGAGAAAAAGGAAACTGGAAAAGAAAGAGGATTCAACTTTCTAAAACGAGAGAGAGAGAGAGAGGATTTTTAAAATAAAGGAAGGAATGTGTTTAGGAAATTGGAGAGACGGAAGGAAATAGTGGGTTTTGGGAAACTCCAGCGGAGGAAGGAATCAAATTGCATTTTTACCCCTGTTTTAGTTGAAATCCGCACACTAGACCTCCCCCAAATTTCTGGAAACTCCTCCAGCTGCACTGCATCATCGGCATGTCCTGTTCACATCAAATAAATATAATTTAGCGCTTTATCATAAAAATATCATCATATTTATTCATTTCGTCTCGGTTTTGTCCAAAAACCGCAAATGCGCTACACTCCTTTGATCACATGAAATGACGATGTTTTTAAGTCAGAATTTGATGAAATTGGTACCGTTGGACTTGTTACACAATTATCTATCACTTCATGCTATTTTGCAGATAAAAACATGAGTATGATGCATATGGTTGCCCTTAAATGATCAATTTAACACTTTATCACACGTCCAGGTATTGCTATTTCCATAGGCAACCTGGGCATACCATCGACACCTGCTTCCAGTTCAGAGATTATATTCATGATCTCAATGAGCAGGGCGGCATAGACTGGGAGGAGATGAAAAAGTATATATCAGCCCTGAAGGCGAGAAGACCACAGCAGCAGCAGCAAGCAAGACCACCAGCACAAGCAGCAGCACCACCAAACATGGGCATAGTGCAGAACCCACTCCCGGAGCACCAAAACCAAAACCAAGTTGCCCCTATCTTGACAAACAGCCAGTCTGAGGCTGACCGTGGGCAACAGTGGAGAATAGAGGACTCTTCCTCTCTTTATTCAACGGGCCATATTTTGAGTACCGCAGAACAACCACCACGCCGCACCATCCACATACCTAGGCCACAACCCATTACCATCACCCCTCTACCGACACCCGCATATTACTCGCCCGCACCCAATAACCCATTACCACTACCTGCTTTCCTCAAGCCCATTACGCCCCACACCTCTACACCGCTACCATATAATCCCCCGCAAACCAATCACGCGCCCCTTCTACCATCTAGGCCATTGCTCCGCGTACCATTCCCTACTTCGCCCGCTACCACTACCACCTACCCAGATACCCCCTTACCATCCAGACCGCTATTACGCGTGCCATTCCCCACTTCACCAACCACTTACCCATCCACCATCCAACCATCTAGGCCTTTAATCCGCACCGCGCCATCACCACCTAACCCTACGCCATCACCTACATACCAACCCTCTACATCATCTGCACCATCCAACCCTGCGGTACTCAAGGTGTCACCCGGATCCTCCACGGTTGAGGAACATGCGCTCCGAAGTGGAAGGATTTTCAACAAAGTCTTTCCTCAGTCCACAGTTAGAGACGGCCCATCACAGCCGACTGAGGAAACCCATAATGAAGAGAGTGCACCAGGCACTCAATATGATTTGTTGAAACATCTGGATCGGACACCGGCACGGATCACTGTACTTGAAATGATCAAAAGGTCCAAGATTCACCAAGAAGCCCTCATGGAATATCTACAGAAGGTGATGGTCAATGAGGACGTGCTGGTAGAAAAAATTGCAGCACTACTAGTTCCTCAGGAGGATCAGCCCTCCATTACATTTCACACATCGGAACTAGCACCGCCAGCAGCCAGAAGCATGGATCTGAGCATCACGGTCAACATCTGTAAGAAGGCCGTGGATGCATGCCTGGTAGATACAGTGGCTTCGATCAATGTCTTACCTCCGAAGACCCTGGAGCTAGGCCCTGTAAGTCATGCAGAGGTCGAATTTCACATTCTGGAAATCGATCCTTCTATAAATGCCATTTTGGGTCATCCTTATATCAAAACTCTTGAGGCGATTCCCTCTACGAATCACCAATGCCTCAAATTCCCTTTCAAAGGACGAATTATTAAGGTGACGAGCATGCTGATCCTTGCTGCTGCTCATACCTTGAATATTAAATATGCTGTTTTACCTGGCCGACAACCTTTTCTGTCGGTATTACAGGTCTACCGTCCAGTGGCTGATCCTTTAAAAGCCGCCACTATTTCTCCATACCCGTTAAATACCATAAAGAGGGGGAAGTGCATGAGTACCCCAGGATAGAGAATTATGATGAGGAGTGGCTATCAGCCTGGGAAAGGTCTGGGCACACAGTTGCAAGGCAGGACCACTCCTGTTAAAGATCATCGAGCAGCACTTGGAAGTGGTCTGGGCTACAGGGCAAGAAAACTTAAACAAGATCTGGTTCAGCAAGCAGAGATTGAAGAAGGTCAGAAAATCTGGGAGACAATGTCTACACCACCCAAGGAAGGCTGAGATCCCCTAACATGGACCCTGTATACACACTTTGTGAAGGGGCCCATACTTAGCCATGACAACACGGTGGTCATTACTTCGTGTTTTAACTTCCATGACATATATGGGAGGGATTTGGCCAGGCATTGCTCAGAACTACTTACGTACCAATCTTTGGAGGCTCTGCGGCCTATGAAAAGGAGAAAATTTCATGATCCTGAATGCGAATGGTACAGGTGGTTCGATCTGAGAGACCTTTACATTGCACTGAACAGATTGTTCCTAGATCCTGCAGAACCCAAATAGCCGCCACAGATTGACGAGCTGATTGAAGGTCCAGGTGCTATCTTTGATAAGCGGATATTGCTCTCGGAAGAGACCGATGAAGGGGAGCCAGATGACCCCTATGAAGCTGGTTACACTACGTATCTGCTGTGGAGGGGGACATATCATTCCCATGTCTTCATGCTCCATACTCTGTTTCGCACACTGCTCTTGACCCCGACTTGGTCGCGGGTCATTATTGAAGATATTCCACGGGCTCCGCCCTTTATGATTACTCTGTCCCCTCGGGACCTTATTCCATTACCTTCTCTCGTTCAAGAGAGGATGTATGATTTGATCTGGGACATATTGCTATATGATCCCCCTAACCCTCTGGCCCTAGTGCCACTTCCCCCATCTGATTCTCCTTCTATTTGTATTCAATCTTGTTTCATGTTTTCCTATGATATCCAAAAAAAAAACGCCAATTTTACAACAAATTCTTCTCAGATCCTTATCGAGGAAACTTCTTACTTGTCTAATCTCACCCCGTCGCGCGGGTCCTTCGGTCAAGATTCTCTCTTAAATCTACTCTGCCCCTCCCCTCGGGAGGATTCTCCTGTATTTCCACTTGTATCCCAGGATTTCCATCCTGCTTCATCTTCATTAGGTTATAATAGGGAGTTTAGTGAAGTTAGGCAGTCTAGTTTTAAGCAGGTTAGTCAAGTTAGAAAGTTTAGGAAGTCTAAGGGTAAGCGAATTCCAGATAGATACCTCAAGGACTTAGCTGATAGATGCTTTTCTTGCTCTTTAATCCCTCAGTTTTTAGAAAATCCAATTCAGATGCCAGAAGATTGTATAGACGATGAGTTAGTCAATGATGGGTATGGGGTATATGAGTTAGTACATGAAAAAGACCCAATTATTAAAGATAAAGAAGATGACGAGGACGCAGCTGAGGCATATGCTAGTGGAATGAAGAGATTCGATGAACCCTCAGCTGCCGTAGAAGAGCCCACCAAAGAAATCAATTTAGGGACTGAAGACGAACCTAAGGTTGTCATCGTCAGCAAAAATCTTTCTACAGAGGATGAGAAGGCAATGATACAAGTACTTAAGGACTATAAGGACACTTTCGCCTGGAGTTATGAAGATATGCCAGGATTAGATTCATCTTTAGTTGAACACAGATTGACGTTGAAGGAAGGAGCTAGCCCTATCAAGCAGAAATTAAGGCGATTCCACCCACAAATGGCTCTGAAAATGAAGGAAGAAGTCGACAAATTGCATAAAGCCAAATTTATTAGAGTTGTCCTTTATCCACAATGGGTGGCCAACATAGTCCCGGTTATGAAGAAGGACGGGAAGGTCAGAATTTGCATTGACTTCCGCGATTTGAACCGGGCGTGTCCAAAAGATGATTTTCTATTGCCTCATGTTGATGTACTCATTGATAATACTACTGGCTATGAGACCTTATCGTTTATGGACGGATTTTCAGGGTACAATCAGATTAAGTTGGCAGAAGAAGATCAAGAGAAAACGTCGTTCACTACACCTTAGGGAACATACTGCTATGTCGTCATGCCGTTTGGATTGAAGAATGATGGAGCCACCTATCAGAGGGCTATGATGGCAATATTTCATGACATGATGCACATAGATCTGGAAGTGTATGTGGATGATTTATTGGTTAAATCTAAGACAAAGGCTGAGCACGCCAAGGTTTTGGCAAGGGTATTAGAGAGATCGAGAGAGTATCAGTTAAAGATGAACCCCAAGAAATGTGTATTCGGGGTATCTTCAGGAAAATTACTTAGATTTATTGTCAGCAAACGGGGAATTGAGATCGATCCTAACAAGGCGAAGGCTATTAGAGAAATGCCACATCCCAAAAACTTGAAAGAGTTAAGAGGATTAATCGGGAGGTTGCAATTTATTCGCCGTTTTGTCTCCTAGCACTCACAAAGGTGTAAGCCGTTTTACGAGCTTACCAAGCCGGGAGTCAAATTTGATTGGGACGATAAGTGTCAGGAGGCATTCGATGGATTAAAGAACTATTTAGCAAGTCCTCCTGTTTTGAGACCACCATCTCCAGGCAAACCATTGATACTTTACATTTCAATCCTGGATGATGTAGTGGGGGTTGTCCTAGCACAAGAGGATGAAGAAGGAAAAGAGAGGGCAGCCTACTATCTCTCTAAACTTCTCAACCCCGCTGAACAGAGATATACGACGATGGAGAAAACATGTGCAGCATTGGTTTGGGTTGTGCAAAAATTAAAGCATTATTTTCTGGCCCATGAAGTCCATCTCATCGCTAGAATGAATCCGATCAAATTCCTTCTGGAGAAATCTGTTCTTACTGATAGGTTAGCACGATGGCAAAGCTTTCTATCTGAATTTGATATCATTTTCATTCAGCAGAAAGCGATCAAGGGCTATGCCATAGCGGAACATCTCGCTCATCATCCCCTTCCTCGTTTCGATCCAGTACGATCAGAGTTTCCAGATGAGGAACTGATGTCCGTAAATCAAATCATAAATGATATGTGGACTCTGCATTTTGACGGAGCTCTGAATTCTCATGGAAAGGGGATAGGTATCGTTCTGTTATCACCTGAAGGTGTCACCATTCCACAAGCCTTTCAGCTTGACTTTCCAGTCACTAACAATATAGCTGAATATGAGGCACTCCTTGCTGGCCTCGAGGCTGCTCATTTCCATGGTGCCACCAAACTCAGGATTGTGGGTGATAGCCAACTGATTCTTCGCCAAGTACTGACCAAGTATCGAACTCTTGATCCCAAGCTCAAGCCTTATCAGGAACTTACTTCTGCTTACTCAAAGCTTTTTACAAAATTGATCTTTGTCCATGTCCCTAGGAATCAGAACATCTTAGCTGACGCCCTAGCTTCACTTGCATCTTCTCTTGATTTCCCAATCAGCAAGCAATCCGAATCAATCATAGTTCATATGCGTCTTTCACCCGCCGTGAAAGACCCTTCATTTCTTAGAACTAAGGAGAAGCTGCTGAAGAAATTCAGAGATGGAAGTATTGTTGAAAAGAGAGAAATCATGTTAATGGAGCTGTTAGAAGAGATGGATGATGAACAGAAGCCATGGTATTATGAAATTGCAAAATATTGTGAAGATCAATCGTATCCTGAGGAAGCTACAACTGAGGAGAAGAGAGCTATCAGAAGAGTTGCTCAACGATACACCCTAGTTGGGGGATCACTGTACAAGAGAGGTTTTGATGGAGTTCTTCTGAGATGTCTAGACGAAGATGAACTTTGGAAGGTTATGGAAGGAGCTCATAGTGGAGTTTGTGGTGGCCATGTCAATGGACAGATGCTAGCAAAGAAGATCCTTAGACAAGGGTTTTATTGGCCAACCATGGAAGAAGACTGTGTAGGATATGTCTGTAGGTGTGCTAAGTGTCAACTTCATGCCGACAAAATTCATTCTCCTACATATTCACTCCATCATGTTTCTTCCCCATGGCCTTTCTCCATGTGGGCTTTCGACATCATTGGACCCCTTGGTAACCCAGATTCCGGCATCAAGCAAAAATCTTTCATTCTCACGGCAACGGAATACTTCACCAAGTGGGCAGAAGCTGAAGCGTACGTGGAAGTCAAAGCATCAACCGTCTGCAAGTTCATCATGAAGAACATCATTACCCGATTTGAAATTCCAAGCACCATCGTCACCGACAACGGACCACAGTTCGTGTCACAAGAACTGAAGGACCTCTGCAACAGGTACAGAATTGCATTGCATCATTCGTCTCCTTATTATCCGCAAGGCAATGGCCAAGCAGAGGCAACAAATAAGACTTTGATAAAAATTATCAAAAAGACGTGCAAATCTAATAAAGTCGCCGACTGGCCAGAAAAATTGGTTGAGGCTCTATGGGCCTACCGAACTTCAATCCGTACACCCACTGGGCAAACTCCTTATTCCTTAACATTTGGAATGGAGGCGGTAGTTCCATATGAGATCCTCATACCGTCATTAAGAGTACAATTGAATAAGGAATTCTCTATTGATGAACATCGTTCAGCACTCTTTGCTCAATTGGAACTTTTAGACGAGAAAAGATGGTCAGCTGCTAATCATGCAAAAGTTTATCAAAATAGACTAGCACGTTTTTATCAAAAGAAAGTCATTGAACGTAAGTTCAAAGTCGGTGAAATGATCGTCAAAAGGATTTTTGTAAAACCTGGTGGTCCGCATTCTAAGCTCCAACCCAACTGGGAAGGGCCTTATGTTGTATCGCACGCTTTTCCTGGTAATGCTTATCGTCTTGTTAATGCAGAAGGAGAAGAGCTAAATCATCCCTGGAATGGCTTACATCTTAAGAAATACTACCCTTAGGTTAAAGAGTCAATCAGTATGGTACAAAGACTAGTGGAATCAGAAAGTTTATAAACTCAAATTTCTTTGTTAGTCTGGATAATTTAACTATGAACCCATTACTACACACACTGACACGTTTGATTCGTGAGTAACAAGAGATGCCAAGTCCTAAAGAATACCGAAGCTTGACCGAAAGTGTAAAGTACAAATCATTCGTTTTAAAACAAAATTCTATTTTATACTCGGCCTATGATGTCGGAACGAGACTTAGAATAGACTACCAAGAATACCCGCTATCTTAGTAGGAGGCCGTCATAAAAAAAATGGGGGAGATCCGTTCCAAAGAAAAAGAAAAGAATAGAAAAAGCAAAAGCAAAAGCAAAAAGGCAAAATCCAAATGTCAAATCAAAAGGCCATCACGTTACAAACGCTACATCAAGGCCATGAAATGAAACGAAAGGGAACGCAAGGTCGATAAATACCCCGGAAAGAAAATGACCGAACCCCAACAGATATTAGGGTAGGAAAGGAACATCTTTTTAGGTCTCCGGAACCTTCTCATGGGCTTTCTAAACTTATTCTTCTTTTCCTTCTAAAGAGGTGTACTCCAAACTTAAGGAATGGCTTAGATTGACTAAGGGTCAAATCATCAAATGAGATCACGAATGGAAACACAAATTCAAACATGGTGGGTTTTTAGTTAAGTTGTTAAAGAACAATTTGGGAATTAAGTTAATAAATGAATATGATCTTTTGATCTAAGTACCATACTGATCTTTTAGTCAAAAATCCAAAAAAATATATATGTCAAAAATCCAAAAAAAATACATATGTCAAAAATCTAAAAAATACATATGTCAAAAATCCAAAAAAATACATATGTCAAAAATCCAAAAAAAAATACATATGTCAAAAATCCAAAAAAATACATATGTCAAAAATCCAAAAAAATATATATGTCAAAAATCCAAAAAAAATACATATGTCAAAAATCCAAAAAAAAATATATATGTCAAAAATCCAAAAAAAAATACATATGTCAAAAATAAAAAAAAATACATATGTCAAAAATCCAAAAAAAAATATATATGTCAAAAATCAAAAAATATATATGTCAAAAATCCAAAAAGATATACATATGTCAAAGAAAAATAAAAATACATATGTCAAAATTTAAAAAAAAGCATATATTTCAAAACCCAAACAAAAATGAATATTTCAAAACAACAAAAATATCTCAATTAGCATTTGCTTGTTGCACTCAGTATGTTTCATTCCTTTTATTTTCAGTAAGCATCTGTTTGCTTGCATGTTGCATTTTGCTTAAGTTTGATTATTCTTATTATCTTTGTTAATAAAGGCTATGCCCCTTGACTATTTATTGAAGGAAAAATTAATTGACCATTTATTGAAGGAAAAATTAATTGACCATTTATTTGGTCAGGCAAGGGGCTAAGCCTAAATAGATACTTAACTTGTTTGTTAAGTGATGTACAGGACACGAGCACAGGAACACAAGATTGGAGCCCAAAAGTTTCATGTATATCATCAAAAGGTGCTTTTGTACATAATACATGAAAAAAAAAAAAAAAAAAAGAAGATACATAAGCCCTCAAGGCTGGCTCTCCCCTCCGCCCTCATCGAACTAGCTCTGGGCCTCGTCAGGTGCGTCCGGTGCTGGTCCTCGGCTGGGAGGTGGAGGTGGCCCCATCGCGCTCGGCCCTGCCTGGCCGAAAGACATGGCGACACTGGCAGTAAAAGCACTGGTCAGACCACACTCCTGGGCACGCTGCCGAGCACGCCTGTACCTCTCCTCCACGCTCCGGCGCTCGTGCTCAGCAATCCCCAGCTGAACTCGGAGGGAGGCCATCTCTGAATCCATCTTCTGCCGCTCCTGCCTCTCCCGCTCTCGCTCCTCGGTGATGAACCCCAGTCGAGACTGGAGGTGTGAAAGCTATCGAGGAAGATCTCCAGTCGAGAGTCGGGCCACCTGTTCCTCCAGAGACCGGATCCGCGCCGCATCGGCCTCAGCACGAGCAGCTGCAGCACGAGAACGCTCCAGCTCCGCTTCAGCCCTCTGAAGGGCTTCCTGAAGCTCAGCAACCTGAAGGGAAGTCATTGTTAGTTCAAGGCAATCAATCAATCAAAGTCAAGTTCAGGAATCAAAAGTCGAAGAACTTACCCGAGCAGCGCGATCCTCCTCCGTAAGAGAAGCTCGGTGAATAGCAGAGGCGAGCTGGCTCTGGAGGTCAGCCAGAGCAGCCTCGTGCGCAGCAGAAGAGGAAGAAAATGAAGCTCCGAAGGAAGGGGAGCCGCCTGGGTGTAGACGGTTCGCTGCACCGAAAGACAACTGTCAGTGTCGATCGCCAAAACAATTAATTAATTAAAACATGCACTCATATTCATGCATACATACCAGATCGAACAGTTCCTTCTGGACTTGTTCTAGCTGGGCCTCCGCATCATGTAGGCGGGCCCGGAGGTCGATGATGACCGCGTCACGTGCATCCTGCATATCACATATATACATTCATTCACCAAATATAAGAAAAGATAATAATAAAATTAAAGACGCATGAAAGCATACTTACATCGAGTGGTCAGAGGAGCCGAAGCTGATCGGCATAGTGGGCCCGGTACTGCTGGAGGTAGCCCTCGCTACTCTCCGCATGGGACTCCACCCATACGCCTCGGCGGTGCCAGTCCTCGTACTGCTCCGGGAACTTGGCACGCCAATCTGTGAGGGCTTGCTTGCCCCTCATGCTTCTCCCGACATCCTCCGTCCCCTCCTCGTCGATCCATTCTTGATGGAGGCCCAGGGTCCTCATCACGAGTCGGAGGCGGAGCGGCTCGATCTCGTTCATGCAGTGCAGCCACATCTGCCTACCGAACCTCCTCCTGCCAGCCGTCACCCACGGCTGACCCTCCTCGCCCATACCAAGGTACGGGCGCCAGATTACCTGCACATAGATTAGATGCATTCATAAATAATTTGCATTTAATGAATAAAAGATTGCATTTAATTAAACAAGTTAAAAACTTACCAGTAGCTCTGGGTAATCTAAGAACTGACGGCGGAGGGCCGTCAGCTGGTGGTGCTGAGGGGCCGTGTCCACGATTGGCTGCCAACGGCAGGCCAACGGGACGGCGCTGGGCCTCACGATCCGCGCTCTGCCGAGCGGGAAGTAATGGTAGCTCCACACCTGCATTCATGAACACATAAGTTAGGAAAAAGTATCATATCATATTGCATATCATAAAAAAATAATAAAACAATTAATACCTGAAGGAACGGCGAGAAGCCGCTGACAGTGGTCTCACGGTCCGGCGTGACCACAGACAGATCGGCGAAGAGGTGGGCCAGAAGGGCCGCACCCCAGGCATACTCCCCTAAGCTATCTAAGTCATCTAGTAAATACAGGAATCTACAATGAATGTGGTCGCCTTTCGTACCGAAGAGCAACCGACCAAAAAAGAAAACTAGAAAGACTCTAAGCTGTCTATCTACCTCCTCCCCCTGACTAGGGTCACTACAGTATACAAGGGAGGATGACTCTGCTAGCCTATCCCTAAACTCCTCCCGGGTCTCGTCAGACCGACGTCGGGGCTCATCAAGACCTAAGGCAACCTCGATCTCCACCCTAGGAACCATCCTAGATTCCCTACCTAAGCTGGACACCTCTATCCCTAATAGAGCCTCTGCCAATCCCTGATAGTTGGGGTAAGTAACCCCACTCACAGGTCGGCCCTCTACCCTGAGGCCAGTGATCCTGGCCACATCCTCTAGGGTGGGGACCATATGTCCCCACGGTATTAGGAAAGCACGGCTTTTCGCATGCCACCTCTCCCGCAGCGCCTGCAGGAGGACCAAATTGAGCCAAAATGGCTCGATATCTAATACCTCGCCGAACCCCATCCGGCGCAGGTGCGCCTTCTGGAAATCCGGGAGCCCTCTATAAGCCCCTATCACAAGGTCCCATGAGATTCTGGACCTCATCACTCCCCGCAAATAAAAACATAAAAAATAGGGTCAGTAATGAATAAAAACAGGAAAATCATTTCTGTTTTGAAAGGCGTCAGCACACACAGACGTTTTTCAAAACACGTCCACATACCCTGACGCCATTCAAAATTATTTTTAGTCTAATTAAAAATTCGGAATTTACATTGAAAGACGTCAGCCCAGGGAGACGCCTTTTGAATTGCGTCACCTGGTCTAGACGCCTTTCAAGGCCCGATTCCGGGTTCTTGAAAAACCCCGTTTTCTCCTCCCTTTTTCTCATCTCATTCATTCCATAGAGAGCTTACCGTGTGGAGGTCGCCCTCCTCTTCTTCTTCCATAGCTATAGGCGCCGATGGAGGGATTTCTTCCTCCAAGAACGCCGCGGCTTCGGCTAGGACCGCCGGCACCTCCTCTGGGACTTCCTCCTCGTGCCTCCGTCGTCTTTTGGCCAAAGCCTTTACCTTCATAGATCCCTCACCACACTCCATAGTCAAGAGAAGGAGTTTTTGAGAGAGAGAGATGACCGGAGTTGGATCGCCAGAGCTTGGAAAGCAAGGGAAGAGAGAGAAAGCTAGGAGAAAAGTGAGGAAGAAAGGGGGGCCTTCGCGGGTCAGTAAACGAAAAGATAAAAGGCGTCGACTCAGACAGACGCGTTTTAGGGTGCATAAGTTGAGGCGGCAAGGACAGCTGTTTGAAAAGTGTGAAACACATCCACCTATGTTGACGCGTTTCAGATTGCCGCCAATTTTGGTCAGAGCCGTACAGAGGATGATGATTAAAAGCGTCTGGTCTTGTAGACGCGTTTCAAGCAATTAATCACGGAATTAATAGCAGAATCCTGGAAAAAGTAGGAGAGAGAGTTGAAAGGCGTCAACATGGTAAGACGCAATTTAAGGTTTAATCAGGTTTTTGAGGATTAAATTGAAGTTTTGGAAAAAAGGAATTATGGTGGAAAGGCGTCTTTATGAGTTGACGTGTTTTGCATTTTACAGAAACCGAATTGTCAAAGTTTCAGGAAAAATCCAGTTTTTACTAAAGGAAAAATCATGGGCACATCACAGAAAGTTAAGGAAAGGTTTCAAGGCATGAAAAATAGCTCTTTATTCAATAAAATTCTTTATTACATCAAAAAAAAAAAGAAAAAAGAAAGAGGACATTTAAGGAATAATTTCATGAAGACTTTTAAGGTAAGGAAATTTTAATCCTCTATCACTATCTTTAGAGGATTTTACACGGTAACTAAAGCCAAGGTTCCACAAAGTAGTGATGATTTGTATGGCTTCATAATCTTCGTCGGATTCCAAGTCACGTTTCTTGATTGGGGATGTGAGAGAGAATTCAGGGAGTTCACGACGGCCCAAGCTAAGTTGAGTAAGGCACCGATGTGGGTTGTATAACACGAACTCGGTGGCTCCAATCAACTTGAGATCTACTCCTGCTGCACAGCGCACCCAAATAGGCTTTCCAACAAGAGCGAGCGGAGATGAGTCAAATATGTCGGACGTCATGAGCTTCAAATACTCTCTCTAGTCGGCCCAGGTCTTGAGCTTTGGAACCTTATTAACCATGTGCTCATTGAATTTTACAATGTTAACAATGCAATGAATTGGGCTATTCAAGAAGATTTGAGATGGATTCAGAGGCCTTTTATTGTTGTACTCAAACTTAAAGTAAAGTTCAACCCATAGAGCAAAGAGTAACATGCACCCATAAGGAAGACGACCCACAGATGCCGCAAAAAGCCCGCTGTAAAGATATGCCAAGAGTGCAGTGCTAATGGATTTACCTTCGAAGAATGCGCATATGGCACTAACCTGGTCATCTTCCAAGATATTATCCTGCGCAGGAAAGAACAAAGCACCGGCAAGGCATGTAACTAAAGCTTTCGTCACATCCTCCGCTTCATCCTCCCTTAGATCATCAATTTCATATAGAGTCCACTCAGCGAGTTTTGCAAGATTGATCCCCTTCTTGGTAAGGCATTCTTTAGCTTCTAAAGGATCTTTCATAATTGATGTCAACAATTGTTGACCGGTAATTCTCTCTCTTGTCAAAGCTATCTTATCTTTGTTATCTTTGGTCTTTGGGAGACCTAATAGAAGCTCCGCCTCCTCCGAAAGGATTGTGCATTCGAAGTCTTGAAAGAAGAACGTATGAGTTTGGGGATGCCACCACTCGATCAAGGCGCCCATAGCTGCCCAATCTACGTTCGAACTTTTGTAATGTTTGGCGAGTACTACAAGTCCTTGAAGATTCCACTTGGATATGAAAACTTGCATGAAAAGTTTAACACTTTTTGCAAGTTTACGAATCCAAGGGAGAGAGGTGAACTTCCTTGGGCCAGGAAACATGGGATAATTCTGAAAACAAAAGGAAGGATTGAAGAATATGATGAAGAATATGATGAAGAACATGAAGAAGGATTGAAGAGAAGTTGATTGAACTTACTTGAAGATTGGGATTCCTTCCATTGAGGTGATTTTCCACGTCGGAAAACTTCTTTAGAGATATCTTCATCCTCTTGTTTGAAGAATCCATCCTCTTTTTCGGAGTTCCTCCTTCTTGAAGCTTAGAAACCTTGGAAACTTTGAAGAAACCTTGAAACTTTGGAAGAAAACTCAACTTTGGATCTTTGGATTATGGTAGGATTGCTTGGGAACAATCTAAGGGTGTTTATATAGAAGGAATTGCGATCCTAGGAAGACTTTTCCGGATTGGAAAAGGGATGTGCATTGGTAGAGTTGGAATCCGAGTAGAGAACAGCCAGGAACCTGTTTCTGTGAGTAAAAGGCGTCTAGGAGCACTGCCGCGTTTCAACATTGAATGGCGTCTGCGCGACATGACGCGTTTCAGCCTTTCTGTTATTTATCCGAAATTCTGTGATTTTTGATGTTTAAATTGAATATTGGTTTGGAATTATTAATAATTTTGATTGCAGGAAATTCAAGAAAATCTGAGTAAAGCTGGAAATGTCAAGAAGATCTCACTGTGGGAGTCAAGAAGTCCCGACCGTGGCTAAAAAGACGGTTACTTCTACCCTTGTACTATTTCATGTAATTATTTTGCATCATCATTACTATATATTAAGTATTTATTAGAGCATGTCAAGGACTTTGTGGTTTTGATGAAACTGGAATTTAAGTTCCCCTTCAAAAAAAATAAACAGTGATAATTCCAGAGGATTCTTAATCACACGGATAGGCCGTTGGATTGTTAATTAGTGAGGACGATGGTTCCACTTTTGTGAAACGGTGCGTGGATAAACAAGCTTCGGCTTAACACTGGATTACAAGAATTGGTATCTTGACTCATTAACAACAATTTAACAATATTATCGTTGATTAATTTATATTTTATTTGACTTTTTATTTTTCTTTTATCCCAGCATGCATCATGTAGGACTTTGAAATCATTGTAATAAGGATTAATTATTGATTAAGTTTCAGACCATTAAATCAAATAACTCAAAACATGATATGAAATATTCAATTCTGAATTGAGTATCTTGAATATCTTTGAGGTTCACTTGAAGATATCCTTGGAATTCTATCCTTTCTTGGACTCTTTATCCAATATTTCTTGTTTTTTTTTAAGATCCATCATGGCTGCAGCACGTCCACATTGGCTGGCAAACGCTCCCCATGATGAAACCTACAGTGTCTATGACCTGGGGTACTTCCCACTCTGAGGAGGTTGATCGACCTTATTTTATTTCCTTGTCTACCTCATCCAGACATGATTAATTCCATTGATTTCCTTAAGATATCTTCATTGATAATTTTGAGAAAAATTCCAATCATGTGATGTTAAGAGCGTGTCTCATCACACCTTGGCATCACCTTTTCAGTACATTCCATTCCATTTCATTCCCTTGCAAAGACGATGCCAAGGTGAGGCAGCTGTAGACACGCTAATTTTGACATCATTTCGAGTAAATTTCATATCATATAATAATGCCTCAGAATGGTCTGATATTTAATCATTGATTAATTTTTATTGATCTTTTTGAGTGTCGGGTCTAACAGACATGTTTAAGTTAATCAATTAAATTGATTTTATCTCAAATTTCAGTTAAAATATGAACAAATCTAAAAGACGTCTATCTGTGTGGACGCCATTTAGAATTTATTCCTATTTTAACGTTTAAATTTTAATTTTAATCAATTGATTAATTAGCTAAAAGGCGTCTGTAAGTCTTGACGCGTTTTAAGTTTCCTAAGCTATTTCTACTTCTCTTCCGGATGTTTATCCTTATCTTAATTAGTTTAAAAGACGTCTATACATGTAGACGCGTTTTAGCTAATAAAGATAAAGATAAGTTTTACCGGATGTTTATCCTTATCTTAATTAATCTGAAAGGCGTCAGCCAATATGGACGCGTTTTAGATAATTACAGATAAAGATGAATTAATCTATATTTATCTGTTGGTTAAGATGGATAAATCCTAGATTTTTCCATGTAAATCCGCGGACGCAGAAGAAGCCTATAAATACCTTGCATCAATGAAGAGTTAAAAAAAAAAAAAAGAGGTTAAGCGTAATCTTGAATTGATTATCATTGAGCAATAGCGAGTTGAAGATCGGAGTAACAACGTCGGAACGCCGAAGCGCTGCCATTTCCAGAAGTTGGCGTCCTTTCAAGATTCTTCATCCATTCAAGAATTCAACCATTGGGCATAAGTCTTTATTTTCTGTATTCATTTCATTTAGTTCTACATTCTTCATTATCACTCCATGCAAAACACAACACATTCATTCTTTTCAAAACCTATTTGATTAAGGGGTTTCAAAAGCCATTCAACAAGTAAGTTTGCTGTTTAGTTGCATGCTTAACATCATGATTAGAACAGATACTATTGTTGTTTAAGTTCTCATCATAATTTCTTCATTTCTTTTCCCTTTATTTCTGCTGCACTCAACAAGAGAGTCAAAGGGGAAAACAAGCAAGTCACAAGAATCTCTGGACGATCCTCAGCTTCTCAAATCCAACCTCAACAGCAAGAACAAAGAACGAGAAGGGCTCTCTTTCTTCAGCCGGCTGAGGAAGGGGAATCAAGAGCTCAATATCTTCTGCGTTTAAACAGGTAGGCGATCAAAAACTTCTTTTGGAACTTTTAAGTCAAAAGTTTCTGGCGATCACTTCACGTAGTTTTTCCGTTTTTAATAGGTTTATTTTGCACTAAACAACATAGATTTTTCATGTTAATCACACTAGCATTTTAAGCACTCACACAACTAAGGCGTCGTCGTGAGGAACCTGAACGTTGGTCAGATCCTCCTGGCCGAAGACGATGTCTTCGTGACGAGACCGCTTCGGCTCAATGTTGACTGCTGCTACTGTTGTAGCGCTGAGTTGACGATGCCTTATTCCCTCTCCCGGTCCTCCGGATATCATCATAATCGACCCGGCACTAGGTCGTTGGTGTGATGCTTCTGCCGGGGCCGAAGTTACCTTCGGCTGAGGTGGGGCTTCTTTATCCGGGAGTTGTTGTCTTGTTGCTTCGGGGACTTCCCGGTTCTGCCACTGTTGAGGTTGCTCTCGCCGATACTGCGGTAAACGGCCTTCCGGAATGAGGCGATCAATCTCCTCCCGAAGGTGCCGGCATTCGTCAGTAGAATGGCCGGTTTCCTGATGATACTCGCAGTATTTATTGGGGTCCCTTCGGCGAGGATCAGTCTTGATACGCTCGGTGTGAGTGCTTAAAATGCTTGTGTGATTAACATGAAAAATCTATGTTGTTTAGTGCAAAATAAACCTATTAAAAACAGAAACTAAGTGCAGTGATCGCCAGAAACTTTTGACTTAAAAGTTTCAAAAGAAAGTATGATCGCCTACCTGTTTAAGTGCGGAAGATATTGAGTTCTTGGTTCCCCTCCTTCAGCCGGCTGAAGAAAGAGAGCCATTTCTTGTTCTTTGTTCTTGCTGTTGAAGTTGAAGTTGAGGATCGTCCAAAGATTCTGGTGACTTTGCTTGTTTTCCCCTTTGATTCTCTTGTTGAGTGCAACAGAATAGAAAGAAAAGAATTGAAGAAACAATGATGAGAACTTTAAACAAAAGCAATATCTATTCTAATCATGATGTTAAACATGCAATTAAACAACAAACTTACTTGTTGAGTAGCTTTTGAAACCCCTTAATCAAATAGGTTTTGAAAGAAAATGAATGTGTTGTGTGTTGCATGGAGTGAATGATGAAGAATGTAAAATGAAATGAATGCAGAAAAAATGAAAGACTTATGCCCAATTGGTTGAATTCTTGAATGGATGAAGAATCTTGAAAGGACGCTGACTTCTGGAAATGGCAGCGTTTCGGCGTTCCGACGTTGTTACTTCGATCTTCAACTCGCTATTGCTCAATAATGACGCTCTCTTTTTTAATGGTGCTCAACATCTTTAACTCTTCAAGATGCAAGGTATTTATAGGCTTCTTCTACGTCCGTGATTAACATAGAAAAATCTAGGATTTATCCATCTTAACCGACAGATAAATACTGATTAATTCATCTTTATCTGTAATTATCTAAAACGCGTCCACCATTGCTGACGCCTTTCAGATTAATTAAGATAAGGATAAACATCCGAGAAAACTTATCTTTATCTTTATTAAATAAAACGCGTCTATATGTATAGACGTCTTTTACACTAATTAAGATAAGGATAAACATCCGGAAGAGAAGTAAAAATAGCTTAGGAAACCTAAAATGCGTCGACTCTTACAGACGCCTTTTAGTTAATTAATCAATTGATTAAAATTCAAATTTAAACGTTAAAATAAGAATAAAGTCTAAATGACGTCCACATGGGTAGACATCTTTTAAACTTCTGCATATTTTAACTGAAAGTTGAGCTAGAATCAATTCAATTGATTAACTTAAACATGTCTGTTAAACCCGACACTTAAAAAGATCAATAAAAATTAATCAATGGTTAAATATCAAACCAATCTGAGGCATTATTATATGATATGAAATTTACTCGAAATGACGTCAAAATTAGCGTGTCTACAGCTGCCTCACCTTGGCATCGTCTTTGCAAGGGAATGAAATGGAATGGAATGTACTGAAAAGGTGATGCCAAGGTGTGATGAGACACGCTCTTAACATCACATGATTGGAATTTTTCTCAAAATTATCAATGAAGATATCTTAAGGAAATCAATGGAATTAATCATGTCTGGATGAGGTAGACAAGGAAATAAAATAAGGTCGATCAACCTCCTCAGAGTGGGAAGTACCCCAGGTCATAGACACTGTAGGTTTCATCATGGGGAGCGTTTGCCAGCCAATGTGGACGTGCTGCAGCCATGATGGATCTTAAAAGAAAACAAGAAATATTGGATAAAGAATCCAAGAAATGATAGAATTCCAAGGATATCTTCAAGCGAACCTCAAAGATAATCAAGATACTCAATTCAGAATAGAATATTTCATATCATGTTTGGAATTATTTGATTGAATGGTCTCAAACTTAATCAATAATTAATTCTTATCACAATGATCTCAAAGTCCTACATGATGCATGCTGGGCTAAAATAAAAAATAAAAAGTCAAATAAAATATAAATTAATCAAGGATAATATTGTCAAATTGTCATTAATGAGTCAAGATACCAATTCTTGTAATTCAGTGCTAAGCCGAAGCTCGGTTTTCCACGCACCGCTTCACAAAAGTGGAACCATCGTCCTCACTAATTAACAATCTAATGGCCTATCCGTGCGATTAAGAATCCTCTGGAATTATCACTGTTTTTCTTAAAGGGGAACTCAAATTCAAGTTTCATCAAAACCACAAGGTCCTTGATATGCTCTAATAAATATTTAACATATAGTAATGATGATACAAAATAATTACATGAAATAGTACAGGGGTAGATATAACCATCTTTTTAGCCACGGTCAGGACTTCTTGAACTCCCAGAGTGGGATCTTTGAATTTCTGGCTTTACTCAGGTTTTCTTTGAATTTCCTGCAATCAAAATCATTAATAATTCCAAACAAATATTCAATTTAAACATTAAAAACCACAGAATTTCGGATAAATCACAGAAAGGCCGAAACGCGTCGTGTCGCACAGACGCCATTCAATGTTGAAACGCGGCAGTGCTCCTCGACGCCTTTTACTCATAGAAACAGGTTTCTGGCTGTTCTCTACTCGGATTCCAACTCTACCAATGCACATCCCTTTTCCAATCCGGAAAAGTCTTCCTAGGATCGCAATTCCTTCTATATAAACACCCTTAGGTTATTCCCAAGCAATCCTACCATAATCCAAAGATCCTAGGTTGAGTTTTCTTCCAAAGTTTCAAGGTTTCTTCAAAGTTTCCAATTTTCCAAGCTTCAAGAAGGAGGAACTCTGAAAAAGGGGAAGGATTCTTCAAACAAGAGGATGAAGATGTCTCTAGAGAAGTTTTCCGACGTGGAAAATCACCTCAATGGAAGAGATCCTAATCTTCAAGTATGTTAAATCAACTTCCCTTTAATCCTTGTTCTTCATATTCTTCATATTCTTCATCATATTCTTTGTGTTCTTCCTTTGTTTTTTTTTTTAGAATTATCCCATGTTTCCTGGCCCAGGGAAGTTTACCTCTCTCCCTTGGATTCGTAAACTTGCAAAAAGTGTTAAGCTTTCCATGCAAGATTTTATATCCAAGTGGAATCTTCAAGGTCTCGTGGTGCTTGCCAAGAATTACAAAAGCTCGAATGTAGATTGGGCGGCTATGGGCGCCTTGATCGAGTGGTGGCAACCCCAAACTTATACGTTCTTCTTCCAAGACCTCGAGTGCACGATCCTCTTGGAGGAGGCGGAGCTTCTATTGGGTCTCCCAAAGACCAAAGATAACAAAGATAAGATAGCTTTGACAAGAGAGAGAATCACCGGTCAACAATTGTTGACATCAATTATGAAGGATCCTTCACAAGCTAAAGGATGCCTCGCCAAAAAGGGGATCAATCTTGCAAAGCTAGCTGAGTGGACTCTATATGAAATTGATGATCTAAGGGAGGAAGAAGCGGAGGATGTGACGAAAGCTTTCGTTACATGCCTTGCCGGTGCCTTGTTCTTCCCTGCGCAGGATAATATCTTGGAAGATGATCAGGTCAGTGATGTCTGCGCAATCTTCGAAGGTAAATCCATTAGCACTGCACTCCTGGCATATCTTTACAGTGGGCTTTCTGCGGCATCTGTGGGCCGTCCTCCTTATGGGTGCATGTTACTCTTTGCCTTATGGGTTGAACTTCACTTTAAATTCGAGTACAGCAAGAAAAGGCCTCTGAATCCATCTCAAATCTTCTTGAATAGCCCAATTCATTGCATTGCTAACATTGTAAAGTTCAATGAACACATGGTTAACAAGGTTCCAAAGCTCAAGACCCGGGCCGACTGGAGAGAGTATTTAAAGCTCATGACGTCCGACATATTTGACTCATCTCCACTTGCTCTTGTTGGAAAGCCTGTTTGGGTGCGCCGTGCAGCAGGAGCAGATCTTAAGTTGATTGGAGCCACCGAGTTCGTGTTATACAATCCACATCGGTGCCTTACTCAACTTAGCTTGGGCCGTCGTGAATTCCCTGAGTTCTCTCCCACACTCCCAATCAAGAAGCGTGACATGGAATCCGACGAAGATTATGAAGCAATAAAAATCATCACCACTTTATGGAACCTTGGCTTTAGTTACCGTGTAAAATCCTCTAAAGATAGAGATAGAGGATTGAAATTTCCATACCTTAAAGGTCTTCATGAAATTCTCCCTTAAATGTCCTCTTTCTCTTTCTTTTCTTTCTTTATGATGTAATAAAGAATTTCATTGAATAAAGAAGTATTTTTCATGCCTTGAAACCTTTCCTTAACTTTCTGTGATGTGCCCATGATTTTTTCTCTAGTAAAAACTTGATTTTTCCTGAAAATTTGACAGTTCGGGTTCTGTAAAATGCAAAACACGTCCACTCAGAAAGACGCCTTTCAACAATAATTCTTTTTCCATAAATTCAATTTAATCCTCAAAAACCTAATTCAACCTTAAATCGCGTCTGCAATTATTGACGCCTTTCAACTCTCTCTCTACTTTTCCAAGATTCTGCCATTAATTCCATGATTAATTTCCTAAAACGCGTCAACACACTAAGACGCTTTTCATCATTTTCCTCTGTACGGCTCTGACTAGAATTGGCGGTAATCTGAAACGCGTCATGACATGTGGACGTCTGTCAATCAATTTCAAACAGCTGTCCTTGCCGCCTCAACTTATGCGCCCTAAAACGCATCTGTCTGAGTCGACGCCTTTTAACCTTTTCGTTACAGACCCGCGAAGGCTCCATTTCTTCCTCACTTTTCACAAAACTCTCTTTTTCTTCCAAGCTCCGGCGACCCCCGAGCTCCGGTGATCTCCCTCTCTAAAACTCCCTTTGTTTGACCATGGAGGGTGGTGAGGGATCTAGGAAGATGAAGGCTTTGGCCAAAAGGCGGTGGAGGCGCGAGGAGGAAGCTCCCGAGGAGATTCCGACGGCGTTAGCCGAAGCCGCGACATTTTTGGAGGAGGAACTCCCTCCACCGGCACCCATGGCGGTGGAAGAAGAAGAGGAGGTCAACCTTCACACGGTAAGCTCTCTGTGGTTTGAATGGATGAAGAAAAGAGGAAAAAAAACGGGGTTTTCAATAACCCGGAATCGAGTCTTGAAAGGCGTCCAGACCAGGTGACGCCATTCAAAAGGCGTCACCATGGGCTGACGTCTTTCAAGCTAAATTCTGAATTTTTAATTAGGTAGAAAATAATTTTGAATTGCGTCAGGGCATGTGGACGTGTTTTGAAAGACGTATGTATGTGCTGACGCCTTTCAAAACAGAAGTGATTTTCCTGTTTTTATTCATTATTGACCCCTATTTTTTTATGTTTTTATTTGCAGGGAGTGATGAGGGCCGGAATCTCATGAGACCTAGTGATAGGTGCCTATAGGGGTCTCCCGGATTTCCAGAAGGCGCGCCTGCGCCGGATGGGATTCGGCGAGGTACTAGACATCGAGCCATTTTGGCTCGATTTGGTCCTCCTGCAGGCACTGCGGGAAAGGTGGCATGCGGAAAGCCGTGCTTTCCTAATGCCGTGGGGGCATATGGTCCCCACCCTAGAGGATGTGGCCAGGATCACTGGCCTCAGGGTAGAGGGCCAACCTGTGAGTGGGGTTACTTACCCCAACTATCAGGGATTAGCAGAGGCATTACTAGGGATAGAGGTGTCCAGCCTAGGCAGAGAGTCTAGGATGGTCCCTAAGGTAGAGGTAGAGGCAGCTTTAGGACTAGATGAGCCCCGGCGTCGGTCCGACGAGACCCGGGAGGAGTTTAGGGATAGACTAGCAGAGTCATCCTCCGCCGTATACTGTAGTGACCCTAGTCAGGGGGAGGAGGTAGATAGGCAGCTTAGAGTCTTTTTACTTGGGCATGGGCGAGGAGGGTCAGCCGTGGGTGACGGCTGGCAGGAGGAGGTTCGGGAGGCAAATGTGGGTGCATTGCCTCAACGAGATCGAGCCCCTCCGCCTCCGGCTCGTGATGAGGACCCTGGGCCTCCACCAGGAATGGATCGACGAGGAGGTCCCGGAGGACGTCGGGAGGAGCATGAGGGGCAAGCAAGCCCTCACTGATTGGCGAGCGAAATTCCCGGAGCAATATGAAGACTGGCATCGCCGGGGTGTCAGAGTGGAGTCCCGTGCGGAGAGTAGCGAGGGCTACCTCCAGCAGTACCGGGCCCACTACGTTGATCAGCTTCGGCTCCTCCGACTACTAGATGTAAGTATGCATTCATGCGTATTTAATTTTATTATTATCTTGATTTATGTTTGGTGAATGAATGTATGTATGTGTGACTTGCAGGATGCACGTGATGCGGTCATCGTCGACCTCCGGGCCCGCCTACATGATGCGGAGGCCCAGTTAGAGCAAGTCCAGAAAGAGCTGTTTGATTTGGTATGTATGAATTAATATGGGTGCATGTTTTAATTAATTAATTAATTATTTTGGCGATTGACACTGACAGTTGTCTTTTGGTGCAGCGAGCCGTCTACACCCAGGCGGCTCCCCCTTCTTTTGGAGCCTTGTCATCCTCATCATCCGCCTACGACGCTGCTCTGGCTGACCTCCGGAGTCAGCTCGCCTCCGCCATCCACCGGGCTTCTCTCGCGGAGGAGGACCGTGCTGCTCGGGTAAGTTCTTCAACTTTTGACTTCTGAATTTTATTTTAATTACTTGATTGCCTTGAACTAACAATGACTTTTATTCAGGTTGCTGAGCTTCAGGAAGCCCTTAAGAGGGCTGAAGCAGAGCTGGAGCATGCCCGTGCTGCAGCGGCTCGCGCCGAGGCTGACGCTGCGTGGATCCGGGCTCTGGAGGAGTAGGTAGCGCGTCTCTCCACTGGAGATCTTGCACGCCTCCAGATTCGCCTGAAGGTTGTGACTGAGAAGAGAGATCGCGACCGCCTTCGACTGGAGAGTCTTCAGGGTCGGCTGTCAGTCGCGGAGTATGAGCGCAAGATGGTGGAGGAGCGATATCAGTGAGCTCGGCAGCGTGCCCATGAGCGTGGTCTGACCAGTGCCTTCACGGCCAGTGTCGCCATGTCTTCTGGCCAGGCAGGTCCGAGCGCGATGGGGCCACCTCGACCTCCTAGTCGAGGGCCAGCACCGGATGCGCCTGACGAGGCCCAGAGCCAGCTCGACGAGGGCGGAGGGGAGAGCCAACCTTGAGGGCTCATGTATCTTCTTTTTTTCTTCATGTATCATGTACAAAACACTTTCTAATGATATACATGAAAGTTTTTGAGCTCCAATCTTGTGTTCCTGTGCTTATCTTGTATTATGTACATCACTTAACAAACAGGTTAAGTATCTATTTAGGCTTAGCCCCTTGCCTGACCAAATAAATGGTCAATCAATCTTTTCCTTCAATAAATGGTCAAGGGGCATAGCCTTTATTAACAAAGGTAATGAGGATTATAAACAAACTTAAGCAAAATGCAACATGCAAGCAGACAAATGCTCACTTAAAATAAAAGGAATGAAACATACTAAATGCAACAAGCTAATGCTAATTGAAATATTTTTGTTGTTTTGAAATATTCATTTTTGTTTGGGTTTTGAAATATATGTATTTTTTTTTTAAATTTTGACATATGTATTTTTTAAAAAATTTTGACATATGTATTTTTTTTGTTTTTGACATATGTATTTTTTAGATTTTTGACATATGTATTTTTTTGGTTTTATTTTTGACATATGTATTTTTTTTTATTTTTGACATATGTATTTTTTTATATTTTTGACATATGTATTTTTTTTGGATTTTAGACATGTTTTTTTTTGGTTTTTTGACATATGTAATTTTTTTGGATTTTAGACATAAAGACCAGCATGGTACTTAGATCAAAAGATCATATTCATTTATTAACTTAATTTCCAAATTGTTCTCCAATAACTTAACATAAACCCATCATGTTTGAACTTGTGTTTCCATTCGTGATCCCATTTGATGATTTGACCCTTAGTCAATCTAAGCCATTCCTTAAGTTTGGAGTACGCCTCTTTAGAAGGAAAAGAAGAATAAGTTTAGAAAGCCCATGAGAAGGTTCCAGAGACTTAAAAAGATGTTCCTTTCCTACCCTAGTATCCGTTGGGGTTCGGTCATTTTCTTTCCGGGGTATTTATCGACCTTGCATTCCCTTTCATTTCATTTCATGGCCTTGATGTCACGTTTGTAATGTAATGGCCTTTTGAATTGACATTTTGAATTTTGCCTTTTGCTTTTCTATTCTTTTCTTTGGGACGGATCTCCCCCTTTTTTTTTATGACGGCCTCCTACTAAGATGGCGGGTATTCTTGGTAGTCTATTCTAAGTCTCGTTCCTACATCATGGGCCGAGTATAAAACAGAATATTTGCTTTTAAAACGAATGATTTGTACTTTACACCTTTAGTCAAGCTTTCGATATTCTTTAGGCCTTGGCATCTCTTGTTACTCACGAATCAAACGTGTCAGTGTGTGTAGTGACATGTTTGAAGTTAAGTTATCCAGACTAACAAGGAAATTCGAGTTTATAAACTTTCTGATTCCACTGTTCTTTGTACCATACTGATCGACTCTTTAACCTAAGAGTAGTATTTCTTAAGATGTAAGCCATTCTAGGGATGATTTAGCTCTTCTCCTTCTGCATTAACAAGACGGTAAGCATTACTAGGAAAAGCGTGCGATACAACATAAGGTCCTTCCCAGTTGGGTTGGAGCTTAGAACGCGGACCACCAGGTTTTACAAAAATTCTTTTGACGACCATTTCACCGACTTTGAACTTACGTTCAATGACTTTCTTTTGATAAAAACGTGCTAGTCTATTTTGATAAACTTTTGCATGATTAGCAGCCGACCATCTTTTCTCGTTTAAAAGTTCCAATTGAGCAAGGAGTGCTGAACGATGTTCATCAATAGAAAATTCCTTATTCAATTGTACCCTTAGTGACGGTATGAGGATCTCATATGGAACTACCGTCTCCATTCCAAATGTTAAGGAATAAGGAGTTTGCCCAGTGGGTGTGCGGATTGAAGTTCGGTAGGCCCATAGAGCCTCAACCAATTTTTCTGGCCAATCTGCGAACTTGTTAGATTTGCACGTCTTTTTGATAATTTTTATCAAAGTCTTATTTGTTGCCTCTGCTTGGCCATTACCTTGCGGATAATAAGGAGATGAATGATGCAATGCAATTCTATACCTGTTGCAGAGGTCCTTTAGTTCCTGTGACACGAACTGCGGTCCGTTGTCGGTGACGATGGTGCTTGGAATTCCAAATCGGGTGATGATGTTTTTCATGATGAACTTACAGACGGTTGATGCTTTGATTTCCACGTACGCTTCAGCTTCTGCCCACTTGGTGAAGTATTCCGTTGCCGTGAGAATGAAAGATTTTTGCTTGATGCCGGAATCTGGGTTACCAAGGGGTCCAATGATGTCGAAAGCTCACATGGAGAAAGGCTATGGGGAAGAAACATGATGGAGTGAAGATGCAGGAGAATGAATTTTGTCGGCGTGAGGTTGACACTTAGCACACCTACGGACATATCCTACGCAGTCTTCTTCCATGGTTGGCCAATAAAATCCTTGTCTAAGGATCTTCTTTCCTAGCATCTGTCCATTGACATGGCCACCACAAACTCCACTATGAGCTCCTTCCATAACCTTCCAAAGTTCATATTCGTCTAGACATCTCAGAAGAACTCCATCAAAACCTCTCTTATACAATGCTCCCCCAACTAGGATGTATCGTTGAGCAACTCTCTTGATTGCTCTCTTCTCCTCAGTTGTAGCTTCCTCAGGATACGATTGATCTTCACAATATTTTGCAATTTCATAATACCATGGCTTTTGTTCATCATCCATCTCTTCTAACAGCTCCATTAACATGATTTCTCTCTTTTCTACAATGCTTCCGTCTCTAACTTTCTTCAGCAATTTCTCCTTAGTTCTAAGAAATGAAGGATCTTTCACGGCGGGTGAAAGACGCCTATGAACTATGATTGATTCGGATTGCTTGCTGATTGGAAAATCAAGAGATGAGGCAAGTGAAGCTAGAGCGTCAGCTAAGATGTTTTGATTCCTAGGGACATGGACAAAGATCAATTTCGTGAAAAGCTTTGAGTAAGCAGAAGTAAGTTCTTGATAAGGCTTGAGCTTGGGATCAAGAGTTCAATACTTGGTCAGCACTTGACGAAGAATCAGTTGGCTATCACCCACAATCCTGAGTTTGGTGGCACCATGAAAATGAGCAGCCTCGAGGCCAGCAAGGAGTGCCTCGTATTCAGCTATATTGTTGGTAACTGAAAAATCAAGCTGAATGGCTTGTGGAATGGTGATACCTTCAGGTGATAACAGAACAATACCGATCCCTTTTCCATGAGAATTCAGAGCTCCGTCCAAATGCAGAGTCCACATATCATCTTTGATTTGATTTACGGACATCAGTTCCTCATCCGGAAACTCTGATCGCACTGGATCAAATCGAGGAAGGGGATGATGAGCGAGATGTTCTGCTATGGCATAGCCCTTGATCGCTTTCTGCTGAATATAAGTGATATCAAATTGAGATAGAAAGCTTTGCCATCGCGCTAACCTATCAGTAAGAACATATTTCTCCAGAAGGAATTTGATCGGATTCATCCTAGCGATGAGATGGACTTCATGGGCCAGAAAATAATGCTTCAATTTCTGCACAACCCAGACCAATGCTGCACATGTTTTCTCCATCGTCGTATATCTCTGTTCAGCGGGGTTGAGAAGTTTAGAGAGATAGTAGGCTGCCCTCTCTTTTCCTTCTTCATCCTCTTGTGCTAGGACTGCCCCCACTGCATCATCCAGGACTGAAATGTAGAGTATTAATGGTTTGCCTGGAGATGGTGGTCTCAAAACAGGAGGACTTGCTAAATAGTTCTTTAATCCATCGAATGCCTCCTGACACTTATCGTCCCAATCAAATTTGACTCCCGGCTTGGTAAGCTCGTAGAACGGCTTACACCTTTGTAAGTGCTGGGAGACAAAACGGCGAATAAATTGTAACCTCCCGATTAATCCTCTCAACTCTTTCAAGTTTTTGGGAGGTGGCATTTCTCTGATAGCCTTCGCCTTATTGGGATCGATCTCAATTCCCCGTTTACTGACGAAAAATCCAAGCAATTTTCCTGAAGACACCCCGAATACACATTTCTTGGGGTTCATCTTTAACTGATATTCTCTCGATCTCTCTAATACCCTTGCCAAAACTTTGGCGTGCTCAGCCTTTGTCTTAGATTTAACCAATAAGTCATCCATATACACTTCCAGATCTATGTGCATCATGTCATGGAATATTGCCATCATGGCCCTCTGATAAGTGGCTCCAGCATTCTTTAATCCAAATGGCATGACGACATAACAGTATGTTCCCCAAGGTGTAGTGAATGACGTTTTTTCTTGATCTTCTTCTGCCAGCTTAATCTGATTGTATCCTGAAAATCCGTCCATAAACGATAAAGTTTCATAGCCAGTGGTATTATCAATGAGTACATCAATATGAGGCAATGGAAAATCATCTTTAGGACACGCCCAGTTCAAATCGCGGAAGTCAATGCAAATTCTGACCTTTCCGTCCTTCTTTATAACCGGGACTATGTTGGCCACCCATTGTGGATAAAGGACGACTCTAATAAATTTGGCTTTATGCAATTTGTCAACCTCTTCCTTCATCTTTAGAGCCATTTGTAGATGGAATCGCCTTAATTTCTGCTTGACCGGGCTAGCTCCATCTTTTAATGTCAACCTGTGTTCAACTAAAGATGAGTCTAACCCCGGCATATCTTCATAACTCCAGGCGAAAGTGTCCTTATAGTCCTAAAGTACTTGTACCATTGCCTTCTCATCCTCTGTAGAAAGATTTTTGCTGACGAGGACAACCTTAGGTTCGTCTTCAGTCCCTAAATTGATTTCTTTGGTGGGCTCTTCTACGGCAGCTGAGGGTTCATCGAATCTCTTCACTCCATTGGCATATGCCTCAGCTGCGTCCTCGTCATCTTCCTCATCTTCAACAATGGGGCCCTTTTCATGCATTAACTCATATACCCCGTACCCATCATTGACTGACTCATCATTCATACGATCTTCTGGCATCTGAATTGGATTTTCTAAAAACTGAGGGATTAAAGAACAAGAAAAGCATTTATCAGCTAAGTCCTGGAGGTATCTGTCTGGAATTCGCCTACCCTTAGGCTTCCAAGACTTCCTAACCTGACTTACCTGCCTAAAACTAGAATGCCTAACTTCACTAAACTCCCTATTATGACCTAATGAAGATGAAGCAGGATAGAAATCCTGGGATACAAGTGGAAATACAGGAGAATACTCCGGAGGGGAGGGACAGAGTAGATTTAAGAGAGAATCTTGACCGAAGGACCCGTACAACGGGGTGCGATCGGACAAGTAAGAAGTTTCCTCGATAAGGATCTGAGAAGAATTTGTTGTAAAATTGGCATTTTTTTTTGGATATCAGAGGAATTAAACATGAAATAGGAATGAATACAAATAGAAGGAGAATCAGATAGAGGAAGTGGCACCAAGGCTAGAGGATTAGGGGGATCATATAGCAATATGTCCCAGATCAAATCATACATCCTCTCTAGATTGAGAGGAGGTTGTGGAATAAGGTCCCGAGGGGACAGAGTGATCATAATGGGCAGAGCCCGTGGAATATCTTCAATAATGACCCGCGACCAAGTCGGGGTCAGGAGCAGTGTACGAAACAGAGTATGGAGCATGAGGACATGGGAAGGATATGTCCCCCTCCAGAGCAGATCTGTAGTGTAACCAGCTTCATAGGGGTCATCTGGCTCCCCTTCGTCGGTCTCTTCAGACAGCAATATCCGCTTATCAAAGATGACACCAGGGCTTTCAATCAGCTCATCAATCTGCGGCGGCCACTTGGGTTCTGCAGGATCTAAGAACAATCTGTTCAGTGCAATGTAAAGGTCTCTCAGATCGAACCACCTGTACCATTCGCATTCAGGATCATGGAATTTTCTCCTTTTCATAGGCCGCAGAGCCTCAAAGGATTGGTACGTAAGTAGTTCTGAGCAATGCCTGGCCAAGTCCCTCCCATATATGTCATGGAAGTCAAAACACGAAGTAATGACCACTGTGTTGTCGTGACTAAGTATGGGCCCCTTCACAAAGTGTGTATACAGGGTCCATGTTAGGGGATCTCGGCCTTCCTTGGGTGGTGTAGATATTGTCTCCCAGATTTTCTGACCTTCTTCAATCTCTGTTTGCTGAACCAGCTCTTGCTTCAGTCTTCTTGGCCTATAGCCCAGACCACTTCCAGGTGCTGCTCGATGATCTTTAACAGGAGTGGTCCTGCCTTGCAACTGTGTGCCCTGACCTCTCCCAGGCTCGTAGCCGTTCTTCATCATAATTCTCCATCCTGGGGTATTCATGCACTTCCCCCTTTTTATAGCATCTAACGGGTATGGAGAAATAGTGGCGGCATTTAGAGGATCAGCCACTGGACGGTAGACCTGTAATACCGACAGAAAAGGTTGTCGGCCAGGTAAAGCAGCAGATTTAACATTCAAAGTATGAGCAGCAGCAAGGATCGGCATGCTCGTCACTTTAATAATTCGTGCTTTGAAAGGGAATTTGAGGCATTGGTGATTCGTAGAGGGAATCGCCTCAAGAGTTTTGATATAAGGACGACCCAAAATGGCATTTATAGAAGGGTCGATTTCTAGGACGTGAAATTCGACCTCTGCATGACTTACAGGGCCTAGATCCACCTTCAAATAGACCATTCCCAGAGGGGAACGGATAGAGTTGTCATATGCCGTCACTGAGATGGGGCTGGGCAGCCATTTTTCTTTGGGCACACCGCACAGCTCCAGGGTGTTCGGAGGTAAAACATTGATCGAAGCCCCTGTATCTACCAGGCATGCATCCACGGCCTTCTTACAGATGTTGACCGTGATGCTCAGAGCCATGCTTCTGGCTGCTGGCAGTGCTAGTTCCGATGTGTGAAATGTAATGGAGGGTTGGTCCCCCTGAGGAACCAGTAGTGCTGCAATTTTTTCTACCGGCACATCCTCATTGACCATCACCTTCTATAGATATTCCATTAAGGCTTCTTGGTGAATGTTGGACCTTTTGATCAATTCAAGTACAGTGATCCGTGCCGGTGTCCTGTCCAGATGTTTCAACAAGTCATATTGAGTGCCTGGTGCACTCTCTTCATTATGGGCTTCCTCAGTCGGCTGTGATGGGCCGTCTCTAACTGTGGACTGAGGAAAGACCTTGTTGAAAATCCTTCCACTTCGGAGCGCATGTTCCTCGACCGTGGAGGATCCGGGTGACACCTTAAGTACCGCAGGGTTGGATGGTGCGGATGATGTAGAGGGTTGGTATGTAGGTGATGGCGTAGGGCTAGGTGGTGATGGCGCGGTGCGGATTAAAGGCCTAGTGGGTTGGATGGTGGATGGGTAAGTGGTTGGTGAAGTGGGGAATGGTACGCGTAATAGCGGTCTGGATGGTAAGGGGGTATCTGGGTAGGTGGTACTGGTAGCGGGTGAAGTAGGAAATGGTACGCGTAATAGCGGCCTGGATGGTAGAAGGGGCGCGTGATTGGTTTGCGGGGGATTATATGGTAGCGGTGTAGTGGTGTGGGGCGTAATGGGCTTGAGGAAGGCGGGTAGTAGTAATGGGTTATTGGGTGCGGGCGAGTGATATGTGGGTGTCGGTAGAGGGGTGATGGTAACGGGTTGTGGCCTAGGTATGTGGATGGTGCGGCGTGGTGGTCGTTCTGCGGTACTTGGAATATGACCCGTCGAATAAAGAGAGGAAGAGTCCTCTATTCTCCACTGTTGCCCACGACCAGCCTCAGACTGGCTGTTCGTCAGAATGGGAGCAACTTGGTTTTGGTTCTGGTGCTCCGGGAGCGGGTTCTGCACTATGCCAATATTGGGTGGTGGTGCTGCTTGTATTGGTGGTCTTACTTGCTGCTGCTGCTGTGGTCTTCGCGCCTTCAGGGCTGATATATATACTTTTTCATCTCCTCCCAGTCTATGCCGCCTTGCTAGTTGAGATCATGAATATAATCTCTGAACTGGAAGCAGGTGTCGATAGTATGCCCAGGTTGCCTATGGAAGTAGCAATACCTGGACGTGTCGGCATTTTGAGGCCAGACGGCCTTTTCCCTTGGCAAAACAAAGGCATTAGCTCCCATTAGAGCACTGAAGATATCTGCCAAGGATTCTAGGAGGGCCGGGTATTCTGCCCTTTTCGGGCTTGGAGGTCTTCTCTACTGGTTGTAATCAGCAGGAGGAGGGACATTATGGTATGCCGGCGGTGCGCGTGGCTGATATTGTTGTTGTTGCTGATATTGCTGCTGTTGGGGCTGCTGGTACTGCTGTTGCTGTTGCGGCGGCTGCTGTTGCTGTTGCTGGTTCTGGTTTGGCTGCTGGGGCCGCTGATACTGTTGCTGATAATGGGGATTCTGCTACTGCCTGTACCCCTGCTGGTTTGGCTGCGGTGGCCTCTGGTACTGCTACTGGTTCCTCACGAACTGGGGCGAGTTATTATTCATGCTACTAACCTGCTCATGAGAGAGCGTGCCCTCAGTGACCTGTGCTGGGAGAGTTTGGCATTGCAGGCTTCCGACGTGGAGGCTTGCTAGGTCTGTGAGGATCAAAGACGCTAGAGAACGTAGCGTCCTTGAAGGCATTTTGGCAATACCGTGCTCTTTCATAGAGCTCTGCCATGTTGGTCAGATTGTTCAGGGAGAGGACTAACTTGAATTGGGGCGTGGCGTTGGAAATTAACATCTTCACTTGCTCAGATTCTGACAAGTGATCCTTCACCTTTTCGGCCAGGCCCCGCCACCTGTCAGCAAAACTGACAAACTCCTCATCAGGTTTCATCTTCTCTGCTATGAGGTCAGTGATGGACAAGGAGGGTGCAACTCTGTCTTGGTATCGTTGAATGAATTTACGAGAGACGATACCGTAATCCTCTACTTCAGAGGGTTCCAGGGAAAAGAACCACTCGAGGGCTGGTCCCTCTAGAGATTTCCTGAACAAAAAGGCCAATGACCTCTTATCGTTCTGCCAGAAAGACGATTTGTACATAAACTCCTTCAAATGTGTGAAGGAGTTACCAGTACCGTTGTACTTCCAGTACACTGGCATCTCAGAGGGTGGCAGATGGAGTACTGGCAGGCTCGGTAAACTGATCTCTGGCGCAGCTTTAACCCCCATCATCTTCTGGAGGTTGTTAAACTGCTCATCCATGCGCTCCATCTTGGCCAGCAATGCTTGCGTGGTCAGATCTGCCTGGGGAGGAGGAGGAGGTGGAAGTACTTGATAGGCTTGCTGCCTAGAGTACGTTGGACAGGGGGGGCAATAAAGGGGAGGTCCGGCAGAGCTTCCTCCATGCCCGAGGGCATTTTGATAAGCAGGCGTTTGCGGTCTAGCCGGTTGCCTAGAGGATGAAAGCTGTGGCCCAGCTGGCCGAGAAGTGACATGAAGGCCTTCCATGGCCTGATGGATATAAGGAGGGTGAAGAGGAGGTTGTTGGGTAACGACATGGGGAGCCACAGGGTTCAGCTCAGCAGGCTGCACGGGTGCCTTCCCCTTCAGAATAGACTGGATCGCCTCGAACTGCTGAGGGTCCAGACGGGAGGCAAGAACTCCCAAGGCGTTGACGAGATCCGAAGGATCAGAGGATGAGGGATCATTCTGATTCATGTCCCCCTCAAGATCGGGATTAGGAATCGCATATTCATACGGGGGAAGATCAGGATATCGATCATGGGGATGAAAGAGAGGGGTCCGGACGTTCCCATCATGTCGAAGCGGAACGGGGACGGAATTACGGGAGGCATCAGCATCTCTCCCGCTCTCATAGTTGTAATCAGAATCCCGAGGGGCATTAGCATCTCCCTCGTAATTGACCATGGCGACTGGAGCCACACTCAAGTCCCTGCCTGATCGCAGCAGCATGATGTTTGATTCCCTTTTTTCAAAGATTTGACAAACAAGTTGCACAGAGATTAATCAAACAAGTGGATGCTTAACGTGATTTTAAGGTTCCTTGTTGAGTTATTTGAATTGGATTAAACCACAAATTCGCTCAGGGAAAGGATCCTAGTTTCAGTTCAATTTCCACCGTTATTCTCTAGGGCTTTCTCTCACAACGCTTTATAGAATCTAACCGGGACTTCAACTGGTACAACCAGCCCGATGATCAAGGAGGAATACCTTGATTTTGGAGACTTATGGAGGCCTTAACGTCAACTTCTCTAGTCTGATCAAGGGACCAACCCAATCAGAGAGAGTTGCTGACGTCAAGTAGTGTGTTCCTAAGAAAAGGAGGGTATTCGCCTCAATGCGTATGTCCTACGGCCTGGATGGCCTCTAATGCTTAATAATAATGGGTAGCTAGCACTCAAGCCACAAAAATCTGAGAACTGAAAAATAACTAAGAAACTGTCTGAATCGCGTCGATGGTAGTCGACGCTATTCAAAACAGAACCTTAATTTTTTCGCAGAAACGGATGCAGACAGCAGAGAAAATATGAAGACTGAAAGGCGTCTGGGTGTGTTGACGCGGTTTGAAACGCGTCAGTGCTCCTAGACGCTTTTCAGTTCGCAGAAACAGTTTTGCAGGAGGATTTTCTGGGTTGAATACTCCTCAAACAGGATAAAAGCAGTAAACAATCAACTCATGAAGATTTTTTTTAGTTCCAGATTTTAACAGGATGATTTTACTAAGTAAACAACCAAGATGCCAATCAATCACACAACATTTTCATCACAAAAACAACTTTTTAAACTAATCAAGGGGAGGGCAGGATCTTGCCACTGGGGTGTGCACGTGCACGAGGGAAATTAACTAAACTAAAAAACTCACCAATTGGTGAGGACGTGCCGAGAGACACAAATGGTGCACCGTGGGTGCCTGATTGTTGATAGCAAGAACAAAAAACTAAAAGATGGCGAGACCATGTCCCACCGTGATCGCCAAAAAAGCTGTGAGTGCTTAAAATGCTTGTGTGATTAACATGAAAAATCTATGTTGTTTAGTGCAAAATAAACCTATTAAAAACAGAAACTAAGTGCAGTGATCGCCAGAAACTTTTGACTTAAAAGTTTCAAAAGAAAGTATGATCGCCTACCTGTTTAAGTGCGGAAGATATTGAGCTCTTGGTTCCCCTCCTTCAGCCGGCTGAAGAAAGAGAGCCCTTTCTTGTTCTTTGTTCTTGCTGTTGAAGTTGAAGTTGAGGATCGTCCAGAGATTCTGGTGACTTTGCTTGTTTTCCCCTTTGATTCTCTTGTTGAGTACAGCAGAATAGAAAGAAAAGAAATGAAGAAACAATGATGAGAACTTTAAACAAAATCAGTATCTATTCTAATCATGATGTTAAACATGCAATTAAACAACAAACTTACTTGTTGAGTAGCTTTTGAAACCCCTTAATCAAATAGGTTTTGAAAGAAAATGAATGTGTTGTGTGTTGCATGGAGTGAATGATGAAGAATGTAAAATGAAATGAATGCAGAAAAAATGAAAGACTTATGCCCAATTGGTTGAATTCTTGAATGGATGAAGAATCTTGAAAGGACGCCGACTTCTGGAAATGGCAGCGCTTCGGCGTTCCGACGTTGTTGCTTCGATCTTCAACTCGCTATTGCTCAATAATGACGCTCTCTTTTTTAATGGTGCTCAACATCTTTAACTCTTCAAGATGCAAGGTATTTATAGGCTTCTTCTGCGTCCGTGATTAACATAGAAAAATCTAGGATTTATCCATCTTAACCGACAGATAAATACTGATTAATTCATCTTTATCTGTAATTATCTAAAACGCGTCCACCATGGCTAACGCCTTTCAGATTAATTAAGATAAGGATAAACATCCGAGAAAACATATCTTTATCTTTATTAAATAAAACGCGTCTATATGTATAGATGTCTTTTACACTAATTAAGATAAGGATAAACATCCGGAAGAGAAGTAGAAATAGCTTAGGAAACCTAAAACGCGTCGACTCTTACAGACGCCTTTTAGTTAATTAATCAATTGATTAAAATTCAAATTTAAACGTTAAAATAAGAATAAAGTCTAAATGGCGTCCACATGGGTAGACGTCTTTTAGCCTTCTGCATATTTTAACTGAAATTTGAGCTAGAATCAATTCAATTGATTAACTTAAACATGTCTGTTAAACCCGACACTTAAAAAGATTAATAAAAATTAATCAATGGTTAAATATCAGACCATTCTGAGGCATTATTATATGATATGAGATTTACTCGAAATGACGTCAAAATTAGCGTGTCTACACTCGGGTTGGCGAAGCATACCTTTTACTTCCATGAGCATCTGAGAGGGTGGAGTCTCGGATGGAGCAGGTAGTGGCAGATACCGTTGTTGCGGATCCCGGCACTTTTCTCGGTCCCATTCTTCCCTCTGGTATCGCTTGCGAGACGGCTCCTGATCTTCTGGGTGAGGACGAACTGGAGGGTTAACCGCCGATGGTGCCTCGGCAGTACTTTTGCCCTTGGACATCACCAGGGCTTCCCGATTAATATATTTATGGGCCCGAGCCACTAAATCCTGGAAGGTGAGGGGATGGCGCTTCCTAATAGAGTTGAGAAGCCCTTCGTCCGTACACCCACTGATCACGGCCGAGACCGCGATTGAACTATCCAGTTTCGGAATTTGGGCGGCTTCGGCCCGAAACTTAGTGAAATACTCATGATGGGTCTCGGTAGGTCCTTGCCGAATGGCTAGTAGACTGGCCGAGGTTTTACATTGCCGAGTGGCATCGTAGAATTGGTCGATGAACAGTTGGCCTAGCTGAACTAGAGAATGAATATAATTGGGGGCCAACGTCTCGAACCAAGTTAGGGCTATTTTTTCGAGGGTGAGGGGGAAGAGACGGTAGCGGACTGCCTCGGAAACTCCCCGGACGGAGAGGTAGGAATTAAATCTTTGGAAGTGGCAGACCGGATCTGTCATTCCATCATAAAGAGGGCCTTTCAGCAGTTTAAAGTTGGGAGGTACCTCTGTAAGGACTGAGGTTTCGGGTTCAGTATTCGGGTCGGGTTCGGGCCGGATCCCCTGGTTTGGACCCTGAGGGGTCTTGAGAATTCTGACTGAATGACGTCTGCACTGCTCGACGTCTTTCAAAAGACGTCTGTCTATGTAGACGCCATTTAAGTCTGCTTTCTGTTGTGCCACGTGTGCGCCACGTGGGAGGGTTTCGGGCCGCGAGAGTACGGCCCCTGTCACATCGTCTGAACGGCGTCCATGTTGGTCGACGCGATTCAGACTGTGACCTCTGCGATGTCAGGGTACAGCGCCAGAGCTTTGTCAGTACGGCCTGTCCTGTCGTCTAAACGGCGTCCGTGGAGAGTGACGCGTTTCAGACCGCTGTCAGTACGGCCCGTCCTGTCAGACTGATTGGCGTCTGCCTCGATCGACGCGTTTTAGCTAGATTCAAATTGACCCCGCGAGCCTCCCCTTCTTTCCCTCATTCTCACCTTCACTCTCTCTCTCCTCGCCCTCTCCACCCTCTCCGACTCTCTTTTCCCCTTTCCCTTCCTCTTCTTCCTCTTCCATCACTCCAACACCTCCCTACCTTTCACCTCTACCACCACCACTTCCTTCGCGGCGTTCCATTCTCCGGACGGCGGCCGACGTCCCGGCGGAGTGGCGGCGTCCTCAAGGGTACCGGCGGCGGTCTGCGGTGCGGCGGGTCGGCGGCACGGAGCTTGGTGGAGTTCAAGAATCGGTAGGGGGACGAACCTTGCATGGACTGTGAATGTGTTGCTCATGATTTCCTTGGCGTGGCATGTTATATTTTGGGTTAGAATGAGCATGTTTAGGGGGTGTTCTTGTGGGTTTCACCGTGCTCGTGAACGTGGATTTGCAGCATGCTGGATGTAGTTGATTTCCCTATCTTCCCCCTTCTGTTTTGGGGCATTTTCGAGGTGTTTGGGGTTAAAGGAGAAACCCTCGGGTTGAACCAGGGAACCAGGTCTCTGGCGCTAAACGGCGTCGTGCCTGGTCGACGCCTTTTAGAAGGACGTCAGGGCAGTACGACGCCTTTTAGGGCAGAAACCTCCATGTTCGAGGTTTCACGAGTTAGGGGTTCTGGCGCTAAATGACGTCATGGATGGACGACGCCTTTTAGAAGGACGTCGGGCCATCATGACGCCATTTAGGCAGGAAATCACCCCGACTGAGGGTCTGCAAATCTGGAATTTCGGTGTGAATAGCGTCTGAGAGCTCTGACGCGTTTCAAACGGCGGCTTCCCAGGTGGACGTGTTTTAAGGAATAATCTGGCTTTAAATGAACCTGTTTGAGGAGCTTGAATGGCGTCGACCTCGGTCGACGCGATTCAAGACAGAACTGCATAAACCCTGGTTTTTAACATATGTTTCACTGTTGGATGGTTCAAATGCATGCTTTAGGCTGTACGCTGAGACGGAGGTTTACTGTATGAATGGAATCATGTTATATGTGTGTATGTGCTTATGCGAATATGGAATCGGAATAACTGTGGTTTACGTTTGTCACCATGGACCGATGGGGACAGGGTCATGGTGTCTGTGAGGCATTGTGCCGTACCGGTGGGAGAAGGGGTACATGTTGTGTTTTACGTTTGGCTGAGGGAAGCAGGATCACCTTGAGCCCGTCGGGCCGGAGTAGCCGGTGTGCTATCCGAGGGGTTGCTGTTTGGTCTCAGCTGGTCGGGGTTTTTCCCTGTTTGTCGTGGCAGCTTCCGGCGCGTTTCTTGCTGTGGAGCTGGTTGTAGTACTGTTGGAGTTGTTTTACCCCTGTAGCCACTGGGCCTGATGTGACCATTGATCAAGGTTACGAGTGGTACCCTTAGCCCTTTGGCCTGACGTAGCCCGGGAGGTTAGGGTTGTGGGTAGTTCCTGTAGCTTCGGCTTGACGGGGGTTTGCCGGTCCCCAGGGCCCTCCTGAAGCGCTGAGGCCTAGCGTGGAGGCAATCCGGTCGGTAGGACAGTAGTCTAAACTGCTTGTGTGCACACGTAGCTGGGCAGTGGTGGTACACTGGTCCCAGCTAGTCCTAGTTTGACTCACCGCCTCACCCTACAGTGCCCCGGAACACTGTAGGGGCGGACAGGCGTGAGTAGTGGTGGTAGTGTTGTGAGGCGACGTTTGACTTCGGTCGACAGTGTGGTTTAGTCGCTTTGTGGACTTTGGCTGTGAGACGTGACTCTGTGTTGGGTTCTTCGGGTTGCTTAGAACTGTTCCTGCTACACTGCTTATCGTACGTTTCATACCAGGTTGGGTGCTATGTTTACTGCTTTGTTTAATTGTCATATATCTGTGTTGTTGCACTTGTGGGTGTGTGAGTGGGTGGCAGGGGATCGGATGATCCCTACTGAGGCCAATTCTGGTGTGGCTCACTCCCTGCGGTTTCAGGTGTGGACCTCGTGGCGTTTGGCGGCGGGTGGTGTCTTCTTGGTGTGCGGACCAGCAGCTGTCTCAGTTCCGGGGTATGCCCCGATGTTGTTGTACTTTACTTCCTGTACTTATTTAATTTGTTGGACCATGTAATTATTGTTGGACTGTATGCGGACATTGTTATCTTCCTTCCTGCGCACTTGTTACATCTTTATAGTCCGTGTGATTGTTATATTTAGCCTTGTTTAGCGCTTACTCCTCCAGATGTGTTGTGTGAGATCCGGGTGTGAACCCGTAGTTAATGGGCCGACATCCATTTAGTGATCGGGTCTCCGGTCATAGGATGGCGGGTCGTTACAACCTCGATGGCTAGAAGTTCTGGAGAAAAAGGAGTCTGCTCTAGAATAGTGCTTGCAAGAGGCACTCTATAGGGTCGAGATACCATTTGCTGCATTTCCTTACTCATTTCTGTCAATCGCCGATCCAGATCTGGGGTAGTTGAAGTGGTGACCGAACGTCCTTCGGTTTTAGTTGGATGAAATCCGAACGAAGCATAGTTTGGCTCCGTTAGAATATAACTAGCGCGAGGAATTTGGCCCTGCGGCCCGAATGGCTCGCTGCGTGCCGAAACTGCTTCGTCGTGGGATGCCCGCGAGGGTGTCGGCGGTAGCCTCGCAGCTTGAGCAGGACAGAATGGAGGAGGTGGTACCTGCTGCGGGGGCTGACCCAGTAATCCCATATGCTGGGCGATAGCAGACACCATATCTCGCAAGGGCGCCAAAGAGGTGACAGTGGCGACCAGCGTCGCCACTTGCTGCTGAAGCTCTTCCACCCTGTTGTCTCTAGGAGCAACGAACTCCGGTATAACAGGAAAGGCAGAACCTCGTGGAAGAACAGACGGAGTATCTTCGGAGTGGAGTGCCTGCACTGGAGTCGCTCGCATCTCTGCCTCGTCTTGTCCGGATCGTCTGGTCACTGGAGGATGAGACATGACTTCTCGTTGTTTCCCACAGACGGCGCCACGTGATGTAGCCGAAGCTATCACGATCGGATTACGGGACTAGAATCCGAAACAGAAGATCGAAGAGGAGGACCGACTGGGATCCGGACCGAGATGAGGGCGAAGTGCGGGGCCGAGGCTCTGTGGCCGAGATGCATCCGGGCGAAGACGTGCCGGGAGCTAAGCCGAGACTCCTTCGGCTTAGGAGGATCCATGCGGTGAAGAGCGAGGTCGAGGGCGAAGCGAACTCCACAGGGTCAAAGCGGACCCCGCCGGTGAAGGGAAACGCCGAGGCCGGAGGAAGAAGACCGAAGTCGGTGGCCGAGGCCGACTCGGAGAGGTCGGCGAAGATTCAAACCAGGGCCCCTGTAAGAAGAAGAAGAAGCAGTCAGTAGGGGTCTCAGGCTTCGGCCCAAGATAACCCCCTCCAACGGCTAAGTCAGCTTCTGAAGAAGATTCGATTCAGAAGAGAAAGAAGAAGAAGTAACTTTAATGCTTTTGGACTGTTGTCCTTGGTCAAGAAGACATACCTTTAGTAATAAATAGCCTTGTATTTATAAGGGAGGATAGAGGTTACTCAACTGTGGCAGCCGATATAGACTATGTTGCGGTTTAATGGTAAACCACCATAGTGCCTAACCCTCCCACCGGAGTGGGCCGGATACGGTTACTGGGCCGAAGGTTGGGGGCCGCTGTTGGGCCGAAGCCAACTGGGCTGTAGGCCACTAGCTGGGCCGAAGCCAATTGGGCTTAGGGCCGCTAGTGGGCCAAATGCTGCTGGGCCGCTGATGGGCCGAAGGCTGCCAGTGGGCCGCTATTATTGAATTGTTGTTGTTGAGCTGTTGGTATTGAGCTGCTTAATGGGCCGAATCGGATTCTTCCCCATCATTATCCAATGGTTTGTATCTATTAAATGTGTCTTATGAAAATTTACATATTGGTTCTTCAATTAAAAGAAGTAAGTAGAGGATGCATAAAGATAGATACTTGGATCCATTTGATTATGAATCATATGCAAGCTGTGAATCATGTTTAATGGGTAAAATGGCTAAGTCTCCATTTAGTGGAACTAGAGAACGAGCCAAAGACATATTAGAACTCATACATTCAGATATATGTGGTCCTATGTCAACCCAAGCTATTGGTGGTTTCTCATACTTCATTACATTCACTGATGATTACTTAAGGTTTAAATACATATACTTATTGAAGTATAAATCTGAAGCCATTGAGAAATTCAAAGAATTTAAGAATGAAGTAAAGAACCAAACAAGAAAGAGTATAAAAACCATCCGATCTGATCGAGGTGGTGAATACTTGAGTACTGAGTTCATTAAATACTTGAAAGATAATGGTATCCTTTCTCAGCTTACACCTCCTTATTCACCTCAAATGAATGGTATATTAGAAAGGAGAAATCGTACATTAATGGAAATAGTGCGATCCATGATGAGCATGTCCAAATTACCAGTATCCTTATGGGGATATGCACTTAGCTCGGCTATGTATATCTTGAACAAAGTACCCAGCAAATCTGTTGAAACCACTCCATATGAGATATGGAATGGAAGAAAACCAGACCTTAAACATGTTAAAGTCTAGGGATGTCCTGCTCATGTTAAAAGACATGACACAGATAAGCTGGAGTCAAGAACTGACAAACGCAGATTTGTGGGATATCCAAAGGAAACTTATGGATATTACTTTTATCATCTTGGCGAACAAAAAGTGTTTGTAGCCAGGAGAGCTATCTTTCTGGAAGAATATTATATTCTCCAGAAGGACAGTAGGAGTAAAGTAACTCTGGAAGAAATTCCAGACCCACAAACTGATAACGGTTCATCAGATGAACCGTCAGTTTCTGAACATGTTCAAAATGATACACAGAAACCTCGTAGGTCTGAAAGAGTACCTAAACCACCATAAAGATATGTGGGACATATTAATTTGGATGGTTCAAGGATACTCTATAATGAGGATGATGATCCTAAGACTTATCAGGAGGCCATTGAAAGTCCAGAGGACGGGAAATGGCGGGAAGCCATGAATTCTGAAATACAGTCCATGTACATCAACCAAGTTTGAAACTTGGAAGATTTATCCGATGGTATAGTACCTATCGGCTGCAAATGGATCTTTAAAAGAAAGATCGGTGCAGATGGACGTATTGAGACTTATAAAGCAAGATTAGTGGCAAAAGGCTATCGTCAAAGACAAGGTGTTGACTATGACGAAACTTTTTCACCCATTGCTATGATTAAGTCTATCAGAATTCTTCTCGCCATTGCTGCCTACCATGATTATGAAATCTGATAGATGGATGTGAAGACTACCTTCCTCAATGGAAACCTTGAGGAGGAGGTGTATATGATACAACCAAAAAGATTCACATCCAAAGAATCTCCAGACATGGTATACAAGTTGCAGAGGTCCATTTATGAACTGAAGCAAGCTTTCCGAAGCTAGAACATAAGATTTGATGAGGCAATCAAATCTTATGGCTACATTAAGAATGAAGATGAGCCCTGTGCATACAAGAAAAATAGTGGGAGCGCAATCACATTCCTAATTATTTACGTTGACGACATCTTACTCATTGGGAATGATATAGGAATGATGTCATCAGTAAAGATATGGCTGTCAAAGAACTTCTCCATGAAGGATTTGAGAGAAGCATCTTATGTATTAGGAATACGGATCTATAGGGATAGATCAAAGAGGATGCTTGCTTTAACCCAATCCATGTACATAGAAACCATTGTCAAAAGGTTTAGCATAGAAAATTCCAAGAGAGGTCTCATACCGATGAGACATGGAATTTCACTCTCAAAAGGTCAGTCTCCCAAGACACCTGAAGAGAGGGCTGTGATGGATAAAGTCCCCTATGCTTCTGCCATAAGCTCCATCATGTATGCCCTGCTATGTACTAGACCTGATGTAGCATATGCTCTAAGTGTTACGAGCAGACATCAGGCAGATCTAGGTGATGAACACTGGAAGGCTGTGAAATGCATCCTTAAGTACTTGAGAAGGACTAAGGATCTATTTCTAGTCTATGGAGGAGGAGACTTAAAGTTGCAAGGATACACTGACTCGAGTTTTCAATCTGATCCGAATGACAGTAAGTCAACATCAGGTTTTATTTTCACACTCAACAGGGGAGCAGTGAGTTGGAAAAGTTCCAAGCAGGAAACCACTACTGATTCGACAACGGAAGTCGAATATATTGCTGCTGCTGAAGCCGCCAAGGAAGCTGTATGGATGAAGAAATTCATCGGCGATCTTGGTGTGGTGGAAAGCATATCTGGTCCCGTCCCACTGCTGTGTGACAACAACGGGGCGATTGCTCAAGCGAAAGAGCCAAAGTCTCATCAGAAGTCAAAGCACATTCTGCGGCACTTTCATCTGATCAAAGATATTATAGCTCGAGGAGATGTCGTGGTGGAAAGAGTTCCTTCAGCCGACAACATAGCAGATCCACTAACAAAGCCTTTGTCTCAAAATGTCTTTGAGCGTCACTTAGAGAATATGGGTATTCTATATAAAAGTGATTGGCTTTAGTCCAAGTGGGAGATTGTTAGTATTAGATGGTCTCAACGCCAATCCGATACTATGTACTGATTCAGATTATTAATAAATGGCAATAATTCATTGTGTGTAATTAATTTGATCTATATTTATCATATCACGATGAAGTCCATGAACATGTTCAACATTCTTCGGATTATGATGAGATCATAATTACGGGACCGAAGACTTATAAACACATGTTCTTAATTGTTCCTAGTCATAGGATGTTTGAGATAGGACATCAAACATCTGGATAGACTAGTATAGGTTACTTCAACTCATACGGTAAGGGTGACTGATCCTATAAGTCACTTGTGTGGAGACACTATGCTGGACCTGTTGGTGCTCATTGGCGAATGAGTTCACTGAACTGATCCGACTATGAATCGCTGAATGGTAAACACCTCACTGTTAACCAACTCGATTCTTTTGTCAAGGTTGCGTAGATGATCCTTGGACCTGAGACGCCAAAGATATCTTGCTGGTAGGTTTCTGGACTTTGACTTTGACTAACGAATCCCTAACCATGGGTTATCAATAAGTCAAGTGATCGGGTTCAGGGAAATGCCTTCGAAGGTAATTGTGTGTTCAATACGGGATCATTCGTTCTCGATAGTTTAAGAGAGTGTTCCGTAATGATGCGCTTAAAGTCCCTGACCAGGGCGGACTCTGTATTCGATAAGGAGTTATCGGATTCAGATTAGGGGCATCTAATTCAAGTGAATCGACTGAATAGGGTTTAACAGTAAAACATACCCTAGGTCGATTCGGGAACATTGCACGGATGAAAGATTATATCCGCGCGCTAACCGATGATGAAAAGGTTCCAATAGAGGGTTGCGATAACCCCAGTGCCATCTAGGATCACGCGATGTTGCTTGGCATCCAACGTGATCGGAAGTCTGTCCGAATTTATTGTGGGACATTAAATTCGGCTGATTAATTGAATATGAGATATTAATTAATTCAGTGGGTCAGTAAAGGGTTACTGGGCTTAATGGGCTATTAACTGGACTGGTATTTGGGCCTAGAGGGTCACACGCAAATGGTTTTCAAGCCGATGGATAATCCGATAGGATTTCGGATAAGTCTGGATTTTTACGAAAAATCGCAAACAGACTTATTATAAAAGAACGGACGCTACGTCGGGGGCCAACAACCCTAACCTAGCCGTCATTCTATCTCTATCCTCTCTTCCAGACGCACGACACGAGGCCGGCCCTCTGGAGGCTCCGCTTCGATTCCCGACCGCTCCGCCTTCCGTCTGACGGGAGATTCTGAATCCGCATGTCGCGGCGGATTACGCGAAGTCAGACGGGATCCACGAATGTCGAATCGAGTGAGGAAGCGAGGACGATGCATTGCGAGGAGAACCGCGTGGATACCGCTAGAGGTCGGGCATCTGCGCGACTTGCAGCATGGCTCCGACGGAACCGAAAAATGAACGCATATTCGAATACGAGAAAGGTAAATCCGATTTACTCTGGTTTGGTTTTGTTGATCGAAACGGGATGGATCCGATCTCAAAATTATTTTTTATTCCGCTGCGTTTTCAGTCGGATCCCAACACAGCGATCCCTACATATATGCCATCAATTGCACCCAATGCAGTTTAGTTTGGTAGTAATGAAAAGTTAAGAATAAAAAATCCAATAACAATGTCTAATACCTATAATGAAGGAATAAATTACTTTGAAGAAATGATAAAATTTTAGATCATGACGAATCATTGGATGCACCGGATCGTCGGGGTTGAGCACCTTAATATAGTCATGATATATGGATAAGACTGCCATATGCACATTGTTCAAGGGATGACCTATAGGCTCACCTGAGTGTTGAAACCATTCTTGGAGTAACCTATTCCCTATTCGATGCCCCACTTCAACTAGGAAGATAGCCAATTGTTCTATGGCAGACATATTTTTGGTATCTTTGAGCGCACCCCTTTACATTAGGTTATCTCTTAATTTTAGAAACAATGAAGGGTGTACTCAAAAACTAGAGTAGGATCTACCTACATGGCATGCCATTATTTGCTTGACTCATCTATGGCCTTAACCAATATCTCTATGCATTATCCTCCTAGGAATAGGTCAGTAGGAAGTCATCATTTAAAGTATTCATACATGTTCAACCTCTTCCCTATACTCTTCCTCCTCTATCATGAACTTCAATAGGTCAAAATATGGGAAATCCAAGCAAACAGATGTGTCCTACATGCCAAAAAAAGAACATGACATAATTTAAAAAAATACATGAAAATAAAACAAGTAATGTAGGGTTACAACAAATCATGCTTAAAAGAGGATTAGTAGTTACGTGAATAAGTTTATGCATTTAAAAAATACTTTTGAAACCAAATGTTCAAAAGGATATCATGTCAATAATTGCTTAGAGGCTCAAGATCCATCCAAGTTACAAGTGATCAGGAATAGATAGGAAGATGCCACGATCCTCCATAAGCTTCAACAAGTTAACAACCTTATAAAATCCTACTCCGAAATTCAGGAACCTTCAGAAGTTTTGCAAGGGCTATATCCACGGTTGGAGCAACCTATTTTTGAAGTCACATCATCTCCTTAGCCAGGTTGACTCTTTCTTGACCTAGCAATACCAGTTTCTCAAGTGATTCATTATTACCTATGCAGCCTGCTTCTTCTTCCTGTTTTCCGCATTATATGTGGGAATCGGAAGTGGGAGTAGGGGTAGGAGTGTTCCTGGGAGGGGGAGTAGCTTCCTCATTCACCTCACTAATAGGTGTTTCCATTAGGGTTATTGAGCAGCAATTTCTAGTGTATCAGTGTCTATGTTCATTGCATTGACACTAAAGTCTAATCCTAACTCTGCATACACATCCTCATCACCATTGTCACCTTGTATGTCCAAGTTTGACGCACTTGAATTCAATGCAGCAATGTCCCCTTAGACATAGAACAAGAACAAATAATGTGCGTTGCTCCATAAAGTAGAATGGTCCCCTGAATTTGCGTATAATGTTCACTCTTCTAAAAAATTGAAGAACATAATATGTCGTCATTGAATCAAGTTCAAAAGTAATATACGCATGTCCAATACATACTTACATACCACCAATAGCCCCTTCCAAGTCTCATGTGAGCTTAGGACTCATATTTGTTTTTCATCATCTGAACCCCAGCCTATTCGATTCTTTAGGTTCAAATACAAGGAGTACAACTTTGAAATGATTTTTCATATTTGACTTTGAATATCCTAAATTAGAAATCTCATTGAACATAACAATTGTGGATTTCCATGCCTCTTTCATGAAGTTTCCATTAGCAAACCCATCATTCTTAACCTTTCGTCTATGAGTAGGTCTAGCAAGGTTTGACCTACTTCAATTGCTCCAATTTGCGACTCTACTCTTACCTTCCTTTGATGCACTCATACTATATGAAAACAATTTCAAAGATGCATATAGAACACAATTAAGAAAGGATGATAACTACTTTTAAAGTGACAGTTAATACTTCACTTAGCACCTATTTATATTCACTCGAATGCAAAACTACTTAAATCTATTTTTGTTATTCACCCAAAAATATATTAGCTATCAAAAGCATACATACATGCATTTAATATATATACATATATATATATATATATATATGCTATCCAAATGTACATAGGTATTAAAAAATGAACCTAATGCTATTACTTTCAAAATAGGTACCTATTTATAAAGTGATTTAGCATATATATGCTATCAAAATGTACATAGGTACAATTTAAACCAATTTCATGGCAATAACCCAGTGATGTGGGGGGGGGGGGGGGGGAGGAGAGCCATAATAGTGGTGTCTAACAAGAGATACATTCAATGGCGAAGAAGAAGGCATAAGTGTCTCCTGAGGATCATACTCTACACATGCCCAAATAAATATCATGGAGAACCATTTCTATTCTGCAGGGAAAGGATACGGGCATGATAATAGAACTAAATCTATAACAACACAATAAGTTCAAAATCTATAACAAATATAATGACAAATATATGCGGTTGTTAAAAATTTTATTATATGTGTAACCTGTTACGAGGTAAATAAACAACATCTAACATAATCAATATGTACCAAATCTATAGCAAATATAATCTCAAAAATATGTAGCTATTAGACATTATACCTTTATGTAACCTGCTACAAGGTAAATAAACATCATATAACATAATCAATATGTACCAAGTCCGTAGCAAATATAATCGCATATATATGCAGCTGTCAAACATTATATTATATATGTAACATGTTACAAGGTAAATAAACATTGTCAAGCAAAATCAATATGTAACAAATCTCCAGCAAAATAAACATTTTCAGGCAAAATATATTTGTACTAGAATGTATAGCAAAATATATTATCAATAGAGAAGGATGAATGAGGTCATCACTTTCTCTCCTGAGGATCATACAGTACACATGCGCCAAAAATTTCAGAGAGGACCTTCACAATATTGCATATGACAGTCACAATCACAGGCAGGATAGGGTCACTTGATTTGTAAAGCCACGCTTAGAGGGAAGGAGATGACCATATGTCGGCATAAAGGGAAGCAACATATCACTACAATCAAGCACCTACGACAAGTGATATATGAGAACCAAGCTACAACCTAACAAAAAACATAAAAAAAAAGGAATGGCAAGATACCCAACATAGAAGTAGAGAAGAAGCTTGATCCAAATCATGAAGCCAATGCCTACCATAACGAGGAAGGAGGAAATGAAGTCGGAAATGACCACATGTAGGCATAAAAGGAAGGAGATGCCCCCAAGTTGACCTAAAAAAGGCAAGGAGAAGACCATTGCGATCAAGCACCTACCACAGGTGAAAAATGAGATCCAAGGAAGAAATGGGGTTCAGGAGACACTAGGACAAATGAGAGAGAGGAAATAAAAATCACCTGAGATCCAAGTTGTGGTTGGCAATGAAGCTAGAGAAGGACCCCAAGAAGCCGAAGAAAGACCCTAAGCAAAAGTTGCTCCAGATTGTGGCCAACAACAGAGATCAAACTCATACAGCACAGTGGCATTCAGGAAGATTGAAAAGGGAGGAAATCGGGAGATAGAAGTGGAGAAGGAGCATATGAAACCGTGGAGAACACCAGAGTAGTGCTCTAGTGCATGCTCAACACCAGATCGATCAAAGCAAGGAGAAGTCATTTTCCACAGAGGGGGTTGGGGAGGAAGGCACAAATGAGTCTAGTTCGAGCATGGGAATGGAAAAAAATGGGGTCAAGGGGTAGGGATAAGTCATTGTATCTTTTTGGTGGAATGAGTTATCCCCATATTTAACCCCAAGAAAGGGGTTGGTCCCTTATTCTTATTGCCTTTAACCCCGATTATCCCCATTTTTTTGTCCGACACCAAATGAAGAATGGGGTTAAATAGCACCTATCCCCACCTTATCCCTATACCAAACAGGGCCTGAGAGTGTGCAACACTACTCTTATGTGCTCCATCTGGGCTTCCTTATTTGGAGAATATACCAACACATCATCTATGAAAACTATTAAAAACTGATCTAGATAATGTGTAAACACCTTATTCATAAGAGTCCATAAAAGCTATAGGTGCATTAGGGAGTCCAAAAGACATGACTAAAAATTCATAGTGCCCGTATCTGACTCAAAATCCTATCTTATATACATCTTCATTCTAAATTCTCAATTGATGATATCCTGATTTGAGATAAATTTTGAAAAAGACTTGAGCTGACTACAATTGATCAAAGAGGTCATCTATTCTTGTAAAGGAAACATGTTGTTTATAGTGACTGGTTCAACTTCCTATATTGAATTCATAATATGAGTAAACCATCTTTATCACAATATACTTGAGCTTCCTAAGAAGACACACTAGGATAGATGAAACCCTTGTCTAATAATTCATGCAATTTCTTCTTCAATTCTACTAGTTCAAATAGTGTCGTTCTATAAGAAGCCTAAGAAGTAGGTGTGTACCAAGTAGATATCAATGGTAAATTCAATCTCCATAGGAGTAGGCCTGGAATCTCATTAGAAAACACATCAGGGAACTCTCTAACAACATCCACATCTGCAATTGATTTGGACAAACCAACCTCTAAATTAGTCACCACACTAACTAAGAAGCCTTGACACCCTTGTCTCATTAGTTTGTCTGCCTTAATGGCTGAATCAATGATATTACTAGACTTATGCTTTGAACATTGAAAATGGAATTCTTTCTAAGTAAGGACATGAAATGTCACCTATTTATTCTGACAATCTAATAATGCGTGATAACAGTCTAACCAGGCTATCCCTAAGATGATGTCAATATCTACATGTCTATTAGGGAAATGTTGGCAAGCGTTAGCTCTATTCTGAACAACAATATTTATATTAGGCATAATCTAAGAAGTAGCACTTTATCTGACAAGTGTACAAATCACTAAGGACTCAATATCATAAATAAGATACTTAATCTTCAAAGCATCAGCAAATCTTCTAGAAATAAAGAAATCCCAAGTACATGGATCACATTGTCATCTCACATGGAAGCATACATTCAATCATATATGCCAATATCACATGAATCAAGAATGATGGTCATCCATGAATTTTATCAAGTCATTTTACATGGAAGTGAATCAAGAATCATATTGAGCCCCATCATATAACTTTCAATTTCTATCATATACTGTAAGTCACCCAAATCACATCACTAAATGGGGTCATTCATAGTTCACATAACATGTCCATATCGTATATCATAGATCAGCTAGCCAAACAACCATTGGTGGAAATAGAATCACTATATTTGAATCATCTATAGACATGGTCCATACTATCACTATATTTGAATCATCTATAGACATGGTCCATACTCAAAAGCATCATGTAAATAAATCATGAAGAATTACAAATACACCCTTCGCATTCATAGGTGAGAATCATCCTTTAGTAATATCATCAATCATCTAATTACATGTAATTTATATCAAAGTTTGTTCCTACAATAATATATTCTTTAATCTCTTCATTGACCCATTCTGGTGCTAGTTCATATCATTTGTCCATTCTATTAACCATTACAGTCTATGACCAATCATTCAATAGTAATCATAATATCTAGAATAATAGTGAACACTACACTAGCATCAGCATATTATCATCATATTAGCATTTGGAACATCCCAAAAGACTTCATTCCTAATTAGTGCTGCTCCCCCCTTCTTGGATCTTCGAAAATCTGCGAAGGTGTGGCAAAAAAGTAAGGTCGACTGAAGTACAAGGCACAGTGCCCATGTAGTCCAAGCCTTCAGTCAATGTGCACACAAAAGTGGACTCCTCCATTACCCTTGGTTAGTCAAATAATCTCAACAAGCTGGGTTAGGACATCTAACCCCATTATATGGCTAAATCGGGCCCTGGCTTGACCTCATCATATGGCTAAATACCCTATCTATTCCCCAGGAGATACATCAATCTAGGTGTCATGGTAGTCGAGTGGTCATTCTAGTCAAATAATAAAAATATAAGCCAATCATATAGAATAATCACATAATCAAAGCATGATATGAGAACATAGATTCATAAGTGATGAATAGCTCATATAGTCTTAATTAGATCAATTATAAACGTAAAGAATCAATCCCAAGTCAAAACACATTTTCCAGTGGTTAAAATGGGCCAAAACAGTGCAATTACCCCATTCTGGGTCCAAACAATCGACTGAACTGAACAAAGGGTTGACCTTTTGAGCAGCCAAAAGCCAAATTGAAGTTTCAAGCAAAAACAATTGACCATTTCTATCAGCACAGCAAAGTAACAGAAATAGTCAACGGACTGCACAATAAACCTCCACTTCAAAAGGTCATAAATCGCAATCTACATATCAAAGTAAGCTATAACGTATCAAAAAATTAAGTCAATTGGAGCATTACACAAGCCATGGCAATTAAAATACTAACTGACTGTCTTGTTTTCAGAGACAACCAACACCTATGAAGATAAGGTTGGATCCCACTCAAACTAAGGCCAATGCCATGAAATTTGAATTGTAGCAACTAGAGATTTGAAATTTTGAATATGTAAATATGCATGTCATTCCAATTATCACATTGATCACAATAGCATAAGCGGAGCTAAAATCTGATTTCCAGATTGCACACTAGAAAACGTGAACAAAAAGGGATTACATAATCCAAATCACGTCTAAATTGCAAACTACGAGCATGAATGTAGGAACCACTATAAAAAACATCAATTCTACTACATGCAAGCCAATCCATGAGCAAAGAACTAACATGCACATAGGAATTTCTAATTGAAACAATGGACATCTGCCTACCTTTATCTGTGAACTCCTCCAACCTAAAAGGCCACGAAACCTCTCTATGTACATCAAACGGAAGAGGAAGAAGGTATGTTTGACATTCATCGATGAGCTCCTAGCTTCAAGGGTCGTGCTCTTCCAATCGCCCCTCTTGATCTCCACCAACAGCCTCCAAGGAAGCCCCCAAACACCAAGATGACCTCCAAGTGAGCCTCCTCCACTCCCATGGCTTCCATCCAACCAAGGACTCCCTCACCAAGGTGCAAGGAAGGAGAAGAGGGCTAGAAAAGAAGAGAGGTAATAATGGGGTCATTCTCCCACTCACCTATATATATAAAGCCCCACACGATTTCACAAAAGCCTCCTTGTTTGCAAAATAACCCTTTTAACCACTAGTCACTCAATGGGCCACCTAAAATATACTTAAACTAGCCCAATAAGCTTCTCATGAGCTCTCACATACCAATCAAAGCTCATACTCCCTATTCTATCATAAATTAACTCATAAGCCACTTTTCCAATTGAGTCATTTCACTAAAAGACAAAATAAAATCTAAAAGTACAATAAGTCTTATTAAACCTGCATAATTTACATGTAAAACAATACAAAACCCATTGACTCATATGAATCAAATTTATTGCTGGTACATCATTCGGTCAAATAATGATCAAACTGGACGATCGAACCAGAAATCATAGATCAGAGAGACGAGGTATTACAAATTAATCTTACACAATTTAGGAAAATATTTCTCTAAACACCTTCAAAAATGTATCTCGGCTAATATTATCATGGTCAAGGAATTTAGTTATGTTAATAGTCCTCCACCATTCATCAGCCCGTCCTTGAAGCATAAAGATAGGCAAAGTGGTTTTATCCCCAGCTGCGCACCTAATACCATCAAAAATCTTTTCCATCTCTCGAATCCAAATTTCTACTTCCTCCGGTCTAATCTCCCAATTAAAAAGGGTGGCCCCATCCTTTTAAACTTCTCTAAAAGAGATGTACTTGCCACTCAGTTTGGATCCTTTGATTAGCCAGAACCATTGTCCTCAATTGCTCTTGTATTTGGGCTTGCATATTGACTTGGTCCTTAGCTTGAGCTTGCATAGCTCTAGCCTACTCTTGTAATGAATGTAAAAGACAAGCAAATTCCCCATTTCTCGGTTCTACATTCTTCTAATTTCTATCATGTTCAGATGTTTCTTCTCCACTCATTGGTGCATCATGATTTCTTGGGGAATTCCCGATTATTGGATGTTTCCATATATTTCTAGTCTCCCTTCCAGCCACTGTATCTACAATCATCAAAAACCCAAGATCAGTCCTAAGTTCACAATTGAACCAAGCTCAAAATCTTACAATACTTTAACTAATGTGATCTTGGTGCACAGTACAAAAAATCAAAAATCTCAACCTTGCTTTGATACCAATATGTTTCACACCGTGGGCTAATTAGAGGATAATGCATCAGAAGAATTAAAGAATTGATCAAGTGCATTCACCAAGCTTGAACACAACAAGGGGAAAATACCCCTTAAACAGAACATTGGGATAGATGATTATTCATACAAACACATGTAATAGCTGAGTACTCCAATACATAACGATTTATAAGACAAAGTTGATTAGATACAAGTCAAGATCAAAATTACAATTAGTCGACATAAACACACAATATTTATTATTATACAAAATCTCCAAAAATGTGCTAACACCTACTCAAAAGCTTGATCCTAGCTCCTAATACTTACTGGTCTTCTATCTGCTCAGACTTGGTCTCAAGAAGGTTCACCTGAGAAGAGGTAGGTTTTGAATCTCAAAGCAACAGAGATCTAGTAGGTAAGCCTAAACAACAATCTATAGAAAATTTGTCAAAGTAAATAGAAATCTGATTATTTAACATATATCTAATTGCAGGTAAACATAATTTGGTTATAGATAGCTAAATAAGCTCTGATTTGCCATGAACTTAAATCTTAAATGATAAAGTGCAAGTCATGGGAATGATGCTACATGATACCATGCAACCCAATCTTTTCACTGACTTATAAGGAAATATGCCTATTGTAAGCACTTGCTAATTGAGTGCAATAATCAGACAACTTAATCAACATATCAAATTGTCGCCCATAATTCAGAAATAGTTGATCACTTGCAAACCAGGTGACATAAACAAATTCAAATTTTCTTGCCTGGACATGCATCCAACCACCATCATGCTAGCTAGCAGAATATATAATGTTTGCTATATAGCTTACAGACACTAGGTCTTAGGGGTTAGAGAAGGCCATAGTCTTAGGTATAGCACTACCCAAAGGGTCATCACCCCACCTCAATTTACTTCAGCATTTGCCCGTTGCCCTTGGGCTCTATATGTTATGCCCCACATTTTTATAACTCATTAATGAATTTAATTAATTTAAATTAGACCAATTAATTTACTATAAGATTCTATTAGTTAGTTTAAGTAAATTAATTTAGTCTAATTAATCTAATTATGAAAGTCCATTAGTCCAATTACACTACAAAAAATAGCCCACTAATTTAGTTCAAATTCTTAGTTGATATATTAGACATCAATATAGTAAAATAATAATAACTTTCTGTAAACAATTCTGATTAAGGCATAGTTTGTATTATTGGAAAGAGCATAAAAAGATTTATAACTTTTTACAAGACTATATTTTCATAATTCATATGTTCTAGAAGTCAAAAATATCAATGATCAATTGTAGAAGGGCTATCATAGGGAACAAGTCTTAATTAGACTAGGATTTGAATTAGAAAATAAAAGATGATATAATTAAAATTAACCACCACCTGAAAAGTCATACATGACATAATTGAATTTAATTATAAGTATAACATAATAAATTTTAATATAATTAAGATTCTAATTAATAGGTAGAAAGTCATAATTGGAATCCTACTTGAACAAGGATTTTCTATACAGATTTATTTGATATAGTCCTAGTATTTTAAGTATAACTTCATGTATAAAATTCTAAGTTACGTATGACAACTCCCATTAGAATGATGACTTAAAAGTTTAGAAGTTTCATGAAGAACATATGTTTAAAATAAATCATTTAATAGTCAGAATCATGTCATCTTTAGACAGAAAGAAAATCTGCTAGATTTTTGGGTTCGGAGTGCTTAGGACAGCAGGTCAGTAAAATAGATATAACTTTTTGTACAAATGTCCAACAATCCTGACATTAGTGACATTAGAAATATACTAAAAAGTTGTAAAACATTGTAGAATAAGTATTTTCTTAATTCCAATGTTTAGGAGGTCAAATTTAAAGGTCTTCAGAAAATAAAACTACAAGTGGTGTGAACAGAGCCCGATTTGCATTAGGAAGTGACTTTGACTTAGAGATTAAGTCATTAGGAGTTGGAATTCGACTCCAGCAAAGAAATAGATGTTAATAGTTGTATTACGAAGGTAAAAAAGCATAAATAGAGCCTTGGAGTCGTGCTCAAATCTCTACTGCATGCAGTTCTCTTCCAAGGGTAAGTTCATGTAGTATTTTTGAGAGAATAGAGTTGATTCATATTTATTTCATTTGGGAACTTGATTATAATCATTGTTTTATATTATTAGAGGCTTTGAGAACATGGGAAAGAACTTAGAAAATTTAGAAAAGAGTTTAGAAGAGAGAAACCATAGATAGATAGCAAGGAAGCTATAGGAGAATCAAGAGCCGATCTTTCTTCAAGAGGTAGGTGGATAACTCTAAATATGATCTATTTTGTATTAAAAAATATATTATTTTTAAAAGATTTCAACCGCTAATCAATTAGTAAGAAATTTGATTTATATTACTAATTCATGATATTCAAGTTTCAAATTTTTATGATATTCTTTATAATGTATTCCATGATTATTCTCTCAGCATATGCAATCTGTCCAATCAATTTGTTTTATTTTCATCTATGATCACATGAGTTACAGGTATTTTTTCTCCTTTATCTGATGTCCAATTGATCTAAAAGTTTGTCATAAGTCCATTTTACTTGTTATATTCATATTCAATAAATTTCATAATTTTCAGAGTTCTTTTGATATTTATCCTGTAATATTCTTCTAAGACTATATAATCTGTCCGGATAGTTTTGAAATCCCAAATTAGGAAATCTTATATATCTTTTGATTCATATCCAAATCATGCAAAAATTTGTGTAGACCTTTTTTCAATTATCTTTGACTTATCTGTAATGGTTGAGAATTTTATAACCATGTTTGCTATTTATTTGGCCATCTGTTTTGATTAGCTAGAATTCTATTTAACTCGGATTTTTGAAATTGAAGCAGGAGCCCAAAATCATATCAAACCAGATCAAAAATTTATGAAACTTTGTCCACACTTCACATATGATCTATTTGATATGTTATCCAAGTTTGGCAATTTTATGAATCTGTTTGATATTATTCGGCCTATTTGTTAATTTTTCATCTCTGAAAATTAGTTTTGATGGCCGAAAAATATGATTGTTATTCCACAAATTCTAAAAAAACTCCTTTCCATATATTTTTTATATAAAAACCTATTTGTATCAGCTTCACTTTAATCATCCATATATATGACCATATTGACTATTTTAGTGACTATTTTGTATATAAACGTACGTATTTTAACTCTTATATGTAAGTATCACTATATCAAATTAATTTTCAGATCTTTGATAATTATGAAATCTATGAAAATATGATTGTACCATATTTTTTTTATATATGTTTAGACATTACCATCATAAGGAGATTATGGATCATTCCATAAGTGTCTGTAGATGAGTTCTACCCGTAGGCAATGGGGCAATCCTAGTGATTGTGTTTTGATTGCGGTCGGCCGAGTGGGAAATAAACTCCCTGGCTATGCATGTTCCAAGATCTTAGCATGCTTGCCTATATACTTTGATATTTGTTTGTTCGACTCCTTATATAGTGATTAGATGCAAATCTATTTGACATATTTGGATTTGATTTGTTTGGCACATAAATATGAAACATAATTTGCTATTTAGATACATTTGATTCAGCTTATAATCTGCTCAGTTTGTTCTTTTGACATCTACGTTCAGTGATTTTGATCTTAGCCTATTTGATTAAGAATCCATGTTCATTTTGATTAGTTGTTCTGACAATATAAACTCTGAGTTGATAAGCTATCATGCCATGATAAATTTGCTATATGTTCAGTTAGATATGTTCAATTTGATATATGATATGTTCTGATCATAGCTAGTAGATTTATAAAAATCTGATCATGCCATAATATGTTATATGTTAGTCGATCCATTCATACTATCAGAAAATACATTTGATTTGATAAGCTTATATTTGATCATATTTTGTATCATATTTTTATTTGAGCTATATATAGAATTGTTTAAGATCATGTTTAATATAATTTTATAATGTGATTTGTAAAATTTACTACTTATTAAGTCATGTGGATGGTTTGAAGCTTACTGAGTGGTTGTACTTATAAATCCTATTAACATTTTCCGAGTCTGTGAAAGAAAATCTAGAATTTGAGGAGACTTCGAATTGAGATATTTGACATGTTCATGAGGTTATTTAGATTGAAATTTATAACTTTCTTAGATTTGATGTAGTAGGGATAATGAGAGATTGATGTACTTTTCATTATTTAGTGAGATTGAGAATTTATATGCAAATTGATGGATATTGTAATATGTTAACTTTAGTATTGGCTATATTTAGATATTTGGATTAATTGACGGTTATGACATTTATTTATATTGCCTTGTGATTGTTTAGCTCTCATATCTGTTTGTTATGATGGAATTTGTTTCGGGTTATACAGTCGGACTTTGAGTTGAAAAAAAAAATGAACCGGATCCGAAGCGTAACACTCTATAACATGGAGTTGATGGAGATGCTTCCACCAACACAAATATCTCTCATATGGCAAGCACAAGTTTATAGAATGAAAATGATGTGATGTAGTGACTAACATGGATGAACTTCTAACTTGACAATCTAAACATGCACTAATTTTTTACATCATATGCATATTAGGCATACACACAGATATGTACTCTTGTTATCATGAAACTTATACTAATTTAGAGATCAAACATCCAATATGTGGAATCTCATCATGGTTATGACAAATGAAAGTTTTAACAAATATGAAATATTAGATATATTTTGCAACATTACTAAGGGCTAAACAGGAAACTCAAAGGAAAGGAGTAATCATGGGGTCAAATTTGGGTAATAAAGTTGGAAAAATTTGATATCATAACCCTTAAAAGAATGATTGTAAGATTCAAAGCCTCTTGAAAGATTTTTAGAAACAGATCATTCAGAAAAAGAATCTTCAAGAAAAAGATAGGCAAGCTCAGACTTTATATATAATTATACAGATAAGGTTATGTTTCTGGAAAAACCATCTAAGACTAAGCCTACCTCTGACTTCTTCTTAGCCTCTTAAAAGTTGATGTAGATGGAGAAGCAGTCCTCTACGGATCTACTGCACCCTCTAACATCCTCTAGGGTCTACTGTAGCTCTCCAAGAAGCCTCTAACATGAACTCTCTTCGTCTCTCTCTATATGGGAAAGTTTGAGTTGGAGAAGGATAAGGGTTAACACCCCTTATTTTTATAGAAGAAGCTAACCATTAAAGAGCTAACAAGTGTCCCATGAGTTAACCCTCTACAATCATTACCAAAGAGATAAGGATGGCAAGGTGTCCCTTGGAGGAAGCTTCCTTGTAGCTACCTATGCTGATGAAGTCTTCTCCTTGCATTATTACATAAGATTACATAAACATATGCATGCATAGGTATCCCTTATAGAAGCTTCTAGAGAGAGAGTATTAGGTCTCCTCCCCTAATTTATATATCTTATCTTCCAAACTGATTCCATACATACACATCTTCCACGTCCTTCTTCTTTAATTAACCTATAATGATCCTTTTTGACAAACATGAGGACAATTTTGGAACCTTCAAAATTTTAGTTTAAGACCCCATAGAAATGGTCAATTATATATAACATATGAACTTTCAATAATTATGTTTATACTTTTTAATAATTTATAAATTTGTCCCTTTTCAAAATTATATATTTTTCAATAATACTTATTAAAAATTCTTACATTATAAATTCACTAAAATTCCTAGCAAACTTTTCCACTTAATGTCTTTATGATGTTACATTAGCTAAGGGTGGACTTCTAACTATTTCGATGTAGTTTAGGCATGTGAAAGATAGATTGAATATCTAGACAAAAATATACATGATCAAGATAACGTTATTGTTATGCCCTATACTTTTACAACCTATTAATAAATTTAATTAATTTAAATAGACTAATTAACTAATAATGAGACTCCATCAGTGAGTTTAACTAATTTGATTTAATCTAATTAACTAATTATAAAAGCTCATTAGCCCAATTATACTACTAAGAATAGCCTCCTAATTTAGTTAAAATTCTAAGTTTAGGTGTATTAGACAGCAGTATAGTAAAATAATGATAACTTTCTTTAGAGAATTCAGATTAAGCCATAGTTAGTATCGTTGGAAAGAGTATAAGAAGATATATAACTTTGTAGTAGACTAATTTTACTAATAAATATATTTTAAGGGTCAAAAAAATCAATGATCAATTTTAAAAAGGGCTATCAATGAAAAACAAGTCTTAATAGGATTAGGATTTGAATTTAGAAACAAGAGAAAGTATAATTAAAGTTAACCATGACCAGAAAAGTTATATAAGACATATTTGAGTTGTATTAGAAGTAGAACACAATAAATTTGAGTATAATTAGGATTCCAATTAGTAGGTAGAAAGTCATAATTAGAATCCTACTTGAATTAGGATTCAGCACATAGATTTACATGATACAGTCATATTATTTTAAGTATAACTTTGTGTATAAAATTTCAAATTAGGTAAGACAACATCCATTAAAAATATGACCTAAAATTATATAATATTTATGAAGATCATATTTTTAAAATAAGTCATTTACTCATTAGAATCAACATATATTTGGACAAAAATGAAATCTGTCATATTTCTAAATTCGGGCTAATCAAGATAGTAGGTTAGTAAAATAGGGATAACTTTTTACACAAAAGTTTAAAATAGTGAAGTTAACAACGTTGAAAAGATAATAAAAAGTTATAAAAAAATTTAGAAGAAAAATTTTCTAATTCAAACATTTAAGGGGTCAAGTTTAGAGATTTTCAAATTAGGAAATAAAGGACTATAAAAATTGAGTCTTACTTATACTAGAAAAGTACTTTAACTTGGAGATTAAGTAATGTATAGTTGTGGTTTGACTCTAGTATGAAAAAAGAGGTTCATTGATTGTATTAGGAGGAGAATTAGCTATAAATAAGTCCTAAGATTTATGCTGGAGTCATTAGGGGGTACAACTCTTCTTGGAGGATAAGTTTATGATGTTGTCTTTAGAGAAAAGAGAGAAGAGATGGTTAAACTTCATGGGAGTTAGTTCGAATATTAGATGGTGGTTCCAAGAGACTTAGAGAAGGTGAAAAAGAGTATAGAAAATGTGAAAAAGAGCTTATAAGAAGAATAATCCATAGATAGATAGTAAGGAAGCCATAGGAAAACTAAGAACTGATCTTTCTTCAAGAGGTAAGCGGATAACTCTATGCATAATCTATTTTATACTAAAAGCTATATTATTTTTAAGGATTTTCAAAACCTAATCAATTGGTAAGAAGCTTGATCTAAACTTCATGGGAGTTAGTTCGAATATTAGATGGTGGTTCCAAGAGACTTAGAGAAGGTGAAAAAGAGTTTAGAAAATGTGAAAAAGAGCTTATAAGAAGAATAATCCATAAATAGATAGTAAGGAAGCCATAGGAAAACTAAGAACTGATCTTTCTTCAAGAGGTAAGCAGATAACTCTATGCATAATCTATTTTGTACTAAAAGCTATATTATTTTTAAGGATTTTCAAAACCTAATCAATTGGTAAGAAGCTTGATCTAATGTCTAGTTCATAATTACCAAACTTTATATTTTTATGATCTTATTTACTATTTATTTCATGATTATTCTCCCGACATATGCAATCTATCCATTCACTCTATTTTGTCTAGAATGATCATCGAAGTTGCTGATATTTGTGCTCATTAGTCCTATGTCCAATTGATTTAAACGTTTCACATAAGCTTATTTTAGAAGTTATCTTCATACACAATAAATTTTATTGTTTTGTAAATTTTTTATATTTATTTCATAATTTTCTTGTCAGACTATATAATCTGTCTTAGTAGTTTTGAAATCTTAACTTATGGACTTTCTATCTCAATCGATATGTCTCTAAATCATATCAAATTTTGTAGAGATCTTTTTTATATTTTACGTTAACTCTTTGTAAAGTTTGAGAATTTTTTAATCTCATTTGATATTTATTTTACACTTTATTTTAAGTCACTGAAATTTTATTAAAGTTAGATTTTCAAAATCAAAACGGGAGTCCAAAATATATGACCTATTTATCATGTTCATCAACTTTGGATAATTTTTAAATCTAATTACTATTTTTTATCTTAATTATTGAATTTTTAACTTTAAAAAATATGATCTATGATCTAAAAATTCTAAGAAAATTCATGAAGCTTATCTTTCAATCCAATAATAAGTTGGAGATAGATTTACTCTAATTTTCTTCCTATATGGCTATGATGACTCTTTAAGTGATTATTTTGTATATAAAAGTATGTATTTTAATTCTTATATATATATATCACTTTGATAATTCAATTTTCAATTTTATACTCATCATTTGCTCTCTATTATCTGATTGTATCATATATGATTTGATTTGTTGGATATTGTCATCTCAAGGAGATTGTAGGGTCCGATTCCATTACAAGAATCTCTATTAGATAGGGCATTTTGTGTGTGAAATCTGAGTGCGACGGATAAAATTTCAGCCACATGGAATAAAGTGCTACACTGAACGGGAGTCACCTCTTAAACCTATGGAGGCCATCTCTTAAAACCAATTTGCCATTTGTATGGTTGTGGTGGGACTTAGACTCTCCAATTCTACGCAAGACTAAGACCTTTACATCATTGCCTAGATGCTTTGATATTTATTCGTTTAGCTCCTTATATTGTGGTTTAGGTGCATGTCTATTATAATATGATTTCATTTGCTTGAATGTCATATAAATATGAAATCTTTGCTCCATATATTCATTTAAATTCAACTTCGTCATTTGAATCTTTTGATCATCCTACTTAGCTATTCCTCTAAAATCATATGAATCTATCTTAATCCTATGATCTACGATATGAATCGGATCTGATAATCTACTATGCCATGTTATTCTTTATATGATATGTGATAAGCTCCATTTTATTTGAGACATGTTCAGTTTGATATGTGATAAGTTATGTCCGTGGCTAGTAGAATTGAATATGTCAGATCCGATCATATTATATAAACCTATATGTTTGTCGCCCTAATCATGTTTATTAGAAAATATATCTAATTTGATAAATTCTATATTTGACCATATTTTGTATCATATTTTTATTTCACCTATATATAGAACTGTGTAAAATCATACTTAATATAATTATATAAAGTGATTTGCAAAGTTACTGTATGTTAAGTCATATGGATGGTTTGAAGCATATTGAGTGGTGGACTCATAAATCCGATCAACTATCTTTCAGGAAAAATCGTTTCAGGAGCTACCTAGATGGATAATCAAATATGTTAAATTTTTAGAAGAGTTTTTGCTAAAATTAGTAGTTTGATGTAGTGGGGAATAATGAGAGATTGATGTATTTTTATTTATTTGATAAGATTGAGAATTTATATACTAATTGATAAATATTGTAATCTGTGAACTTTGGTATTGGCTATACTTTGGATATCCAGGATTAATGGATGGTTATGATATTTATTTAAATCATCTTGTGATTGTTTAGCTCTCATATTTATTTGTTATGATGATATTTATCCTGAAATTACACAGTCAGAGTCCGAGTAAAAAAAATGGGACAAAAAGAACTGAATGTGGGATGTAACAGTTATCATCCATCAAGATGATCCTATTGAATGGGCCAGTATGGTCGCCATGATGAATTGAAATAACCTTCTGAAAATTCTCAAATAACTGCTTACACTAAGGTGGAGAATGGAGTCAATCCTTGACCAATAGTAAGAATGCCTATACTCAGGGGGAGAGACAGATGTACTCCACATTTTTCAACTTATGCTATTGATCTATCAAGCAAACAAGGGTAATAGTGAAGATATATAGTGCCACCTTAGTTCCATTAAAATAGAAAATCCTACCAAAGTTTTTTTTTCTCTTTTGGCCATTATATCTCACCAACTAAGTATCTAGCAAACCCTCTCATCAAACAGTCACATATTATACTTGCTTCAACAAAGGGTCAAACATATCTTTGCTACATGAAAACCTTACTTATCTATGTAAACATCAACATGAATGCATATAATGCATATATATGTATATATATAGATGATTCATGATCAAAACAATGATGAAACATATTGCAGCCATATTGAATTCTACTATCACCATCCAATGGATAGCCATCTGATTGATAAACTCATCACATTTGTGAATATAATAGCTCATATGCATTAATTCCTGATTCATATGCAACACCCTCAAATGGAGGTACATTCTTTTGTCTCGTCTTATCTCATTAAACGATCACCTCTTCACGTCCAATCCGTTAGGACTTAAAAACTACCTCACTTAAATTGACTCCCTCTCTTTCAGAAAGGCTCCACCGTGTTCAACTATCCTCACATTACTTGTCTCTATCCCTTCATTCTTTTGCCCTCTCTATTTCTTCTCCATGGGTCAAAAAGCAACTATGAAAAAACCATCAAAGCCAAAGTCAATCTTATAGTGGAGAACCTACATATTCCTGATATTACTCTTTGTATGTGTGTTGAAGCTCCCCCTACTATCTATGCAGCCACAGCAACTGATTGATGAGCCCTCCTGTATGCTGCAAAGCATTGGCTCATTTCCATCTTTTTGGCCTTCAACGGCAACTCGGCTAGCCTCACCATCAAGCTTTTTGAAGCCCTTGTTCAAGTTATAAAAGCCTAGTTTCTGTTCCTTTTTTATTCATCTCTTCTCTAGTCTCACAGTGAACCATTTTTGTACTTTTGTTTATCAAATAGAGAACATCCTTAGCTACCACTTCTTATATGCTTCTTGTGTGATTGTTGTATTTCTTGTCCTATTTTTTAGATGTATCTACATTCGTTTTCCTAAATGACAAAAGGGGGAAGAATTGCAAAATGTTTACAAATTTACTACAACTTTTGCAAAATATTTTGTCGTCACCAAAAGGGAGAGATTGTTAAACCCCTAACAGAATACATAATGTTTAAACACATGCAAAAATATGTGCATAACTATATACTAACAATCTGACAAATATAGGCCATCAAATGAGTCAACAAATATCATAAGTCGGCCTATTAAATAAATCATCTCATACCAACAACAATCGATGCCAGCTGAAACTATGACTAAAGAGATAACATTGATCAATCCTTCAACTACTGTCAGTCTGAATCAGAGATACCACAATCAATTGATCATTTGATTGGCTCCTTCTTGCCAAGTATCAGAACATCCTTTAAATACATCAGTCGAAATTAGTAATAGGTGATACGTCCTTTGGATTGGCTCACCAATCAATACTTCAATGTCCATACGTTTGATCATCATTATGAAAATCTTCTGATCGGTCAAAATTATTGACCAGCTGCTTTACTAGCTAATGAAGACTTTCTACCATCTAGAAGAAACTTCACCAACGAACACCACTGTCCATATGACATAGATGAGTTTACTTAACAAATTCACTCCAACTGACATAAATCTACTTATATTTATTCTATCATTTGTTGTAGTTGAAACCTTAGAAATACCTTACATGTAATCCTCATCATATCTTCTAAGTGTCAACCTTTTTAATTATTTCTGGACAAATTTGAATTGTATTTATGAGTTCCTACGCATATCACAGAAATCTATTCTAGCATTGACCAGTATTTTACTGATACCTAAGAAAAAGATCAGGCTCGTCCCTTGAGTAAAACAACCAAACCAATAACAACAAAATTATGACATAATGAGATCAAGCATGCTAAGAAGACCTACAAAAAGTGAAATATCCCTATATCATAGGCTAACAAGTGTCAATGAACAAGGTACACATGCCAAGTATGGTATTGGTGTGAAACTATAACATCCTAAGGACATTAAGAAGAAAAGTTTACATAGAAGTTCTGTGAATTTATAATGCAATAAATTTTAATAAGTATTGCTAAAAAAATATGTAATTACAAAAAAGGATATATTTATAAATTCTTAAAAATTATATGCATAATTATTAAAAGTTTGTATACTGAAGTGTAATTAATTTATAGGGTCTTAACATAAATTTTCCAAGATTCTAAAGTGTCTTTTGATTGCTAAAAAGAATTGTTATTGATTAATTGGTGAAGATAGACTTGGAGGAGGGATATGTATGGAAGTATGTTAGAAGATAGGGTATAATAATTAGGAGGAGACTTCATTCTCTTTAGTTTTTCCCCTAGTGAACACCTCACCATGTAATGATTACATGGGACACCTCAATAAGGAATCGGGCGGGACATTGAAGAATGCAGTAGAAAATAAATTAAATCAAACAATTCCCGCCTCACCAATCCATTTCGAAGAACAAAAACAAACAATCGGTGATCAAGCATCATCTTGTATGGATTCGAATCCATGATCGCTCGGTTCCGATGGAGTGACACCTCCAGCTATGCAGCTAGTTGGCCTCTGGCAGTATCCATGTGGTCCACCTATTGCGGGATCGTCCTCGCTCCCTCGTCAGCATCAGCATGCTTCCCGATATTTCTGTGCCGTGACGTGTCTGCGGCATGCGGGTGGTGGAGTTCTCGAGAGACGCGAAGCAGAGACGGCGAAGAAGTAGTGACCTAGGGCGCCGACTACTGGGCGCACAGGAGAAGAGGAGAGAGAGAGGGGGCGGCCAGAATAGAGAAGAACCCTAGAGCTTGGCCCAGGGTTCTCTCATGGATATTATTTATATTAACTGCTTGGAACTTTTCATAAAAGTCCATAGTTAAATATTCAACCCACTAAAATATCCCGAATTGAAAACCTTTGTGCATGTGACCCTCCAAGCCCAAGTACCAGTCCAATTAATGGCCCATTAAGCCTAGTAACACTTTATTGACTTGTTCAGTTAAGTTAATATCTTATATTAACTAATTAATCAGCATTAACGTCTCACACATTAATCGACCAGGCCTCCGATCACGTTGGGTGCCAAGCAACACCACATGATCCCGGAAGTAATGGAGTTCAACTATAACGACCCGCCACCCTATAACCAGGAGATCCGATTACTAAATGGGTATCGGACCATTATCCACAGATTCACACCCAGATCTCAAACAACACTTCTGGAGAAGTAAGCGTTAAACAAGGCTAAATATAACAATCACACGGACCTCAAGGAAAATACAAGTGCGCAGGAAGCACAACATTAATGTCTGTACACAATCTAGTAATAATTACATGGTGTAAAGAATTAAATAAGTACAGGCAGAAGAAAAGTGCAACAACATCGGGGCATACTCTGAAACCGAGATAGTTACTGGCCCGTACACCAGGAAGAACACCACACACCAACGCTCGCTAAGAAGAAGTCCACACATGAAACTGTAGGGAGTGAGCCACACTAGAATTGGACTCAGTTGGGATCACCTGATCCCCACCTCCCAAAACACTACTGTAGACACCGATTTTGGACCACCCTTTTGGTCAAGAGTCCCATCCATCATTAGCCCTTTATTACCAAAATCCCCTCATTTAGCCATCTCAGCCCACTAACAACTAGGCCCATTAACCAAATCCCGACTCTAGCCACCTTTTCGTGGAAGGCCAGCCAGTCCGCCTTCCACCCCCTTCGAAGGCCACCCCTTGCCTTCTACACCCTCGGAAGGCCAGCCACCTTGCCTTCCACCTTTTGCCACATTTTTCACTTTTTACCACCTTTTCGTGGAAGGCCACCCCTTGCCTTCTACCTCCTTGGAAGGCCAACCACCTTGTCTTCCACCTTTTGGCCACCTTTTTCACTTTTTACCACCTTTTCGTGGAAGGCCAGCCAGTCCGCCTTCCACCCCCTTCGAAGGCCACCCCTTGCCTTCCACCACCCTTCGAAGGCCACCCCTTGCCTTCCACCCCCTTCGAAGGCCAGCCGGGCCGCCTTCCACCACAAGATTGGAAGGCAAGTTACCTGGCCGTCCACTCCCTAACCACCCCCTTGACCTCGTCTTCCCCACGATCTCCTCTACTCGCCACCCACGTCCCCACTACTCCGATCACTCCCCACTCCGGCGACTACCGCGCGCACCACCTCCGACCCTTGACCACTTCCTATTGGCTGAAGGTTGATTTACGGGGATTTAGACCCCTATTTTCTACTATTTTTTTCCTTCATCTATTTAAACCCCCCAGGTTCCCTCGAGCAAGGGGGTTGGAAAGGGAATTAAGAAGGAGTTTCTTTCTCGGAGCGGGTCGGCTTTGAGGAGTTGAGCGGGCAAAGAGTCAGAGGGCTGTTTCAGGAGGAACGTCACTCCAAATGGGCTTGTCTTCCTAACCTTCTCTTTATTTTTCACCTTTTTCACTTCATTGCATTTCCAATCTCCATCTAGTCCGTAACATTCCCCTCTTTCACTCTCTTTTTACCTTCAACACATCATTTCACTTTTCACACACGAGCACTTATCTGCATGCATGCATCCTAGAAAGACTTAGCAATCCCTATTTACCCCCAGAGGTTTCAAACAAAAAACGGGAGGTGGGTGGCCATAACATATGGTCACCTTCCCTCTCAAACACCCATCCGGTGCGTCTCCCTCTAATTTTAGTTAATCTTTACGTTTGCATGAACGGATCCTACATATCACAGTTCTAATTGGGCTATTTCTTTTCTTTGTCTGTCTTCTCTTTTTAGGAGCTCTTACCAGATTCTGCGCGCGGACTACCGAGCTCTCCTCCTCTGGCCGGCCGGAGGAAGAGAAGGGGAAACCACCATCTCCCGCTCCCACAGAACGCGATCACATCCTCACCATCCTGCGGAGCACAGGGACCGTAAGGTAATGCTCTTGGCGATCACATCCTAATTTCTAACCCCCCCTTAAATCGCCACAGTGCTAAGACGAACGGAGGAACCCTCGCCCGAAGCCCGCAGCCGCGGCGGGGGACGTTCCAGGCACCTACAACTACCAGGTAAGCACAGAAGTAAAGGAAAGTTGTAACGAAAGCAGTAAAGCTACAGTCCTAACGACGAGATATGAAATAAATGTATTTGTAAATGCAACAAGCACATTTCAAAAGTAACTCAAGCGACCCACTCAATATCGCAGTGCACAACCAACGATTCGGCTAAACACACAAACCATACAACCAAACGCGTATAGACGGCACCTCACAACACCACCAACACTCACGCCTGTCCACCCCTACAAGTTCCGGAAACCATAGGGTTGTAGTGCTAAAAAAGGGTGTGTGTTCATCATGCTATCATGTGTTTACTATGATTAACAATATAAAAGAAATTGTGATCGCCAGAAACCGAGGGTTTCAAAGGAAAAATGATCACTTACTAACCTTGCAAATAGGGAGAATATGGGGTTCTTTTGTTCCTCTCTTTCGGCCGGCCGAAAGAAAAGAGCCTTCTCTTTCTTTACTCTTGTTCTTTGGGGGTGTTTCTTCGTCTGTTCAAAACTCTTAGCTTTCTTTGAAATCTCTTTTAAACCTTGTAAGAAAGATTAAAAGCAAAAGAAAACAAATATATTAGAACTAAAGAGAGGTAGTATCTATTCTACCCAACAAAATTATCATGCAACTAAACTAAAGAACTCACTTGTTTTGTGTTCTTTTAAACCCCTAAAAGATTTATAGGCATGGAAAATATGAAGTGAATGTGTGTGATGAAGTAATGTAATGAAGAACTATATGAAAGCATAAATTTAAACTATATGATCTTATCAAAATTTAATGGAAAACATCAAGAAGAGAGGAAAAGGATGGCTCCTCCATAGCCTTGGTTTTCAATGGGCTTCAAATGATGAAGAAGACGAAGAAGATCAAGCTTCCCTTGTTGTCCGCGTTTTTCTTCTTGAAGGCCTTCAAAAACCTTGTAAAAAACTCTAAATTCTTCAATAGCCAACCTTTTTCAAAGGTTAATGTCCATATGTATATATAAGAAGTGATTTTAGAGTATTTTGGGCTTCAAAAAGGCTCTCCCGTGGCTCGGACTTGCCCTGGATGATCATGAAGGGAATTGGAAACCCTTCCAACCTTTGAAACCGGATTATCTCGGTCAAATCATGTTTATCAGAAACTCCTAAAATGCGTTGTTTAAAGAGGATGCCTTTTAGTTAATTAATGCGGCCATAATAGAAATAAATCCAGAAAAAGAAACCGAAAACAATTAGGAAACCTAAATCGCGTCTCCCAGGGGCGACGTTCTTTAGATAATTTAAGAAATTAACTAGAATTAGAAATCGTAAACTTAGGCGGATTAGGACTTAAATAGCGTCGTCCATAGGAGACGTTATTCAGTTGATTCCTCCTAAATTTACTAATTTTAATTCCTAATTGATTTCTGCTAGGAATCCAAATGGCGTCGCGCACGAGCGACGTGATTCAACAAATCTCAAGAGAAAATCAATAAAAATTAATTAATGATTAAACATCAGACCATTCTGGGGTATTATCATTGTGACAGAAAATTTACTCAATATGATGTCAAAATTAGCGTGTCTACAAAGGTGAGGCAGTTAGTCAAACTAAGACTAGCTGGGACTAGTAAACCACCACCACCCAGTTATGTGTGCACACAAGTAGTCGAAACCACTGTCCTATTGACCGAACTTCCCTCGACGCCTAGCCTCGACGCTACGCAAGGGCCCTGGGGATCGGCGAAACCCCTATAAAGCCGAAGCTATAGGGACAACCCATAACCCTAACCTCCTGAGTCACATCAAGCCAAAGGGCGAAGGGAACCAACCTACTGGGAAAGAATAACAACCCCTCAGATAGTACGCTGGCTACTCCGGCCTATCTGGCACAGGTGGTTCTTCCTCTTCCCATCCACAAGTGACACACTAACATGTACTACTCCCACATCGATATGGCGTCATTGTCACACAGACACCGCGTCACTCCCTCACCAACACAAGGCGTTAAACACAAATCATAGTCATTCTATGTCAACGATCACATAAACGGAAACACAATGTGATTCCGATTATATAAAAATATGCAGCCCCAATGTATGATTTCATGCATGCATTTAACAGGATTGTCTAACAATAAACACACATGTTAATTACGGGAATTATAGGGCTATGGCCTAAATGGCGTCGCCCATGGTCATCACCATTTAAATGGCGTCACTTGGCCTTGACGCCATTTAACGCCCAAAAAACCAAACTGCCATCAGGCATCTGGGCCTAAATTGCGTCGCCCATGGTCGTCACCATTTCAAATGGCGTTGCCCTAGCCCGACGCCATTTAACGCCCGAAAATAGGATTTTCTTCGGCCTCCCTCGAGCCACAAAACGGGATTTCCTCCTCCCAAAATCACCCCAAAACACCTAAAATAGAGAAGGAGGGGGAGAATCCAAATAACCGTTTTGAAAACACACCAATCCCCATTTCATAAAAATGATCATTTCCATCAAAAAGCCTCCTAAACATGCTCATTCTACCCAAAATCATCACACCTTCATAACATGCTCCAAAGCGGGAAAAGCATAATTTTAAATCAAACAAGTCACGTGCAAGGATCGTCCCCCTATCGGCCACTTGAACTCTTCCTAGCTCCGTGCCATCGAACCGCCGCACTGCAACCCGCCGCCGATACCGCCGTGGATGCCATCACTCCGCCGAGACGTTGGCCACCATCCGGAGAGTGAAGTGCCGCGATGGAGATGGTGGTGGTAGTGATGAGAGGTAGAGGGACACTAGAGTGGTGGTGGAAGAGGAAAAAGAGGAAGGGGAAGGGAAGGGGGTAGCAAAGGGAGTCGGAGAGAGTGAGATGGAGAGAATGAGAGAAATGAGGGAAGGAAACAGGTGAAAACACGTCGTCCTCAGACGACGTCATTCAAACGACAGGATGGGGTCGTACGCTGACAGATCTCTGAATTGCGTCTGCCATGCACGACGCCAATATGATCGCACGATTGAGGTCATATGCACACGCCCCAATGCTGGCCTACATGGCACAACAACAGGCTATCTAAATGGTGTCCGTACAGCCCGAAGCCATTCTAAATGGAATCGTGCACTCCAGACATCATTTAGAAGGTATGCCCCATACCCACCAGGGCCCAAACCCAGGGATCCAGCTCCGAAACCTCCCCGATAACTGAACCCGAAACCTCAATCCTTACATCCTCCCCCCTTAAGAAAATTTCATCCTCGAAATTGTAACTGCTCGTGCAACAACCATTGTCGACAATTCCACACCGGTAACATGGTTCACGTCAATCATCCTTACTAATCACACTCCTCCACAAGGCTCTGTGCAACTAGTCGATCTAGCCAATACTAAGCTAACCTCATTCCACAATTCTGCAAACACTAATGGACCAACACAACCATTCAGTAGCCTCATGAAGTACATATTACGAAATTGATTCTCCACCATGACCAAAATACATAAAAGCGCTATAAGAGCTCACAACTACTACAGAAAAGATAAGACAAAAGTCTTCGTCTCGCCCAGCATCTTGGACCTCTTTTAAGAGAATGCACAACACAACTCTAGGTCCTGGGCTTCTTCTGACCACTCGGATCCTAACCCATTTTGTTCTTTTGGGGACAGTTTCTCACAAGATGCCCCTTCTTACCAAAGCGAAAACAGCTATCGATGATCAATGGACATATCCGATCACCATACTGCCTACCACAACGGGGACAATGACATGCCGCATCCTGACTCGCTTCCTACTATCTGCTAGCCATGTTCTGCACCTGTCGAACCGAACCGTCTTCGTCCTCGTCATAAAGCATCTCCTTGAACCTAGACCCAAAGGAACTTGAACCATCTATTGACAGAATGGCCGACTTGTTCTTGTTCTGTTGCGCCCTCGTGCTAACCAATCCATTTCTTTTGCGATCTGTTGGAACTGAGTCTCCACTGCTGCTATTCACCGAACTGCTAATGCAAGATCACTGCAACAATAAGATGCTACCATTACCATTAAATCGCATCGGAGTCCATCCACAAATCTCTCCGTTTGACGTTCCTCATTCTCAGATATGTACGGAACGAACCTTCCCAGGACTACAAACTTCATCTAATATTCCAGAACTGACATATCACTCTGCACCAATTCTATAAACTCACTTTCCTTGGCCTTCCGAATTTGCCTCGGAAAGTACTGTCCACAAAGCTCTCTCACGAATACCTCCTAGGGAATCTCTCTAAAGGACCTATCCGAAAACATCATTCTCTTGATGGTAACCCACCAATCATAGGCATCGTCTTTCAACAAGTAGGTTGCCAATAAGGTCTTGTCATTCTCAGCACACTCAAGAACATCGAATGCCTTCTCCACTTCCTTAATCCAATGAGCTGCCTCATCTGGGACAAGTCGACCCGTGAAAGAAGGAGTCTTTAATTTCAAAAACCGTTTCATCACCGTGGACTGACCACCTCGGGAGTTGGATCCCTTACTACCATCTCTAGGTTGATATCTAGACATTGCCCCAATCATAGCCTCTACGAAACGATCCACATTCTGCCCTTCTGCCCCCAAACTACCATCATCAGTTCCCGTATTGCAAACGAATGGAACTCTCCTCTTCTGTGCCATCACTACTCTATAAACATGAAAATCGAAACAAGCATGTCAAAACCTGTTAGTCTAAGCCAGCAACCATCGCCTGTACAGATTCGTACTTATTATTGGACTATAATATCTAACCTTGTTTATCACATACTTGACCAGACTGAGTTCTGATACCATCTATAACGACCTGCCACCCTATAATCGTGAAACCCGATTACTAAATAGGTATCGGACCATTATCCACGGGTTAACACCCGGATCTCAAACAACACGTCTGAAGAAGTAAGCGTTAAACAAGGCTAAATTAACAATCACACGGACCTCAAGGAAAGTACAACTGCGTAGGAAGCACAACATTAATGTCCGTACATAGTCCAACAACAATTACATGGTCCAAAGAATTAAATAAGTACAGATAGAAGAAAAGTACAATAACATCGGGGCATACCCCAAAACCGAGATAGCTGCTGGCCCGCACACCAAGAAGAATGCCACACACCAATGCTCGCTAAGAAGAAGTCCACACCTGAAACCGTAGGGAGTGAGCCACACTAGAATTGGGCTTAGTAGGGATCACCCGATCCCCACCTCCCGAAACACTACCAGGGAACCACAGAAGTAAAGGAAAGCTGTAACAAAAGTAGTAAAGCTACAGTCCTAACGGTGAGATATGAAATAAATGTATTTGTAAATGCAACAGGCACAGTTCAAAAGTAACTCAAGTGACCCACTCAATACCGCAGTACACAACCAACGATTCGGCTAAACACACAAACCACACAATCGAACATGTATAGATGACGCCTCACAACACCACCAACACTCATGCCTGTCCGCCCCTATGAGCTCCGAAGACCATGGGTGAGGTAGTGAGTCAAACTAGGACTAACTGGGACTAGTGAACCACCACTACCGAGTTACGTGTGCACACAAGTAGTCAAAACCATTGTCCTATATCGACCGGACTTCTCTCGACGCCTGGCCTCGGCGCTATGCGAGGGCCTTGGGGACCGATAAAACCCCTGTCAAGCCGAAGCTATAGGGACAACCCATAACCCTAACCCTTGGGTCACTTCAAGCCAAAGGGCGAAGGGTACCACTCGTAACCTCGATATCTCAGGTTACATTAGGCCCAATGGCGAAGGAGTATACTTCAAGTAGCACTAAACCTAGCTCCACAGTAAGAAACGCGCCAAAAACTACCACGTCAAACTAGGAAAGTACCGACCCGCTGGGATAAAACAACAACCCCTCGGATAGCACGCTGGCAACTTCGGCCTGTCTAGGACAGGTGGTTTTACCTCTTCCCAGCCACAAGTGACACATTAACATGTACCACTCCCACACCGGTACGGCGTCACTATCACATAGACACCGTGTCACTCCCACACCGACACAAGGTGTCGAACACAAACCATAGTCATTCTATGTCTATGATCGCATAAACACACAGATAATGCGATTCCGATTATATAAAAATCTCCACCCCCAATGTATGATTTCAAGTATGCATTTAACAGGATTGTTTAACAATAAACACATATGTTAATTGTGCGAATTATGGGGCTCTGGCCTAAATGGTGTCACCCATGGTTGTCACCAATTAAATGGCGTCACCTGGTCCTGATGCCCTTTAATGCCCAAAAAATTGAACTGCCATCAGGCACCTGGGCCTAAATGGCGTCACCCATGGTCGTCACCATTTCAAATGGAGTCGCCGTAGTCCGACGCCATTTAGCGCCCGAAAATAGGATTTCCTACGGCCTCCTCCGAGCCACAAAACGGGATTTCCTCCTCCCAGAATCACCCCAAAACACCTAAAATAGAGAAGGAGGGGGAGAATCCAAATAATGATTTCAAATCCCCATTTCATAAAAATGATCATTTCCATTAAAAAGCCCCCTAAACATGCTCATTCTACCCAAAATCCTCACACCTCCATAACATGATCCAAAGCGGGAAAAACATGGTTTTAAATCAAACAAGTCACGTACAAGGATCGTTCCCCTACCAGTCACTTGAACTCCTCCTATCTCCATGTCGCCGAACCGCCGCACCGCAACCCGCCGCCGATACCGCCGTGGACGCCATCACTCCACCGAGACGTCCGCCGCCGTCTAGAGAGTGAAGTGTCGCGATGGAGAGGGTGGTGGTAGTGGTGAGAGGTAAAGGGGCATTGGAGTGTTGGTGGAAGAGGAAGAAGAGGAAGGGGAAGGGAAGGGGGTAGCGGAGGGAGTCGGAGAGAGCAAAGAGAGAGAGTGAGAAGGAGAGAATGAGAGAAAGGAGGGAAGGCTTGCGGTGTCAAACCAAAATAGATGAAATCGCGTCGTCCTCAGATGACGTCATTCAGACGACAGGACGGGGTCGTATGCTGACAGATCTTTGAATTGAGTATGCCACGCACGTCACCAATAAGACCGCACGATCGGGGCCATACGCACAAGCCCCAATGCTGGCCCACGTGGCACAGTAGCAGGCTATCTAAATGGCATCCGTACAGCCCGATGCCATTCTAAATGGCGTCGTGCACTCCAGACGTCATTTAAAAGGCATGCCCCAGACCCACCAAGGCCCAAACCAAGGGGTCTGGCTCCGAAACTGACCCGACAACTGAACCCGTTACCTCAATCCTTACATCAACAATCAACTCAAGGAACCTTTCCATTATCAATTACGCATAGATATAATCATTTATTAGTACAATGTTTTTGAGTCAACTTAGGGTATGGTCAACTATCAAACCCTAATTGGTAAACTCGTATGGATTCGATGCAGTTGTATGCCATCAAAAAACTCCTTCTTATGATAAAGTGTTCGTCCTAACAAGGGACTTTCTGCATCATTCCTAGAACATTCTATCTCTAATTAGCGAGAGCGGATGATCCCATATTGAATACCCAATCACCTTTAAAGGTACCCACTAAACTCGGTCACTTGACTGATTGGGACCCATAGTTAGGGATCCACTAGACAAGATCAAAGCTCAGAAGTCCACCAACAAGATGTCTTTGGTGTCTCAAATCCAAATACCAACCATGCAACTATGACACTGAATCAAGTTGGTTGACAATCATGTATATTACCATCCAGTGATTCAAGTTGGATTAGTTTAATGAATTCATTCACCAATGAGTACCTATAGGTCCACCATAGTGTCTCCACACAAGTGACTATGAGACCAGTCACCCTCATCATATGAGCTGGAGTGACTTGTACTAGTGTCACCGGATATTTGATGTCTTGCTCAAATATCCTCTGACCAGAAAAAATTAAGAATTTGTGTTTATAAGTCATCAATCTCATTTTTATGATCTCATCATAATCTGAAGACTATTGCACACATTCACGAACCTCATAATGAGATATTAATAAATTCATTACACATAATGAATAGCAAGACATAAATATATTATTAATAAATGATTGGCTTATAGGCCACTTAATACAATCTACCACTTGGACTAAAGTCAATCACCCTTATGTTGAATACCCATAGGCTCTAGCTGATGCCCAAACGCATTTTTAGTCAATGGCTTCGTCAGTGGATCTGCTACGTTGTCGATGGAGGGAACTCTTTCCACTATGACATCTCCTCTTGCAATGATTTCTCTAATCAGGTGAAATCACTTCAGAATGTGCTTCGACTTTTGATGAGACCGCTGCTCTTTCGCCTGTGCAATCACCCCATTGTTTTTACACAGCAGTGGGATGGGATCAAAGATACTTGGCATGACATCAAAGTCGCTGATAAACTTCTTCATGCATATTATTTCCTTGGTGTCTTCAGCTGCAACAATATACTCAACCTCTGTCGTTGAATCTGCAATAGTTTCCTGCTTGTAACTCTTCCAGCTCACTGTGAACACAAATCCGAAAGTATATTTGTTGTCATCTGGATTAGACTGGAAGCTCGAGTCAGTGTAACCTCGTAACTTCAAGTCACCTCCTCCACAGACCTAAAACATATGCCTAATCCTTCTCAAACACTTAAGGATATATTTTATGACCTTCAAATATACATCATCTGGATCAACCTATTATATGCTAGTAACACTTAGAGTGAATGACACATCAAGCCTAGTACATAGCATGGCATACATGATAGAACCAATAGCAAAGGCATAGGATACTTTATCCATGACTGCGCTCTTTTTGGGAGTCTTAGGAGACTGTCCCTTGGAAAGATAAATTCCATGTCTCATCAGTATGAGACCTTTCTTAGAATTTTTCATGCCAAACCGTTTGACAATGATATTTATGTATATGGATTCGATTAATCCAAGCATCCTCTTTAATCTATCCCTATAGATCTGTATTTCTAATATGTAGAATGTTTCTCGTAAATCCTTCATAGAGAAGTTCTTTGACAACCATACCTTTATTGATGATAACATTACTACATCATTCCCAATTAATAGAATGTCATTGACGTAAAGGACTAAGAAGGTAACTACACTCCCACTAGTCTTCTTATACACACAAAGTTCATCTTCATTCGTAATGAAGTCACAAGACTTGATCGCCTCATCAAATCTTATATTCCAGTTCCAAAAAAGCTTGCTTCAATTCATAAATAGACCTTTGTAGTTTGCACACTTTAACTAGAAACTCCTTGGAAGTGAAGCTCTCAGGTTGTGTCATATACACCTCTTCCTTAAGGTTTCCATAGAAGAAGGCGGTCTTCACATCCATTTACCAGATTTCGTAGTCGGTAGGAAAGAAGGATAAGGGCAATGGAGGAGAAGGGCGAGTGCTTCCACTATCATCAGAAGGGACACTAGAAGAGCAACTGCAAGGAGTACCTAAAGGAGAAGACTCAAGAGAAGGTTAAGCTTGGAGAAGCTTCATGTATGTATATGATAGATATTAACTTGTGTGTTAGAGATTCTCCATCATGGGTATTAGATACTAGATGTGCTTCTCATGTCTGCAAAGATGTGCAGGTATTGACAAGTAGGTAAAAGCTAAGCAGAGGTGAGGTGGACCTGAGGCTAAGAAATGATGCAACGGTTGCGACGATCATTGTAGGGACAATAAACCTCAAGGTTCCATATGAAGATTCTTTATCATTGGATGATTGTTATTATGTTCCTAGTATAATAAAGAATATTATTTATATTTCTTGTTTAGAAAGAGTTAGGTACAAATTGACTATTGAGAACAATGGTTGTTCTATTTATTATCGTAATAAATTGATTGCCTCTACATGTTTAGTCAATGGGATGTACCTTTTGGATGTTTCTTATCATAGTCTCCATATTGATAAAGTTCTTAAGAAAAGCAAGTGTGGCATGAACCAAGCCTATCTTTAGCATTGTAGGCACATTGGTGAAAATAGGCTCTAAAGGTTGCATAGCATGGATACTTAGATCTATTTGATTATGAATCATATGCAACATGTGAGTCCTATTTGATGGGTAAGTTGGCAAAAGTCTCTATTTAAAGGACATGGAGAAAGGGCCAAGGAGACATTTTGGAAGTAATACATTTAGATGTATATGGTCCTATGTCTACTCAAGCCAAGGGTGGCTTCTCTTATTTCATCATATTCACTAATGATTTCTCAATATTCGGCTATATATAATTAATGAAGTACAAGTTAAAAGTTTTTGAGAAATTCAAAGAATTTAAAAATGAAGTAGAGAAGCAAATCAAAAAGAGTATCAAAGCTCTACAATCAGATTATAGATAAGAATACTTAAGTACGGAGTTTATACTATTCTTAAAGGATAATAGTATCATTTCTTAGCTAACACCTCCTTATATACCACAGATAAATGGTTTATCTGAAAGGAGAAATTGCATCTTGTTGGACATGTTGCGTTCGATGATGAGTTTCTCACAATTACCAGTTTCTTTGTGGGGATATACACTTGAGTCAGCTGCATATCTGTTAAATAGGATACCTAGTAAGTCTATGACTTTCACCCTATATGAGATATGGAAGGGCAGAAAATCAAATTTTGAGCATGTTAAAGTCTAGAGTTGTCTTGTCCCTGTAAAGAATCGTGATCTAGAGAAAGTACAGTATAGGACTGACAAATGCATGTTTGTTTGGTATCCAAAGGAAACCTTTGGTTTCTACTTTTCTCATCCTAGCGAATAAAAGGTATTTGTCGCAGAGAGAGCTATTTTCTTGGAGGAAGAAATCTTCTTTAAGGAGACAATAAGAGTAAGGTACTCCTTGAAGAGGTTACAGACCCATAGACTATTCCTAACTCATCAGATGAGCCATCGATTCTAGAGCATGTTCGAGAAAACACACAAACATGAATCGAATCCTAAAACTCTAATGATGAAGGGCCACGTGGTACGTTCTGAACATCTCGAGGTGGCTTAAAATTTAAAACGAGGGATTTTAACATTTTATGTTGGTCTCATCGTAGGTGATAGTATATAAATATATCGCATATATTTAATATCTACTATACCTAGATAATTTGATTCAAAATCAAATAAAGGAAGCATGCATCACCATACATGTTCACTAATGTGGTCATGGATAACACAATAATTTGAATGGAACCAACCAGTCAATCTTACACATTTCAATATAACAATTATATCAAAATTAAAATTGGAAACCACACAAGTGGAAGATCTCATCTCCCTGCCATCCTGGTTGCACTTATCGTCCTCACTCCTCCTCGTCCATCGCGATCAATAATACAGGTTTAAAATTCATATATTATCAATAATTTAAATTTTGCAATGTAGAAAGCCTTATGGCGAGTACAATTGAGGAGGGAGGTAGAAGTACATTGCAACGAGAAATAGGGAGGCACACATGCCTCAATAATTAACAATTAATCAATTCATAAACAATCAACATCCAAAAAATTACATCATCACATGACATAATAAATTAAAGTGCATATCCATGACAACGGTTAACTTTTAACCATCCACACATGATAAAGCACATCATAAGTGGCTAAATTGTTTTAAAATAATAAATTTCAACTCTCTCAAAACTCAGGTTCCAATCGGAACTGGTATAATATTTGAATTTTTAAAATTTTAGATTATCCTAAACATACCTTTAATTCTAAATTTAAAGGCATTGAACACACATCACATGTGCACACAACCAAAATTAAAGTCTAGATTGATTGAATGCATTAATTTAGAACCATTCTAAATATAAAATCTACCAATTAGATTTATTAGGTTTCTTTAATAACAATTGTTAAAATAAATCTTTTATCAAAAACTCAATCCTTTAAATGGGCATTACACAATAAAAGAAAAAAACTTTTTTATATTTTAAAATAATTTTAAAATATATTTTGGTTTTTTTAATTAAATCGGCCCATGGCAAGGGACCCAATAGCTACTTATGTTAGGCCTAGGCTAAGTCAAGCATAGTCCAAGCCTCTTGGCCCGAGCCCAAGTAGGCCCCAATTGGGTTGCCTGGGCTGGGCCGACATTGGCTGGGTGACACTTGGGTAGAACCCAGGGCCAGGCCTAGGTCAGACAAGGCCCGGCGCCTGGGCTCAGCTTGGGTCACACCCAAGCTTGGCGCCCGGGCCTGGACTAGGTCGAACCTAGGCCAGGCACCCTAGCATGCGACTAGGGAAACCCTAGCCTTCCCTAGCCCCCCCCCCCCTCCCCCGCCCCGCCTTGAGGGGGGGAGCTAGCGCCGCTGCCTATGCTTGCCACCAGCTGGTCACCCTGTTCGACACCGCCGGTCTCACCGGTGGCGTCCGACAAGGCCATAGCCGCTTGTCTTCCCTTCCCCCTTTCTTTGGTGAGCTTCACTAGAGGTGAGAAAAAAGAAGAGGAGGGCGTCGTCAATGCCACCTCCCCTACGTGGCACCACTAGGGCTGACACGGAAGGCGGCGGTAGCTGGCGACAACACCGGTAAGCACCATAACATAGTCACGATCACCTCGTGCCCATACAACCGCGAAGAACATAATAAAATAAAGAAATTTCAAAATCACGATTCCAAACTATTCTCTACATAAAAAATATTTTTTAATCCCTCCATCCATCGCATGAATCATATAACAAATATAAGATTGAATTTTCTGCATGGAATCTACATAGAAAATTAATTTTTAGAGATCTGACATGGATGCAATAGAACTTGGCTCTGATACTACTATAAGAAATCGAGCAAGACATCGAAGAATGCAGTAGAAAATAAATTAAATTAAATAATTCCTACTTGCCCGATCCGTTTCGAAGAACAAAAATAAATAATTGGCGATCAAGCATCACCGTGGGTGGATTCATATATGTGACCGCTCGGTTCCAATGGAGAGACGTTGCCAACTGCGCAGATGTCCAGCCTACAACAATATCCACGCTATCCTCCTGTTGCTAGATCATCCTCGCTTCCTCATCAACGTCAGCATTGTCGCTTTCTGTGCCGCAATGTTGCCTGCGGCATGCGGGCGGTGGAGTTCCCGAGAGATAGGAAGAAGAGACGGCGACCTGGGGTGTCGTGTATGGGCGCACAGGATAGGAGGAGAGAGAGGGGGGCGACTAAAATAGAGGAGACCCTAGATCTTGGCCCAGGGTTCTCTCATGGCTATAATTTATATTAACTTCCTGGAACTTTTTATAAAAGTCCCCAGTTAAATATAAAACCCACTAAAATATCTCAATTGAGAACCTTTATGCGTGTGACCCTCCAGGCCCAAGTACCAATCCAGTTAATGATCCATTAATCCCGGTAATACTTTACTGACTTATTTAATTAAGTTAATATCTCATATTAACTAATTAATCTGTCGCATTAATGTCGCACACATTAATCGATCGGGCCTTTGATCGTGTTGGGTGCCAAGCAACATCGCATGATCTCGGAAGGTAATGGAATTTAGCAACCCGCTCAAGGAACCTTTCCTTCATCAGTTACCACGTGGATATAATCCTTTATACGTACAATGTTCTCGAATCAACCTCAGGTATTATCAACTATCAAATCCTAACTAGTAAACTCACATGGATTTAAAGTAGCTATATGATATCAGAAAATTCATTTTTATGATAAAGTGTCTGCCATGGCCAGGAACTTCATTCTCGAAACATTCTCACTCTAATTATCGGGAGCAAATAATCCCATAATGAACACACAATCACCTTCAAAGGTATTCCGCTGAACCCGATCACTTGACTGATTGGGAATCTATGGTTAGGGATCTACTAGCCAAGGTTAAAGTTCAGAAGTCCACCGACAAGATGTCTTTAGGATCTCAGGTCCAAGGACCAACCATGCAACTATGACATTGAATCAAGCTAATTGATAATCAAGTATATCACCATCCAATAATTCACATCGAATCAGTTCAGTAAACTCATTAACCAATGAGCACCTATAGGTCCACCATAGTTTCTCCATACAAGTGACTATAAACCAGTCATCCTAAATATGAGCTGAATTGACCTATACTAGTCTCACCAAATATTTGATGTCCTTTTCAAATATCCTCCGATTAGGAACAATATGGAATATAAGTTTATAAGTCATTAGTCTCATTATTATGATATCATCATAATCTGAAGACTATTGCACACATTCATAGATTTCATAATGAGACGCTAATAATGTATTACACATAATGAATATCAAGTCATAAATTTATTATTAATAAATGAACAAGACTATGCATAGTATCTGATTGGCTTATAGCCACCTATTACTGACAACCTCATCTTGGACACCTTGCACTCCTATCCTATCTCCAATGTTATAATGAGAGAATGAGAGGACACCTTATAGGCCACTGGTCATCTCCTTAATGGATGATCTCTCCTATAAATAAGGGTTGTTATCCATTACCCTTCTCCACCTTAAGCTTTCCTAGAGAGGGGGGGGAAGAAGAAGAGGGTTTAGATGTTACCTAAAAGGTTGTGGCAAATCTTGAGGACATCGGAGTCGGTAGTGGATTTATGGAAACCCTCTACAGCAGACTCTAATAAGCTCAGGAGAACTCTGAGGTAGGTTTAGTCTAGATGGTGTCTGTAGAAAGATAGCCTTATCTTTTGAAGCATATGTATAATCTAAGCCTTAGATTGTGTGTGCGTTTGACTATTTGGCTCCAATCAAACCTACTGTGCTATCCATGACCACACTTGACATGTATGTGATATATAGTTTTATTTTGATTATGAACCAAAGTAGGTATATGTAGACACCGATTTTGGACCACCCTTTTTGGTCATGAACCCTATCCATCATTAGCCCATCATCACCAAAGCCATCATTTTATCCATCTCATTTAGCCCATCAGATTTTCTCACATAATTCAACCCACTAAATAATCAAGCCCATTAACCAATCTCCGCTTCCTCTCACCCGTGGAAGGCCAGCCAACCCGCCTTCCACCACCCTTGGAAGGCCAACCAGCCCGCCTTCCACCTTCCTTGGAAGGCCACCCCTCGCCTTCCACCATCCTTGGAAGGCCACCCCTCGCCTTCCACCACTTCGTGGAAGGCCAGCCACCTTGCCTTCCACCTCTTGGCCACCTTTCTCACTTTTTACCACCTTTTCGTGGAAGGCCAGCCAGTCCGCCTTCCACCACCCTTCGAAGGCCACCCCTTGCCTTCCACCTCTTTCGAAGGCCACCCCTTGCCTTCCGCCTCCTTCGAAGGCCATCCCTTGCCTTCCACCTCCTTCGAAGGCCACCCCTTGCCTTCCACCCCCTTCGAAGGCCAGCCGGGCCGCCTTCCACCACTTCGTGGAAGGCCAGTTACCTGGCCTTCCATGGGAGTGGAAGGCATGTTGCCTGGCCGTCCACTCCCTAACCACCCCCTTGACCTCGTCTTCCCCATGATCTCCTCTACTCGCCGCCCTCGTCCCCACTACTCCGACCACTCCCCACTCCGGCGACTGCCGCGCGCACCACCTCCGACCCTTGACCACTTCCTATTGGCTGAAGGTTGATTTACGGGGATTTAGACCCCTGTTTTCTCCTATTTTCCCTTGACCTATTTAAACCCCCCATATCCTCTCGAGCAAGGGGTTGAAAGGAGTTTTTGGTGAGAGGTTCGGAGAGGTAAATGAGGAGTTTTCTGGAGGGAAGGCTCAGACGAGGTTGGCAAGTGAGTCCGTTTTGAGGAGTCGAGCAGACAAGGAGTTAGCTTCAAGGGGAACCCTCCGCACTCCGCAATGGGCTTGTCTTCTTAACCTCCTTTCACTTTTTCTTGTTCATTTCATTGCATCCTCATTTCCATCCATGCCGTAGCATTCTCTCTCCCTCTCACTTTTCTTTCTCACTTTTGACATATTACTTCACTTTCCACACACACGAGCACCCTCATTTGCATGCATGCATGTTAAGATGACCTAGTAATTCCTACCCACCATAGGTTTCCACCAAAAAAAAAACGGGAGGTGGGTGGCCATAACATATGGTCACCTTCCCTCCCCACCACCCATCCGGTGCGTTTCCCTCCGATTTTAGCTAGTTTTTTTTACATCTTCATGGATAGATTCTGCATATTATAGTTCTAATCGGGTTGTTTTCTGTCTTGTCTTTTCTTTCCAGGGATCCTTACCACATTTCCGCGTGCAGAGTGTCGGGCTCTCCTCCTCTGGCCGGCCGGAGGAAGAGAAGGAGGAACCAGCATCTCCCGCTCCCACAGAACGCGCGATCACCTCACACTCCTGCGGAGCACAGGGACCGAAAGGTAATGCTCCTGGCGATCACACCTCAATTTCTAACTCCCCTTAAATCGCCACAGTGCTAAGACGAACGGAGGAACCCTCGATTCCGAAGCCCGCAGCCGCGACGGGGGACGTTCCGAGCGCTTGCAGCCCTCTGGCGATCACGGTGGGACCCCTATAGCCCGCTGCACGCGTTGTGATCAAAGGAAAAGAAGGTAAGGATCCTGGACGGCGATTGACCCCTGGACGGCCATCCCCTGGCCGTCGGACCCTGGATGGCCAGCCCCCGGCCGTCGGACCCCCTGGTCGGCCGCCCTCCTAGCCGTCCATTGACCCTTGGACGGCCAGCCCCTGGCCGTCGGACCCTTTGGACGGCCAGCACCTGGCCGTCGACCCATTGGACGGCCAGCACCTGGCCGTCCGACCCCTTGGACGGCCAGCCCCTGGCCGTCGCCCCCTCCCCATTCTCTTGGACGGCCAACGACCAGGCCGTCCACTACATTGGACGGCTGGTCTCCTGGACGCCGTCCCCAGCCTAACGGCCAAAACTTTGGCCGTCCACTGCCTTTAACGGCAGAACATCTAGCCGTCCTTTTCTGCTTGCTATTGCTATTCATGTATGATGTGCTGTTGCCTGTTTTGTTGAATTGTTAGATGTTCTGACCTGCTGCTTGTTAACTTTCTGGATTTTTTGGGGTGTTCTCCGCGGGGGTTTTAAGGAAGAGCCGGCATCACATCTTTAGTCACCTCTTCCGCAGGATTTGACTCTCCACTTGAGGATTCCCACTCGGGTGTGACTAGTCCTATCATGTTGGGAACCTCCGTCAGTCTCCGCGAGCCAGGGATTCCCACTTGGCCGCCGAGCAGGTTGTACCTGAAACCACCCTGTAGGAATCTCGGGTTTGTGTGAGAAATTAATTCAACCTTTCCATCCACCTATAGGTGTCACTGAGAGAATTATTTCAAAATTTAAAGACACCTAATTAAACCTTGGTGGAACAAGCTTTGAAAAGTAAAGGGTCGTTAAGGGCTTGAACTTGATTTGTTAGAAACCAACTCTCATAATACATTGTTAACATTTCAAGTGAAATATAAAATCATTTAGGGTCTGTGTTTCATAATGAACCGAATGTATGTTAACGCTGTGTATGATGACATGGACCAGTTTGGTAACAATGTTATACACAACCCTTTGTTCAAAATTGAAGAGGATCCACAACACACCTTCATAGGAATGCTCCAAGCATCCAGAGAAGGCCTTCAGAGGAAGGATTCTGATGAATCTTCTACCTCACAGGGAGAAGATGAGCCAGTAATTTTCAGTAGGACATTCCAAAACCCTGGAGAAGATCCAGAACTCATTGCTGTGCTATCACGCTATACTCCGGATCAACTCATCCAGTTGGTTTCTCGTGGCAAAATTCAAGATGCCACTCCTCGGAAAACACAATTCCAAGGATCTTCTAGCAGACCCCAGGCAAGTCAAGCTATGGCCACTCACACAATCCCATTCAATCCCATCAACCAGGTCACACCTCCCAAGCAGGAGGAGTTCATTTATAAGAATGAGGTTGAGACTTGTGTACGGCAACTCATGGCCGAAAATCTCAACCTTAGGCAGCCTCATTCTCTCTTGAGCTACTGTAAGCTCCCTCCAACCTATTTTCCACCAGGGTTTAAAGTACCTAAGTATAGGAAGTACGATGGTACTACTGACCCCCATCATCATTTGTTCGGGTTCCTCATGGATTCCCACCAGTGGCTCTTCGATAGGGTCCTCCTTGTCCACCTTTTTCAAAAGTCTCTCGAGGGAGAGGCCTTGAGGTGGTTCTCTTCTCTACCAGCCACTGACTTGATCAACTTTGATATGGTCTCTGAGAGGTTTATTACCCACTTCAACCACATGGTAGCCTTGCCCCCCATCTTGTTTGATCTGGTAATGGAAAAAATGAAGTCCGATGAAGACTTCACTCATTTTGCCAATAGGTGGAGAGCTATGGCTTCTAGAGCAGAGGTCGTTATCCCTAAAGCACAAGCAGTCACCATGCTTGTTAACAACGCTACCCCCCAGCTTCGAGCAATCCTCATGCTTAGCGAACTTCAGACATTCGCTCAGCTGTACAATCGAGCTAGGATAGTTCAGTCCCAAATCCGAGACTCCACTCTGCCTTCATTCTTTGAAAACAGAAACAGGAACAAGAAAACCACACCAGCACCTACCACAGAAGGAGTTACCGTCAATGAACAGGTCAGCATGCTGGCACCGCCAGCCAGGGTTCCCAATCCTCATCCTAAGTCTGACACTCAGCCCAACCAGAAGCAATATGCAGTTGTTCCTCCCCCGACTAATTACAGTCGTCCTATGGCCAAGCGAGCTTCATATCCACCTTTGCCAGAATCATTGGCAGACATTTTTTATGCCTTGATAGCTTGTAACGCCATTCAACTTCCACCTCAAAGAGAAGGTGTCCCGCGCAATACGGACACGTCCAGGTATTGCCCGTACCATAGGATCACGGGACATACAATCTACAATTGCTTCACCTTCAGGGACTGGGTATATGACTTGAACGATGAAGGACGGATAAACTGGGAGGACATGAGAAAGGCCATTGATGCTTTGAAGGCTAAGAAGGAACTGGGAATTGTGAAGGACCCGTTACCTTCTCATCAAGTAAGCCAAGATTCCTCCAGCTCTCAAGGAAAGGTCAACACTTTGATCAAAGACTTGGAGCCCGTAACAATTCGCAGGGAACAATACTGGGAGTACGAAGGGTCCGGGATAAGACATCAAGATCCCACTTGGTCGCGTGAAACTAAAGGAGTTACTCCGGAAGTCTCCACGCTTTCCCCTAATGAGCCTTTGGTCCTAATCCGGCCCAAAGAGCAACCGGCAACCCTCAAGCCGGTCACTCTCATTCAGATCCCTCCAATCACAGACGAGGGGCCCACCCTATCTATCTTCTGTCCAACTAGGAATCATGGTTCGATGATTGGCTTCAATCCCATTAGGTCACCATTAGAAGCAGATCCAATTTCGGTAGGGGTAACGCTCAAGAATCGCATCATTCCTCCGAGCCAGCCCTTAGACTCTCAAGGTAACTCACTCCCTACCATGGGGAATACCCAGTCTGAGTATGACATCCTCCAGCATTTAGAGAAGACCCCCGCTAAGATCTCTATCCTCGAGCTTATCCGGAAGTCTCCCACACACAGGGAGACGTTGTTTAATTTCCTACAACAAATCACGGTCAATGAAGATCTTCCTAGTGGTGGGGTCACTAATGCTATCCTCTCAGTTACTCAGACTCCTATGATCTCCTTCTCGGAAAAGGATCTAGCTCCCCCTGAGTGCCGATATCTTCCTCTGTGCTTAACCGCCATTCTCAATGGTCATTCAGTAGACTCCATTCTACTGGACACCGGTGCCTCTATCAATGTCTGTCCCCTTAAAACCCTCAAAAGGATAGGGATAGATCCAGAGAAGGTTGAGTCCACCTCTATGATGGTCTCAGCTTATGATAATTCCCATAGACCAGCAGATGGGAAGATCTTCCTGCAACTAGAAATCGGCCCGGTATCTATGATCTCGGAATTCTACATCCTGGATGTTAAGCCAATCTACAATGCCATTCTAGGGAGACCATGGATGGACCAAACTTTGGGAGTCCCATCCACCAACCACCAGTGCTATAAGTTCCCGTATAACGGGAAGATTGTGTAGGTCAAAAGCACTCCCTACATTGAGTCATTGGACTCAGTGACAGTAGAGCAAATTTCGTCCATGATAACTTCTAGGAAAGGCAAAGAGCCTGTTCTTTCATCAGTGAATTCTCACCTAAGGCCTAGGTCGGGCATAGGTTGGCAGCTCATGAGTAAGATGGGATATAGCTCAGGCTCCGGGTTAGGGAAAGAAGAACAAGGCATTCGTGACCCCATCTCAGAGAACCCTGTCAGTGGGGGATGTGGCCTGGGTTATAAGTTTACTGAACCACCAAAAGAAGCAAAGGGATGGTCCCTCATGAATCATTTTGTAAGAAAGAGGCAGGAATTGCCCAGGATAGAGGAGGAAGTGCAAGAATATCATGAGGGTAGTCAAGAGGAAGACTTTGGCATATCATCCTTGTTTTGTGAATCAAGCAGCCCACCGAGAGGACTTTTCTTGGCCAGGAATGAACCAGCTCCGGCTACGTTCATTCCTTTCTTGTTCCACCCACCTTCTGTCCCGATGCTCTCAGCTCCGATCGACGCTATTTCTTCTGAATGTTTCATGTTACAGGCGTTCGGTCACGAAAAAAAAAAAGTTCAATTCCCATCATGAGGGAGGGGAAGTCACTTTCGAGGAGCTCGCATGCTGGGGCAACCCCGCCGTCACGGAATCTTTGTCCCAAGGGTCTACCCTTGTCCCATCCAGGACAAAACTGACCCGTTCTCCAAGCCATGTACATAGCAGTTTAGGAAATAGGATAGGTTCCTCCATGTCTAGAAATTGTAGGACTAAGCAAGTTCCTTCATTCTTAGTTCAGGAATTAGCAAATAGGTGTAAAGGTCTGAAAAAGTCGGATAAGTTTCTTCATACAGGGGTCATCTCCGAACCATTGGAGTTAGTGAAAAACGAGTCTTGCAGTGATGGTCTGGGAGTGTTTGAGCTTAGTGAAGAGGAAGAGGTGGATGACTTGGTCGAACCACTTGTGAGTGGGACGAGACGGTTTGATGAACCTTCATCAGCTATCGACGAACCCACTAAAGAAGTCAACCTTGGAACAGAGGAGGATCCGAAGATAGTGCTAATTAGTGCCCGTTTGAGTCCAGAAGAAGAAGGGTCCATAATAGCCGTGCTCCAAGAACACCGTGATGGGTTCGCTTGGTCATACGAGGACATGCCCGGATTAAACACTGAACTGGTGGAACATCGGCTAATCCTCAAACCTGACGCCAAACCCGTGAAACAAAAGTTGAGACGGCTACAACCGGAATTAGCACTTAAAGTAAAATAAGAGATTGACAAATTACACAAAGCCAAGTTCATCCGGGTAGTGCTCGACCCTAAGTGGGTAGCTAATATCGTCCCCGTAGCAAAAAAAGACGGAAAGGTTAGAGTTTGCATAGACTTTCGCAACCTCAATCAAGCCTGCCCAAAGGATGATTTCCCACTACCTCATATAGACTTGCTGGTTGATAACACGGCTGGATTTGAGATGTTATCTTTCATGGATGGTTTTTCGGGGTATAATCAAATCAAGCTAGCTGAGGAAGACTAGGAGAAAACATCTTTCATAACCCCATGGGGAACTTATTACTACATGGTCATGCCATTTGGACTTAAGAATGCTGGAGCCACCTACCAGAGGGCTATGATGGCAATCTTTCATGATATGATTCATATTGACATGGAGGTTTATGTGGATGATATCTTGGTGAAATCTAAAACCAGGAAGCAACATGCTCAAATCCTTAGGGCTGTAATGCAGAGATCAAGGGAGCACCAACTGAAAATGAACCGAAAAAAGTGCGTATTTGGTGTTTCTTCTGGAAAGTTGCTAGGATTCATGGTAAGCAGAAGGGGAATTGAGGTTGATCCAGACAAAGTGAAGGCGATAGTAGAAATGCCCCCACCTAAGAATGTCAGGGATATAAAGGGTCTCATCGGCCGTTTGCAATTCATCAGACGGTTCATATCTCAATACTCTGTGAGATGCAAACCCTTTTACGATCTATTGAAAGGAGGGGCAAAGTTCATTTGGAGCGATAAGTGTCAAAAGGCCTTCGATGAATTGAAGAGCTATCTCCTCAATCCACCAGTCCTCATGGCTCCTATCACGGGGCGGCCTCTATTGCTATATCTATCCACCACTGAAGAATCAACTGGAGCAGTATTGGCCCAACTTGACGACGAGAAGAAAGAAAGAGCAGTGTACTATCTTTCCAAGCTTTTCAACGATGCCGAAAAGCGATACACTGCCATGGAAAGGACATATGCGGCCGTCGTCTAGGTAGTGCAGAAATTGAAGCACTACTTCCTCGCCCACGAGGTCAAACTTCTAGCAAGAATGGACCCGATCAAATATTTGCTAGAGCGGCCAGTTGTAACAGATAGGCTAGTGCGATGGCAGACCTTCTAGAACCAATTTGACATCACCTATGTAAATCAGAAGGCTGTGAAAGGGCAAGCAATTGCCGAGCACCTAGCTCATCACCCACTGCCCACATTTCCACCCGTCAACGAGGAATTCCCGGATGAGGAGTTGGGTCTAATAGTGGATGATACTCCATCCTGGGTCCTTCATTTCGACGGGGCACTTAATTCTCAAGGCAGTGGGATAGGAGTGGTCCTCGTATCTCCAGAAGGGGTAAGTATGTTAGTTTAAGGTGGCCTACAAGCCAATCTAACAATGTAAATCTCGTTCATTTATTAATATCATGGCATAATATTCGTTATGTGTAAATCGCTTTAAATATCGTTTCATAATGAAGTCCGTGAATATGTGCTATGGTGATCAGATTATGATGAGATCATACTAATGAAACTGATCACTTAAACACACATATTCTTAATTGTTCCTAGTCGGAGGATATCCGAGAAGGACATCGGATATCCGGTTAGACTAGTACAGATTACTCCTGCTCATATGATGAGGGTGACTGATCTCATAAGTCACTTGTGTGGAGACACTAAGGCGAATCTGTAGGTGCTCATTAGAGAATGAGTTCACTGAACTGATCCGACTGAATCGCTGGATGGTATTGTACCTCACTGTCAACCAGCTTGATTCTATTGTCGCAGTTGCGTGGATGGTCCTCGGACCTGAGACACCAAGGACACCTTGGCGGTGGACTTCTGTACTTTGACCTTGGTCTACGAATCTCTAGCCACGGGATTCTAATACGCCAAGGATTGGGTGCAGCGAAATACCGTCGAAGGGAATTGTGTGTCAATAAGGAATCATTCGCTCTCGGTACTTAGAGAGAGAATGCTCTAGGAAGGATGCGCGGAAGTCCCTGGCCAGGGCGGACGATAATATCGAGAAAGGAGTTTTCCGATATTCATCAGCGGCATCCAATCCAAGTGAGTCGACCGGTTAGGGTTTGACAGCTTGCCATACCCTGAGTTGACTCGAGAGCATTGTACGAATGAAGGATTATATCCACGCGGTATCTGTCGGCGGAAAGGTTCCAAGAGTGGGTTACTTAACCCCAAATACCTTCCGGGTTCACGCGGTCTTGCTTGGCACCCAACGTGATCGGAGGCTCGGTCGAATTCGATGTGCGACATCAATTCGATTGATTAATTGATTAATAAACGGTTATTAATTAATTAATCAAGTCAGTGAGGAGTCACTGGGCTTACTGGGCCATTAACTGGACTGGTACTTGGGCCTAGAGGGTCACACGCAAATGATTCTCAAGGCGATGGATAAATAAGTGGGTTTTATACAAACCGAGGGTTTTTGTGAAAAACCGCACGGTTAGTATAAAACATAGCGAACGGGCTGAGCAGGCCAAGCTGCTGCTAACCCTGGCCGCCCCTCCTCAGTTTCTGTCTTCCTCTGGAGTCCAGGCAGATCCAGATCTGCTCCGCCGCTTCTCCGAATCCCGTTTGACGGGAAATCGTCCGCGCATTGCGACGATCATTGCGGCGACTAGCGGAGGCTTCGCGGGCTGCGAAGAACGACGAACTCGAGGATATCCGTCGCGGGGAGGATCGCGTGGACTTCTCTAGAGGCCGGGCGCTTGCGCGGCTTGCGGTGTCACACCGACGGAACCGAACGGCTGCGGATTCAAATCCGCACACGGTGAGAACTTCGATAATCCGATTATCGTATTTTAGTTCTTCGAAACAGGAAACGGATCGCTATAAAAAAATTTATTTTCCGCTGCGTGAGCGATCCGGAGAAACTGAGAAAAACCAACAGTGGTATCAGAGCCAGGTTCCACTGTTTCTCGTCCCGTTTCGGTTTCCGAAATTGATTTTTCTTGTGTTATTCCATGCGTTTAATCCGATTAAAATGGCGGAATCGTGTTCATAAGATGAACACAAATAATTTGATTATTTTTCTGTGATTTTTTGAATTTTATTTGGGGGTTTTCGAAGTTCTTCATGTGATGATGAACCGGGGCTTTTCGGCGACTTCGTACTCGCTTCCCAAGAGTTGGGATGGCCGGCCGAGACTCCGGATCCGCTGGTGATAGTCACCACTACACACCGTTCACCAAGATCGGCGCCGGAGTGCCCTTGAAGGTCCTGAAAAACGAGCCCAAACTCGGGTTTTTGAAACCTGAAAAACCAGAAATTAGGGGAAGTTTCAAGGGTTCGGATTGCAGCTTCGGGGCCCCGCCGGCGGCCATGCCGGCGCCGGACACGCCGCCGGCGCCGGGGGCATCGCCGGCCGGTGCCAGTCGACGCCGGGGGCCGGCCGGCGGCGGCGCCGGATCCTCCCAGCCACGGTTACCTGCTGCAATAGGGTTTCAGGGTTGCAGGAAGAGGGTGAACCGGCCGGTCCCGAGCCGGTCTGACCGGCTGGGCCGGTCCGGTCTGTTGGTCTGGCCAGGCTAGGCCTGGCTGGGCTTAGCCTCGAGCCAGGGTTCGAACCTGGTTCGAACCAGGCCGAGCCACTGGCTCGAGCTAGATGGCACATTGGCTGAGCCCAGTTCTATCGTATTAAACCCCATTTAAAACCCCAAATAAGCCCATTTAAAATTCAGATAAAATTTGAATTAAATTATAAAATTCAAAATTGTTTTGATATTTAAATTTATTATTTATTTTTATTAATTGGGCTTATTAATGATTTTTTTTTTTTTGAATCAATTTTTGATTAACAATTAGTTGTTAATTGAGTAATGTTAATTGTTAGTTTAATAGTTAAACTAATGATTAATCTTAATAATACTAATTTAATAGTTAAATTAGTAATTAATAATTATTAATCTAATAGTTAGATTATTAATTGTTATTTCAAGTAATTGTTAATTAATAATTGAGTTAGTTAATAATTTAATTGTTAAATTAATAATTAAATGAAATGATTAATTACGTGTTAAATTAGTTGTATTTAATGATTAATTGTTAGTTATTAATTTAAGGGTTAAATTAATGATTAACTTTAATCTTCCAATCTAATTGTTAGATTAATGATTATTAATTAATTAAATTTGATTGTTAATTTAAGTGTTAAGTTAACAATTAATTAACCAATCTAATTGTTAGATTGTAGTCATTGATTAATTAGTGTTAATTAATAATTTAAGTGTTAAATTACTAATTAACATTAATTAACTAATCTAAGAGTTAGATTAGTAGTTAGTTAATAATTAATTCAAGTTGATTATTAATTTAAGTGTTAAATTATTAATTAACTTAGTTGGATTAATCTAAGAGTTAGATTGGTCTTTAAATAGTCTAATTGTTAGATTATTAATGGGGTTTAATCTAAGTGTTAGATTATTAGAAATGTTCTAATTTGCATGGAATAATCTGGAATTATTAATTCGGAGTGTGTGCGCATGTGATGTGTGTTTATTGCTTTTAAATTAGATTTAATTGCATGTTAAGTTAATAAAATGAGTTTTCGAAATTCAAATACCAATTTTGATTGGATCCCAGCTTTCTGAAAGCCAAACTTATTTATTTTGAAAACTCTTTTATTTTAGCCATGTGATGCGCTGAATCATGTGTGGAATGTTTAAAACACACCGTGGTCATGGATATGCACTTAATTTATTATTCATGCGATGAATGATGGATTGTGTGGATCGTGGATGTATGATGTTTATTAATTGTTAATAAATAGAGGTCTGCGCACCTCTCTCTCTCATACTCCGATGTATTTCTACCTCCCTCTCTCTCTTGTACTCGCCATAAGGCCTTCTTCAATTTACTTGTTAATTCTAGAATTAATGTAATATGATCGAGGCAACCGAGGAAGGAGCGAGGACGATCCACAACTGCAACCAGGAAGGCGAAAAGATGGAGATCTCTTGCCTGTGTTTGCAGGTTATCTAATGTAATTGTTGTGTTAGAATGTGTGTGCGTTTGACTGTTGGCTCCAGTCAAACCCACTGTGCTATCCATGACCACACTAATGACATGTATGTGATGCATTGTTTATCTTTTGATTATGAATCAAAGCAGGTTATAGTATTTAGTAAATATATACGATATATCTATATACTATCACCTAGGAGAGACCAAGATAAAAGTTATCCAAATACCCTCAGATAAACTCTAAGCCGTAACGCGAGTAGTTAAGAACTTACCGCGTGGTCCACCATCGTTATAGTCATAAGATTCAAATCACTTTAGGCAGGTTTGTTGTGCTATCCACAAGGCCTGCTTAATTGGGAGGAGAAACTGTGGCTATAGCATTAGATGCCTATAGATCGGGGTAGAGGAACCATGTAGCTTTGTTGTGCTATCCACAAGGACTGCATGCAAATCTATGCTCGTCGCGTAATGATGGTTAGCTTAGACTAGGATTAATGGTTTGTTGTGCTATCCACAAGGCCATTAAATCTCTAGGGACCGAAGCCAAGATCAGATATTGCAAGGAGTTGCAAGTCCCATGAGTTGGGTGCTCTTTGATTGTATTACAGTTTGTTGTGCTATCCACAAGGCTGTAGTGCAAGTCATTAAGATTCTGATCCCCACTAGGAGACTGTCGGCGTCTCCCGTTCTGTATAACTGAGGGTTATACAGTCCGTCGAAAATTAGTAGGAGTTAAACTTGAACAAAAGACCATGTCTTGTTTTAAACTTAATAATTGAACATCTGCTAAATAGATTTTACTTATCTCCTGTAGGAACTATGTCGTCGAATAACCCACTCCGTGGCATACTTGATGACATTTTGACTTACCTGATCTACTTGGATTGGTTCAGAAACCTGAAGAATGTCTTCAGATCTGAACACAATAACTTTGTCCCTGGAGCTGATCCTCTTGCTGAACCGGCATTGGATGCCCCTGAAGCAGGGATGATAGCTGACGATAGAGCAGTATGGTCACTGGAAAAGGAACTGCAAGGAGTTCCTTCATGATAAAGCTCATGGAAGAGTGAAGCTGTCTGAAGCTTCAGATATCTATATGATAGATATCAACTTATCAGTTAGAGATTCCACATCTTGGGTATTGGATACCAGATGTGCTTCTCATATCTGCCATGATGTGCAGATGCTGACAAGTAAGCGCAAGCTGAGACAAGGTGAGGTGGAATTGAGGCTAGGAAACGGCGCAAAAGTTGCGGCGATTGCTGTTGGGACAGCAAACCTCAGGCTTCCATCGGGAGACACCTTACTGTTAGAAGATTGTTATTATGATCCTAGCATAATAAAGAACATCATATCAATATCTTGTTTGGACAAGATAGGATATAGGTTGACTATTGAGAATAGAAGTTGTTCGATTTATTATGGTAATAAATCAATCGCTTCAGCATCTTTAGTCAACGGTCTATATCTATTAGATGTTTCTTATTACAATCTTCAGATTGATAATGCTCTTAAGAAGAGTAAGAATTGTGTGAACTAGGCCTACATGTGGCATTGTAGACTTGGACACATTGGCGAAAGCAGGTTGCAAAAGTTACACAAGCATGGTTATTTAACAACATTCGATTATGAATCGTTTGCAACATGCGAATCCTGCCTTATGGGAAAGATGGCAAAATCTCCATTTACTAGACACAAAGAACGAGCCAAGGACATTTTGGAACTAATACATTCGGATGTATGTGGTCCAATGTCCACCCAAGCCAAAAGTGGCTTTTCTTACTTCATTACGTTCATCGATGACTTCTCAAGGTTCGGCTATGTGTACTTAATGAAGTACAAGTCGGAAGCACTTGAGAAGTTTAAGGAGTTCAAGAATGAGGTGGAGAAGCAGTTAGGAAAGAGTATTAAAGCTCTTCGATCAGATCGAGGAGGAGAATACTTGAGTACTAACTTCACACAATTCTTAAAGGATAATGGTATCCTTTCTCAGCTGACCCCTCCATATACACCACAAATGAATGGTGTATCAGAAAGGAGGAATCGCACCTTGTTAGACATGGTGCGATCCATGATGAGCTTTTCAGGATTACCAGTGTCCCTCTGGGGGTATGCTCTAGAGTCAGCAGTATACCTACTGAACAGAGTACCCAGCAAGTCTGTGGCCTTTACTCCATATGAGATATGGAAAGGCAGGAAACCATAATTTAAACATGTTAAAGTCTGGGGTTGTCCTGCTCATGTAAAGTGGCATGATCCAGACAAGCTGGAATCACGAACTGATAAATGCAGGTTTGTGGGATATCCAAAGGAAACCTTTGGATACTATTTTTACCATCCTGGTGAACAAAAGGTGTTTGTCGCCAGGAAAGCTGTCTTCCTGGAAGAGGAATACCTTCTCCATGAGGACAGTGGGAGTAAAATAGTACTGGAAGAGGTTCCAGATCCCCAAACAGCTGCATTATCATCAGATGAGATATCAGTTCCTGAATCTGTTCAGGTACACACAGATGAGCCTCGAAGATCTGGTAGAGTACCTAGACTACCCGAACGATATGTGGGACATATCGTTGAAGGTGAGTCTAAGGTACGATATAATGAGGATGATGATCCTAAAACCTACCAGGAGGCCATAGAAGGCCCAGAAGCCGGGAAATGGCGAGAAGCCATGAACTCAGAAATCCAGTCCATGTACACCAACCAAGTTTGGAACTTGGAGGACTTGCCTGAAGGTATTGTACCCATCGGTTGCAAGTGGATCTTTAAAAGAAAGATCGGTGCTGATGGACGGATCGACACTTATAAGGCAAGGTTGGTGGCAAAGGGATATCGTCAAAGGCAAGGAATTGACTATGACGAGACTTTCTCACCAGTTGCCATGATAAAGTCGATCAGAGTTCTGCTCGCCATTGCTGCACATTTTGATTACAAAATCTGGCAGATGGATGTGAAGACTGCCTTCCTCAATGGTAATCTTGAGGAAGAAGTGTATATGATACAACCAGAAGGTTTCACATCCAAAGAATCTCCAGATAAAGTGTGCAAGTTTCAGAGGTCCATTTATGGACTGAAGCAAGCTTCCCGGAGTTGGAATATAAGATTTGACGAGGCTGTCAAGTCTTATGACTTCATTAAGAATGAAGATGAGCCTTGTGTGTACAAGAAGACCAGTGGGAGTGCAGTCACTTTTCTAGTTCTTTACGTAGATGACATACTACTCATTGGGAATGATGTAGCTATGATGTCATCAGTAAAGATCTGGCTGTCGAAGAACTTCTCCATGAAGGATTTGGGAGAAGCATCCTACGTATTGGGAATACGGATCTATAGAGATAGATCAAAGAGGATGCTTGGAAGGACCCAATCCTTGTACATAGATACCATAGTCAAAAGGTTTGGCATGGTAAATTCCAAGAGAGGTTTCATACCGATGAGACATGGAATTAATCTCTCAAAGGAGCAGTCTCCTAAGACTCCTGATGAGAGGGCATTCATGGATAGAATACCCTATGCCTCTGCCATAGGATCTATCATGTATACCATGCTATGTACACGACCTGATGTTGCGTTTGCTCTAAGTGTTACGAACAGATTTCAGGCTGATCCAGATGATAGCAAGTCAACATTTGAATTCGTATTTACATTGAACGGAGGGGCAGTGTGCTGGAAGAGTTCCAAGCAAGTAACTACTACAGATTCGACGACTAAGGCTGAGCATATCGCTGCAGCTGAAGCTTTCAAGGAAAAAGTGTGGTTGAAGATGTTCATCACCGACCTTGACATAGTTCCCGATATCCTTGATCATGTTCCGCTGTTGTGCGACAACAATGGGACTATTGCATAAGTGAAAGAGCCGTGGTCTCATCAAAAATCGAAAGATGTTCTGAGGCGCTTTTATATTATCCAGAGGAGATTTAGTAGTGGAAAGAGTTCCACCCGTCGACCAGTTAGCAGATCCACTGACAAAGCCGTTGGCTCAAATTGTGCTTGAGCGTCACCTAGAGTCTGTAGACTTATTGTATAAAGGTGATTGGCTTTAGTCCAAGTGGGAGATTGTTAGTTTAAGGTGGCCTACAAGCCAATCTAACAATGTAAATCTCGTTCATTTATTAATATAATGGCATAATATTCGTTATGTGTAAATCGCTTTAATTATCGTTTCATAATGAAGTCCGTGAATATGTGCTATGGTGATCAGATTATGATGAGATCATACTAATGAAACTGATCACTTAAACACACATATTCTTAATTGTTCCTAGTCGGAGGATATCCGAGAAGGACATCGGATATCCGGTTAGACTAGTACAGATTACTCCTGCTCATATGATGAGGGTGACTGATCTCATAAGTCACTTGTGTGGAGACACTAAGGCGAATCTGTAGGTGCTCATTAGAGAATGAGTTCACTGAACTGATCCGACTGAATCGCTGGATGGTATTGTACCTCACTGTCAACCAGCTTGATTCTATTGTCGCAGTTGCGTGGATGATCCTTGGACCTGAGACACCAAGGACACCTTGGCGGTGGACTTCTGTACTTTGACCTTGGTCTACGAATCTCTAGCCACGGGATTCTAATACGCCAAGGATTGGGTGCAGCGAAATACCGTCGAAGGGAATTGTGTGTCAATAAGGAATCATTCGCTCTCGGTACTTAGAGAGAGAATGCTCTAGGAAGGATGCACGGAAGTCCCTGGCCAGGGCGGACGATAATATCGAGAAAGGAGTTTTCTGATATTCATCAGTGGCATCCAATCCAAGTGAGTCGACCGGTTAGGGTTTGACAGCTTGCCATACCCTGAGTTGACTCGAGAGCATTGTACGAATGAAGGATTATATCCACGCGGTAACTGTTGGCGGAAAGGTTCTAAGAGTGGGTTACTTAACCCCAAATATCTTCTGGGTTCACGCGGTGTTGCTTGGCACCCAACGTGATCGGAGGCCCGGTCGAATTCGATGTGCGACATCAATTCGATTGATTAATTGATTAATAAAGGGTTATTAATTAATTAATCAAGTCAGTGAGGAGTCACTGGGCTTACTGGGCCATTAACTGGACTGGTACTTGGGCCTAGAGGGTCACACGCAAATGATTCTCAAGGCGATGGATAAATAAGTGGGTTTTATACAAACCGGGGGTTTTTGTGAAAAACCGCGCGGTTAGTATAAAACATAGCGAACGGGCTGAGCAGGCCAAGCTGCTGCTAACCCTGGCCGCCCCTCCTCAGTTTCTGTCTTCCTCTGGAGTCCAGGCAGATGCAGATCTGCTCCGCCGCTTCTCCGAATCCCGTTCGATGGGAAATAGTCCGCGCATTGCGACGATCATTGCGGCCACCAGCGGAGGCTTCGCGGGCTGCGAAGAACAACGAACTCGAGGATATCCGTCGTGGGGAGGATCGCGTGGACTTCGCTAGAGGCAGGGAGCTTGCGCGGCTTGCGGTGTCACACCGACGGAACCGAACGGCTGCGGATTCGAATCCGCACACGGTGAGAACTTCGATAATCCGATTATCGTATTTTAGTTCTTCGAAACGGGAAACGGATCGCTGTAAAAAAAATTATTTTCCGCTGCGTGAGCGATCCGGAGAAACCGAGAAAAACCAACAAAGTATTCCGCATGCTTGCCAACTCTCCTTCTCAGTGACCAACAATGTCACTAAATATGAGGCTCTCCTAGCTGGCTTAAAATTGGCGCTGGTTCTTAATGTCTTGGAATTGAAGATAATTGGAGACTCTCAACTAATCCTCCGCCAAACCGTGGGCAAGTACCAAACCCGGGATTCGAAATTGAAGCCATATCAGGAGTTAATGAAGTCGCTAACCAGGCATTTTAGAAGGATCACCTATGTGCATGTGCCTAGGTCTCAGAATATCCTAGCAGATGCCCTGGCCTCCCTATCTTCAGCATTAGAGATTCCTGTCACCAAAGGTTCAGCCACCATCACTCTAGACAAGCAAGACTCGCCCTCCTTCCGGGACCCCTAGTTCCAGCAATTCCTCCGCTCATCTGAGCACATCTCTGCTATCACGGATGAACTCACCCCCGATTGGGATGATGGGAATCCGTGGTATTTTGATATCATGAACTATCTCTGCGATGGGTCATTCCCATCTTATGCCACATCTTCTGACCGTAAGGCTATCCGCCGTGCATCTCAACGATACCTTATCTTAGGCGGCCGCCTTTTTAGGAGATCCTTTAGCGGAGTGCTTCTTCGTTGTCTAGATGATGCCGAAATTCATCATGTCATAGAAGCAGCTCATGCCAGTGATTGTAGCGGTCATATCTATGGTCGTGCCTTAGCTCAGAAACTCCTCATGTCAGAGTATTGGCCTTCAATGGAGGCTGATTGTTCCATATTTGTTCAGAGGTGTTTGAAATGCCAGTTACATGCTAACAAAGTTCATGCACCTTCTTCATCTCTCAAATCCGTCATTTCCCCGTGGCCCTTCGCCATGTGGGCATTCGACGTTATAGGACCTCTAGAGGATCGATCAGGCAAAGTAAAAAGGAAATCATTTATCCTAACCGCTACTGAATATTTCACTAAATGGGCTGAAGCGGAAGCATTTGCAGAAATCAAAACATCCACGGTGGTGAAGTTCATCAAGCGCAACATCCTCGCCAGGTTCAGGACACCGCGTGATCTCATCACCGACAATGGACCACAATTCATCTCCCACGAGCTCCAAGACATGTGCAGTAAGTATGGCATTAATTTGCACCATTCTTCGCCTTACTACCCACAAGGAAATGGTCAGGCTAAAGCCACCAATAAAACTCTCATTCGAATCATTAAAAGAACTTGCAGATCACATAATTATTCAAACTGGCCGGATTGCCTAGTAGAAGCTCTTTAGGCATACCGTACTTCCGTCCGACCCCCACCGGACAAACACCTTATTCACTAACATTCGGAACAGATGCGGTACTTCCATATGAGATTCTCTTCCCTTCTCTAAGAGTGCAGTTGGACAATGGAATTAGCGACGCCGAGCGTCGTAAGACCATGTTAACCCAACTGGAACTATTAGACTAAAAAAGGATGATGGCGGCAAACCATGCTCAAGTTTACAGAAATAGGATCGCAAGATTCTATGCAAAGAAGGTTCTCGAAAGAAAGTTTGAAATTGGGGAAATGGTACTCAAAACAAAAATGATCAAAATTCCTGGTCCCAGGAGCAAATTGCAAGAAAATTGGGAAGGTCCATTTGTAATCAAGGAGGCATATTCAGGTAATGCAGACCGCTTAATCAATGAGAAAGGAGAGGTGTAAGGATCGTGACCTTCGGATCCGGTTTTCGGGGTCGGACCTTGTAGTTCTAACCTTGGTGAGGGCGGAGGTTTTGTGTTGATTCGCGTCAGGACGTCGAGACGCATTTTAAACGGCGTCCACCGTTGCAGACGCATTTCAGGTTCTGCCACGTGGGTGCCACCTGGGCTGGCTTCGGGCCGCGAGGGTACGGCCCTGTCCTGTCGCCTGAACGGCGTCCACGTGTGTCGACGCCTTTCAGACTGCGACTCTGGGATTGTCAGAGTACGGCCCTGACATGTCGTCTGAACGGCGTCTGCCTTGAACGACGTGTTTCAGAGTCTTGTCAGAATAGCCGTCACATCAACTGAATGGCGTCCGTGGATGTCGACGCATTTTAGCCACTCTCTGGTTAACCCCGCGAGCCCTCCTTCTTTCCCTCATTTTTCTCCTCTCTTCCTCTCTTTCCCTTCCGACGAACTCGGCGGCGATCCCTCCTCCTCCCTCTTTTCCTCCCGCCGTTTCATCTCTCCCTCCACTCCGTCCTCTACCTATCTCCTACCACTACCACCTCCACTTCCACTGCGGCGTTCTACTCTCCGGACGGCGGCCGACGTCACGGTGGAACAAGGACGACCACGGCGGTACCGGCGGCGGCGTGGGGCGAGTCGGGTGGACGGCCTGAAGCTCGGAGGCGTTCAAGTATCCGGTAGGGTGACGGTTCCCTTAGTATTGTGTTCAAACCATGTTTTTCCCCGTTTAAGCTTGTTATGGATCTTTGGTTTCGGGGGGTAGAATGAGCATGTTAGGTGTTCTTTTGATGATATGGGGTTTTGCTATGAGTGTGATTTCCTATGAATTGTATTGCCCCTCTTTCTCCTCCATTTTTGGGTGATTTTGGGGTTATTTGGGGTTGAAAAGGGAGCCCTCGGGCTCATGGCAACTCTGGTTCCTGGGGTTAAAAGACGTCGTGTATGGACGACGCCTTTTTGAAGGGCGTCGGGCCATCGCGACGCCTTTTAGACAGGAATCGCCTGACTGAGGGGTTGCCAGTTCGGGATTCTGGGGTTAAAAGACGTCATGGGACGGCGACGCGTTTTGAATGGCGTCGGGAGGCCATGACGCCTTTTTAAGACAGAAATCTCCTAGGTGGTTTCTTTGGAATTTCTGGATTTCTGTGCTGAATGGCGTCTGAGGATGTCGACGCCTTTTAAAAGGCGACCACTGGTATCGACGCCTTTTAGGGCCTGATTCTGAAGACTGTTTTACATGAACCTGTACATGGAGCTTGAATGGCGTCGACCTTGGGAGACGCGATTCAAGACAGAACTTCACTAATTCATGCCAGTAAAATGTGTTCATACTGCTAGACGAATGATTAGTGCATGTTTTAGTGTACCCGGTAGAGATAGATTCTTCATGACCGGACGATGCTACATGTATGTTATGCGATCGCGGACTTTTCACGTGACCGGATCGTACTTGTTGGGTTTTGTGTTACTGTGGACCTGGAGTGACATTGTAGCGCTTTATCACCCTGTGCTGGTGGGGGCGTGAGCACAGCGCCGGTGGGGGCGTGGGCGGGGTGACGCCTAGTGAGAGAGGGTCACCTGGTGAACCCCGGGGTCAGCTAGTACCGGTGTCGGAGTGGTACATTCGGAGAGTCACTCATGCTGAGGGAAGGAGTAGCCACCTGAGCTGGTTGGGCCGGAGTAGCTAGTGTGCTATCCGAGGGGTTACTGTTTGGTCTCAGCGGGTCGAGGTTTTTCCACCGTTGTTGTGTGGTTAGCGAGTTCTATCGAGACGACAGTTGTGGGTTTCCTAGCCGGCTGGTTTAATATATGCATGTTTATTATATTACGATTGCATGTGATTTCACGTTAAGAATTAGGAATTGTACCTCTTGTGTTTATCACTTTACCGTTAGCTGTACCTTGCACTTGTGGGTGTGTGCGTGGGCAGTGGGGATCGAAGGATCCCTACTGAGTCTTGTCTTTGAGACTCACCCCCCCTGCGGTTTTCAGGTGATGACTCTCAGCAGACCTAGCGAGGAGAGTGCGGCCGTGAGTTGAGCACCGTCAGCAGTTGTTCCGGGGTATGCCCCGACGTAGTTGTTAATTTATTTCTGGCCTGTACGTTTAATTATTTCCTTTCTGTTGGAGTATGTAATTATTTGCTGTATCGAGTCGCATTGTAATAATTTTTAATTCCTGCACTTTTATTTCAGTTCAATGCGATGTAAATGTTTAGCTTAGTTTATTATTTATCTCCCAGACTTGATTAGATCCTAGTTTGGTTCCAAATTAATGATTCGGTACCCATTTAGTAATCGGATCCCCGATTATAGGGTGGCGGGTCGTTACAGTTGGTATCAGAGCATACGGTCTGCCAAATAAATAAATAACTAGGTTAAATATCATAAATTCGGCAAATAAATACATTATCCCGTACAGGCACGGCGGTAGTATAGGCTTTAGGACTCTAATTAGAACTTTTTGATTTTGTAATTGTAGGCGAGTAGATGGCTCCCAGAAGGAGGATGCCAGTTATTCGAGAGCAGGGAGACGTCCCTAGTGGGTCCGAGGCCGGGAGGCCGAGTGTAGAGCAGTTTATGGAGGCTATGATGGATACTATGGCTCGATACCAGACGTGAGACCCTAGTGAGAGTTCCAGTGCGCGGGGAGGGTCCACAGCTACACTTGAGAGGTTTCTGAAGCTGAGGCCACCTCACTTCACCGGTCATCCCGACCCTGACGAGGCCATTCACTGTCTTAGAGAGATAGAGAAGACTTTTGATACCATGGATTGTGCTGCAGTAGAGCGGACCCCGTTGGCTACCTTCATGCTGAAGGATAGTGCCTATGACTGGTGGACCACCTTGAAGAGTTTGTCTTACGAGGACAGGAGTCTTAAGGAAATTCCATGGGAGACTTTTGTTAAGGAGTTCAACGCTCAGTATTTCCCTAGACACGTCCATAGGGCCAAGGAGAGGGAATTCATGGATCTGACACAGGGGAGTATGACGGTACTTGAGTACCAGGCGAAGTTTGTTTCGCTGGGTCGGTTTGTGCCTTTCATATCTGGAGACGAGGAGCGTCGTACTGAGAGGTTCGTGGACGGACTGAGGCTCAGTCTGAGGAACTTCGTGGCGTCTCACTGTTGTACGGATCTGGCTTCGGCGGTTAGATGTGCGGCAGCAGTGGAGGCTCAACAGAGCCAGTCGGCCCGGGAGAGAGGACTGGCTGCTCAGAGCCCAGTTCGTGGCAGGGGTAAGGCAGCGGCAGTGGCCCCTTCAGCCGGATTGGGATCGTCGTCACTCGGCTCCCGATTCAGGAGATTCTTCAGGGGTGGTGGCAGCAGTAGTGGCAGTAGCGGCAGGAACAGACCCGGGCAGGGCCAGCAGAGTCAGTCTGTATCCAGTGCACTGCAGGGGCCAGCCCAGAGGCTTCCGGCAGTCTGTCAGCACTGTGGGGGTGCCCATGGTGGGACTCAGTGTCCCACTCTCCCTAGGAGATGTTTTACTTGCGGCCAGCAAGGCCACTTGGCGAGGCAGTGCCCGCAGGGGCATGGTCAGGGACATGGTTCAGGTGAGCAGAAGAAGCCGAGGACCCAGGGGAGAGTGCTAGCTATCACCAGGAGGGAGGCTCGCGCGTCCAACTTGGTGGAAGGTACACTTTCTGTCCTTGGGAACTCTGCACACGTATTGATTGATTCGGGTGCTTCACATTCTTTCATTTCTGAGCAGTTCCTAGATATTCTTTCTGCACCCGTTGATGAGTTATCTGATGGTTTGATGGTGGAGGTTCCTTCTGGAGACTATATGATATCTTATAATTGTTTGAGGAATGTTCCTTTGACCATTGAGGGTCATGTGCTCCCTGCCCAGTTGGTTGTGCTTGCTATTCGTGACTTTGATATCATCCTGGGCATGGATTGGTTGGAAGCCTTTTATGCGGAGGTGGACTGCCACAGGAAGAGGGTGCGATTCTCCATTCCGGACAGCCCGACCTTCTTCTTCCAAGGTATTAGGTTTTCTTCCCGAGGTATTCTTATTTCTGCCTTTAAGGCACGGAGGTTGCTTGCTGGTGGTTGTGAGGCTTTCCTTGCCTCTGTTGTTGTCTCTGATGTCCGGGTTAGTCTCAGCCCTGGGGAGGTACATGTTGTATGTGAGTTCATAGATGTGTTTCCTAAGGAACTGCCTGGCCTTCCTCCTCAGCGAGAGGTCGAATTTACCATCGAGCTTGCACCAGGTACGGCGCCCTTGTCTAAGGCCCCGTATCGGATGGCGCCAGCCGAACTCGCTGAGTTGAAGGCACAGTTGCAGGAGCTGCTGAATAAGGGTTTCATTCGTCCCAGTACATCTCCATGCGGTGCTCCAGTTCTGTTTGTTAGAAAGAAGGATGGTTCTCTGAGATTGTGCATTGACTATAGACAGCTGAACCAGGTAACGATAAAGAATAAGTACCCACTTCCAAGGATTGATGATTTGATGGATCAGCTGCAGTCCGCGAAGGTATTTTCCAAGATCAACTTGAGATCCGGATATTATCAGATGAGGATCCGGGATGTTGATGTTAGTAAGACGGCTTTCAGAACTCGGTATGGACATTATGAGTTTTTGGTTATGCCCTTTGGCTTGACCAATGCTCCGGCGGCCTTTATGGAGCTGATGAACCGAGTCTTCAGGACCTACCTGGATCAGTTTGTGGTTGTGTTTATCGATGATATTCTGATTTATTCTTCTTCTGAGAAAGAGCATGCCACCCATCTTCGGGCTGTATTGCAGGTCCTGAGGGAGCACCGACTTTACGCCAAGTTTAGCAAGTGTGAGTTTTGGCTAGACGAGGTGCATTTCCTTGGGCATGTTATTTCTGGCAATGGTATCGCAGTGGATCCAGCCAAGATCGAGGCGGTGATGGATTGGAGCAGGCCGACTTCAGTAACTGAGATCAGGAGCTTTCTGGGGCTTGCCGGTTATTACAAGCGGTTTGTTCAGGGATTTTCTTCGATAGCAGCCCCCTTGTCAAGGTTGACTCGAAAGGGAGTTCGCTTTGTGTGGACCGAGGATTGTGAGTAGAGTTTTATTGAGTTAAAGACCCGTCTCACGTCAGCCCCTGTGCTGGTGCTTCCATCTGGATCTGGTGGATTTGTAGTTTACTCTGATGCGTCCCGTCGAGGTTTGGGCGCAGTTCTAATGCAGCATGGCAGGGTAGTGGCTTATGCTTCTCGACAGCTGAAGAAGCATGAAGAGAACTATCCTACTCATGATTTGGAGCTGGCAGCTGTGGTATTTGCACTCAAGATCTGGAGTCATTATTTATATGGGGAGAAATTCCAGGTTTTCATCGATCACAAGAGTTTGAAATATGTGTTCACTCAGAGGGACCTGAATTTGAGGCAGCGAAGGTGGATGGAGTTCATTAAAGATTATGACTTTGACCTTTCTTATCATCCGGGCAAGGCGAATGTAGTGGCAGACGCTTTGAGTCGGAAGACGGTCATGTCATACCTTATGATTCAGGAGTGGAAATTGTTCGAGCAGGTGGTGGAATCTTCCTTTAGGGTTCCACGTGAAGATGACAGAGCCGTGCTGGTCAGTTTGACTGTGAGACCAGCTGTGTATCATGCAGTAATTGAGGTTCAGAGGGCAGATGTTGAGCTACCACAGATCCTCCAGAGGTCAGAGGTGGAGTTGTAGGACGACGGTACGGTCAGGTTCAGAGGTAGACTTTATGTTCCGACTGAGGAGGACGTGCGCAGATGTGTTCTTGATGAGGCGCACCGTTCCAGATATGCAGTGCATCCTGGAACGACTAAGATGTATCATTGTTTGAGGAGGCACTTCTGGTGGCCCGGGATGAAGAAAGATGTGGCTGAATATGTGGCTAGATGTATGACTTGTCAGCAGGTTAAAGCCGAGCATCAGAGACCTGGTGGATTGCTACAGCCCTTGCCGATTCCAGAGTGGAAATGGGAGCATGTGACGATGGACTTCGTGATGGGATTGCCTACATCCCCTAGCAGGAGAGATGCCATATGGGTCATCGTTGATCGGCTGACCAAGTCGGCACACTTTCTAGCTATTAGGAAGGACTGGTCAGTCGGAAAGCTGGCCAAGTTGTTTGTGGACCGGATCATCTCTCTGCACGGGGTACCTTTGTCCATTGTATCAGATCGAGATCCGAGGTTTACTTCCAGATTCTAGAAGAGCTTTCAGCAGGCATTAGGCACTCAGTTGGCTTTCAGCTCAGCCTACCATCCCGAGACTGATGGGCAGTCAGAGAGGACTATTCAGACCTTGGAAGATATGCTCAGGGCTTGTTGTCTAGACTGGGGAGGTTCTTGGGAACAGTATTTGTCTACAGTGGAATTTGCCTATAACAACAGTTACCATTCTAGTATCGGCATGGCGCCTTATGAGGCTTTGTATGGGCGACCGTGTCGATCTCCAGTATGTTGGTCCGAGATTGGTGAAAGGCAGATAGTGGGACCCGAGTTAGTACAGCAGTGTGCTGAGGTTGCCAGGACAGTTCGGCAGAGGTTGACCGCAGCTCAGAGTAGGCAGAAGAGTTATGCTGACATCCGACGGAGACCACTTGAGTTTGAAGTTGGGGACCACGTGTTTCTCCGAGTCTCACCCTCCAAGGGTGTAATGAGATTCGGGAAGCGAGGCAAGCTGAGTCCGCGATTTATTGGGCCTTTTCCCATCCTTGCTCGGATTGGGGAAACCGCGTATCAGCTGGCCTTGCCGCCCAATCTTGCAGGGGTGCACGATGTGTTCCATGTTTCCTTACTGAGAAAGTATGTTCAGGATCCGTCCCATGTCTTGGATTTTTCAGAGTTGGAGGTCGCTGAGGACCTGTCCTTTCCTGAATATCCTGTTCGTATTGAGGATCGCAGAGAACAGGTCCTGCGGAACAAGATTGTACCGTTGGTCAAGGTGATATGGCAGTACCGCTCCGGAGGTGAGGCAACCTGGGAGAGAGAGGATGAGATGCGGGAGCAGTTCCCTTACCTCTTTTCGTAAGTTTCCTTGTGAACTTGTATCCCTGTTTTGACCTTGTTAATTCTAAGCAGTCAATTTCGGGGGCGAAATTCTTTTAAGGGGGGGAGATTGTAAGGATCGTGACCTTCGGATCCGGTTTTCGCGGTCGGACCTTGTAGTTCTAACCTTGGTGAGGGCGGAGGTTCTGTGTTGATTCGCGTCAGGACGTCGAGACGCGTTTTAAACGGCGTCCACCGTTGCAGACGCATTTCAGGTTCTGCCACGTGGGTGCCACGTGGGCTGGCTTCGGGCCGCGAGGGTACGGCCCTGTCCTGTCGCCTGAACGACGTCCACGTGTGTCGACGCCTTTCAGACTGCGACTCTGGGATTGTCAGAGTACGGCCCTGACATGTCGTCTGAACGGCGTCTGCCTTGAACGACGCATTTCAGAGTCTTGTCAGAATAGCCGTCACATCAACTGAATGGCGTCCGTGGATGTCGACGCGTTTTAGCCAGTATCTGGTTAACCCCGCGAGCCCTCCTTCTTTCCCTCATTTTTCTCCTCTCTTCCTCTCTTTCCCTTCCGACGAACTCGGCGGCGATCCCTCCTCCTCCCTCTTTTCCTCCCGCCGTTTCATCTCTCCCTCCACTCCATCCTCTACCTAGCTCCTACCACTACCACCTCCACTTCCACTGCAGCGTTCTACTCTCCGGACGGCGGCCGACGTCACGGTGGAGCAAGGACGACCACGGCGGTACCGGCGGCGGCGTGGAGCGAGTCGGGTGGACGGCCTGAAGCTCGGAGGCGTTCAAGTATCCGGTAGGGTGACGGTTCCCTTAGTATTGTGTTCAAACCATGTTTTTCCCCGTTTAAGCTTGTTATGGATCTTTGGTTTCGGGGGGTAGAATGAGCATGTTAGGTGTTCTTTTGATGATATGGGGTTTTGCTATGAGTGTGATTTCCTATGAATTGTATTGCCCCTCTTTCTCCTCCGTTTTTGGGTGATTTTGGGGTTATTTGGGGTTGAAAAGGGAGCCCTCGGGCTCATGGCAACTCTGGTTCCTGGGGTTAAAAGACGTCGTGTATGGACGACGCCTTTTTGAAGGGCGTCGGGCCATCGCGACGCCTTTTAGACAGGAATCGCCTGACTGAGGGGTTGCCAGTTCGGGATTCTGGGGTTAAAAGACGTCATGGGACGGCGACGCGTTTTGAATGGCGTCGGGAGGCCATGACGCCTTTTTAAGGCAGAAATCCCCTGGGTGGTTTCTTTGGAATTTCTGGATTTCTGTGCTGAATGGCGTCTGAGGATGTCGACGCCTTTTAAAAGGCGACCACTGGTATCGACGCCTTTTAGGGACTGATTCTGAAGACTGTTTTACATGAACCTGTACATGGAGCTTGAATGGCGTCGACCTTGGGAGACGCGATTCAAGACAGAACCTCACTAATTCATGCCAGTAAAATGTGTTCATACTGTTAGACGAATGATTAGTGCATGTTTTAGTGTACCCGGTAGAGATAGATTCTTCATGACCGGACGATGCTACATGTATGTTATGCGATCGCGGACTTTTCACGTGACCGGATCGTACTTGTTGGGTTTTGTGTTACTGTGGACATGGAGTGACATTGTAGCGCTTTATCACCCTGTGCTGGTGGGGGCGTGAGCACAGCGCCGGTGGGGGCGTGGGCGGGGTGACGCCTAGTGAGAGAGGGTCACCTGGTGAACCCCGGGGTCAGCTAGTACCGGTGTCGGAGTGGTACATTCGGAGAGTCACTCATGCTGAGGGAAGGAGTAGCCACCTGAGCCGGTTGGGCCGGAGTAGCTAGTGTGCTATCCGAGGGGTTACTGTTTGGTCTCAGCGGGTCGAGGTTTTTCCACCGTTGTTGTGTGGTTAGCGAGTTCTATCGAGACGACAGTTGTGGGTTTCCTAGCCGGCTGGTTTAATATATGCATGTTTATTATATTACGATTGCATGTGATTTCACGTTAAGAATTAGGAATTGTACCTCTTGTGCTTATCACTTTACCGTTAGCTGTACCTTGCACTTGTGGGTGTGTGCGTGGGCAGTGGGGATCGAAGGATCCCTACTGAGTCTTGTCTTTGAGACTCACCCCCCCCTGCGGTTTTCAGGTGAGGACTCTCAGTAGACCTTGCGAGGAGAGTGCGGCCGTGAGTTGAGCACCGTCAGCAGTTGTTCCGGGGTATGCCCCGACGTAGTTGTTAATTTATTTCTGGCCTGTACGTTTAATTATTTCCTTTCTGTTGGAGTATGTAATTATTTGCTGTATCGAGTCGCATTGTAATAATTTTTAATTCCTGCACTTTTATTTCAGTTCAATGCGATGTGAATGTTTAGCTTAGTTTATTATTTTTCTCCCAGACTTGATTAGATCCTGGTTTTGTTCCAAATTAATGATTCGGTACCCATTTAGTAATCGGATCCCCGATTATAGGGTGGCGGGTCGTTACAAGAGGAATTGCCCCACCCATGGAATGGGGTGTATCTAAAGAAGTTTTATCCGTGAAAACCCAAAAAAATCAAAAATCAAAAATCTCAAAAAAAATCAAATATCCAAAAAAGCATCAAAAATATTTGTAAGTATGTACATACTCCCATGAAAATGACAAAAAAAATCAGAAAAGACACAAAATCCAACTATCTGGTGACTGCCATGTAACCCCTGTCTAGGTCTAGTTGCATGATAGATTGGGTTAACATTAAGGTTTGGCTAAGATTTTGGTCCACCAAAACCTTGGACGTGTCTACTTTACTTTCATACGGATCCCTATGATCATCTTGAGATGCACACACTTACACGTTTTTTAAAAAAGAGAACCCTTAAAATGAGTTCCAAGCCTTTAGTATACTGTCAAATGCAACATTTGCTCTTCGTCTCTCGACCGATCAAGACAGTTGACGCCCTTAAACGGTTGAGCTCAGCAAATTGCGGTTCCTACACAACCCGATAGGTGTAACCCCTCAAAAGGGCCCAAAATTGAAATGTAAAAGAACAAAGCACGTAAAGAGGGCAGTGTCCCTACAGGCGGAATATCAAATAACTCCAAAAATGTCAAGAGCGGAAAAGAAATACAAAAAAGAAAAGGGGGTTCAAGTAATCGTGAAAAAGCCTGGTCGTGACCGTGCCTGGCCATGAAATCTAATAAAGGCCTGTAAAGTCAAAATAGGGGCATCTAGGAGGTCAAAAGGAGTCCGTTTTGTCACAGCTCGTCCTTTTAACGGTTTTGTCAATCCTCCTGTGAGGTTTATCTCTAAAATTTCTTCACTTTTTTTCCCCCTCAAGGTTCAGCACGAGATAGCTATCTAAAGACCGAACATCATTTTAAAATGGTTCGTTTTTCAAAAATCGTCACATGCTCACATGATCACAGGAGTCTAAAATGGGTGAAGAGTAATGTCGATGTTTCTGGTGAACTAATTTCTTAACCATAATCTCAATGTGTACTCTCGAAAACTTTGGGCTTAGGTCAATGCATGCGCGTCATCAATTTGTGCGACGGCGTCTGATTCCGGGTCAGCGTCGCGCGGTTGACCGTTAGGGTTCCAAGGTGTTCCATCATATACCTTCTAGATTGTGAGGAAAGAGACCCGGGTCGGGCAAATTATTTACCTCGAAAACTTTTTGGGCAAACTTGGTAGTCGGAAGCAGCTGGGAGCCTAAGCATGGCATGACGGTATTGTCATCAGTATGAGTCTTAGCCGGTCAAGGTTAGTTTGAGGAGTTTAGAGGCCCAAATCAATCTAGATGCGTGCTTAGGATACCTGGGAAGTTGAGTGTGCATTTCCCTTTCATCATTCGATTAGGCTAAGTCTGGGCAGTCGCCAGGTAGATGGAATAAAAAACATGTTTTTTCACACACCTCATTTGTTAATATCTACCAGCATTTGCATATTTACTTGCCGCATTAGTTTCAATATTCTTCCATTTGTCTAGTTAGTAGGACACGCCCCCTTGACCCTATGCGAAGGCTAGGGAAAAGGTAGTTGCTCTTTTTGGGCAAGGGGCCGAAAACAGATACTACTAACAGTTTCCCTAATGTTGTGCATGCAAGAATAACAGGTATGGACAGAAAGCAAAACAAGAAGTGCCCAGATATGAATAGTGAAATATGCAAGCATAACATCATAATCATACATCATCACGACACAGGGGCATACCCCTGCATCAGCTCCCAATCCCTCTTCCTCTCAATCCTTCCTCCTTCCCTCCGCATTGTCATCTCTCCTATCTCGAGAGGGGTGCCTCATCTGGCTCTCAACGTCGTCGTCACGAGCACGACGATGCCCTGACGCCGGTCACATAGACCCCGATGAGCCAGCGGGTCGCAATACTCTCCACGCATCCTCATCTAGAAGGGAGTCGAGGTCTCTGAAGACGGAGCTCCCAGCAGGAGCCTGGCCAGCTGATGGGGCAGGAATGGGGGGACGAGCTCCTGGACTCTACGTGCTGGATCTCGTAGCTCGCTCTCGCCCCTTCTTCATCACTCGGTCCCACAGGGTTCGGTGCTTGAAATCAAGCTCCCGCACCTCTGTCTGCGACCTCGTCAGCTCCTCCCGTAAGCCAGCCATCTTACCCTCCCAGTACACGTCCGGGTGGGATCCTTCTCTCGCCCTGACCCGAGCTGTCCGCTCCTTTAAGACCTGGTCTCTCAACTGCTGATTAAGGCTTTCCAACTCTTGCGCCCTCGCTAAGGCGGTCTCCAACTCCTGGCGCTGCAAAGAAACTCTGGGTCAAACATGCTCAATCATTATAACACAGGAGCATAACAAGTCTCACCTGCTGTGCCAAATCCGCCTCTCGGGCCTCCGCACGGCAGAGAGCGTCTTGCAGTCTCGCCTCCCAATCTGCAGGGGCAGCTGGCCCCTGGGATGATGAGCCCGCACCTGGATCCCCTCGCAGCCCGTGACGGGCTACCGCCTCTCTCTACGTCACAAGGGTTTTTCACAAAGATAAGATGGGCAATCTCACACCCGAATTTAGAAATCAGACTTCTTACCAATTCCCTAATCTGGAAAAGCAGATCACTCGTCTACAGAACCAGAATCTCATTCTGATTCTTTAGGGTCTGCACGGCTTCAGTTTCAGGCATCTGTTGCAGGAATATCACTAAGATTAGTCCATGGAAAACTTAAGTGGAATAGACTGAAGGGTTAGAATGACATACCCGCCGCGCATCCAGAAACATGCGGTTCGAGTACCGCCGGGCATAATCCCCCATGTATATGAAGCTGTTCCGCAAGGATTTATCCTCCTGCAGGGCATCCCCAGTGCGGTGCCACACGTCAATCTCAGCATGCCTCACTACTCGCCAATCCTGACCTATAGCAGAAGATTGGCGACGACCGCGGTTCATATCAGGATAGGTCGGATAGGCGAGTAGAGGCTGATGCCATCCCCATGTGCGGTAGGCCATCCGGACAAAGAGGCCGTCACAAATGTTCACGCACAGTAAGGGCACCTCCCGCCGGAATTGAGAAAGGCTCTGGGACACCCATGGATGATCGGCCAGGTCCTCCTCTGCATATGGCATCCACACCACCTGAATGAAACAAAGGGTCAGAACTAATCATTCGTTCAGATGCACATATATTTCAAATCACTCACCATATGAGGAGAAAATGTCTCAAGCTGGGCACGGATGTCCTCCACGCGGTACATCACGGGGCGATAATCCCGGATCACCTCCCACCGCGCCATAAGAGGGGTCCATCCCTCGGGATCTGCAGAAACGGTCCCTCGGCCGATGGGGAAGCGGGTGTAACTCCAGATCTGCAAGGGACAACACAGTCAATGCCAATCAACATAAGTGAGGAAGGAGATCCACAACTAAGAAAATTACCTGAAGAAAGGGCGTGAATCCACCCAAGTTGCCAGAACCCTGGCGGTAGCTCACCAGGTGGGAGAAAAGATGACCCAGCATTGCAGCTCCCCACGCCATCTTCTTCGCCACTTGAAGGTCCTCCAACAGCGGCAGGTACTTCAGATTGACCTTATTTGAAGCTGTGGCAAATAGCAACCTCCCGAAGAGGACAAGAGAAAGATCTGTAGGTTCTCGTCATCTGAGCGGCCATCCAAGTCCAAGAGCGCCTCCACTCTCTCGGCGAAAGCCTCCAAAGTCTCGCTCGGCATCCGCCATACCCGGCTCAACCCCACGGACCAGGCGAAGTGTCCGAGGGGTATGTGAGATAGCGCTCCCTGGACCCGGTAATACCCCTCGCCCAGGAGTCGATCGGACAGCTGCCGGTAGTCCCTGAGCTCGGGACCCACTATCGGATCCCCAATGACCGGCAAGCCCGTCAAGAAGGAGACGCCCTCCAGTGTGGGCAGCATGTGTCCCCACGGCATGATGAAGGCCCTACATCTGTCATCCCAGCGCTCCCGTAGAGCCACTAAGAAGGGCGCATCCACCATGAACGGTCGGATCCGGAACAGCGGTCCGAACCCAAACGTGTCCACCTGGAAAAGGAGCCGATCGGGTAGCGCGTGGTACCAGGCACAGACCAACTCCCATGAAACTTGGCCTCGGACTCTCTGTGGACCCTTAAAATCCCAAACAAAATCAGAGCTTAAGAGCATGAACATATATATAGAGATTTAGAGTAGGCGAGGTAGCGAGCCTCACCGTCCGTACGGGCGGACGGCGGGACCGCCCGCCGCCCGCACGCGCGGACGGCGGGGCCGCCCGCCGTCCGCACGGGCGGGCGGCAAAAAAACTTACCTTCTTCTTCTTCGGGGGAACCTCTTCGTTGCCTCCTTCATCACCTTCTCCTTCCTCTTCCTCTCCATCACCCCCTGCTTCTTCTTCTTCTTCCTCTTCTTCTTCTTCTTCTTCTCCGGCGCGAAGAGCCTCCTCGTCGCTGCCGCCACCGCCGCGAAGAGCCCCTTCGTCGCCGCCGCCGCCGACGTCCTCGTTGCCGCCAGCACCACTAGAGCTTGCTCCATCATCACCACCGGTCCTCCTCCTCTTAAGGGAGCGGGGAAGCCAAACTCTCGCCATGGAGGGAAGGTTGGGAAGATTCTGGAAGCGGAGAAGAAGAAGAACAGGGGTGGGAGTGGAGGACAAAAGAACCCCGGGGCTTCTTAAAGCCACCCGCTTGACCCATGGCGTGGACGGCCACGCGCTGGCCGTCCGCCGGCGTGGACGGCCACGCGCTGGCTGTCCGCGTGGATGGCCATCCGCCCGCGTGGACGGCCACGCGCTGGCCGTCCGCCAGCGTAGACGGCCACGCGCTGGCTGTCCGCTGGCGTGGATGGCTACGCACCTGGCCGCCCGCCGGCATGGACGGCCAGCCGCTTGGCCGTCCGCCACGTGGACGGCCAGCCGCTTCACCAATAGGGGCAGTTTGCATACATTCTTGGAGGGGAATTTCAAAAAAATAAAATTGATATTATTCATTAAAGATTCAATGGATACATTATTCCAATGCTCTACGGCCCATGAAAAAGGCACAGACAGCAGGACGGACATTGGTTAAATAGTCTACATATCTTTTGACTTCCTCTAAACTCTCTGCTACGTCAAGACGGACTTTTGTGAACCTGGAGTGACGGTGCCACGCACGTCGAAACCGCTCAATTGCTTGCGCCTCTCTCGCATACCCTGTGTGTCTCGGCACGATCAGTGTGTCATGCAAGGCGGGGAGCGGTACCTTTCTGGGAACTCCGATCTGAAGATGGCAACGATGTCCTTGGTACACAGCCAGCTCGTCAGGGCCAATTAGCCACAACTCACACTCACGAGAAGCCCTTGTGGTAAACTCCATGTCTCGATGGATCATCGGGACAAAGATAAACTTCTCCACGGGCACGAAGTTCAGGTAATCACGCCAGTCGTCCCTCGTCTTGAGATGAGCCGTGAGACACCTGACTTGATCTTTGGGGCCAAGGAGCGAGCGTGCAGGATATCATGCGCTGTGCTGAAAAATCCTGGAGGCGGACGTTACCTTTTCATCAAAATCCAAGGATACATGCATCTCCATCCACAGTTGTAAGGTAAACAAGCTTCCCCTCGCAGATCGCCCCATGCTCATGTGGCTGAGCCCTCCATATAGGTGTGACAAGATCACCGGGGCAAGAGAATGGCCCCTCCACAGCAAGCTCAGCACGCTCACATACTCCCTCTCTAGCACCGAGCCTGTAGTGGGAAACCATAATACTCCCCCAAGAACTAGGCATAAGCCTCGCATCAGCCTCTTAGATTCGACCGCCTTGCGCTTAATCTCCCGGATCAACCAGTATGCAAGGCGATCGACGAGGATTCCTCGACTGTTAGTCATACGACATACCTCCCGTTTGTCCTGCACAATATCAACAAAGATTTCCTCCCATCCAGGCAAACCAGAGGGATCACCGGCGGCTAGGCCCTCCCAGCCATAGAAGGTCTCTACCTCCTCCAGCAAAACTGTTGCCTCGAACTCTCGGAACACGAACGTGTGCGTTTCCGGATGCCACAGCTCGAGCAGTGCACCCAGTCCTTCCCAGTGCCAGTGGATGAAAGCGAACCACTTTGCAAATACAATGGAACGGGTCAAATTCCATCGATGCATATATACCCTCATGCCCAGGGTAATCACGTCCAGCAGGGCCGCAAGCCATGTATACTTGCGGGTATGCCTAGCGTCAGGGAATTTGGGGAGAGACTGCAGGATAACCAAAAGTCAAGAAAGAGGAGAGAGAGTCGAGACGGACAACACAAAGGTTCGAGCATACCTGTCCGTGGGCCACCAGGTTGCTGAGGTGGCCTTCCACATCGGATAGAACTTGAGGCTCTTTGGCAGTAGCGCGAGCAGAAGATGAAGCCATCTTTTCACAGAAAACTGGAGTTCTGGAAGAAAGCCCCGCTACAACCCTCCCCTTTTAAGGCCACGGGATCTGCAGACGGAAAGGTTCAATTGAAGGGAACAATATCCCTTATATCTTCTGGGATCATGAGGTAGTGTTTGGTGCTGTTCATGATCAGAAGGCCAAGTGATTTGATCATCAGATGATAATTCACTTGTTTATTAAATTAATCATTTAACATATGATGTTTAAATGTTAATTAATAAATATTAAACTCAAGAAACAGTTCTAAGTTTAATGGGCCTGCAACCGGACTGATATATGGGCCTAGAGGGTCACACACATAAGAGTTCTCGTCAGACGGTGAGAGATGTTAAATTTCATGCTTATCTGGGTTTTTATGAAAAGCCGCAGGATAAACATGAAGATTTAATGGAGAATTATCTAAGGCCAAACTCTTGGATAATCATGAGGATTATTCCCTGTGCTTATCCTTATTTCTATAAAAGGAGGGCCAAGGAGAAGGGGTAAAAAGTTAGTTGGACGAATTTTTACCCCAGATTCTCTATCTCCTCTCTCTCTCTCCTTCTCTCTCTCTTGGAGTGGATCTGTCTCTCTCCGCGCATGGTGGATTTGAGATCTGGTCGGAGCACTCAAGTCGAGGAGGAAATCGCGTCTGCTGCAGGAACTCGTGTGGATACCTCTAAAGGTCGTGCGCGTGCGCGATTACCGAGTCGGCATCATCCACGGGAGATTCGAAACCCCGCCAAGGTGAAGAACTGTTCTTCCCGCTTAGATTTTAATGTCCGTTTTACGACCCAGCAACCGATACAATGGAATCATTTTTTTATTTCCGCTGCGTTCATGGCGATTTCTTACAGTGGTATCAGAGCCAGGTTCGCTGGTTCGGTCGTAAAACGGCACCGTTTTGCGTGTTTTTCTCGTTATGCGTGAAGAACCCGTATTGTACGTATTCTTATGTTTAATCTGATTAAAATGACAGAATCGTGTTCATATGATGAGCACAAATAATTTGATTATTTTTCTGTAATTTTTCGGATTTTATTTGGGTTTTTCGGAGTTTTTCGTGGGACAACGAACAGGGTACTTTAACGGCTTCGTACGCAATTCCCAAGTGTTGGGATGGCGGCCCGGATGTCCAGATCTCTTGGTGATAGTCACCACTTCACATTGGGCATCATTGCCGGCGTCGGAGTTGTAAGGAATCGCCAAGAACGCAGCGGAAATAAAAATGATTCCATTGTATCGGTTGCTGGGGTCGTAAAATGGACATTAAAATCTAAGCGGGAAGAACAGTTCTTCACCTTTGCGGGGTTTCGAATCTCCCGTGGATGATGCCGACTCGTTAATCGCGCACGCGCACGATCTCTAGAGGTATCCACACGAGTTCCCGCAGCAGACGCGATTTTCTCCTCGACTTGAGTCTCCGACCATATCTCAGATCCACCATGCGCGGAGAGAGACAGATCCGCTCCGAGAAGGAGAGAGAGAGAGGAGAGAGAGAATCTGGGGAGTAAAATTCGTCCAACTAACTTTTTACCACTCCCCCTTGGCCCTCCTTATATAGAAATAAGGATAAGCACAAGAGTTAATCCTCGTGATTATCCAAGAGTTTGGCCTTAGATAATTCTCCTTTAAATCTTCATGTTTATCCTGCAGCTTTTCACAAAAACCCAGATAAGCATGAAATTTAACATCTCTCACCGTCTGACGAGAACTCTTATGTGTGTGACCCTCCAGGCCCATATATCAGTCTGGTTGCAGGCCCATTAAACTTAGAACTGTTTCTTGAGTTTAATATTTATTAATTAACATTTAAACATCGCATGTTAAATGATTAATTTAATAAACAAGTAAATTATCATCCGATGATTAATTCACTTGGCCTTCTGATCATGAACAACACCAAACACTACCTCATGATCCCAGAATATATAAGGGATATTGTTCCCTTCAATTGAACCTTTCCGTCTGCAGATACCGCACAGATATAATCCTTCACTCATGCAATTTCCCGATAACGCAAGGGTATGGTTTTATAGTCAAACCCTCTATTGCATTATCCAGATGGATTCCAGTATACAGTTAATATCTAGAAAGACATCTCTTTCATTTGACCCTGGCCAGGGATTTCTGTGTACACATCCATGGGACATTCTCTCTCCAGTCTTATACCAAGAGTGAGTGATCCCTTGTTGTTCACTCAATTACCTTCGCAAGATTTCCACTGTATCTGAAAGACCGATTATGGTGGACTTAATGGTTAAAGCCCACGAGTCAGAGAATCAAGACACAATGGTCCACAAACAAGGTATCATTGGTGACTCAGGTCAAAGGACCAACTGTGCTACTGCAACGATAGAATTCCCTGGTTGACTAATAGGTATAATTACCATCCAGGAATTCTTATTTGGGTCTGTTCAGTGAACTCATTCTCTAATGAGCACCCACTTGTTTGTCTTAGTGTCACCACACGAGTGAATGTAAGATCATTCACCCTCATCATATGAGCAGACATAACTTGTGTCGATCTTATCGGATATTTAATGTCCATCTTAAATATCCTATGATCGAGAACTATTTAAGACAATTGCCTTAGGATATTGATCTCACTATCATGATCTCATCATGATTCAATATCCCATACATTTGTCTATGGACCTTCATTACGATAGTTAATTGCGAGAACTATTAAATGAAGAAATTATTGCCTTTATTAATAATCTTGAACTAGAATGTACAATGATTGGCTTTGAGGCCACCCAATTCTAACAGGAGTGGCCTTGAAGAGCTATTAAATCGAGCCCAAAGATTGTTTTAAACCCTACGAAAATTCAGATTTTAAGGGGAGAAAACCGTGGCTCGGGGAGCCTGATTTGGCCACCGCCGGCTGCCCTGCCGGCGCCGGGCACGTCGCCGGCGCCGGGGGCACCGGCGGCCGGGACCTGCGCCGCCGGGGGCACCGCCGGCCGGGACCTGCGCCGCCGGGGGCGGCCGCCGGCGCCGTCCACAAAGCCTCCAGCCGCCGGGCCTGTTAGGGTTTTCTGTTTTTTTTCTTGCAGGTTTTGGCTTGGAAGAAGGAGCGGCCGGACCGCCCGGTCCCGACCCGGTCGGACCGGGCGGGGGCCGGGCGGCGCCCTGGCCGAGCCAGGGTTCGACCCTGGCCGAGCCAGGGCTCGGGTCTGGCTGGGCCAGACCCCCTGGCCGAGCCAGGGCTCGACCCTGGCCGAGCCAGGGCCCTGGGTCCGGGCCATTGGGCCCTAATGGGCTGGGCCCATTTTTTATATTTATTAAAAATTGTTTTTAATGCCTGTTAAACCCCATTAAACCCATTATTTAGTCCTTTTAAGCCAGTTTTAAATTTTTTTAAAAACAGTAAAATTATAGGTATAATTAATAAATGTTATTAATTATTTTTATGATTATTAACAAGTTATTAAATTGTTTAATAACTGTTATTCACTTAAAGGACTTTATTATTAATAGGGTATTAGTTAATTATTTAAAATTGTTTTAGATAATTAATTTCCCTGTTAAATTAATTAGTTTAAAATTGTTTTAAACTGATTTCATGCATAACTTGATTATTTTTACTGTTCAAATTGTTTGAATCAAGATTTAGATTAACTGAATGGTTTAGTTAGTTAATTGTCAATAATATTTTGAATATTATTGATAATTGTGAAATTAATGTTATTTCGAAAACTAATTGGTATTATAATTTTATATTTATAAAATTTAATACCAAACTGTAATTATGTGATGATTGTGATGCATGTGATGTGTTTTATGGTGGGATGATCATGGACTTAGTATTTTCATGTGATGAATGATGTGGATGAATGCGATGCTTATTTCATTTGGTATTTTAAATAGGACCTGCGTGTCCTCCTCTCTCGTAATCCAAGTGTACTTTCTACCTTCCTATAAGATTGTACTCCCCTTGATAAGATCAAGGTTTCTTAGTGTTTAAATGTACATTTGTGGACCTGCAAGTCCTGAATATCATAGACAAATGTATCGGATTAAGCTAAGAGGACATGATCTTCTGAAGACACCTCTGGAGGGAGGACTCGCATCAAATGGAACCAGTGTTGCTGTTTTCACATTAGGATCCTATTATGGATCATCGTTTGGCTCCGATGATTCCATAGTAGCTTTAGCAGTCTATGATCATCCCCATTTAATTTTTCTGCATATATGTAATATTTGTGGACTATGCTATCATCTATATATTTCTATTTAGTATATTGATACTTCAAATTGAAATACTATTGATAGCACGATTTTTACAAATCAAAAATCAAAACCCTCTTTTAAAATTTAAGTTGTAAACGTGAGATATTCAGAATAATCCACGTAACCCACCATCATTATAGATCTTAGGATAATTCTTATCTCAAATGGATTTGTTGTGCTACCACAAGGTCTGTTTGATTTAGAAATTAACCTAGGTCTACAACATGTGATGTCATTAAGATGAATGGACAAATAGTGTAGTTTTGTTGTGCTACTACAAGGATTGCACTATGAATTCATGTCATCTAAGTAATGATGGATAAACTTGACTGAATCAAATTGATTTGTTGTGCTACCACAAGGTCATTCTGATTCAGGGGTTAAATCTATCGGATATTGCAAACGTTGCAACTGTCAAGAGTTGACTGCCTAAGGGACTTGATGTGATTTGTTGTGCTACCACAAGGTCACATGCATGTTGCCCGAAGGATTCTGATCCCCACTAGGAGATCACCGAAATTTCCCGTTCTGTATCTTAGAGGGTCATACAGATCGCCGAAAAATAGTGGGAGCATAAATCTAGATTAAAAGTCCTAAATCTGATTTTAATAACTATCTGCTCATTTTATATATTTTCATGTAGGTCGCTATGTCGTCACCTAACCCCCTCCGTTGCATACTTGATGCAAACAAACTCACGGGACCAAATTACATTGACTGGTTAGGCAACCTGAAGATTGTCCTCAGGTGTGAAAAGCTAGCCTATGTCCTGGATCAACCAGATCCAGTGCAACCCGGTGATAATCCTAACGAAGATGAATTAATGATGTATGAAAATTGGAAGGAGGACTCAGTCAAGGTCCAGTGTTATATGCTTGGTTCAATGAACAATGAACTGCAGCGACAGCATGATAACATGGAACCTAAGACCATTCTGAATCACCTACAAGAGTTGTTTGGTGAACAATCCAGAACAGAGAGATATGAGATATCTAAGAAATTGTTCAGGACCAGAATGAGCGAGGGCACATCTGTGCAAACTCATGTGCTTAAGATGATAGAATGGATTGAGAGGCTTGTTGTACTCGGCTTTGTTATGAACAATGACCTGAGCATTGACTTAATCCTACAGTCCCTTCTATATTCATTTTCACAATTCATTATCAACTTCAATATGAACAAAATTGAAGTTTCACCGGCTGAGCTGCTCAACATGTTGAAGACAGCATAAGGCACTATCCAGAAAGATAAGCCAAATGTAATGCTTGTTGGTAAAACCAACAAAAAAAGAAAAGCTGGACAGACCTTTAAGAAAGGTAAGCCTAAGAAGCTAGTGAAAAACAAACCGGCGGCACAAAAGGACAAAGCATAAGTCAATGATAAAGGTCAGTGTTTCCACTGCCATAAAGAAGGTCATTGGAAGAGAAACTGCAAGATTTATCTAGCAGAAAAAGAAAAGGAGAAGCTTGGTGAAGCTTCAAGTATTCTCATGATCGATCTTAACTTGACTTATAGAGAATCAACATCCTCGGTATTAGATACTGGATGTGTTTCTCATATCTGCAATAACTTGCAGGTGTTAACAAGTAAAAGAAGATTAAACCGCGGAGACGTGGATCTGAGGCTCGGGAATGGAGCAAAAGTTGTTGCGTTAGCTGTGGGGACAGCAAGACTTCAGATGCCGTCAGGAGACTCTATGGAACTGATAGATTGTTATTATGTTCCAACCATTATTAGGAATATCATATCTATTTCATGTTTAGATAGACAAGGATATTCTATGAAACTAGAGAATAAAGGTTGTTCAATTTATCAAGGAGACAAATTGTTTGCTTCCGGATATTTATTGAATGGATTATATTTACTTGATATTTCATATGATGTTTGTCTGGTAAATAACTCTCTTGAACGCTTAGATAAGTATGTGAATAAATCGTACCTATGGCATTGTAGGCTAGGTCATATAAATGAGAACAGGATCATAAGGTTGCAAAAGAATGGATATCTTGATCCATTTGATTATGAATCATTTGCAACCTGTGAAGCTTGTCTCATGGGAAAGATGACCAAAGCTCCATTCTCAGGACATGGAGAAAGAGCTAAGGACTTATTGGAACTAATACATAGTGATGTATGTGGTCCAATGTCCACTCATGCTATGGGTGGTTACTCATACTTTGTTTCATTTACAGATGATTTCTCAAGATATGGCTACATATATTTACTGAAATATAAGTCAGAAGTCTTTGAGAAATTTAAAGAGTTTAAAAATGAAGTTGAGAATCAGATTGGAAAGAATATCAAAACTCTTCGATCAGATCGAGGGGGTGAATGCTTAAGTACAGAATTCACAGAATATCTTAAGGATAATGGTATTTTGTCTCAGTGGACTCCTCCCTATACACCTCAGTTAAATGGTGTATCGGAAAGGAGAAATCGTACTCTATTAGATATGGTACGATCCATGATGAGTTATGTCAAACTTCCAATCTCTTTATGGGGATATGCACTGTTGACTGCTGCATATCTGTTGAACAAAGTTCCCAGTAAGTCAGTACCTTCCACTCCATATGAGATATGGAAAGGAAAGAAACCAGACTTTAAGCATGTTAGAGTCTGGGGTTGTCCTGCACATGTCAAAAGACATGATCCAGACAAACTGGACTCCAGGACAGAGAAATGTAGATTTGTGGGATATCCAAAAGAGACTTTTGGATATTACTTCTATCAGCCCAGCGATCAAAGGGTGTTTGTCGCAAAAAGAGCTGTCTTCTTAGAGAAAGAATATCTTTCAAAAGAAGACAGTGGGAGCAAGATAGAACTGGAAGAAATTCTAGACCCACAAATCAACACTAGTTCATCTACTGAACTATTGACTCAAGAACTTGTTCAAGATGATACACAAAAGGTTCGCAGATCAGGGAGAGTGCCTAAGCAGCCTGAAAGATATGTTGGACATATCGATGATGGCAAACCAAAAGTGCACTTAAATGAGGATGATGATCCTCAAACCTACCTTAAAGCTATAAATAGTCAAGAATCAGAAAAATGGCATGAGGCAATGAATTCTGAAATTCAGTCCATGTATGCCAACCAACTTTGGAACTATGTTGATCTGTCAGAAGGTATAGTACCTATTGGCAGTAAATGGATCTTTAAAAGAAAGATCGGGGCAGATGGACATATTGACACATACAAGGCAAGGCTGGTAGCGAAAGGATATCGTCAAAGGCAAGGCATTGACTATGACGAAACCTTTTCTCCAGTTGACATGATTAAGTCAATCAGAATACTTCTTTCTATCGCCGCATTCTATGATTATGAAATATGGCAAATGGATGTGAAAACAGCATTCCTTAACGGGAACCTTCAAGAAGAGGTGTATATGATACAACCTGAAGGATTCACTTCCAAAGAGCATTCAAGCAAGGTATGCAAGCTGCAAAGATCCATCTATGGATTAAAGCAGGCATCCCGAACTTGGAACTTAAGATTTGATGAAGCAATCAAATCTTATGACTTCATTAAGAATGAAGATGAACCTTGTGTATACAAAAAGGTTAGTGGGAGCGCAGTTACCTTTTTGGTACTTTATGTTGATGACATTCTACTCATTGGGAATGATGTAGGAATGTTATCATCGGTAAAGACTTGGTTATCCAAAAACTTCTCCATGAAAGATTTGGGAGAAGCATCCTATATTCTGGGAATAAGGATCTATAGAGATAGGTCCAAAAGGATGCTTGGCTTGTCCCAATCTATGTACATAGATACCATAGTCAAAAGGTTTGGCATGGAAAATTTCAAGAGAGGCCTCGTACCTATGAGACATGGAATTTATCTCTCTAAAGAATGTCTCCCAAGACACCTGAAGAGAGAGCGTATATGGATAGAGTTCCTTATGCCTAGGCAATAGGATCTATCATGTATGCAATGCTATGTACTAGGCTTGATGTGGCACATCCATTAAGTGTCACTAGTAGATATCAGGCTGATCCAGGTGAGGAACACTGGAAGTCGGTGAAATGTATCCTTAGATACTTGAGAAGGACTAAGGATCTATTTCTCGTTTATGGAGGAAACGACTTGGAACTTCGAGGATTTACTGACTCGAGTTTCCAGCCGGATATGGATGACAGCAAATCCATGTTTGGATTTGTGTTCATGTTAAATGGAGGTGCAGTAAGTTGGAAGAGTTCCAAACAGGAAACAACTGCAGATTCGACGACCGAAGCAGAATACATTGCTGCAGCTGAAGCGGCCAAGGAGGCGGTTTGGATGAAGAAGTTCATCTCGGCACTTGGAGTAGTTCCAAGCATTTCAGATCATGTTCCATTATTGTGTGACAACAATGGGGCAATAGCTCAAGCAAAGGAGCCAAGATCACATTAGAAGTCAAAGCACATTCTGAGACGATTTCATCTGATTCGTGAGATCATCGCCCGAGGAGATATAGTAGTTGAGAAAGTCGCATCTGAAGATAATGTAGCAGATCCCTTGACTAAGCCATTGTCTCAAAACAATTTAGAACGTCACCTTAACTCTATGGGACTTAGACACATGGGTGATTGGCTATAGTCCAAGTGGGAGAATGTTAGAATTGGGTGGCCTCAAAGCCAATCATTGTACATTCTAGTTCAGATTATTAATAAAGGCAATCATTTCTTCATTTAATAGTTCTCGCAATTAACTATCGTAATGAAGGTCCATAGACAAATGTATGGAATATTGAATCATGATGAGATCATGATAGTGAGATCAATATCCTAAGGCAATTGTCTTAAATAGTTCTCGATCATAGGATATTTGAGATGGACATTAAATATCCGATAAGATCGACACAAGTTATGTCTGCTCATATGATGAGGGTGAATAATCTCACATTCATTCGTGTGGTGACACTAAGACAAACAAGTGGGTGCTCATTAGAGAATGAGTTCACTGAACAGACCCAAATAAGAATTCCTGGATGGTAATTATACCTATTAGTCAACCAGGGAATTCAATCGTTGCAGTAGCACAGTTGGTCCTTTGACCTGAGTCACCAATGATACCTTGTTTGTGGACCATTGTATCTTGATTATCTGACTCGTGGACTTTAACCATTAAGTCCACCATAATCGGTCTTTCAGATACAGTGGAAAGCTTGCGAAGGTAATTGAGTGAACAACAAGGGATCACTCACTCTTGGTATAAGACTGGAGAGAGAATGTCCTATGGATGTGTACACAGAAATCCCTGGCCAGGGTCAAATGAAAGAGATGTCTTTCTAGATATTAACTGTGTACTAGAATCCATCTGGATAATGCGATAGAGGGTTTGACTATAAAACCATACCCTTGCGTTATCGGGACATTGCATGAGTGAAAGATTATATCTGTGCGGCATCTGCAGACGGAAAGGTTCAATTGAAGGGAACAATATCCCTTATATCTTCTGGGATCATGAGGTAGTGTTTGGTGCTGTTCATGATCAGAAGGCCAAGTGATTTGATCATCAGATGATAATTCACTTGTTTATTAAATTAATCATTTAACATATGATGTTTAAATGTTAATTAATAAATATTAAACTCAAGAAACAGTTCTAAGTTTAATGGGCCTGCAACCGGACTGATATACGGGCCTAGAGGGTCACACACATAAGAGTTCTTGTCAAACGGTGAGAGATGTTAAATTTCATGCTTATCTGGGTTTTTATGAAAAGCCGCAGGATAAACATGAAGATTTAATGGAGAATTATCCAAGGCCAAACTCTTGGATAATCATGAGGATTATTCCCTGTGCTTATCCTTATTTCTATAAAAGGAGGGCCAAGGGGTAGGGGTAAAAAGTTAGTTGGACGAATTTTTACTCCAGATTCTCTATCTCCTCTCTCTCTCTCCTTCTCTCTCTCTTGGAGTGGATCTGTCTCTCTCCGCGCATGGTGGATTTGAGATCTGGTCGGAGCACTCAAGTCGAGGAGGAAATCGCGTCTGCTGCGGGAAATTGTGTGGATACCTCTAGAGGTCGTGCGCGTGCGCGATTACCGAGTCGGCATCATCCACGGGAGATTCAAAACCCCGCAAAGGTGAAGAACTGTTCTTCCCGCTTAGATTTTAATGTCCGTTTTACGACCCCAGCAACCGATACAATGGAATCATTTTTTTATTTCCGCTGCGTTCATGGCGATTCCTTACAGAAATGTGGCTGGTGCATTGCATAATCCAAATGGCATCCTCCTAAAAGCAAACGTGCCATAAGGGCACGTGAAGGTGGTCTTTTCTTGATCTTCCGGGTAAATAGCCACTTGATTATACCCGGAGTACCCATCTAAGAAGCAAAAGTACTTCTGGCCCGATAATTTTTCCAGAATCTGAACCATGAATGGGAGTGGAAAGTGATCCTTCTTAGTCATTAGATTCAGCTTTCGGTAATCAATGCACACTCTCCATCCCATGGTGAGCCTAGTGGGTACCTCTTCTCCATGATCATTCTTAATAACTGTTAATCCAGATTTCTTGGGTACCACTCGGGTTGGGCTGACCCATTTACTGTCTGATATTGGGTAAATGATACCCGCATCCAGCCATTTCACAACTTCCTTCTTCACTACTTCTTTCATATTGGGATTAAGCTGCCTTTGCATCTCCTGACTGGGCTTAGAATTCTCTTCCATATAGATATGATGCATGCAAATGGACGGGTTAATTCCCTTTAAATCTGCCACCGACCATCCAATGGCACCCCTGTGGTCTTTGAGGACCTCAGTTAATTGGGCCTCCTGCGGCGATGTGAGATTTGCCGCAATGATGACCGGGAGAGTTTGGTCCGGGCCCAAAAAGATATACCTGAGAGACTCAAGTAATGGTTTGAGTTCAAGCTCAGGAGGGTCCTCTAAGGATGGCAAAGCGGGCTCAGATTGTAAAGCTGGTAAAGGTTCAACCTTGGGCCAAGATGTTAATGGGCCGGGCGAATCTTTTAAGGTATTGACTTCTTCCAAAAGGTCATATGTGAACATCTCATTTTCTTCAACCAGATTATCCAAGATATCAATAGTATGGCATTCTTTTTCATGATCTGGGTATTGAGATGCTTTGAAGACATTAATCTGGACCTTTTAACCCCCAAATGAAATGTCCATTATGCCAGTTTCACAATTTATATTAGCTTTGGCAGTGGCTAAGAATGGACGACCTAGGATGATCGGAGTGTGAATGAGTTCCTCAGGTAATGCCATATCCAGAATAAGAAAATCCACGGGAAAATAACAATCATGAACCTTTACAATAACATCCTCAATTAATCCCCGTGGAGTTTTCACAGACCTATCAGCCAACTACAAGATGATGGGTGTGGGCTTTAATTCTCCAAAATCAAATTTCTCATAAATGACTGTTGGCAATAGATTCACACTAGCACCTAGATCCAATAAAGCTCTATCAAATGTAACTCCAGCTAAGTCACATGAAATTAGAGGTGCTCCAGGATCCTTTAACTTCTTGGGTAAATGATTCATCACAATTGCACTAACATCCTCAGAAAGCCGAACCTTTTCAGGTGTCATTCTAGATTCTCTTTGTGGAGTACATAATTCCTTGAGAAACTTAGCATAAGCTGGCACATGCTTGATGGCATCGAGGAGTGGAATATTAATTTGGACTTGTTTGAACAAATCCAACAACTCCTCATTCTGGGCCAATTTCTTCCTGGCATTGGGCTTAGCTAACAAGGCATTAGGAAATGGCACCCTAGGTTGATAAAAACTTGGGCCTTCATTAATCTTCCCTTTTCCTTTCAGATCCTCCTCCAACTTCTCTATGTTGGGTTCAGTCTCACTATCACTTTTAATTTCCCGAGGCCCATCAGTGGAACCTTTGGCTAACTCTCCATCTGCATGTGGTTTTTCTAAACTTCTCCCACTCCTAAGGGCTGAAATGGCTTTAGCATTCTCAAATTGCGGCCCTTTAGGTTGTGGTACCGGGCCAGGCTGAGGTAAAAGGCCCGATTGCTGTGGAAAACCCGGAGGTTGATTCCTTGGATTGGCAACGGGTTGACTAGGAAGTTGGCCCACTTCTCTTCTCATCGTAGCCTCAACTAGTTGGCCCATTTGACTTTCCAACTTAGCAATGGATTGTTGCTGGGTCAAAATCAGTTGTTGGAGTTGAGTGAATTTGTCATCAAAGTTGGGCTGAGGAGGTTGTTGGTAAGTGGGTGGAGGATGGTATTGGGTTGGCTGTCCAGATTGGAATGAGTGATAGTGGGCCGGTTGACCTAATTGGAATGATTGATAAGGGATCGGTTGGCCTGATGGATACTGGCCCGGTTGAGAAAACTGGGCTTGAGATCCCTTAGCCTGACCATTTCCATAGAAATTAGATTGTTGTTGGAATGAATTCTGTGGCTTTTGGGCTTGATGTATGGGAGGATTGGACATCGGTAATGGGGCATGCTGATTCTTCCAAGAGAAATTAGGGTGGTTTCTCCAGCCAGGATTGTAAGTGTTGGAGAATGGATCATTATTGGGCCTGGAGAATCCCTGGGCAGCCTGAACTTGTTCTTGAATGAATGGTGGAAGTTGGGCCGCAGTTGGGCATTCATTCACTTGATGAGTTGGACTTGCGCATAGGGCACAAATGTCATGATTAGCAGTGGATGGACCTTCATATAGACTAGATTGTGTTGGGTAAGTAGGCTCTTGCTTGTTTAAGGCCAGGAGTTGGTCTAGTTTCTGGGCCAAGATGTCGACCTTATCCAATTTCTGATTAATCAGATTTATGTCCATTCTGGATTCGGGCTCTCCACGGGCCTTAAGTTCATACATTTCAGTCCATTTAGATGGCCCAACAGACCTCTCATAAGATGATAATGAGGCATGATTGATGGAATTTTCACTTAACATCTCAAAAAGATCATAGGCCTCATCTTCATTTTTCATCATAAATGCCCCTCCACATGAGGCATCCACCATCTGTCTGAACTGTTCAGACAATCCTTCATAGAATGCTTGGACAATTTACCATTTTGAAAGCCCATGATGAGGGCATTTTCTAAGCAATTCTTTCAGTCTTTCCCAAGATTCATGGATCAATTCCCCGGGAGTTTGGGTAAAACTCGTGATGGCCCTTCTCATGGTATTGGTCCGCCCGATGGGATAGAACTTCTTGAGAAATTCTTTCTGCATCTCTTCCCATGTCCTAATGGGCCTTCCTATAGTTCCCAACCAATATTTAGCCTTGTCCTTTAATGAAAAGGGAAATAAGGTCAACTTAAGGCCATCATCGGTAAAATTCTGGACTTTCACCGTGGAACAGATTTCTAGAAATTCATCAAGATGCTTATAAGGATCTTCATTAGTATTCCCATAAAAGGATGGGAGCATTTGAATGGTGCTAGATTTGATTTCATATTGATTGGTTGGATTCTAAGGAAGATGAATACATGATGAAGGTTGATATCGATTTGGAATGAAATAGTCCTTCATTTGTTTTGGTGGGTCCTGATTATCAGCCATTGGATCTTGTGGTGGATTTCTTTGATGTAGGATTCTTTCTATTTCAGCAAGTGGTCCTAGAAGGTTAGGATTTTGAGATCTCCTACTTTGCATGCACTAGGACTGATGGAGAGAGGATTTTGCTTTATATTTCTTGTTTTTTTTTTTTTTTATGCAAACAATTTTGACAAATAAATTATCCTAATGATCTAATGTTAACCTAGACTCTCTATGTGAATTTTCTTACAAAGTGAATGGAGTCCACCTCGAGTCACAACCACAATCAGTCAACGGCCAGGTAAGAGGTGGGGTAGTGGGAGGCTCCCCCTACTTTCGTAGGGACCTAATTAGAGAACCACTTTCCCGCTTAGACGTTTGCCTTTTTACCTCTAGCCTAGACATCGTTGCTAAAAATGGAGGCAACCCGAGATTTAAACCACTCACGGTGTAAACCCTAGATTCTCTTTCGACTTACTTTTAATTGGATTAGGAAATGCCAATGCAAGGAAGGTGATTTGTAGGCTAAGGAAGGGTGATCAAATCCCTACCTTATGTGGTTAAAGTTGCCCTTAAAGTCTTTTTTAATGCAATATAAGGCAACAAATCAATGCAAGGTGTGTTTATGCAATCATGAATGACTTGCTAAAATTGAAACACGTACCTTTCCCCTACAATCTTCAACAATTTATGGAAATAACTGTGCAAGGAAACTAGCTCATGCTTTCCTAGGATGATGAATGCCTAGCATGGAAGGTTTCTAATCTTGGCGATGAAAGTTTTTAAATTTGGATGTTCCTCTTTTTGTTTCTTTTTTTTTAGTTAATGGAAACCAATCTAAACTAGAAACTACAAAATTGGAAACTAACTAAAATAAGGAAATTGAAACATAGAAAGTTGGAACACACTGACCATGATTTCGCTTTCCTTCTTCTTCTTTTTTTTTTTCAATATACCTGCAAAAATAAGAAAAATAAGGTTAGCTAAAGAATAATTACACTAAATCCAAGATAATCAAAATTAAAAATCTAAGTCCCCGGCAACGGCGCCAAAAATTGATCGTTTCGAATTGTACGTCATTAAACATATGAAAACGTTCAATCTAAATTTATCCGGCTCACTCAAATCAGATTTTGGAAATTTAATAATGGTGAGTCCGAGTCGATCCACAGGGTGATAGAATTTTAATTTTGAAAACTTTGGACTTTAGTTAATCTAAAAAAAAAAAAGTGAAAATTTAAGGAAACTAATTACTTAATTAAAGTAAAATTAAGTTAACTAATGTTACCTAAAATAGGATTACCCAAATTAAACAAATCATTTTTTTTTATTTTCTTTTTCAGAAATTAAATACAAACATTTATAAAAACAAATAATAAGCACGACTAAAATTTATGACAAAGACATTAAAACTTAACTACGTGTAAAACATGAATTATCTAAAAATTATGAAACAAATTACAAAGTTTAATGGTTTAATAAACTTAAACTTAAATAATCAAGCATCAATTAATAACTAACTAATCCTAACAAGCAAGTTAATATTACACTAACGGGGGAGAGAGAGAGAAAAGAACAAAATAACAATATGTGGGGCTGCTGGCTGGTGCGTGCAGGAACTTGAAGGGGTGCTGGTTGCTGGAAGCTTCAAGCATGCATGGCTGGTGCGTGGCTTTGCTGGCATGCATGCGTGGCTATGCACGTGGCTGTATCTTGCAGAGCCGCTAGGGGTGCTGAGGACCTTGCCGGCTGGTTGAACATGCAGGTGCACCGCTGCTGTGAAGCTTGCATGTGGGGGTTGTTGTGAACGCTGGCAGGTGCTGGATGTGGAGCGTTGCTGCATGCAGGTGGGGGGGCAGGAGGATGTTGCTGGCTGGCGGCTGGAGGATGCTAGAGGCTGGCGCGTGGAGGAGAGGAGGAAGGCCTGCTGCTGGTGGAGAGGCTTGCTGGACGGTGCATGCACGTTGCTGGCACTTGCAGGTTCGCAGAAGCTCTTGGATGCAGCTGCTGGCCGTGGAGGAGACGAGTGTTGGACTTGCTGCTGGGAGGAGCTGCTGCACGTTGCTGCTGGGAGGAGTTGCTGCATGCGCTGGAGGTCGTGCAGGTGCGGTGCTGAAAGAGAGAAGAGAAGAGAGAGGGAGGCCCGTGAAGAGGGAGAAGCTGTGGAGGGGAGGAATCGAGAGAGAGAAAACAGAGGGAGAGAACCGAAAATTGCAGAAGGAGAAGGAGGAAAGGAGGCTTCTGCGGCTGGGAGGAAGAGAGGGATGGCAAGGAGAGAAGAAAACCAGAGAGGAGGAAGGGCTGCGGGGTTGAGAGGCTACGGGAGGAGGAGACAACGGAGAGGAATAAAAAAAACTGAGAGAGAGAAATGTATGTCCCGGGTTTGCTGCGGGAAGGAAATTAATATAGAGAGGAAGAGAGGCGTGGGAAGGAAACTGTAGAAGAAGTAGGACTGCGGTTGGAAAATTGGAGAGAAGGAAGGAAATAGTGGGTTTTGAGAAACTCCAGAGAAGGAAGGAATCAAATTGCATTTTTACCCCTGGTTTAGTTGAAATTCGAACACTAGACCTCCCCGAAATTTCCGGAAACTCCACCAGCTACACTACATTATCAGCATGTCCTGTTCACATAAAATAAATATAAATTAGCGCATTATCATAAAAATATCATCATATTTATTCATTTCGTCTCGGTTTTGTCGAAAAACCGCAAATACGCTATACTCCTTTAATCACATGAAATGACGATGTTTTTAAGTCAGAATCTGATGAAATTGGTACCGTTGGACTTGTTACACAATTATCTATCATTTCATGCTATTTTGCAGATAAAAACATGAGTATGATGCATATGATTGCCATTAAATGATCAATTTAACACTTTATCATCTTCTTAACCTCCTTTCACTTTTTCTTGTTCATTTCATTGCATCCTCATTTCCATCCATGCCGTAGCATTCTCTCTCCCTCTCACTTTTGACATATTACTCACTTTCCACACACACGAGCACCCTCATTTGCATGCATGCATGTTAAGATGACCTAGTAATTCCTACCCACCAGAGGTTTCCACCAAAAAAAAATGGGAGGTGGGTGGCCATAACATTTGGTCACCTTCCCTCCCCACCACCCATCCGGTGCGTTTCCCTCCGATTTTAGCTAGTTTTTTTTATATCTTCATGGATAGATTCTACATATTATAGTTATAATCCGGTTGTTTTCTGTCTTGTCTTTTCTTTCCAGGGATCCTTACCACATTTCCGCGTGCAGAGTGCCGGGCTCTCCTCCTCTGGCCGGCTGGAGGAAGAGAAGGAGGAACCAGCATCTCCCGCTCCCACAGAACGCGCGATCACCTCACACTCCTGCGGAGCACAGGGACCGAAAGGTAATGCTCCTGGCGATCACACCTCAATTTCTAACTCTCCTTAAATCGCCACAGTGCTAAGACGAACGGAGGAACCCTCGATTCCGAAGCCCGCAGCCGCGGCGGGGGACGTTCCGGGCGCCTACAGTATACTATGTAGTAAATATATAGGATATATTTATATACTATCACCTAGGAGAGACCAAGATAAAGTTATCTAAAACCCTCACTAAATTCTAAGCTGTAAAGTGAGTAGTTAAGAATTTACTGCGTGGTCCTCCATCATTATAGTCATAGGACTCAAATTACTTTAGGCAGGTTTGTTGTGCTATCCACAAGGCATGTCTAATTGTAAGGAGTGACTCTGGCTATGGCATGAGATGCCTATTAATCGAGATAGACGAACCATGTAGCCTTGTTGTGCCATCTACAACGGCTACATACGAATCTATGTCCGTCTCGTAAGGATGGTAATACTTAGACCAGAATTAATAATTTGTTGTGCTATCCACAAGACCATTAAATCTCTGAGACCGAAACGATGATTAGATATTGTAAGGAGTTGCAAGACCTATGAGATGGATTATCTTTGATTGTATTACAATTTGTTGTGCTATCCACAAGGTTGTACTATAAGTTGTTAAGATTTTGATCCCCACTAAGAGACTATCGGCGTCTCCCATTCTATATATCTAAGGGTTATACAGTCTGTCGAAAATTAGTGAGAGTTAAAACTTGATAAAAGTCCATATCTTATTTTAAATTTAATAATTAAATATCTGCTAACTAAATTTTATTTATCTCCTGTAGGGAAATATGTCTTCGAATAACCCACTCCTGACAGGCCCGAACTACTCGAAAAGGCTTAGAAACCAGAAGATTGTCCTCAGGTCTGAGCACATTGCCTACATCCTTGGAGTTGATCCTCCTGCTGAACAGGCATTAGATGCTCTTGAAGCAGAGTAGTTCGGGCCATCTTGCTCCACTTTGGCACAATGTTATATGCTTGCCTCTATGAGCAATGAGTTGCAGAGGTAGCATGAGAACATAGGTGACAAAGCCATCTTGCTCCATTTGATGGAGCTATTTGAGGAACAAACCAGGGTTGAGAGAGATGAGATATCCAAATCCCCGTTTAAAGCTCAAATGGCAGAAGGATATTCAGTGCAGACCATGTGCTGAAGATAATTGAGTGGATTGAGAGGTTAGAAGCTATTGCGGTTCTTTTACCTAATGAGATGCACAATGACCTCGTTCTTGCCTCACTCCCTGCATCGTATGCACTGTTCATAGTTAATTTCAACATGAACAAGATATAGATTTCCCTGGCTGAGCTTCTAAATATGCTAATAACTTTACAGGGCAACCTTGTGAAGGAAAAGCCCAATGTCCTCTTAGTTTATGAGACCAATGAAAGAAGGAAAGCAGCAGTAGCCTTAAAGAAAGGGAAAAGAAAGAAGCTAAAAAGGCCAAAGTATGTGCCTCAGAAGGACAATGCCGAAGGAGTATAAAAAGGTGACTGCTTCTACTGCAAGTAGAAGGGTCATTGGAAGAAGAACTGCAAGGAGTTCCTCAACGATAAAGCTCATAGAAAGATGAAGCTATCAAAAACTTCAGACAACTATACGATAGATATTAACTTGTCAGTAAGAAACACCACATCTTGGGTATTAGATATTGGATGTGCTTTTTATGTCTACCATGATATATAGATACTAACAAGTAAGCACAAGCTGAGAAAATGTGAGGTGGATCTGAGGGTAGGAAACGGCACAAAAGTTGCGGCGATTACTATAGGGATAGCAAATCTTAAGCTTCCAACGGGAGAAGTCTTTTTGTAAGGACTGAGGTTTCGGGTTCAGTTTCCGGGTCGGTTTCGGGCCGGATCCCCTGGTTTGGACGTCCTGAGAGTTTTTTCTGAATGACGTCTGCACTGCACGACGCCTTTCAAACGGCGTCTTGCTGGGTGGACGCCATTTACGTCTGTTGCCGTTGTGCCACGTGGGCGCCACGTGGACGGGTTTCGGGCCGCGAGAGTACGGCCCCTGTCTCGTCGACTGAACAACGTCCATGATGGACGACACGATTCAGACTGCGACCCTGCGGTGTCAGTACGCGGCGCCAAAGCGCTGTCAGTACGGCCCGTCCTGTCAGCTGATAGGCGTCTGTCTCAATCGACGCCTTTTAGCCAGTTTCAGATTGACCCCGCGAGCCTCCCCTTCTTTCCCTCATTCTCACCTTCACTCTCTCTCACCTCGCCCTCTCCGCCTCCTCCGACCCCTCTCTTCCCCTTTCCCTTCCTCTTGTTCCTCTTCCACCACTCCAACACCTCTCCACCCCTCACCATTACCTCCACCACTTCCTTCGCGGCGTTCCATTCTCCGGACGACGGCCGACGTTCCGGCGGAGTGGCGACGTTCTAGAGGGTATCGGCGGCGGCCTGCGGTGCGGCGGTTCAGCGGCACGGAGCCAGGAGGAGTTCAAGAACCGGTAGGGTGACGGTTCCCATAGTGTTGTGTTTTAAACCATGTTTCCCCCGTTTAAAGCATGTTATGGATCTTTGGTTTTGGGGTAGAATGAGCATGTTAGGGGCTTTTCTTTGATGGGAATGGGAGTTTCTATGGATGTGGATTCATGATGGCTTGGTTTGCCCTCTTTCTCCTCTGTTTTTGGGGTTTTTGGGGTGGAAAGGGAGCCCTCGGGCTCGAGACAGATCCTGGTTTCTGGCGCTAAAAGACGTCGTGCATGGACGACGCCTTTTAGAAGGGCGTCGGGCCATCACGACGCCTTTTAGACAGAAATCGTTCCATTAGGGCTCTGTCAGTTCGGGGATTCTGGCGTTGAAAGACATCATGCCTGTACGACGCGATTTGGAATAGCGTCGGTGTTGGGTTTTCTCGGTTTCTCCAGATCGCTTACGCAGCGGAAAATAAAAATATTTACAGCGATCCGTTCCCATTTCGGAATCTAAAATACGATAATCGGATTATCGAAGTTCTCACCGTGTGCGGATTCGAATCCGCAGCCTTTCGGTTCCGTCGGTGTGACACCGCAAGCCGCGCAAGCGCCCGGCCTCTAGCGAAGTCCACGCGATCCTCCCCGCGACGGATATCCTCGAGTTCGTCGTTCTTCGCAGCCCGCGAAGCCTCCGCTGGTCGCCGCAATGATCGCTGCAGTGCGCGTACGATTTCCCATCGAACGGGATTCGAAGAAGGGGCGGAGCAGATCTGGATCTGCCTGGACTCCAGAGGAAGACAGAAACTGAGGAGGGGCGGCTAGGGTTAGCAGCAGCTTGGCCTGCTCAGCCCGTTCGCTATGTTTTATACTAACCGCGCGGTTTTTCACAAAAACCCCCGGTTTGTATAAAACCCACTTATTTATCCATCGCCTTGAGAATCATTTGCGTGTGACCGTCTAGGCCCAAGTACCAGTCCAGTTAATGGCCCAGTAAGCCCAGTGACTCCTCACTGGCTTTATTAATTAATTAATAACCCTTTATTAATCAATTAATCAATCGAATTGATGTCGCACATCGAATTCGACCGGGCCTCCGATCACGTTGGGTGCCAAGCAACACCGCGTGAACCCGGAAGGTATTTGGGGTTAAGTAACCCACTCTTGGAACCTTTCCGTCGACAGTTATCGCGTGGATATAATCCTTCATTCGTACAATGCTCTCGAGTCAACTCAGGGTATGGCGAGCTGTCAAACCCTAACCGGTCGACTCACTTGGATTGGATGCCGCTGATGAATATCGGAAAACTCCTTTCCCGATATTATCGTCCGCCCTGGCCAGGGACTTCCGCACATCCTTCCTAGAGCATTCTCTCTCTAAGTACCGAGAGCGAATGATTCCTTATTGACACACACAATTCCCTTCGACGGTATTCCGCTGTACCCAATCCTTGGCGTATTAGAATCCCGTGGTTAGAGATTAGTAAACCAAGGTCAAAGCACAGAAGTCCACCGCCAAGGTGTCCTTGGTGTCTCAGGTCCGAGGACCATCCACGCAACTGCGACAATAGAATCAAGCTGGTTGACAGTGAGGTACAATACCATCTAGCGATTCAGTCGGATCAGTTCAGTGAACTCATTCTCCAATGAGCACCTACAGATTCGCCTTAGTGTCTCCACACAAGTGACTTATGAGACCAGTCACCCTCATCATATGAGCAGGAGTAATATGTACTAGTCTAACCGGATATCCGATGTCCTTCTCGGATATCCTCCTACTATGAACGATTAAGAATATGTGTGTTTAAGTGATCAGTCTCATTAGTATGATCTCATCATAATCTGATCACCATAGCACATATTCACGGACTTCATTATGAAACGATAATTAACGCGATTTACACATAATGAATATTATGCCATTTTATTAATAATGAACGAGATTTACATTGTTAGATTGGCTTGTAGGCCACCTAAACTAACAGTCGGGACACCATGACGCCTTTTAAGGCAGAAATCTCCCGACTAAGGTTATCTGTTAATTCTGGATTTTCCTGTTAATCGGCGTCTGAGGATGTCGACGACTTTTAAAAGGCGGCTACCTGTAGCGACGCCTTTTAAGCCAGATTCTGAGGACAGTATTTCATGACCCAGTTTAGGGTGCTTGAATGGCGTCGGCCTAGGGCGACGCGATTCAAGACAGAAGCACACTAATCCATGCCAGTAAAATGTGTTTACACTGCTAGATAGTTGGTTATATGCATGCTTTAGTAGACTCGATAATGATGAACTCTTCGTGACCGGATGGCACTGCATTGTATGTCGTGCGACCGTGGACTTCTTCCGTGACCAGATCGCACCGTGCCGTGTTTTATGTTTCGGTGGACCTAGAGTGACAGTTGTAACGTTCTACACCCTGTGTCGGTGCGGAGGGACACAGCGCTGACAGGAGCAGTGGCGGGGTGACGCCTAGTGGAGAGGGTCACCCGGTGAACCCCGGGGTTAGCTAGCTTGTACCGGTGTCGGAGTGGTACTTGTGGAGTGTCACTCGTGTTGGGGGAAGGAGTAACCACCTGAGCCAGTTGTGCCGGAGTAGCCAGCGTGCTATCCGAGGGGTTACTGTTTGGTCTCAGCGGGTCGGTGTTTGCTGGGGGAAGGAGTAGCCGCCGAGATAGCCAGCGTGCTATCCGAGGGGTTACTGTTTGGTCTCAGCGGGTCGGTGTTTCCCACTTTCAGAGACGTGGTTGACGTGTTTTGCTGAGACGCGAGTTGTAGGTTCCTTGGTAGAATGATTTCTGAGATATGCATGTTATATTCCAAATGCATGTGGTTTATATCGAGAATTTAGGAGCAATGTGTTACAGCTTTACTTATCTTGTTCCCATGTATCTTTGTATTGCACTTGTGGGTGTGTGAGTGGGAGGCAAGGGATCGGATGATCCCTACTGAGCCCAGTTCTGGTGTGGCTCACTCCCTGCGGTTTTCAGGTGTGGACCTCGTGGCGAGTGGCGGCCCGTGGTGTTCTCCTTGGTGTGCGGACCAGCAGCTATCTCAGTTCTGGGGTATGCCCCGATGTTGTTGTACTTTACTTCTGCCTGTACTTAATTAATTTGTTGGACCATGTAATTATTGTTGGACTGTGGACGGACATTATTACTTTACTTCCTGCATACTGTACTTCTTTGAAGTCCGTGTGAATGTTATATTTAATCTTGTTTAATGCTTACTCCTCCAGATGTGTGTATAAGATCCGGGTGTGAGACCGTTGGATAATGATTCGACGCCCATTTAGTGATCGGGTCTCCGATCATAGGGTGGCGGGTCGTTACAATTGGTATCATAGCTCAGTCCGGTCAAGTATGCGCTAAACTGGATTAGATATCGTAGTCCAACAATAAGTACGAGTCTGTACAGGCGATGGCTGCTGGTATAGATTGATAGGTTTTGACGTACTTGTGTTGATTTTTGCGTTCGTGGGGTAGTGATGGCACCGAGGAAGAGAGTACCGTTGGCTCGAGGTTCAAGAGCAGACAATGTTAGTTCGGGTGCAGAAGGGCGTAATGTGAATCGTTTCATGGAAGCTATGATTGGAGCTATGTCTAGATACCAGCAGGGAGTTGGTGGCGAGGGATCCAATTTTCGGGACGATCAGCCTACGATTTTGGAGCGGTTCTTGAGGTTGGAGACCCCTTTTTTCACGGGTCGACCAATCCCAGACGAGGCAACTTTTTGGATTAAGGAAATGGAGAAGGCATTTGACGTTCTTGAATGTGCCGAGAATGAGAAAACCTTGTTGGCAACCTACTTATTGAAGGATAATGCATATGAGTGGTGGGCTACTACCAAGAAGGTGATGTTCGCAGATAGGCCCTTGAGAGAAATCCCTTGGGAGGTATTTGTGAGAGAGTTTAGTGGACAGTACTTTTCAGGGCATGTTCAGAAGTCTAAGGAAAGGGAGTTTATGGAATTGGTGCAGAATGAGATGTCAGTTTTAGAATACCAAGCAAAGTTTGCGGCTCTTGAAAGATTTGTTCCACATATATCTGAGCACGAGGAGTTTAGAGTAGAGAGATTTGTGGGTGGACTCCGGTATGATCTGAGGACAATGGTGGCATCCCAGTGTTGGAGAGATCTGGCGTCAGCAGCTCAATACGCAGTAGCGGTGGAGACTCAATTCCAGCAAATGGCGAGAGAATTGGAGCAATCGGCACGAGGGAAGCAGCAAGGCAAGAGCAAATCAACGGTCTTTTCGTCAGGTGGTTCGAGTTCCTTTGAATTCGGGTCCCAAGAGATGCCCTGTGGTAAGAACAGAGATGGTTCGGCTCAGCAAATGCAGACTGTGGCTAGTAGGCAGCAGGGAGCGAGGCAGGTTGCGGCAGGTCATTGTTCCCATTGTGGTGGTCATCATGGCAGTCGGACGTGTCCATTGGTCACTAGTGGTTGTTTTGGATGTGGCAAGAGGGGGCATTTTTGAGGAATTGTCCCCAGAGGGATAAGACAGGTGAGGAGCCAAGTGGTCGGTAGGAGCCCGGTACCTAGTATGGTGTTGTGTGTTCTTTCAGTGGAGGTCCGAGATGCTGGGTTACATGAGCACTCTTATCTTGTCTTATTAGGTAGTGATTGTGAACTTTATGACACTTTTTATGTATTATGCATGGTGGAGAATCAGTATTGTAAAATGTACTTTGTGAGGTTATTTTATATAATGATGTTGGTCTATCAATTTTGGCGGAATCGTGGAACATAATTAACTTAGTATTGACTTGAATGACCGATTGTGTGTATGGAGTCCCGTGTAAGTATGTGATCGATGAGGGCATTGCAGTGGATACAGTCAGAACTGAGGTAGTGATGGATTGGATCAGGCCGACAACAGTAGCGGAGACCGAGAGCTTCTTGGCATTGTAGGATTTTACCGACGGTTGGTCTAGAGGGTTTCTTCGATGGTGACTCCCCCTTGTCGAGGTTGACTCATAAGGGAGTGTGAGCGGAGTATCATTTAGTTGAGAAGCTCACCTCGCTTTGGCTCCAATGTTGGTACTTTTATTAGGTTCCGATGGAATTGTGGTTTATTCGGATACACCACATCGAGGTTGGGTGCGGTCCTGATGCAACTTGGTAAGATTGTGGCTTATACCTATAGGCAGTTGACGGAGCATAAGGGGAACTATCCATTCATGACTTAGAGATAGACTCTGTGATTTGACCATGGAGAACGTGCGCGGATGTGTCCTCATTGAGGCGCACTGTTCTAGATAAATAATGTTTCCTAGAATAAGTAAGACGTTTCAATGATGAGGTGGTCCAGTAGGTAGTAGGATAAGGTTGATCTTGTGGTTGAGTGCTAGAATTGTCGACAGGTTAGGGTGAACATCAGAGTGGCGCAGCGGAAGTGTGGTTGCAGTCCTTGCCGAACCCGGTGCGGAAACGGGAGTTTGTGACCTTGGACGTGTGTTGGGATTGCTTTTTCCCTGTTGGTAGGGACGTGATCTGGGTTATCATTAAGCAATTGACCATGTCAACACACTTCCTGGCTATCAGGAAGGACCGATCAGTCGATTGGTCGGTAGGGTTGTTTGTAAGCCGGGTCATCTCTTTCCGCTTAATGTGCCCTTATCCATCATGTCGGACCGGGTTATGAGGTTTACTTGTAGGTCTTAGAAGAATCTTCGGAAGGCTTCGGGTACGCAGTTAGCCGTCAGCTCGGCCTATCACCCCGAGGCTGATGGGCGTTCAGAAGGGCCATTCAGGTTTTTGAGGTTTTGCTCAGGGCACGTGCCTAGACTGAGGAGGTTTTAGGGAGCAGCGTTTGTTTGCAGTAGAGTTTTGCGTACTATTACATTTACCATTCTAGCGTGAGTATGGCGCCTTAGGAGGCATTGTTCGGATGGCCGAGTTGTTTCTCTGTGATTGGTCTGAGGTTGGAAAGAGGCAGTTAGAAGGATCCCAAATGACAGGTTCTCCGAAACATGGTTGCATCTTTGGATTTAATATTTTGGCTGTATCGCTCCAGGAGCGAGGTGACCTGGGTACGCGAGGTTGAGATGCGGGAGCAGCTCCCTACTTTCTAAGTTTTCATGTGAGTTGGCAGTGGAGGTAATTCGCCCTCATTTTTGCAGCGGGCAATTTCGGGGACGAAATTCTTTTAAGGGGGGGAGAATGTAAGGACTGAGGTTTCGGGTTCAGTTTCCGGGTTGATTTCGGGCCGGATCCCCTGGTTTGGACGTCTTGAGAGTTTTGTCTGAATGACGTCTGCACTGCACAACGCCTTTCAAACGACGTCTTGCTGGGTGGACGCCATTTACGTCTGTTGCTGTTGTGCCACGTGGGCGCCACGTGGACGGGTTTCGGGCAGCGAGAGTACGGCCCCTGTCTCGTCGACTGAACAACGTCCATGATGGACGACGCGATTCAGACTGCGACCCTGTGGTGTCAGTACGCGGCGCCAGAGCGCTGTCAGTACGGCCCATCCTGTCAGTTGATAGGCGTCTGTCTCGATCGACGCGTTTTAGCCAGTTTCAGATTGACCCCTCGAGCCTCCCCTTCTTTCCCTCATTCTCACCTTCACTCTCTCTCACCTCGCCCTCTCCACCTCCTCTGACCCCTCTCTTCCCCTTTCCCTTCCTCTTGTTCCTCTTCCACCACTCCAACGCCTCTCCACCCCTCACCATTACCTCCACCACTTCCTTCGCGGCGTTCCATTCTCCGGACGGCGGCCGACGTTCCGGCGGAGTGGCGACGTTCTCGAGGGTATCGGCGGCGGCCTGCGGTGTGGCGGTTCGGCGGCACGGAGCCAAGAGGAGTTCAAGAACCGGTAGGGTGACGGTTCCCATAGTGTTGTGTTTTAAACCATGTTTCCCCCGTTTAAAGCATGTTATGGATCTTTGGTTTTGGGGTAGAATGAGCATGTTAGGGGCTTTTATTTGATGGGAATGGGAGTTTCTATGGATGTGGATTCATGATGGCTTGGTTTGCACTCTTTCTCCTCTGTTTTTGGGGTTTTTGGGGGTGGAAAGGGAGCCCTCGGGCTCGAGACAGATCCTGGTTTCTGGCGCTAAAAGACGTCGTGCATGGACGACGCCTTTTAGAAGAGCGTCGGGCCATCACGACGCCTTTTAGACAGAAATCGTTCCATTAGGGCTCTGTCAGTTCGGGGATTCTAGCGTTGAAAGACGTCATGCCTGTACGACGCGATTTGGAATAGCGTCGGGACACCATGACGCCTTTTAAGGCAGAAATCTCCCGACTAAGGTTTTCTGTTAATTCTGGATTTTCCTGTTAATCGGCATCTGTGGATGTCGACGACTTTTAAAAGGCGGCTACCTGTAGCGACGCCTTTTAAGCCAGATTCTGAGGACAGTATTTCATGAACCAGTTTAGGGTGCTTGAATAGCGTCGGCCTTGGGCGACGCGATTCAAGATAGAAGCACACTAATCCATGCCAGTAAAATGTGTTTACACTGCTAGATAGTTGGTTATATGCATGCTTTAGTAGACTCGATAATGATGAACTCTTCGTGACCAGATGGCACTGCATTGTATGTCGTGCGACCGTGGACTTCTTCCTTGACCGGATCGCACCGTGCCGTGTTTTATGTTTCGGTGGACCTAGAGTGACAGTTGTAGATTTCTACACCCTATGTCGGTGCGGAGGGACACAGCGCTGACGGGAGCAGTGGCGGGGTGACGCCTAGTGGAGAGGGTCACCCGGTGAACCCCGGGGTTAGCTAGCTTGTACCGGTGTCGGAGTGGTACTTGTGGAGTGTCACTCGTGCTGGGGGAATGAGTAACCACCTGAGCCAGTTGGGCCGGAGTAGCCAGCGTGCTATCCGAGGGGTTACTGTTTGGTCTCAGCGGGTGAGTGTTTGCTGGGGGAAGGAGTAGCCGCCGAGGTAGCCAGCGTGCTATCCGAGGGGTTACTGTTTGGTCTCAGCGGGTCGGTGTTTCCCACTTTCGGAGACATGGTTGACGTGTTTTGCCGAGACGCGAGTTGTAGGTTCCTTGGTAGAATGATTTATGAGATATGCATGTTATATTCCAAATGCATGTGGTTTATATCGAGAATTTAGGAGCAATGTGTTACAGCTTTACTTATCTTGTTCCCATGTATCTTTGTATTGCACTTGTGGGTGTGTGAGTGGGAGGCAAGGGATCGGATGATCCCTACTGAGCCCAGTTCTGGTGTGGCTCACTCCCTACGGTTTTCAGGTGTGGACCTCGTGGCGAGTGGCGGCGCGTGGTGTTCTCCTTGGTGTGCGGACCAGCAGCTATCTCAGTTCTGGGGTATGCCCCGATGTTGTTGTACTTTACTTCTGCCTGTACTTAATTAATTTGTTGGACCATGTAATTATTGTTGGACTGTGGACGGACATTATTACTTTACTTCCTGCATACTGTACTTCCTTGAAGTCCGTGTGAATGTTATATTTAATCTTGTTTAATGCTTACTCCTCCACATGTGTGTATAAGATCCGGGTGTGAGACCGTTGGATAATGATTCGACGCCCATTTAGTGATCGGGTCTCCGATCATAGGGTGGCGGGTCGTTACACTTTTCATTAGATGATTATTATTATGTACCTAGCATAATAAAGAACATCATTTCCGTTTCTTATTCGGATAAGATTGGATATAGGTTGACTATTGAGAACAAAAGTTATTCGATTTATTATAGTAATAAATTAATTACCTCGACACCTTTAGTCAACAATCTATATCTTTTAGATGTTTCTTACTACAATCTCCATATTGATAATGCTCTTAAGAAGAGTAAGAATTGTGTGAACCAAGCCTACATGTGGCATTGCAGACTTGGACACATTGGTGAACGCAGGCTGGAAAAGGTGCACAAACATGATTATTTAAATGCATTCGATTATGAATCGTTTGCAACATGTGAGTCCTGCCTTATGGGAAAGATGAGAAAGTCTTCATTCGGACATGGAGAACGTGCCAAGGACATTTTAGAACTAATACATTCGGATGTATGTGGTCCCATGTCCACCGAAGCCAAAAGTGGCTTCTCATACTTCATCATGTTCACCGATGACTTATTGCGATTCGGGTATGTGTACTTAATCAAGTACAAGTCGAAAGTATTTAAGAAGTTCAAGGAATTCAAGAATGAAGTAGAGAAGCAAACAGGAAAGAGTATTAAGGCTCTTTGATCAGATTGGGGAGGACAATACTTGAGTACTAGTTTCACACAATTCTTAAAGGATAATGGTATCCTTTCTCAGCTGACCCTTTTATATACACCACAGATGAATAGTGTATCTGAAAGGAGGAATCGCACCTTGTTGGATATAGTACAATCTATAATGAGCTTTTCATATTTACCTCAGTGTCCCTCTAGGGGTATGATCCAGAGTCAGTAGTATACCTACTGAACAGAGTATCCAGCAAGTCTCTGACCTCTACTCCATATGAGATATGAAAAGACAGAAAATCAGAATTTAAACATGTTAAAGTTTGAGGTTGTCCTACTCATGTAAAGAGGCATGATCCAGATAAGTTAGAATTAAGAACTGACAGATGCAGATTTTTGGGATATCCAAAGGAGACGTTTGGATACTATTTTTATCATCCTGGTGAACAAAAGGTGTTTGTGGCCAAGAAGGTTGTCTTCCTGGAAGAGGAATACCTTCTCCAAGAGGAGAGTGGGAGTAAAATAGTAGTGAAAGAGATTCCAGATCTCCAAACAGCTGCAATATCAACAGATGTGCTATCAGTTCCTGAATTTGTTCAGGTACATGTAGATGAGCCTCGTAAATCTAGTAAAGTACCTAGACTACCTGAACGGTATGTGGGACATATCGCAGAAGGTGAGTCTAAGGTGGAATATAATGAGGATGATGATCCTAAATCCTACCAGGAGGCCATAGAAAGCCCAGAAGCCGGGAAATGGCTAGAAGCCATGAACTTTGAAATCCAGTCCATGTACACTAACTAAGTTTGGAACTTGGAGGACTTGCCCGAGGGTATTATACCTATTGGGTGCAAGTGGATCTTTAAGAGAAAGATTGGTGCAGATAGATGGATCAACACTTATACGGCAAGGTTGATGTCAAAAGGATATCGTCAAAGACAAGGAATTAACTACGACGAGACTTTCTCACTAGTTGCCATGATAAAGTTGATCAGGGTTCTCATTGCCATAGCTACACACTACGATGATGAGATCTAGAAGATGGATGTGAAGACTGCCTTTCTCAATAGTAAACTTGAGGAAGAGGTGTATATGATACATCCAGAAAGTTTCACATCCAAAGAGTTCTCAGATAAAGTGTGCAAGCTTCAGAGGTCCATTTATGAACTGAAGTAGGCTTCCCGGAGCTGGAATATAAGATTTGACGAGGCTGTCAAGTCTTATGACTTCATTAAGAATGAAGATGAGCCTTGTGTGTACAAGAAGACCAATAGGAATACATTCACTTTCTTAGTTCTTTATGTAGATGACATTTTACTCATTGGGAATGTTATAGCTATGATGTCATCGGTAAACATTTCGTTGTCCAAAAACTTCTGCATGAAGAATTTGGGAGAAGCATCCTACATATTGGGAATACGGATCTATTGAGATAAATCAAAGAGGATGCTCGGAATGACCCAATCCATGTACATAGATACCATCGTCAGAAGGTAGGCATGGAAAATTTCAAGAGAGGTCTCATATCGATGAGACATAGAATTTATCTTTCAAAGAAGTAGTCTCCTAAGGCTCCTAAAGATAGGGCATTCATGGATAGAATATCCTATACCTCTACCGTAGGATCTATTATGTATGTCATGCGATGTACAAGGCCTGATGTTGTATATGCTCTAAGTGTTATGAGCAGATTTTAGGCTGATTCAGACGAAGAGCACTGGAAGGCAGTGAAATATATCCTTAAGTACTTGATAAGAACTAAGGATATGTTTCTTATCTATGGAGGAGGTGACTTGAAACTACGAGGCTTTACTGACTTGAGTTTCCAGTCAGATCCAGATGATAGCAAGTCTACATCTGATTTTATGTTTACCCTGAATGGAGGCACAGTGTGCTAGAAGAGTTCTAAGTAGGAAACCACTGCATATTCGATGACGGAAGCTAGGTACATCACTGCAGTTGAAGCCGCCAAGGAAGCAGTGTGGTTGAAGAAGTTCATCACTGATCTCGGCGTAGTTCTCAGTATCTCTGATCTTGTTTCGCTGTTGTGCGATAACAATGAGGCAATTGCTCAAGCAAAAGAGCCGCGGTCTCATCAGAAGTCGAAGTATATTCTGAGGTACTTTCATCTTATCAGAGAAATTATTTATAGAGGAGATGTAGTGGCGGAAAGAGTTCCATCTGCCGATAATGTAGCAGATCCACTAACAAACCCATTGTCTCAAATTGTGTTTGAGCATCACCCAGAGACTATAGGTATATTACATAAAGGTGATTAGCTTTAGTCTAAGTGTGAGATTGTTAGTTTAGGTAGCCTATAAGCCAATATGACTTTATATAATCTCGTTCATTTATTAATATATGACATTATTTCATTACGTGTAATTCATTTTATTATCGTTTCATAATGAAGTCTGTTAATATGTGCAATAATGATCATATTATGATGAGATCATACTAATGAGACTAATCGCTTAGACACACATATTCTTAATTGTTCCTAGTCAGAGAATATCTAAGAAGGACATCAGCGATTAGACTAGTATAGATTACTCCTGCTGATATGATGAGGGTGACTGATCTCATAGTCACTTATATGGAGACACTAAGGCAAATTTGTAGGTGCTCATTAGAGAATGAGTTCATGAACTAATCTGACTGAATCACTGCATGGTAATGTACATAACTGTCAACCAGCTTGATTCTATTGTCACAGTTGTGTAGATGGTGCTCGGACCTGAGACACCAAGGACACCTTGTCAGTAGACTTCTGTACTTTGACTTTGGTTTACGGATCTCTATTCACGGGATTCTAAATAGACAAGGATCGGGTACAGCGGAATACCGTCGAAGAAAATTAAGTGTTCAATAAGGAATCGTTGTCTCTCGATACTAATAGAGAGAATGCTCTAGGTAGGATGTGTCGAAGTCTCTGGCTAGGATGGACAATGATATCGGGAAATGAGTTTTCTGATATTATACGGTAACATCCAATCCTAGTGAGTTGATTGGTTAGGGTTCGACGGTTCACCATACCCTACGAATGAAGGATTATATCCACATACATGGTAACTGTTGACAGAAAGGTTCCAAAAGTGAGTTGCTTAACCCCAATACCTTCTGGGTTTACGTGGTGTTGCTTGGCACCCAACGTGATCAGAAGACCGACCGAATTGAATGTACGACATTAATTCGGTTGATTAGTTAATTAATATGAGTTATTAATTCATTAACTAAGTCAGTGAAGAGTCACTGGGCTTATTCGGCCACTAATTGGACTGGTAGTTGATTAGTTAATTCGGTTGATTGTACTTGATGAATGTATCTCATGATAGTCTTCATGTCGATAATGCTCTTAAGAAGAGAAAGTGTGAAGTGAATAGAGCCTACCTATGGCATTGTAGGCTTGGTCACATTGGAGAAAACAGACTCCAAAGATTGCATAAAGATGGATATTTAGATCTATTTGATTTTGAATCATATGCAACTTGTAATCATGTTTAATAAGTAAAATAGCTAAATCCCCATTTACTGGAAGTAGAGAACGAGCCAAGGACATATTGGAACTAATACATTTTGATGTATGTGGTCCCATGTCTACCCAGACCATTGGTGGCTTCTCCTATTTCATTACATTCAATGATGATCTCTCAAGGTATGACTTTGTGTAATTAATGAAGTATAAATCAGAACTTTTGAGAAATTCAGAGAATTTAATAATGAAGTGAAAAAACAAACTAGAAAGAGTATCAAAACGATCCAATCTTATCGAGGTGGGGAATACTTAAATACAGAGTTCATACGGTACCTAAAAAATAATGATATCATTTCTCAGCTTACACCTCCTTATATACCTCAAATGAATGGTGTATTAGAAAAGAGGAATCGCACATTGATAGAAATGGTGCGATCCATAATGAGTATGTCTAAATTACCAGTGTCCCTATCGTGATAAGCACTTAGCTCCGCTATGTATATCCTGAACAGAGTACCTAGTAAATCTATTGAATCCACTCCATATGAGATAGAAAGGAAGAAAACCAAACCTTAAGCATGTTAAAGTCTGGAGATGTCCTGCTCATGTTAAAACATATGATTTAGATAAGCTGGAGTCCAGAACTGACAAGTGCAAATTTGTGGGGTCTCCGAGAGAAACCTACGATTACTACTTTTATCATCTTGACCAACAAAAGGTGCTTGTCTCTAGGAGAGCTATCTTCTTGGAAGAAGATTATATTCTCCAAAACGATAGTGGGAGTAAAGTAACTCTTGAAGAAGTTCCGGACCCACAGACTGTCACAAGTGTTAGTATTAGGTGGCCCAAAAGCCAATCTGATACTGTATATAATTCAGTTTATTAATATAATGGCAAAAATTCATTGTGTAGTTAAATCAATCATTGTTTATCGTATCACGATGAAGTCCATAAACATATGCAATAGTCTTCGGATTATGATGAGATCATAATTGTAAGGATTGAGATTTCGGATCCGGTTATCAGGTCAGTTTCGATGTCAGACATCTTGATTTTTGGGCCCTTGTGGGACTGGGGCTTGAGTTCTTTTTCATGTCGAGCTTGCTTGACGCGGTTCTAATAGAATTAGATGGCCTCAAAGCCAATCATTGTACATTCTAGTTCAAATTATTAATAAAGGTAATTATTTCTTTATTTATAGTTCTTGCAAATTAACTATCGTAATGAAGGTCCGTAGACAAATGTATGGGATATTGAATCATGATGAGATCATGATAATGAGATCAATATCCTCAGTCACTTGTCTTAAATAGTTCTCGATCATAGGATATTTAAGATGGACATTAAATATCTGATAAGATCGACACAAGTTATGTCTGCTCATGTGATGAGGGTGAATGATCTCACATTCACTCGTGTGGTGACACTAAGACAAACTTGTGGGTGCTCATTAGAGAATGAGTTCACTGAACAAACCCAAATAAGAATTCCTGGATGGTAATTATACCTATTAGTCAACCAGGGAATTCAATCGTTGCAGTAGCACAGTTGGTCCTTTGACCTGAGTCACCAATGATATCTTGTTTGTGGACCATTGTATCTTGATTCTCTGACTTGTGGATTTTAACCATTAAGTCCACGATAGTCGGTCTCTCAGATACAGTGGAAAGCTTGCGAAGGTAATTGAGTGAACAACAAGGGATCACTCACTCTTGGTATAAGACTGGAGAGAGAATGTCCTATGGATGTGTACACAGAAATCCCTGGCCATGGTCAAATGAAAGAGATGTCTTTCTAGAAATTAACTGAGTACTGGAATCCATCTAGATAATGCGATAGAGGGTTTGACTATAAAACCATACCCTTGCGTTATTGGGACATTGCATGAGTGAAGGATTTTATCTGTGCGGTATCTGCAGACGGAAAGGTTCAATTGAAGGGAACAGTATCCCTTATATCTTCTGGGATCATAAGGTAGTGTTTGGTGCTGTTCATGATCAGAAGGCCAAGTGAATTAATCATCAGATGATAATTCACTTGTTTATTAAATTAATCATTTAACATATGAAGTTTAAATGTTAATTAATAAATATTAAATTCTAGAATCAGTTCTAAATTTAATGGGCCTGAAACCGGACTGATATATGGGCCTAGAGGGTCACACACATAAGAGTTCTCGTTAGACGGTGAGAGACGTTAAATTTCATGCTTATCTGGGTTTTATGAAAAGCCGTAGGATAAACATGAACATTTAATGGAGATTTATCCAAGGCCAAACTCTTGGATAATCATGAGGATTAATCCTTGTGCTTATCCTTATTTCTATATAAGGAGGCCAAGGGGGAGGGGTAAAAAGTTAGTTGGACAAATTTTACACCCCAGATTCTCTATCTCCTCTCTCTCTCTCCTTCTCTCTCTCTTGGAGTAGATCTATCTCTCTCCGCGCATGGTGGATTTGAGATCTGGTCGGAGCACTCAAGTCGAGGAGGAAATCGCGTCTGCAGCGGGAGCTCTTGTGGATACCTCTAGAGATCGTGCGCGTGCGCGAGTACCGACTCGGAATCATCCACGGGAGATTCGAAACCCCGCAAAGGTGAAGAACCGTTCTTCCCGCGTTTATTTTATTGTCTGTTTTACGATCCCAGCAAGCGATACATAGGAATCGATTTTATTCTCCGCTGCGTTCTTGGCGATTCCTAACAGTGGTATCAGAGCCAGGTTGCTGGTTCGATCGTAAAACGGCATCGTTTTGCATGTTTTTTCTCGTTATGCGTGAAGAACCCGTATTGTACGTGTTCTTGGGCTAAATATTATTTTAATAATCTGGGAATCGTTCCCACGTTCTTAGTATGTCTATAACTTATTGAGAATTGATCCCAGATTTTATTTGGGATTTTCGGAGTTCTTCGTGGGACGATGAACAGGGTGTTTTCGGCGGCTTCGTACGCGATTCCTAAGCGTTGGGATGGCGGCCCGGATGTTCGGATCTCTTGGTGATAGTCACCACTACACACCGGGCATGATAACCGGCGCCATGGTGGCCTTGAAGAGCTACAAAATCGAGCCCCAAATTGGTTTTAAAACCCTGCGAAAAATCAGATTTTGGGGAGAAAACCGTGGCTTGGGCAGCCTGTTTTGGCCACCGCCGGCGGCCCTGCCGGCGCCGGGCACGTCGCCGGGGCCGGGGGCACCGCCGACCGGGGCCTGCGCCGCCGGGGGCGGGCGCCGGCGCCGCCTACAACTCCATCGCCGCCGGCCTGCTGCAACTTTAGGGTTTTGCAGGAAGAAGGGCTCGGGTGGGGGGGGCGACGATCCAAGCGGACCGGTCCGGCAAGGCAACGGGCGGGCCGCCGATCCCGACCCGGTCGAACCGGGTGGGGGCTAGGCCCGAGCCCCTAGCCGAGCCAGGGCTCGGGCCCGGGCCATTTGGCCCAAATGGGCTGGGCCCATTTCTTATGATTATTAAAAATGTTTTAATAACTGTTTAGCCCCCTAAAACCCTTTATTAGCCCAATTTTAGCCCATTTCAGCCCGTTTTAAAATTGTTTTAAAACAGAAAAATTATAGGAATAATTAATAATTGTTATTAATTATTTTTATGATTATTAACAGGTTATTAAACTGTTTAATAACTGTTAATCCACTTAAAGGGTTTTATTGTTAATAGGGTATTGGTTAATTATTTAAAATTGTTTTAGATAATTAATTTCCCTATTAAATCAATTAGTTTAAAATGTTTTAAACTGATTTTATGCATAACTTGATTATATTTTACTGTTCAAATTGTTTGAATTAGGATTTGTAATAACTGAATGGTTTAGTTATTTCATTAGTCAATAATGCTTTGAATATTATTGATAATGATGAAATAAATGCTATTTCGAAAACTAATTGGTATTATAATTTTATATTTATAAAATTTAATACCAAACTGCAATTATGTGATGATTGTGATGCATGTGATGTGTTTTATGGTGGGATGATCATAGACTTAGTATTATCATGTGATGATTGGTGTGAATGAATGCGATGCTTATTTCATTTGGTATTTTAAATAGGACATGCGTGTCCTCCTCTCTCTTAATCCAAATGTACTCTCTACCTTCCTATAAGATTGTACTCCCCTTGATAAGATCAAGGTTTCTTATTGTTTTAAATGTACATTTATGGACCTGCGAGTCCTGAATTTCATATTTAAATGTTTCGGATGAACCTTAGAGGATGGGATCTTCTGAAGACACCTCTGGAGGAAGGACTCGCATCAAATGGAACCAGTGTTGCTATTTTCACATTAGGATTCTATTATGGATCATCGTTTGGCTCCGATGATTCCATAGTAGCTTAAGCAGTCTATGATCATCCCTATTTAATGTTTCTGCATATATGTGATATTTGTGGTCTATGCTATCATATATATATTTCTATTAAGTATAATGATACTTCAAATCGAAATACTATTGATAGCACGATTTTTATAAATCAACTCAAAAACCCTCTTTTAAAATTTAAGTTGTAAACGTGAGATATTCAGAATAATCCACGTAACCCACCATCATTATAGATCTTAGGATAATTCTTATCTCAAATGGATTTGTTGTGCTACCACAAGGTCTATTTGATTTAGAAATTAACCTAGGTCTACGACATGTGATGTCATTAAGATAAATGGACAAATAGTGTAGTTTTGTTGTGCTACCACAAGGATCGCACTATGAATTCATGTTATCAAAGTAATGATGGATAAACTTAACTGAATCATTTGATTTGTTGTGCTACCATAAGGTCATTCTGATTCAGGGGTTAAATTGATCGGATTTTGCAAATGTTGCAATTGTCAAGAGTTGACTGCCTAAGGGACTTGATGTGATTTGTTGTGCTACCACAAGGTCACATGCATGTTGCCCGAAGGATTCTGATCCCCACTAGGAGATCACCGGAATCTCCCGTTCTGTATATTATAGGGTCATACAGATCGCCGAAAAATAGTGGGAGCCTAAATCTAGATTAAAAGTCCTAAATCAGATTTTAAGAACTATCTGCTCATTTTTCTATATTTCCTTGTAGGTCGCTATGTCGTCACCTAACCCCCTTCGTTGCATACTTGATGCAAACAAACTCACGGGACCTAATTACATTGACTGGTTACGCAACCTAAAGATTGTCCTCAGGTGTGAAAAGCTAGCCTATGTCCTGGATCAACCAGATCCAGTACAACCCTGTGAAAATGCTAACGAGGATGAATTAATGATGTATGAAAATTGGAAGGAGGACTCTGTCAAAGTCCAGTGTTATATGCTTGGTTCAATGAACAATGAACTGCAACGACAGCATGATAACATGGAACCTAAGTCCATTCTGAATCACCTACAAGAGTTGTTTGGTGAACAATCCAGAACATAAAGATATGAGATATCTAAGAAATTGTTCAGGACCAGAATGAGCGAGGGCACATCTGTGCAAACTCATGTGCTCAAAATGATAGAATGGATTGAGAGGCTTGCAGTGCTCGGCTTTGTTATGAACAATGACCTGAGCATCAACTTAATCCTACAATCCCTTCCAGATTCATTTTCACAATTCATTATCAACTTCAATATGAGCCAAATTGAAGTTATACTGGCTGAGCTGCTCAACATGTTGAAGACAGCAGAAGGCACTATCCAGAAAGACAAGCCAAATGTAATGCTTGTTGGTAAGACCAACAAGAAAAGAAAAGCTGGACAGACCTTTAAGAAAGGTAGGCCTAAGAAGCTAGTGAAAAGCAAACCGGCGGTTCAAAAGGACAAAGCTAAAGTCAATGATAAAGGTCAGTGTTTCCACTGCCATAAAGAAGGCCACTGGAAGAGAAACTGCAAGATCTATCTAGTAGAAAATGCAAAGGAGAAGCTTGGTGAAGCTTCAGGTATACTCATGATCGATCTTAACTTGTCTTATAGAGAATCAACATCTTGGATATTAGATACTGGATGTGTTTCTCATATCTGCAATAACCTGCAGGTGCTAACAAGTAAAAGAAGATTGAATCGCGGAGACGTGGATCTGAAGCTTGGGAATGGAGCAAAAGTTGCTGCGTTAGCTGTGGGGACAGCAAGACTTCAGATGCCGTCAGGAGACTCATTGGAACTAATAGATTGTTATTATGTTCCGACTATTATTAGGAATATCATATCTATTTCATGTTTAGATAGATAAGGATATTCTATGAAACTAGAAAATAAAGATTGTTTCATTTATCAAGGAGACAAATTATTTGCTTCTGGATATTTATTGAATGGATTATATTTACTTGATATTTCATATGATGTTTGTCTGGTAAATAAATTTCTTGAACGAATAGATATGGATGTGAATAAATCGTACCTATGGCATTGTAGGCTAGGTCATATAAATCAGAATAGGATCATTAGGTTGCAAAAGAATGGATATCTTGATCCATTTGATTGTGAATCATTTACAACCTGTGAAGCTTGTCTTATGGGAAAGATGACCAAAGTTCCGTTTTCAGGACATGGAGACAGAGCTAAGGACTTATTGGAACTAATACATAGTGATGTATGTGGTCCAATGTCCACTCATGCTCTGGGTGGTTACTCATACTTTGTTTCATTTACAGATGATTTCTCAAGATATGGCTACATATATTTAATGAAATATAAGTCAGAAGTCTTTGAGAAATTTAAAGAGTTTAAAAATGAAGTTGAGAACCAGACTAGAAAGAGTATCAAAACTCTTCGATCAGATCGAGGGGGTGAATACTTAAATACAAAATTCACACAATATCTAAAGAATAATGGTATTTTGTCTCAGTGGACTCCTCCCTATACACCACAATTAAATGGTATATCGGAAAGGAGAAATCATACTCTATTAGATATGGTACGATCAATGATGAGTTATGCTAAACTTCCAATCTCTTTATGGCGATATGCACTGTTGACTGCTGCATATCTGTTGAACAAAGTTCCCAGTAAGTCAGTATCTTCCACTCCATATGAGATATGGAAAGGAAAGAAACCAGATTTTAAGCATGTTAGAGTCTGGGGTTGTCCTGCACATGTCAAAAGACATGATCCAGACAAACTGCATTTCAGGACAGAAAAATGTAGATTTGTGGGATATCCAAAAGAGACTTTTGGATATTATTTCTATCAGCCCAGCGATCAAAGAGTGTTTGTCGCAAAAAGAGATGTCTTCTTAGAGAAAGAATATCTTTCAAAAGAAGACAGTGGGAGCAAGATAGAACTGGAAGAAATTCTAGACTCACAAATCAACACTAGTTCATCTACTAAACCATTGACTCAAGAACTTGTTCAAGATGATACACAAAAGGTTCGCAGATCAGGTAGAGTGCCTAAGCAGCCTGAAAGATATGTTGGACATATCGATGATGGCAAGCCAAAAGTGCACTTAAATGAGGATGATGATCCTCAAACCTACCAAGAAGCCATAAATAGTCAAGAATCAGAAAAATGGCAAGAGGCAATGAATTCTGAAATTCAGTCCATGTATGCCAACCAAGTTTGGAACTTGGTTGATCTGCCAGAAGGTATAGTACCTATTGGCAGTAAATGGATGTTTAAAAGAAAGATCGGGGCAGATGGACAGATTGACACATACAAGGCAAGGCTGGTTGCAAAAGGATATCGTCAAAGGCAAGGCATTGACTATGACGAAACCTTTTCTCCAATTGCCATAATTAAGTCAATCAGAATACTTCTTGCTATCGCCGCATTCTATGATTATGAAATACAACAAATGGATGTGAAAACAGTATTCTTTAACGGGAACCTTCAAGAAGAGGTGTATATGATACAACCTGAAGGATTCACTTCCAAAGAGCATTCAAGCAAGGTATGCAAGCTGCAAAGAATGTTGTCATCAGTAAAGACTTGGTTATCCAAAAACTTCTCTATGAAAGATTTGGGAGAAGCATCCTATATTCTGGGAATAAGGATCTATAGAGCTAGGTCCAAAACGATGCTTGGCTTATCCCAATCGATGTATATAGATACCATAGTCAAAAGGTTTGGCATGGAAAATTCCAAGAGAGGCCTCGTTCCAATGAGGCATGGAATTTATCTCTCTAAAGGAATGTCTCCCAAAACACCTGAAGAAAAAGCATACATGGATAGAGTGCCTTATGCCTCGGCAATAGGATCTATCATGTATGCAATGCTATGTACTAGGCTTCATGTGGCACACCCACTAAGTGTCACTAGTAGATATCAGGCTGATCCAGGTGAAGAACACTGGAAGGCGGTGAAATGAATCCTTAGATACTTAAGAAGAACTAAGGATCTATTTCTCGTCTATGGAGGAAACGACTTGGAACTTTGAGGGTTTACTGATTCGAGTTTCCAGTCGGATATGGATGATAGCAAATCCATGTCTGGATTTGTGTTCATGTTAAATGGAGGTGCAGTAAGTTGGAAAAGTTCCAAACAAGAAACAACTGCAGATTCGACGACCGAAGCAGAATACATTGCTGTAGCTGAAGCGGCCAAGGAGGCGGTTTGGATGAAGAAGTTCATCTCGGCACTTGGAGTAGTTCCAAGCATTTCAGATCCTGTTCCATTATTGTGTGACAACAATGGGGCAATTGCTCAAGCGAAGGAGCCTAGATCACATCAGAAGTCAAAGCACATTCTGAGACGATTTCATCTGATTCGTGAGATCATCGTCCGAGGAGATATAGTAGTTGAGAAAGTCCCATCTGAAGATAATGTAGCAGATCCCTTGACTAAGCCATTGTCTCAAAACAATTTAAAACGTCACCTTAAGTCTATGGGACTTAGACACATGAGTGATTGGCTATACTCCAAGTGGGAGAATGATAGAATTGGATGGCCTCAAAGCCAATCATTGTACATTCTAGTTCAAATTATTAATAAAGGCAATTATTTCTTCATTTATAGTTCTTGCAAATTAACTATCGTAATGAAGGTCCGTAGACAAATGTATGGGATATTGAATCATGATGAGATTATGATAGTGAGATCAATATCCTCAGTCACTTGTCTTAAATAGTTCTCGATCATAGGATATTTAAGATGGACATTAAATATCCGATAAGATCGACACAAGTTATGTCTGCTCATGTGATGAGGGTGAATGATCTCACATTCACTCGTGTGGTGACACTAAGACAAACTTGTGGGTGCTCATTAGAGAATGAGTTCACTGAATAGACCCAAATAAGAATTCCTGGATGGTAATTATACCTATTAGTCAACCAGGGAATTCAATCGTTGCAGTAGCACAGTTGGTCCTTTGACTTGAGTCACCAATGATATCTTGTTTGTGGACCATTGTATCTTGATTCTCTGACTTGTGGATTTTAACCATTAAGTCCACGATAGTCGGTCTCTCAGATACAGTCGAAAGCTTGCGAAGGTAATTGAGTGAACAACAAGGGATCACTCACTCTTGGTATAAGACTGGAGAGAGAATGTCCCATAGATGTGTACACAGAAATCCCTGGCTAGGGTCAAATGAAAAAGATGCCTTTCTAGATATTAACTATGTATTGGAATCCATCTAGATAATGCGATAGAGGGTTTGACTATAAAACCATACCCTTACGTTATCGAGACATTGCATGAGTGAAGGATTATATCTGTGCGGTATCTGCAGAAGGAAAGGTTCAATTAAAGGGAACAGTATCCCTTATATCTTATGGGATCATGAGGTAGTGTTTGGTGCTGTTCATGATCAGAAGGCCAAGTGAATTAATCATCGGATGATAATTTACTTGTTTATTAAATTAATCATTTAACATGCGATGTTTAAATGTTAATTAATAAATATTTAACTCAAGAAACAGTTCTAAGTTTAATGGGCCTGCAACCGGACTGATATATGGGCCTAGAGGGTCACACACATAAGGGTTCCCATCAGACGATGAGAGACGTTAAATTTCATGCTTATCTGGATTTTTATGAAAAGCCGCAGGATAAACATGAACATTTAATGAAGATTTATCCAAGGCCAAACTCTTGGATAATCATGAGGATTAATCCTTGTGCTTATCCTTATTTCTATATAAGGAGGCCAAGGGAGAGGGGTAAAAAGTTAGTTGGACGAATTTTACACCCCATATTCTCTATCTCCTCTCTCTCTCTCCTTCTCTCTCTCTTGGAGTAGATCTGTCTCTCTCCGCGTATGGTGGATTTGAGATCTGGTCGGAGTACTCAAGTCGAGGAGGAAATCGCGTCTGCAGCGGGAGCTCGTGTGGATACCTCTAGAGATCGTGCGCGTGCGCGATTACCAAGTCGGAATCATCCACGGGAGATTTGAAACCCCGCAAAGGTGAAGAACCGTTCTTCTCGTGTTTATTTTATTGTCCGTTTTGCGATCCCAGCAAGCGATACATAGGAATCGATTTTATTCTCTGCTGCGTTCTTGACGATTCCTAACAGGTTCAAACGACGACTGATTAGGGGGGCGCATTTTATAATGTGCCACGTGGGCTGGTTTTGGGCCGCGGGAGTACGGCCCAGGTCTTATCGTCTGAATGGCGTCTTGAATGGTCGACGCCATTCAGAGTATGACCCTGGTATGTCAGTGTACGACCCCGTCTTGTCGTCGGATTGGCGTCGGTCTTGGACGACGCGTTTTATCCAGTTTCGGTTGATACTCCGGAGCTCTCCTTCATTTCCCTCATTCTCTCCATTCTATTCTCTCTCTTCTTTCCCTCCGACGCATCCACGCCCCCTTCCCCTTCTCCTTCCTTTCCTCTCCCCTTTCCTCCTCTCCCTCTACTCCATCAAACTCCTAACTTCCACCACTACCACCACCATTTCCTCCGCGGCGTATTGCTCTCCGGACGGCGACCGACGTCCTAGTGGAGTAACGGCGTCCACGGCGGTACCGACGGTAGTTCGTGGTGTGGCAGTATGGTGGCTAGGAATTAGGAGGAGTTCAAGTAACCGATAGGGTGACGATCTCCGTTGTGTTTCGAATAAAACTATGTTTTCCCGCTTTCAAGCATGTTTAGGGGATTTTTGGGGCGAAAATGCTAATTTCACAAAATTAGGAATGGTGGGATTTTAACGAGTATTTGAATTCTCCTCCTCCTTCTCTATTTTGTGACATTTTTTATGCGAATTGGGGGAGAAATCCCGTTTTGTAACTCGGGGGAAATCGGAGGAGAACCTGTCTATAAGGGTTAAATGGCGTCTGAGGACAGCGACGCCATTTAAAAGGCGGCTTCCACCCACGACGCGATTTATCCCAGATAACGGACTCTGTCTCTGGATTGAATGGCGTCCAGGGACAGCAATGCCATTTAAATGGCGACTTTTTTGAACGACGCGTTTTAGGCTAATTTTCATATGAATCAGTTTAGGGATCTTGAATGACGTCAGTCATGGGCGACGCGATTCAAGACAGAATCTCATTAAAGAATGCAATTAACATGTGGTTACATTGTTAGATAGTTTGGTTAACTGCATGCTTGAAAACATACTTGAGGACGAGGATTTCTGCATGATTGGATCGCACCATATTGCGTTTTGTGCGATCGTGGACCTAGAGTGACAGTTGTTAGCGCTTAAGTACCCTGTGTCGGTGTGGGAGTGACACGATGCCGGTGTGGGAGTAGTGGGGTGACGCCTAGAGAAAGGGTCACTTGGTGTACCCCGGGGTATAGCTAGTACTGGTGTGGGAGTGGTACATTCGGAGTGTCACTCATGCTGGGAGAAGCAGAACCACCTAGAGCCGGTCAGGCCGGAGTAGCCAGCTGATAAAGTGTTAAATTGATCATTTAAGGGCAACCATATGCATCATACTCACGTTTTTATCTGCAAAATAGCATGAAATGATAGATAATTGTGTAACAAGTCCAACGGTACCAATTTCATCAAATTCTGACTTAAAAAAATCGTCATTTCATGTGATCAAAGGAGTGTAGCGCATTTGCGGTTTTTCGATAAAACCGAGACGAAATGAATAAATATGATGATATTTTTATGATAATGCGCTAAATTATATTTATTTGATGTGAACAGGACATGCCGATGATGCAGTGCAGCTGGAGGAGTTTCCGAAAATTTGGGGGAGGTCTAGTGTGCGGATTTCAACTAAAACAGGGGTAAAAATGCAATTTGATTCCTTCCTTCGCTGGAGTTTCCCAAAACCCACTATTTCCTTCCGTCTCTCCAATTTCCTAAACACAACCATTCCTTTATTTTAAAAATCCTCTCTCTCTATTGTTTTAGAAAGTTGAATCCTCTTTCTTTTCCAGTTTCCTTTTTCTCTCCAATTTTCCAACCCCAGTCCGACTTCTTCTCTAGTTTCCTTCCCACGCCTATCTTCCTCTCTATATTAATCTCTCCCCCAACCTCTTTCCGAACGCTGGTTCTGCCGTACTCTCTTTCTCCCACGTTTTGTTCTCCAGTCCTAGCCGCAATCGACTCCCTCTCCTTCTCTACTCTCCGCAGCCCTCTCTTCTTCTTTTCCCAACCTTTCTCTCCCACAGCTTCTCTCCCTCTCTCTCTCGGTAGTCGGCTCTTCCTCCCTTTCTTTTCTCTTCCTCTCTCCCGTATTCTCTTTTAGTTTTGTTTTCACAGCATCCGTCCCCCTTCCTCTGTTCTCTCCTTCTTCATATCTCTTTCTCCTCTCTCCCACACAATCTCTGTCTCCCCCACGCTCTCCCTCGGATCTCCAGCTGCCCCGCGCTTGCTCCGGCAGCACCAACCGAGCTCCACGCGTTCTGGCAGCACCAACAGAGCTCCACGTGTAGCCGCTCCAGCGTGCAGACACGCATGCAGGCACATCTACTGAACCTGCAACGCGCCTCCAACGTGGCAAAGCGCATGCACGAACATCCCCTGCTGCGCTTGAAGCCGCCGCACTCCAGCAGCTCCAGCCATCCACGTTCGCTTGCTCCAGCACCATTCCACGCATCCCGGCAGCAGCAGCTCCAAGCTCCACCTCGCACCCTCGCATGCTGCCCGGTGAAGCCAACCTCCATCCACCAGCTGCTGCCTCTCCAGCAACCCTCCACGCAGCAGCCGGCAACTTTCCTCCTCTCCTCCACGCAGCCAGCAGCAAACGCAGCAGCACCTGAAGCTTCTCCACATCCACATGCATGTCCTGCACGCGCCAACCAGCCAGCAGTTCCTCCAACCTCCAGAACCTGTCCACAAGCAACACACAACTGCTTCCTTCATCCCACGCACAGCACAGCCTGCATGCAAACCTCTCCAGCCACCAACAGCAGCAAGCGGTTTTAGCAGCTGGTCTATTGCGCCATACCCCCACAGTCGGACCATTGCACCGGCAGTCTGCTTGTTTTTCTTTTTATTAGTTTAGAATTAGGTTAATTACTTAGGAATAACTAAATTGTTATTTAATATTTTTATTATTTAGTTTAAGAAACAATTAAACTTTGTAGTTTGTTTCATAATTTTTAGTTAATTCATGTTTTACACGTAGTTAAATTTCCATATCTTTGTCGTAGATTTTAGTGTGGTTAATTTTTTTATATATATAAATGTTTGTGTTTAACTTCTAAAAAAAAAAGAAAAGAAAAAAAAGGGAATTTTTTTAATTCAAGCAATTATGTTTTTAGGTTATATTAGTTAATTGTGTTTTCGTTTAATTAAGCAATTAGTCTATTTAAATTTTCACTTATTTTTAGATTAACTAAAGTCTAAAGTTTTCAAAATTAAAATTCTAACTCCCTGTGGATCGACTCGGACTCACCACTATTAAATTTCCAAATTTTGATTTGAGTGAGCCGGATAAATTTAGATTGAACGTTTTCATGTGTTTAACGACGCACAATTCGAAACGATCAATTTTTGGCACCGTTGCCGAGGAGTTACATTTTTAATTTTGATTATCATGGATTTAGTGTAATTAGTCTCTAACTAACCTTATTTTTCTTATTTTTGCAAGTAAATTGAAAAAAAAAAAACAAAAAAGAAGAAAAGGAAAGCGAAATCATGGTCAGTGTGTTCCAACTTTCTATGTTTCAATTTCCTTACTTTAGTTAGTTTCCTTTTTTGTAGTTTCTAGTTTAGATAGGTTTCCATTAACTAAAAAAAAAGAAACAAAAAGAGGAACATCCAAATTTAAAAACCTTCATTGCCAAGATTAGAAACTTTCTATGCTAGGCATTCATCATCCTAGGAAAGCATGAGTTAGTTTCCTTTCACAGTTATTTCCATAAATTGTTGAAGATTGCGGGGGAAAGGTACGTGTTTCAATTTTTAGCAAGTCATTCATGATTGCATCAACACACCTTGCATTGATTTGTTGCCTTGTATTGCATTCAAAACGACTCTAAGGGCAGCAACTTTAACCACATAAGGTAGGGATTTGATCACCCTTCCTTAGCCCACAAATCACCTTCCTTGCATTGGCATTTCCTAATCCAACTAAAAGCAAGTCGAAAGAGAATCTAGGGTTTACACCGTGAGTGGTTTAAATCTCGAGTTGCCTCCATTTTTGGAAACGGTGTCTAGGCTAGAGGTAAAAAGGCAAACGTCTAAGCGGAAAAGTGGTTCTCTAATTAGGTTCCTACGAAAGTAGGGGGAGCCTCCCACTACCCCACCTCTTACCTGGCCGTTGACTGATTGTGGTTGTGACTCGAGGTGGACTCCATTCACCTTGTAAGAAAATTCACATAGAGAGTCTAGGTTAACATTAGATCATTAGGATAATTTGTTTGTCAACATTGATTGCATTTAAAAAAAAAAGAAAAAAAAGAAATCGAAAACAAAATCCTCTCTCCATCAATCCTAGTGTATGCAAGGTAGGAGATCTCAAAATCCTAACCTTCTAGGACCACTTGCTGAAATAGAAAGAATCTTACATCACAGAAATCCACCACAAGATCCAATGGCTGATAATCAGGACCCACCAAAGCAAATGAAGGACTATTTCATTCCAAATCGATATCAACCTTCATCTTGTATTCATCTTCCTCAGAATCCAGCCAATCAATATGAAATCAAATCTAGCACCATTCAGATGCTCCCATCCTTTTATGGGAATACTAATGAAGATCCTTATAAGCATATGGATGAATTCCTAGAAATCTGTTCCAGGGTGAAGATCCAGAATTTCACCGATGATGGCCTTAAATTGACCTTATTTCCCTTTTCATTAAAGGACAAGGCTAAATATTGGTTGGGAACCATAGGAAGGCCCATTAGGACATGGGAAGAAATGCAGAAAGAATTTCTCAAGAAGTTCTATCCCATCGGACGGACCAATACTATGAGACGGGCCATCACGAGTTTTACCCAAACTCCTGGGGAATTGATCCATGAATCTTGGGAAAGACTGAAAGAATTGCTTAGAAAATGCCCTCATCATGGGCTTTCAAAATGGCAAATTGTCCAAGCATTCTATAAAGGATTGTCTGAACAGTTCAGACAGATGGTGGATGCTTCATACGGAGAGGCATTTATGATGAAAAATGAAGATGAGGCCTATGATTTGTTTGAGATGTTAAGTGAAAATTCCATTAATCATACCTCATTATCATCTTATGAAAGGTCTGTTGGGCCATCTAAACGGACTGGAATGTATGAATTTAAGGCCCGTGGAGAGCCCGAATCTAGAATGGACATAAATCTGATTAATCAGAAATTGGATAAGGTAGACATCTTGGCCCAGAAACTAGACCAACTCTTGGCCTTAAACAAGCAAGAGCCTACTTACCCAACACACTCTAGTCCATATGAAGGCCCATCTTCTGCCAGTCATGATATTTGTGCCTTATGCGCAAGTCCAACCCATCAAGTGAATGAATGCCCAACTGCGGCCCAACTTCCACCATTCATTCAAGAACAAGTTCAGGCCGCCCAGGGATTCTCCAGGCCCAATAATGATCCATTCTCAAATACTTACAATCCTGGCTGGAGAAATCACCCTAATTTCTCTTGGAAGAATCAGCAGGCCCCATTACCAATGTCCCATCCTCCTATGCATCAAGCCCATAAGCCACAGAACTCATTCCAACAACAATCTAATTTCTATGGAAATGTTCAGGCTAGGGGACCTCAAACCCAATTTTCTCAACCGGCCCAGTATCAATCAGGTCAACCGGCCCCGTATCAATCAGGTCAATCGGCCCAATATCAATCAGGTCAACCGGCCCACTACCACTCATTCCAATCAGGACAACCAACCCAATACCATCCTCCACCCACTTACCAGCAACCTCCTCAGCCCAACTTTGATGATAAATTCACTCAACTCCAACAACTGATTTTGACCCAGCAACAATCCATTGCTAAGTTGGAAAGTCAAATGGGCCAACTAGCTGAGGCCGCGATGAGAAGAGAAGTAGGCCAACTTCCTAGTCAACCCGTTGCCAATCCAAGGAATCAACCTCCAGGTTTTCCACAGCAATCGGGCCTTTTACCTCAGCCTGGCCCGGTACCACAGCCTAAAGGGCCACAATTTGAGAATGATAAAGCCATTTCAGCCCTTAGGAGTGGGAGAAGTTTAGAAAAACCACATGCAGATGGAGAGTTAGCTAAAGGTTCCACTGATGGGCCTCAGGAAATTGAAAGTGAGAGTGAAGATGAACCCATCATAGAGAAGTTGGAGGAGGATCTGAAAGGAAAAGGGAAGATTGATGAAGGCCCAAGTTCTTATAAACCTAGGGTGCCATTTCCTAATGCCTTGTTAGCTAAGCCCAATACCAGGAAGAAACTGGCCCAGAATGAGGAGTTGTTGGATTTGTTCAAACAAGTCCAAATTAATATTCCACTCCTCGATGCCATCAAGCATGTGCCAGCTTGTGCTAAGTTTCTCAAGGAATTATGTACTCCACGAAGAGAATCTAGAATGGCACCCGAAAAGGTTCGGCTTTTTGAGGATGTTAGTGCAATTGTGATGAATCATTTACCCAAGAAGTTAAAGGATCCTGGAGCACCTCTAATTTCATGTGACTTAGCTGGAGTTACATTTGATAGAGCTTTATTGGATCTAGGTGCGAGTGTAAATCTATTGCCAACATCTATTTATGAAAAATTTGATATTGGAGAATTAAAGCCCACATCCATCATCTTGCAGTTAGCTGATGGGTCTGTGAAAACTCCACGGGGATTAATTGAGGATGTCATTGTAAAAGTTCATGATTGTTATTTCCCCGTGGATTTTCTTATTCTGGATATGGCATTACCTGAGGAACTCATTCACACCCCGATCATCTTAGGTCGTCCATTCTTAGCCACTGCCAAAGCTAATATAAATTGTGAAGCTGGCATAATGGACATTTCATTTGGTGGTCAAAAGGTCCAGATTAATGTCTTCAAAGCATCTCAATACCCAGATCATGAAAAAGAATGCCATACTATTGATATCTTGGATAATCTGGTTGAAGAAAATGAGATGTCCACATATGACCTTTTGGAGGAAGCCAATACTTTAAAGGACTCCCCTGGCCCATTAACATCTTGGCCCAAGGTTGAACCTTTACCAGCCTTGCAGTCTGAACCCGCTTTGCCATCTTTAGAGGACCCTCCTAAGCTTGAACTCAAACCATTACCGGAGTCTCTCAAGTATATCTTTTTGGGCCCGGACCAAACTCTCCCGGTCATCATTGCGGCAAATCTCACATCGCCGCAGGAGGCCCAATTAACCGAGGTCCTCAAAGACCACAAAGGTGCTATTGGATGGTCGGTGGCCGATTTGAAAGGAATAAGTCCGTCCATTTGCATGCATCACATCTATATGGAAGAGAATTCTAAGCCGAGTCGGGAGATGCAAAGGCGGCTTAACCCCAATATGAAAGAAGTAGTGAAGAAGGAAGTTGTGAAATGGCTAGATGCGGGTATTATTTACCCAATATCAGACAGTAAATGGGTCAGCCCAACCCAAGTGGTACCCAAGAAATCTGGATTAACGGTTATCAAGAATGATCATGGAGAAGAGGTACCCACTAGGCTTACTACGGGATGGAGAGTGTGCATTGATTACCGAAAGTTGAATCTCATGACTAAGAAGGACCACTTTCCACTCCCATTCATGGATCAAATTCTGGAAAAGTTATCGGGCCAGAAGTACTTCTGCTTCTTAGATGGGTACTCCGGGTATAATCAAGTGGCTATTTACCCGGAAGATCAAGAAAAGACCACCTTCACGTGCCCTTATGGCACGTTTGCTTTTAGGAGAATGCCATTTGGATTATGCAACGCACCAGCCACATTTCAACGGTGCATGATGGCCATCTTCTCCGATATGGTGGGCGAATTCCTCGAAGTTTTCATGGATGATTTCTCAATCTTCGGGGACTCTTTTGAAAATTGCCTGGAAAATCTTAAACAGGTGCTAGCACAATGCATAGACACCAATCTGATTCTTAGCTGGGAAAAGAGCCATTTTATGGTTCGAGAGGGCATTGTTTTAGGCCACATTGTGTCTGAAAGGGGGATAGAGGTAGATAAAGCTAAGATCGATCTCATATCCAATCTTCCTCCTCCCACCTCGGTCAGACAGATCCGTTCATTCCTTGGCCATGCCGGTTTCTATCACCGGTTTATCCACAATTTCTCTCAAATTGCCCGGCCCTTAACTCTTCTCTTAGCTAAGGATGTCCCGTTCCAAATGGATGAATCTTGCATCAAGGCATTTAATTCTCTGAAGGAATCTTTGACCAAAGCCCCGATTCTTCAATCTCCAGATTGGTCTTTACCCTTCGAAATCATGTGTGATGCCTCTGATTATGCTATCGGTGCAGTTTTGGGACAAAGAATCAACAAGTGTCCCGTGGTGATATATTATGCAAGCCGCACCCTTGCCGATGCTCAAATGAATTATACCACCACAGAAAAGGAATTGTTAGCTGTGGTTTTTGCCCTAGAAAAATTCAGATCTTATCTTTTATGGGCAAAAGTCATAATCTATTCTGATCACTCAACTTTGAAATACCTGTTGACCAAGAAGGATGCAAAACCTAGGCTTATTAGATGGATCTTACTCCTTCAGGAATTCGATTTGGAAATTCGGGATAAGAAGGGTTCCGAGAATGTGGTAGCTGACCACCTATCCCGAATTCCAATCTCTGACAGTACACCAATCACTGATTCCTTTCCTGATGAGCATCTACTGACCATTTCTCACACTGCTGCACCATGGTATGCTCATATTGTCAATTACAAGGTGACTAATCAGCTTCCGGAAGGATGGACTAAAAGTGAAAAGGACAAATTCTTTTCTCAGGAAATTTTTTATTTCTGGGAGGATCCTTAATTATTCAAATTTTGTCCTGATCAAATCATTAGGCGATGTGTCCCTGAAGAAGAACAACAGAGTATTCTCAATTTCTGTCATAATCTGGCGTGTGGGGGCCACTTCTCAGGAAAGAAAACTACAGCCAAAGTCCTACAAAGTGGTTTTTACTGGCCTACACTTTACAAAGATGCCCATGAATTTAGCAAAACTTGCCTCCGATGTCAGGCCGTAGGAAATATGGCGAAAAGGGATATGATGCCACTCAACCCAATCTTGGTGGTTGAAGTCTTTGATGTTTGGGGAATTGACTTTATGGGACCTTTTCCACCCTCTTTTGGACATACATATATTCTGGTAGCGGTGGATTATGTCTCAAAATGGATTGAAGCAGTAGCCACACGAACCAATGATCATAAAGTGGTCATTAAATTCGTTCAGAAGAATATCTTTTCTCGGTTCGGGTGGCCTAAAGCTATCATAAGTGATGGGGGAACGCATTTCACGAATTACCAATTTCGGGCTTTGCTTAAGAAATATGGGATTAATCACAAAGTAGCTACCCCTTATCACCCCCAAACCAGTGGACAAGTGGAAGTTTCCAATAGGGAGATCAAGAATATTCTTTAAAAGTCCGTTAGGCCCGATAGAAAAGATTGGTCTGAAAGATTGGATGATGCTTTATGGGCCTATCGGACCGCTTACAAAACTCCTATTGGCATGTCGCCTTATCGCCTAGTTTTCGGAAAAGCGTGCCACCTTCCGGTGGAATTGGAACATAGGGCTTATTGGGCCATCAAACAAGTCAATCTGGACCTAGCCCAAGCTGGTTCCCACCGAACCTTACAACTGAGTGAGGTGGAAGAGTTGCGCAACGAGGCCAATGAAAATTCAAAGATCTATAAAGCCAAAACTAAAGCTTTTCATGATAAACATATTGTCAGAAAATCATTTCTTCCAAATCAGAAAGTTTGGCTATTTAATTCTAGGCTTCGCCTATTTCCTGGAAAACTGAAATCCAGATGGGATGGACCCTTCGTGGTCGTTAACGCCTTCGATCATGGACCCGTTAAAATTCTGAATCCTAAGAGTGGGAATACTTTTACTGTTAATGGTCAACGGTTGAAACCATTCATTGAAAATCTTCAAAATGAGCCACTTGAATCTATAGAACTGAGTGATCCACACTAACTGAACTTCCGTCTGGCTGAAGACGATAAACTTAGCGCTTGTTGGGAGGCAACCCAATATTTTACTTCAGTTTTTTGTATTTCTTCTCCTTTTAGGTCCCTGAGCAACAATCCCCATGGGTATGTCGCATCCTCGTCATTACAGGTTGTTTCGCTCCTTTACAAATTCTCTTTTGGCTGCGTGTTTTCCATATCTTTTCTGCCATTGAGGACAATGTCAATCAAGTTGGGGGGTGGGACAATCATATGCATTTATTGAAAATCTTTTGAAGAAAACTGATATCTTTCACTGAAAAATGGTCAAATTTTTTTAAAAACTTCTTTTCGCATCCTAGAAAAAAAAAAATATCATGTTTCATTAAGTAAATCTTAAACAAATCAGTTTTCTGTTAGTCACATTGGTTAAAGAGCCTGTAAAGTTTAAATATCCCACTTTACAAAAATACACGGAAGGATGATTTTCACACACACACGGCAACTTAGAATAAATGAAAGATCTTAAAAGTATAGAATTGCTGGAATTATCCTCAAGGATAAGACTACTTATTCTAATTTTTCTTTTGGGTTGAACGAAAGGAATGTGTAAGATCCGTAATAGGGGACTGTCCCACTCAGCACTCTAAAAGAGGCGGTTAGTTAAAATGGACAGCTGTAAACACTAAAGGCAAAAGTAGGCAATAAAAGAGCTAAAGGAAGGTAGGTGGCAAAAAGTACGCACCTCCCCTCAGGCAATTCAAAGAGAGTGGCAAAAAGTACGCACTCTCAAAAGCAAAAGTACAATAAAATGAAGAAACGCCACGCTAAAAAGTCCATCGTACCAAAAATATGACCAAGTCGTGAAAAGTGCTGAGTTGGGACGGGAACTGAAAAACGGTCCTCACTGACTGATCGGGAAATCTTTTATTATCTTCCCCTCCCCAAGTAGTCTTATCTAAAGGATAGTAAAGGCAAGAATATACCAGAAAGGTCGGAAACGAGTTCTAAGTGTGTCAAAGTTCATGCACAATCACCTGTCTAAATCAAAATATTGTGGGATATGAAAACTTTTTAGCTCAACCAAACAACTACCACTTAAATTGATTGTGAAAGATACTACAAATGAAGCATGATAATTCATTATTTGTCCTAACATTTCCTTATTTGCATTGCTAAGGGACTAGCAATGGGTAAGTTGGGGGGTGTGATAAAGTGTTAAATTGATCATTTAAGGGTAACCATATGCATCATACTCACGTTTTTATCTGCAAAATAGCATGAAATGATAGATAATTGTGTAACAAGTCCAACGGTACCAATTTCATCAAATTCTGACTTAAAAACATCGTCATTTCATGTGATCAAAGGAGTGTAGCGCATTTGCGGTTTTACGACAAAACCGAGACGAAATGAATAAATATGATGATATTTTTATGATAATGCGCTAAATTATATTTATTTGATGTGAACAGGACATGCCGATGATGCAGTACAGCTGGAGGAGTTTCCGAAAATTTGGGGGAGGTCTAGTGTGCGGATTTCAACTAAAACAGGGGTAAAAATGCAATTTGATTCCTTCCTTCGCTGAAGTTTCCCAAAACCCACTATTTCCTTCCGTCTCTCCAATTTCCTAAACACATCCATTCCTTTATTTTAAAAATCCTCTCTCTCTCTCGTTTTAGAAAGTTGAATCATCTTTCTTTTCCAGTTTCCTTTTTCACCCAATTTTCCAACCCCAGTCCGACTTCTTCTCCAGTTTCCTTCCCACGCCTAAATTCCTCTCTATATTAATCTCTCCCCCAACCTCTTTCCGAACGCTGGTTCTGCCGCACTCTCTTTCTCCCACGTTTTATTCTCCAGTCCTAGCCGCAATCGACTCCCTCTCCTTCTCTACTCTCCGCAGCCCTCTCTTCTTCTTTTCCAAGCCTTTCTCTCCCACAGCTTCTCTCCCTCTCTCTCTCTCGGCAGTCGGCTCTTCCTCCCTTTCTCTTCTCTTCCTCTCTCCCGTATTCTCTTTTAGTTTTGTTTTCACAGCATCCGTCCCCCTTCCTCTGTTCTCTCCTTCTTCATATCTCTTTCTCCTCTCTCCCACACAATCTCTGTCTCCCCCACGCTCTCCCTCGGATCTCCAGCTGCCCCGCGCTTGCTCCGGCAGCACCAACCGAGCTCCACGCGTTCTGGCAGCACCAACAGAGCTCCACGCGTAGCCGCTCCAGCGTGCAGACACGCATGCAGGCACGTCTGCTGAAGCTGCAACGCGCCTCCAACGCGGCAAAGCGCATGCACGAACATCCCCTGCTGCGCTTGAAGCCGCCGCACTCCAGCAGCTCCAGCCATCCACGTTCGCTTGCTCCAGCACCGTTCCACGCATCCCGGTAGCAGCAGCTCCAAGCTCCACCTCGCACCCTCGCATGCTGCCCGGTGAAGCCAGCCTCCATCCACCAGCTGCTGCCTCTCCAGCAACCCTCCACGCAGCAGCCGGCAACTTTCCTCCTCTCCTCCACACAGCCAGCAGCAAACACAGCAGCACCTGAAGCTTCTCCACATCCACATGCATGTCCTGCACGCGCCAACCAGCCAGCAGTTCCTCCAACCTCCAGAACCTGTCCACAAGCAACACGCAGCTGCTTCCTTCATCCAACGCACAGCACAGCCTGCATGCAAACCCCTCCAGCCACCAACAGCAGCAAGCGGTTTTAGCAGCTGGTCTATTGCGCCATACCCCCACAGTCGGACCATTGCACCGGCAATCTGCTTGTTTTTCTTTTTATTAGTTTAGAATTAGGTTAATTACTTAGGAATAACTAAATTGTTATTTAATATTTTTATTATTTAGTTTAAGAAACAATTAAACTTTGTAGTTTGTTTCATAATTTTTAGTTAATTCATGTTTTACACGTAGTTAAATTTCCATATCTTTGTCGTAGATTTTAGTGTGGTTAATTTTTTTATATATATAAATGTTTGTGTTTAACTTCTAAAAAAAGAAAAAAAGAAAAAAAAAGGGAATTTGTTTAATTCAAGCAATTATGTTTTTAGGTTATATTAGTTAATTGTGTTTTCGTTTAATTAAGCAATTAGTCTATTTAAATTTTCACTTATTTTTAGATTAACTAAAGTCTAAAGTTTTCAAAATTAAAATTCTAACTCCATGTGGATCGACTCGGACTCACCACTATTAAATTTCTAAATTTTGATTTGAGTGAGCCGGATAAATTTAGATTGAACGTTTTCATGTGTTTAACGACGCACAATTCGAAACGATCACCAGCGCGCTATCTGAGGGGTTGCTGTTTGGTCTCAGCAGATCAATGTTTTCCGCATTCGACCGCATGGTTTGTGTGTTTAGCCGAGACGCTAGTTGTGGACTCCGTGGTGGAATGGTTTCAGAATTGTGCATGTTACTGTTATCAATGCGTGTGTTTTATATCGAAATCTGGGAGTTGTGTTTACTGCTTTATGTATTTAAATTGCCTATATTTGTATTATTGCACTTGTGGGTGTGTGAGTGGGTGGTGGGGATCGAATGATCCCTATTGAGTCCATTTAGATGAGACTCACCCTAGGAAATTCTTTGTCGCCGGGGAGTTCTTTGTCGCTGCGGAGTTCTTGTCTGAAGGTAAGCCTCAACTCCCGCCTTCTCCTTTTTCGATTCATGTCCAGTAGTTCTTCTTTGGCCGAGAGCAACTTTTCGGCCGAAAGCAGCTCATTGTGCGCCCCATCCAGACCTACTCCCCAGTCTTCTCTATCATATCCCTTTTCTTCCAATTCTTTGCTTTCCGTTATGGCGGATAAGGCAGAAGCGGTTCCGGCTGCTGCTAAGCCTTCCACTACGAGCCGTCATCAGGCCGAGACGGTTTCGGATGTAGTTAGTGCTATTGATGTCGAGGAAATCAAGATCATAACTAACTACTATCTGATTCCCTCTTGGATGATTCCCATCCAGCCCGGGAGGCGTACCAGAGCTAACACCGTTCGGCCGGGCTGCTTCTCGATCTATGAGCACAGCTTCCGGGCGGGCTTCTGCCTTCCTCGTCATTCTTTTGTTGTAAATATTTTGAGCTTTTACGGACTAGCCCAGTCCCAATTCTTTCCGAATTCCTGGCGGACAGTCTATGCTTTTCTGGCCATGAACTCCATTCTCGACTTCAACCCCTCTGTAAATATTTTTCGCTATCTTTTCAAGATTAAACCTCAGGGGAAGTCCTCTTGGTTTTGCTTCGTCCCCCGCTTCGGCTGGGGGATCTTCTCCAGGAAGCCCTCATCCATTCATCGTTGGAAGGAGGACTTCTTTTTCATTTCTTTGCCAGAGGGGGATAAATGTGTTTGGCCCTTTCTGTAAGGAATCGCCAAGAACGCAGCGGAAATAAATATGATTCCATTGTATCGGTTGCTGGGCTTGTAAAATGGACATTAAAACCTAAGCGGGAAGAACAGTTCTTCACCTTTGCGGGGTTTCGAATCTCCCGTGGATGATGCCGACTTGGTAATCGTGCACGCGCATGATCTCTAGAGGTATCCACACGAGTTCCCGCAGCAGACGCGATTTCCTCCTCGACTTGAGTGCTCCGACCAGATCTCAAATCCACCATGCGCGGAGAGAGACAGATCCACTCCAAGAGAGAGAGAAGGAGAGAGAGAGAGGAGAGAGAGAATCTGGGGAGTAAAATTCGTCCAACCAACTTTTTACCACTCCCCCTTGGCCCTCCTTATATAGACATAAGGATAAGCACAACAGTTAATCCTCATGATTATCCAAGAGTTTGGCCTTGGATAATTCTCCATTAAATCTTCATGTTTATCCTGCAGCTTTTCACAAAAACCCAGATAAGCATGAAATTTAACATCTCTCACCGTCTGACAAGAACTCTTATGTGTGTGACCCTCTAGGCCCATATATCAGTCCGGTTGCAGGCCCATTAAACTTAGAACTGTTTCTTGAGTTTAATATTTATTAATTATCATTTAAACATCGCATGTTAAATAATTAATTTAATAAACAAGTAAATTATCATCCGATGATTAATTCACTTGGACTTCTGATCATGAACAGCACCAAACACTACCTCATGATCCCAGAAGATATAAGGGATACTGTTCCCTTCAATTGAACCTTTCCGTCTGCAGATACCGCACAGATATAATCCTTCACTCATGCAATGTCCCGATAACGCAAGGGTATGGTTTTATAGTCCAACCCTCTATCGCATTATCCAGATGGATTCCAGTACACAGTTAATATCTAGAAAGACATCTCTTTCATTTGACCATGGCCAGGGATTTCTGTGTACACATCTATGGGACATTCTCTCTCCTGTCTTATACCAAGAGTGAGTGATCCCTTGTTGTTCACTCAATTACCTTCGCAAGCTTTCCACTGTATCTGAAAGACCGATTATAGTGGACTTAATGGTTAAAGTCCACGAGTCAGAGAATCAAGATACAATGGTCCACAAACAAGGTATCATTGGTGACTCAGGTCAAAGGACCAACTGTGCTACTGCAACGATAGAATTCTCTGGTTGACTAATAGGTATAATTACCATCCAGGAATTCTTATTTGGGTCTGTTCAGTGAACTCATTCTCTAATGAGCACCCACTTGTTTGTCTTAGTGTCACCACACGAGTGAATGTGAGATCATTCACCCTCATCATATGAGCAGACATAACTTGTGTCGATCTTATCGGATATTTAATGTCCATCTCAAATATCCTATGATCCAGAACTATTTAAGACAATTGCCTTAAGATATTGATCTCACTATCATGATCTCATCATGATTCAATATCCCATACATTTGTCTATGGACCTTCATTACGATAGTTAATTGCGAGAACTATTAAATGAAGAAATTATTGCCTTTATTAATAATCTTGAACTAGAATGTACAATGATTGGCTTTGAGGCCACCCAATTCTAACATTCTCCCACTTGGACTATAGCCAATCACCCATGTGTCTAAGTCCCATAGACTTAAGGTGACGTTCTAAATTGTTTTGAGACAATGGCTTAGTCAAGGGATCTGCTACATTATTTTCATATGAGACTTTCTCAACTACTATATCTCCTCGGGCGATGATCTCACGAATCAGATGAAATCGTCTCAGAATGTGCTTTGACTTCTAATGTGATCTTGGCTCCTTTGCTTGAGCTATTGCTCCATTGTTGTCACACAATAATGGAACAGGATCTGAAATGCTTAGAACGACTCCAAGCGCCGAGATGAACTTCTTCATCCAAACCGCCTCCTTGGCCGCTTCAGCTGCAGCAATGTATTCTGCTTCGGTCGTCGAATCTGCAGTAGTTTCCTGTTTGGAACTCTTCCAACTTACTGCACCTCCATTTAACATGAACACAAATCCAAACATGGATTTGCTGTCATCCATATCCGACTGGAAACTCGAGTCAGTAAATCCTCGAAGTTCCAAGTCGTTTCCTCCATAAACGAGAAATAGATCCTTAGTTCTTCTCAAGTATCTAAGGATACATTTCACCGCCTTCCAGTGTTCCTCACCTGAATCAGCCTGATATCTACTAGTGACACTTAATGGATGTGCCACATCAAGCCTAGTACATAGCATTGCATACATGATAGATCCTGTTGCCGAGGAATAAGGAACTCTATCCATGTATGCTCTCTCTTCAGGTGTCTTGGGAGACATTTCTTTAGAGAGATAAATTCCATGCCTCATAGGAACGAGGCCTCTCTTGGAATTTTCCATGCCAAACCTTTTGACTATGGTATCTATGTACATAGATTGGGACAAGCCAAGCATCCTTTTGGACCTATCTCGATAGATCCTTATTCCCAGAATATAGGATGCTTCTCCTAAATCTTTCATGGAGAAGTTTTTGGATAACCAGACCTTTACTGATGACAACATTCCTACATCATTCCCAATGAGTAGAATGTCATCAACATAAAGTACCAAAAAGGTAACTGCGCTCCCACTAGCCTTTTTGTATACACAAGGTTCATCTTCATTCTTAATGAAGTCATAAGATTTGATTGCTTCATCAAATCTTAAGTTCCAAGTTCGGGATGCCTGCTTTAATCCATAGATGGATCTTTGCAGCTTGCATACCTTGCTTGAATGCTCTTTGGAAGTGAATCCTTCAGGTTGTATCATATACACCTCTTCTTGAAGGTTCCCGTTAAGGAATGCTGTTCTCACATCCATTTGCCATATTTCATAATCATAGAATGCAGCGATAGCAAGAAGTATTCTGATTGACTTAATCATGGCAACTGGAGAAAAGGTTTCGTCATAGTCAACACCTTGCCTTTGACGATATCCTTTTGCTACAAGCCTTGCCTTGTATGTGTCAATTTGTTCATCTGCCCCGATCTTTCTTTTAAAGATCCATTTACTGCCAATAGGTACTATACCTTCTGGCAGATCAACCAAGTTCCAAACTTGGTTGGCATACATGGACTGAATTTCAGAATCCATTGCCTCTTGCCATTTTTCTGATTCATGACTATTTATGGCTTCAAGGTAGGTTTGAGGATCATCATCCTCATTTAAGTGCACTTTTGGTTTGCCTTCATCGATATGTCCAACATATCTTTCAGGCTGCTTAGGCACTCTACCTGATCTGCGAACCTTTTGTGTATCATCTTGAACAAGTTCTTGAGTCAATGGTTCAGTAGATGAACCAGTGTTGATTTGTGAGTCTAGAATTTCTTCCAGTTCTATCTTGCTCCCACTGTCTTCTTTTGAAAGATATTCTTTCTCTAAGAAGACAGCTCTTTTTGCGACAAACACCCTTTGATCGCTGGGCTGATAAAAGTAATATCCAAAAGTCTCTTTTGGATATCCCACAAATCTACATTTCTCTGTCCTGGAATCCAGTTTGTCTGGATCATGTCTTTTGACATGTGCAGGACAACCCCAGACTCTAACATGCTTAAAGTCTGGTTTCTTTCCTTTCCATATCTCATATGGAGTGGAAGGTACTGACTTACTGGGAACTTTGTTCAACAGATATGCAGCAGTCAACAGTGCATATCCCCATAAAGAGATTGGAAGTTTGGCATAACTCATCATGGATCGTACCATATCTAATAGAGTACGATTTCTCCTTTCCGATACACCATTTAACTGAGGTGTATAGGGAGGAGTCCACTGAGACAAAATACCATTATCCTTAAGATATTCTGTGAATTCTGTACTTAAGTATTCACCCCCTCGATCTGATCGAAGAGTTTTAATACTCTTTCCAGTCTGGTTCTCAACTTCGTTTTTAAACTCTTTAAATTTCTCAAAGACTTCTGACTTATATTTCATCAAATATATGTAGCCATATCTTGAGAAATCATCTGTAAATGAAACAAAGTATGAGTAACCACCCATAGCATGAGTGGATATTGGACCACATACATCACTATGTATTAGTTCCAATAAGTCCTTAGCTCTTTCTCCATGTCCTGAGAATGGAGCTTTGGTCATCTTTCCCATGAGACAAGCTTCACAGGTCGCAAATGATTCATAATCAAATGGATCAAGATATCCATTCTTTTGCAACCTTATGATCATGTTCTCATTTATATGACCTAGCCTACAATGTCATAGGTACGATTTATTCACATCCTTATCTAAGCGTTCAAGAGAATTATTTACCAAACAAACATCATATGAAATATCAAGTAAATATAATCCATTCAATAAATATCCGGAAGCAAACAATTTGTCTCCTTGATAAATTGAACAACCTTTATTCTCTAGCTTCATAGAATATCCTTGTCTATCTAAACATGAAATAGATATGATATTCCTAATAATGGTTGGAACATAATAACAATCTATCAGTTCCAAAGAGTCTCCTGACGGCATCTGAAGTCTTGCTGTCCCCACAGCTAACGCAGCAACTTTTGCTCCATTCCCGAGCCTCAGATCTACGTCTCCGCGGTTCAATCTTCTTTTACTTGTTAACACCTGCAAGTTATTGCAGATATGAGAAACACATCCAGTATCTAATACCCAGGATGTTGATTCTCTATAAGACAAGTTAAGATCGATCATGAGAATACCTGAAGCTTCACCAAGCTTCTACTTTGCTTTTTCTGCAAGATAAATCTTGCAGTTTCTCTTCCAATGACCTTCTTTATGGCAGTGGAAACACTGACCTTTATCATTGACTTTAGCTTTGTCCTTTTGTGCCCCTGGTTTGCTTTTCACTTGCTTCTTAGGCTTACCTTTCTTAAAGGTCTGTCCAGCTTTTCTTTTCTTGTTGGTCTTACCAACAAGCATTACATTTGGCTTATCTTTCTGGATAGTGCCTTTAGCTGTCTTCAACATGTTGAGCAGCTCAGCTAGTGAAACTTCAATTTTGTTCATATTGAAGTTGATAATGAATTGTGAAAATGAATCTGGAAGGGACTGTAGGATTAAGTCAATGCTCAGGTCATTGTTCATAACAAAGCCGAGCACAGCAAGCCTCTCAATCCATTCTATCATCTTGAGCGCATGAGTTTGCACAGATGTGCCCTCGCTCATTCTAGTCCTGAACAATTTCTTAGATATCTGATATCTTTATGTTCTGGATTGTTCACCAAACAACTCTTGTAGGTGATTCAGAATGGTCTTAGGTTCCATGTTATCATGCTGTCACTGCAGTTCATTGTTCATTGAACCAAGCATATAACACTGGACCTTGACAGAGTCCTCCTTCCAATTTTCATACATCATTAATTCATCTTCGTTAGCATTATCACCGGGTTGCACTAGATCTGGTTGATCCAGGACATAGGCTAGTTTTTCACACCTGAGGACAATCTTCAGGTTGCGTAACCAGTCAATATAATTTGGTCCCGTGAGTTTGTTTGCATCAAGTATGCAATGGAGGGGTTTAGGTGACGACATAGCGACCTACATGGAAATATATAAAACGAGCAGATAGTTCTTAAAATCAGATTTAGGACTTTTAATCTAGATATATGCTCCCACTATTTTTCGGCGATCTGTATGACCCTCTAAGATACAGAACGGGAGATTCCGGTGATCTCCTAGTGGGGATCATAATCCTTCGGGCAACATGCATGTGACCTTGTGGTAGCACAACAAATCACATCAAGTCCCTTAGGCAGTCAACTCTTGACAGTTGCAACGATTGCAATATCCGATCGATTTAACCCCTGAATCAGAATGACCTTGTGGTAGCACAACAAATCAATTTGATTCAGTTAAGTTTATCCATCATTACTTAGACGACATGAATTCATAGTGCAATCCTTGTGGTAGCACAACAAAACTACACTATTTGTCCATTCATCTTAATGACATCACATGTCGTAGACCTAGTTTAATTTCTAAATCAAACAGACCGTGTGGTAGCACAACAAATCCGTTTGAGATAAGAATTATCCTAAGATCTATAATGATGGTGGGTTACGTGGATTATTCTTAATATCTCACGTTTACAACTTAAGTTTTAAAAAAGAGGGTTTTGATTTTGATTTGTAAAAATCGTGCTATCAATAGTATTTCAATTTGAAGTATCAATATACTTAATAGAAATATATATATGATAGCATAGTCCGCAAACATCACATATATGCAGAAAAATTAAATGGGGTTGATCATGGACTGCTTAAACTACTATGGAATCATCGGAGCCAAACGATGATCCATAATAGGATCCTAATGTGAAAACAGCAACACTGGTTCCATTTGATGCGAGTCCTCCCTCCAGAGGTGTCTTCAGAAGATCCCGTCATCTAAACTCAATCCGATACATTTAAATACAAAATTCAGGACTCGCAGGTCCACAAATGTACATTTAAACACTTAGAAACCTTGATCTTATCAAGGGGAGTACAATCTTATAGGAAGGTAGAAAGTACACTTAGATTAAGAGAGAGGATGACACGCAGGTCCTATTTAAAATACCAAATGAAATAAGCATCGCATCCATTCACATCATTCATCACATGAAAATTCTAAGTCCATGATCATCCCACCATAAAACACATCACATGCATCACAATCATCACATAATTGTTGTTTGGTATTCAATTTTATAAATATAAAATTATAATACCAATTAGTTTTCGAAATAACATTTATTTCAGCATAATCAATAATATTCAAAACATTATTGACAAATAAACTAACTAAACCATTCAGTTAATCTAAATAATGATTCAAACAATTTGAACAGTAATAGTGTAATCAAGTTATGCATGAATTTAGTTTAAAACAATTTTAAACTAATTAAATTAATAGGGAATTAATTATCTAAAATAATTTTAAATAATTAACTAACACCCATTAATTATAAAGCCCTTTAATAGACTAACAGTTATTAAACACTTTAATAAACTGTTAATAATCATAAAAATAATTAATAACAATTATTAATTATTTCTATAAATTTTCTGTTTTAAAACAATTTTAAAACTGGCTTAAATGGGCTAAAATTGGGTTTAATGGGGTTAAATAGGCATTAAAAAATTAATTTTTAATTAACCAAAAATGGGCCCAGCCCATTAGGGCCCAAGTGGTCCGGGCCCAGGACCCTGGCTCGGCCAGGGTCGAACCCTGGCTCAGCCAGGGTCGACCCCTGGCTCGGCCAGGGCGCCGCCCGGCCCCGCCCGGTCCGACCGGGTCGGGACCGGGCGGTTCGGCCCTTTTCTTCCCATTCGACCGGCCTCTCTCTATTACCTGCAAGAACAGAAAACCCTAACCGGCGGCGCTGGAATCGTTTGGGGCGCCGGCAGCCAGTCCCCCCCGGCGGCGGCCAGCCCCCCCGGCGGCGGCGGCCCCGGCCGGCGATGCCCCCGGCGCCGGCGTCGTGCCCGGCTTTGGCAGGGCCGCCGGTGACCGGCGATTGGAGCAAACCAAGCCCCCAAAAACCCAAGAAAAATCTGATTTTTCAGGTTTAAAAACCCGAGTTCGAGCTCGATTTTAAGCATCTCCAAGGGCACTCCGGTGCCGATCTCCATGCCGAATGAGAAGTGGTTACTATCACCAAGAGATCTAGGGATTCTTCCGGCCATCCTAACACTTGGGATGCACATACGAAGCCGCCGAAGTACCCCGGTTCATCATCACATGACGAACTCCGAAAAACCCAAATAAAAATCCGAAAAATACAGAAAAATAATCAAATTGATCGTGATCATCATATGAACACTAATCTGTCATTTTTAATCAGATTAAACATAAGAACAAGTACAATACGGGTTCTTCACGCATAACGAGAAAACACACAAAACGGTGTCGTTTTACAACCGAACCAACGAACATGGCTCTGATACCACTGTAAGAAATCGCCAAGAACGCAGCGGAAATAAATATGATTCCATTATATCGGTTGCTGGGGTTGTAAAACAGACATTAAAAACTAAGCGGGAAGAACAGTTCTTCACCTTTGCGGGGTTTCGAATCTCCCGTGGATGATGCCGACTCGGTAATCGCGCACGCGCACGATCTCTAGAGGTATCCACACGAGTTCCCGCAGCAGACGCGATTTCCTCCTCGACTTGAGTGCTCCGACCAGATCTCAAATCTACCATGCGCGGAGAGAGACAGATCCACTCCAAGAGAGAGAGAAGGAGAGAGAGAGAGGAGAGAGAGAGAGGAGAGAGAGAATCTGGGGAGTAAAATTCGTCCAACCAACTTTTTACCACTCCCCCTTGGCCCTCCTTATATAGAAATAAGGATAAGCACAACAGTTAATCCTCATGATTATCCAAGAGTTTGGCCTTGGATAATTCTCCATTAAATCTTCATGTTTATCCTGCAGCTTTTCACAAAAACCCAGATAAGCATGAAATTTAACATCTCTCACCGTCTGACGAGAACTCTTATGTGTGTGACCCTCTAGGCCCATATATCAGTCCGGTTGCAGGCCCATTAAACATAGAACTGTTTCTTGAGTTAAATATTTATTAATTAACATTTAAACATCGCATGTTAAATGATTAATTTAATAAACAAGTAAATTATCATCCGATGATTAATTCACTTGGCCTTCTGATGATGAACAGCACCAAACACTACCTCATGATCCCAGAAGATATAAGGGATATTGTTCCCTTCAATTGAACCTTTCCGTCTGCAGATACCGCACAGATATAATCCTTCACTCATGCAATGTCTCGATAACGTAAGGGTATGGTTTTATAGTCAAACCCTCTATCGCATTATCCAGATGGATTCCAATACATAGTTAATATCTAGAAAGGCATCTCTTTCATTTGACCCTAGCCAGGGATTTCTGTGTACACATCTATGGGACATTCTCTCTCCAGTCTTATACCAAGAGTGAGTGATCCCTTGTTGTTCACTCAATTACCTTCGCAAGCTTTCCACTGTATCTGAAAGACCGATTATGGTGGACTTAATGGTTAAAGTCCACGAGTCAGAGAATCAAGATACAATGGTCCACAAACAAGGTATCATTGGTGACTCAGGTCAAAGGACCAACTGTGCTACTGCAACGATAGAATTCCCTGGTTGACTAATAGGTATAATTACCATCCAGGAATTCTTATTTGGGTCTGTTCAGTGAACTCATTCTCTAATGAGCACCCACTTGTTTGTCTTAGTGTCACCACAAGAGTGAATGTGAGATCATTCACCCTCATCATATGAGCAGACATAACTTGTGTCGATCTTATCGGATATTTAATGTCCATCTCAAATATCCTATGATCGAGAAATATTTAAGACAATTGCCTTAGGATATTGATCTCACTATCATGATCTCATCATGATTCAATATCCCATGCATTTGTCTATGGACCTTCATTACGATAGTTAATTGCGAGAACTATTAAATGAAGAAATTATTGCCTTTATTAATAATCTTGAACTAGAATGTACAATGATTGGCTTGGAGGCCACCCAATTCTAAGACTTTCCTACCGAATGGGCACCCTTGGCCAAGGGCATTTCCGATTGCCCAACCCTCAGCTCCGAACAGCTTGCGGATGCCCACCTCTTCGAGGACGAGGCTCCATACAACAATGCGGAGCTTCTCGAGGACGAGGACATGCTCATAGAGATGGGAGCCTGGTCGGATCCTGTAGACACCGATTTTGGACCCCCCTTTGGTCATGAACCCCATCCATCATTAGCCCATCACCACCAAACCCCTCATCTTAGCCATCTCATCCTTCAGCCCACTAATAACTAGGCCCATTAACAAATCTCGACTTTAGCCACCTTTTCGTGGAAGGCCAACATGTCCGCCTTCCACCATCCTTCGAAGGCCAACCTATTCGCCTTCCACCACCCTTCGAAGGCCAACCTATCCGCCTTCCACCACCCTTCGAAGGCCAACCTGTCCGCCTTCCATCATCCTTCGAAGGCTAACCTATCCGCCTTCCACCGCCCTTCGAAGGCCACCCCTTGCCTTCCACCACCCTTCGACGGCCACCCCTTGCCTTCCACCACCCTTCGAAGGCCACCCCTTGCCTTCCACCACCCTTCGAAGGCCAACCAGGCCGCCTTCCACCTCTTCGTGGAAGGCTAGCTACCTGGCCTTCTACGGGATTGGAAGGCCAGATGGTTGGCCGCCCACTCCCCTAACTCCCATCTTGACCTCGTCTTCCCACGATCTCCTCTACTCGCCACCCTCACCCCCACTACTCCGATCATTCCCCACTCCAGAGACTGCCGCGCGCACCACCTCCGACTCTTGACCACTTCCCATTGGCTCTTTGATGATTTACGGGGATTTAGTCCCCTATTTTCTCCTATTTTCCCTTCACCTATTTAAACCCCCCATGTCCCCTCGAGAGGGAGGGTTGGCAAGTGGGTTGGTTTTGAGGTTAGAGGGGGAGTTGAGCGGGCAAGGAGTCAGAGAGCTTCAGGAAGAACTTCAAGCGGGAGAAAGCTTTGGCAGTCGACAAGTCGGAGGGATCTTTCGCATTCCAAATGGGCTTGTTCTCTTAACTCTCTCCTTATTTTTCTCCTTTCCATTTCATTGCATTCCCACTCTCCATCCACTCCGTAACATCATCTCCTCCTCTTATTCTTTTTTATTTTAACACATCACTTCACTTTTCACACACGAGCACCCCCATCTGCATGCATGCATGTTAGGATGACCTAGCAACCCTTACTCCCCAGAGGTTTTAAACAAAAAAACAGGAGGTGGGTGGCCATAACATATGGTCATCTTCCCTCCTCAAACACCCATCCGGCGTCCCCTTCCAATTTTAGTTTATTTCTATATTTGCATGGATAGATTCTACATATCACAGTCCTAATCGAGTTATCTTCTTCTTTTCTCTTGTCTTTTCCTTTCAGGGACCCATACCGCATTTCTGCGTGCAGACTGCCAAGCTCTCCTCCTTTGGCCGGCCGGAGGAAGAGAAGAGGAATCCGTCGTCTCCCGCTCCATTAGAACACGATCACTCTCATCATCCTGTGGAGCACCGGGACCGTAAGGTAATGCTCCTGGCGATCACACACTTTGATTCCTAACTCTTCCAAATCGCCGCAGTGCTAAAACGAACAGAGAATCCATTGCCCGACGCTCGCAACAGCGGCGGGGGACGTTCCGGGCGCCTACAGCCCTCTGGCGATAACGGTGGGACCTCTATAGCCCGCTATACGCATCGCAATCAAAGCTAAGAGGGTAAGGCCCTGATATATTTTATTTTGATCCGAATAGCCTATTGTTAGGCCGTTCAAGCCGCCAAACGGCCAAGCAGTTGGCCGTCCAACATCTTGGACGGCCACTTGCCTGGCCGTCTACACCCCTAGACAGCCAGTATCCTGGCCGTCCTCTCCATTGGACGGCCAACACACAGGCCGTCCACTCCGTTGGACGGCGGGCCTCTAGGCCGTCCTCCTCTACTTGACGGCCAACCTCTTGGCCGTCCTCTACCTTTGACGGCCAAGCCCCTAGCCATCCTCTGTTCATGTATGTTGTTGCTGCCTGCTTTGTTGATTCGTTGTATGTTCTGACCCGTTGGTTGTTAAGTTTCTGGGTTTTTTGGGTACTCTCCGCGGCGCTCTTAAGGAAGAGCCGGCATCACATCTCTAATCACCTCTCCCATAGTATTTGACTCTCCACCTGAGGATTCCCACTCGGGTGTAACTAGTCTTATTCTGTTGGGAACCTCCGTGAGTCTCCGCGAGCCAGGGATTCCCACTTGGCCGCCAAGCGGGTTGTACCTGAAACCACCCGATAGGAACCCCGGGTTTATGTAAGGGATTAATTAAGCCTTTCCATTCACAATCATCCACCCATAGGTGTCACTAAGAGAGTTATTCCAAAATTTAAGACACCTAACTAAACTTTGGTGGAACAAGTTTTGAAAAAAAAAAAGTCCAGGGTCGTTAAGCGTTTGAACTTGATTTGTTAGAAACCAACACTCATAATACACTGTTAACATTTTAAGTGAAATATAAAATCTTTTAGGATCTATGTTTCATGATGAACCGAATGTATGTTAACACTGTGTATGATGACATGGATGAGCTTGGTAATAATGTTATACACAACCCTCTGTTCAAGATTGAAGAAGATCCAACACAAACCTTCATAGGTATGCTCCAAGCATCTAGAGAAGGACTTCCGAGGAAAGATTCTGATGAATCTTCTACCTCGCAGGGAGAAGATGAGCCAGTAATTTCAAGTAGAACATTCCAAAATCCTAGAGAAGATCCGGAACTTATTGCTGTGTTATCACGTTATACTCCGGATCAACTTATCCAGTTGGTCTCCCGTGGCAAAATTCAGGATGCCACTCCTCGGAAAACTCAATTCCAAGGATCTTCTAGCCAACCCCAGGCAAATCAAACAATGCCAACTCAAACAATCCCATCTAATCTCATCATCTAGGTCACACCTCCTAAGCAGGAGTTCATCTATAAGAATGAGGTTGAGACTTGTGTGCGGCAACTCATGGCCGAAAATCTCAGCCTTAGGCAACCTCATTCTCTTTTGAGCTACTGTAAGCTCCCTCCGGCCTACTTTCCACCAGGATTCAAAGTACCTAAGTACAAGAAGTACGATGGTACTACTGACCCACACCATCACTTATCTGGGTTTCTCATGGATTCCCACCAGTGGCTCTTCGATAAAGTCCTCCTTGTCCACCTTTTTCAGAAGTCTCTCGAAGGAGAGGCCTTGAGATGGTTTTCTTCTCTACCAGCCACTGACCTAATCAACTTTGATATGGTCTCTGAAAGATTCATTACCCACTTCAACCACATGGCAGCCTTGCCCCCTACCTTGTTCGACCTTGTAATGGAAAAAATGAAGTCCGATGAAGACTTCACTCACTTTGCTAATAGGTGGAGAGCTATGGCTTCTAGAGCAGAGGTTGTTATCCTTGAAGCACAAGCGGTCACTATGCTCGTTAACAACGCTACCCCTCAGCTCCGAGCTATTCTCATACTTAGCGAACTTCAAACATTCGCTCAACTGTATAACCGAGCTAGGGTAGTTCAGTCTCAAATCCGAGACTCCACTTTGCCTTCGTTCTTTGAGAACAGAAATAGGAACAAGAAAGCCACACCAACTCCTACCACAGAAGGAGTCACCATTATGAATAGGTCAGTATGCTAGCACAGCCAACCAGGACACCCAATTCCCATCCTAAGTCTGACACTCAGCCCAATCAGAAACAATATTCAGTTGTTCCTCCCCTGACCAATTACAGTCGTCCTATGGCTAAGCGAGCATCATATCCGCCTCTGCCAGAATCATTGGCGGATATTTTTTATGCCTTGCTAGCTTGTAATGCCATTCAACTCCCACCTCAAAGAGAAGGTGTTCCGCGCAATGCTGACACGTCCAGGTATTGCGCCTACCATAGGATCCCGGGACATACGATCTACAATTGCTTCACCTTTAGGGATTGGGTGTATGACTTGAATGATGAAGGTCGGATAAACTGGGAGGACATGAAAAACGCTATTGATGCTTTGAAGGCTAAGAAGGAACTAGGAATTGTGAAAGACCCGTTACCTTCTCATCAAGTGGTTCAAGATTCCTCTAGTTCTCAAGGAAAGGTCAACACTTTGATCAAAGACTTGGAGCCCGTAATAGTCTGCAGAGAACAATACTGGGAGTATGAAGGGTCTGGGATAAAACATCAAGATCCCACCTTGTCACGTGAGACTAAAGGAGTTACTCCAGAAGTCTCTAAGGTCCCCCTCTAACGAGCCTTTGGTCCTAATCTGACCCAAAGAGCAACCAGCAACCCTTAAGCCGGTCACCCTCATTCAGATCCCGCCGATCACAGCCAAGGGGCCCACCCTATCCATCTTCTGTCCAACCAAGAACCAGGGATCGATGACCGGCTTCAATCCCATAAGGTCACCAACGGAGGAAGCGGATCCAATCTCGATGGGAGTAACACTCAGGAATCGCATCATTCCTCCGAGCCAACCATTGGACTCCCATGGTAACTCAATCCCTACCGCAGGGAATGCCCAGTCTGAGTATGACATCCTCCAACATTTAGAGAAGACCCTTACTAAGATCTCTATCCTTGAGTTAATCCGGAAATCTCCCACACACAGGGAGACGCTGTTTAACTTCCTACAACAAATCACGGTCAATGAAGATCTTCCTAGTGGAGGAGTCACTAATGCCATCCTCTCAGTCACTCAGACCCCCATGATCTCCTTCCCGGAAAAGGATCTGGCTCCCCCCGAGTGTCGATCCCTTCCCTTGTGCCTAACCGCCACTCTCAATGGACATTCAGTAGACTCCATTTTACTGGATACCGGAGCCTCTATCAATGTCTGTCCCCTTAAGACCCTCAAAAGGATAGGGATAGATCCAGAGAAGGTTGAGTCCACCTCCATGATGGTCTCAGCTTATGATAATTCCCAAAGACCAGCAGATGGAAAGATCTTCCTGCAACTGGAAATCGGCCCGGTAGCCATGATTTCGGAATTCTACATCCTGGATGTTAAGCCAATCTACAATGCTATTCTAGGGAGACCTTGGATGGACCAAACCTTGGGAGTCCCATCCACCAACCACCAGTGCTATAAGTTCCCGTATAACGGGAAGATTTTAAAGGTCAAAAGCACTCCCTATATTGAGTCATTGGACTCAGTAACAGCAGAACAGATTCCGTCCATGATAACTTCCAGGAAAGGCAAAGAGCCCGTTCTTTCATCAGTCAATTCTCATCTTAGGCCTAGGCCCGGCATAGGTTGGCAGCTCATGAGTAAGATGGGGTATAGCTCAGGCTCCGCGTTAGGAAGAGAAGAACAAGGCATTCGTGACCCCATCTTAGAGAACCCTGTCATTGGGGGATGTGGCCTGGGTTACAAGTCTACTGAACCACCAAAAGGAACAAAGAAATGGTCCCTCATGAATCACTTTATGAGAAAGAAGCAGGGATTGTCCAAGATAGAAGAGGGACTGCAAGAAGATAATGAGGGTAGTCGAGAAGGAAATGAAGAAGATTTTGGCATATCATCCTTGTTTCATGAATCAAGCAGCCCACCGATAGGGCTCTTCTTGGCGAGGAATGAACCAGCTCCTGCTACGTTCATTCCTTTCTTGTTCCACCCACCTTCCATCCCGATGCTCTCAGCTCCGGTCGACGCCACTTCTTCTAAATGTTTCATATTAGAGGCATTTGATCGTGAAAAAAAAAGTCAAATTCTCATCCTAAAGGGGGGGAAGTCACTTTCGAGGAGCTTACGTGGTGAGGCAACCCCGCCATCGTTGAATCTTTGTCCCAAGGGTCTACCCTTTGTCCCATCCAGGACAAAACTGACCCATTCTCCAGGTCATGTACATAGTAGTTTAGGAATTAAGATTGTTGGGATCGCTGTGTCGGGATCCGATCCTAAAACGCAGCGGAATAAAGAAGTTCGGGATTGGATCTGTCCCGTTTCGGTCGTTAAAACTAAAACCGATGTAGATCGATTTACCTTGCGCCGATTCGAATCCGCGTCCGTTTTCCGGTTCCGTCGGAGCGATGCCGCAAGTCGCGCAGATGCCCGACCTCTAGCGGTATCCACGCGGTTCTCCTCGCGATGGATCGTCCTCACTTCCTCGCTCGCTGCAGCGCTCGAAGATCCCGTCTGACTGCGCGTGATCCGCCGCGACATGCGGATTCAGAGCAGTTGGGAACGGCACGCCCAGAGGAGAGAAAAAGTGGGGAAGAACGAATGACGGCTAGGTCAGGGTTGCTGGCCCCGGACGTAGAATCCGTTCTTTTATAAAAAGTCAGTTTGCAGTTTTTCACAAAAACCCAGACTTATCCGAAATCCTGTCGGATTATCCATCGACTTGAAAACCATTTGCGTGTGACCCTCTAGGCCCAATTACCAGTCCAGTTAATAGCCCATTAAGTCCAGTAACCCTTTACTGACCCACTGAATTAATTAATATCCTTATATTCAATTAATCAGCCGAATTTAATGTCCCACAATAAATTCGGACGGACTGCCGATCACGTTGGATGCCAAGCAACATCGCGTGATCCTGGATGGAACTGGGGTTATCGCAACCCTCTATTGGAACCTTTCTGTTATCGGTTAGCGCGCGGATATAATCCTTCATCCGTACAATGTTCCCGAATCGACCTAGGGCATGGTTTACTGTTAAACCCTATTTGGTCGATTCACTTGAATCAGATGCTGCTAATATGAATCCGATAACTCCTTATCGATTACAGAGTCCGCCCTGGCCAGGGACTTTAAGCGCATCATTCCCGGAACATTCTCTCTCAAACAACCAAGAGCGGATGATCCCGTATTGAACACACAATTACCTTCGAGGGCATTTCCCTGAACCCGATCACTTGACTTATTGATATCCCATGGTTAGGGATTCGTTCGTCAAGGTCAAAGCTCAGAAACCTACCAACAAGGTATCCTTGGAGTCTCAGGTCCAAGGATCATCCACGCAACCGTGACAATTGAATCGAGCTGGTTAACAGTGAGGTGATTACCATCCAGCGATTCATAGTCGGATCAGTTCAGTGAACTCATTCACCAATGAGCACCTATAGGTTCAGCATAGTGTCTCCACACAAGTGACTTATGGGATCAGTCACCCTCATCATATGAGCTGAAGTAACCTATACTAGTCTATCCGGATGTTCGATGTCCTATCTCAAACATCCTATGACTAGGAACAATTAAGAACATGTGTTTATAAGTCTTCGGTCCCGTAATTATGATCTCATCATAATCCGAAGACTATTGCACATGTTCATGGACTTCATCGTGATACGATAAACACAGATCGAATTAATTACACACAATGAATTATTGCCATTTATTGATAATCTGAATATGTACACAGTATCGGATTGGCTTTGAGACCATCTAATACTAACAATCTCCCACTTGGGCTAAAGCCAATCACTTTTATACAGAATACCCATATTCTCTAAGTGACGCTCAAAAACATTTTGAGACAAAGGCTTTGTAAGTGGATCTGCTATGTTGTCGGCTGAGGGAACTCTTTCCACCACGACATCTCCTCGAGCTATAATCTCTCTGATCAGATGAAAGCGCCGCAGAATGTGCTTTGACTTCTGATGAGACCTCGGCTCTTTCGCTTGAGCAATCGCCCCATTGTTGTCACACAGCAGTGGGACGGGACCAGATATGCTTTCCACCACACCAAGATCGCCGATGAATTTCTTCATCCACACAGCTTCCTTGGCGGCTTCAGCAGCAGCAATATACTCGGCTTCCATTGTCGAATCAGCAGTGGTTTCCTGCTTGGAACTTTTCCAGCTCACTGCTCCCCCGTTGAGTGTGAAAATAAAACCTGATGTTGACTTGCTGTCGTCAGGATCAGACTGAAAACTCGAGTCAGTATATCCTTGCAGCTTTAAGTCTCCTCCTCCATAGACTAGAAATAGATCCTTAGTCCTTCTCAAGTACTTAAGGAAGCATTTCACAGCCTTCCAGTGTTCATCACCTGGATCTGCCTGATGTCTGCTCGTAACACTTAGAGCATATGCTACATCAGGTCTGGTACATAGCATGGCATACATGATGGACCCTATGGCAGAAGCATAGGGGATTTTATCCATCACTGCCCTCTCTTCAGGTGTCTTGGGAGACTGACCTTTAGAGAGTAAAATTCCATGTCTCATCGGTATGAGACCTCTCTTGGAATTTTCCATGCCAAACCTTTTGACAGTGGTTTCTATGTACATGGATTGGGTTAAAGCCAGCATCTTCTTTGATCTATCTCTATAGATCCGTATTCCTAATACGTAAGATGCTTCTCCCAAATCCTTCATGGAGAAGTTCTTTGACAGCCATATCTTTACTGATGACATCATTCCTACATCATTCCCAATGAGTAGGATGTCGTCAACGTAAAGAACCAGAAATGTGATTGCGCTCCCACTGTTTTTTCTTGTATACACAGGGCTCATCTTCATTCTTAATGAAGCCATAAGATTTGATCGCCTCATCAAATCTTCTGTTCCAGCTTCGGGATGCTTGCTTCAATCCATAAATGGACCTCTGCAACTTGCATACCATGTCTGGAGATTCTTTGGATGTAAATCCTTCTGGTTGTATCATATACACCTCCTCCTCAAGGTTTCCATTGAGGAAGGCAGTCTTCACATCCATCTGCCAGATTTCATAATCATGGTAGGCAGCAATGGCAAGAAGAATTCTGATGGACTTAATCATAGCAACGGGTGAAAAAGTTTCGTCATAGTCAACACCTTGTCTTTGACGATAGCCTTTTGCCAATAATCTTGCCTTATAAGTCTCAATACGGCCATCTGCACCGATCTTTCTTTTAAAGATCCATTTGCAGCCGATAGGTACTATACCATCGGGTAAATCTACCAAGTTCCAAACTTGGTTGATGTACATGGACTGTATTTCAGAATTCATGGCTTCCCGCCATTTCCCGGCCTCTGAACTTTCAATGGCCTCCTGGTAAGTCTTGGGATCATCATCCTCATTATAGAATATCCTTGAACCATCCAAATTAATATGTCCCACATATCTTTCTGGTGGTTTAGGTACTCTTTCAGACCTATGAGGTTCCTGCGTATCATTTTGAACAGGTTCAGAAACTGACGGTTCATCTGATGAACCATTGCCAGTTTGTGGGTCTGGAACTTCTTCCAGAATTACTTTACTCCCACTGTCCTTCTGGAGAATATAATCTTCTTCCAGAAAGACAGCTCTCCTGGCCACAAACACCTTTTGTTCGCCAGGTGATAGAAGTAATATCCATAAGTTTCCTTTGGATATCCCACAAATCTGCATTTGTCAGTTCTGGATTCCAGCTTATCTGCGTCATGTCTTTTAACATGAGCAAGACATCCCCAGACTTTAACATGTTTAAGGTCTGGTTTCCTTCCATTCCATATCTTATATGGAGTGGTCTCAACAGATTTGCTGGGTACCTTGTTCAGGATATACATAGCCGAGCTAAGTGCATATCCCCATAAGGACACTGGTAATTTGGACATGCTCATCATGGATCGCACCATTTCCATTAATGTGCGATTTCTCCTTTCTGATACACCATTCATCTGAGGTGTATAAGGAGGTGTAAGCTGAGAAAGGATACCATTATCCTTTAAGTATTTAATGAACTCAGTACTCAAGTATTCACCACCCCGATCAGATCGGATGGTTTTTATGCTCTTTCCTGTTTGTTTTTCTACTTCATTCTTAAATTCTCTGAATTTCTCAAAGGCTTCAGATTTATATTTCATTAAATATACATATCCAAACCTTGAGTAATCATCAGTGAATGTAATGAAGTATGAGAAACCACCAATGGCTTGGGTTGACATAGGACCACATACATCTGAATGTATGAGTTCTAATATGCCTTTGGCTCGTTCTCCAGTTCCACTAAATGGAGACTTAGCCATTTTACCCATTAAACATGACTCACAGGTTGCATATGATTCATAATCAAATGGATCCAAATATCCATCTTTATGCAACCTTTGGAGTCTGTTTTCACCAATGTGTCCTAGCCTACAATTCCATAAGTAGGCTTTGTTCATTTCATACTTACTTCTCTTAATCGAAGAACCGATATGTAAATTATCATGAGACATATTCAATAGATACAATCCATTGGACAAAATAGCAGAAGCTATTAATTTATTTCTGAAATAAATTGAACAACTATTGTTCCCAAAATTTAAATTGTATCCAATTCTATCTAAACATGAAATAGAAATGATGTTCCTTATTATGCTAGGTACATAATAACAATCATCTAATAAAAATGTGTCTCCGGATGGTAGCTTGAGCTTCACTGTCCCCACAGCGATCGCCGCAACTCTTGCGCCGTTACCTAGCCTCAGCTCCACCTCTCCGGTCCTCAGCTTACGTCTTCTTGTCAGTGCCTGCACAGAATTGCAGATATGAGATACACATCCAGTATCTAATACCCATGATGTACAATCTCTTATTGACAAGTTTTGTAACGACCCGCCATCCTATGACCGGGGACCCGGTCACTAAATGGATGTCGGCCCATTAACTACGGGTTCACACCCGGATCTCACACAACACGTCTGGAGGAGTAAGTGCTAAACAGGACTAAATATAACAACACACGGACCACAAGGTAAGCAAGTGCGCAGGAAGGAAAATAACAATGTCCGTATACAGTCCAACAATAATTACATGTCCAACAATTAAATAAGTACAGGCAGAAGGAAGAACAACAACATCGGTGCATACCCCGGAACTAAGACAGCTGCTGGTCCGCACACCGAGAAGACACCACGCTTCCGCTCGCCTCGAGGTCCACACCTGAAACCGCAGGGAGTGAGCCACACCAGAAATGGGCTCAGTAGGGATCATCCGATCCCCTGCCTCCCACTCACACACCCACAAGTGTAACAACAGGAATATATGGCAATTAAAGTAAAGCAGTAAACACAACACCCAACTCTGATGTGAAACGCACGGTAAGCAGTGTAACAAGAACCACTCCAAGTAACCCGAAGAACTCAACACAGAGTCACGACTCACAGTCAAAGCCCACGAAGCGACTAAACCATACTGTCGACCGAAGTCGAACGTCGCCTCCCAACACTACCACCACTGCTCACGCCTGTCCACCCCTACAGCGTTCCGGGGCACTGTAGGGTGAGGCAGCGAGCTAAACTAGGACTAGCTGAACTCAGTGTCCCGCCACTGCCAGCTACGTGTGCACACAAGCAGTCTAGACTACTGTCCTACCGTCCGGATTGCCTCCACGCTAGGCCTCAGCGCTTCAGGAGGGCCCTGGGGACCGGCGAACCCCCGTCAAGCCGAAGCTACAGGAACTACCCACAAACCCAACTCTCCCGGGCTGCGTCAGGCCAAGGGCTATAGGTACCACTCGTAACCTTGATCAAAGGTCACATCAGGCCCACTGGCTAATGGGTAAACCAACTCCCACCAGAAACACCACCAGCTCCACAGCAAGAAACACGCCAGAAGCTGTCACGACAACCAAGGGAAACCCCGACCCGCTGAGACCAAACAGCAACCCCTCGGATAGTACACAGCTACTCCGGCCCGACGGGCTCAAGGTGGTTCTGCTTGTCTCAGCCAAGGGTAAAACACAACAAGTACCCCTCCTCACAGACACCATGGCCCTTCTCCCATCAGCCCATGGTGACAAACGGAAACCACAGTCATCCCGAATCCATATTCGTACAGACACACACACATACACATTTAACATGCTGTAATTCCACTCACACATAAGTCCTCGATCACAGTGTACAACATAAAACATGCCTTAGAACTTTCACCGTGGAACACATGCTAAAAACCAGCAATATAGCACTTCTGGCTTGAATCGCGTCGACCGAGGTCGACGCCATTCAAGTCCCTTAGACAGGTTCAGTTAAACGTCAGATTATCGCTTAAAACGCGTCCACCGATGAAGTCGCCATTTAAAACGCGTCTGGGTGTCCCGACGCCTTTCAACCCAGAAAACCAGATTTGCAGAACCCTTAAACGAGGGCATTTCTTGCCTAAATGGCGTCATGATGGCCCGACGTCCTTCTGAAAGGCGTCGTCCATCCATGACGTCATTTAGCACAGAACCCCTAACTCAGGAAACCTCACACAGGAAGGTTTCTGCGCTAAAACGCGTCGTGCTGACCGGACGTCTTTCGGAAAAGCGTCGACCCAGCCCGACGCCATTTAGCGCCAGAAACCAGGTTTCCTGGTTCGACCCGAGGGCTTCACCCTTGAACCCCGGGCACCCCGAAAACCCCAAAACAAAAAGGGAAGGAAGAGGAGCTCAACCACGTAATCATGCTATGAAAACACGATCACAAACATCGTCATACCCACATGGAATCCCCCCTAAGCATGCTCAATCTATCCCCCAAACACCACGTCACGCCAAGAATCACACGAACATCACATACAAGGTTCGTCCCCCTACCGGTCCTTGAACTCCTCCAAGCTCCTCGCCACCGACCCGTCTCGCCCCACGCCGCCGCCGGTATCCTCAAGAACGCCGCCACTCCGCCGGGACGTCGGCCGCCGTCCGGAGAAGGGAACGCCGCGAGGAAGGTGGTGGAGGTAGAGGTGAGAGGTAGGGAAGCTATGGAGTAGTTGGAAGAGGAAGAAGAGGAAGGGAAGGGAGGAAGGAGGGCGGAGGGAGCGGAGAGGGCGAAGAGAGAGAGTGGAGAGGCGAAAGTGAGGGAAAGAAGGGGAGGCTCGCGGGGTCAATCTGGAACGAGGTAAAACGCGTCGATCGAGGTAGACGCCATTCAGTCTGACAGGACGGCCGTACCGACACCGGTCTGAAACGTGTCGCCCAACGCGGACGCCGTTCAGACGACAAGACAGGCCGTACTGACAACGCTCTGGCGCCGTACCCTGACACCGCAGGTGTCGCAGTCTGAAACGCGTCGACCGAGGTGGACGCCGTTCAGACAAATCTGACAGGGGCCGTACTCTCGCGGCCCGAAACCCGCCCACGTGGCGCAACAACCAGCAGACCTAAATGGCGTCCACACAACCTGACGCCTTTTGAAAGGCGTCGAGCAGTGCTGACGCCATTCAGTCAGCAGTCACAAGACCCCCCGCAGGGTCCAAACCAAGGGTTCCGACCCGAACCCGACCCGAAAACCGAACCCGAAATCTCAGTCATTACAAGTTTACATCTATCATATAGATACCTGAAGCGTCCTGCTGCTTCACAGTTCTTTGAGCCTTGTCCTTGAGGTATTCCTTGCAATTCCTCTTCCAATGCCCTTTCTGGTGACAGTAGAAGCAATCACCTTTCTCAGCATTTTTACCCTTGTCTTTCTTGACAACCTTTGCCTTTCTCTGAACCTTGTTCTTATTCTTTCGAAAAGCTTGGACTGCAAGTCTTTTTCTGTTGGTCTTACCAACCATTAGGACTTGGGGTTTATCCTTCACAAGGTTCCCCTCAGCAGTCTTTAACATGTTCAGCAGTTCAGCTAAGGTGGCCTGGATCTTGTTCATGTTGAAATTGACAATGAACTGAGCATATGAAGGTGGAAGTGAAGACAACACAAGGTCTGTGTGCATCTCCTTGGGAAGTGTAACCCCAAGAGCATCCAGCCTCTCCACCCACTCAATCATCTTCAGCACATGATTCTGTACTGAAGTTCCCTCTGCCATCTGAGCTTTGAACAGATTCTTCGATATCTCATATCGTTCGATTCTGCTCTGCTCACCAAAGAGCTCCTTCAAATGGAGCATGATGGATCTAGCATCCATCTCTTCATGTTGCCTCTGCAACTCATTGCTCATAGAGGCTAACATGTAGCAATGGGCCATGGTGGAATCCTCCTTCCATTTCTCATACGCTATCATTTCCTCCTCTGGAGCATCCAATGTTGGTTCAGCAGGAGGTTCAGTATCCAAGACGTAGGCAATCTGCTCAGACCTGAGGACTATCTTCAGGTTTCTGAGCCAGTCTGAGTAATTGGTGCCTGTCAAACGGTTGGCATCAAGTATGCCTCGCAACGGGTTATGGTGCGACATTCTCGCCTACAGGAGATAATTAATTGATAATTAGCAGATATTCAGATTATCTAAAACAAGATATGGTCTTTTATTATCTAGTTTTACTCCCACTAATTTTCGACGGACTGTATAACCTTCAGATATACGGAACGGGAGACGCCGACTGTCTCCTAGTGGGGATCAGAATCTCCAAGCATCACAGTATAACCTCGGGTAAACACATAGTATCATACTGCTATCTCAGAGCAATCATTTCATGATAATTGCAACTCCTTGCAATATCCGATCGTACTTCGGCTCCCAAGTTTAATGGTCCCGGGTAACACAGTAGACCATTATCCCCGGTCTAAGCTTTACCATCAATACGTGATAGAGTAAAGTAGAAACATAGTTCCCGGGTAAACACGTGGATGACTATATCGTTCCTCTACTCTTATCCAAAGGCATCTTATGCCATGATCAACAGTCCTCTCATCAGTTAATGGCAGACCTCGGGTAAACACATAGTATCTGCCACCATCGAATTAAGTTCTATCAATCATATTGATGGAGAGCCACGCGGTACATTCTCAATGACTCGCGCTACGGCTTAGAGTTTGTAACGAAGGTTTTGCTTATTTAATTTGGTCTCATCCTTGGTGATAGTATTAAATATATCGAATATATTTATTAATACTAATAACCTAGCAAATATAAAGCACACGCATCACATACATGTCATTAGTGTGGTCATGGACGTTACTGCGGTTTGACTTGAGCCAGACAGTCAAACGCACACATCCACACAATATAACAACTTATATCATGAGTCTGCAAACCCATGAATGCAATGAACTCCTTCATTTTCATCTGGTCAGCAGTTGTGGATCATCCTCGCTCCGCGTGCATCCACCTCGATCAAATTACATCGTAATTCCCAATTACATGATAATTCAGAAGAGGAAGCCTTATGGCGATTACATCAAGGAGGAAGGTAGAAGTACAATGGAATATGAGAGGGAGAGGTTCGCAGACCTCTATTTATTAATACACAATAAACCACACAATCACATTCCACATCCACAAGTAATGCCCGTCCATGACCACCATGTGTTTTATTAAACAAACCACACATGAATAGCGCATCAAATGGCTAAATTAAAATTTTCGAAAATAATAATAATTTTGGTTTCATAAAACCAGGGACCAAACAAAATTTGGATTATTTGGAATTTTCGAAAACTTTAGTATTTATTGCAAGCATGCTAATTTAAATCCAATTTAAACAAGCAAATCAATAACACATCAAAAATGCATTAAAATCTAAAATTAACGGCTTCAGAAATATTCCATGCTCAATTTGAACAATTCAAATATTTATGGGGTTAATCTAACAATTAGATTGCATAAGGTTTAATCTAACATTTAGAATTAATTTAATTAACAACCTTTTGTTAATTAATAAACCTTAATAAGGGCCCAATCAAAATTGAATTTAATAAAAATAGTAAAATCATATTTTACAGATAATTATTAAACCAATTTTATAACTAGAATTTTAAAAACTAAAAATTTTAATCAACTGGGCCCCCTTTAAAGGGCTCAGCCCTGCTGAGCCCCTGGCTCGGGCCAAGGCCGAGCCAAGGCGCAGCCAGGGCTCGGACCCAGGTCCGAACCCTGCTGCGCCTGGCTCGGGCCGCCTGGCACGAGCCAGGGCCCAGCCGGGCCGGTTCGGTCGGCGGCTAGGGAAACCCTAGCCGCCCGGCCGAACCGCCCGAGAGTTCCCTGCGTTGCAGGGAACCCGACGGCGCCGTGCCCTTTTGGGCTTCCTCTCCGGCGCCGGTACCGGCGGCGACCGGGGACCGGACCTTGTCGCCGGCGAAGCCCATACCACCGGCGAGCTTCGGTGACCGGTGGTGGCCACGGAGGTGCCCCGGAAAGGGGTTTATTCGCCCCCCTTTCTTTCCCAAAAAATCTGTTTTTGCAGGTTTCTCAAACCCGTGGGGAGGAAGAAGAAGGTTCATGGCCGCTCTTCCACGGCTACCCATGCCACCAACAACTCGACCAGGGTCATTGGGCATGATCTACAGCGATTAGAACCCCTTAAAATCCATCTCTATGGATCCGACCACATCAAAAACGCCCCGTTCTTCGTCCAACGAAGAACACGACGAAAAACCCCCAAAAATAAATTTTTCTTCATATTTAAATCACGATCTCATCGCAGTAATCATCTAATGATTATAAATCTTTCAAGAACATAAATCTAAGCATGGAATAAATTCAAAAACCATAAATTTTAGAGACCGAAACGGCGAAAACACAGTGGAACCTGGCTCTGATACCACTGTTGGGATCGCTGTGTCGGGATCCGATCCTAAAACGCAGCGGAATAAAGAAGTTCGGGATCGGATCTGTCCCGTTTCGGTCATTAAAACTAAAACCGATGTAGATCGATTTACCTTGCGCGGATTCGAATCCGCGTCCGTTTTCCGGTTCCGTCGGAGCGATGCCGCAAGTCGCGCAGATGCCCGACCTCTAGCGGTATCCACGCGGTTCTCCTCGCGATGGATCGTCCTCACTTCCTCGCTCGCTGCAGCGCTCGAAGATCCCGTCTGACTGCGCGTGATCCGCCGCGACATGCGGATTCAGAGCAGTTGGGAACGGCACGCCCAGAGGAGAGAAAAAGTGGGGAAGAACGAATGACGGCTAGGTCAGGGTTGCTGGCCCCGGACGTAGAATCCGTTCTTTTATAAAAAGTCAGTGTGCAGTTTTTCACAAAAACCCAGACTTATCCGAAATCCTGTCGGATTATCCATCGACTTGAAAACCATTTGCGTGTGACCCTCTAGGCCCAATTACCAGTCCAGTTAATAGCCCATTAAGTCCAGTAACCCTTTACTGACCCACTGAATTAATTAATATCCTTATATTCAATTAATCAGCCGAATTTAATGTCCCACAATAAATTCGGACGGACTGCCGATCACGTTGGATGCCAAGCAACATCGCGTGATCCTGGATGGAACTGGGGTTATCGCAACCCTCTATTGGAACCTTTCTGTCATCGGTTAGCGCGCGGATATAATCCTTCATCCGTACAATGTTCCCGAATCGACCTAGGGCATGGTTTACTGTTAAACCCTATTTGGTCGATTCACTTGAATCAGATGCTGCTAATCTGAATCCGATAACTCCTTATCGATTACAGAGTCCGCCCTGGCCAGGGACTTTAAGCGCATCATTCCCGGAACATTCTCTCTCAAACAACCAAGAGCGGATGATCCCGTATTGAACACACAATTACCTTCGAGGGCATTTCCCTGAACCCGATCACTTGACTTATTGATATCCCATGGTTAGGGATTCGTTCGTCAAGGTCAAAGCTCATAAACCTACTAACAAGGTATCCTTGGAGTCTCAGGTCCAAGGATCATCCACGCAACCGTGACAATTGAATCGAGCTGGTTAACAGTGAGGTGATTACCATCCAGTGATTCATAGTCAGATCAGTTCAGTGAACTCATTCACCAATGAGCACCTATAGGTTCAGCATAGTGTCTCCGCACAAGTGACTTATGGGATCAGTCACCCTCATCATATGAGCTGAAGTAACCTATACTAGTCTATCCGGATGTTCGATGTCCTATCTCAAACATCCTATGACTAGGAACAATTAAGAACATGTGTTTATAAGTCTTCGGTCCCGTAATTATGATCTCATCATAATCCGAAGACTATTGCACATGTTCATGGACTTCATCGTGATACGATAAACACAGATCGAATTAATTACACACAATGAATTATTGCCATTTATTGATAATCTGAATATGTACACAGTATCGGATTGGCTTTGAGACCATCTAATACTAACAAGGATAGCCTCCTCTCTGTCTAGAGATTGTAGGGCTAAGCAAGTTCCCTCGTTCTTAGTTCAGGAGTTATCAAATAGGTGTAAAGTTTTGAACAAATTGGATAAGTTTCTTCAAATAGGGGTCATCTCTGAACCATTGAAGTTGGTGAAAGACGAATCTTACAGTGATGGTCTGGGAGTATTTGAGCTTAGCGAAGGGGAAGAGGAGGGTGACTTGGCTGAACCACTTGTCAATGGGACGAGACGGTTTGATGAACCTTCGTCAGCCATCGACGAACCCACTAAAGAAGTCAACCTTGGAACAGAGGAGGATCCGAAGATAGTGCTAATTAGCGCCCGATTGAGTACAAAAGACGAAGGGTCCATAGTAGCTGTGCTCCGAGAACATCGTGATGGGTTTGCATGGTCATATGAGGATATGCCTTGATTAAACACAGAATTGGTGGAACATCGGCTAATCCTCAAGCCTGATGCTAAACCCGTGAAACAAAAGTTGAGACGGCTACAACCGGAATTAGCACTTAAAGTAAAAGAAGAGGTTGACAAATTACACAAGGCCAAGTTCATTCGGGTAGTGCTATATCCTAAGTGGGTGGCTAATATCGTCCCCGTCGCAAAAAAGGACGGAAAGGTAGGGTTTGCATAGATTTTCGCAATCTCAATCAAGCCTGTCCAAAGGATGATTTCCCACTACCTCATATAGACTTACTGGTCGATAACACGGCTGGATTTGAAATGTTGTCCTTCATGGATGATTTTTCGAGATATAATCAAATCCGTCTAGCTGAAGAAGACCAAGAGAAAACATCTTTCATAACTCCATGGAGAACTTATTGCTGCATGGTCATGCCATTTGGGCTTAAGAATGCTAGAGCCACCTACCAGAGGGCAATGGTGGTGATCTTTCAAGACATGATTCACATCGACATGGAGGTTTATGTGGATGATATCTTAGTGAAGTCTAAAACCAGGAAGGGACATGCTCAACTTCTTAGGGCTGTAATGCAAAGGTCAAGAGAGCACCAATTGAAAATGAACCCAAAAAAGTGTGTATTCGGTGTTTCCTCTGGTAAATTGCTAGGGTTCATGGTAAGCAGAAGGGGGATTGAGGTCGATCCGGACAAAGTGAAGGCGATAGTGGAAACGCCCATGCAGGCGCCCGGAACGTCCCCCGCCGCGGCTGCGGGCTTCGGGCGAGGGTTCCTCTCCGTTCGTCTCAGCACTGTGGCAATTTAAAGGGGGTTAGAAATTGAAGTGTGATCGCCAGGAGCATTACCTTTCGGTCCCTGTGCTCCGCAGGAGTAAAAAGGTGATCGCGTTCTGTGGGAGCGGGAAATGCTGGTTCCTCCTTCTCTTCCTCCGGCCGGCCAGAGGAGGAGAGCCTGGTACTCTACACGCGGAAATGTGGTAAAGATCCCTGGAAAGAAAAGACAAGATAGAAAACAACCCGATTAGAACTATAATATGCAGAATCTATCCATAAAAATATAAAAAACTAACTAGAATTGGAGGGAGACGCACCGGATGGGTGTTTGGGAGGGAAGGTGACCATATGTTATGGCCACCCACCTCCCGTTTTTTTGTTTGAAACCTCTTGGGGTAAAAGGTGTTAAGTCATCCTAAGATGCATGCATGCAGATAGGGTGCTCGTGTGTGAAAGGTGAAACGATGTGTTGAAAGTGAAAGAAGAGAAAATAGAAGAGGGTTAAGAAAACAAGCCCATTTGGAATGCGAAGGATTCTTCTGAGACTCCTCCTGACCGCTTGCCAACCTCCTCTGAGCCTTCCCTCCAAGAAGCCACCCCTTAACCCCCTTGCTCGAGAGGATATGGGGGGGTTTAAATAGGTGAAGGGAAAATAGGAGAAAACAGGGGTCTAAATCCCCGTAAATCACCCTGGAGCCAATAGGAAGTGGTCAAGGGTCGAAGGTAGTGCGCGCGGTAGTCGCCGGAGCGGGGAGTGGTCGGAATAGTGGGGGACGAGGGCGGCGAGTAGAGGAGATCGTGGGGAAGACGGAGTCAAGGGGGTGGTTAAGGAGTAGACGGCCAGGTAACATGCCTTCCATTCTTGTGGTGGAAGGCGGCCCGGCTGGCCTTCGAAGGGGGTGGAAGGCAAGGGGTGGCCTTCGAAGGGGGTGGAAGGCAAGGGGTGGCCTTCGAAGGGAGTGGAAGGCGGACTGGCTGGCCTTCCACGAAAGGGTGGTAAAAAGTGAAAACGGTGGCCAAAAGGTGGAAGGCAAGGTGGTTGGCCTTCCAATGAGGTAGAAGGCTAGGGGTGGCCTTCGAAGGGGGTGGAAGGGGGACTGGGTGGCCTTCCACGAAAAGGTGGTGAAAAGTGAAAAAGGTGGCCAAAAGGTGGAAGGCAAGGTGGTTGGCCTTCCAAGGAGGTAGAAGGCAAGGGGTGGCCTTCCACGAAAAGGTGGTAAAAAGTGAAAAGGTGGCAAAAGGGTGGAAGGCAAGGTGGCTGGCCTTCCAAGGGTGTAGAAGGCAAGGGGTGGCCTTCGAAGGGGGTGGAAGGCGGACTGGCTGGCCTTCCACGAAAAAGGTGGCTAGAGTCGGGATTTGGTTAATGGGCCTAGCTGGTAGTGGGCTGAGATGGCTGAAATGAGGGGATTTTGGTGATGAAGGGCTAATGATGGATTGGGTTCATGACCAAAAGGGTGGTCCAAAATCGGTGTTTACAAATGCCCCTCCGGGACACCTATTTTGCAGTGGAGTGGAACGGAATGATAAATAGGTGTTCCGGAAATTGAGACTGATTTTGGACAACCCGAAAAATGAATGAGCTATATCCAAGGATGATATGCGAATGCGGCAAATGCATGAAAGCTAGCCATTCGAGTTGCAAGAGTGGTTTAAGAAAAGGGACAAAGTTCAGTACTAGAGAATCACAGTTCGTGGGACCCTCGGGTGCTGGAACCGCGAGGCCTTGGCGCACCAGAATATAGCGATCTGGCCCAAAGGGATCTCGAGCATGAAAGGTGTAGGAGTGTGACTTGAAGAACTCTCGACACAACGGGCGCGCGGTGGCCTGGCGCATCATGGGATCGCCAAGTGAGAGAATCTTAAGCACACATATTGGAAAAAAGGATAAGGTCTTGCAATTCGAAGAGTTAACAGACGAACAATCGGCAAACTCACAGATCAACAATGGGTTAAGCAGAGTGATGAAATTATGGTCATTGCCCCTAGGGCGGGAATGGTGGATGATGCTTATGCAATGCATGCTGGTTTAAAAATTAGAAAACAAATTCCTAATGCAAACAGGAGGAATTTATTGGCCAATCGAATAACTTGGGGAATATAGACTCCTCATTGTTTTGTTTAAAGAGGAACTCAGAGTCTATACGCCCGAAGTTATTAGCCTCCTGTGTCTTCAATCCTACTTGCTTCAGATTCCCTGCAGCTGCAAGAACGCACATCAGTAAATGTAAATAATCAATGATCCACAATATCTTAATGACAAGCTGCAAGGAAGCGAGGGACAAAGGTCCCTGTCGAGTCGAAGCCAGCGCGGAAGATATGGCCATTCTCAAAGTACAATGCTAATCCGACTGCTTTCGGCTTCGACTCGACAGCAAAAGCATCCACCTTTTGGACAGAATCCTTTTCCTGTATGCACAAAATGAAGGGGAAGCAGTTAGTAGTATCTGATTTCGGCCCCTTACCCAAAATAGAGCAACTACTTTTTCCCTAGCCTTCGCATAGGGTCAAGGGGCCGTGTTCAACTAACCAGACAAAAGGAAGAGTATTGAAACTGATGCGACTAGTAAATATGCAAATGCTGGTGGATATTAACAAATGAGGTGTGTGATGAAAACATGTTTTTGATTCCGCCTGCCTGGTAGCTGCCCAAACTTAGGCTGGTTGAATGATGAAAGGGAAATGCACACTCAACTTCCCAGGTATCCTAAGCTCACATCTAGATTGATTTGGACCTCTAGACTCCTCAAACTAACCTTGGCCGGTTAAGACTCATACTGATGACAATACCGTCATGGCATGCTTAGGCTCCCAGCTGCTTCTGACCACCAAGTTTGCCCAAAAAGTTTTCGAGGTAAATGATTTGCCCGACCCGGGTCTCTTTCCTCACAATCTAGAAGGTATATGATGGAACACCTTGGAACCCTAACGGTCAACCGCGCGACGCTGACCCGGAATCAGACGCCGTCGCACCGATCGGTGACGCGCATGCATTGACCTAAGCCCAATGTTGTAAGAGTACACATTGAGATTATGGTTAAGAAATTAGTTCACCAGAAACATCGACATTACTCTTCACCCATTTTGGACTCCTGTGATCATGTGAGCATGTGACGATTTTTGAAAACGAACCATTTTAAAATGATGTTCAGTCTTTAGATAGCTATCTCGTGCTGAACATTGGGGGAGAAAAAGTGAAGAAATTGTGAAGACAAACCTCACAGGAGGATCAACAAAACCGTTAAAAGGGCGAGCTGTGACAAAACGGACCCCTTTTGACCTCCTAGATGCCCCTATTTTGACTTTTCAGGCCTTTGGTAGATTTCATGGCCAGGCACGGTCACGACCAGGCTTTTTTCATGATTGCTTGAACCCCTTTTTATTTTTTTTGTATTTCTTTTCTGCTCTTGACATTTTTGGGGTTATTTGATATTCCGCCTGCGGGGACACTGCCCTCTTCACGTGCTCTGGTCCTTTACATTTCATTTTTTGGCCCTTTTTTGAGGGGTTACATCGATCGGATTGTTGAGGAACCGCAATTTGCTGAGCTCGACTGTTTAAGGGCGTCAACTGTCCTGATTGGTCGAGAGACGAAGAGCAAAGGTTGCATTTCGATAGTGCACTAAAGACTTAAAACTCATTTTAAAGGGGTTCCCTTTTGAAAAAACGTGTAAGTGTGTGCATCTCAGAATGATCATAGGGATCCTTATGAAAATAAAGTAGACACGTCCAAGGTTTTGGTGGACCAAAATCTTAGCCGAATCCAATCTATCATGCAACTAGACCTAGACAGGGGTTTACATGGCAGTCACCGAATAGTTGGATTTTGTGTTTTTTGATTTTTTTGTCATTTTCATAGGAGTATGTACATATTTACAAATATTTTTGATGCTTTTTGGATATTCGATTTTTTTGGGAGATTTTGAAATTTTTGATTTTTTTGTATTTTTGGGGGTAGAATTTTTAGATAGACTCCTATCCAAAGAAAAATATTTTTCAAATATTTACACTTATTTGTTAACTAGAAATGAAAGAACTAGAAACAAAAGAACTTACTTACCTCTACAACCTGTAGATAAAGAGGAAGCTATCCAATCCCCAAGCGATTATGCACAAGACTCCGAGGGTGAGTCAGACATGTTGCAAAGGTGGGTCCTTGAGACAGAGACCCAATGATGGCAGAATTGCCCCAAGAGTGTGCTACGACCGGTGATAAGAACCTAAGAAGGGCAGGTGTGTGAAATAGCAAGGGAATGAGAGCGGTGGGTACCTGTTCATCCCTTACTAAGGAGGTTCCTTCTCGTTGAGTGATTGGTTCATAGAACAGTAGCTGTGTACCGAAATCTTCTGCATCTTCTCTTTGAACCTCATTGCTTGTTTCCTTCAACTCATCCTCAAGATAGTGTATCTTGAGTACCTCTTGACTTTCCTTCACAAAGTGATCCAAGAGACTCCATTTTCCTGATTCTTCAGTTGATTTGGTTAGTATGTAACCCAATCCTCCAATGGTTGGATTTTCAAAGATAGGTTCTTGAATTCCCTGCTCTTCTTTGCCTAACCCAGATCCCGAACTATACCTCATTTTGTCCATAAGCTGCCATCCTATGCTAGGCTGGGGCTTGGCCTGAGAGTCGACCGATGAAAGGATGGGCTCTGACCCTTCAAGATAGGGGATACCCTTCATTTTGACAATCTTTCCAGTGTATGGGAATTTATAGCACTGATGATTAGTGGAGGGCACTCCCAGGGTCTGGTCCATCCAAGGCCTTCCCAGAATGGCGTTGTATATGGGCTTGACATCAAGGACGCATAATTCAAGGATCATGGCCACTGGGCCAACTTCCAGTTTCCCATTTGAGACCATCATGGAAGTAGACTCAACCTTTTATGGATCAATCCCTACTTTCTTGGGGGTCTTGAGCGGACAGACATTGATTGATGCCCCAGTATCCAACAGGATGGAGTCCAATGAGTGACTCCTGAGTGTTGGGGTCAAGCATGAGGGAAGGGATTGGCATTCAGGGGGAGCTAGATTCTTATCTGTGAAGGATATGGTAGGTGTCTGGGTGACTGAGAGAATGGCATTGGTGACCCCCCTGATAGGAAGATCTTCTTTGAGTGTAATGCGCTGGAGGAACTTGAACAATGTCTCCCTGTGTGTAGGAGATCTCCCAATCAACTCTAGCACTGGCATCTTAGCAGGAGTTTTCCCTGGATGCTGTAGGATGTCATACTTGGATTGAATAGTCCTTTTAGACATATCTGAATCCTCTTGAGAGTCCAATGGTTGACTTGTTGGGGGAATGATGCGATTTCTCAGTGTAACACCAATTGGACTGGGGTCCACTGCCTGATCTGACTTTAGTGGTTGAACTGGTGGTGAATTTATTAGTGGTTCAACATAATTTGCCTGATTGAAATTGAAGGAACTTGGACCAGAGTGACTGGGTTGATGGCTGTTGGTTGGTTGATGCGGGTCTGAGCTCTGTTGGAAGATCCTTGGAGGTGAGTTCTCCGAGGAGTGGCATCTTGAGTTTTGCCACAGGAGGCCCACTGGATGAGTTGATCAGGGTTGTACCGTGATAACACGGCAATAAGTTCCGGATCCTCTCTCGGGTTTTGGAAGTTTCTGTTGGAGATTATAGGGTAACTTTCTGAAGAGGAAGATTCATCCAAGTATCTTCCCTTAAGTTCCTCTCTTGGTGCTTGGATCATGTCCACAAATGTTTGTTGTGGATCCTCTTCAATCTCAAACAGAGGGTTGTGTGTGACATTGTTTCCAAACTCATACATGTCATCATACACAGTGTTAACATACATTCGGTTCATTATGAAATACAAATCCTAAGAGATTATATATTTCACTTGGAAGGTTAACTATGTATTATGAGAGTCGGTTTCTAACAAATCAAGTTCAAACCCTTAACGACCCTGGAATTTTTTTCAAAACATGTTCCACCAAGGTTTAATTAGGTGTCTTTAAATTTTGAAATGATTCTCTCAGTGACACCTATAGGTGGATGATTGTGAATGGAAGGGTTGAATTAATTTCTCACACAAACCCAAGGTTCCTATAGGGTGGTTTCAGGTACAACCTGCTCGGCGGCCAAGTGGGAATCCCTGGCTCGCGGAGACTGACGGAGGTTCCCAACAGGACAAGACTAGTCACACCCGAGTGGGAATCCTCAGGTGGATAGTCAAATCCTGCGGGAGAGGTGACTAAAGATGTGATGCCGGCTCTTCCTTAAAACCCCCGCGGAGATTACCCTGAAATTAACCCACAGTCCAGCAGACAAAAAAGAAAAGAAAAGACAAGAGAACAGTAAACAAAAAAGTAAACTAGAATGCGCAACAATTTAACCAGAGATGAAATAACAGCGAGTCATTGAATCACAGAGAGGGCGGGACCAGAAACTGGAGAGCTGGACGGCCGGAAGGCTGGCCGTCCAGGGGGCTGGACGGCCGGGGGGCTGGCCATCCAGGCGCTTGGACGGCCAAGCAGCTGGCCGTCCAGGCAGATGGACGGCCAAGCCTCTGGCCGTCCAAGGATCTTGACGGCCTAGGGTCTGGCCGTCCAACTGAGCTGGACGGCCAGGCCTCTAGCCGTCCAAGGTTTGGACGGCCAGGAGATGGGCCGTCCGGAATTTTTTTTTTTTTTACCTTATTAGCGAGCGCATTAAGCAAGTAGGTGTCCCACCGTGATCGCCAGAGGGCTGTAGGCGCCCGGAACGTCCCCCGCCGCGGCTGCGGGCTTCAGGCGAGGGTTTCTCTCCATTCATCTCAGCACTGTGGCGATTTAAAGGGGGTTAGAAATTGAAGTGTGATCACCATGAGCCTTACCTTTCGGTCCCTGTGCTCCGCAGGAGTAAAAAGGTGATCGCATTCTGTGGGAGCGGGAAATGTTGGTTCCTCCTTCTCTTCCTCCGGCCGGCCAGAGGAGGAGAGCCTGGTACTCTACACGCGGAAATGTGGTAAGGATCCCTGGAAAGAAAAGACAAGATAGAAAACAACCCGATTAGAACTATAATATGCAGAATCTATCCATAAAAATATAAAAAACTAACTAGAATTGGAGGGAGACGCACCGGATGGGTGTTTGGGAGGGAAGGTGACCATATGTTATGGCCACCCACCTCCCGTTTTTTTGTTTGAAACCTCTGGGGGTAAAAGGTGCTAAGTCATCCTAAGATGCATGCATGCAGATAGGGTGCTCGTGTGTGAAAGGTGAAACGATGTGTTGAAAGTGAAAGAAGAGAAAATAGAAGAGGGTTAAGAAAACAAGCCCATTTCGAGTGCGAAGGATTCTTCTGAGACTCCTCCTGACCGCTTGCCAACCTCCTCTGAGCCTTCCCTCCAAGAAGCCACCCCTTAACCCCCTTGCTCGAGAGGATATGGGGGGGTTTAAATAGGTGAAGAGAAAATAGCAGAAAACAGGGGTCTAAATCCCCGTAAATCACCCTGGAGCCAATAGGAAGTGGTCAAGGGTCGGAGGTAGTGCGCGCGGTAGTCGCCGGAGCGGGGAGTGGTCGGAGTAGTGGGGGACGAGGGCGGCGAGTAGAGGAGATCGTGGGGAAGACGGAGTCAAGGGGGTGGTTAAGGAGTGGACGGCCAGGTAACATGCCTTCCATTCTTGTGGTGGAAGGCGGCCCGGCTGGCCTTCGAAGGGGGTGGAAGGCAAGGGGTGGCCTTCGAAGAGGGTGGAAGGCGGACTGGCTGGCCTTCCACGAAAAGGTGGTAAAAAGTGAAAAAGGTGGCCAAAAGGTGGAAGGCAAGGTGGTTGGCCTTCCAAGGAGGTAAAAGGCAAGGGGTGGCCTTCGAAGGGAGTGGAAGGTGGACTGGCTGGCCTTCCACGAAAAGGTCGTGAAAAGTGAAAAAGGTGGCCAAAAGGTGGAAGGCAAGGTGGTTGGCCTTCCAAGGAGGTAGAAGGCAAGGGGTGGCCTTCCACGAAAAGGTGGTAAAAAGTGAAAAGGTGGCAAAATGGTGGAAGGCAAGGTGGCTGGCCTTCCAAGGGTGTAGAAGGCAATGGGTGGCCTTCGAAGGGGGTGGAAGGCGGACTAGCTGGCCTTCCACGAAAAAGGTGGCTAGAGTCGGGATTTGGTTAATGGGCCTAGCTGGTAGTGGGCTGAAATGGCTGAAATGAGGGGATTTTGGTGATGAAGGGATAATGATGGATTGGGTTCATGACCAAAAGGGTGGTCCAAAATCGGTGTCTACAGCCCCCTCCTAAAAATGTCAGGGATATAAAAGGTCTCATCGGCCGTTTGCAATTCATCAGACGGTTCATATCTCAACGTTCTGTGAGATGTAAACCCTTTTATGATTTATTGAAAGGAGGGGCAAAGTTTATTTGGAGTGATAAGTATCAAAAGGCCTTCGACAAATTGAAGAGCTATCTCCTCACTCCACCAGTCCTTATGGCTCCTATCTCAGGGCGGCCTTTATTGGTATATGTCTCCACCACTGAAGAATCGGCTGGAGCAGTGTTGGCCCAACTTGACGACGAGAAGAAAGAAAGAGTAGTGTACTATCTCTCCAAGCTCTTCAACGATGCTGAAAAGCGATACACTGCCATTGAAAGGACATGTGCGGCCGTCGTCTGGGTAGTGCAGAAATTGAAGCACTACTTCCTCGCCCACGAGGTCAAACTCCTAGCAAGAATGGACCCGATCATATATTTGCTAGAGCGGCCAGTTGTAACAGATAGGCTAGTGCGATGGCAGACCTTCTTGAACCAATTTGACATTACCTATGTAAATCAGAAGGCTGTAAAGGGTCAAGCAATTGCCGAGCACCTAGCTCATCATTCGCTGCCTACATTTTCGCCCGCCAACAGCTTAAAATTTGCTCGTGTGATTAATGTGAAAAACTATGTTGTTTAGGGTAAATTAACCTATTAAAAAAAATGCAACTAAGGTGCTGTGATCGCCAGAAACTTTTAACTAAAAAGCTTCAAAAGAGTTTTGATCGCTTACCTGTTTAAACGCGGAAGAATGAATCCTTGGTTCCCCTCCTTCAGCCGGCTGAAGAAAGAGAGCCTCTTTGTTTTTTCGTTCTTGCTGTTGAATATTGAGGATCGTCCAGAAGTTCTCCTGGCTTTTGCTTGATTTCCCTCTTTTGATTTCTTGTTATTCAGTTGTTGGATGCAGCAGACAGAGAGACAGAAAAATAAAGAAGAAATAGTGATGAGAATCTAAATAGAAATAATATCAAATTTAACTATGATTAGAAACATGTTTAAACAGCAACTCACTTGTTTTAAATGACTTTGAAACCCCTTTAGAACAGATAGGTTTTGGAAAATTAATGACGTGGTGTGTGTTGCATGCAGTGAGTATGAGAGAATGAAACTAATGAATGAAAATGAAATTCAAATATGAAAAACTTATGCCCAGTCCAGTTGGTTGAAGCTTTGAAGAGATGAAGATCTTGAAGAAGGATGCCGACTTCTGGAAATGGCAGCGCTCCGGCGTTCCGACGTGGTTGCTCCGATCTTCAAATCGCTATAATGCTGTGGCTCAATAATTCTCTCTCTCCTCTTTTTTTTTTTTAACTCCTTGAGATGCAAGGTATTTATAGGCATTTTCTGCGTTCGCGATTAACATAGAAAAATCTCGGATTTATCTACCTTAATCGACAGATAATTACTGATTAATTCATCTTTATCTGTAATTATCTAAAACGCGTCCACAATGGATGACGCCTTTCAGATTAAATTAAGATAAGGATAAATATCCGGGAAAACTTATCTTTATCTTTATTAGCTAAAACGCGTCCACGTTAGTAGACGTCTTTTACTCTAATTAAGATAAGGATAAACATCCGGAAGAGAAGCTTAGGAAACTTAAATCGCGTCGACCTTAACAGACGCCTTTTAGCTAATAAACCAATTAATTAAAATTCAAATTTAAACACTAAAATAGGAATAAACTCTAAATGGCGTCCACATGGGTCGACGCCTTTTAGGATTCTTCATATTTTAACTGAAATTTGAGCTAAAATCAATTCAATTGATTAACTTAAACATGTCTGTTAAACCCGACACTTAAAAAGATCAATAAAAATTAATTAATGATTAATTATCAGACCATTCTGAGGCATTATTATATGATATGAAATTTACTCAAAATGACGTCAAAATTAGCGTGTCTACAGCTGCCTCACCTTGGCATCGTCTTTGCAAGGGAGTGAAATGAAATGGAATGTACTGAAAAGGTGATGCCAAGGTGTGATGAGACACGCTCTTAACATCACATGATTGGAATTTTTCTCGAAATCATCGATGAAGATAGTTCAATGAAATCAATGGAATCAATCCTGTCTGGATGAGGTAGACAAGGAAATAAAATAAAGTCGATCAACCTCCTCGGAGTGGGAAGTACCCCAGGTCATAGACACTGTAGGTTTCATCATGGGGAGTGTTTGCCAGCCAATGTGGACGTGCTACAGCCATGATGGATCTTAAAAGAAAACAAGAATATTGGATAAAGAGCCCAATCAAGGATAGAATTCCAATGATATCTTTAAGCGAACCTCAAAGATAATCAAGATACTCAATTCGGAATGGAATATTTCATATCATGTTTGAAGTTATTTAATTTAATGGTCTGAAACTTAATCAATAATTAATTCTTATTACAATGATTTCAAAGTCCTACATGATGCATGCTGGGCTAAAAGAAAAATATAAAGTCAAATAAAATATAAATTAATCAAGGATAATATTGTTAAATTGTCATTAATGAGTCAAGATACCAGTTCTTGTAATTCAGTGCTAAGCCGAAGCTCGTTTATCCACGCACCGTTTCACAAAAGTGGAACCATCGTCCTCACTAATTAACAATCCAACGGCCTATCCGTGCGATTAAGAATCCTCTGGAATTATCACTGTTTTTGTTGTAGGGGAACTCAAATTCCAGTTTCAACAAAAACACAAGGTCCTTGATATACTCTAATAAATACTTATCATATAGTAATGCGAATGCACAATAAATTACATGAAATAATACAGGGGTAGAAATAACCGTCTTTTTAGCCACGGTCAGGACTTCTTGAACTCCCACAGTGGGATCTTCTTGACATTTTCCAGCTTTCTTGAATTTTAGAAACAGGTTTCTGGCTGTTCTCTATTCGTATTCCAACTCTACCAATGCCTTGTGTCCTGTATACAACTTGAACAAACATATTAAGTATCTGTTTAGGCTTAGCCCCTTGCCTGGTTAAGTAACCGACTACTTGATCCTATCCTTGGTAGAAGGGTCAAGGGGCATAGCCTTTATTAACAAAGGTAATGAGAATAATCAAACTTAAGCAAAGTGCAACATACAAGCAGACAGATGCTCGCTGAAAATAAAAGGAATGAAACACACTAAATGTAACAAGCAGATGCTAATTGAAATATTTTTGTTGTTTTGAAATATTCATTTTTGTTTGGAATTTTGAAATATATGTCTTTTTTTTTTGAATTTTGATATATGTACTTTTTTTTTGAATTTTTGAAACATATGTATATTTTTTTTTTGAATTTTTGACATATGTATTTTTTTTCATGCATTTTTGAAACATATGTATTTTTTTTGAATTTTTGAAACATATGTATTTTTTTGGATTTTTGAAACATATGTATTTTTTTTTTTTTTTTTGACATATGTAGTTTTTTTTTATTTTCGACTAAAAGATCAGCATGGTACTTGGATCAAAAGATCATATTCATTTATTAACTTAATTCCCAAATTGTTCTTTAACAACTCAACTTAAACCCATCGTGTTTGAACTTGTGTTTCCATTCGTGATCCCATTTGATGATTCGACCCTTAGTCAATCTAAACCATTCCTTAAGTTTAAAGTACATCTCTTTAGAAAGAAAAGATGAATGAGTTTAGAAAGCCCATGAGAAGGTTCCGGAGACTTAAAAAGATGACCCTTTCCTACCCTAATATCCGTTGGGGTTCGGTCATTTTCTTTCCGGGGTATTTATCGACCTTGCGTTCCCTTTCATTTCATTTCATGGCCTTGATGTAACGTTTGTAATGTAATGGCCTTTCGATTTGACATTTGGCTTTTTGCCTTGCTTTTTTTTCTTTTCTTTCTTTTCTTTTCTTTTCTTCGGGACGGATCTCCCCCATTTTTTTATGACGGCCTCCTACTAAGATGGCGGGTATTCTTGGTAGTCTATTCTAAGTCTCGTTCCGACATCATGGGCCGAATTCAAAACAGAATTTTGCTTTAAAAATGAATGATTTGTACTTTACACTTTCGGTCAAACTTTCGATATTCTTTAGGACTTGTCAACTCTTGTTACTCACGAATCAAACGTGTCAGTGTGTGCAGTAATGGGCTTGAAATTAAGTTATTCAGACTGATAAGGAAATTTGAGTTTATAAACTTTCTGATTCCACTGGTCTTTGTACCATACTGATCGACTTTTTAACCTAAGGGTAGTATTTCTTAAGATGTAAACCATTCCAGGGATGTTTTAGCTCTTCTCCTTCTGCATTAATAAGACGATAAGCATTACCAGGAAAAGCGTGAGATACAACATAAGGTCCTTCCCAGTTGGGTTGGAGCTTAGAACGCGGACCACCAGGTTTTATAAAAATTCTTTTAACAACCATTTCACCGACTTTGAACTTACGTTCAATGACTTTCTTTTGATAAAAACGTGCTAGTCTATTTTGATAAACTTTTGCATGATTAGCAGCTGACCATCTTTTCTCGTCTAAAAGTTCCAATTGAGCAAGGAGTGCTGAACGATGTTCATCAATGGAAAATTCCTTATTCAATTGTACTCTTAATGACGGTATAAGGATTTCATATGGAACTACCGCCTCCATTCCAAATGTTAAGGAATAAGGAGTTTGCCCAGTAGGCGTGCGGATTGAAGTTCGGTAGGCCCATAAAGCCTCAACCAATTTTTCTGGCCAATCTGTGAATTTGTTAGATTTACACGTCTTTTTGATGATTTTTATCAAAGTCTTATTTGTTGCCTCTGCTTGGCCATTGCCTTGCGGATAATAAGGAGACGAATGATGCAATGCAATTTTATACCTGTTACAGAGGTCCTTCAATTCCTGTGACACGAACTGCGGTCCGTTGTCGGTGACGATGGTGCTTGGAATTCCGAATCGGGTGATGATGTTCTTCATGATGAATTTGCAGACGGTTGATGCTTTGATCTCCACGTACGCTTCAGCTTCTGCCCACTTGGTGAAGTATTCCGTTGCCGTGAGAATGAAAGATTTTTGCTTGATGCCGGAATCTGGATTACCAAGAGGTCCATTGATGTTGAAAGCCCACATGGAGAAAGGCCATGGGGAAGAAACAGGATGGAGTGAAGATGCAGGAGAATGAATTTTGTCGGCGTGAAGTTGACACTTAGCACACCTACGAACAAATCCTACGCAGTCTTCTTCCATGGTTGTCCAATAAAATCCTTGTCTAAGGATCTTCTTTGCTAGCATCTGTCCATTGACATGACCACCACAAACTCCACTATGAGCTCCTTCCATAACCTTCCAAAGCTCATCTTCGTCTAGACATCTCAGAAGAACTCCATCAAAACCTCTCTTGTACAGTGCTCCCCCAACTATGGTGTATCGTTGAGAAACTCTCCTGATAGCTCTCTTCTCCTCAGTCGTAGCTTCCTCAGGATACGATTGATCTTCACAATATTTTGCAATTTCATAATACCATGGCTTCTGTTCATCATCCATCTCTTCTAACAGCTCCATCAACATAATTTCTCTTCTTTCAATGATATCTCCGTCTCTGACTTTCTTCAGCAACTTCTCCTTAGTTCTAAGGAATGAAGGATCTTTCACGGCGGGTGAAAGACGCCTATGAACTATGATTGATTCGGATTGTTTGCTGATTGGAAAATCAAGAGATGATGCAAGTGAAGCTAGAGCGTCAGCTAAGATGTTCTGATTCCTAGGGACATGGACAAAGATCAATTTCGTGAAAAGCTTTGAATAAGCAGAAGTAAGTTCTTGGTAAGGCTTGAGTTTGGGATCGAGAGTTCGATACTTAGTCAGCACTTGGCGAAGAATTAGTTGGCTATCACCTACGATCCTGAGTTTGGTGGCACCATGGAAATGAGCAGCTTCAAGACCAGCAAGGAGTGCCTCGTATTCAGCTATATTATTTGTAACTGGAAAATCAAGCTGAAAGGCTTGTGGAATGGTGATACCTTCAGGTGATAACAGAACGATACCGATCCCTTTTCCATGAGAATTCAGAGCTCCGTCAAAATGCAGAGTCCACATATCATCTCTGATTTGATTTACGGACATCAGTTCCTCATCCGGAAACTCTGATCGTACTGGATCAAATCGAGGAAGGGGATGATGAGCAAGATGTTCTGCTATGGCATAGCCCTTGATCGCTTTCTGCTGAATGTAAATGATGTCGAATTGAGATAGAAAGCTTTGCCATCGCGCTAACCTATCAGTAAGAACAGATTTCTCCAGGAGGAATTTGATCAGATTCATCCTAGCGATGAGATGGACTTCATGGGCCAGAAAATAATGCTTCAATTTCTGCACAACCCAAACCAATGCTGCACATGTTTTCTCCATCGCCGTATATCTCTGTTCAGCGGGGTTGAGAAGTTTAGAGAGATAATAGGCTGCCCTCTCTTTTCCTTCTTCATCTTCTTGTGCTAAGACAGCCCCCACTGCATCATCCAGGACTGAAATGTAAAGTATCAGTGGTTTTCCTGGAGATGGTGGTCTCAAAACAGGAGGACTTGCCAAGTAGTCCTTCAATCCATCGAATGCCTCCTGACACTTATCGTCCCAATCGAATTTGACTCCCGGCTTGGTAAGCTCGTAAAACGGCTTACACCTTTGTGAGTGCTGAGAGACAAAACGGCGAATAAATTGCAACCTCCCGATTAATCCTCTCAACTCTTTCAAATTTTTAGGAGGTGGCATTTCTCTAATAGCCTTCGCCTTGTTAGGATCGATCTCAATTCCCCGTTTACTGACAATAAATCCAAGCAATTTTCCTGAAGATACCCCGAATACACATTTCTTGGGGTTCATCTTTAACTGATATTCTCTCGATCTCTCTAATACCCTTGCCAAAACTTTAGCATGCTCAGCCTTCGTTTTTGATTTAACTAATAAGTCATCCACGTACAGTTCCAGATCTATGTGGATCATGTCATGAAATATTGCCATCATGGCCCTCTGATAGGTGGCTCCAGCATTCTTTAATCCAAATGGCATGACAACATAACAGTATGTTCCCCAAGGTGTAGTGAATGATGTTTTCTCTTGATCCTCTTCTGCCAGCTTAATCTGATTATATCCTGAAAATCCATCCATGAATGATAACGTCTCATAGCCAGCGGTATTATCGATGAGTACATCAATATGAGGCAATGGAAAATCATCTTTAGGACACGCCCGGTTCAAATCGCGGAAGTCAATGCAAATCCTGACCTTCCCGTCCTTCTTCATAACCGGGACTATATTGGCCACCCATTGTGGATAAAGGATAACTCTAATAAATTTGGCTTTATGCAACTTATCGACCTCTTCCTTCATCTTTAAAGCCATTTGTGGGTGGAATCGCCTTAATTTTTGTTTGACAGGGCTAACTCCGTCTTTTAATGTCAACCTGTGTTCAACTAAAGACGAGTCTAACCCCGGCATATCTTCATAACTCCAGGCGAAAGTGTCCTTATAGTCCTTGAGAACTCGTACCATTGCCTTCTCATCTTCTGAAGAAAGACTTTTACTGACGAGGACAACCTTAGGTTCGTCTTCAGTCCCTAAATTAATTTCTTTGGTGGGCTCTTCTACGGCAGCTGAGGGTTCATCAAATCTCTTCACTCCACTGGCATATGCCTCAGCCGCGTCCTCGTCATCTTCCTCTTCAACAATGGGGTCCTTTTCATGTACTAATTCATACACCCCATACCCATCATTAACTGACTCATCGTCCATGCAATCTTCTGGCATCTGAATTGGATTTTCTAGAAGCTGAGGGATCAAAGAGCAAGAAGAGCATTTATCAGCTAAGTCCTGGAGGTATCTATCTGGAATTTGCCTACCCTTAGGCTTCCTAGACTTCCTAAACTGACTAACTTCACTATCATAACCTAACGAAGATGAAGCAGGATGAAAATCCTGAGGTACAAGTGGAAATACAAGAGAATCCTCCCGAGGGGAGGGACAGAGTAAATCTAAAAGAGAATCTTGACCGAGGGACCCGCGCGGCGGGGTGCAATCGGACAAGTAGGATGTTTCCTCAATGAGGATTTGGGAAGAATTTGTTGCCAAATTGGCGTTTTTTTTTTTTGGAAAGTGAAAGAATTAAACATAAAGCAAGAATGAATAAAAATGGGAGGAGAATCAGACGGAGGAAGTGGCACCAAGGCCAAAGGATTAGGGGGATCATATAGTAATATGTCCCAGATCAGATCATACAACCTCTCTGGATCGAGAGGAGGTTGTGGTATAATGTCCCGAGGGGACAGAGTAATCATGACGGGCGGAGCCCGTGGAATATCTTCAATTATGACCCGCGACCAAGTCGGGGTCAAGAGTAGTGTGCGAAAAGAGTATGGAGCATGAAGACATGTGAAGGATATGTCCCCCTCCAGAGCAGATCTGTTGTGTAACCAGCTTCATAGGGGTCATCTGGCTCCCCTTCGTCAGTCTCTTCGGACAGCAGTATCCGCTTGTCAAATATAGCACCAGGGCTTTCAATCAATTCATCAATCTGCGGCGGCCACTTAGGTTCTGCAGGATCCAGAAATAGTCTGTTCAGTGCAATATACAGGTCTCTGAGGTCGAACCACCTGTACCATTCACATTCAGGGTCATGAAATTTCCTCCTTTTCATAGGCCGCAGAGCCTCCAAGGATTGGTACGTAAGTAGTTCGGAGCAATGTCTGGCCAAATCTCTCCCATATATATCATGGAAGTCAAAACATGAAGTAATGACTACCGTATTGTCATAGCTGAGTATGGGCCCTTTCACGAAGTGCGTACACAGGGTCCATGTTAGGGGATCTCGGCCTTCTTTGAGTGGCGTAGACATTGCCTCCCAGATTTTCGGGCCTTTTTCGATCTCTGCTTTCTGAACCAGATCTTGCTTCAGTTTTATTGGCCTATAGCCCAGACCACTTCCAGGTGCTGCTCGATGATTCCTGACAGGAGTGGTCCTGCCTTGCAATTGCGTGCCCAGACCTTTCCCAGGCTCGTAGCCGTTCTTCATCATGATCCTCCATCCTGGGGTACTCATGCACTTCCCCCTCTTGATAGCATCTAACGGATATGGAGAGATAGTGGCGGCTTTCAGAGGATCAGCCACTGGACGGTAGACCTGTAATACCGACAGAAAAGGTTGTCGGCCAGGTAGAACAGCAAATTCGATGTTCAAGGAATGAGCAGCAGCAAGGATCGGCATGCTCGTTACTTTAATAATTCGTCCTTTATAAGGAAATTTGAGGCATTGATGATTCGTAGAAGGAATCGCCTCAAGAGTTTTAATATAAGGACGACCTAAAATGGCATTTATGGAAGGGTCGATTTCCAAGATGTGAAATTCAACCTCTGCATGACTTACAGGGCCCAGCTCCACCTTTAAATAAACCATTCCTAGAGGGGAACGAGTAGAATTGTCATATGTTGTTACTGATATGGGGCTGGGCAGCCATTTCTCTTTGGGCACACCGCACAGCTCCAGGGTCTTCGGAGGTAGAACATTGATCGAAGCCCCTGTGTCGACCAGGCATGCATCCACGGCCTTCTTACAGATATTGACTGTGATACTCAGAGCCATGCTTCTGGCTGCTGGCGGTGCTAGTTCCGATGTATGGAATGTTATAGAGGGCTGATCCCCCTGAGGAACTAGTAGTGCTGCAATCTTCTCTACCGGCACATCTTCATTGACCATCACCTTCTGCAGATATTCCATCAAAGCTTCTTGGTGACTCTTGGATCTTTTGATCAGTTCTAGTATAGTGATCCGTGCCGGTGTCCGATCCAGGTATTTCAACAGGTCGTATTGAGTGCCTGGTGCACTCTCTTCATTGTGGGCTTCCTCAGTCGGCTGTGATGGGCCGTCTCTGACTGTGGACTGAGGAAAGACCTTGTTGAAAATCCTTCCACTCCGGAGCGCGTGTTCCTCAACCGTGGAGGATCCGGGTGACACTTTAAGTACCGCAGGGTTGGACGGTGCGGATGGCGCAGAGGGTTGGTAGGTAGGTGGTGGCGTAGGGCTAGGTGGTGATGGCGCGGTGCGGATTAAAGGCCTAGAGGGTTGGATAGTGGATGGGTAAGTGGTTGGCGAAGTGGGGAATGGTACGCGTAATAGCGGTCTAGATGGTAAGGGCATATCTGGATAGGCGGTAGTGGTAGCGGGTGAAGTAGGAAATGGTATGCGTAATAATGGCCTAGATGGTAGGAGGGGCGCGTTGTTGGTTTGCGGGGGGTTATATGATGGAGGCGTAGTGGTGCGGGGCGTAATGGGTCTAAGGAAGGCGGGTAGTGGTAATGGGTTATTGGGTGTGGGCGAGTGATATGTAGGTGTGGGTATAGGGGTGATAGTAATGGGTTGTGGCCTTGGTATGTGGATGGTGCGGCGTGGTGGTCGCTCTGCGGTACTTTGAACGTGACCTGTTGAACAAAGAGAGGAAGAGTCCTCTATTCTCCACTGCTGCCCACGACCAGCCTCAGACTGGCTGTTCGTCAAGATGGGAGCAACCTGGTTTTGGTTCTGGTGCTCCGGGAGTGGATTCTGCACTATACCCATATTGGGTGGTGCTACTGCCTGTGCTGGTGGCCTTGCTTGCTGCTGTTGCTGCTGTGGTCTCCTTGCCTTCAGGGCTGTTATGTATTTCTTCATTTCCTCCCAGTCTATGCCGCCCTGCTCGTTGAGATCATGGATATAATCTCTGAATTGGAAGTAGGTGTCAATGGTATGCCCAGGTTGCCTGTGGAAGTAGCAATACCTAGACGTATCGGCGTTTTGAGGCCAGACGGCCTTCTCTCTCGGCAAAACTAAGGCATTGGCTGCCATTAAAGCGCTGAAGATATCCGCCAAGGATTCTGGGAGGGCCGGGTATTCTGCCCTTTTCGGGCCTGGAGGTCTCCTTTGCTGGTTGTAGTCACCAGGAGGAGGGACATTGTGGTACGCCGGCGGTGCACGCGGCTGGTACTGTGGCTGTTGTTGTTGCTGCTGATGTGGCTGCTGATACTGCTGTTGCCGTTGCGGCTGTTGCTGTAGCTGTTGCTGACTCGGCTGTTGGGGCCGCTGGTACTGCTGTTGGTAATGGGGGTTCTGCTGTTGCCTGTACCCCTGCTGGCTTGGCTGTGGTGGCCTCTGGTACTGCTGATTCCTTACAAACTGGGGCGAGTTATTGTTCATAGTACTGACCTGCTCGTGAGAGAGCGTGCCCTCAGTAGTTGGACCTGAGCTAGGAGAATTTGGCACTGCAGGCTTCCGAGGTGGAGGCCTGTTAGGTCTGTGAGGATCAAAGACGCTAGAGAACGTAGCGTCCTTGAAAGCATTCTGGCAGTACCGTGCCCTTTCATAGAGCTCTGCCATATTAGTCAAATTGTTCAAGGAGAGGACTAGCTTGAACTGGGGCGTGGCGTTAGAAATCAACATTTTCACTTGTTCGGATTCGGACAAGTGATCTTTCACTTTTTCAGTCAGGCCCCGCCACCTGTCAGCGAAACTGACAAACTCCTCATCCGGTTTCATTTTTTCTGCAATGAGGTCCGTGATAGACAAGGAGGGTGCAACTCTGTCCTGGTATCGTTGGATGAATTTGCGTGAAACGATACCATAATCCTCTACTTCTAAGGGTTCCAAAGAAAAGAACCACTCGAGGGCTGGTCCCTCTAGGGATCTCCTGAACAAGAAAGCCAATGACCTCTTATCATTCTGCCAGAAAGAGGATTCGTACATGAACTCCTTCAGGTGCGTGAAGGGGTTACCAGTACCGTTATACTTTCGATACACTGGCATTTCAGAGGGTGGCAGATGGAACACTGGCAGGCTCGGTAAGTTAATTTCTGGCACAGCTTTAACCCCCATCATCTTCTGGAGATTGTTAAACTGCTCGTCCATGCGCTCCATCTTGGCCAGCAACGTCTGCGTGGTCAGATCTGCCTGGGGAGGAGGAGGAGGAGGAAGTACCTGATAGGCCTGCTGCCTAGAGTACGTTGGACAAGGAGGATAATAAGGATGAGGTCCGGCAGAGCTTCCGCCATGCCCGAGGGCATTTTGATAAATGGGCGTCTGCGGTCTAGCCGGTTGCTTGGATGACGAAAGTTGTGGCCCAGTTGGCCGAGAAGTAAGATGAAGGCCTTCCATGGCCTGTTGGATATAAGGAGGAGGAGGAAGAGGTTGTTGAGGAACAACGGGGGGAGCCACAGGATTCGGCTCAACAGGCTGCATGGGTGCCTTCCCCTTCAAGATAGACTGGATCGCCTCGAACTGCTGAGGGTCCAGTCGGGAGGCAAGAACTCCCAGAGCATTGACAAGATCCATAGGATCGGAGGATGAGGGATCATGCTGATTCATGTCCCCCTCAAGGTCAGGATTGGGAATCGCATATTCATGCGGAGGAAGATCAGGATATCGATCCTGTGGATGAAAGAGTGGGGTCCGGACATTCCCATCTTGTCGATATGGAATGGGGACGGAATTATGGGAGGCATCAGCATCTCTCCCGTTCTCGTAGTTGAAATCAGAATTGCGAGGGGCATTAGCATCTCCCTCGTAGTTGATAATGGCGTCTTGGGCCATACTCAAATCTCTGCCTGATCGCAGCAACATTATATTAGATTCTCTTTTCAAAGATTTAATCACACAAGTTGTGCAGAGATTAATCAAACAAGTGGATGCTTAACGTGATTTCAGGATTCCTTGTTGAATTATTTGAATTGGATTAAACCACAATTTCGCTCAGGGAAGGATCCTAGTTTCAGTTCAGTTTCCACCGTTATTCTCTAAGATTTTCTCTCACAACGCTTTCGGAATCTAGCCGGGACTTCAATTGGTACAACCAGCCCGATGATCAAGGAGGAATACCTTGATTTTGGGGACTTATGGAGGTCTCAACGTCAACTTCTCTAGTCTGATCAAGGGACCAACCCAATCAGGGAGAGTTGCTAACGTCGAGTAATGTGTTCCTAAGAAAAGGAGGGTTTTAGCCTCAATGCGTATGCCCTGCGACCTGGATGGCCTCTAATGCTTAATAGAGTAATGTGTAGCTAACACTCAACATAGAAATCTGGAAACTGAAAAATAATTAAGAAACTGTCTGAATAGCGTCGATGATAGTCGACGCTATTTAGAACAGAACTTAATTCTTTCGCAGAGAACAGATGCAAACAGCAGAGAAAGCTTGGAAAATAACTAAAAACTGTCTGAATCGCGTCGATGATGGTCGACGCTATTCAACACAGAAGTTAATTATTTCACAGAAACAGATGTAAACGACAGAGATAATCTGGAGGCTAAAAGGCGTCCAGGTAACCTGACGCGGTTTTGAAACGCGTCGTTGTTCCTGGACGCTTTTCAATTCGCAGAAACAGATTTCCAGAAGGATTTTCTGGGTCGAATCCTCCTTAAACAGGGAAAAATGCAACAAATAATCGACTCATGCAAAGATTTTCAGTTTCAGATTTTAAACAGGATGGTTTACTATCTAAACAACTAAGAAATCACACAATCACACAGCATTTTATCACCAAAAACAGCTTTTTAAACTAATCAAGGGGAGGCAAGATCTTGCCACTGGGGTGTGCACGTGGTGCACGAGGGAAATTACTTAAACTAAACACCCACCAATTGGTGAGGACGTGTCGAAAGACACAAGTGGTGCACCGTGGGTGCCCGGTATGATAATAGCAAGAACAAAAGAAATTAAAAGACGGCGAGACCAAGTCCCACCGTGATCGCCAAAAGAGCTGTAGGTGCTGAAAATTTGCTCGTGTGATTAATGTGAAAAACTATGTTGTTTAGGGTAAATTAACCTATTAAAAAAAATGCAACTAAGGTGCTGTGATCGCCAGAAACTTTTAACTAAAAAGCTTCAAAAGAGTTTTGATCGCTTACCTGTTTAAACGCGGAAGAATGAATCCTTGGTTCCCCTCCTTCAGCCGGCTGAAGAAAGAGAGCCTCTTTGTTTTTTCGTTCTTGCTGTTGAATATTGAGGATCGTCCAGAAGTTCTCCTGGCTTTTGCTTGATTTCCCTCTTTTGATTTCTTGTTATTCAGTTGTTGGATGCAGCAGACAGAGAGACAGAAAAATAAAGAAGAAATAGTGATGAGAATCTAAATAGAAATAATATCAAATTTAACTATGATTAGAAACATGTTTAAACAGCAACTCACTTGTTTTAAATGACTTTGAAACCCCTTTAGAACATATGGGTTTTGGAAAATTAATGACGTGGTGTGTGTTGCATGCAGTGAGTATGAGAGAATGAAACTAATGAATGAAAATGAAATTCAAATATGAAAAACTTATGCCCAGTCCAGTTGGTTGAAGCTTTGAAGAGATGAAGATCTTGAAGAAGGATGCCGACTTCTGGAAATGGCAGCGCTCCGGCGTTCCGACGTGGTTGCTCCGATCTTCAAATCGCTATAATGCTGTGGCTCAATAATTCTCTCTCTCCTCTTTTTTTTTTTTAACTCCTTGAGATGCAAGGTATTTATAGGCATTTTCTGCGTTCGCGATTAACATAGAAAAATCTCGGATTTATCTACCTTAATCGACAGATAATTACTGATTAATTCATCTTTATCTGTAATTATCTAAAACGCGTCCACAATGGATGACGCCTTTCAGATTAAATTAAGATAAGGATAAATATCCGGGAAAACTTATCTTTATCTTTATTAGCTAAAACGCGTCCACGTTAGTAGACGTCTTTTACTCTAATTAAGATAAGGATAAACATCCGGAAGAGAAGCTTAGGAAACTTAAATCGCGTCGACCTTAACAGACGCCTTTTAGCTAATAAACCAATTAATTAAAATTCAAATTTAAACACTAAAATAGGAATAAACTCTAAATGGCGTCCACATGGGTCGACGCCTTTTAGGATTCTTCATATTTTAACTGAAATTTGAGCTAAAATCAATTCAATTGATTAACTTAAACATGTCTGTTAAACCCGACACTTAAAAAGATCAATAAAAATTAATTAATGATTAATTATCAGACCATTCTGAGGCATTATTAAATGATATGAAATTTACTCAAAATGACGTCAAAATTAGCGTGTCTACAGTCAGTCATGCGGCATACCTCCCGTTTGTCTTGCACTATATCAGCAAAGATTACCTCCCATGCAGGCAAAGCCGAAGGATCCCTAGTGGCTAGGCCCTCCCAGCCATAAAGGATTTCTACCTCCTCCACCAGCACTATCGCCTCAAACTCTCGAAACACGAACGTATGCATCTCCGGATGCCACAGTTCGAGCAGTGCACCCAGCCCCTCCCAATGCCAGTGAATGGAGGTGAACCACTTCGCGAACACAATGGATCAGGTCAGATTCCACCGGTGCATATACACCCTCATGTCTAGGGTAATCTCGTCCATTAGGGCCGCAAGCCATGCATACTTGCGAGTATGCCGAGCATCAGGGTATTTGGGAATAGGCTGCAGGACAACCAAAAGTCAAAAGAGAGAGGAGAGAGTCAAGGTAAACGGCATAAAAATTTGAGCATACCTGTCCATGGGCCAGTAGGTTGCTGAGATGGCCTTCAACATTAGATAGAACCTGAGGTTCCCTAGCAGTCGCATGAGCAGAAGGCGAGGCCATTTTCCCCACAGAAAGTTTGAGTTCTCGAAGAAAGCCTCGAGACAACTCTCCCCTTTTAAGGCCACAGGATAAACTACAAACTTTCCATATTCCATAAAAGACGGAGGGCATGCATATCCCTTCCACCTTTTCATGGACGGCATACCCCTTGGCCTTCTATCCTTGCATAAACAGCATATCCCTTGGCCTTGCACCTTTTCGTAGAAGGCATGCTAGTTGGCCTTCCACCATTTTGGAGAAGGCTCACCCACGAAAAGGCATATTGCCCTTCTCCCCTTTCTACTATGAGGAGGTAACTTCACCCCAAGTTCAGGAGACCACTTTGCTTAACATCAACAAATTAGTGGTTATTCCTAGAAATCGAGTCGAAGACACATCGGATTGGCATTCTACCATTAGAATAGCCATATCTTCCAAATCGGCTTCGACTCGAAACTAACCATTTGCTTCTCATCTTTCTGCAGTTTAAATACTTGAATGATGTGATCATTGGATATATGAACTTTGCTAATGTGTGCTACTGCAGCTGCAGGAAATCCCAAGCAAGTAGGATCAAAGATAGAGGAGGCTAATAACTTTGGGCGTATAGACTATGAGTTCCTCTTTAAACAAAACAATGAGGAGTCTATATTCCCCAAGTTATTCGATTGGCCAATAAATCCCTCCTGTTTGCATTAGGAATTTGTTTTCCAATTTTTAAACCAGCATGCATTTGCATAAGCATCCATCCTCGCCCTAGGGGCAAAGACCATAATTTATCACTCTGCTTAACCCATTGTTGATTTGCGAGTCTAGCAATTGTCTGTTTGTTAGCCCTTTGAACTGCAAGACCTTAACCTTTTCCAATTCGTGTGCTTGCGATTCTCTCACTTGGCGATCATGTGACGCGCCAGGCCACCGTGCGCCCGTTGTGTCGAGACCTTTTCAAGTCACACCCCTCCATCTTTTATGCTTGAGATCCCCTTGGGCCAGATCGTTGCGCCAAGGCCTCGTGGTTCCAGCACCCGAGGGTCCCACGGATTGTGATTCTCTAACTTGAACTTTCTTCCCCTTCTTAATCACCCTTGCAATCCGAATAGCCAACTCTCATGCATTTACCACACTCTCATACCATCTTTGAATATAGCTCATCCCTCCTGAGGGCTGCCTAAAATAAGGTTCGATTTCCGGAACACCTATTTTTCATTCCGCTCCACTCCACTGCAAAATAGGTGTCCCGGAGGGGCATTTGTAGACACCGATTTTGGACCCTCCTTTGGTCATGAACCCCATCTATCATTATCCCGTCACCACCAAACCCCTCATCTTAGCCATCTCATCCTTCAGCCCACTAATAACTAGGCCCATTAACAAATCTCGACTTTAGCCACCTTTTCGTGGAAGGCCAACCTGTCCGCCTTCCACCATCCTTCGAAGGCCAACCTGTCTGCCTTCCACCAACCTTCGAAGGCCAACCTGTCCGCCTTCCACCATCCTTCGAAGGCCAACCTGTCCGCCTTCCACCGCCCTTCGAAGGTCACCCCTTGCCTTCCACAACCCTTCGAAGGCCAACCGGGCTGCCTTCCACCTCTTCATGGAAGGCCAACTACCTGGCCTTCTACGGGACTGGAAGGCAAGATGGTTGGCCGCCCACTGCCCTAACTCCCATCTTGACCTCGTCTTCCCACGATCTCCTCTACTCGCCACCCTCGCCCCCACTACTCCGATCATTCCCCACTCCGGCGACTTCCGCGCGCACCACCTCCGACTCTTGACCACTTCCCATTGGCTCTTTGATGATTTACGGGGACTTAGACCCCTATTTTCTCCTATTTTCCCTTCACCTATTTAAACCCCCCATCTCCCCTCGAGAGGGAGGGTTGGCAAGTGGGTTGGTTTTGAGGTTAGAGGGGGAGTTGAGAGGGCAAGGAGTCAAAGAGCTTCAGGAAGAACATCAAGCGGGAGAAAGCCTTGGCAGTGGACAAGCCGGAGGGATCTTTCGCATTCCAAATGGGCTTGTTCTCTTAACTCTCTCCTTATTTTTCTCCTTTCCATTTCATTGCATTCCCACTCTCCATCCACTCCGTAACATCATCTCCTCCTCTTACTCTTTTTTCTTTTAACACATCACTTCACTTTTCACACACGAGCACCCCCATCTGCATGCATGCATGTTAGGATGACCTAGCAACCCTTACTCCCCAGAGGTTTTAAACAAAAAAAACGGGAGGTGGGTGGCCATAACATATGGTCATCTTCCCTCCCCAAGCACCCATCCGGTGCGTCCCCTTCCAATTTTAGTTTATTTCTATATTTGCATGGATAGATTCTTCATATCACAGTCCTAATCGGGTTATCTTCTTCTTTTGTCTTGTCTTTTCCTTTCAGGGACTCTTACCGCATTTCTGCGTGCAGACTGCTGAGCTCTCCTTGTAACGACCCGCCACCCTATAATCGGGGATCCGATTACTAAATGGGTACCGAATCATTAATTTGGGACCAAACCAGGATCTAGTAAGTCTGGGAAATAAATAATAAACTAAGCTAAACATTCACATCGCATTGAATTGAAATGAAAGTGCAGGAAATTAAAATTATTACAATGCGACTCGATTACAGCAAATAATTACATAATCCAGCTGAAAGGAAATAATTAAACATACAGGCCAGAAATAAACAACAACTACATCGGGGCATACCCCGGAACAACTGCCGAAGACGCACAACACACGGCCGCACACGCCGCTCTAAGTCTGCTGGGAGTCCTCACGTGAAAACCGCAGGGGTGAGTCTCAAGAACAAGACTCAGTAGGGATCCTTCGATCCCCACTGCCCACGCACACACCCACAAGTGTAAAGTACAGCTAACGGTGAAGTAACAAGTGTAGTGGCAGGTACAATTCCTAATTCTCTACGTGAGAATACATGCAATCGCAGTTATAATAATCATGCACATTCTAAACCAGTCGTTAGAAAATCTACAACCGTCATCTCGATAGAACTCGCCGACCGTGCAAACAACGGTGGGGAAAATCTCGACCCGCTGAGACCAAGGAGTAGCCCTTCGGATAGCACGCTCGCTACTCCGGCCCAACTGGCTCAGGTGACTACCCCTTCCCCCAGCATGAGTGACTCTCCGAATGTACCACTCCGACACCGGTACTAGCTGACCCCGGGGTTCACCAGGTGACCCTCTCTCACTAGGCGTCACCCCGCCCACGCCCCCACTGGCGCTGTGCTCACGCCCCCACCAGCACAGGGTGATAAAGTGCTACAATGTCACTCCAGGTCCACAGTAACTGAAAACCCAACACAGTGCGATCCGGTCACGTGAAAAGCCCGCGATCGCATAACACACATAGAACCATCCGATCATGAGGAATCCATCTCTATCGGGTGCACTAAAACATATGCTAACCATCTATCTAGCAGTATGAACACGTTTTACTGGCATGCATTAGTGAGATTCTGTCTTGAATCGCGTCGACCAAGGTCGACGCCATTCAAGCTCCAAGTACAGGTTTATATAAATCAGTCTTCAGATTCTGGCCTTAAAAGGCGTCGACACCGGCAGTCGCGTTTTAAAAGGCGTCGACATCCCCAGACGCCATTCAACACGAAAATCCGGAAATTCCAAGAGCTTTATTCAGGGGATTTCTGTGGTTAAAACGCGTCATGGACGCCTGACGCCATTAAAAAATGCGTCGTTTACCCATGACGCCATTTAGCCACAGAATCCCCGACCTGGCAGTCTGCCTGTCAGTCGATTCCTGTCTAAAAGGCGTCGTGATGGCCCGACGCCCTTAAAAAAGGCGTCGTCCATGCACGACGTCTTTCAGCCCCAGGAACCAGGAACGCCCTAAACCCGAGGGCTCCCTTTCCAACCCCAAATAACCCCAAAAATCATTCAAACTGGAGGGGAAACGGAGAGCAAGACAATTCATAGGCAAATACCCCCATAGAGAACCTAAACATGCTCATTCTAACCCCCAAAACCGAAGATCTACCACATGTATATCGAGGAAAACATGATTTAAACACCACGCTACGGGGAACGTCACCCTACCGGACACTCGAACTCCACCAAGCTCCACGCCGTTCACCCTTCTCGCCCCACGCCGCCGCCGGTACCGCCGTGGTCGTCCTTGCTCCACCGTGACGTCGGCCGCCGTCCGGAGAGTAGAACGCCGCAGTGGAAGTGGAGGTGGTAGTGGTATGAGTTAGGTAGAGGATGGAGTGGAGGGAGAGGCGAAATGGTGGGAGGAAAAGAGGGAGGAGGAGGTGGTCGCCGCCGGTCGCCGGAGGAGGAGAAGAGAAGGAGAGTAGGAGAAAAATGAGGGAAAGAAGGAGGGCTCGCGGGGGTAACCAGGAACTGGCTAAAACGCGTCGACATCTACGGACGCCTATCAGGTGACAAGACGGCCGCTCTGACAAGATTCTGAAACGCGTCGTCCTACACAGACGCCATTCAGACAACTTGTCAGGGCCGTACTCTGACACACCCAGAGTCGCAGTCTGAAAGGCGTCGTCCTCCACAGACGCCGTTCAGACGACCTGACAGGGCCGTACTCACGCGGCCCAAGGCCAACCCCCGCGGCACCCACGTGGCAGCACCTGAAACGCGTCTGCCAAGGTGGACGCCGTTTAAAACGCGTCTCTAGGTACTGACGCGATTCAACTCAGAACTTCCGCCCCCCACAAGGATTAGAATCAACAGGATCTGACCCGAAAACCGGATCCGAAAGTCTCGATCCTTACATTCTCCCCCCCTTAAAGAAATTTCGTCCTCGAAATTGACTGCTGGAATTCAACAAGGTCAAAACAAGGATACAAGTTTACAATAAAACTCACGAGAAGAGGTAAGGGAACTGCTCCCGCATCTCGTCCTCTCGCTCCCAGGTTGCCTCACCTCTGGAGCGGTACTGCCAAATCACTTTGATCAGCGGTACAACCTTGTTCCGCAAGACCTGCTCTCTGCGATCCTCAATACGAACCGGGTACTCTGGAAATGACAGGTCCTCAGCGACCTCCAACTCTGAAAAGTCCAACACATGGGACGGATCCTGAACATACTTCCTCAACAAGGACACATGGAACACATCGTGCACTCCTGCCAGATTGGGCGGCAAGGCCAACTGATACGCGGTTTCCCCGATTCGAGCAAGAATGGGAAAAGGTCCAATATAACGCGGACTCAGCTTGCCTCGCTTCCCAAATCTCATCACACCCTTGGAGGGTGAAACTCGGAGAAACACGTGGTCCCCAACCTCAAACTCAAGTGGTCTTCGTCGGATGTCGGCATAACTCTTCTGTCTACTCCGGGCTGCGGTCAACCTCTGCTGAACTGTCCTGGCGACCTCAGCACACTGCTGTACTAACTCAGGTCCTGCAATCTGCCTCTCACCGATCTCAGACCAACACACCGGTGATCGACACGGCCGCCCATACAAAGCCTCATAAGGTGCCATGCCGATGCTAGAATGGTAGCTGTTGTTGTAGGCAAATTCCACAGTGGACAAATGTTGTTCCCACGAACCTCCCCAATCTAGGCAACACGCCCTGAGCATATCCTCCAAGGTCTGAATAGTCCTCTCCGACTGCCCGTCAGTCTCGGGATGATAGGCCGAGCTGAAAGCCAACTGAGTCCCCAACGCCTGCTGAAAGCTCTTCCATAATCTGGAAGTAAACCTCGGATCTCGATCTGATACAATGGACAAAGGGACCCCGTGCAGAGAGACGGTCCGGTCCACAAACAACTTAGCCAGCTTGCTGACCGACCAGTCCTTCCTAATGGCTAGGAAGTGTGCCGACTTGGTCAGCCGATCAACGATGACCCAGATAGCGTCTCTTCTGCTAGGGGATGCGGGCAATCCCATCACAAAGTCCATCGTCACATGTTCCCATTTCCACTCAGGAATCGGCAAGGGTTGCAGCAACCCTCCAGGTCTCTGATGCTCGGCTTTAACCTGCTGACATGTCATACATCTAGCCACATACTCAGCCACATCTCTCATCATACCGGGCCACCAGAAGTGCCTCCTCAAACAGTGATACATTTTTGTTGTCCCGGGATGCACTGCATACCTCGATCGGTGCGCCTCATCAAGAACACATCTGCGCACATCTTCCTCAGTCGGAACATAGAGTCTGCCTCTGAATCTGACGGTACCATCATCCCACAACTCAACCTCAGACTTCTGGAGAATCTGGGGTAACTCTGCATCTGCCCTCTGAGCCTCAATCACAGCATGGTACACAGCCGGTCTCACAGTCAAGCTGACAAGTACTGCTCTATCTTCTTCACGTGGAACCCTAAAGGAGGATTCCACCACCTGCTCAAATAATTTCCACTCCCGAACCATAAGGTATGACATGACCGTCTTCCGACTCAAAGCGTCTGCCACCACATTCGCCTTGCCCAGATGATAGGAAAGGTCAAAGTCATAATCTTTAATAAACTCCATCCACCTTCGCTGCCTCAGGTTCAGGTCTCTCTGAGTGAACACATATTTCAGGCTCTTGTGATCTGTAAAAACCTGAAATTTCTCCTCATACAAGTAATGCCTCCAGATCTTCAGTGCAAACACCACAGCTGCAAGCTCCAAATCATGAGTAGGATAGTTTTCTTCATGCCTCTTCAGCTGCCGAGAAGCATAAGCAACTACCCTGCCATGCTGCATAAGGACTGCTCCCAATCCTCGACGGGACGCATCCGAGTAAACCACAAATCCACCTGACCCAGATGGAAGCACCAGCACTGGGGCTGACGTGAGACGAGTTTTTAGCTCAATAAAACTCTGCTCACAATCCTCAGTCCACACGAAACGAACTCCCTTTCGAGTCAGCCTCGACAAGGGGGCCGCTATCGAGGAGAATCCCTGAACAAACCGTCTGTAATATCCGGCAAGCCCCAGAAAGCTCCTGATCTCGGTCACTGAAGTCGGCCTGTTCCAGTCCATCACTGCCTCTATCTTCGCTGGGTCTACTGCGATACCTTTACCAGAAATAACGTGCCCAAGAAAGTGCACCTCGTTCAGCCAAAATTCACATTTGCTGAACTTGGCATAAAGTTGGTGCTCCCTCAGGACCTGCAACACTGCTCGAAGATGAGCAGCGTGTTCTTCCTCAGAAGAAGAATAGATCAGAATGTCATCAACAAACACAACCACAAACTGGTCCAGGTAGGTCCTGAAGACTCGGTTCATCAGATCCATAAAAGCCGCCGGAGCATTGGTTAAGCCAAAGGGCATAACCAGAAACTCATAGTGCCCATACCGAGTCCTGAACGCCGTCTTACTAACATCCACATCTCTAATTCTCATCTGATAGTATCCAGATCTCAGATCGATCTTGGAAAACACCCTCGCGGTCTGTAGCTGATCCATTAAGTCATCGATCCTAGGAAACGGGTACTTATTCTTTATTGTCACCTGGTTCAGCTGCCTATAATCGATGCACAACCTCAAAGAACCATCCTTCTTCCTGACAAACAGAACTGGAGCACCCCATAGAGATGTACAGGGACGAATAAAACCCTTGTCCAGCAACTCCTGCAACTGCGCCTTCAACTCAGCGAGTTCGGCTGGCGCCATCCGATACGGGGCCTTAGACAAGGGCACCGTACCTGGTGCAAGCTCGATGGTGAACTCAACCTCACGCTGTGGAGGAAGGCCAGGCAGCTCTTCCGGAAACACATCTACGAAATCACAGACAACAGGCACCTCCCAAGGACTGGGACTAGCACGGACATCAGAAACAACAACAGAGGCAAGAAAAGCCTCACAGCCACCAGCAAGCAACCTCCGTGCCTTAAAGGCAGAAATAAGGATGCCCCGAGAAGAAAGCCTAATACCTTGGAAGAAGAAAGTCGGGATGTCCGGAATAGAGAAGCGCACCCTCTTCCTGTGGCAGTCTACCTCCGCATAATAGGCTTCCAACCAATCCATACCCAGGATGATATCAAAGTCACGAATAGCAAGTACGACCAACTGGGCAGGTAGCACATGACCCTCAATGGTCAAGGGAACACTCCTCAGACAATTATAGGATATCATATAATCTCCAGAAGGAACCTCCACCATCAAACCATCAGATAACTCAACAACGGGCGCAGAAAGGATATCTAAGAACTGCTCAGAAATAAAAGAATGCGAAGCACCCGAATCAATCAACACGTGAGCAGAGTTCCCAAGGACAGAAAGTGTACCTTCCACCAAGTTGGACGCGCGAGCCTCCCTCCTGGTGATAGCTAGTCTCCCCTGGGTCCTCGGCTTCTTCTGTTCACCTGAACCATGTCCCTGACCATACCCCTGCGGGCACTGCCTCGCCAGATGGCCCTGCTGGCCGCAAGTAGAACATCTCCTGGGAAGAGTGGGACACTGAGTCCCGCCATGGGCACCACCACACTGCTGACAAACTGCCGGAAGCCTCTGAGCTGGCTCCTGCTGTGCACTGGATACTGTCTGACTCTGCTGCCCCTGTCTGGGCCGGCTGCTGCCGCTACTGCTGCCACCACCCCTGAAGAATCTCCTGAATCGGGAGCCGAGAGAAGACGATCCCGATCCGACTGAAGGAGCCGGTGCCGCTGCTTTACCCCTGCCCCGAGATGGCCCCTTGACAGTCTGCCCTCTCTCCCGGGCCGACTGGATCTGCTGAGCCTCTACAGCTGCTGCACGCCTAACTGCTGACGCCAAGTCTGTACAACAATGGGACGCCACAAAGTTCCTCAAACTGAGCCTAAGCCCATCCACAAACCTCTCCGTGCGACGTTCCTCGTCCTGAGATATGAAAGGCACGAACCGCCCCAGCAAAACAAACTTCGCCTCGTACTCAAGCACCGTCAAGCTCCCCTGCGTCAGATCCATAAACTCCCTCTCCTTGGCTCGCTGGACATGTCTTGGGAAATATTGTGCGTTGAACTCCTTGACGAAAGTCTCCCAAGATATCTCCCTAAGACTTCTGTCCCCATAAGACAAACTCTTCAGTGTGGTCCACCAGTCATATGCGCTATCCTTCAGCATGAAGGTAGCCAGCGGGGTCCTCTCTACTGCTGCACAGTCCATGGTATCAAAAGTCTTCTCAATCTCTCTAAGCCAATGAATGGCCTCGTCAGGGTCGGGACGACCGGTGAAGTGAGGTGGCCTCAGCTTCAAGAACCTCTCCAGTGTAGCTGTGGTCCCTCCCCGAGTACTAGAACCCTCGCTAGGATCTCGTGTCTGATATCTAGCCATGGTATCCATCATGGCTTCCATAAACTGCTCAACACTCGGCCTCCCTGCCTCGGACCCACTAGGGGCATCTCCCCTCTCTCGAATAACTGGCATCCTCTTCCTGGGAGCCATCTACTCACCTACAATTACAAAATCAAAAGGTTCTAATTAGAATCCTAAAACCTATGCTACCGACGTGCCTGTACGGGATAATGTATTTATTTGCCGAATTTACAACATTTAACCTAGTTATTTATTTATTTGCCAGACCGTATGCTCTGATACCAACTGTAACGACCCGCCACCCTATAATCGGGGATCCGATTACTAAATGGGTACCGAATCATTAATTTGCGACCAAACCAGGATCTAGTAAGTCTAGGAAATAAATAATAAACTAAGCTAAACATTCACATCGCATTGAATTGAAATGAAAGTGCAGGAAATTAAAATTATTACAATGCGACTCGATTACAGCAAATAATTACATACTCCAGCTGAAAGGAAATAATTAAACATACAGGCCAGAAATAAACAACAACTACATCGGGGCATACCCCGGAACAACTGCCGAAGACGCACAACACACGGCCGCACACGCCGCTCTAAGTCTGCTGGGAGTCCTCACCTGAAAACCGCAGGGGTGAGTCTCAAGAACAAGACTCAGTAGGGATCCTTCGATCCCCACTGCCCACGCACACACCCACAAGTGTAAAGTACAGCTAACGGTGAAGTAACAAGTGTAGTGGCAGGTACAATTCCTAATTCTCTACGTGAGAATACATGCAATCGCAGTTATAATAATCATGCACATTCTAAACCAGTCGTTAGAAAATCTACAACCGTCATCTCGATAGAACTCGCCGACCGTGCAAACAACGGTGGGGAAAACCTCGACCCGCTGAGACCAAGGAGTAGCCCCTCGGATAGCACGCTCGCTACTCCGGCCCAACTGGCTCAGGTGACTACCCCTTCCCCCAGCATGAGTGACTCTCCGAATGTACCACTCCGACACCGGTACTAGCTGACCCCGGGGTTCACCAGGTGACCCTCTCTCACTAGGCGTCACCCCGCCCACGCCCCCACCGGCGCTGTGCTCACGCCCCCACCAGCACAGGGTGATAAAGTGCTACAATGTCACTCCAGGTCCACAGTAACTGAAAACCCAACACAGTGCGATCCGGTCACGTGAAAAGCCCGCGATCGCATAACACACATAGAACCATCCGATCATGAGGAATCCATCTCTATCGGGTGCACTACAACATATGCTAACCATCTATCTAGCAGTATGAACACGTTTTACTGGCATGCATTAGTGAGATTATGTCTTGAATCGCGTCGACCAAGGTCGATGCCATTCAAGCTCCAAGTACAGGTTTATATAAATCAGTCTTCAGATTTTGGCCTTAAAAGGCGTCGACACCGGCAGTCGCCTTTTAAAAGGCGTCGACATCCCCAGACGCCATTCAACACGAAAATCCGGAAATTCCAAGAGCTTTATTCAGGGGATTTCTGTGGTTAAAACGCGTCATGGACGCCTGACGCCATTCAAAAATGCGTCGTTTACCCATGACGCCATTTAGCCACAGAATCCCCGACCTGGCAGTCTGCCTGTCAGTCGATTCCTGTCTAAAAGGCGTCGTGATGGCCCGACGCCCTTAAAAAAGGCGTCGTCCATGCACGACGTCTTTCAGCCCCAGGAACCAGGAACGCCCTAAACCCGAGGGCTCCCTTTCCAACCCCATATAACCCCAAAAATCATTCAAACTGGAGGGGAAACGGAGAGCAAGACAATTCATAGGCAAATACCCCCATAGAGAACCTAAACATGCTCATTCTAACCCCAAAACCGAAGATCTACCACATGCATATCGAGGAAAACATGATTTAAACACCACGCTACGGGGAACGTCACCCTACCGGACACTCGAACTCCACCAAGCTCCACGCCGTTCACCCTTCTCGCCCCACGCCGCCGCCGGTACCGCCGTGGTCGTCCTTGCTCCACCGTGACGTCGGCCGCCGTCCGGAGAGTAGAACGCCGCAGTGGAAGTGGAGGTGGTAGTGGTATGAGTTAGGTAGAGGATGGAGTGGAGGGAGAGGCGAAATGGTGGGAGGAAAAGAGGGAGGAGGAGGTGGTCGCCGCCGGTCGCCGGAGGAGGAGAAGAGAAGGAGAGTAGGAGAAAAATGAGGGAAAGAAGGAGGGCTCGCGGGGGTAACCAGGAACTGGCTAAAACGCGTCGACATCTACGGACGCCTATCAGGTGACAAGACGGCCGCTCTGACAAGATTCTGAAACGCGTCGTCCTACACAGACGCCATTCAGACAACTTGTCAGGGCCGTACTCTGACACACCCAGAGTCGCAGTCTGAAAGGCGTCGTCCTCCGCAGACGCCATTCAGACGACCTGACAGGGCCGTACTCACGCGGCCCAAGGCCAAACCCCGCGGCACCCACGTGGCAGCACCTGAAACGCGTCTGCCAAGGTGGACGCCGTTTAAAACGCGTCTCTAGGTACTGATGCGATTCAACTCAGAACTTCCGCCCCCCACAAGGATTAGAATCAACAGGATCTGACCTGAAAACCGGATCCGAAAGTCTCGATCCTTACACTCCTCCTCTAGCCGGCCGGAGGAAGAGAAGAGGAATCCGTCGTCTCCCGCTCCATCAGAACGCGATCACTCTCACCATCCTGCGGAGCACAGGGATCGTAAGGTAATGCTCCTGGCGATCACACACTTTGATTCCTAACCCTTCCAAATCGCCGCAGTGCTAAGACGAATGGAGAAGCCCTCGCCCGACGCCCGCAGCAGCGGCGGGGGATGTTTTGGGCGCCTACAGATCCGACGCACTCTCCTGCTCGGGCCTTCCCCTACCTTCCTCTCGAAGATGCTCCGAGAGAGTCCGAGGCGAGAGCTACCACGAATAGGGCTCCGGCCAAAGCTCGTCCGTCCAAAGAGGGAGCCGAAGCTACGGCCGGGGGTAAGTCGGCTTAGGGTCAAAAGTTACTGTTTGAACTTTTACTAACTCTTCTTCTTTTCTGCTTTCAGAGATGTCTGGTCTCCGGGCCCTTATAAGCCGGATCTCCAAGCAGTTCGCACCGTCCTGACCGTCCCAGCCGTGGCCTGCGGAAGGGAGGGTGGCCGGAGGAGTTTCGGCCCCGGGCGCACGGACCATGAGGCAGACAGCGGCTTCCGTCGAAGGCCGCGCGGCTGCCGCCGCTCTCGAGAGGGAGCGACGGAAAGGGAAGGAGGTCGCCAGAGGGAGCGGGCAGTCCGAGAAGTGGAGCCGGCCGGATGACCTCGGCGAAAGGGAATTTGCCCCGGCGACCAAGAGGCCGGTCTCGGGAAGGGACGCTCCGCTTTCGTCGCCTCCCGAGCCACAGAGGGGCGATTCTCCTTTGGCTACCGGGGCCGCTGCGGAGACGCTGTCCTATCCCTTCGGAGCGGCCGGGACCCACATGTCCCATAAGTATGGGCATGAGCTTTGGCGCCCAGACACGGGGGTCTTCACAGACGACAGTCTGGATGACTCCCGGACGTGTCTGCGCCTGCCTCGTGGCTGGACCCTCCCGATGGCCGGGGACGAGATCAAGGAGCTTTCTTCAGAAGGCTTGTCCCTGCACTGCGTCCGACACGCCGTCCAGGTGAGATCTCCTTCGTCCTCACTCCTCACTTCTTGTTCTCGTTAGTTGCTTTGGCTCATGTTTTTCTTTTTACTGTAGGCCGCGGTCATGTGTGGGGCTCTTGCTCGTTGCCAGGCCCTCATCCAGCCGAAGCTTCAGGACATCGACCAGGCCTCGGACTAGCTGGCTTCGAGGAAAGTGGCCTCAGTGCGGCGCGATCTCGAGGCCAGCATCGATGTCCTCATCGGGGCGAACTTGCGGCTGCGGTCCGAGCTGGACGGGCAGAAGGAGGTTATCCACACCACCTCATAGGCCAAGAAGAAGACCGAGCAGGAGCTAGACCGGGCCCGGGCCGAGATCGCGTCCTTAAAGGCCAAGATCCAGGACAAGGCCAAGGAGCAAGACGAGGAGCGCCGCCGCCACGCCGAGGAGGTATCGGCCCTGAAGGCAGACCTGGAGGCCAAGACCAAGGAAGCCGATGACGTCACTCGCACGGCCGTGGCGAGCTATAAGGAGGGCCCAGTGTATGCCGACGAGATGCTTGAGGCCGGGGCTAAGGCGGCCTCGACCATGTTTGATCTGGGGATGGCCATTGCCCAAAAGGCTTGTCCGGACACAGATCTGACCGGCTTCAGCTACCCTACCGACGAAGAAGGCGAAGAGATCTTAGCCTGGTGGTGAGCACTCAAGGCCGAAAGAACCCCGGCTTCTCCGGAAGATGCCGCGGCGGGTTCGGGCCGTGCTTCTTCGGAAGATGTCGCGGCGGGTTCGGGCCATGCTTCTCCTCCAGCGTCTCCCGGCCATACTCCTGTTAACGTTGATGGCGATGACACCGAAAGCTAATCCGGGGGCTTGTCCCGGTTATTTTTGTTTTTCAAGATGCCGAGGCCCGGCATATGGCCCACTTTTGTACTTGTGTATATATAGAAATGATTTGCATTTGCTTTCTTCATGGCATGTCTTTCCGAGTAGATAGCCGAATTCGGTCATGTACGTGGCCGAAGCCATGCCGCTGCCGATACGGTTTGCATGGCCGAAGCCACTCCCGGTATGGTTTACACGGACTTAGAGTAGTGCCGCTCCCGATACGGTTTGCATGGCCGAAGCCACTCCCGGTACAGTTTGGACGGACTTAGAATAGTGCCGCTCCCGATATGGTTTGCATGGCCGAAGCCACTCCCGGTACGGTTTGCACGGACTTAGAATAATGCCGCTCCCGATACGGTTTGCATGGCCAAAGCCACTCTCGGTACGGTTTGCACGGACTTAGAATAGTGCCGCTCCCGATACGGTTTGCATGGCCGAAGCCACTCCTGGTACGGTTTGCACGAACTTAGAATAGTGCTGCTCCCGATATGGTTTGCATGGCCGAAGCCACTCCCGGTACGGTTTGCACGGACTTAGAATAGTGCCGCTCCCGATACAGTTTGCATGGACGAAGCCACTCCCGGTACAGTTTGCATGGACTTAGAATAATGCCGCTCCCGATACGGTTTGCATGGCTGAAGCCACTCCCGGTACGGTTTGTACGGACTTAGAATAATGCCGCTCCCGATACGGTTTGCATGGCCGAAGCCACTCCCGGTACGGTTTGCACGGACTTAGAATAATGCCGCTCCCGATACGGTTTGCATGGCCGAAGCCACTCCCGGTACGGTTTGCACAGACTTAGAATAATACCGCTCCCGATATGGTTTGCATGGATGACGCCACTCCCGGTACGGTTTGCACGGACTTAGAGAATAGTGTTGGACACAATACTTCGGAAGAAAAAATATATTCATGGTGTTCGGCTGAACCATGGGAAAATAACTTACATGAAGTAACGCCGAAGGCGCTCCACATTCCAGGTGCGAGGGAGAGGTTGGCCCGAAAGGGTCTCCAGCCGATAGGCCCCTCGTCAGATTACTTCTCTCACGCGATAAGGGCCCTCCCAATTCGGAGAAAGCTTCCCTGCGGCTTCGGCTGGCTTGGACGCGTGGGCATCCCGCAACACGAGGTTCCCGGCTTCAAAACTTCGGGGCTTCACTTGAGTGTTGTGATATCTCGCCATATGTTGCTGATATGCCGCCAATCGAATGCGAGCTTGATCCCTTATCTCTTCTACAAGATCAAGGTGATCCCTCAAGGCTTCATCATTATCCTTCGGATCGTAAGTAAGAATCCTCGGTGATGGCAAGCTGACTTCAATAGGAATAACCGCTTCCACCCCGTAGGCCATTCGGAATGGGGTTTCTCCGGTAGGGGTTCGGCTTGTTGTCCGATAAGCCCATAGAATGCTTGGTAGCTCTTCGACCCATTGGCCTTTAGCCTTGTCGAGGCGAGTCTTCAGTCCTCGCAATAGGCTTCGGTTAGTGACTTCGACTTGGCCATTCGTCCGAGGGTGTGCTACCGAAGCGAATTTATACATAATACCGAAGCTTGCGCAGTTGTCTTTGAACCGATGACTGTCAAATTGCTTGCCATTATCTGAGATGATTGCCCGAGGGATGCCGTAGCAGCAAATGATGGACTTCCATACGAAGTTCCATGCGTTACTATCGGTTATAGACGCGAGGGGTTCGGCTTCGACCCACTTGGTGAAGTAATCCACTGCCACAATAAGGAATTTCCTCTAGCCGGTGGCCATGGGAAAAGGCCCCAAGATATCAATCCCCCATTGGGCGAAAGGCCAAGGGTCCGATAGAGGTGTCAGAAGGGTTGCCGACTGATGAATGAGGGAACTGTACCTCTAGCACTGGTCACAGCGGTGGACGAGAATAGCGGCGTCCTCTCGGAGTGTCGGCCACCAGTACCCTTGCTTTAAGAGTTTATGGGTCAAGGCCCTTCCTCCTGCGTGTGCTCCGCAGATTCCTTCATGTACCTCCCGAAGGGCATAATCAACTTCGGCCAGGCCGAGACATCGAAGGAGTGGCCAGCCGAAGGACTTTGTATATAGCATACCCTCCAGAATTAGAAAATGGGAAGAGCGCTGCCGGACGCGCCTTTCTTCTTTCGAATCGGACGGAACCTCCTCTCGGAGGAGAAAAGCGATCAAGGGAGTCATCCGGGTCTCTGCTTCGGATTCATTCACTTGCATGACCTCGGATTCGCCGAGCCTTGGCTCAGACAGGTCTTCTACAAAGACCATTCGGCCTCCTCCCCCATCTTGAGTTGATGCTAGCCGAGAAAGAGCATCGGCTCGAGTGTTTTCAGTCCGAGGGATCAACACAATTTCAAAAGAAATAAATTCAACTATGATCTTGCGGGTTACCTGGAGATAGGACGTCATCAATGCGTCCCGAGCCTCGTACTCCCCGGTGACTTGATTGGTGATAAGCTGAGAATCGCTGAATGCCTTTATTCTTTGCGCGCCGAGCCTTCTAGCGGCCCGAAGGCCTGATGTAAGGGCTTCGTACTCAGTGGCATTGTTGGTAGCCGGGAAGGAGAAGCGCAACGCATACTCCGTGACGACCCCTTCTGGAGATGTCAAAATCCACCCGGCACCACTGCCCGAAGAGCATGCAGACCCGTCAACGTATAATTGCCATTCATCCGTCGAGGACAAAGGAGCCGAAACAACTTCGGCTTCAGGATTTGCTCTGACTTCTGGCTGAGGGGCCGAGGATGACTCGGGAGTGAGCTCGGCAATGAAGTCGACCAAAGCTTGAGCTTTTATTGCGGTTCGAGGCCCATAAGAGATGTCGAACTCTCCCAGTTCGATCGCCCATTTTGCTAGCCTTCCGGACACTTCTGGCCGAGAGAGTACTTGCTTCAAAGGTTGATCTATGAAGACTTTTATTGAATGCGCGAGGAAATAAGGTCGGAGCCTCCTCGCGAAAGTGACGAGGGCCAAGGCCAGCCCTTCAAGAGCCAGATACCGAGGTTCTGCTCCGTGGAGGGCTCGGCTTATATAGTAAACTGGCCTCTGCACGCCATCTTCTTCTCGGACGAGGACGACACTGATAGCTGCTTCAGACGCGGCAAGATAAATGAACAACTGCTCTCCTCGGACCAGTTTAGACAAGACGGGAACATCGGAGAGATAAGCTTTCAGCTGATCGAAGGCCGATTAACACTCGTCCGTCCAAGAGAAATTGTTAGTCTTCTTCAACAGTTTGAAGAAGGGGAAACAGTAATCTGCCGCTCTTGACATGAAGCGGCTTAATGCGGAAATCCTTCCACTTAGCCTCTGAACCTTTCGGACGTTGGCCGGAGGGCGCATCTGGATAATGGCCGCAACCTTCGCAGGATTTGCTTTCACCCCTCGGCGGGTGACCATGTAACCGAAGAACTTCCCGGAGGCCACGCCGAAGGCGCACTTGGCAGGATTCAGCTTCATTTTATACCTGCGCAAGGTGGAGAATGTCTCGGCTAAATCGGCCAGATGGTCCACAGCAATGCAGCTTTTCACCAGCATGTCATCGATGTAGACCTCCATATTGCAGCCGAGCTGAGGAGCGAACATCTTGTTGACAAGACGCTGATAAGTTGCTCCGGCATTCTTTAGGCCGAATGGCATCCGGGTGTAGTAGTATAAGTCGAGGTCCGTTGTAAAGCTTGTTTTGTCTTCGTTATCCGGATGCATTCGGATTTGGTGATAGCCTGAATAGGCGTCGAGGAAGCTGAGCAGTTCGTGGCCGGAAGTGGCGTCCACCACCTGGTCTATCCGAGGAAGGGGAAAACTATCCATCGGACAGGCCTTGTTGAGGTCGGTGAAGTCTACACACATTCGCCACTTGCCGTCCTTTTTGGACCGTCACGACATTAGTGATCCATTCGGGATGATGTACCTCTCGGAGATGTCCCGTGTTCAGCCCCTTTTATACTTTAGCCTGGATGGCCATCCTCCTTTCTTGATTGAAGGGACGCCGCTTCTGCTTGACCGGAGGCAGGTTCGGGTCGACATGCAGCTGATGCTCTGCTACCTCCGAGTCGACTCTGGGCAAGTCTGAAGGGAACCAAGCGAAGACATCGAGGTTTTCCTTCAAGAACCCAATAAGTCTCTCGGCTTCAGCTTTTTCGATGCCGGAACCTAACATTAGCGTCCGACCTTCTCCTCCCAGAACTGGAACGGTTGTAAGTTCCTCTCCTGGGGACGCTTCTGTAAGGACTGAGGTTTCGGGTTCAGTTTTCGGGACGATTTCGGGCCGGATCCCGTGGGTTGGACCTTGAGGGGTCTTGAGAGTTTCTTCTGAATGACGTCTACACTTCACGACGCCTTTCAAACGGTGTCTTGATAGGTGGACGCCATTTAGATGAATTTCTGTTGTGCCACGTAGGCACCACGTGGGCGGGTCTCGGGCCGCGAGAGTACGGCCCCTGTCTCGTCGTCTGAACGGCGTTCATGATGGACGACGCGATTCAGACTGCGACCCTGCAGTGTCAGTGTACGGTGCCTGACATGTCAGCTGAATGGCGTCCGTGGTGGTCGACGCGTTTCAGAGAGCTGTCAGTACGGCCCGTCCTGTCATCTGATAGGCGTCTTTCTCGCTCGACGCGTTTTAGGCAGTTTCTGATTGACCCCGCGAGCCTCCCTTTCTTTCCCTCATTCTCATCCTCTTACTCTCTCTCCTCTCCCTCTCCGCCTCCTCCGATCCCACTCTTCCCCTTTCCCTTCCTCTTCTTCCTCTCCCACCACTCCAACGCCTCCCTACCTCTCACCTCTACCACCACCACTTCCTTCGCGGCGTTCCATTCTCCGGACGGCGGCCGACGTCCCGGCGGAGTGGCGACGTCCTCGGGGGTACCGGCGGCGGTCTGCAGTGCGGCGGTTCGGCGACACGGAGCGAGGAGGAGTTCAAGTATCCGGTAGGGGGACGAACCTTGCATGTGTTGCTCGTGATTTTCCTTAGCGTGGCATGATGTGTTTTGGGGGTAGAATGAGCATGTTTAGGGGGTTTTCTTGTGGGAATGGCCGTGCTCGTGAACGTGGATTTTGTAGCATGATTGTGGTGGTTGAATTCCTCTTCTTCCCCCTTTCTGTTTTGGGGTATTTTCGGGGTATTTGGGGTTAAGGGAGAAACCCTCGGATCGAACCAGGGAACCAGGTTTCTGGCGCTAAACAGCGTCGTGCCTGGTCGACGCCTTTTAGAAGGACGTCAGGGCAGTACGACGCCTTTTAGGACAAAAACCTCCATGTTCGAGGTTTTACGAGTAAGGGGTTCTGGCGCTAAATGACGTCATGGATGGACGACGCCTTTCAGAAGGACGTCGGGCCATCATAACCCCATTTAGGCAGGAAATCACCCCGACTGAGGGTCTGTCAGTTCGGGGATTCTGGGACTAAAAGATGTCGTGGGAGGGCGACGCGATTCGTAAAAGCGTCAAGTAACCATGACGCCTTTTAAGGCAGAAATCCCCTGATTAATGTTTTCTGGAATTCTTGGATTTTCGGTGTGAATGGCGTCGGAGGATGTCGACGCCTTTCAAAAGGCGGCCTCTGGTGTCGACGCCTTTTAGGCCAGATTTCGTGGCCGGTGTTTTATGAACTAGTTTAAGGAGCTTGAATGGTGTCGGCCTTGGACGACGCGATCCAAGACAGAACAATACTAATTCATGCCAGTAAAATGTGTTCATACTGCTAGATAGTTGGTTAGTGCATGCTTTAAGTATACTCGGTAGAAGTGGATTCTTCATGACCGGATGGCACTGCGTGGTGTGTCGTGCGATCGCGGGCTTTTCACGTGACCGGATCGTACCGTGCCGGGTTTTGGTGTTTTGTGTTACTGTGGACCTGGAGTGATAGTGTAGCGCTTTATCACCCTGTGCTGGTGGGGGCGTGAGCACAGCGCCGGTGGGGGCGTAGGCGGGGTGACGCCTAGTGAGAGAGGGTCACCTGGTGAACCCCGGGGTCAGCTAGTACTGGTGTCGGAGTGGTACATTCGGAGAGTCACTCGTGCTGAGGGAAGGAGTAACCACCTGAGCCAGTTGGGCCGGAGTAGCTAGCGTGCTATCCGAGGGGTTACTGTTTGGTCTCAGCGGGTCGGTGTTTCCCACTTTCGGTTGTGTGGTCGGTGTTTTCCCACTTTCGGTTGTGTGGTTGGTGTTTCCCACTCTCGGAGGCATGGTTGGCGTGTTTTGCCGAGACGCGAGTTGTAGGCTCCTTGATAGAATGATTCTAGAGATATGCACGTTACATTTCGAATGCACATGGTTCATATTGAGATTTTAGGAGTAGTGTGTTACAGCTTTACTTGCTTTATCTCCTGTATCTTTGTTATTGCACTTGTGGGTGTGTGAGTGGGGGGCGGGGGATCGGATGATCCCTACTAAGCCCAATTCTGGTGTGGCTCACTCCCTGCGTTTTCAGGTGTGGACCTTGTGGCGTGTGGCGGTGCGTGGTGTTCCCCTTGGTGTGCGGATCAGCAGCTATCTCAGTTCCCGGGGTATGCCCCGATGTTGTTGTACCTTATTTCTGCCTGTACTTAATTAATTTGTTGGACATGTAATTATTGTTGGACTGTGTACGGACATTATTACTTTACTTCCTGCGCACTGTACCTCCTTCTAGTCAGTGTGAATGTTATATTTAATCTTGTTTAACGCTTACTCCTCCAGATGTGTGTATAAGATCCGGGTGTGAACCTTTAGTTAATGGGCCGACATCCATTGAGTGACCGGGTCTCCGGTCATAGGATGGCGGGTCGTTACAATTGGTATCAGAGCTCAGTCTGGTCGAGTATGTGGTAAACTGGGTTAGATATCGTAGTCCAACAATAAGTACGAGTCTGTACAGGCGATGGCTGCTGGTGTAGAGTGATAGGTTTTGACGTGTTTGTGTTGATTTTCGCGTTCGTGAGGTAGTGATGGCGCCGAGGAAGAGAGTTTCGTTGGCTCGTGGTACGAGGTCAGACGATGGTAGTTCGGGGGCAGAAGGGCATAATGTGGATCGTTTCGTGGAGGCTATGATTGGAGCTATGGATAGATACCAGCAGGGAGACGGTAGTGAGGGATCCAATTCCCGAGGTGACCAGTTCACGGTATTGGAGCGGTTTTTGAGGTTGGAGACCCCTTCTTTCACAGGTTGACCAGTCCCAGACTAGGCAGCTCGTTGGATTAAGGAAGTGGAGAAGGCGTTTGATGTTCTTGAATGTGCTGAGAATGACAAGACCTTGTTGGCAACCTATTTGTTGAAAGATAATGCATACGAGTGGTGGGTTACCATCAAGACAAGGATGTTTGCACATAGATCCTTGAGAGAGATCGCTTGGGAGGTGTTTGTGAGAGAGTTCAGTGGACAGTACTTTCCTAGGCTCGTCCAGGAGACCGAGGAAAGAGAGTTTATGGAATTGGTGCAGAATGACATGTCAGTTCTAGATTATCATACGAAGTTTGTGGCTCTTGGAAGATTCGTTCCACACTTATCTGAGCATGAGAGATATAGAACAGAGAGATTTGTAGATGGGCTCCGATATGATCTAAGGACAATGGTGGCACCTCAGGGTTGTAGAGATCTGGCGTTAGCGGTTCGATGCGCGGCAGCAGTGGAGACTCAATTTCAGCGGATGGCGAAGGAGTTGGAGCGATCAGCACGAGGGAGGCAGCAAGGCAAGAGCAAATCAACGGCCCTTCCGTCAGGCGGTTCGAGTTCCTTTGAGTTCGGGTTCCAAGTGGCGTCACGTGATGAAGATGAGGACGATTCGGCCCAACATATGCAGACTGTAGCTAGCAGGCAGCAAAGACATGATGCGGCAGATTATTGTCCCCGTTGTGGTAGGTATCACGGCAACCGGGTGTGTCCATTGGTCGTTGGTAGCTGTTTTGGCTGTGGCAAGAGGGGACATCTTGCGAGGAACTGTCTCCAGAAGAATAAGACAAGTCAGGGGCCGAGTGGTCAGTAGGAGCCCGGTACCTTTTGTAGTGTTGTGTGTTCTTTTTGTGGAGATCCGAGGTGCAGGGATAGATGAATACTCTTATCTCGCCTTATTAGATAGTAGTTGTGAACTCTTATGGCACTCTTTATGTATTTTGGGTCGTGGTGGTGATTTGGTCTTGTAATGTGTACTTTGTAAGGTTATTATATTATGAGGTTGGTCTATCGATTCTGGCGGAATCATGGAACATAATTAATTTTGTATTGATCTGATTGACCGATTGCGTGTGGGGAGCTCCGTGTAAGAGTGCGATCGGTAAGGGCATTACCAGGATTTCACCGACGGTTGGTCCAGGGATTTTCTTCGGTAGCGACCCTCCCTTTTTGTTGAGTTTGACTCGTAGGGAGTTCGTTACTTGTGGACCGAGGAGTATGAGCAGAGTTTCATTAAGTTGAAGACTCGCCTCACTTTGGCTCTAGTTTTGGTACTTCTTTTAGGTTCCGGTAGAACTGTGAGGCGATGGTGCAGTCAGATTAGAGGTAGATTCTGTGATTTGACCGTGGAGGACGTGCGCAGGTGTGTCCTTTTTGAGGCGCACTGTTCTAGACAAATAGTGCTTCCCGGATCGAGTAAGGCGTATCATTGTTGAGGTGGTCTAGTAGGAAGGAGGACAGGTGTAAGGACTGAGATTTCGGGTTCAGTATTCGGGTCGGGTTCGGGTCGGATCCCCTGGTTTGGACCCTGTAGGGGTCTTGAGATTCCTGGCTGAATGGCGTCAGCACTGCTCGACGCCTTTCAAAAGGCGTCAGGGTGTGTAGACGCCATTTAGGTCTGTTGGTTGTTGCGCCACGTGGGCGGGTTTCGGGCCGCGAGAGTACGGCCCCGGTCACATCGTCTGAACGGCGTCCAGGTTGGCCGATGCGATTCAGAGTGTGACCTCTGAGATGTCAGGGTGCGGCGCCCGAGCGTTGTCAGTACCGCCTGTCCTGTCGTCTGAACGGCGTCCACGGTGGGCGACGCGTTTCAGACCGCTGTCAGAACGGCCGTCCTGTCAGACTGATAGGCGTCTGCCTTGATCGACGCGTTTTAGCAGGATTCAGATTGACTCCGCGAGCCTCCCCTTCCTTCCCTCATTCTCGCCTTCACTCTCTCTCTCCTCGCCCTCTCCGCCCTCTCCGACTCTCTCTTCTCCTTCCCTTCCTCTTCTTCCTCTTCCAATCACTCCATAGCCTCCTTACCACTCACCTCTACCTCCACCACCTCCTTCGCGGCGTTCCCTTCTCCAGACGGTGGCCGACGTCCCGGCGGAGTGGCGGCGTCCTCGAGGGTACCGACGGCGGTCTGCGGTGCAGCGGGACGACGGCGAGGAGCTTGGAGGAGTTCAAGAACCGGTAGGGGGACGAACCTTGCATGTGTTGCTCGTGTGTTCCTTGGCGTAACATGATGTGTTTGGGCTAGATTGAGCATGTTTAGGGGGTTTTCCTGTGGGAATGGCTGTGCTTGTGATCGTGGTTTCGTAGCATGCCTGTGTTAGATGAATGCTTCTTCCTCCCCTTCTTGTTTTGGGGCTTTTCGGGGTGTTTGGGGTTTAAGGAGGAACCCTCGGGTTGAACCAGGAAACCTGGTTTCTGGCGCTAAACGGCGTCGTGCCTGGTCGACGCCTTTTCAAAGGACGTCAGGGCAGTACGACGCCTTTTAGGGCAGAAACTTCCCTATTTGAGGTTTCCTGTGTTAGGGGTTCTGGTGTTAAATGACGTCATGGATGGACGACGCCTTTCAGAAGGGCGTCGGGCCATCATGACGCCATTTAGACAGGAAAATCACCCCGAGTGAGGGTCTGTAAATCTGGAATTTATGTGTGAATGGCGTCTGTGGACCTGGACGCGTTTTAGATAGGCGACTCTCTATGACGACGCGTTTTAGGAAATTATCTGACTGTTAAATGAACCTGTCTGAGGGACTTGAATGGCGTCGACCTTGGTCGACGCGATTCAAGACAGAGATGTGAAATCCTGGTTTTCACCATGTGCTTCACTGTAGGATGATTTCTATTGCATGCTTCACGTTGTACGCTGAGACTGAGGACTCCTGTGTGAATGGAATCATGTTGTGTGTGTGTGTACTTATGCGAATATGGAATCGGAATAACTGTGATTTACATTTCTCACCATGGACCGATGGGGACAGGGTCATGGTGTCTGTGAGCCGTACCGGTGGGAGAAGGGGTACATGTTGTGTTTTACCTTTGGCTGAGGAAAGCAGGATCGCCTTGAGCCCGACGCGCCAGAGTAGACGGTGTGCTATCCGAGGGGTCGCTGTTTGTCCTCAGCGGGTCGAGGTTTTCCCTGTTTGCCGTGACAACTTCCGGTGCGTTTCTTGCTGTGGAGCTGGTTGTGGTACTGTTGGAGTTGGCTTACCCTTTAGCCACTGGGCCTGATGTGACCTTTGATCAAGGTTACGAGTGGTACCCTTAGCCCTTTGGCCTGACGCAGCCCGGGAGATTTGGGTTTGTGGGTAGTTCCTGTAGCTTCGGCTTGACGGGGGTTCGCCGGTCCCCAGGGCCCTCCTAAAGCGCTGAGGCCTAGCGTGGAGGCAATCCGGACGGTAGGACAGTAGTCTAAACTGCTTGTGTGCATACGTAGCTAGCAGTGGCGGTACACTAGTTCCAGCTAGTCCTAGTTTGACTCACTGCCTCACCCTATAGTGCCCCGGAACACTGTAGGGGTGGACAGGCGTGAGCTGTGGTGGTAGTGTTGGGAGGCGACGTTTGACTTCGGTCGACAGTGTGGTTCAGTTGCTTCGTGGACTTTGACTGTGAGTCGTGACTCTGTGTTGGGGTCTTCGGGTTGCTTAGAATGGTTCTTGCTGCACTGCTTATCGTATGTTTTATATCAGAGTTGGGTACTGTGTTCACTGCTTTACTTAATTGCCATATATTCTTGTTGTTACACTTGTGGGTGTGTGAGTGGGAGGCAGGGGATCGGATGATCCCTACTCAGCCCATTTCTGGTGTGGCTCACTCCCTGCGGTTTCAGGTGTGGACCTCGTGGCGAGCGGAAGCGTGGTGTCTTCTTGGTGTACGGACCAGCAGCTGTCTTAGTTCCGGGGTATGCCCCGATGTTGTTGTACTTCCTTCTGCCTGTACTTATTTAATTGTTATACATGTAATTATTGTTGGACTGTATACGGACATTGTTATTTTCCTTCCTGCGCACTTGCTTACCTTGTAGTCCGTGTGATTGCTATATTTAGCCTTGTTTAGCACTTACTCCTCCAGATGTGTTGTGTGAGATCCGGGTGTGAACCCGCAATTAACGGGCCGACTTCCATTTAGTGACCGGGTCTACGGTCATAGGATGGCGGGTCGTTACAACAGGGCCGATGTTGCAATTGAATGCTTGAATTGTCGGCAAGTTAGGGTGGAACATCATAGTGGCACAGCGGTAGTGTGGTTGCAATCCTTGCCGATCCCGGTGTGGAAACGGGAGCTTGTGACTTTGGGCATGTATTAGGATTGTCTTATTCCTTGGTGGAGGGAGCGTGATCTGGATTACCATTGAGCAATTGACTACGTCAGCACACTTCCTGGCTACCAGGAAGGACTGGTCAGTCGGTAAGTTGGCTGAGTTGTTTGTGAGTCGGAACATCTCTTTCTGCTCGATGTGCCCTTATCCAACATGTCGGATCGGGCTTTGAGACTTACTTCTTAATTGCGGGGAAAGTTCTTGGAAGGCCTCGAGTACGTGGTTAGCCTTCAGCCCGGCCTATCATCCCGAGGCTGATTGGCGGTCAGAGAGGGCCATTCAGATTTTGGAGGTTTTGCTCGTGGCGTGTTGCCTAGACTGAGGAGGTTCTTGGGAGCAGCGTTGGTTTACAGTGGGGTTTTGTGTACCATAGTAGTTACCACTCTAGCATTGGCATGGCGCCTTATGAGGCATTGTTTAGATGGCTGTGTCGATCCCTTGTGATCTAGTCTGAGATTGGCATGAGGCAGTTAGCAGGATCAGGGTTGGTATAGCAGGGTGCTTAGGTTGCCAGAGTTGTGCTATCATCGGTAAGAGACCGATTGAGTTTGAAGTTGGGGACCTCGTTTTTTTCCAAGTCTCGCCCTCCATGGGTGTGAGGAGATTTGAGAAACAAGGTAAGCTGGGTCCGTGTCGTGCTGGGCCTCTTCCCGTTCTTGCTCGAATTGGGGAAGATTACCAGCCAGCCTTGCCGTTCAATCTTGCGGGAGTGCACGATGCGTTTCGTGTTTCGTTGCAGAGGAATGTTTTGGATCCACCCCAGGTGTTAGAATTTTCAGAACTTGAGGTTGCTGAGGATTTGTCCTTTCCAGAGTGTCTAGTGCGTTTTGAGAATCACTAGTGACAGGTCCTCCGAATCAAAGTTGTATCTGTGGACTGAGTATTTTGACAGTATCGCTCCGGGAGCGAGGTGACCTGGGGGGCACGAGATTGAGATGCTGGGAAGCAGTTCCCTACCTTTTCTGGTAAGTTCCCATGCGAGTTAGCAGTGGAGGCATTTCGCCCTCGTTGCTTGTAGCAGGCAATTTCGGGGACGAAATTCTTTTAAGGGTGGGAGAATGTAAGGACTGAGGTTTCGGGTTCAGTTTTCGGGACGGTTTCGGGCCGGATCCCCTGGGTTGGACCTTGAGGAGTCTTGAGAGTTTCTTTTGAATGACGTCTACACTTCACGATGCCTTTCAAACGGCGTCTTGATAGGTTGACGCCATTTAGATGAATTTCTGTTGTGCCACGTGGGCGCCACGTGGGCGGGTCTCGGGCCGCGAGAGTACGGCCCCTGTCTCGTCGTCTGAACGGCGTCCATGATGGACGACGCGATTCAGACTGCGACCCTGCGGTGTCATTGTACGGTGCCTGACATGTCAGCTGAATGGCGTCCGTGGTGGTCGACGCGTTTCAGAGAGCTGTCAGTATGGCCCGTCCTGTCATCTGATAGGCGTCTTTCTCGCTCTACGCGTTTTAGGCAGTTTCTGATTGACCCCGCGAGCCTCCCTTTCTTTCCCTCATTCTCATCCTCTCACTCTCTCTCCTCTCCCTCTCCGCCTCCTCCGATCCCACTCTTCCCCTTTCCCTTCCTCTTCTTCCTCTCCCACCACTCCAACGCCTCCCTATCTCTCACCTCTACCACCACCACTTCCTTCGCGGCATTCCATTCTCCGGACGGCGGCCGACGTCCCGGCGGAGTGGCGACGTCCTCGGGGGTACCGGCGGCGGTCTGCGGTGCGGCGGTTCGGCGACACGGAGCCAGGAGGAGTTCAAGTATCCGGTAGGGGGACGAACCTTGCATGTGTTGCTCGTGATTTTTCTTGGCGTGGCATGATGTGTTTTGGGGTAGAATGAGCATGTTTAGGGGGTTTTCTTGTGGGAATGGCCGTGCTCGTGAACGTAGATTTTGTAGCATGATTGTGGTGGTTGAATTCCTCTTCCTCCCCCTTTCTGTTTTGGGGTACTTTCGGGGTATTAGGAGTTAAGGGAGAAACCCTCAGATCGAACCAGGGAACGAGGTTTCTGGCGCTAAAAGGCGTCGTGCCTGGTCGACGCCTTTTAGAAGGACGTCAGGGCAGTACGACGCCTTTTAGGACAGAAACCTCCCTGTTCGAGGTTTTACAAGTAAGGGGTTCTGGCGCTAAATGACGTCATGGATGGACGACGCCTTTCAGAAGGACGTCAGGCCATCATGACGCCATTTAGGCAGGAAATCACCCCGACTGAGGGTCTGTCAGTTCGGGGATTCTGGGACTAAAAGACGTCGTGGGAGGGCGACGCGATTCGTAAAAGCGTCGGGTAACCATGACGCCTTTTAAGGCAGAAATCCCCTGATTAATGTTTTCTGGAATTCCTGGATTTTCGGTGTGAATGGCGTCGGAGGATGTCGACGCCTTTTAGGCCAGATTTCGTAGCCGATGTTTTATGAACTAGTTTAAGGAGCTTGAATGGTGTCGGCCTTGGGCGACGCGATCCAAGACAGAACAATACTAATTCATGCCAGTAAAATGTGTTCATACTGCTAGATAATTGGTTAGTGCATGTTTTAAGTATACTCGGTAGAAGTGGATTCTTCATGACCGGATGGCACTGCGTGGTGTGTCGTGCGATCACGGGCTTTTCACATGACCGGATCATACCGTGCCGGGTTTTGGTGTTTTGTGTTACTGTAGACCTGGAGTGACAGTGTAGCGCTTTATCACCCTGTGCTGGTGGGGGCGTGAGCACAGCGCCGGTGGGGGCGTGGGCAGGGTGACGCCTAGTGAGAGAGGGTCACCTGGTGAACCCCGGGGTCAGCTAGTACCGGTGTCGGAGTGGTACATTCGGAGAGTCACTCGTGCTGAGGGAAGGAGTAACCACCTGAGCCAGTTGGGCCGGAGTAGCTAGCGTGCTATCCGAGGGGTTACTGTTTGGTCTCAGCGGGTCCGTGTTTCCAACTTTCGGTTGTGTGGTTGGTGTTTTCCCACTTTCGATTGTGTGGTTGGTGTTTCCCACTCTCGGAGGCGTGGTTGGCGTGTTTTGCCGAGACGCGAGTTGTAGGCTCCTTGATAGAATGATTCTAGAGATATGCACGTTACATTTCGAATGCACATGGTTCATATTGAGATTTTAGGAGTAGTGTGTTACAGCTTTACTTGCTTTATCTCCTGTATCTTTGTTATTGCACTTGTGGGTGTGTGAGTGGGGGGCGGGGGATCGGATGATCCCTACTAAGCCCAATTCTGGTGTGGTTCATTCCCTGCGTTTTCAGGTGTGGACCTTGTGGCGTGTGGCGGTGCGTGGTGTTCCCCTTGGTGTGCGGATCAGCAGCTATCTCAGTTCCCGGGGTATGCCCCGATGTTGTTGTACCTTATTTCTGCCTGTACTTAATTAATTTGTTGGACATGTAATTATTGTTGGACTGTGTACGGACATTATTACTTTACTTCCTGCGCACTGTACCTCCTTGTAGTCAGTGTGAATGTTATATTTAATCTTGTTTAACGCTTACTCCTCTAGATGTGTGTATAAGATCCGGATGTGAACCTTCAGTTAATGGGCCGACATCCATTGAGTGACCGGGTCTCCAGTCATAGGATGGCGGGTCGTTACAGTTTCGGCCGAAGATTCGATCGAAAGGGATTCGGCCGCAACCTTCCCTTTGACCGAAATCATATAACATTGCCAGGCAGCTTCCTGATTTCCCTTGGCTTCGCCGATCCCGTGGCCAGTACGGAACTTCAACTTCTGATGGAAAGACGAAGGTACAACTCCAATTCCTCCGATCAGCCTTCGGCCAAAAATGGCGTTGTAGGCCTAATCGACCTTTACGACGGCAAAATCTGTTTCAACGGTCAATTGCCGAAGGGCTGTACCTAGGGTTACAGGTAGCCGGACGATGCCTTCCACCCGGCAGGGTGCTCTGTTAAAACCGAACAGAGGCCCCCGGTGAGGCTTCATATCAGCCTCTTTCAAACCCATTTTTAGGAAGCAATCATAAAAAAGTATGTTGGGAGCGCTTCCATTATCAACAAAGATACGATGAACATCGTAACTTTTCATTACAGCACTTACAACAAGGGCATCGTCATGAGGAACCTGGACGTCGGTCAGATCCTCCTGGCCGAAGACGATATCTTCTAGACGAGATTGCTTCGTCCCGGCATCGATCGATGCTACTTCTGTGGCTGCATCGGCTCGACGACGCTTTGCTCCTTCTCCCGGTCCTCCGGATATCATCATTATTGACTCGGCATTGGGTCGTTGGTGTGATGCTTCTGCCGGGGCTGAAGCTACTTTCGGTTGAGGTGGTGCTTCTTTATCCAGGAGTTGACGTTGTCTCGGTGCTTCGGGGGCATCTCGGTTCTACCGCTATTGAGGTTGCTCTCGTCGATACTGCGGCAGGCGACCTTCCCAGATGAGGCGATCAATTTCCTCCCGAAGATGCCGACACTCGTCAGTCGAATGCCCGGTTTGCCGATGATACTCGCAATATTTCCGGGGGTCCCTTCGGCGAGGATCAGTCTTGATACGCTCAGGTTGGCGAAGCATACCTTTCACCTCCATGAGTATCCGAGAGGGTGGAGCAGGTAATGGCAAATACTGTTGTTTCGGATCCCGGCGCTTGTCTCGGTCCCATTCTTCCCTCCGGTATCGCTTGCGAGAGGGTTCCTAATCTTTCGGACGAGGACGAACCGCTGGAGGGGTATCCGTCGATACTACCTCGGCAGTATTCTTGCCCTTAGACATCATCAGGGCCTCTCGGTTAATATATTTATGGGCCCGAGCCACCAGGTCCTGGAAGGTGAGAGGATGACGCTTTCCGATGGAGCTAAGAAGCCCCTCGTCCGTACATCCACTAATCACGGCCGAGACCGCAATCGAACTGTCCAGGTTTGGAATTTGGGATGCTTCGGCCCGGAACTTGGTGAAATACTCTCGAAGGGTCTCGGTTGGTCCTTGCCGAATGGCAAGCAGACTGGGCGAGGTTTTAGATTGTCGAGTGGCATCATAAAATTGGTCGATAAATAATTGGCCCAACTGCACTAGAGAGTGAATGGAATTGGGAGCCAATGTTTCAAGCCAAGTCAAGGCTATTTTTTCTAGGGTAAGCGGGAAGAGACGGCAGCGAACTGCCTCAGAAACCCCTCGGACGAAGAGGTAGGAATTGAATCTCTAGAAGTGGCAGACCGGATCTGTCATTCCATCATACAGAGGCCCTTTCAGCAGTTTAAAGTTGGAAGGTACCTCGATGGCCAAAAGCTCTGGAGAGAAAGGGGTCTGCTCCAGGATTGTGCTAGCGAGAGGCGCTCCATACGGCCGGGATACCATCTGCTGCATTTCCTTCCTCATCGCCGTCAGCCGCCGGTCCAGATCCGGGGTGGTTGAAGTGGTGACCGAACGTCCTTCGGCCTTAGTTGGATGAAATCCGGACAAAGCATAGTTTGGCTCCGTCAGAATATAACTAGTGCGAGGAACCTGGCCTTGCGGCCCGAGTGGTTCGCTACGTGCCGAAACCGCTTCATCGTGGGACGCCCGCGAGGGGGTTGGCTGCATCCTCGTGGCTTGAGCAGGACAGAATTGAGGAGGAGGTGGTACCTGCTGCGGGGGCTGATTCAGCAACCCCATATGCTGGGCGATAGCAGACACCATATCTCGTAAAGGCGCCAAGGAGGTGACAATAGCGGTCAGCGTGGCCACTTGCTGCTGGAGTTCTTCCACCCGGTCGTCTCCGGGAGTGAGGGACTCTGGTATAACTGGAAGGGCGGAACCTTGGGGAAGAACGGACGGAGTACCTTCGGAGTGGAATGCCTGCGCTGGAGTCGTCCGCGTCTCCGCCTCGTCTTGGCCAGATCGTCTGGTCACCGGACGATGAGACATGACCTCTTGTTGGTTTCCCACAGACGACGCCACGCAATGTAGCCAAAGCTATCACGGTCGGATTCCAAGACTAGAATCTGAGATGGATCGAAGAAGAAGACCGACAGGGATCCGGACCGAAACCGGAGCGGAATACGGGGACGAGGCTCTGAGGCCGAGAGGTACCTGGACGAAGACTTGCCGGGGGCGAAGCTGACTCCGCTGGGGCGAAGGGGATCCGGCCGGCGAAGAGCGAGGCCGGGACCTGTGGAGGAAGAAGACCGAGACCAGTGGCCGAGGCCGGCTCAGAGGAAGAGGTCGGCGAAGATTCAAACCGAGGCCCCTGCAAGAAGAAGAACCAGTCAGTGAGGGTCCCAGGGTTTGGCCCAAAAGAACCCCCTCCGACGGCTAAGTTAGCTTCTGAAGAAGATTCGATTCAGAAGGGAAGGAAGAAGAAGAAGCTTAAGAGCTTTGGACTATAGTCCTTGGTCAAGAAGACATATCTTTTGTAATAAATAGCCGTCTATTTATAACGGAGGATAGAGGTTACTTGGTTGTGGCAGCCGATATAGGACTATGTTTTAGGTTACTGGTAAACAGCCATAGTGCCTAACAACCCACCGGAGTGGGCCGGATATGGCTACTGGGCCGAGGGCCAGGGGCCACTATCGGGCCGAATGCCGCTGGGCTGAAGGCCACTACTGGGCCAAATACTACTGGGCTGCTAATGGGCCGAAGGCAATTGGGCTGAAGGCCGCTTGTGGGCGTCGTGCATGATCGACACGATTCAGACATCAGCCAGTATACAACTCATGTCTTGTTCTCTGAACCGCGTCATTCTAGGACGACATGATTTAGCTAGTTGGGTTTGACACCCCAAACCACCCCTCCTTTCTCCCTCCTTTCTCTCACTCTCTCTCTCTCTTCTTCCTCTCTGTCTCTCCATATCCTGCTCTTCCTCTTTCTCCTCTACAACTCCATTCCCCTTTACCACCTCTCACCACTTCCTCCACCATCTCCACCACTACTCTTCACTCTCTAGACGGCGGCCGACATCTCGGTAGAGTGACGGCGTCCATAGTGGTATCGATGGAGGCTTGCAGTGTGGCGGTTCGGCGACGAGGAATCGAAAGGAGTTCAAGTAACCGGTAGTGTGACGATCCTCATGTGTGTTTCGATCGATTTAACTCGTGTATTTTGAACAATTTCTTGCTTTGGAGCATGCTATGGATATGTGGGGATTTTCGGGTAGAAAATGAGCATGTTTTAAGGCGATTTTGGTTGAAATGGACATTTTTGAAATGGGAGAGGTTTGTTCTACTGTGGTTAATGGATTTCCCCATATCTTTATCTGTGTTGTTTTCATTCGATTCGGGGAAGGGGACCTCGTGTTGTGGCTTGGTGGAGATCGAAGGGGGAGCTCGATTTCAGGTACAAAATGCATCCACTCAGGGCGACACGATTTGCAAAATGCGTCAGTTTGGGTCGATGCAATTTGTGGCCCATATCCCTAAGGCCGAGGTCAGAGAGTGGGATAGGGCGATGAATGACGTCAACGTCATTCAGGCCAGTGTCCCTATAGTCCCAAGGGCAATTTTTATGGGAACCAGTTTAAGACGTTGAATGGCGTCGACCTGGGTTGACGCGATTCAAGCTAGAGCCCCAATATTTCCTGCATTTATGAGGTGTGATTATTATATATTATGTCAATTAGATTATTGTATATTGTTAGATAATTTTGTTAATGCATGCTTGGAATCATACATTAGAGGCAGGGGTTTCTACTTGCTCAAAATCGCATTGCTTCATGATTGTGCAATCATAAACCTAGAGTAACAGTTGTTAGTGCTTGACATCTTGTGTTGGTGTAAAAGTGATGTAGTCTCATGTGGGAGTGACACGGTGGTACCTAGGAGGCAAGAGTCACTGGTGTACCCCAAGGTAGTAACTAGCACTAATGTGGGAGTGGTACATCTCGAAGTATCACTCGTGGCTGAGAAGAGGCAGAACCACCTAAAGCTAGACAGGCCAGAGTAGCCAGCGCGCTATCCAAGAAGTTGTTGTTTCATCTCAGTAGGTCGGTGTTTTCTTAGTTGACTTGGCAGCTTCTTGTGTATTTCAAACTGTGGACGTGTGACTTATTTATTGCTTTACTTATGCTTATCTTGCCTATGTATCTTGTTGCGTGGCGATCTTGTGTGTGGGGGGTGGAGGTGCTGATCGAGGGATCCCTACTGAGTCCATTTTCATATGACTCACTTCCTGCGTTTTTAGGTGAGGGTTCCGCGCAAGCGTAGGAGTTGTGGGTCCCGTCTTGGGACCCACAACCACCGTTCTAAGGTATTTTCCGATGTAGTTGTACCTTTATTTCTGATATCTACGCATAATTATTTCCTTTCAGTCGTGCACTATGTAATTATTTGATGAATCGAGTCGGACTGTAATAATTTTTAATTCATGCACTTTCTTTACAGTTCAATGATATGTGAAATGTTTAGTTTAGTTTATCATTTATTTCTCAAACTTATTTAAGATCTTGGTTTGGCTCATAATTTTAATGGTTCGATACCCATTTAGTAATCGGATCCCCGATTATAAGGTACCGGGTCATTACAGTAATGGTCTTCGGATTATGATGAGATCATAATTATGGGATTGAAGGCTTGTAAACACATGTTCTTAATTATTCCTAGTCATAGGATGTTTTAGAGGGACATCAAACATCTGGTTAGACTAGTACATATTTCTTCAGCTCATTTGATGAGGGTGACTAGTCCATTAAGTCACTTGTGTGGAGACACTATGTTGGACCTATATGTGCTCATTAGCGAATAAGTTCACTGAGCTAATCCGACCATGAATCGCTGGATGGTATCTACTTAACTGTTAACCTGCTTTATTCTTTGTCACGGTTGGTTGGTCCTTAGACCTAAGACACTAAAGATACCTTATTAGTTGGTCTTTGAGCTTTGACGTTGACTAACAAATTCCTAACTATAACCATGGGATCTTAATAAGTTAAGTGATCGAGTTTAGGGAGATACCCTCGAAGGTAATTGTGTGGTCAACAATGGATCACTTGCTCTCGATAAAAGGAGAGAGAATGTTCCGAGAATGATGTGCTTAAATCCCTGGCCAGGACAAACACTATATTAGATAAGAAGTTCTATGATATAGTTTAGCGGCATATGATTTGAATCGACCCTTTGTTTAACATCTAACCATACCCTAGGTTGATTCGGGATTATTATATGGATGAAGGATTATATCTGTACGATAACTGATGACGGAAAGGTTCCATTAGTGGGTTGTGAAACACCAATGCCTTCTAGGTTCACGCAGTGTTGCTTGGCACCCAACGTGATCTAAGGTCTGTCCGAATTTAATGTGGGCCATTAAGTTCAGCTAATTAATTAATATATAGATATTAATTAATTTAATGAGTGAGTAAAGAGTTACTGAGCTTAATGGGCCATTGACTGGACTAGTGTTATACCCCGCGCTTTTATAACTATTAATAAATTTAATTTATTTAAATTGGACCAATTAACTAATTCTAACAATCCATCATTGAGTTTAAGTAACTTAATTTTGTCCAATTAACCCAATTATGAAAACCCAATAGCCCAATTATACTACTAAGAATAGCCTACTAATTTAGTTCAAATTCTATGTTGATGTATTAGACAGCAACATAGTAAAATAATGATAACTTTCACTAGAAAATTCTTATTAAGGCATAATAGATATCATTGGAAAGATAATAAAAAGATCCATAACTTTATAGATTACCATTTTTACTAATTTAGATGTTTTAGAAGTCAAAAATATCAAAGATCAATTTTAGAAAGGGCTACCTATAGAGAACAAGTCCAAAACGGATTAGGATTTGAATTAGGAAACAAAAGATGGTATAATTAATGTTAACCACGACAAAAAAAGTTATGTATAACATATTGGATTTAGATTAGAATTAAAAAATAATAAATTTAAATGTAATTAGGATTCTAATTAATAGATAGAAAATCATAATTGGAATCCTACTTGGACTAGGATTCTGTACATAGATTTACTTAACATAGTCTTAGTATTTTAAGCATAACTCCGTACATAAAATAACTTAATATTCTACAAGTGTTGTGAAGACTATATATTTAAAATAAATCGTTTTCTAATCCGAATCAGGACATCTTTAGACATGAAGAAAATCTGCCAGATTTTTGAGTTCGGAGTACTCAGGACAGCAGGTTAGTATAATAAGCATATCTTTCTGTATAGAGGTCCTAAAATAGTGAGATTAGTCGCATTGGAAAGGTAATAAAAAGTTTTAAAACTTTTTAGAAGAGAGTTTTCTTAATTCGGATGTTTAAGGGGCTGAATTTAAAGGTCTTCCGGAACAAAAACTGCAGGTAGCGTGAGCATAGTCCGATTTAGAGTAGGAAGTGATTTTGACTTAGAGATTAAGTTATGGGAAGTAGGAAATCGACTCCAAGAAAGAAAGGGGGTATTGGTGGTTATATTAGAGGAGTAAATAAGCATAAATAGTACCTTAGGGTCATGCTCAAGCTCTATAGCATGCAGTTCTCTTCTAAGGGGTAAGTTCATGTAGTGTTCTTGAGAGAATAGAGATGTTCATGATTATTTCTTTTGGAAATTTAATTATAATCAATGTTTTGTATTATTGAAGGCTTAGAGAACGTGAGGTAGAGCTTAGAGAATATGGAAAAGAGTTTAGAGGAAGAAGAAATCATGAATAGATAGCAAGGAAGCCATAGGAGAACTAAGAGCCTGTCTTTCTTCAAGAGGTAGGTGGATAACTGTACACATGATCTATTTTGTATTACAAAACTATGTTATTTTTTAAAGTTTTCAAAAGTAAATAATTTTTTAAGAACTTTGATATGTATGTCTACTTCATGATATTCAAGTTTCAGATTTTTATGATCTTATTTTCTATTTATTACATGATTATTATCTCAGCCTATGTAATCTGTCCGTTCAATCTGTTCTGTTTCTAATTATGATCATACGAGCTACAGATGTTTGTTCTCCTTGGTTCTCCGTTTGTAATTCAGTTTGTCATCTGTTTTGATTTGTTGGAATTTGATTTAGGTCGGATTCTCTGAATCAAAGTGAGAATCCAAAATCATATCAAACCAATTCAGAAATTGATGAAACTTTGTATACACTTTAAATTTAATTTTTTCGACATGTCTTCCAAGTTTGCTAATTTTATGAATCTGTTTGATATTATTCGGCCTATTTGTTGGTTTGTTAACTCTGAAAATTAGTTTTAATGGCCGAAAAATATGTTTGTTATCCCAAAAATTCTAATAAATTTCAAAAATTAGTTTTAACTCTGAATTCAACTTACCCATTTGAATCTTTTGATTATCGTGTTCAGCTATTCCTTTGCAATCATATGAATCTGTCTTAATTATATAATCCATGACATGAATCAGATTTAATAAGCTACTACACCATGATATTTGCTATTTGATATGACATGTGCTCAGAGGACGGCGATACGTAACGTCCTGACAATTTGATATGTTATGTGATATGTTCTGATCATGGCTAGTATAATTTGATATGTCTAATATGAGTTCGATCATGCCATATATGCTATATGTTAATTAATCTATTCATACTATTAGAAAACATATTTGATTTGATAAGTTTATATTTGATCATGTTTTATATCATGTTCTTAATTGTGATATATGTAGAATTGTGTAAGATCATGTTTAGTATAATTGTATAATATGATTTGTAAAATTTATTATATGTTAAGTCATGTGGATTGTTTGAAGCCTACTGAGTGGTTATACTCATAAACCCTATTAACATTTTCAGATCTAAGAAAGATAATTCGAAATTTGAGAAGACTTCTTATTGAGGCATTTGACATCTTCAGGAGGTTATTTGAATTGAAATTTATACCTTTCTTAGACTTGATGTAATAGGAATAATAAGAGATTGATGTATTTTTTTTTATTTGGTAAGATCGGGAATTTATGCACAATTGATGGATATTGTAATTTGTGAATTTTTGTATGCGCTATATTTGGATACTTTGGATTAATTGATGGTAATGGCATTTATTAAAATCATCTTGTGGTTGTTTAGCTCTCATATATGTTCGTTATGATGGAATTTGTTCTGAGATTACGTGGTCGGATTTCGAGTTTTTTTAAAAAAAATGAACCGGATCTGAGGCGTAACAATATAGTATCAGAGCAATTATGAGAGTTTAAGAATCCACAACTATTTGACCGTAAGCCATACCGATCGATGTTAAAGGATATGATGAAGTTTAAGATTTGTATAATCTTAGGTTATATTAGAAATTAAGATGATGTCTCATTTTAAGTTATGGTTAAGACATTTGGGGTAGGTGATTGTAGATGTTGCATTTAGTTGATTCTAACAATTAGACTTATATATAGAGAATTCTTAGTATGGATGGAGATTAAGAGGATTAAGTTAAATCTTTTAAGGGGGAGAGCCAGTTACAGGATGTATATATTCCTACCACTTACATCTTTCATCTAAGTTTAAGCTATTAAATATTGACATATTCTTACCCTTAATTTCTTAATAATTAGTACTAAGGGATACCTTGACCACAACATACATTCATCGATTTAATTAACGTTGTCTATTCATTTACATTTACTTATATTACTTAAAAAAGCTAAAAAGAGTTGGTTAACACTTTAAAATGTTAGGATAAGTTAGTGTGCTTAAATTTCATAAGTGACTCATATTTAAGTTTATGACAAATATTTAGTTAGACATTGGGGATCTACTTTTGGGGTAAGTAACTCGAATCATACTATTATCGTATTGATCTGATCTTGAGTAATCCCTTTATCCTATGGCCTTATAAATTAGTATGAGTAATCTATTAATACAAACATAGATTATTAGAATCTATCAAATTTCGAGACAAAATTTCTTTAAGGAGGAGAGGATGTTATACCTCGTACTTTTACAACTATTAATAAATTTAATTAATTTAAATTAGACCAATTCACTAATTATAAGAATCTATGATTGAGTTTAAGTAACTTAATTTAGTCAAATTAACCCAATTATGAAAGCTCAATAGCCTAATTATACTTCTAAGAATAGCCTACTAATTTAGTTTAAATTCTATGTTGATGTATTAAACAACAACATAGTAAAAGAATGATAACTTTCTATAGAAAATTCTGATTAAGGCATAATTGATATCATTGGAAAGATAATAAAAAGATCCATAACTTTGTAGAAGACGAGTTTTACTAATTCAGATGTTTTAGAAGTCGAAAATATCAAAGATCAGTTTTAGAAAGTCCAAATCGGATTAGGATTTGAATTAGAAAACAAAAGATTGTATAATTAATGTTAATCATGATCTAAAAAGTTATGTATAACATAATGGACTTATATTAGAAGTAAAACATAATAAATTTGAATATAATTAAGATTCTAATTGATAAATTGATAATTTTGATCATTTAAAAGAGCAATCGCACGCATCATACTCACAGTTTTATGTGTAAAATAGCATGGAATGATAAATAATTTTGTACCGATCCCAACGGTACTAATTTCGTTAAATTCTGAGTTAAAAACATCATTATTTCATGCAATTACGATTTTCTTAACAAAACCGAGATAAAATAATTTATTTAAGCATAAATGTAATTTTATTTATGATAATATCTTAATTTACATTTATTTTATGTGAATAGGACATGAAGAAGATGCAGTGTAATTGGCTAAATTTCTGGTCGTTTGTGAGAAGGACAGGAGTTCGAATCTTAAAAAAATCGGCTTTATTTTGGCAAAAATACTAAAGCAGGGGTAAAAAGGTCTTTCACTACCCTAAATGGTTACCCTTATTCTTACTTAAGAAGAGAACAAGAGGAGCCAGCCGCTATCCACTTTCTTCCTTTCTTTATTTTAAAATTCTCTCTCCATTTTTAAAAGGTCTCTCCTTCCTTTCTTCTCTCTCTCTCCTACGTTTTCTTCTCCCTCCTGCCTTCTCTCACTTTTGTCTCCCTCTCTACTACAGTACTTGCGGGTACTGTAGCTACAGTACTGCGGTACTGTATCACCTCTCTCTCTCTAGCTTTGTTCTCTCTCTCTCTACATCTCTCTCAAACCAGCGGTTGTCAAGGACAAGAGGGGGACTTAAGCACTGTAACTGACTACTGGAAGGAGTCTATGGTGGCTAATGATCCGCGCGAAGGACTACGACCGCTGCAAACACCAGTTTTCTCTCTCTATCTCCTCTCTCTCTAGTTTTTTAGTTCTCCATATTACATTGTATTTTGAATATTTTTTGTAAAAGTTTTATTATAAAAGTCATATTATTTTTCAATTTTAAATGTCTCTGTAAAATTTCATATAGTTCTGTCAATGAATGACAATAGATCCTTTGAAAAATGTGATCTTTTCTCCCTCTTTTTGTTCTACAACTTTTATTTTTTCTTCTATGGACACCACTCAAACTTTATATTCAACTTTTAATTAGTGTTTTAGAGGTAGTCTTAGTTTAGTATATGGTCTTATTATGCTCATTTAGAGGTTATCCTTTTGTGAGTTTATAGTAAGTCCAATTAGTTTCAATTGTTATTTATTAAATTATCATGCTCCATCTTCTTTCTTCTCTGTTTTTCCTCTAAAAAAGTCTAAAGTTTTCAACTTTAAAAATCTATTTCCCTGTGGATTTAACTCGGACTCACCATTGCTATTGTTAAAAATTCAATTTGAATGAGCCGATTAATTTAGATTGTTAACTTCGATTTTTAACGACACAATCTTAAGCTATCAATTATTGGCGCCGTTGCCGGGGATTTAGATTTTTAATTTTGATTATTTTAGATTTTGTGTAATTTTTTTTAATCTCATCTTCTTTTTCTTATTTTTGTAGGTACATTAAAAAAAAAAAAAAAAGGAAAGCGAAAGTATTGGTTAGTAAGTTCCAACTTTCTCATTTTCATTTTTCTTTATTTCTTTTTCTTAGTTAGTTTTATTTTCTATAGTTTCTAATTTAGATAGGTTCCATTAATAAATAAATCAAATTTAAAACCCTTCATTCCAAGATTAGAAACCATCCATGCTAGGCATTCATCATTTTAGGAAAGCATGAGCTAGCTTCCTTTCATAGTCATTTCCATTCTTTGTTGAAGATTGCGAGAGAAAGATATGTGTTTCAATTTTAGCAAGTCATTCATGATTGCATCAAAATCCCTTGCTTGATTTGATTGTTGCATTGTATTGAGAAAAGACATTTAAGGGCAATTCCCATAATAACATAAGGTGGGGATTTCATCACCCTTCCTTAGCCCACAAATGACCTTCCTTGCATTGTCATTTCCTAAATCCAATAAAAGCAAGTCGAAAGGGACTCTAGAGTTCATACTGTGAATGGTTTAAATTTTGGGTTGCCTTCATTATTGGCAACGGTGTCTAGGCTAAAGGTTAAAAAGGCAAACGCCTAAGCGGAAAAATGGTTCTTTAATTAGGTCCCTACGAAAGTAGAGGGAGCCTCCCACTACCCCACATCTTACGTGGTTGTTGACTAATTGTGGTTGTAACTTGAGGTGGACCCCATTCACTTTGTGAGAAAATTCACATAGAAGTCTAGGTCAACTTTAGGTCATTAGGTTAATATTGTTTGCCAATTTGTTTGCATAAAAAGAAAAAGAAAAAAAGAAGAAAAAATCAATTCCTCCTTCTCTCTCTTCGTCCTAGTGCATGCAAAGTAGGAGATCTCAAAGCCAATTGTTGAAATTGAAATAATTATCCACCAAAGAAACCCACTTCAAGATCAAATGGCCGATAATCATGATCCACCGAAGCAAATGAAGGATTATTTCATCACAAATCAGTATCAACCTTCATCTTGCATTCATCTACCTCAAAATCTGGCCAATCAATATGAAATTAAATCAAGTACCATTCATATGCTCCCATCTTTTTATGGGAATACAAATGAAGATCCTTATAAGCATTTAGATGAATTTTTAGAAATATGTTCCACGGTGAAAATTCAAAATTTCACTGATGATGTCCTTAAGTTGACCCTATTTCCCTTTTCATTGAAGGATAAGACTAAATATTGGCTGGAGACTATAGGAAAGCCCATTAGGACATGGGAAGAAATGCAAAAATAATTTCTCAAGAAGTTTTATCCCATAGGGCGAACCAATGCCATGAGAAGGGCCATCACTGGTTTTACCCAAACTCTCGGGGAATTGATTCATGAATTATGGGAAAGATTGAAAGAATTGCTTCGGAAATGTCCTCATCATGGACTATATAAATGGCAAATCGTCCAAGCATTCTATGAAGGATTGTCTGAACAGTTCAGACAAATGGTGGAGGCCTCATGTGGAGGGGCATTTATGATGAAAAATGAAGATGAGGCTTATGATTTATTTGAGATGCTAAGTGAAAATTCCATCAATCATGCCTCCCTATCATCTTATGAGAGGTCTGTTGGGCCATCTAAATGGGCTGGAATATATGAACTTAAGACTCGTGGAGAGCTCGAATCTAGAATGGACATCAATTTGATCAATCAGAAATCGGATAAGGTAGACATCTTGGCTCAAAAATTAGACCAACTCTTGGCCTTAAACAAACAAGAGCCTACCTACCCAACACCATCCAGTCCATATGAGGGCCCATCTTCCATCTCCCATGACATTTGCGCCTTGTGAACAAGTCCGGCCCATCAAGTGAGTGATTGCCCAACTGCGACCCAATTACCACTATTCATTCAAGAACAAGTTCAGACTGCTCAAGGATTCTCCAGGCCCGGTAATGACCCATTCTCCAATACTTATAACCCCGACTGAATAAACCACCCTAATTTTGCATGGAAAAATCAACAGGCCCCATTACAAATACCTAATCCTCCCATACATCAAGCCCAAAAGCCCCAGAACTCATTTCAACATCAGCCCAACTTCTATGGGAATTCACATTCTAGGGGACCACAAGGTCAATTCTCTCAAAGCCCAATTCTCTCAACCAGCCAATTATCAATCTTTCCAAGCAGGGCAATCCACCCAATATCCTCCCCCACCATCTTACCAACAGCCTCTTCAACCCAATTTTGATGACAAATTCACACAACTTCAACAACTTATCTTGACCCAACAACAGTCTATTTCTAAGTTGGAGAGTCAAATGGGACAATTAACTGAAGCCACTATGAGGAGGGAAATGGGCCAACTTCCTAGTCAACCCATTGCCAATCCAAGGAATCAACCTCATGACTTTCCACCTCAATCGGGCCTTTTACCTCAGCCTGGTCCATTATCGCAACCAAATGGGCCACAGTTCGAGAATGCTAAAGTTATTTCGGCCCTTAAGAGTGGAAAAAGTTTGGAAAATCCACAAAAGGATGGGGAAGTGGCAGAAGGTTCTACTAATGGGCCTCATGAAGTCGAAAGTGAAAGTGAGGCTGAACCTAATATGGAGAAGTTTGGGGGGGATCCGAAAGGAAAAGGAAAGTTGGATGAAGGTCCAAGTTCATATCAACCGAGGGTGCCTTTCCCAAATGCTTTACTAGCTAAGCCTAATGCCAGGAAGAAACTGGCCCAGAATGAGGAGTTGATGGAATTATTCAAACAAGTACAAATCAATATTCCACTCCTTGATGCTATCAAGCATGTGCCAGCTTATACTAAGTTCCTGAAGGAATTATGCACGCCGAGAAGGGAATCAAGAGTGGCTCCCGAAAAGGTTAAACTCTCGAAAGACGTAAGTGTAATTTTAATGAACCATCTACCCAAGAAGCTGAAGGACCCTAGGGCACCTTTGATCTCATGCGACATAGGTGGAGTTACATTTAATAGAGCATTATTGGATTTGGGTGCTAGTGTGAACTTGTTGCCAACGGCTATTTATGAAAAATTTGATATTGGAGAATTGAAGCCCACATCCATCGTCTTGCAGTTGGCAGATAGGTCTGTAAAAGTTCCACGGGGACTTATTGAAGATGTTATTGTAAAAGTCCATGATTGCTACTTCTCCGTGGATTTTCTCATTCTAGATATGGCCTAACCTGAGGAACTCATTCACACCCCGATCATCTTAGAACGTCCATTCTTAGCCACCGCCAAAGCTATTATCAATTGTGAAACTGGCATGATGGACATATCTTTTGGGGGTCAAAAGGTCAAAATTAATATATTCAAAGCGTCCAAATATCCGGATCACGAAGAAGAGTGCCACACCATTGATATTTTGGATGATTTGGTTGAAGAGAATTCGGTGTTCACTCATGATCTCTTAGAAGAAGCCAAGGCTCTGAAAGATTCTCCCAGCCCATTAACATCTTGGCCCAAGGTTGAACCCTTACCAGCCTTGCAGTCTGAGCCTGCTTTGCCATCCTTAGAGAACCCTCCTGAACTTGAACTCGAGCCATTACCTAAGTATCTCAAGCATATCTTCTTGGGCCCGGACCGAACTCTTCCGGTCATCATCGCGGCAAACCTCACATCGCCATAAGAGGCCCAATTAACCGAGGTCCTTAAAGACCATAAGAGTGCCATTGCATGGTCGGTGGCCGATTTAAAGGGAATTAGTCCGTCCATTTGCATGCATCACATCTATATGGAAGAGAATTCTAAGCCCAATCGGGAAATGCAAAGGCGACTTAACCCAAACATGAAAGAGGTGGTTAAGAAAGAGGTTGTGAAATGGGTTGATGCGGGTATCATCTACCCTATATCGGATAGCAAATGGGTCAAGCCCAACCCAAGTGGTACCCAAGAAGTCTGCATTGACGGTTATCAAGAACGATCATGGGGAAGAGGTACCCACTAGACTCACCACGGGATGGAGAGTGTGTATTGATTACAGAAAGCTTAATCTCATGACTAAGAAGGACCACTTTACACTCCCGTTCATGGATCAAATTCTGGAAAAGTTATTGGGCCAGAAGTACTTTTGCTTCTTAGATGGGTATTCCGGGTATAATCAAGTAGTTATTTACCCAGAGGACCAAGAAAAGACCATTTTTACATGCCCTTATGGCACGTTTGCTTTTAGGAGAATGCCATTTGGATTATGCAATGCACCAGCCACATTTCAACGGTGCATGATGTCTATATTCTCCGACATGGTGGGAGAGTTCCTCGAAGTTTTCATAGATGATTTTTCAATCTTCGGGGACTCTTTTGAGAACTGCTTTGAGAATCTGAAACAGGTGCTAGCAAGATGCATAGAAACGAACCTGATTCTTAGTTGGGAGAAGAGCCACTTCATGGTTCAAGAGGGTATTGTTCTAGGCTACATTATATCTGAGAGGGGAATAGAGGTAGATAAAGCTAAGATTGATCTCATATCTAATCTTCCTCCTCTCACTTCGGTCAGACAAATCCGTTCATAATTTTGATCTTATCTTTTAAGAACAAAAGTCATAATCTATTCTGATCACTCAGCTCTGAAATATCTTCTGACCAAGAAGGATGCCAAACCTAGACTCATCAGATGGATCTTACTCCAAGAATTTGATTTAGAAATTCGGGATAAAAAGGGATCTGAGAACGTGGTAGCTGACCACCTATCCCGAATTCTTGAGAGTGAACCAATGATTGATTTTTTCCCTGATGGGCATCTATTGGTCATTTCTCACACCGTTGCATCTTGGTACGCCCATATTGTCAACTATAAGGTACATAATCAGCTCCTGGAAGGATGGACTGAGCTTGAACTTTTCAAATTCTGTCCCGATCAAATCATCCAGCGATGTGTCCCGAAGGAAGAATAACAAAGTGTACTGAATTTCTGCTACAATCTTTCTTGTGGGGGCCACTTCTTGGGAAAGAAAACTGCCGCCATGGTCCTTCAAAGTGGTTTCTACTTGTCCACACTCTTCAAAGATGCCCATGAGTTCAGCAAAATGTGCCTCAAATGTCAAGTTGTAGGTAATATGGCAAAAAGGGACATGATGCCGCTCAACCCAATCTTAGTGGTTGAAGTTTTTGATGTTTGGGGGATAGATTTTATGTGACCGTTTCCACCTTCATTTGGTCATGAATATATCTTAGTAGCAGTGGATTATGTCTATAAGTGGATTGAAGCGATAGCTACTGGAACCAATTATCATAAAGTGGTCATGAAATTTGTCCAGAAAAACATCTTTTCTCGGTTCGGGTGGCCCAAGGCGATTATAAGTGATGGGAGCACGCATTTCACGAATTCTCAATTTCGATCTCTGCTTAAGAAATATGGGATCACTCACAAACTAGCTACTCCATATCATCCTCAAACCAGTGGCCAAATAGAAGTTTCCAATAGAGAAATCAAGAATATTCTGCAAAAGTCCATTAGGCCTGATAAAAAAGATTGGTCTGAAAGATTGGATGATGTTTTGTGGGCCTATCGGACCACGTTTAAAACTCCTATTGGCATGTCTCCTTATCACCTGGTTTTTGGAAAGGCTTGCCACCTTCCTGTGGAATTAGAACATAAGGCGTATTGGTCCATCAAACAAGTCAATTTGGACCTAGTCCAAGCTGGTACCCACAGGACCCTACAGTTGAGCGAGTTAGAAGAATTACGCAATGAAGCCTATGAGAACTCCAAGATCTACAAAGCCAAAACCAAAGTTTTCCATGATAAACACATTGTGAGGAAATCTTTCCATCAAAATCAAAAAGTTTGGTTATTTAACTCTAGGCTTCGACTAGTACAGATTACTCCTGCTCATATGATGAGGGTGACTGATCTCATAAGTCACTTGTGTAGAGACACTAAGGCGAATCTGTAGGTGCTCATTGGAGAATGAGTTCACTGAACTGATCCGACTGAATCGCTGGATGGTATTGTACCTCACTATCAACCAGTTTGATTCTATTGTCGCAGTTGCGTGGATGGTCCTCGGACCTGAGACACCAAGGACACCTTGACGGTGGACTTCTGTGCTTTGACCTTGGTTTACGAATCTCTAGCCACGGGATTCTAATACGCCAAGGATTGGGTACAGCGGAATACCGTCGAAGGGAATTGTGTTTCAATAAGGAATCATACTCAAGTCCCTGCCCGATCGGAGCAGCATGATGTTAGATTCTTTTTCAAGGATTGGCAAACAAGTTGTACAGAGATTTAAACAAACAAGTGGATGTTTAGCGTGATTTTAAGATTTCTTGTTGAGTTATTTGGATTTAATTAAACCACAAATTCGCTCAAGGGATGGGATCCTAGTTTCAGTTCAATATCCACCGTTATATTCTATGGCTTTCTCTCACAACGTTTATGGAATCTAACCGGGACATCAACTGGTACAACCAGCCCGATGATCAAGGAGGAGTACCTTGATTTTGGGGACTTACGGAGGCCTTAACGCCAACTTCTCTAGTCTGATCGAGGGACTGACCCAATCAGAGAGAGTTGATGACGTCAAGTAGAGTGTTCCTAAGAAAAGGAGGGTGTTAGTCTCAATGCGTATGACCTATAGCCTGTATGGCCTCTAATGCTTAATACATAATGGGTAATTAGCACACATATCACAAAAATCTGAGAACTGAAGAAAAAATAAGAAACTGCCTGAATCGCGTCGAGGGTAGTCGACGCTATTCAAACAAAGTCTTAATTTTTTGCAGAAGCTCAGATTGCAGACAGCAGAGAAATAAGACTGAAAGGCGTCTGGGTCAACCGACGCAGTTTGAAACGCGTCAGTGCTCCTAGACGCTTTTCTAGTCGCAGAAGCAGTTTTCCAAGAGGAATTTCTGGATTGATTCCTCCTTAAACAGGATAAAAACAATAAATAATCAGCTCATGCAGGATTTTTTTTAGTTTCAAGTTTTAACAGGATGATTTTACCAACTAAAAAACTAAGATATCAATCAATCACTCAACATTTCAACACAAAAATAGCTTTTTAACTAATCAACGGGGAGGGCAAGATCTTGCCACTGGGGTGTGCACGTGGTGCACGTGGGAAATTAACTAAACTAAAAACACTCACCAATTGGTGAGGACGTGTCGAGAGACACAAGTGGTGCACCGTGGGTGCCCGATTGATAACAACAAGAACAAAAGAACTAAAAGATGGCGAGACCAAGTCCCACCGTGATCGCCAAAAAAGTTGTGAGTGCTTAAAATGAGTGTGTGATTATCATGAAAAAATCTATGTTGTTTAAGTGCAAAATAAACCTATTAAAGAAGAAACTAAGTGAAGTGATCGCCAGAAACTTTTGACTTAAAAGTTCCAAAAGAAAGAGTTTGATCACCTACCTGTTTAAACGTGGGAGATGTTGAGCTCTTGGTTCTCCTCCTTTAGCCGGCTGAAGAAAGAGAGCCATTTATTGTCTTTGTTCTTGCTTTGATTGCTGTTGAGTTTGAGGATTGTCCAGAGTTCTTGTGATTTGCTTGATTCCCTCCCCTTTGATTCTCCTTTGCAAGAAAAGAGAAATAGAAATGAAGAAACAATGAGAACTTAAGCAAAAATAGTATCCATTCTAAACAGAGTTTTAAACATGCGACTAAACATAGAACTCACTTGTTGGGATGGTCTTTGAAACCCCTTTAAATTGGTTTTGAAAATGATGCTAGTGTGGTGTGTGTTGCATGGAGTAATGTAATGAAGAATGTAGAATTAATGAAGATGTAAATATGAAAAGTGCAGAAATGAATTGAAAAACTTATGTCGGTTGGTGAAGAATGGAAAGCCTTGATCTTGAATGGATGAAGATTGGATGAAGAACGGACGCCGACTTCTGGAAACAGCAGCACTTCGGCGTTTGGACATCGTTGCTTCGATCTTCAATTAACTCTCAATTTTAACTCTAATTCCAACTCTGTCACCCATTCAAGATGCAGGGTATTTATAGACTTCTTCTACGTCCGCAGATTTACATGAAAAAATTTGGAATTTATCCATCTTAACCAATACATAAATACATATTAATTCATCTTTATCTGTAATTATTTGAAACGCGTCGTCCATGGAAGACGCCTTTCAGATTGATTAAGATAAAGATAAACATCCGAGAAAAACTTATCTTTATCTGTAATTAGCTAAAACGCGTCGTCTTGTGAAGACACCTTTTACACTAGTTAAGATAAGGATAAACATCCGGAAGAGAAGTAGAAATAGCTTAGGAAATCTAAAACGCGTCGTGTCTCACAGACGCCTTTTAGCTAATTAATCAATTGATTAAAATTCAAATTTAAACGTCAAAATAAGAATAAACTCTAAATGGCATCCACACAGATCGACGTCTTTTAGACTTCTTCATATTTTAACTGAAATTTGAGTTAAAATCAATTTAATTGATTAACTTAAATATGTATGTTAAACCCGACACTCAAAAAGATCAATAAAAATTAATCAATGATTAAATATCAGACCATTCTGAGGCATTATTATATGATATGAAATTTACTCGAAATGATGTCAAAATTAGCGTGTCTACAGACGATAATATTGGGAAAGGAGTTTTCCGATATTCATCAGTGGCATCCAATCCAAGTGAGTCGACCGGTTAGAGTTTGACAGCTCGCCATACCCTGAGTTGACTCGAGAGCATTGTACTAATGAAGGATTATATCCACGCGGTAACTGTCGGCGGAAAGGTTCCAATAGTGGGTTACTTAACCCTAATACCTTTCGGGTTCACGCGGTGTTGCTTGGCACCCAACGTGATCGGAGGCCCGGTCGAATTCGATATGCGACATCAATTCGATTGATTAATTAATTAATTAAGGGTTATTAATTGATTAATAAAGCCAGTGAGGAGTCACTGGGCTTGTTGGGCCATTAACTGGACTGGTACTTGGGCTTAGAGGGTCACACACAAATGATTCTCAAGGCGATGGATAAATAAGTGGGTTTTATACAAACCGGGGGTTTTTATGAAAAACCGCGCGGTTAGTATAAAACATAGCGAACGGGCTGAGCAGGCCAAGCTGCTGCTAACCCTAGCCACCCCTCCTCTGTTTCTCTCTCTCTCTGGCGTCCCTACAGATCTAGATCTGCTCCGCCGCTTCTCCGAATCCCGTTCGACGGGAAATCGTCCGCGCGCTGCGGCGATCGTTGCGGCGACCGGCGGAGGTTTCGTGGGCTGCGAAGAACAAGGAACGTGAGGATATCCGTCGCGAGGAGGATCGCGTGTACTTCGCTAGAGGCCGGGCACTTTCGTGGCTTGCGGTGTCGCACTGACGGAACCGAACGGTTGTGGATTCGAATCCACACACGGTGAGAACTTCGATTATCCGATAATCTATTTTTTATTTTCGAAACGGGAACGGATCGCTGTTTTAATATTTTATTTTCCGCTGCGTGAGCGATCTGGAGAAACCCGAGAAATCCAACAGTGGTATCAGAGCCAGGTTCCACTATTTCTCGTCCCGTTTCGATCTCCGAATTAATTTTTCCTTGAATTTATTCCATGCTTTAAAACTCGAATTTTGCTGAATTTGTGTTCATGAGATGAACACAAATAATCTGATTATTATTCTGCAAGTTTCGGATTTTATTTGGAGGTTTTGTGTTCTTCGTGGGACGATGAACGGGGCGTTTTCGACGGCTTTGTAAGCGATTCCCAAGCGTTGGGATGGCGGCCCGGATGCCCGAATCTCTAAGTGATAGTCACCACAGCACATCCGGTTTGTTTGCCGGCGCCACAGTGGCTTTGAAGAGCTGCAAAAATCGAGCCCTAATTTGGGTTCAGAAACCCTGCAAAACCAAAAAAATCCCACCTTTTTGGGGCATGGCCGGCAGCCCGTTTGGGCTTCTCCGGTGGCCCTGCCGGCACCGGGGAGCCCGCCGGCGTTGGGGGGCAGGGCCGCCGGCGCCCCAGCCGCTGCAGCCGCCGGCCTCCTTCCCTGCTGCGGTTTAGGGTTGCATGTGGGGAAGAAAGGAAAGGGGGGGCCGGGCGGTCCCGAGTCGGTCCGACCGGGCCAGTCTGGCCGGTCCTCCCTGGCTCGAACCGGCAGGGGTCCAATTCTCCTATATATTCCCCATATTGAACCCCTTGATCCAATTGAAATAGAATTAGATTTTAAATTTAAATTTAAAATTGTTTTAAATTTAAATCTTGGTCTAATAATTCTAAATTGGATCATTAATGATTTTGAATCATTATCTTATTAACAATTAGATTGATAAATTAAGGGTTAATTATTAGTATAATTGTTAAATTAATAATGAACCTTAATTTAACTAATTTAAGAGTTAAATTAGTGTTTAATAATTTTTAGTCTAAGAGTTAGATTATTTATTATTAAATCATTTAATTGTTAATTTATTAGAGTTAGTTATTAATTTAATTGTTAAATTAATAATTAATTCTAATTGACTAATTTAATTGTTAAATTAGTAATCTTTAATTATTATTGTTAGTTATTAATTTAAAGGTTAAATTAATGATTAACATTAATCATCTAATCTAATAGTTAAATTAGTAATTATTAATTAATTAAAGTTAATTGTTAATTTAAGTGTTAAGTTAATAATTAATTTTAAATTAACTAATCTAAGAGTTAGATTAGTAGTAAATTAATAATTGGAGTTAATTAATAATTTAAGTGTTAAATTATTAATTAACTTTGTTGGACTAGTCTAAGAGTTAGATTAGTCATTAATAGTCTAATTGTTAGATTATTAATGGGGTTTAATCTAAGTGTTAGATTATTAGAAGCGTTCTAATTTGTATGGAATAATCTGTAATTATTAATTCAGAGTGTGTGCACACGTGATGTGTGTTTATTACTTTTAAATTTTGATCTAATTGCATGTTAAGTTAATAAATGAGTTTTTCAAAATTCAAATACCAATTTTGATTGGATCCCATGCTTTTTGAAAGTCAAAATTATATATTTTGAAAATTCTTTTATTTTAGCCATGTGATGCGCTATATCATGTGTGGATGTTTAAAACACACTGTGGTCATGGATATGCACTTATTTAATTGTTCATGTGATGAATGATGTGTTTGTGTGGATCGTTGATGTATGATTGTTTATTAATTGTTAATAAATAGAAGTCTGCGCACCTCTCTCTCTCATACTCCGATGTATTTCTACCTCCCTCTCTCTCTTGTACTCGCCATAAGGCCTTCTTCAATTTACTTGTAAATTCTAGAATTTAAATGTAATATGATCGAGGCAACCGAGGAAGGAGCAAGGACGATCCACTGCTGCAACCAGGAAGGCGAAAAGATGGAGATCTCTTGCCTATGTGTTTGCAGGTTATCTAATATAATTGTTGTGTTAGATTGTGTGTGCGTTTGACGGTTGGCTCCAATCAAACCCATTGTGCTATCCATGACCACACTAGACATGTATGTGATCCAATGTTTTCTTTTGATTATGAATCAAAGTAGGTATAGTATTTACTAAATATATACGATATATTTTTATACTATCACCTAAGAGAGACCAAGATAAAAGTTATCTAAATACCCTCAGATAAACTCTAAGCCGTAACACGAGTAGTTAAGAACTTACCGCGTGGTCCACCATCGTTATAGTCATAGGATTCGAATCACTTTAGGCAGGTTTGTTGTGCTATCCACAAGGCATGCTTAATTGGGAGGAGAAACTGTGGCTATGGCATTAGATGCCTATATGATCGAGGTAGAGGAACCATGTAGCTTTGTTGTGCTATCCACAAGGGCTACATGCAAATCTATGCTCGTCGCGTAATGATGGTTAGCTTAGACCAGGATTAATGGTTTGTTGTGCTATCCACAAGGCCATTAAATCTCTGGGGACCGAAGCCATGATCAGATATTACAAGGAGTTGCAAGTCCCATGAGTTGGGTGCTCTTTGATTGTATTACAGTTTGTTGTGCTATCTACAAGGCTATAGTGCAAGTCATTGAGATTCTGATCCCCACTAGGAGACTGTCGGCGTCTCCCGTTCTGTATAACTGAGGGTTATACAGTCCGTCGAAAATTAGTAAGAGTTAAACTTGAACAAAAGACCATGTCTTGTTTTAAATTTTAATAATTGAACATCTGCTAAATAGATTTTACTTATCTCCTGTAAGGAATTATGTCGTCGAATAACCCACTCCGTGGCATACTTGATGCCCTTTTGACCTACCTGATCTACTCGGATTGGTTCAGAAACCTAAAGAATGTCTTCAGATCTAAACATATTGACTTTCTCCTTGGACTTGATCCTCCTGCTGAATCGGCATTGGATGCCCTTAAAGCAGAGATGACAGCTAACGATAAAAAATCGAAGGACAAAGGCAAAAGAGTAGTGAAGGGTGACTGCTTCTACTATAAGCAGTATGGTCACTGGAAGAGGAACTGCTTGGAGTTCCTTAACGATAAAGGTCATAGAAAGGTGAAGTTGTCTGACGCTTCAGATATTTATATGATAGATATCAACTTGTCAGTTAGAGATTCCACATCTTGGGTATTAGATAACGGATGTGCTTCTCATATCTGCCATGATGTGTAGATGCTGACAAGTAAGCGCAAGCTGAAACAAGGTGAGGTGGAATTGAGGCTAGGAAACGGCGCAAAAGTTGCGGCGATTGCTGTTGGGACAGCAAACCTCAGGCTTCCATCGGGAGACGCCTTACTATTAGAAGATTGTTATTATATTCTTAGCATAATAAAGAACATCATATCAATATCTTGTTTGGACAAGATAGGATATAGGTTGACTATTGAGAATAGAAGTTGTTCGATTTATTATGGTAATAAATCAATAGCTTCAGCATCTTTAGTCAACGGTCTATATCTATTAGATATTTCTTATTACAATCTTCAAATTGATAATGCTCTTAAGAAGAGCAAGAATTGTGTGAACTAGGCCTACATGTGGCATTGTAGACTTGGGCACATTGGCGAAAGCAGGTTGCAAAAGTTGCACAAGCATGGTTACTTAACTGCATTCGATTACGAATCGTTTGCAACATGTGAATCATGCCTTATAGGAAAGATAGCAAAATCTCCATTCACTAGACATGGAGAACGTGCCAAGGACATTTTGGAACTAATACATTCAGATGTATGTGGTCCAATGTCGACCCATGCCAAAGGTGGCTTTTCTTACTTCATCACGTTCACCAATGACTTCTCAAGATTCGGCTATGTGTACTTAATGAAGTACAGGTCGAAAGCATTTGAGAAGTTCAAGGAGTTCAAGAATGAGGTAGAGAAGCAGTTAGGAAAGAATATTAAAGATCTTAGATCAGATCGAGGAGAATACTTGAGCACTAATTTCACACAATTCTTTAAAGATAATGGTATCCTTTCTCAGCTAACCCCTCCATATACACCACAGATGAATGGTGTATCAGAAAGGAGGAATCGCACCTTGTTGGACATGGTGCGATCTATGATGAGCTTTTCAGGATTACCAGTGTCCCTCTAGGGGTATGCTCTAGAGTCAGCAGCATACCTACTGAACAGAGTACCCAGCAAGTCTGTGGCCTCTACTCCATATGAGATATGGAAAGGCAGGAAACCAGAATTTAAACATGTTAAAGTCTGGGGTTGTCCTGCTCATGTAAAGAGGCATGATCCAGACAAGTTGGAATCACGAACTGATAAATGCAGGTTTGTGGGATATCCAAAGGAAACCTTTGGATATTATTTTTTCCATCTTGGTGAATAAAAGGTGTTTGTCGCCAGGAAAGCTGTCTTTCTGGAAGAGGAATACCTTCTCCAGGAGAACAGTGGGAGTAAAATAGTACTGGAAGAGGTTCTAGATCCCTAAACTGCTACATTATCATCAGATGAGATATCAGTTCCTGAATCTGTTCAGGTACACGCACATGAGCCTCGTAGATCTGGTAGATTACCTAGACTACCCGAACGATATGTGGGACACATCACTGAAGGTGAGTCTAAGGTAGAATATAATGAGGATGATGATCCTAAAACCTACCAGGATGCCATAGAAGGCCCAGAATTCGGGAAATGACGAGAAGCCATGAACTCAGAATTCTAGTCCATGTACACCAACTAAGTTTGGAACTTGAAGGACTTGCCCGAGGGTATTGTACCCATCGGTTGCAAGTCGATCTTTAAAAGAAAGATCGGTGCTGATGGACGGATCAACACTTATAAGGCAAGGTTGGTGGCAAAGGGATATCGTCAAAGGCAAGGAATTGACTATGACGAGACTTTCTCACCAGTTGCCATGATAAAGTCGATCAGAGTTCTACTCGCCATTGCTGCACATTTTGATTATGAAATATGGCAGATGGATGTGAAGACTGCCTTCCTCAATGGTAACCTTGAGGAAGAAGTATATTTGATACAACCAGAAGGTTTCACATCCAAAGAATTTCCAGATAAAGTGTGCAAGTTTCAGAGGTCCATTTATGAACTGAAGCAGGCTTCCCGAAGTTGGAACATAAGATTTGATGAGGCCGTCAAGTCTTATGACTTCATTAAGAATGAAGATGAGTCTTGTGTGTACAAGAAGATCAGTGGGAGTGTAGTCACTTTTCTAGTTCTTTACGTAGATGACATACTACTCATTGGGAATGATGTAGTTATGATGTCATCAGTAAAGATCTGGTGTCGAAATACTTCTCCATGAAGGATTTGGGAGAAGCATCCTACGTATTGGGAATACGGATCTATAGAGATAGATCAAAGAGGATGCTTGGAATGACCCAATCCTTGTACATAGATACCATAGTCAAAAGGTTTGGCATGAAAAATTCCAAGAGAGGTCTCATACTGATGAGACATAGAATTAATCTTTCAAAGGAGCAGTCTCCTAAGACTCCTGATGAGAGGGCATTCATGGATAGAATACCCTATGCCTCTGCCGTAGGATCTATCATGTATGCCATGCTATATACACGGCCTGATGTTGTATTTGCTCTAAGTGTTACGAGCAGATTTCAGGCTGATCCAGGCGAAGAGCACTGGAAGGCAGTGAACTGTATCCTTAAGTACTTAAGAAGAACTAAGGATATGTTTCATGTCTATAGAGGAGGTGACTTGAAACTGGAAGACTTTACCGACTTGAGTTTCCAGTCAGATCCAGATGATAGCAAGTCTAAATCTGGATTTGTGTTTACATTAAAGGGAGAGTGTTGGAAGAGTTCCAAGCAAGTAACCACTACAGATTCGCCGACTGAAGCTGAGCACATCGCTGCAGTTGAAGCTTTCAAGCAAATAGTGTGGTTGAAGAAGTTCATCACCGACCTTGACATAGTTCCATGCATCCTTGATCATGTTCCGCTATTGTGCGACAACAATGGGACTATTGCACAAGTGAAAGAGTTATGGTCTCATCAGAAATTGAAAGATATTCTGAGGCGCTTTCATCTTATGCAGAGGAGATGTAGTAGTGGAAGGAGTTCCATCCGTCGACAATGTAGCCGATCCACTAACAAAGCCGTTGGCTCAAATTGTATTTAAGCGTCACCTAGAGTCTATAGACTTATTGTATAAAGGTGATTGGCTTTAGTCCAAGTGGAAGATTGTTAGTTTTAGGTGGCCTACAAGCCAATCTGACTATGTAAATCTCGTTAATTTATTAATATAATGGCATAATATTCATTATGTGTAAATTGCATTAATTAATCGTTTCATAATGAAGTCCGTGAATATGTGCTATAGTGATCAGATTATGATGAGATCATACTAATGAGACTGATCACTTAAACACACATATTCTTATTAGTTCCTAGTCGGAGGATATCCGAGAAGGACATCGGATATCCTATTAGACTAGTACATATTACTCCTGCTCATATGATGAAGGTGACTGATCTCATAAGTCACTTGTGTGGAGACATTAAGGCGAATCTGTAGGTGCTCATTGGAGAATGAGTTCACTGAACTAATCCGACTGAATCGCTGGATGGTATTGTATCTCACTGTCAACCAGCTTGATTCTATTGTCGCAGTTGCGTAGATGGTCCTCGGACCTAAGACACCAAGGACACCTTGTCAGTGGACTTCTGTGCTTTGACCTTGGTTTACGAATCTCTAGCCACGGGATTCTAATACGCCAAGGATTGGGTACAACGGAACATTGTCGAAGGGAATTATGTGTCAATAAGGAATCATTCGCTCTCGGTACTTAGAGAGAGAATGCTCTAGGAAGGATGTGCGGAAGTCCCTGTCCAGGGCGGACGATAATATCAGGAAAGGAGTTTTTCGATATTCATCTGCGGCATCCAATCCAAGTGAGTCGACCGGTTAGGGTTTGACAGCTCGCCATACCCTGAGTTGACTCGAGAGCATTGTACTAATGAAGGATTATATCCACACGGTAACTGTCGGCGGAAAGGTTCCAAGAGTGGGTTACTTAACCCCAATACCTTTCGGGTTCACGCGGTGTTGCTTGGCACCCAACGTGATCGGAGGCCCGGTCGAATTCGATATGCGACATCAATTCGATTGATTAATTAATTAATTAAGGGTTATTAATTGATTAATAAAGCCAGTGAGGAGTCACTGGGCTTGTTGGGCCATTAACTGGACTGGTACTTGGGCTTAGAGGGTCACACGCAAATGATTCTCAAGGCGATAGATAAATAAGGGGTTTTATACAAACCGGGGGTTTTTATGAAAAATCGCGCGGTTAGTATAAAACATAACGAACGGGCTGAGCAGGCCAAGCTGCTGCTAACCTGATCGTTTCGAATTGTGCGTCGTTAAACACATGAAAACGTTTAATCTAAATTTATCCGGCTCACTCAAATCAGATTTCAGAAATTTAATAATGGTGAGTCCGAGTCGATCCTCAGGGAGATAGAATTTTAATTTTGAAAACTTTGGACTTCAGTTAATCTAAAAATAAGTGAAAATTTAAATAAACTAATTACTTAATTAAACTAAAACACAATTAACTAATGTAACCTAAAAACATAATTACTTGAATTAAACAAATCTTTTTTTTTTCTTTTCTTTTTCAGAAATTAAACACAAACACTTGTAAAAATAAACACGACTAAAAATTATAACAACAAAAACAACCTATTGTTTGTGTAACGACCCGCCACCCTATAATCGGGAATCCGATTACTAAATGGGTACCGAATCATTAATTTGGAACCAAACCAGGATCTAGTAAGTCTGGGAAATAAATAATAAACTAAGCTAAACATCAACATCGCATTGAATTGAAATGAAAGTGCAGGAAATTAAAAATTATTACAATGCGACTCGATTACATCAAATAATTACATACTCCTGCTGAAAGGAAATAATTAAACATACAGGCTAGAAATAAATGACAACTACATCGGGGCATACCCCGGAACAACTGCCGAAGAAGCACAACACACGGCCGCACGCGCCGCTCTAAGTCTGCTGGGAGTCCTCACCTGAAAACCGCAGGGGTGAGTCTCAAGAACAAGACTCAGTAGGGATCCTTCGATCCCCACTGCCCATGCACACACCCACAAGTGTAAAGTACAGCTAACGGTGGAGTAACAAGTGTAGTGGCAGGTACAATTCCTAATTCTCTACGTGAGAATACATGCAATCGTAATTATAATAATCATGCACATTCTAAACCAGCCATTAGAAAGTCTACAACCGTCATCTCGATAGAACTCGCCGACCGTGCAAACAACGGTGGGAAAACCTCGACCCGCCGAGACCAAGGAGTAGCCCCTCGGATAGCACGCTCGCTACTCCGGCCCAACTGGCTCAGGTGACTACCCCTTCCCCCAGCATGAGTGACTCTCCGAATGTACCACTCCGACACCGGTACTAGCTGACCCCGGGGTTCACCAGGTGACCCTCTCTCACTAGGCGTCACCCCGCCCACGCCCCCACCGGCGCTATGCTCACGCCCCCACCAGCACAGGGTGATAAAGTGCTACAATGTCACTCCAGGTCCACAGTAACTGAAAACCCAACACAGTGCGATCCGGTCACGTGAAAAGCCCGCGATCGCATAACACACATAGAACCATCCGATCATGAGGAACCCATCTCTTTCGGGTGCATTAAAACATGTGCTAACCATCTAACTAGCAGTATGAACATGTTTTACAGGCATGCATTAGTGAGATTCTGTCTTGAATCGCGTCGACCAAGGTCGACGCCATTCAAGCTCCAAGTACAGGTTTATATAAATCAGTCTTCAGATTCTTGCCTAAAAGGCGTCGACACCAGTAGTCGCCTTTTAAAAGGCGTCGACATCCCCAGACGCCATTTAACACGAAAATCCGGAATTCCCAAGAGCTTTATACAGGGGACTTCTGTGGTTAAAACGCGTCATGGACGCCTGACGCCATTCAAAAATGCGTCGTTTACCCATGACGCCGTTTAGCCACAGAATCCCCAACCGGGCAATCTGCCTGTCAGTCGATTCCTGTCTAAAAGGCGTCGTGATGGCCCGACGCCCTTCAAAAAGGCGTCGTCCATGCACGACGTCTTTCAACCCCAGGAACCAGGAACGCCCTAAACCCGAGGGCTCCCTTTCCAACCCCAAATAAACCCAAAAATCATTCAAACTGGAGGGGAAACGGAGAGCAAGATAATTCATAAGCAAACACCCCCGTAGAAAACCTAAACATGCTCATTCTAACCCCCAAAACCGAAGATCTACCACATGCATCTCGAGGAAAACATGATCTTAAACACAACGCTACGGGGAACGTCACCCTACCGAACACTTGAACTCCTCCAAGCTTCACGCCGTCCACCCTTCTCGCCCCACGCCGCCGCCGGTACCGCCGTGGTCGTCCCTACTCCACCGTGACGTCGGCCGCCGTCCGGAGAGTAGAATGCCGCAGTGGAAGTGGAGGTGGTAGTGGTGTGAGTTAGGTAGAGGATGGAGTGGAGGGAGAGGCGAAATGGTGGGAGGAAAAGAGGGAGGAGGAGGTGGCCGCCGCCGGTCGCCGGAGGAGGAGGAGAGAAGGAGAGTAGGCGAAAATGAGGGAAAGAAGGAGGGCTCACGGGGTTAACCAGAAACTGGCTAAAACGCGTCGACATCTACGGACGCCAATCAGTTGATGTGACAGCCGCTCTGACAAGATTCTGAAACGCGTCGTCCTACACAGACGCCATTCAGACAATTTGTCAGGGCCGTATTCTGACACACCCAGAGTCGCAGTCTGAAAGGCGTCGTCCTCCGCAGACGCCGTTCAGACGACCTGACAGGGCCGTACACACGCGGCCCAAGGCCAACCCCCGTGGCACCCACGTGGCAGCACCTGAAAATGCGTCTGCCAAGGTGGACGCCGTTAAAAACGCGTCGCCAGGTCCTGACGCGATTCAACTCAGAACTTCCGCCCCCCACAAGGGTTAGAACAACAGGGTCTGACCCGAAAACCGGATCCGAAAGTCTCGATCCTTACATTCTCCCCCCCTTAAAGAAATTTCGTCCTCGAAATTGACTGCTATAATCAACAAGGTCAAAACAAGGATACAAGTTTACAATAAGACTCACGAGAAGAGGTAAGGGAACTGCTCCCGCATCTCGTCCTCTCGTTCCCAGGTTGCCTCACCTCCGGAGCGGTACTGCCAAATCACCTTGACCAGCGGTACGACCTTGTTCCGCAAGACCTGCTCTCTGCGATCTTCAATACGAACCGGGTACTCTGGAAATGACAGGTCCTCAGCGACCTCCAACTCTGAAAAGTCCAACACATGGGACGGATCCTGAACATACTTCCTCAACAAGGACACATGGAACACATCGTGCACTCCTGCCAGACTGGGCGGCAAGGCCAACTGATACGCGGTTTCCCCGATTCGAGCAAGAATGGGATAGATTCTTCATATCACAGTCCTAATCGGGTTATCTTCTTCTTTTGTCTTGTCTTTTCCTTTCAGGGACTCTTACCGCATTTCTGCGTGCAGACTGCCGAGCTCTCCTTGTAACGACCCGCCACCCTATAATCGGGGATCCGATTACTAAATGGGTACCGAATCATTAATTTGGGACCAAACCAGGATCTAGTAAGTCTGGGAAATAAATAATAAACTAAGCTAAACATTCACATCGCATTGAATTGAAATGAAAGTGCAGGAAATTAAAATTATTACAATGCGACTCGATTACAGCAAATAATTACATAATCCAGCTGAAAGGAAATAATTAAACATACAGGCCAGAAATAAACAACAACTACATCGGGGCATACCCCGGAACAACTGCCGAAGACGCACAACACACGGCCGCACACGCCGCTCTAAGTCTGCTGGGAGTCCTCACGTGAAAACCGCAGGGGTGAGTCTCAAGAACAAGACTCAGTAGGGATCCTTCGATCCCCACTGCCCACGCACACACCCACAAGTGTAAAGTACAGCTAACGGTGAAGTAACAAGTGTAGTGGCAGGTACAATTCCTAATTCTCTACGTGAGAATACATGCAATCGCAGTTATAATAATCATGCACATTCTAAACCAGTCGTTAGAAAATCTACAACCGTCATCTCGATAGAACTCGCCGACCATGCAAACAACGGTGGGGAAAATCTCGACCCGCTGAGACCAAGGAGTAGCCCTTCGGATAGCACGCTCGCTACTCCGGCCCAACTGGCTCAGGTGACTACCTCTTCCCCCAGCATGAGTGACTCTCCGAATGTACCACTCCGACACCGGTACTAGCTGACCCCGGGGTTCACCAGGTGACCCTCTCTCACTAGGCGTCACCCCGCCCACGCCCCCACTGGCGCTGTGCTCACGCCCCCACCAGCACAGGGTGATAAAGTGCTACAATGTCACTCCAGGTCCACAGTAACTGAAAACCCAACACAGTGCGATCCGGTCACGTGAAAAGCCCGCGATCGCATAACACACATAGAACCATCCGATCATGAGGAATCCATCTCTATCGGGTGCACTAAAACATATGCTAACCATCTATCTAGCAGTATGAACACGTTTTACTGGCATGCATTAGTGAGATTCTGTCTTGAATCGCGTCGACCAAGGTCGACGCCATTCAAGCTCCAAGTACAGGTTTATATAAATCAGTCTTCAGATTCTGGCCTTAAAAGGCGTCGACACCGGCAGTCGCGTTTTAAAAGGCGTCGACATCCCCAGACGCCATTCAACACGAAAATCCGGAAATTCCAAGAGCTTTATTCAGGGGATTTCTGTGGTTAAAACGCGTCATGGACGCCTGACGCCATTAAAAAATGCGTCGTTTACCCATGACGCCATTTAGCCACAGAATCCCCGACCTGGCAGTCTGCCTGTCAGTCGATTCCTGTCTAAAAGGCGTCGTGATGGCCCGACGCCCTTAAAAAAGGCGTCGTCCATGCACGACGTCTTTCAGCCCCAGGAACCAGGAACGCCCTAAACCCGAGGGCTCCCTTTCCAACCCCAAATAACCCCAAAAATCATTCAAACTGGAGGGGAAACGGAGAGCAAGACAATTCATAGGCAAATACCCCCATAGAGAACCTAAACATGCTCATTCTAACCCCCAAAACCGAAGATCTACCACATGTATATCGAGGAAAACATGATTTAAACACCACGCTACGGGGAACGTCACCCTACCGGACACTCGAACTCCACCAAGCTCCACGCCGTTCACCCTTCTCGCCCCACGCCGCCGCCGGTACCGCCGTGGTCGTCCTTGCTCCACCGTGACGTCGGCCGCCGTCCGGAGAGTAGAACGCCGCAGTGGAAGTGGAGGTGGTAGTGGTATGAGTTAGGTAGAGGATGGAGTGGAGGGAGAGGCGAAATGGTGGGAGGAAAAGAGGGAGGAGGAGGTGGTCGCCGCCGGTCGCCGGAGGAGGAGAAGAGAAGGAGAGTAGGAGAAAAATGAGGGAAAGAAGGAGGGCTCGCGGGGGTAACCAGGAACTGGCTAAAACGCGTCGACATCTACGGACGCCTATCAGGTGACAAGACGGCCGCTCTGACAAGATTCTGAAACGCGTCGTCCTACACAGACGCCATTCAGACTACTTGTCAGGGCCGTACTCTGACACACCCAGAGTCGCAGTCTGAAAGGCGTCGTCCTCCACAGACGCCGTTCAGACGACCTGACAGGGCCGTACTCACGCGGCCCAAGGCCAACCCCCGCGGCACCCACGTGGCAGCACCTGAAACGCGTCTGCCAAGGTGGACGCCGTTTAAAACGCGTCTCTAGGTACTGACGCGATTCAACTCAGAACTTCCGCCCCCCACAAGGATTAGAATCAACAGGATCTGACCCGAAAACCGGATCCGAAAGTCTCGATCCTTACATTCTCCCCCCCTTAAAGAAATTTCGTCCTCGAAATTGACTGCTGGAATTCAACAAGGTCAAAACAAGGATACAAGTTTACAATAAAACTCACGAGAAGAGGTAAGGGAACTGCTCCCGCATCTCGTCCTCTCGCTCCCAGGTTGCCTCACCTCCGGAGCGGTACTGCCAAATCACTTTGATCAGCGGTACAACCTTGTTCCGCAAGACCTGCTCTCTGCGATCCTCAATACGAACCGGGTACTCTGGAAATGACAGGTCCTCAGCGACCTCCAACTCTGAAAAGTCCAACACATGGGACGGATCCTGAACATACTTCCTCAACAAGGACACATGGAACACATCGTGCACTCCTGCCAGACTGGGCGGCAAGGCCAACTGATACGCGGTTTCCCCGATTCGAGCAAGAATGGGAAAAGGTCCAATGTAACGCGGACTCAGCTTGCCTCGCTTCCCAAATCTCATCACACCCTTGGAGGGTGATACTCGGAGAAACACGTGGTCCCCAACCTCAAACTCAAGTGGTCTCCGTCGGATGTCGGCATAACTCTTCTGTCTACTCTGAGCTGCGGTCAACCTCTGCTGAACTGTCCTGGCGACCTCAGCACACTGCTGTACCAACTCGGGTCCTGCAATCTGCCTCTCACCGATCTCAGACCAACACACCGGCGATCGACACGGCCGCCCATATAAAGCCTCATAAGGCGCCATGCCGATGCTAGAATGTTAGCTGTTGTTGTAGGCAAATTCCACAGTGGACAAATGCTGCTCCCAAGAACCTCCCCAGTCTAGACAACAAGTTCTGAGCATATCTTCCAATGTCTGAATAGTTCTTTCCGACTGCCCGTCAGTCTCGGGATGGTAAGCTGAGCTGAAAGCCAACTGAGTCCCCAACGCCTGCTGAAAGCTCTTCCAGAATCTGGAAGTAAACCTCGGATCTCGATCTGATACAATGGACAAAGGGACCCCGTGCAGAGATATGATCCGGTCTAAAACAACTTTGCCAACTTGCCGACCGACCAGTCCTTCCTAACAGCTAGGAAGTGTGCCGACTTGGTCAGCCGATCTACGATGACCCAGATAGCATCTCTTCTGCTAGGAGATGTAGGCAATCCCATCACGAAGTCCATAGTCACATGCTCCCATTTCCATTCCGGGATTGGCAAGGGTTGTAGCAATCCACCAGGTCTCTGATGCTCGGCCTTGACCTGCTGACAAGTCATGCATCTGGCCACATACTCAGCCACATCTCTCTTCATACCGGGCCACCAGAAGTGCCTCCTCAAACAGTGATACATCTTTATTGTCCCGGGATGCACTGCATACCTCGATCGGTGCGCCTCATCAAGAACACATCTGCGCACATCTTCCTCAGTCGGGACATAGAGTCTGCCTCTGAATCTGACGGTACCATCATCCCATAACTCCACCTCAGACCTCTGGAGAATCTGGGGTAACTCCGCATCTGCCCTCTGGGCCTCAATAACTGCATGATACACTGCTGGTCTCACAGTCAAACTGACCAGCACAGCTCTGTCATCTTCACGTGGAACCCTAAAGGAAGATTCCACCACTTGTTCGAATAATTTCCACTCCTGAATCATGAGGTATGACATGACCGTCTTCCGACTCAAAGCGTCTGCCACCACATTCGCTTTGCCCGGATGATAAGAAAGGTCAAAGTCATAATCTTTAATGAACTCCATCCACCTTCGCTGCCTCAAATTCAGATCCCTCTGTGTGAACACATATTTCAAGCTCTTGTGATCCGTGAAAACCTGGAATTTCTCCCCATATAAATAATGCCTCCAGATCTTGAGTGAAAATACCACCGCTGCCAGCTCCAAATCATGAGTAGGATAGTTCTCTTCATGCTTCTTCAGCTGCCGAGAAGCATAAGCAACTACCCTGCCATGCTGCATAAGGACTGCTCCCAATCCTCGACGGGACGCATCCGAGTAAACCACAAATCCACCTGACCCAGATGGAAGCACCAGCACTGGGGCTGACGTGAGACGAGTTTTTACCTCAATAAAACTCTGCTCACAATCCTCTGTCCACACAAAACGAACTCCCTTTCGAGTCAGCCTCGACAAGGGGATCGCTATCGAAGAGAATCCCTGAACAAACCGTCTGTAATATCCAGCAAGCCCCAGAAAGCTCCTGATCTCGGTCACTGAAGTCGGCCTGTTCCAGTCCATTACTGCCTCTATCTTTGCTGGGTCTACTGCGATACCTTCACCAGAAATAACGTGCCCAAGAAAATGCACCTCGCTCAGCCAAAATTCACATTTGCTGAACTTGGCATAGAGTCGATGCTCCCTCAGGACCTGTAATACTGCCCGAAGATGGGCGGCATGCTATTCTTCAGAAGAAGAATAGATCAGGATATCATCTATAAACACAACCACAAACTGGTCCAGATAAGTCCTGAAGACTCGGTTCATCAGCTCCATAAAGGCCGCCGGAGCATTGGTCAGGCCAAAGGGCATAACCAAAAACTCATAATGTCCATACCGAGTTCTGAAAGCTGTCTTGCTGACATCCACATCCCGGATCCTCATTTGATAATATCCGGATCTCAAGTCGATCTTGGAAAATACCCTTGCGGACTGCAGCTGATCCATCACATCATCAATTCTTGGAAGTGGGTATTTATTCTTTATTGTTACCTGGTTCAGCTGCCTATAGTCAATGCACAACCTCAGAGAACCATCTTTCTTTCTAACGAATAGGACTGGAGCACCCCATGGAGATGTACTGGGGCGAATGAAACCCTTATTCAACAGCTCCTGCAACTGTGCCTTCAACTCAGCGAGTTCAGCTGGCGCCATCCGATACGGGGCCTTAGACAAGGGCGCCGTACCTGGTGCAAGCTCGATGGTGAATTCGACCTCTCGCTGAGGAGGAAGGCCAGGCAGCTCCTCAGGAAAAACATCAATGAATTCACACACAACAGGTACCTCCTCAGGGCTGAGACTAATCTGGACATCGGAGACAACAACAGAGGCAAGGAAAGCCTCACAGCCACCATCAAGCAGCCTCCGTGCCTTAAAGGCAGAAATAAGAATACCTCGGGAAGAAAGCCTAATACCTTGGAAGAAGAAGGTCGGGATGTTCGGAATGGAGAATCGCACCCTCTTCCTGTGGCAGTCCACCTCTGCATAAAAGGCTTCCAACCAATCCATACCCAGGATGACATCAAAGTCTCGAATGGCAAGCACAACCAACTGGGCAGGGAGCACATGACCCTCAATGGTCAAGGGAACATTCCTCAAGCAGTTATAAGATATCATATAGTCTCCAGAAGGAACTTCCACCATCAAACCATCAGATAACTCAACAATAGGCGCAGAAAGGATATCTAAGAACTGCTCAGAAATAAAAGAATGCGAAGCCCCTGAATCAATCAATACGTGTGCAGAGTTCCCAAGGACAGAAAGTGTACCTTCCACCAAGTTGGACGCGCGAGCCTCCCTCCTGGTGATAGCTAACACTCTCCCCTGGGTCCTCGGCTTCTTCTGCTCGCCTGAACCATGACCCTGACCATACCCCTGCGGGCACTGCCTCGCCAAGTGGCCCTGCTGGCCGCAAGCGAAACATCTCCTGGGAAGAGTGGGACACTGAGTCCCACCATGGGTACCACCACACTGCTGACAGACTGCCGGAAGTCTCTGAGCTGGCTCCTGCTGTGCACTGGACATTGTCTGACTCTGCTGCCCCTGTCTGGGCCGGCTGCTGCCACTGCTGCCGCTACTACTGCCACCACCCCTGAAGAACCTCCTGAATCGGGAGCCGAGAGAGGACGATCCCGATCCGACTGAAGGAGCCGGTGCCGCTGCTTTACCCCTGCCCCGAGATGGCCCCTGGACAGTCTGCCCTCTCTCCCGGGCCGACTGGATCTGCTGAGCCTCTACAGCTGCTGCACGCCTGACTGCTGACGCCAAGTCTGTACAACAATGGGTCGCCACGAAGTTCCTCAAACTGAGCCTAAGCCCATCCACAAACCTCTCCGCTCGACGTTCCTCGTCCTGAGATATGAAAGGCACGAATCGTCCCAGCGAAACAAACTTCGCCTCGTATTCAAGTACTGACATGCTCCCCTGTGTCAGATCCATGAACTCCCTCTCCTTGGCCCTCTGGACATGTCTAGGGAAATACTGTGCATTAAACTCCTTGACAAAGGTCTCCCAAGATATCTCCCTAAGACTCCTGTCCCCATAGGACAAACTCTTAAAGGTGGTCCACCAGTCGTAGGCGCTATCCTTCAGCATGAAGGTAGCTAACGGGGTCCGCTCTACTGCAGCACAATCCATGGTGTCAAAGGTCTTCTCTATCTCTCTAAGCCAATGGATGGCCTCGTCAGGGTCGGGACGACCGGTGAAGTGAGGTGGCCTCAGCTTCAGAAACCGCTCAAGTGTAGCGGTTGACCCTTCCCGCGCACTGGAACTCTCACTAGGGTCTCGTGTCTGATAACGAGCCATAGTGCCCATCATCGCCTCCATGAACTGCTCAACACTCGGCCTCCCGGCCTCGGACCCACTAGGGACATCTCCCTGCTCTCGGATAACTGGCATCCTCCTTCTGGGAGCCATCTATTCGCCTACAATTACAAAATCAAAAAGTTCTAATTAGAATCCTAAAACCTATGCTACCGACGTGCCTGTACGGGATAATGTATTTATTTGCCGAATTTACAACATTTAACCTAGTTATTTATTTATTTGCCAGACCGTATGCTCTGATACCAACTGTAACGACCCGCCACCCTATAATCGGGAATCCGATTACTAAATGGGTACCGAATCATTAATTTGGAACCAAACCAGGATCCAGTAAGTCTGGGAAATAAATAATAAACTAAGCTAAACATCAACATCGCATTGAATTGAAATGAAAGTGCAGGAAATTAAAAATTATTACAATGCGACTCGATTACAGCAAATAATTACATACTCCTGCTGAAAGGAAATAATTAAACATACAGGCTAGAAATAAATGACAACTACATCGGGGCATACCCCGGAACAACTGCCGAAGAAGCACAACACACGACCGCACGCGCCGCTCTAAGTCTGCTGGGAGTCCTCACCTGAAAACCGCAGGGGTGAGTCTCAAGAACAAGACTCAGTAGGGATCCTTCGACCCCACTGCCCATGCACACACCCACAAGTGTAAAGTACAGCTAACGGTGGAGTAACAAGTGTAGTGGCAGGTACAATTCCTAATTCTCTACGTGAGAATACATGCAATCGTAATTATAATAATCATGCACATTCTAAACCAGCCATTAGAAAGTCTACAACCGTCATCTCGATAGAACTCGCCGACCGTGCAAACAACGGTGGGAAAACCTCGACCCGCCGAGACCAAGGAGTAGCCCCTCGGATAGCACGCTCGCTACTCCGGCCCAACTGGCTCAGGTGACTACCCCTTCCCCCAGCATGAGTGACTCTCCGAATGTACCACTCCGACACCGGTACTAGCTGACCCCGGGGTTCACCAGGTGACCCTCTCTCACTAGGCGTCACCCCGCCCACGCCCCCACCGGCGCTGTGCTCACGCCCCCACCAGCACAGGGTGATAAAGTGCTACAATGTCACTCCAGGTCCACAGTAACTGAAAACCCAACACAGTGCGATCCGGTCACGTGAAAAGCCCGCGATCGCATAACACACATAGAACCATCCGATCATGAGGAACCCATCTCTTTCGGGTGCATTAAAACATGTGCTAACCATCTAACTAGCAGTATGAACATGTTTTACAGGCATGCATTAGTGAGATTCTGTCTTGAATCGCGTCGACCAAGGTCGACGCCATTCAAGCTCCAAGTACAGGTTTATATAAATCAGTCTTCAGATTCTTGCCTAAAAGGCGTCGACACCAGTAGTCGCCTTTTAAAAGGCGCCGACATCCCCAGACGCCATTCAACACGAAAATCCGGAATTCCCAAGAGCTTTATACAGGGGACTTCTGTGGTTAAAACGCGTCATGGACGCCTGACGCCATTCAAAAATGTGCCGTTTACCCATGACGCAGTTTAGCCACAGAATCCCCAACCGGGCAATCTGCCTGTCAGTCGATTCCTGTCTAAAAGGCGCCGTGATGGCCCGACGCCCTTCAAAAAGGCGTCGTCCATGCACGACGTCTTTCAACCCCAGGAACCAGGAACGCCCTAAACCCGAGGGCTCCCTTTCCAACCCCAAATAAACCCAAAAATCATTCAAACTGGAGGGGAAATGGAGAGCAAGATAATTCATAAGCAAACACCCCCGTAGAAAACCTAAACATGCTCATTCTAACCCCCAAAACCGAAGATCTACCACATGCATCTCGAGGAAAACATGATCTTAAACACAACGCTACGGGGAACGTCACCCTACCGAACACTTGAACTCCTCCAAGCTTCACGCCGTCCACCCTTCTCGCCCCACGCCGCCGCCGGTACCGCCGTGGTCGTCCCTACTCCACCGTGACGTCGGCCGCCGTCCGGAGAGTAGAACGCCGCAGTGGAAGTGGAGGTGGTAGTGGTGTGAGTTAGGTAGAGGATGGAGTGGAGGGAGAGGCGAAATGGTGGGAGGAAAAGAGGGAGGAGGAGGTGGCCGCCGCCGGTCGCCGAAGGAGGAGGAGAGAAGGAGAGTAGGCGAAAATGAGGGAAAGAAGGAGGGCTCACGGGGTTAACCAGAAACTGGCTAAAACGCGTCGACATCTACGGACGCCAATCAGTTGATGTGACAGCCGCTCTGACAAGATTCTGAAACGCGTCGTCCTACACAGACGCCATTCAGACAATTTGTCAGGGCCGTATTCTGACACACCCAGAGTCGCAGTCTGAAAGGCGTCGTCCTCCGCAGACGCCGTTCAGACGACCTGACAGGGCCGTACACACGCGGCCCAAGGTCAACCCCCGTGGCCCCACGTGGCAGCACCTGAAAATGCGTCTGCCAAGGTGGACGCCGTTAAAAACGCGTCGCCAGGTCCTGACGCGATTCAACTCAGAACTTCCGCCCCCCACAAGGGTTAGAACAACAGGGTCTGACCCGAAAACCGGATCCGAAAGTCTCGATCCTTACAGTTTGATTGTATAAATCATTAAACATCATGAATCAAATAACTTAATTAAACAACTAATAACTAATAAAACTTCATTAAACAACAACAAACCAACAATTAATCCTAATTAAACAAACTACTATTATACTAGTGAGGAAAGAGGAAACAAAGCACAGCAGCTGTGGGATTGCCGGCTGGTGCCCTAGAGTGTAGCTGTTGTGGACTTGAAGGAGGTGGCTACTGGGTAGCTGGGACAGCTGCTATTGCTGGTGCGTGACAGGTGTTGAAGGAAGCAGTTGCTGGAGGGGGCCGGTGAACGCAGCTGGTGTTGGTGTTGGCCGGGTAGGAGGGGAGATCAGCTAGCTGCAGGCCGTGGAGTAGCTTGTTGGCTGGGTAGCTGCAGATCGTGGAGACCCTCAACGGATGCTGTTGATGCAGGCTTCGAAACCAGCATGCGTGGAGGAGGCCGTGGAGCTTGCTTCAGGTGCGCTGGAGTGCGGCGGCTTCAAGCGCGGCAGGGGATGTGCGGGTTGCTACTAGTTGCTGCAGGATGCGGTGGAGAAGGCTGCTACTACTGGCGTTGGAGTTGGAGGAAACCGTGTGCATGCATGTGGAAGGCTTCAGCTTGCAGGAGGAGATCGGCTGCTGGTGCGCCTTGCCGGCATGCACGCAGGTGCTGGCTTCACCGTGTATGAAAGGGGGATGCTTGACGTGGACTGCAGACAACGTGTGAAGGCTTGCAGTTGCAGTGCTGCGGGCATGCAGGCGTGAGCGGCGTGAGCGGCGCGAGCTACATGCATGGGCAACACTTGGAAGCTGTTGTTGGTGCGTGCATGCACGTCGCTGGGCAGCGCGGGGTGTGCGGGACACAGAGAGAAACCGAGCAAGGGAGTGGGGGAGAGAAAGAGATGGCAGGGAGAGAAGGAGAGGAAGAGAGAGACGTGGGAAACCGAGAGAGGGAGAGGGAATCTGCGGGAGATAAAAAACAGAGAGAGAGAAAGAACAAGGGAGAGAAAGAGAGGCTGCGGGAGATAAAAAAACAGAGAGAGGAGGAGAAAGAGGGAGACTGCGTGGGAGAAAATTGGGCAAAGAAGAGCCGCGGGAGACTAGGAATTAGAGGGCTCGAGGTTGGGAAACTAAGGGAGAGAGGGATGCTACCCGGTTGAGAAGAGGAAGAGAGGTTAATATAGAGAGGAAGAGAGGTGTGGGAAGGAAATTGGAGAAGAAGTAGGACTGCGGTTTGGAAAATTGAAGAGAAGGAAGGAAATAGTGGGTTTTGGGAAACTCCAGCGAAGGAAGGAATCAAATTGCATTTTTACCCCTGCTTTGGTTGAAATCCGAACACTAGACCTCCCCCAAATTTTCGGAAACTCCACCAGCTGCACTGCGTCATCGGCATGTCCTGTTCACATAAACTAACTATAAATTAGCGCATTATCATAAAAATATCATCATATTTATTCATTTTGTCTCGGTTTTGTCGAAAAATCGCAAATGCGCTATACTCCTTTAATCACATGAAATGACGATGTTTTTAAGTCAGAATTTGATGAAATTGGTACCGTTGGACTTGTTACACAATTGTCTATCATTTCATGCTATTTTGCAGATAAAAACATGAGTATGATGCATATGGTTGCCCTTAAATGATCAATTTAACACTTTATCACACCCCCCAACTTACTCATTGCTAGTCCCCTAGCAATGCAAATAAAGAAAAGTTAGGATAGAAAATGAATTATCATGCTTCATTTGTAGTATCTTTCACAATCAATTTAAGTGGTAGTCGATTGGTTAAGCTAAAATTTTTCATATCCCACAATACTTTGATTCACGACAGGTGATTGTGCATGAAATTTGACACACTTAGAACTCGTTTCCGACCTTTTGGTATATTCTTGCCTTTACTACCCTTTAGATAAGACTACATGGGGAGGAGAAGAGAATAAAAGATTTCCTGATCAGTCAGTGAGGACCGTTTTCAGTTCCCGTCCCAACTCAGCACTTTTCACGACTTGGTCATATTTTTGGTACAATGGACTTTTCAGCGTGGCGTTTTTTTTTCCATTTTATTGTACTTTTGCTTTTGAGAGTACGTACTTTTTGCCACTCTCTTTGAATTGCCTGAGGAGAGGTGCGTGCGTTTTGCCACCTACCTTCTTTTAGCTCTTTTAACGCCTTCTATTGCCTTTAATGTTTACAGCTGTCCATTTTAAATGACCGGCTCTTTTAGATTGCTGAGTGGGACAGTCCCCTATTACGGATCCTACACATTCCTTTCGTTCAACCCAAAAGAAAACTTAGAATAAGTAGTCTTATCCTTGAGGTTAATTCCAGCAATTCTATACTTTTAAGATCTTCCATTTATTCTAAGTTGCCGTGTGTGTGTGAAAATCATCCTGCCGTGGACTTTTGTAAAGTGGGATATTTAAAATTTTGAAGGTTCTTTAACCAATGTGACAACCAAAAAACTGATTTGTTAAAGATTTACTTAATAAAACATGATTTTCATGCAATTTTCCTAGGATGTGAAAAGAAGTTTTTGAAAAAATTTGACCATTTTTCAGTGAAAGATATCAGTTTTCTTCAAAAGATTTTCAATAAATGCATATCAAATTGATTGTCCCACCCCCCAACTTGATTGACATTGTCCTCAATGGCATAAAAGATATGAAAAATATGCAGCCAGAAGAGAATTTGTGAAGGAGCGAAACAACCTGTAATGACGAGGATGCGACATACCCACAGCGATTGCTGCTCAGGGACCTAAAAGGAAAAGAAATACCAAAAATTGAAGTAAAATATTGGGTTGCCTCCCAACAAGCGCTAAGTTTATCGTCTTCAGCTAGACATAAGTTCAGTTAATGTGGATCACTCAGTTCTATGGACTCAGGTGGTGCATTTTGAAGATTTTCAATGAATGGTTTCAACCGTTGACCATTAATAGTGAAAGTATTCCCGCTCTTAGAATTCAGAATTTTAACGGCTCCATGATCGAAGGCTTTAACGACCACGAAGGGTCCATCTCATCTGGATTTCAGTTTTCCAGGAAATAGGCGAAACCTAGAATTAAATAGCCAAACTTTCTGATTTGGAAGAAAGGATTTTCTGACAATATGTTTATCATGAAAAGCTTTAGTTTTGGCTTTATAGATCTTTGAATTTTCATAGGCCTCGTTGCGCAATTCTTCCAGCTCACTCAGTTGTATGGTTCAGTGGGAACCAGCTTGGGCTAGGTCTAGATTGACTTGCTTTATGGCCCAATAATACCTATGTTCTAATTCCACCGGAAGGTGGCACGCTTTTCCAAAAATCAGGCGATAAGGAGACATGCCAATAGGAGTTTTGTACGCGGTCCGATAGGCCCATAAAGCATCATCCAATCTTTCAGACCAATCTTTTCTATTGGGCCTAACGGACTTTTCCAGAATATTCTTAATGATAAGGGGTAGCTACTTTGTGATTAATCCCATATTTCTTAAGCAAAGTCCGAAACTGGTAATTCGTGAAGTGTGTTCCCCCATCACTTATGATAGCTTTAGGCCACCCGAACCGAGAAAAGATATTCTTCTGAACGAATTTAATGACCACTTTATAATCATTGGTTCGGGTGGCTACTGCTTCAATCCACTTTGAGACATAATCCACCACTACCAGAATATATGTATGTCCAAAAGAGGGTGGAAAAGGTCCCATAAAGTCAATTCCCCAAACATCAAAGACTTCAACCACCAAGATTGGGTTGAGTGGCATCATATCCCTTTTCGCCATATTTCCTACGGCCTGACATCGGAGGCAAGTTTTGCTAAATTCATGGGCATCTTTGAAAAGTGTGGGCCAGTAAAAACCACTTTGTAGGACTTTGGCTGTAGTTTTCTTTCCTGAGAAGTGGCCCCCACAGGCCAGATTATGGTAGAAGTTAAGAACACTCTGTTGTTCTTCTTCAGGAACACATCGCCTAATGATTTGATCATGACAAAATTTGAATAATTCAGGATCCTCCCAGAAATAATATTTTTCCTGAGAAAAGAATTTGTCCTTTTCACTTTTAGTCCATCCTTCCGGAAGCTGATTAGTCACCTTGTAATTAACAATGTGAGCATACCAAGGTGCAACAGTGTGGGAAATGGTCAGTAGATGCTCATCAGGAAAGGAATCAGTGATCGGTGTACTTTCAGATATCGGAATTCGGGAAAGGTGGTTAGCTACCACATTCTAGGAACCCTTCTTATCCCGAATTTCCAAATCAAATTCCTGAAGGAGTAAGATCCATCTAATAAGTCTAGGCTTTGCATCCTTCTTGGTCAACAGGTATTTTAGAGCTATGTGATCAGAATAGATTATGACTTTTGCCCCTAAAAGATAAGATCTGAATTTTTCGAGGGCAAAAACCACGGCTAATAGTTCCTTTTCTGTGGTGGTATAATTCATTTGAGCATCGGCAAGGGTGCGACTTGCATAATATATCACCACGAGACATTTGTTGATTCTTTGTCCAAAAACTGCACCGATAGCATAATCCGAGGCATCACACATGATTTCGAAGGGTGAAGACCAATCTAGAGATTGAAGAATCGGGGCTTTGGTCAAAGATTCCTTTAGAGAATTAAATGCCTTGATGCAAGATTCATCCATTTGGAAAGGGACATCCTTAGCTAAGAGAAGAGTTATGGTCCGGGCAATTTGAGAGAAATTGTGGATAAACCGGCGATAGAAACCGGCATGGACAAGGAATGAACGGATCTGTCTGACCGAGGTGGGAGGAGGAAGATTGGATATGAGATCGATCTTAGCTTTATCTACCTCTATCCCCCTTTCAGACACAATGTGGCAAACAACAATGCCCTCTCGAACCATAAAATGGCTCTTTTCCCAGCTAAGAACCAGATTGGTGTCGATGCATCGTGCTAGCACCTGTTTAAGATTTTCTAGGCAGTTTTCAAAATAGTCCCCGAAGATTGAGAAATCATCCATGAAAACTTCGAGGAATTCTCCCACCATATCGGAGAAGATGGCCATCATGCATCGTTGAAATGTGGCTGGTGTGTTGCATAATAATGAATGGCATTCTCCTAAAAGCAAACGTGCCATAAGGGCACGTAAAGGTGGTCTTTTCTTGATCTTTCGGGTAAATGGCCACTTGATTATACCCGGAGTACCCATCTAAGAAGCAGAAGTACTTCTGGCCCGATAACTTTTCCAGAATCTGGTCCATGAATGGGAGCGGAAAGTGGTCCTTCTTAGTCATGAGATTCAACTTTCGGTAATCAATGCGCACTCTCCATCCTGTGGTGAGCCTAGTGAGTACCTCTTCTCCATAATCATTCTTAATAACTGTTAATCCAGATTTCTTGGGTACCACTTGAGTTGGGCTGACCCATTTACTGTCTGATATTGGGTAAATAATACCCGCATCCAGCCATTTCACAACTTCCTTCTTCACCACTTCTTTCATATTGGGGTTAAGCCGCCTTTGCATCTCCCGACTGGGCTTAGAATTCTCTTCCATATATAGATGTGATGCATGCAAATGGACGGGCTAATTCCCTTTAAATCTGCCACCGACCATCCAATAGCACCCTTGTGGTCTTTGAGGACCTCGATTAATTGGGCCTCCTGCGGCGATGTGAGATTTGCCACAATGATGACCGGGAGAGTTTGGTCCGAGCCCAAAAAGATATACTTGAGAGACTCAGGTAATGGTTTGAGTTCAAGCTTAGGAGGGTCCTATAAGGAATCGCCATAAACGCAGCGGAAATAAAAATGATTCCATTGTATCGGTTGCTGGGGTCGTAAAACGGACATTAAAATCTAAGCGGGAAGAACAGTTCTTCACCTTTGTGGGGTTTCGAATCTCCCGTGGATGATGCCGACTCGGTAATCGCGCACGCGCACGATCTCTAGAGGTATCCACACGAGTTCCCGCAGCAGACGCGATTTCCTCCTCGACTTGAGTGCTCCGACCAGATCTCAAATCCACCATGCGCGGAGAGAGACAGATCCACTCCAAGAGAGAGAGAAGGAGAGAGAGAGAGGAGATAGAGAATCTGGATAAAAATTCGTCCAACTAACTTTTTACACCTCCCCCTTGGCCCTCCTTATATAGAAATAAGGATAAGCACAAGAGTTAATCTTCATGATTATCCAAGAGTTTGGCCTTGGATAATTCCCCATTAAATCTTCATATTTATCCTGCAGCTTTTCACAAAAACCCAGATAAGCATGAAATTAAAATCTCTCACTGTCTGACGAGAACTCTTATGTGTGTGACCCTCTAGGCCCATATATCAGTCCGGTCGCAGGCCCATTAAACTTAGAACTGTTTCTTGAGTTTAATATTTATTAATTAACATTTAAACATCATATGTTAAATTATTAATTTAATACACAAGTGAATTATCATCTGATGATCAAATCACTTGGCCTTCTGATCATGAACAGCACCAAACACTACCTCATGATCCCAGAAGATATAAGGGATAATGTTCCCTTCAATTGAACATTTCCGTCTGCAGATACCGCACAGATATAATCCTTCACTCATGCAATGTCCCAATAACGCAAGGGTATGGTTTTATAGTCAAACCCTCTATCGCATTATCCAGATGGATTCCAGTACACAGTTAATGTAACAACCCGTCACCCTATAATCGGGGATCCGATTACTAAATGGGTACCGAATCATTAACTTGTAACCAAACCAGGATCCGAGTAAGTCTGGGAAATAAATAATTTACTAAGCTAAACATTCACATCGCATTGAATTGAAGGGAAAATGCAGAAATTAAAAGTTATTACAATGCGACTCGATACTACAAATAATTACATACTCCAACAGAAAAGAAATGATTATACATACAGGCCAGAAATAAAGATAACAACTACGTCGGGGCATACCCCGGAACAACAGTCGACGACGCTCAGCACTCAGCCGCACAACCCTCGCTAGGTCTGCCTGGAGTCCTCACCTGAAAGCCGCAGGGGTGAGTCTCAACGAAAAGACTCAGTAGGGATCCTTCGATCCCCACTGCCCACACACACCCACAAGTGTAAAGTACAGCAGAGATATATTAACCATGAAGAGACAGTGATTTCCATGCCTACATCTCAATACGAATCACATGCATTCAAAGTATAACTAACATGCATAATTCCAATCTATCAGGAAACCCGTAATTCGGCGTATCCTTAAAACACGTCAACTTCACAACGAGAGTGGGAAAAACATCGACCCGCTGAGACCAAACAGTAACCCCTCGGATAGTACACTGGCCACCTCGGCGGTCACTCCTTCCCTCAGCAAACACCGGCCCGCTAAGACCAAACAGTAACCCCTCGGATAGCACGCTGGCTACTCCGGCCCAACTGGCTCAGGTGGTTACTCCTTCCCCCAGCACGAGTGACACTCCAAAGGTACCTCTCCGACACCGATACAAGCTAGCTAACCCCGGGGTTCACCAGGAACTACTCCCGTCAGCGCTGTGTCCCTCCGCGCCGACACAGGGTGTAGAACGCTACAACTGTCACTCTAGGTCCACCGAAACAGAAAACACGGCACGGTGCGATCCAGTCACGGAAGAAGTCCACGGTCGCACGACACTCAATGCAGTGCCATCCGGTCACGAAGAGTTCATCACATCGAGTATACTAACAGTATGCATTAACCAACTATCTAGCAGTGTAAACACATTTTACTGGCATGGATTAGTGTGGTTCTGTCTTGAATCGCGTCGCCCGAGGCTGACGCCATTCAAGCACCCTAAACTGGTTCATGAAAATACCGGCCTCAGAATCTGGCCTAAAAGGCGTCGACACCAGCGGTCGCCTTTTTAAAAGGCGTCAACATCCTCAGACGCCGTTTAACACAGAAATCCAGAATTACCAGAAAACCTTAATCGAGGGATTTCTGCCTTAAAAGGCGTCATGGTGGCTCAACGCTATTCCAAACCGCGTCGCCCACCCATGACGTCTTTCAGTGCCAGAATCCCTGAACCGATAGGGCCTCAGTGGGATGATTTCTGTCTAAAAGGCGTCATGATGGCCCGACGCCCTTCTGAAAGGCGTCGTCCATGCACGACGTCTTTTAGCACCAGAAACCAGGCTCTGTCTCCTGCCCGAAGGCTCCGTTTCCAACCCCTAAAACCCCCAAAAACAGAGGAGAAAGAGGGTAAACCAAAGTATCAAGAATTCACATCCACAGAAACTCCCATTCCCATCAAGGAAAAACCCCCTAACATGCTCATTCTACCCCAAAACCATCGATCCATAGCATGCTTTAAACGGGGGAAAACATGGTTTAGAACACAACACTGTGGGAACAGTCACCCTACCGGTTCTTGAACTCCTCCAAGCTCCGTGCCTCCGACCCGCCGCACCGCAGACCGCCGCCGGTACCCTCGAGGACGCCGCCACTCCGCCGGGACGTCGGCCGCCGTCCGGAGAATGGAACGCCGCGAAGGAAGTGGTGGTGGTAGAGGTGAGAGGTTGGGAAGGGTTGGAGTGGAGGGAAGGACGAAGTGGTGGGAGGAAAAGAGGGAGGAGGAAGGGTCGTTGCCGGAGTCGCCGGAAGGAAGGAGAGAAAGAGAGAAGGAGGAGAAAATGAGGGAAAGAAGGAGGGCTCGCGGGGTTAACCAGAGACTGGCTGAAACGCGTCAAGATGTACGGACGCCTATCAGTCGATGTGACGGCTGCTCTGACAACACTCTGCAACGCTCTGACAGAGGTCTGAAATGCGTCTTCCATGAAATACGTCGTTCAGTCGACAAGACTGGCGCCGTACTCTGACAACCCAGAGTCGCAGTCTGAAAGGCGTCGTGCCTCACAAACGCCGTTCAGACGACATGTCAGGGCCGTACTCTCGCGGCCCAAAGCCAGCCCACGTGGCACAGGCTAAAACGCGTCTGCATCGCTGGACGCCATTTAAACCGCGTCGAGCCCGCTCGACGCGAAACAACACAGAGTCTCAGCCCCACAGGAGCCTGAACTACAGGGTCCAACCCCGAAAACCGGATCCGAAAGCCTCAGTCCTTACAGTTAATATCTAGAAAGACATCTCTTTCATTTGACCCTGGCCAGGGATTTCTGTGTACACATCCATGGGACATTCTCTCGGAAGTCTTATACCAAGAGTGAGTGATCCCTTGTTGTTCACTCAATTACCTTCGCAAGCTTTCCACTGTATCTGAAAGACCGATTATGGTGGACTTAATGGTTAAAGTCCACGAGTCAGAGAATCAAGATACAATGGTCCACAAACAAGGTATCATTGGTGACTCAGGTCAAAGGACCAACTGTGCTACTGCAACGATTGAATTCCCTGGTTGACTAATAGGTATAATTACCATCCAGGAATTCTTATTTGGGTCTGTTCAGTGATCTCATTCTCTAATGAGCACCCACTTGTTTGTCTTAGTGTCACCACACGAGTGAATGTGAGATCATTCACCCTCATCATATGAGCAGACATAACTTGTGTCGATCTTATCGGATATTTAATGTCCATCTCAAATATCCTATGATCGAGAACTATTTAAGACAATTGCCTTAGGATATTGATCTCACTATCATGATCTCATCATGATTCAATATCCCATACATTTGTCTATGGACCTTCATAACGATAGTCGTTTGCGAGAACTATTAAATGAAGAAATGATTGCCTTTATTAATAATCTGAACTAGAATGTACAATGATTGGCTTTGAGGCCACCCAATTCTAACATTCTCCCACTTGGACTATAGCCAATCACCCATGTGTCTAAGTCCCATAGACTTAAGGTTGTAAGGAATCGCCATGAACGCAGCGGAAATTAAAATGATTCCATTGTATCGGTTGCTGGGGTCGTAAAACGGACATTAAAATCTAAGCGGGAAGAACAGTTCTTCACCTTTGCGGGGTTTCGAATCTCCCGTGGATGATGCCGACTCGGTAATCGCGCACGCGCATGATCTTTAGAGGTATCCACACAAGTTCCCGCAGCAGACGCGATTTCCTCCTCGACTTGAGTGCTCCGACCAGATCTCAAATCCACCATGCGCGGAGAGAGACAGATCCACTCCAAGAGAGAGAGAAGGAGAGAGAGAGAGGAGAGAAAGAATCTTGGGTAAAAAATCGTCCAACTAACTTTTTACCCCTCCCCCTTGGCCCTCCTTATATAGAAATAAGGATAAGCACAAGAGTTAATCCTCATGATTATCCAAGAGTTTGGCCTTGGATAATTCTCCATTAAATCTTCATGTTTATCTTGCAGCTTTTCACAAAAATCCAGATAAGCATGAAATTTAACATCTCTCACCGTCTGACGAGAACTCTTATGTGTGTGACCCTCTAGGCCCATATATCAGTCCGGTTGCAGGCCCATTAAACTTAGAACTGTTTCTTGAGTTTAATATTTATTAATTAACATTTAAACATCATATGTTAAATGATTAATTTAATAAACAAGTGAATTATCATCTGATGATCAAATCACTTGGCCTTCTGATCATGAATAGCACCAAACACTACCTCATGATCCCAGAAGATAGAAGGGATATTGTTCCCTTCAATTGAACCTTTCCGTCTGCAGATACCGCACATATATAATCCTTCACTCATGCAATGTCCCGATAACACAAAGGTATGGTTTTATAGTCAAACCCTCTATCGCATTATTCAGATGGATTCCAGTACACAGTTAATATCTAGAAAGACATCTCTTTCATTTGACCCTGGCCAGGGATTTCTGTGTACACATCTATAGGACATTCTCTCTCTAGTCTTATACCAAGAGTGAGTGATCCCTTGTTGTTCACTCAATTACCTTCGCAAGCTTTCCACTGTACCTGAAAGACCGATTATGGTGGACTTAATGGTTAAAGTCCACGAGTCAGAGAATCAAGATACAATGGTCCACAAACAAGGTATCATTGGTGACTCAGGTCAAAGGACCAACTGTGCTACGGCAACAATTGAATTCCCTGGTTGACTAATAGGTATAATTACCATCCAGGAATTCTTATTTGGGTCTGTCAGTGAACTCATTCTCTAATGAGCACCCACTTGTTTGTCTTAGTGTCACCACACGAGTGAATGTGAGATCATTCACCCTCATCACACGAGCAGACATAACTTGTGTCGATCTTATCGGATATTTAATGTCCATCTCAAATATCCTATGATCGAGAACTATTTAAGACAATTGCCTTAGGATATTGATCTCACTATCATGATCTCATCATGATTCAATATCCCATACATTTGTCTATGGCCCTTCATTACGATAGTTAATTGCGAGAACTATTAAATGAAGAAATGATTGCCTTTATTAATAAACTGAACTAGAATGTACAATGATTGGCTTTGAGGCCACCCAATTCTAACAAAGGTGACGTTCTAAATTGTTTTGAGACAATGGCTTAGTCAAGGGATCTGCTACATTATCTTCAGATGAGACTTTCTCAACTACTATATCTCCTCGGGCGATGATTTCACGAATCAGATGAAATCGTCTCAGAATGTGCTTTGACTTCTGATGTGATCTTGGCTCCTTCGCTTGAGCTATTGCCCCATTGTTGTCACACAATAATGGAACATGATCTGAAATGCTTGGAACTACTCCAAGTGCCGAGATGAACTTCTTCATCCAAACCGCCTCCTTGGCCGCTTCAGCTGCAGCAATGTATTCTGCTTCAGTCGTCGAATCTGCAGTTGTTTCCTGTTTGGAACTCTTCCAACTTACTGCACCTCTATTTAACATGAACACAAATCCAGACATGGATTTGCTGTCATCCATATCCGACTGGAAACTCGAGTCAGTAAATCCTCGAAGTTCCAAGTCGTTTCCTCCATAAACGAGAAATAGATCCTTAGTCCTTCTCAAGTATCTAAGGATACATTTCACCGCCTTCCAGTGTTCCTCACCTGGATTAGCCTGATATCTACTAGTGACACTTAGTGGATGTGCCACATCAAGCCTAGTACATAGCATTGCATACATGATAGATCCTATTGCCGGGGCATAAGGAACTCTATCCATGTACGCTCTCTCTTCAGGTGTCTTGGGAGACATTTCTTTAGAGAGATAAATTCCATGCCTCATCGGAACAAGGCCTCTCTTGGAATTTTCCATGCCAAACCTTTTGACTATGTTATCTATGTACATAGATTGGGATAAGCCAAGCATCCTTTTGGACCTATCTCTATAAATCCTTATTCCCAGAATATAGGATGCTTCTCCCAAATCTTTCATGGAGAAGTTTTTGGATAACCAAGCCTTTACTGATGACAACATTCCTACATCATTCCCAATGAGTAGAATGTCATCAACGTAAAGTACCAAAAAGGTAACTGCGCTCCCACTAGCCTTTTTGTATACACAAAGTTCATCTTCATTCTTAATGAAGTCATAAGATTTGATTGCTTCATCAAATCTTAAGTTCCAAGTTCGGGATGCTTGCTTTAATCCATAGATGGATCTTTGCAACTTGCATACCTTGCTTGAATGCTCTTTGGAAGTGAATCCTTCAGGTTGCATCATATACACCTCTTCTTGAAGGTTCCCGTTAAGGAATGTTGTTTTCACATCCATTTGCCATATTTCATAATCATATAATGCAGCGACTACAAGAAGTATTCTGATTGACTTAATCATGGCAACTGGAGAAAAGGTTTCGTCATAGTCAATGCCTTGCCTTTGACGATATCCATTTGCTACCAGCCTTGCCTTGTATGTGTCAATCTGTCCATCTGCCCCGATCTTTCTTTTAAAGATCCATTTACTGTCAATAGGTACTATACCTTCTGGCAGATCAACCAAGTTCCAAACTTGGTTGGCATACATAGACTGAATTTCAGAATTCATTTCCTCATGCCATTTTTCTGATTCTTTACTATTTATGGCTTCAAGGTAGGTTTGAGGATCATCATCCTCATTTAAGTGCACTTTTGGTTTGCCTTCATCGATATGTCCAACATATCTTTCAGGCTGCTTAGGCACTCTACCTGATCTGCGAACCTTTTGTGTATTATCTTGAACAAGTTCTTGAGTCAATGGTTCAGTAGATGAACTAGTGTTGATTTGTGAGTCTAGAATTTCTTCCAGTTCTATCTTGCTCCAACTGTCTTCTTTTGAAAGATATTCTTTCTCTAAGAAGACAGCTCTTTTTGCGACAAACACCCTTTGATCGCTGGGATGATAGAAGTAATATCCAAAAGTCTCTTTTGGATATCCCACAAATCTACATTTCTCTGTCCGGGAATCCAGTTTGTCTGGATCATGTCTTTTGACATGTGCAGGACAACCCCAGACTCTAACATGCTTAAAGTCTGGTTTCTTTCCTTTCCATATCTCATATGGAGTGGAAGGTACTGACTTACTGGGAACTTTGTTCAACAGATATGCAGCAGTCAACAGTGCATATCCCCATAAAAAGATTGGAAGTTTGGCATAACTCATCATGGATCGTACCATATCTAATAGAGTACGATTTCTCCTTTCCGATACACCATTTAACTGAGGTGTATAGGGAGGAGTCTACTGAGACAAAATACTATTATCCTTAAGATATTCTGTGAATTCTGTACTTAAGTATTCACCCCCTCGATCTGATCGAAGAGTTTTGATACTCTTTCCAGTATGGTTCTTAACTTCGTTTTTAAACTCTTTAAATTTCTCAAAGACTTCTAACTTATATTTCATTAAATATATGTAGCCATATCTTGATAAATCATCTGTAAATGAAACAAAGTATGAGTAACCACCCATAGCATGAGTGGATATTGGACCACATACATCACTATGTATTAGTTCCAATAAGTCCTTAGCTCTGTCTCCATGTCCTGAAAATGGAGCTTTGGTCATCCTTCCTATGAGACAAGCTTCACAGGTTGCAAATGATTCATAATCAAATGGATCAAGATATCCATTCTTTTGCAACCTTATGATCCTGTTCTCATTTATATGACCTAGCCTACAATGCCATAGGTACGATTTATTCACATCCTTATCTAAGCGTTCAAGAGAATTATTTACCAGACAAACATCATATGAAATATCAAGTAAATATAATCCATTCAATAAATATCCGGAAGCAAACAATTTGCCTCCTTGATAAATTGAACAACATTTATTCTCTAGTTTCATAGAATATCCTTGTCTATCTAAACATGAAATAGATATGATATTCCTAATAATGGTTGGAACATAATAACAATCTATCAGTTCCAAAGAGTCTCCTGACGGCATCTGAAGTCTTGCTGTCCCCACAGCTAACGCAGCAACTTTTGCTCCATTCTCGAGCCTCAGATCCACGTCTCCGCGGTTCAATCTTCTTTTACTTGTTAACACCTGCAAGTTATTGCAGATATGAGAAACACATCCAGTATCTAATACCCAGGATGTTTATTCTCTATAAGACAAGTTAAGATCGATCATGAGAATACCTGAAGCTTCACCAAGCTTCTCCTTTGCTTTTTCTGCAAGATAAATCTTGCAGTTTCTCTTTCAATGACCTTCTTTATGGCAGTGGAAACACTGACCTTTATCATTGACTTTAGCTTTGTCCTTTTGTGCCGCCGGTTTGCTTTTCACTTGCTTCTTAGGCTTACCTTTCTTAAAGGTCTGTCCAGCTTTTCTTTTCTTGTTGGTCTTACCAACAAGCATTACATTTGGCTTATCTTTCTGGATAGTGCCTTCTGCTGTCTTCAACATGTTGAGCAGCTCAGCTAGTGAAACTTCAATTTTGTTCATATTGAAGTTGATAATGAATTGTGAAAATGAATCTGGAAGGAACTGTAGGATTAAGTCAATGCTCAGGTCATTGTTCATAACAAAGCCGAGCACAGCAAGCCTCTCAAACCATTCTATCATATCTTTCTGTTCTGGATTGTTCACCAAACAACTCTTGTAGGTGATTCAGAATGGTCTTAGGTTCCATGTTATCATGCTGTCGCTGCAGTTCATTGTTCATTGAACCGAGCATATAACACTGGACCTTGACAGAGTCCTCCTTCCAATTTTCATACATCATTAATTCATCTTCGTTAGCATTATCACCGGGTTGCACTGGATCTGGTTGATCCAGGACATAGGCTAGCTTTTCACACCTGAGGACAATCTTCAGGTTGCGTAACCAGTCAATGTAATTTGGTCCCGTGAGTTTGTTTGCATCGAGTAAGCAACGGAGGGGGTTAGGTGACGACATAGCGACCTACATGGAAATATATAAAATGAGCAGATAGTTCTTAAAATCAGATTTAGGACTTTTAATCTAGATTTATGCTCCCACTATTTTTCGGCGATCTGTATGACCCTCTAAGATACAGAACGGGAGATTCCGGTGATCTCCTAGTGGGGATCAGAATCCTTCGGGCAACATGCATGTGACCTTGTGGTAGCACAACAAATCACATCAAGTCCCTTAGGCAGTCAACTCTTGACAGTTGCAACGTTTGCAATATCCGATCGATTTAACCCCTGAATCAGAATGACCTTGTGGTAGCACAACAAATCAATTTGATTCAGTTAAGTTTATCCATCATTACTTAGATGACATGAATTCATAGTGCAATCCTTGTGGTAGCACAACAAAACTACACTATTTGTCCATTCATCTTAATGACATCACATGTCGTAGATCTAGGTTAATTTCTAAATCAAACAGACCTTGTGGTAGCACAACAAATCCATTTGAGATGAGAATTATCCTAAGATCTATAATGATGGTGGGTTACGTGGATTATTCTGAATATCTCACGTTTACAACTTAAATTTTAAAAGAGGTTTTTGATTTTGATTTATAAAAATCGTGCTATCAATAGTATTTCAATCTGAAGTATCAATATACTTAATAGAAATATATATATATGATAGCATGATCCGCAAACATCACATATATGCAGAAAAATTAAATGGGGATGATCATGGACTGCTAAAGCTACTATGGAATCATCGGAGCCAAACGATGATCCATAATAGGATCCTAATGTGAAAACAGTAACACTGGTTCCATTTGATGCGAGTCCCTCCTCCAGAGGTGTCTTCTGAAGATCCCGTCCTCTTAGCTTAATCCGATACATTTAAATATAAAATTCAGGACTCACACGTCCAAAATTGTACATTTAAACAATTAGAAACCTTGATCTTATCAAGGGGAGTACAATCTTATAGGAAAGTAGAAAATACACTTGGATTAAGAGAGAGGAGGATATGCAGGTCCTATTTAAAGTACCAAATGAAATAAGCATCGCATCCATTCACATCATTCATCACATGAAAATACTAAGTCCATGATCATCCCACCATAAAACACATCACATGCATCACAATCATCACATAATTGCAGTTTGGTATTAAATTTTATAAATATAAAATTATAATACCAATTAGTTTTCGAAATAACATTTATTTCAGCATAATCAATAATATTCAAAACATTATTGACAAATTAACTAACTAAACCATTCGGTTAATTTAAATAATGATTCAAACAATTTGAACAGAAAAATGTAATCAAGTTATGCATGAAATCAGTTTAAAACAATTTTAAACTAGTTAATTTAACATGGAAATTAATTATCTAAAACAATTTTAAATAATTAACTAACACCCTATTAAAAACAAAGCCCTTTAATTGAATAACAGTTATTAAACACTTTAATAAACTGTTAATAATCATAAAAATAATTAATAACAATTATTAATTATTTCTATATTTTTTCTGTTTTAAAACAATTTTAAAACTGGCTTAAATGGGCTTAATAATGGGTTTAATGGGGTTTAACAGGCATTAAAAACAATTTTTAATAAATATAAAAATGGGCCCAGCCGATTAGGGCCCAATGGCCCAGACCCAGGGCCCTGGCTCGGCCAGGGCGACGCCCGGCCCCCGCCCGGTCCGACCGGGTCGAGACCGGGCGGTCCGGCCCCTCCTCCTGCGTTTCGACCGGGCCGTTCTTCTTAAAAGCTGCAAACCCTAATGCAGCAGGCCGACGGGGGTGGAGGCTTTGTGGGCGGCGCCGGCGGCCGCCCCCGGCGGCGCAGGTCCCGGCCGGCGGTGCCCCCGGCGCCGGCGACGTGCCCGACGCCGGCAGGGCCGCCGGCGGTGCCGCCGGCGGTGGCCAAATCAGGCTCCCCGAGCCATGGTTTTTTTTTTTTTTTTCCCCAAAATCTGAATTTTCGCAGGATTTAAAACAATCTTTGGGCTCAATTTTGTAGCTCTCCAAGGCCACTCCGGCGCCGGCAAATGTGTCGAATGCGTAGTGGTGACTATCAACAATAGATCCAGACATCCGGGCCGCCATCCCAACACTTGGGATGCACGTACGAAGCCGTCGAAGTACCCCGGTTCATCATTACATGAAGAACTCCGAAAAACCCAAAATAAAATCCGGGATCAAATCCCAACAAGTTTTAGACCTTCTAAAAACGTGGGAACGATTCCCAGATTATTTAAAATAATTTTTAGCCCAAGAACACGTACAATATGGGTTCTTCACGGATAACGAGAAAATCACGCAAAACGGTGCCGTTTTACGACCGAACCAGCGAACCTGGCTCTGATACCACTGTAAGGAATCGCCATGAACGCAGCGGAAATAAAAATGATTCCATTGTATCGGTTGCTGGGGTCGTAAAACGGACATTAAAATCTAAGCGGGAAGAACAGTTCTTCACCTTTGCGGGGTTTCGAATCTCCTGTGGATGATGCCGACTCGGTAATCGCGCACGCACACGATCTCTAGAGGTATCCACACGAGTTCCCGCAGCAGACGCGATTTCCTCCTCGACTTGAGTGCTCCGACCAGATCTCAAATCCACCATGCGCGGAGAGAGACAGATCCACTCCAAGAGAGAGAGAAGGAGAGAGAGAGAGAGGAGATAGAGAATCTGGGGTAAAAATTCGTCCAACCAACTTTTTACCCCTCCCCCTTGGCCCTCCTTATATAGAAATAAGGATAAGCACAAGAGTTAATCCTCATGATTATCCAAGAGTTTGGCCTTGGATAATTCTCCATTAAATCTTCATGTTTATCCTGCAGCTTTTCACAAAAACCCAGATAAGCATGAAATTTAACATCTCTCACCGTCTGACGAGAACTCTTATGTGTGTGACCCTCTAGGCCTATATATCAGTCCGGTTGCAGGCCCATTAAACTTAGAACTGTTTCTTGAGTTTAATATTTATTAATTAACATTTAAACATCATATGTTAAATGATTAATTTAATAAACAAGTGAATTATCATCTTATGATCAAATCACTTGGCCTTCTGATCATGAACAGCACCAAACACTACCTCATGATCCCAGAAGATATAAGGGATACTGTTCCCTTCAATTGAACCTTTCTGTCTGCAGATACTGCACAGATATAATCCTTCACTCATGCAATGTCCCAATAACGCAAGGGTATGGTTTTATAGTCAAACCCTCTATCGCATTATTCAGATAGATTCCAGTACACAGTTAATATCTAGAAAGACATCTCTTTCATTTGACCCTGGCCAGGGATTTCTGTGTACACATCCATAGGACATTCTCTCTCCAGTCTTATACCAAGAGTGAGTGATCCCTTGTTGTTCACTCAATTACCTTCGCAAGCTTTCCACTGTATCTGAAAAACCGATTATGGTGGACTTAATGGTTAAAGTCCACGAGTCAGAGAATCAAGATACAATGGTCCACAAACAAGGTATCATTGGTGACTCAGGTCAAAGGACCAACTGTGCTACTGCAACGATTGAATTCCCTGGTTGACTAATAGGTATAATTACCATCCAGGAATTCTTATTTGGGTCTGTTCAGTGAACTCATTCTCTAATGAGCACCCACTTGTTTGTCTTAGTGTCACCACACGAGTGAATGTGAGATCATTCACCCTCATCATATGAGCAGACATAACTTATGTCGATCTTATCGGATATTTAATGTCCATCTCAAATATCCTATGATCGAGAACTATTTAAGACAATTGCCTTAGGATATTGATCTCACTATCATGATCTCATCATGATTCAATATCCCATACATTTGTCTATGGACCTTCATTACGATAGTCGTTTGCGAGAACTATTAAATGAAGAAATGATTGCCTTTATTAATAATTTGAACTAGAATGTACAATGATTGGCTTTGAGGCCACCCAATTCTAACAGGTCCTCTAAGGATAGCAAAGCGGGCTCAGATTGTAAGGCTGGTAAAGGTTCAACCGTGGGCCAAGATGTTAATGGGCCAGGATAGTCCTTTAAATTGTTGGCTTCCTTCAAAAGGTCATATGTGGACATCTCATTTTCTTCAACCAGATTATCCAAGATATCAACAATATGGCATTCTTTTTCATGATCTGGGTATTGAGATGCTTTGAAGACATTAATCTGGACCTTTTGACCCCCAAATGAAATGTCCATTATGCCAGTTTCACAATTTATATTAGCTTTGGCAGTGGCTAAGAATGGACGACTTAGGATGATTGGAGTGTGAATGAGTTCCTCGGGTAATGCCATATCCAGAATAAGAAAATCCACGGGAAAATAACAATCATGAACCTTCATAATAACATCCTCGATTAATCCCCGTGGAGTTTTTACAGACCTATCAGCCAACTGCAAAATAATGGGTGTGGGCTTTAATTCCCCAATATCAAATTTCTCATAAATGGCTGTTGGCAATAGATTCACACTAGCACCTAGATGCAATAAAGCTCTATCAAATGTAACTCCAGCTAAGTCACATGAAATTAGAGGTGCTCCAGGATCCTTTAACTTCTTAGGTAAATGATTCATCACAATTGCACTAACGTCCTCAGAAAGCCGAACCTTTTCGGGTGCCATTCTAGATTCTCTTCGTGGAGTACATAATTCCTTGAGGAACTTAGCATAATGTGGCACATGCTTGATGGCATCGAGGAGTGGAATATTAATTTGGACTTGTTTGAACAAATCCAACAACTCCTCATTCTGGGCCAGTTTCTTCCTGGTATTGGGCTTAGCTAACAAGGCATTAGGAAATGGCACCCTAGGTTTATAAGAACTTGGGCCTTCATCAATCTTCCCTTTTCCTTTCAGATCCTCCTCCAATTTATCCATGATGGGTTCATCTTCGCTCTCACTTTCAATTTCCTGAGGCCCATCAGTGGAACCTTTAGCTAACTCTCTATCTGCATGTGGTTTTTCTAAACTTCTCCCACTCCTAAGGGCTGAAATGGCTTTAGCATTCTCAAATTGTGGCCCTTTAGGTTGTGGTACTGGGCCAGGCTGAGGTAAAAGGCCCGATTGCTGTGGAAAACCCGGAGGTTGATTCCTTGGATTGGCAACGGGTTGACTAGGAAGTTGGCCCACTTCTCTTCTCATCGTAGCCTCCGCTAGTTGGCCCATTTGACTTTCAACTTAGCAATGGATTGTTGCTGGGTCAAAATCAGTTGTTGGAGTTGAGTGAATTTGTCATCAAAGTTGGGCTGAGGAGGTTGTTGGTAAGTGGGTGGAGGATGGTATTGGGTTGGTTGTCCTGATTGGAATGAGTGGTAGTGGGCCGGTTGACCTGATTGATACTGGGCCGGTTGTCCTGATTGATACGGGGCCGGTTGAGAAAATTGGGCTTGAGATCCCCTAGCCTGAACATTTCCATAGAAATTAGATTGCTGTTGAAATGAATTTTGTGGCTTTTGGGCTTGATGCATGGGAGGATTGGACATTGGTAATGGGGCCTGCTGACTCTTCCAAGAGAAATTAGGGTGGTTTCTCCAGCCCGGGTTGTAAGTATTTGAGAATGGATCATTATTGGGCCTGGAGAATCCCTGGGCAGCCTGAACTTGTTCTTGAATGAATGGTGGAAGTTGGGCCACAGTTGGGCATTCATTCACTTGATGGGTTGGACTTGCGCATAAGGCACAAATATCATGATTTGCAGAAGATGGGCCTTCATATGGACTAGATTGTGTTGGGTAAGTAGACTCTTGCTTGTTTATGGCTAGGAGTTGGTCTAGTTTCTGGGCCAAAATGTCTACCTTATCCAATTTTTGATTATTCAGATTTATGTCCATTCTGGATTCGGGCTCTCCGCGGGCCTTAAGTTCATACATTCCAGTCCGTTTAGATGGCCCAACAGACCTTTCATAAGATGATAATGAGGCATGATTAATGGAATTTTCACTTAACATCTCAAACAGATCATAGGCCTCATCTTCATTTTTCATCATAAATGCCCCTCCACATGAAGCATCCACCATCTGTCTGAACTGTTCAGACAATCCTTCATAGAATGCTTGGACAATTTGCCATTTTGAAAGCCCATGATGAGGGCATTTTCTAAGCAATTCTTTCAGTCTTTCCCAAGATTCATGTATCAATTCCCCGGGAGTTTGGGTAAAACTCGTGATGGCCCTTCTCATGGTATTGGTCCGCCCGATGGGATAGAACTTCTTGAGAAATTCTTTCTGCATCTCTTCCCATGTCCTAATGGGCCTTCCTATAGTTCCCAACCAATATTTAGTCTTGTCCTTTAATGAAAAGGGAAATAAGGTCAACTTAAGGCCATCATCGGTGAAATTCTGGATCTTCACCGTAGAACAGATTTCTAGAAACTCATCTAGATGCTTATAAGGATCTTCATTAGTATTCCCATAAAAGGATGGGAGCATCTGAATGGTGCTAGATTTGATTTCATATTGATTGGCTGGATTCTGAGGAAGATGAATACATGATGAAGGTTGATATCGATTTGGAATGAAATAGTCCTTCATTTGCTTTGGTGGGTCCTGATTATCAGCCATTGGATCTTGTGGTGGATTTCTTTAATGTAGGATTCTTTCTATTTCAGCAAGTGGTCCTAGAAGGTTAGGATTTTGAGATCTCCTACCTTGCATGCACTAGGACTGACGGAGAGAGGATTTTGTTTTCTATTTCTTGTTTTTTTTTTTTTATGCAAACAATTTTGACAAACAAATTATCCTAATGATCTAATGTTAACCTAGACTCTCTATGTGAATTTTCTTACAAGGTGAATGGAGTCCACCTCGAGCCACAACCACAATCAGTCAACGGCCAGGTAAGAGGTGGGGTAGTGGGAGGCTCTCCCTACTTTCGTAGGGACCTAATTAGAGAACCACTTTCCGGCTTAGACGTTTGTCTTTTTACCTCTAGCCTAGACACTGTTGCCAAAAATGGAGGCAACCCGAGATTTAAACCACTCACGGTGTAAACCCTAGATTCTCTTTCGACTTACTTTTAATTGGATTAGGAAATGCCAATGCAAGGAAGGTGATTTGTGGGCTAAGGAAGGGTGATCAAATCCCTACCTTATATGGTTAAAGTTGCTGCCCTTAAAGCCTTTTTGAATGCAATACAAGGCAACAAATCAATGCAAGGTGTGTTGATGCAATCATGAATGACTTGCTAAAATTGAAACACGTACCTTTCCCCCGCAATCTTCAACATTTTATGGAAATAACTATGAAAGGAAACTAACTCATGCTTTCCTAGGATGATGAATGCCTAGCATGGAAGGTTTCTAATCTTGGCAATGAAGGTTTTTAAATTTGGATGTTCCTCTTTTTGTTTCATTTTTTTTTAGTTAATGGAAACCTATCTAAACTAGAAACTACAAAATTGGAAACTAACTAAAGTAAGGAAATTGAAACATAGAAAGTTGGAATACACTGACCATGATTACGCTTTCCTTATTTTTTTCGTTTTTTTTTTTTTCAATTTACCTGCAAAAATAAGAAAAATAAGGTTAGTTAGAGACTAATTACACTAAATCCAAGATAATCAAAATTAAAAATCTAACTCCTCGACAACGGCGCCAAAAATTGATCGTTTTGAATTGTGCGTCGTTAAGCACATGAAAACGTTCAATCTAAATTTATCTGGCTCACTCAAATCAGATTTCAGAAATTTAATAATGGTGAGTTCGAGTCGATCCTCAGGGAGATAGAATTTTAATTTTGAAAACTTTGGACTTCAGTTAATCTAAAAATAAGTGAAAATTTAAATAAACTAATTACTTAATTAAACTAAAACACAATTAACTAATGTAACCTAAAAACATAATTGCTTGAATTAAACAAATCTTTTTTTTTTCTTTTCTTTTTCAGAAATTAAACACAAACACTTATAAAAATAAACACGACTAAAAATTATAACAACAAAAACAACCTATTGTTTGATTGTATAAATCATTAAACATCATGAATCAAATAACTTAATTAAACAACTAATAACTAATAAAACTTCATTAAACAACAACTAACCAACAATTAATCCTAATTAAACAAACTACTATTATACTAGTGGGGAAAGAGGAAACAAAGCACAGCAGCTGTGGGATTGCCGGCTGGTGCCCTGGAGTGTAGCTGCTGTGGACTTGAAGGAGGTGGCTGCTGGGTAGCTGGGACAACTGCTGTTGCTGGTGCGTGACAGGTGTTGAAGGAAGCAGTTGCTGGAGGGGGCCGGTGAACGCAGCTGGTGTTGGTGTTGGCCGGGTAGGAGGGGAGATCAGCTAGCTGCAGGCCGTGGAGTAGCTTGCTAGCTGGGTAGCTGCAGATCGTGGAGAGCCTCAGCGGATGTTGTTGATGCAAGCTTCGAAACCAGCATGCATGTAGGAGGCCGTGGAGCTTGCTTTAGGTGCGCTGGAGTGCGGCGGCTTCAAGCGCGGCAGGGGATGTGCGGGTTGCTACTAGTTGCTGCAGGATGCGGTGGAGAAGGCTGCTACTACTGGCGTTGGAGTTGGAGGAAACCGTGCGCATGCATGTGGAAGGCTTCAGCTTGCAGGAGGAGATCGGCTGCTGGTGCGCCTTGCCGGCATGCACGCAGGTGCTGGCTTCACCGTGTATGAAAGGGGGATGCTTGACGTGGACTGCGAACAACGTGTGAAGGCTTGCAGTTGCGGTGCTGCGGGCATGCAGGCGTGAGCGGTGAGAGCTACAGGCATGGACAACACTTGGAAGCTGCTGCTGGTGCGTGCATGCACGTCGCTGGGCAGCGCGGGGTGTGCGGGACACAGAGAGAAACCGAGCGAGGGAGTGGGGGAGAGAAAGAGATGGCAGGGAGAGAAGGAGAGGAAGAGAGAGACGTGGGAAACCGAGAGAGGGAGAGGGAATCTGCGGGAGATAAAAAACAGAGAGAGAGAAAGAACAAGGGAGAGAAAGAGAGGCTCCAGGAGATAAAAAAATAGAGAGAGGAGGAGAAAGAGGGAGACTGCGTGGGAGAAAATTGGGCAAAGAAGAGCCGCGGGAGACTAGGAATTAGAGGGCTCGAGGTTGGGAAACTAAGGGAGAGAGGGATGCTACCCGGTTGAGAAGAGGAAGAGAGGTTAATATAGAGAGGAAGAGAGGTGTGGGAAGGAAATTGGAGAAGAAGTAGGACTGCGGTTTGGGAAATTGGAGAGAAGGAAGGAAATAGTGGGTTTTGGGAAACTCCAGCGAAGGAAGGAATCAAATTGCATTTTTACCCCTGCTTTGGTTGAAATCCGAACACTAGACCTCCCCCAAATTTCCGGAAACTCCACCAACTGCATTGGGTCATCGGCTTGTCCTGTTCACATAAAATAACTATAAATTAGCGCATTATCATAAAAATGTCATCATATTTATTCATTTTGTCTTGGTTTTGTCGAAAAACCGCAAATGCGCTATACTCCTTTAATCACATGAAATGACGATGTTTTTAAGTCAGAATTTGATGAAATTGGTACCGTTGGACTTGTTACACAATTGTCTATCATTTCATGCTATTTTGCAGATAAAAACATGAGTATGATGCATATGGTTGCCCTTAAATGATCAATTTAACACTTTATCATAACCCTAGCCGCCCCTCCTCTGTTTCTCTCTCTCTCTGGCGTCCAGACAGATCTAGATCTGCTTCGCCGCTTCTCCGAATCCCGTTCGACGGGAAATCGTCCCCGCGCTGCGGCGATCGTTGAGGCAACCGGCGGAGGTTTCGTAGGCTACGAAGAACGAGGAACGTGAGGATATCCGTCGCGCGGAGGATCGCGTGGACTTTGCTAGAGGCCGGGCACTTGCGCGGCTTGCGGTGTCGCACCGACGGAACCGAACGGTTGCGGATTCGAATCCGCACACAGTGAGAACTTCGATTATCCGATAATCGATTTTTGATTTTCGAAATGGGAACGGATCGCTGTTTTAATATTTTATTTTCCGTTGCGTGAGCGATCCGGAGAAACCCGAGAAATCCAACATTTTATTATGCTAGGAACATAATAACAATCTTCTAATAGTAAGGCGTCTCCTGATAGAAGCCTGAGGTTTGCTGTCCCAACAGCAATCGCCGCAACCTTTGCGCCGTTTCCTAGCCTCAATTCCACCTCACCTTGTCTCAGCTTGCGCTTACTTGTCAGCATCTGCACATCATGGCAGATATGAGAAGCACATCCGGTATCCAATACCCAAGATGTGGAATCTCTAACTGATAAGTTGATATATATCATATAGATATCTGAAGCTTCATATCGCTTCACATTTTTATGTGCTTTATCGTTAAGGAACTCCTTGCAGTTCCTCTTCCAGTGACCATACTACTTATAGTAGAAGCAGTCACCCTTTACTACTCTTTCGTCTTTGTCCTTCGATCTTTTATCGTTAGCTATCATCTCTGCTTCAGGGGCATCCAGTGCCGATTCAGCAGGAGGATCAGCTCCAGGGGCAAAGTCAATGTGCTCAGATCTGAAGACATTCTTCATGTTTCTGAACCAATCCGAGTAGATCAGGTAAGTCATAAGGGCATCAACTATGCCACGGAGTGGGTTATTCGACGATATAATTCCCTACAGGAGATAAGTAAAATCTATTTAGCAAATGTTCAATTATTAATTTTAAAACAAGACATGGTCTTTTGTTCAAGTTTTAACTCCCCCTAGTTTTCGACGGACTGTATAACCCTCAGTTATACAGAACGGGAGACGCCGACAGTCTCCTAGTAGGGATCAGAATCTCAATGACTTGCAGTACAGTCTTGTGGATAGCACAACAAACTGTAATACAATCAAAGAGCACCCAACTCATGGGACTTGCAACTCCTTGCAATGTCTGATCATAGCTTCGGTCCCCAGAGATTTAATGGCCTTGTGGATAGCACAACAAACCACTAATTCTGGTCTAAGCTAACCATCGTTACGCGACGAGCATAGATTTGCATGCAGCCCTTGTGGATAGCACAACAAAGCTACACGGTTCTTCTACCCCGATCATATAGGCATCTAATGTCATAGCCACAGTTTCTCCTCCCAATTAAACAGGCCTTGTGGATAGCACAACAAACTTGTCTAAAGTGATTCGAATCCTATGACTATAACGATGATGGACCACGCGGTAAGTTCTTAACTACTCGCGTTACGGCTTAGAGTTTATCTGAGGGTATTTAGATAACTTTTATCTTGGTCTCTCCTAAGTGATAGTATAAAAATATATCGTATATATTTAGTAAATACTATACCTGCTTTGATTCATAATTAAAAGAAAACATTGCATCACATACATGTCTAGTGTGGTCATGGATAGCACAGTGGGTTTGACTAGAGCCAACAGTCAAACGCACACACAATCTAACATAACAGTTATATTAGATAACCTGCAAACACATAGGCAAGAGATCTCTATCTTTTCGCCTTCCTGGTTACAACTGTGGATCGTCCTCACTCCTTCCTCGGTTGCCTCAATCAGATTATACTAATTCTAGAATACATGTAATTAGAAGAGAGCCTTATGGTGAGTACAAGAGAGAGGGAGGTAGAAGTATATCGGAGTTTAAAAGAGAGAGAGGTATGCAGACCTCTATTTATTAACAATTAATAAACATCTAACAAACATCCACGATCCACACAATCCATTCATCAAATGAATAATTAAAAGTACATATCCATGACCACAGTGTGTTTTAAACATCCACACATGATATAGCGCATCACATGGCTAAAATAAAAGAGTTTTCAAAATAAATAAGTTTTGACTTTCAGAAAGTTGGGATCTAATCAAAATTGGTATTTGAATTTCGAAAATACTTTTAATTAACTTAACATGCAATCAAATCTAAATTTAAAAGCAACAAACACACATCACATGCGCACACACTCCGAATTAATAATTCCAGATTATTCCACGTAAATTAGAACAATTCTAATAATTTAACACTTAGATTAAATTCCATTAATAATCTAACAATTAGACTATTAAAGACTAATCTAACTCTTAGATTAATCTATCAAAGTTAATTAACAATTTAACACTTAAATTATTAATTAACTCTAATTATTAATTAACTACTAATATAACTCTTAGATTAGTTAATTAATATTAATTAGTAATTTAACATTTAAATTATTAATGAACACTAATTAATTAATAATTTTCATATAACATTTAGATTAGTTAACTTAAAATTAATCATTAATCTTAACACTTAAAATTAACAATTAACTCTAATTAACTGATAAGTACTAATTTAACATTTAAATTAGCTAATTAAAGTTAACTATTAATTTAACACTTAAATTAATAACAAACTTTAATCGATTAACAACAATTGTTTATAATAATGATTCTAAAATCATTAAAGCCCAATTTAATAAAACTGAATAATAATTAAAAAATTTCAAAACAGATTTTGAATTAAATTAAAATCTAATTTTAATTTGATTAAATGGGCTAACAATGAATAAAGGGGTTTAATATGATTCAAAATCATAAAAGGGTTAATTAAATAAAATTGAACAATAATATGAAATTTTAAAACAATTTTAAAATTTAAATTAAGTCCAATTTAGTTTAATTAACTGGGCATATGGTTTAATTGGGGTTTGGATTTGAAAGTAAAAGGGCCCAGCCCTTAAACAGAGCCAAGGCTTGGCTATATGCCCCTGGGCTCGAGCCAGGGCTCAGCCAACCCCAAGCCCGGTCCAACCGGTGCCCGACTCGGTCCATCGGGACCGGCTGAGGGAGCAAGCTTGGCCAGCCTCCCCTTCCAACCCGAAACCCTACTACCTGCGTTGCAGGTTTGGGTGGTGGCTACCGGCGCCGCCGCCCGGCCGGCCCCCGGCGCCGCAGGCCCTAGCCGATGACCCCCTTAGCCGCCGGCGACGGCCCGGTCTCCCTCTCTAGCCACAGAAAACCCTAGAACCCTAAACTGCAACAATTTGCAGCCGGCGGCTTTGGGGTTTTGCAGACCGCCGCCGGCGAGCACCCGGGGCCCGCCAGGCCCCGCCGGCGAAGCCCACACCACCGGCGACCTGCCCGGTGTCGTAGGGTGGCCGGCGGTCCCCTTGTAAGGCTGGTATAAACCCTTTTATTGCCCCCTTTTTAAACTGGTTCTTGTTCAAATCGTGGGCAAGGAAGGAGGTGGGAGATCCTTCTGGCCATCTCCAGCGGCCCATCCGGCGCTGGCTGGAAGCCAGTTCCCCAAAGGATCCAGGGTCCCGGGCCTTCATCCTAACGCTTGGGAAGCCCGAATGCGGCCGCCATTAACCCCGTTCTTCATCACATGAAGAACACGAAAATAACCCCAAAAAATTCCGATTTGTAGGATTAAAAATTAATCTAATCAATTGTGTTCATCATATGAACACAGATCCAACAATCAATCAAATCTGTGCATGGAATTAAATAATAGAAATATTAAATCGGAGATCGAAATGGGACGAGAAACAGTGGAACCTGGCTCTGATACCACTGTTGGGTTCTCGGGTTTCTCCGAATCTCACGCATAGCGGAAAATAAAATAAAAACGGAGATCCATTCCCGTTTCGAAAAACTAAAAACTACGATTATCGGATAATCGATTCTCACCGTGTGCGAATTCGAATCCGCAACCATTCGGTTTCATCGGTGCGACACCGCTGTAGGTGCTTAAAATGCTCATCAATCTGCGGCGGCCACTTGGGTTCTGCAGGATCTAGGAACAATCTGTTCAGTGCAATATAAAGGTCTCTCAGGTCGAACCACCTGTACCATTCGCATTTAGGATCATGAAATTTTCTCCTTTTCATAGGCCGCAGAGCCTCCAAGGATTGGTACGTAAGTAGTTCAGAGCAATGTCTGGCCAAGTCCCTCCCATATATGTCATGGAAGTCAAAACAGGAAGTAATGACTATCGTGTTGTCGTGGCTAAGTATGGGCCCCTTCACAAAGTGCGTATACAGGGTCCATGTTAAGGGATCTCGGCCTTCTTTGGGTGGCGTAGACATTGCCTCCTAGATTTTCGGACCTTCTTCGATCTCTGCTTGCTGAACCAGATCTTGTTTCAGTTTTCTTGGCCTATAGCCCAAACCACTTCCAGGTGCTGCTCGATGATTTTTAACAGGAGTGGTCCTGCCTTGCAATTGTGTGCCCAGACCTCTTCCAGGCTCGTAGCCGTTCTTCATCATAATCCTCCATCCTGGGGTACTCATGCACTTCCCCCTTTTTATGGCATCTAACGGGTATGGAGAAATAGTGGCGGCTTTTAGAGGATCAGCCACTGGACGGTAGACCTGTAATACCGACAGAAAAGGTTGTCGGCCAGGTAAAGCAGCAGATTTAATGTTCAAGGTATGAGCAGCAGCAAGGATCGGCATGCTCGTCACTTTAATAATTCGTCCTTTGTAAGGGAATTTGAGGCATTGGTGATTCGTAGAGGGAATCGCCTCAAGAGTTTTGATATAAGGACGACCCAAAATGGCATTTATGGAAGGATCGATTTCCAGGATGTGAAATTCGACCTCTACATGACTTACAGGGCCCAGCTCCACCTTCAAATAGACCATTCCCAGAGGGGAACGGGTAGAGTTGTCATATGCCGTCACTGAGATGGGGCTGGGCAGCCATTTTTCTTTGGGCACACCGCACAACTCCAGGGTCTTCGGAGGTAAAACATTGATCGAAGCCGCTGTGTCGACCAGGCATGCATCCACGACCTTCTTACAGATGTTGACCGTGATGCTCAGAGCCATGCTTCTGGCTGCCGGCGGTGCTAGTTCCGATGTGTGGAATGTAATGGACGGCTGATCCCCCTGAGGAACTAGTAGTGCTGCAATTTTTTCTACCGGCACGTCCTCATTGACCATCACCTTCTGTAGATATTCCATTAAGGCTTCTTGGTGAATCTTGGATCTTTTGATCAATTCAAGTACAGTGATCCGTGCCGGTGTCCGATCCAGATGTTTCAACAAGTCATATTGAGTGCCTGGTGCAGTCTCTTCATTATGGGCTTCCTCAGTCGGCTGCGATGGGCCGTCTCTAACTGTGGACTGAGGAAAGACTTTGTTAAAAATCCTTCCACTCCGGAGCGCGTGTTCCTCAACCGTGGAGGATCCAGGTGACACCTTAAGTACCGCAGGGTTGGATGGTGCGGATGGCGTAGAGGGTTGGTATGTAGGTGATGGCGTAGGGCTAGGTGGTGATGGCGCGGTGCGGATTAGAGGCCTAGAGGGTTGGATGGTGGATGGGTAAGTGGTTGGCGAAGTGGGGAATGGTATGCGTAATAGCGGTCTGGATGGTAGAAGGGGCGCGTGATTGGTTTGCGGGGGGTTATATGGTAACGGCATAGGAGTGCGGGGCGTGATGGGCTTGAGGAAGGCAGGTAGTGGTAATGGGTTATTGGGTGTGGGTGAGTGATATATGGGTGTCGGTAGAGGGGTGATGGTAATGGGTTGCGGCCTAGGTATGTGGATGGTGCGGCGTGGTGGTCGCTCTGCGGTACTTGGAACGTGACCCGTTGAACAAAGAGAGGAAGAGTCCTCTATTCTCCACTGTTGCCCACGACCAGCCTCAGACTGGCTGTTCGTCAAAATGGGAGCAACTTGGTTTTGGTTCTGGTGCTCCGAGAGTGGATTCTGCACTATGCCCATGTTGGGTGGTGCTGCTGCTTGTGCTGGTGGTCTTGCTTGCTGCTGCTGTGGTCTTCTCGCCTTCAGGGCTGATATATACTTTTTCATCTCCTCCCAGTCTATGCCGCCCTGCTCGTTGAGATCATGAATATAATCTCTGAACTGGAAGCAGGTGTCAATGGTATGCCCAGGTTGCCTATGGAAGTAGCAATACCTGGACGTGTCGGCATTTTGAGGCCAGACGGCCTTTTCCCTTGGCAAAACTAAGGCATTAGCTGCCATTAGAGCACTGAAGATATCTGCCAAGGATTCTGGGAGGGCCGGGTATTCTGCCCTTTTCGGGCCTGGAGGTCTTCTCTGCTGGTTGTAGTCACCAGGAGGAGGGACATTATGGTACGCCGGCGGTGCTCGCGGCTGATACTGTTGTTGCTGATATTGCTGTTGTTGAGGTTGCTGGTACTGCTGTTGCCGTTGCGGCGGCTGTTGTAGCTGTTGCTGTTGCTGGTTCTGATTTGGCTGCTGGGGCCGCTGATACTGTTGCTGATAATGGGGGTTCTGTTGCTGCCTATACCCTTGTTGGTTCGGCTGCGGTGGCCTCTGGTACTGCTGCTGGTTCCTCACGAACTGGGGCGAGTTATTGTTCATGCTACTGACTTGCTCGTGAGAGAGCGTGCCCTCAGTAGTCGGACCTGTGCTGGGAGAGTTTGGCACTGCAGGCTTCCGAGGTGGAGGCCTGCTAGGTCTGTGAGGATCAAAGACGCTAGAGAACGTAGCGTCCTTGAAGGCATTTTGGCAGTACCGTGCTCTTTCATAGAGCTCTGCCATGTTGGTCAAATTGTTCAAGGAGATGACTAGCTTGAACTGGGGCGTGGCGTTGGAAATTAACATCTTCACTTGCTCGGACTCGGACAAGTGATCTTTCACCTTTTCAGCCAGGCCCCGCCACCTGTCAGCAAAACTGACAAACTCCTCATCAGGTTTCATCTTTTCTGCAACGAGGTCAGTGATGGACAAGGAGGGTGCAACTCTGTCCTGGTATCGTTGGATAAATTTGCGTGAAACGATACCGTAATCCTCTACTTCGGAGGGTTCCAGAGAAAAGAACCACTCGAGGGATGGTCCCTCTAGAGATCTCCTGAACAAAAAGGCCAACGACCTCTTGTCGTTCTGCCAGAAAGACGATTCGTACATAAACTCCTTCAGATGTGTGAAGGGGTTACCAGTACCGTTGTACTTCCGGTACACTGGCATCTCAGAGGGTGGTAGGTGGAATACCGGCAGGCTCGGCAAATTGATCTCTGGCACAGCTTTAACCCCCATCATCTTCTGGAGGTTGTTAAACTGCTCATCCATGCGCTCCATCTTGGCCAGCAACGCTTGCGTGGTCAGATCTGCCTGGGGAGGAGGAGGAGGTGGAAGTACTTGATAGGCCTGCTTCCTAGAGTACGTTGGACAGGGAGGACAATAAAGAGGAGGTCCGGCAGAGCTTCTGCCATGCCCGAGGGCATTTTGATAAGCAGGCGTTTGCGGTCTAGCCGGTTGCCTAGATGATGAAAGTTGTGGCCCAGCTGGCCGAGAAGTGAGGTGAAGGCCTTCCATGGCCTGATGGATATAAGGAGGAGGAAGAGGAGGTTGTTGAGTAACAACAGGGGGAGCCACAGGGTTCGGCTCAGCAGGCTGCACGGGTGCCTTCCCCTTCAGAATAGACTGGATCGCCTCGAACTGCTGAGGGTCCAGTCGGGAGGCAAGAACTCCCAGGGCGTTGACGAGATCCGAAGGATCAGAGGGTGAGGGATCATTCTGATTCATGTCCCCCTCTAGATCGGGATAAGGAATCGCATATTCATGCGGGGGAAGATCAGGATATCGATCATGTAGATGAAAGAGAGGCGTCCGGACATTCCCATCTTGTCGATATGGAATGGGGGCAGAATTACGGGAGGCATCAGCATCTCTCCCGTTCTCATAGTTGTAGTCCGAATCGCGAGGGGCATTAGCATCTCCCTCGTAGTTGATGATGGCGTCTTGAGCCATACTCAAGTCCCTGCCTGATCGCAGCAGCATAATGTTAGATTTTTTTGAAAGACTTGACAAACAAGTTGCACAGAGATTAATCAAACAAGTGGATGTTTAACGTGATTTTAAGGTTCCTTGTTGAGTTATTTGGATTGGATTAAACCACAAATTCGCTCAGGGAAAGGATCCTAGTTTCAGTTCGATTTCCACCGTTATTCTCTAGGGCTTTCTCTCACAACGCTTTTGGAATCTAGCCAGGACTTCAACTGGTACAACCAGCCCGATGATCAAGGAGGAATACCTTGATTTTGGGGACTTATGGAGGTCTCAGGGTCAACTTCTCTAGTCTGATCAAGCGACCAACCCAATCAGAGAGAGTTGCTGACGTCGAGTAGTGTGTTCCTAAGAAAAGGAGGGTATTCGCCTCAATGCGTATGCCCTACGGCCTGGATGGCCTCTAATGCTTAATAATAATGGGTAGCTAGCACTCAAGCCACAAAAATCTGAGAACTGAAAAATAACTAAGAAACTGTCTGAATCGCGTCGATGGTAGTCGATGCTATTCAAAACAGAACTTAATTTTTCGCAGAAACAGAACTGAAAAATAACTAAGAAATTGTCTGAATCGCGTCGAGGTTAGTCGACGCTATTCAAAACAGAACTTAATTTTTCGCAGAAACAGTTGCAGACAGCAGAGAAGATATGAAGACTGAAAGGCGTCTGGGGGTGTTGACGCGGTTTTGAAACGCGTCAGTTCTCCTGGACGCTTTTCAGTTCGCAGAAACTGTAACGACCCGCCACCCTATAATCGGGGATCCGATTACTAAATGGGTACATAATCATTAATTTGGAACCAAACCAGGATCTAATCAAGTCTGGGAGATAAATAATAAACTAAGCTAAACATTCAGATCGCATTGAACAGAAGTAAAAGTGCAGGAATTAAAATTATTACAATGCGACTCGATACAGCAAATAATTACATTCTCCAACAGAAAAGAAATAACTAAATGTACAGGCCAGAAATAAAATAACAACTACGTCGGGGCATACCCCGGAACAACTGCTGACGGTGCTCAACTCACGGCCGCACTCTCCTCGCTAAGTCTGCTGAGAGTCCTCACCTGAAAACCGTAGAGGGTGAGTCTCAAAGACAAGACTCAGTCGGGATCCTTCGATCCCCACTGCCCACGCACACACCCACAAGTGCAAGGTACAGCTAACGGAAAGGTGATAAGCACAAGAGGTACAATCCCTAATTCTTAACGTGAAATCACATGCAATCGTAATATAATAAACATGCATATATTAAACCAACCGACTAGGAAATCCACAACTGTCGTCTCGATAGAACTCGTCAACCACACAACAACGGTGGAGAAACCTCGACCCGCTGAGACCAAACAGTAACCCCTCGGATAGCACACTAGCTACTCCGGCCCAACCGGCTCAGGTGGCTACTCCTTCCCTCAGCATGAGTGACTCTCCGAATGTACCACTCCGACACCGGTACTAGCTGACCCCGGGGTTCACCAGGTGACCGTCTCTCACTAGGCGTCACCCCGCCCACGCCCCCACCGGCGCTGTGCTCACGCCCCCACCAGCACAGGGTGATAAAGTGCTACAATGTCACTCCAGGTCCACAGTAACTCAAAACCCAGCACAGTGCGATCCGGTCACGTGAAAAGTCCGCGATCGCATAACACACATATAAAACCATCCGATTATGAAGAATCCATCTCTATCGGGTACACTAAAGCATTCATTATCCATCTATCTAACCGTATAAATACATTTTACTGGCATGAATTAGTGAGGTTCTGTCTTGAATCGCGTCGCCCAAGGTCGACGCCATTCAAGCTCCATGTTCAGGTTTATGTAAAACAGTCTTCAGAATCAGGCCCTAAAAGGCGTCGACACCAGTGGTCGCCTTTTAAAAGGCGTCGACATCCTCAGACGCCATTCAACACAGAAATCCGGAAATTCCAAGGCCCTTACTCAGGGGTTTTCTGCCTTTAAAAGGCGTCATGCCTAACCGACGCCATTTGAAAATGCGTCGTTCACCCATGACGTCTTTTAGTCCCAGAATCCCCGAACTGGCAGACTCTCTGTCAGGCGATTCCTGTCTAAAAGGCGTCGTGATGGCTCGACGCCCTTCAAAAAGGCGTCGTCCATGCACGACGTGTTTCAGCCCAAGGAACCAGAGTCGCCCGAGCCCGAGGGCTCCCTATTCAACCCCAAATTCACCCAAAAACGGAGGGAAAAAGAGAAGCAATACTATCCATAGGCAACACATTCATAGAAATCCCCCATGTTATCAAAAGAACTCCTAAACATGCTCATTCTACCCCCCTAAACCAAAGATCCAAACAAGCTTAAACGAGGGTAAACATGGCTTAAAACGTGATGCTAAGGGGAACCGTCACCCTACCGGATATTTGAACGCCTCCGAGCTTCAAGCCGTCCACCCGACTCGCCCCACGCCGCCGCCGGTACCGCCGTGGTCGTCCTTGCTCCTCCGTGACGTCGGCCACCGTCCGGAGAGTAGAACGCTGCAGTGGAAGTGGAGGTGGTAGTGGTAGGAGCTAGGTAGAGGATGGAGTGGAGGGAGAGATGAAACGGTGGGAGGAAAAAGAGGGAGGAGGAGGGATCGCCGCCGAGTTCGCCGGAAGGGGAAAGAGAGGAAGAGAGGAGAAAATGGAGGAAAGAAGGAGGGCTCGCGGGGTTAACCAGAGACTGGCTAAAATGCGTCGACATCCACGGACGCCATTCAGTTGATGTGACAGCTACTCTGACAAGACTCTGAAACGCGTCGTTCAAGGCAGACGCCGTTCAGACGATATGTTAGGGCCGTACTCTGACAACCCAGAGTCGCAGTCTGAAAGGCGTCGACACACGTGGACGCCGTTCAGGTCGACAAGACAGGGCCGTACGCTCGCGGCCCGAAGCCAACCCACGTGGCACCCACGTGGCAGAACTTGAAATGCGTCTGCGACGGTGGACGCCATTTAAAACGCGTCTCGATGTCCTGACGCGAATCAACTTAGAACCTCCGCCCTCACTAAGGTTAGAACTACAAGGTCCGATCCCGAAAACCGGATCCGAAGGTCACGATCCTTACAATCTCCCCCCCTTAAAAGAATTTCGTCCCCGAAATTGACTGCTTAGAATTAACAAGGTCAAACAGGGATACAAGTTCACGAGGAAACTTACGAAAAGAGGTAGGGGAACTGCTCTCGCATCTCATCCTCACGCTCCCAGGTTGCCTCACCTCCGGAGCGGTACTGCCAAATCACCTTGACCAATGGTACAATCTTGTTCCGCAGGACCTGTTTTCTGCGATCCTCAATACGAACTGGATATTCTGGAAAAGACAGGTCCTCAGCGACCTCCAACTCTGAAAAATCCAAGACATGGGACGGATCCTGAACATACTTACTCAGTAAGGAAACATGGAACACATCATGCACCCCTGCAAGACTGGGCGGCAAGGCCAGCTGGTACGCGGTTTCCCCAATCCGAGCAACGATGGGAAAAGGCCCAATATGGCGCGGACCCAGCTTGCCTCGCTTCCCGAATCTCATTACACCCTTGGAGGGTGAGACTCGGAGAAACACGTGGTCCCCAACTTCAAACTCAAGCGGTCTCCGTCGGATGTCAGCATAACTCTTCTGCCTACTCTGCGCTGCGGTCAACCTCTGCCGAACTAACCTGGCAATCTCAGCACACTGCTGTACTAACTCGGGTCCTGTTATCTGCCTTTCACCGATCTCGGACCAACATACAGGAGATCGACACGGTCGCCCATACAAAGCCTCATAAGGCGCCATGCCGATACTGGAATGGTAACTGTTGTTATATGCAAATTCTACTGTGGACAAATACTGCTCCCAAGAACCTCCCCAGTCTAGACAACAAGCTCTGAGCATATCTTCCAAGGTCTGAATAGTCCTCTCCGACTGCCCGTCAGTCTCGGGATGGTAGGCTGAGCTGAAAGCCAACTCAGTGCCTAGTGCCTGCTGAAAGCTCTTCCAGAATCTGGAAGTAAACCTTGGATCTCGATCTGATACAATATACAAAGGCACCCCATGCAGAGAGATGATCCGGTCTACAAACAACTTTGCCAGCTTGCCGACTGACCAGTCCTTCCTAATAGCTAGGAAGTGTGCCGACTTGGTCAGCTGATCCACGATGACCCAGATGGCATCTCTCCTGATAGGGGATGTAGGCAATCCCATCACGAAGTCCATAGTCACATGCTCCCATTTCCACTCTGGAATCGGCAAGGGCTGTAGCAATCCACCAGGTCTCTGATGCTCGGCCTTAACCTGCTGACAAGTCATGCATCTGGCCACATATTCAGCCACATCTTTCTTCATACCGGGCCACCAGAAGTGCCTCCTCAAACAATGATACATCTTAGTCGAGCCCGGATGCACTGCATATCTCGAACGGTGCGCCTCATCAAGAACACATCTGCGCACGTCCTCCTCAGTCGGAACATAAAGTCTACCTCTGAACCTGACCGTACTGTCGTCCCATAACTCCACCTCTGACCTCTGGAGGATCTGTGGTAGCTCAACATCTGCCCTCTGAGCCTCAATTACTGCATGATACACAGCTGGTCTCACAGTCAAACTGACCAGCACGGCTCTGTCATCTTCACGTGGAACCCTAAAGGAAGATTCCACCACCTGCTCGAATAATTTCCACTCCTGAATCATAAGGTATGACATGACCGTCTTCCGACTCAAAGCGTCTGCCACTACATTCGCCTTACCCGGATGATAAGAAAGGTCAAAGTCATAATCTTTAATGAACTCCATCCACCTTCGCTGCCTCAAATTCAGGTCCCTCTGAGTGAACACATATTTCAAACTCTTGTGATCCGTGAAAACCTGGAATTTCTCCCCATATAAATAATGCCTCTAGATCTTGAGTGCAAATACCACAGCTGCCAGCTCCAAATCATGAGTAGGATAGTTCTCTTCATGCTTCTTCAGCTGTCGAGAAGCATAAGCCACTACCCTGCCATGCTGCATTAGAACTGCGCCCAAACCTCGACGGGACGCATCAGAGTAAACCACAAATCCACCTGATCCAGATGGAAGCACCAGTACAGGGGCTGACGTGAGACGGGTCTTTAACTCAATAAAACTCTGCTCACAATCCTCGGTCCACACAAAGCGAACTCCCTTTCGAGTCAACCTCGACAAGGGGGCTGCTATCGAAGAAAATCCCTGAACAAACCGCCTGTAATAACCGGCAAGCCCCAGAAAGCTCCTGATCTCAGTTACTGAAGTCGGCCTGTTCCAATCCATCACCGCCTCGATCTTGGCTGGATCCACTGCAATACCATTGCCAGAAATAACATGCCCAAGGAAATGCACCTCGTCTAGCCAAAACTCACATTTGCTGAACTTGGCATAAAGTCGATGCTCCCTCAGGACCTGCAATACAGCCCGAAGATGGGTGGCATGCTCTTCCTCAGAAGAAGAATAGATCAGAATATCATCAATAAACACAACCACAAACTGATCCAGGTAAGTCCTGAAGACTCGGTTCATCAGCTCCATAAAGGCCGCCGGAGCATTGGTCAAGCCAAAGGGCATAACCAAAAACTCATAATGTCCATACCGAGTTCTGAAGGCCGTTTTGCTAACATCAACATCTCGGATCCTCATCTGATAATATCCGGATCTCAAGTCGATCTTAGAAAATACCTTCGCGGACTGCAGCTGATCCATCAAATCATCAATCCTTGGAAGTGGATACTTATTCTTTATTGTTACCTAGTTCAGCTGCTTATAGTCAATGCACAACCTCAGATAACCATCTTTCTTTCTAACGAATAGGACTGGAGCACCCCATGGAGATGTACTGGGGCGAATGAAACCCTTATTCAGCAGCTGCTGCAACTGTGCCTTTAACTCAGCGAGTTCAGCTGGCGCCATCCGATACGGGGCCTTAGACAAGGGCGCCGTACATGGTGCAAGCTCGATGGTAAATTCGACCTCTCGCTGAGGAGGAAGGCCAGGCAGCTCCTCAGGAAAAACATCTATAAACTCACATACAACAGGTACCTCCCCAGGGCTGAGACTAACCCGGACATCAGAGACAACAACAGAGGCAAGGAAAGCCTCACAGCCACCATCAAGTAACCTCCGTGCCTTAAAGGCAGAAATAAGAATACCTCGGGAAGAGAGCCTAATACCTTGGAAGAAGAAGGTCGGGATGTCCGGAATGGAGAATCGCACCCTCTTCCTGTGGCAGTCCACCTCTGCATAAAAGGCTCCCAACCAATCCATACCCAGGATGACATCAAAGTCTCGAATGGCAAGCACAACCAACTGGGCAAGGAGCACATGACCCTCAATGGTCAAGGGAACATTCCTCAAGCAGTTATAAGATATCATATAGTCTCCAGAAGGAACCTCCACCATCAAACCATCAGATAACTCAACAACGGGCGCAGAAAGGATATCTAAGAACTGCTCAGAAATAAAAGAATGCAAAGCACCCGAATCAATCAATACGTGTGCAGAGTTCCCAAGGACAGAAAGTGTACCTTCCACCAAGTTGGACGCGCGAGCCTCCCTCCTGGTGATAGCTAGCACTCTCCCCTGGGTCCTCGGCTTCTTCTGCTCAGCTGAACCATGTCCCTGACCATGCTCCTGCAGGCAATGCCTCGCCAAATGGCCCTGCTGGCCGCAAGTGAAGCACCTCCTGGGAAGAGTGGAACACTGAGTCCCACCATGGGCACCCCCACAGTGCTGACAGACTGCCGGAAGACTCTGGGCTGGTCCCTGCGGTGCACTGGATACAGACTGACTCTGCTGGCCCTGCCCGGACCTATTGCTGCCGCTACTGCCACTACTACTGCCACCACCCCTGAAGAATCTCCTGAATCGGGAGCCGAGTGACGACGATCCCGATCCAGCAGAAGGGGCCGCTGCCGCTGCCTTACCCCTGCCACGAATTGGGCTCTGAGCAGCCAGTCCTCTCTCCCGGGACGACTGGTTCTGCTGAGCCTCCACTGCTGCCGCACATCTAACCGCAGAAGCCAGATCCGTGCAACAGTGGGACGCCACGAAGTTCCTCAAACTGAGCCTCAGTCCATCCACGAATCTCTCAGTACGACGCTCCTCGTCCCCAGATATGAAAGGCACGAACCGACCTAGCGAAACAAACTTCGCCTGGTACTCAAGTACTGTCATGCTCCCCTGCGTCAGATCCATGAACTCCCTCTCCTTGGCCCTCTGGACGTGTCTAGGGAAATACTGCGCGTTGAACTCCTTAACAAATGTCTCCCATGGAATTTCCCTAAGACTCCTGTCCTCGTAGGACAAACTCTTCAAGGTGGTCCACCAGTCATAGGCGCTATCCTTCAGCATGAAGGTAGCTAACGGGGTCCGCTCTACTGCAGCACAATCCATGGTGTCAAAAGTCTTCTCTATCTCTCTAAGCCAGTGGATGGCCTCGTCAGGGTCGGGACGACCGGTGAAGTGAGGTGGCCTCAGCTTCAGAAACCTCTCAAGTGCAGCTGTGGACCCTCCCCGTGCACTGGAACTCTCACTAGGGTCTCGCGTCTGATAACGAGCCATAGTGTCCATCATCGCCTCCATGAACTGCTCAACACTCGGCCTCCCGGCCTCGGACCCACTAGGGACATCTCCCTGCTCTCGAATAACTGGCATCCTCCTTCGTGGAGCCATCTACTCGCCTACAATTACAAAATCAAAAAGTTCTAATTAGAGTCCTAAAGCCTATGCTATCGCCGTGCCTGTATGGGATAATGTATTTATTTGCCGAATTTATGATATTTAACCTAGTTATTTATTTATTTGCCAGACCGTATGCTCTGATACCAACTGTAACGACCCGCCACCCTATAATCGGGGATCCGATTACTAAATGGGTACCGAATCATTAATTTGGAACCAAACCAGGATTTAATCAAGTCTGGGAGATAAATAATAAACTAAGCTAAACATTCACATCGCATTGAACAGAAGTAAAAGTGCAGGAATTAAAATTATTACAATGCGACTCGATACAGCAAATAATTACATTCTCCAACAGAAAAGAAATAATTAAATGTACAGGCCAGAAATAAAATAACAACTACGTCGGGGCATACCCCGGAACAACTACTGACGGTGCTCAACTCACGGCCGCACTCTCCTAGCTAAGTCTGCTGAGAGTCCTCACCTGAAAACCGTAGAGGGTGAGTCTCAAAGACAAGACTCAGTAGGGATCCTTCGATCCCCACTACCCACGCACACACCCACAAGTACAAGGTACAGCTAACGGAAAGGTGATAAGCACAAGAGGTACAATCCCTAATTCTTAACGTGAAATCACATGCAATCGTAATATAATAAATATGCATATATTAAACCAACCGACTAGGAAATCCACAACTGTCGTCTCGATAGAACTCGTCAACCACACAACAACGGTGGAGAAACTTCAACCCGCTGAGACCAAACAGTAACCCCTCGGATAGCACACTAGCTACTCCGGCCCAACCGGCTCAGGTGGCTACTCCTTCCCTCAGCATGAGTGACTCTCCGAATGTACCACTCCGACACCGGTACTAGCTGAACCCGGGGTTCACCAGGTGACCGTCTCTCACTAGGCGTCACCCCGCCCACGCCCGCAACGGCGCTGTGCTCACGCCCCCACCAGCACAGGGTGATAAAGTGCTACAATGTCACTCCAGGTCCACAGTAACTCAAAACCCAGCACAGTGCGATCCGGTCACGTGAAAAGTCCGCGATCGCATAACACACATATAAAACCATCCGATTATGAAGAATCCATCTCTATCGGGTACACTAAAGCATGCATTATCCATCTATCTAACCGTATGAATACATTTTACTGGCATGAATTAGTGAGGTTCTGTCTTGAATCGCGTCGCCCAAGGTCGACGCCATTCAAGCTCCATGTTCAGGTTTATGTAAAACAGTCTTCAGAATCAGGCCCTAAAAGGCGTCGACACCAGTGGTCGCCTTTTAAAAGGCGTCGACATCCTCAGACGCCATTCAACACAGAAATCCAGAAATTCCAAGGCCCTTACTCAGGGGTTTTCTGCCTTTAAAAGGCGTCATGCCTAACCGACGCCATTTGAAAACACGTCGTTCACCCATGACGTCTTTTAGTCCCAGAATCCCCGAACTGGCAGACTCTCTGTCAGGCGATTCTTGTCTAAAAGGCGTCGTGATGGCTCGACGCCCTTCAAAAAGGCGTCGTCCATGCACGACGTGTTTCAGCCCCAGGAACCAGAGTCGCCCGAGCCCGAGGGCTCCCTATTCAACCCCAAATTCACCCAAAAACGGAGGGAAAAAGAGGAGCAATACTATCCATAGGCAACACATTCATAGAAATCCCCCATGTTATCAAAAGAACTCCTAAACATGCTCATTCTACCCCCCTAAACCAAAGATCCAAACAAGCTTAAACGAGGGTAAACATGGCTTAAAACGTGATGCTAAGGGGAACCGTCACCCTACCGGATATTTGAACGCCTCCGAGCTTCAAGCCGTCCACCCGACTCGCCCCACGCCGCCGCCGGTACCGCCGTGGTCGTCCTTGCTCCTCCGTGACGTCGGCCGCCGTCCGGAGAGTAGAACGCCGCAGTGGAAGTGGAGGTGGTAGTGGTAGGAGCTAGGTAGAGGATGGAGTGGAGGGAGAGATGAAACGGTGGGAGGAAAAAGAGGGAGGAGGAGGGATCGCCGCCGAGTTCGCCGGAAGGGGAAAGAGAGGAAGAGAGGAGAAAATGGAGGAAAGAAGGAGGGCTCGCGGGGTTAACCAGAGACTGGCTAAAATGCGTCGACATCCACGGACGCCATTCAGCTGATGTGACAGCTACTCTGACAAGACTCTGAAACGCGTCGTTCAAGGCAGACGCCGTTCAGACGATATGTTAGGGCCGTACTCTGACAACCCAGAGTCGCAGTCTGAAAGGCGTCGACACACGTGGACGCCGTTCAGGTCGACAAGACAGGGCCGTACGCTCGCGGCCCGAAGCCAGCCCACGTGGCACCCACGTGGCAGAACTTGAAATGCGTCTGCGACGGTGGACGCCGTTTAAAACGCGTCTCGATGTCCTGACGCGAATCAACTCAGAACCTCCGCCCTCACTAAGGTTAGAACTACAAGGTCCGATCCCGAAAACCGGATCCGAAGGTCACGATCCTTACAGAAACAGTTTTGCAGGAGGATTTTCTGGGTTGAATCCTCCTCAAACAGGATAAAAAGCAGTAAGCAATCAACTCATGCAGATTTTTTTTAGTTCTAGATTTTAACAGGATGTTTTACTAACTAAACAATTAGGAAATCAATCAATCACACATCATTTTCATCACAAAAATAGCTTTTTAAACTAATCAAGGGGAGGGCAAGATCTTGCCACTGGGGTGTGCACGTGGTGCACGAGGGAAATTAACTAAACTAAAACACTCACCAATTGGTGATGACGTGTCGAGAGACACAAGTGGTGCACCGTGGGTGCCCGATTGATGATAGCAAGAACAAAAAAATTAAAAGATGGCGAGATCAAGTCCCATCGTGATCGCCAAAAAAGTTATAGGTGCTTAAAATGCTCGTGTGATTAACATGAAAAATCTATGTTGTTTAGTGTAAACTAAACCTATTAAAAACAGCAACTAAGTGCAGTGATCGCCAGAAACTTTTGACTTAAAAGTTTCAAAAGAGAGTTTTGATCGCCTACCTGTTTGAACGCGGAAGATGTTAAGCTCTTGATTCCCCTCCTTCAGTCGGCTGAAGAAAGAGAGCCCTTCTTGTTCTTTGTTCTTACTGTTGAGTTTGAGGTTGAGGATCGTCCAGAAGTCCTTCTGACTTTGTGCTTGATTTCCTCCTTTTGTTCTCTTGTTGTTGTTGAATGCAGCAGAGACAGAGAGAAAAGAAATGAAGAAACAATGATGAGAACTTTAAGTAGAAGCAGTATCCAAACTAATCATGATTTTAAGCATGCGATTGAACAGCAAACTTACTTGTTAAATGGCTTTTAAAACCCCTTTAATCAAATAGGTTTTGAAAGATGATGCTGTGGTGTGTGTTGCATGAAGTGATTATGAAGAATGAAAGATTAATGAAGATGTAGAATAAAAATGCAGTAATGAAACACTTATGCCCAATGGTTGAAGCCTTGAAAGGATGAAGATTCTTGAAAGGACGCCGACTTCTGGAAATGGCAGCGCTCCGGCGTTCCGACGTTGTTGCTTCGATCTTCAACTCGCTATCGCTCAGTTAACTCAAGATTACGCTTCTTTTTTACTCTTCGAGATGCAAGGTATTTATAGGCTTCTTCTGCGTCCGTGATTAACATAGAAAAATCTAGGATTTATCTATCTTAACCGACAGATAAATATTGATTAATTCATCTTTATCTGTAATTATCTAAAACGCGTCCACATTGGCTGACGCCTTTCAGATTAATTAAGATAAGGATAAATATCCGGGAAAACTTATCTTTATCTTTATTGGCTAAAACGCGTCTACATGTGCAGACGTCTTTTACACTAATTAAGATAAGGATAAACATCCGGAAGAGAAGTAGAAATAGCCTAGGAAACCTAAAACGCGTCCAGACTTACATACGCCTTTTAGCTAATTAATCAACTGATTAAAATTCAAATTTAAACGTTAAAATAGGAATAAACTCTAAATGGCGTCCACATAGGTAGACGTCTTTTAGAATTCTGCATATTTTAACTGCAATTTGAGCTAAAATCAATTCAATTGATTAACTTAAACATGTCTGTTAAACCCGACACTTAAAAATATCAATAATAATTAATTAATGATTAAATATCAAACCATTCTGAGGCATTATTATATGATATGAAATTTACTCAAAATGATGTCAAAATTAGCGTGTCTACAACCGCAAGCCGTGCAAGCGCCCTGCCTCTAGCGAAGTCCACGCGATCTTCCTCGCGACGGATATCCTTACGTTCCTCATTCTTCGCAGCGCACGAAACCTCCGCCGGTCGCCGCAACGTGCGGACGATTTCCCGTCGAATGGGATTCGGAGAAGCGGCGGAGCAGATCTGGATCTGTCTGGATGCCAGAGAGAGAGAGAAACAGAGGAGGGGCGGCTAGGGTTAGCAGCAGCTTGACCTGCTCAGCCCGTTCGCTATGTTTTATACTAACCGCACGATTTTTCATAAAAATCCCCAGTTTGTATAAAACCCACTTATTTATCCATCGCCTTGAGAATCATTTGCGTGTGACCCTCTAGGCCCAAGTACCAGTCCAGTTAACGGCCCAACAAGCCTAGTGACTCCTCACTAGCTTTATTAATTAATTAATCAATCGAATTGATGTCGCACATCGAATTCGACCGGGCCTCCGATCATGTTGGGTGCCAAGCAACACCGCGTGAACCCGGAAGGTATTGGGGTTAAGTAACCCACTCTTGGAACCTTTCCGCCGACAGTTACCGCGTGGATATAATCCTTCATTCGTACAATGCTCTCGAGTCAACTCAGGGTATGGTGAGCTGTCAAACCCTAACCGGTCGACTCACTTGGATTGGATGTTGCTGATGAATATCGAAAAACTCCTTTCTCGATATTATCGTCTGCCCTGGCCAGGGACTTTCGCGCATCCTTCCTAGAGTATTCTCTCTCTAAGTACCGAGAGCGAATGATTCCTTATTGATACACAATTCCCTTCGACGGTATTCTGTTGTACCCAATCCTTGGCGTTTTAGAATCCCGTGGCTAGAGATTCGTAAACTAAGGTCAAAGCACAGAAGTCCACCGACAAGGTGTCCTTGGTGTCTCAGGTCCGAGGACCATCCATGCAACTGCGACAATAGAATTAAGCTGGTTGACAATGAGGTACAATACCATCCAGCGATTCAGTTGGATCAGTTCAGTGAACTCATTCTCCAATGAGCACCTACAGATTCGCCTTAGTGTCTCCACACAAGTGACTTATGAGATCAGTCACCCTCATCATATGAGCAAGAGTAATATGTACTAGTCTAACCGGATATCCGATGTCCTTCTCGGATATCCTCCGACTAGGAACGATTAAGAATATGTGTGTTTAAGTGATCAGTCTCATTTGTATGATCTCATCATAATCTGATCACTATAACACATTTACGGACTTCATTAGGAAACAAGAATTAATGCGATTTACACATAATGAATATTATGCCATTATATTAATAAATGAACGAGATTTACATAGTCAGATTGGCTTGTTGGCTACCTAAAACTAACAATATCCTCATGTTCCTCGTTCTTCGCAGCCCACGAAACCTCCGCCAGTCACCGCAACGATTGCCGCAACGCGCAGATGATTTCCCGTCAAACGGGAGTCGGAGAAGCGGCGGAGTATATCCGGATCTGTATGGGACGCCAGAGAGAGAGAGAAACTGAGGAGGGGCGGCTAGGGTTAGTAGCAGCTTGGCCTGCTCAGCCAGTTTGCTATGTCTTATATTAACCGCGCGATTTTTCATAAAAATCCCCGGTTTGTATAAAACCAACTTATTTATCCATCGCCTTGAGAATCATTTGCGTGTGACCCTCTAAACCCAATTACCAGTCAAGTTAATGGCCCAACAAGCCCAGTGACTCCTCACTGGCTTTATTAATCAATTAATAACCCTTTATTAATTAATTAATCAATCGAATTGATGTCGCACATCAAATTCGACCGGGCCTCCGATCACGTTAGGTGCCAAGCAACACTGCGTAAACCCGGAAGGTATCGGGGTTAAGTAACCCACTCTTGGAACCTTTTCGCCGACAGTTACCGCGTAGATATAATCCTTCATTCGTACAATGCTCTCGAGTCAACTCAGGGTATGGCGTACTGTCAAACCCAAACCGGTTGACTCACTTGGATTGGATGCCGCTGATAAATATCGGAAAACTCCTTTCCCGATATTATCGTCCGCCCTGACCAGGGACTTCCACGCATCCTTCTTAGAGCATTCTCTCTCTAAGTACCAAGAGCGAATGATTCCTTATTGACACACAATTCCCTTCGACGGTATTCCGCTGTACCCAATCCTTGGCGTTTTAGAATCTCGTGGCTAGAGATTCGTAAACCAAGGTCAAAGCACAGAAGTCCACAGACAAGGTGTCCTTGGTGTCTCAGGTCCGAGAACCATCCACGCAACTGCGACAATAGAATCAAGCTGGTTGACAGTGAGGTACAATACCATCCAGCGATTCAGTCGGATTAGTTCAGTGAACTCATTCTCCAATGAGCATCTATAGATTCGCCTTAGTGTCTCCACACAAGTGACTTATGAGATCAGTCACCCTCATCATATAAGCAAGAGTAATTTGTACTAGGCTAACCGGATATCCGATGTCCTTCTCGGATATCCTCCGACTAGGAACGATTAAGAATATGTGTGTTTAAGTGATCAGTCTCATTAATATGATATCATCATAATCTGATCACTATAGCACATATTCACGGACTTCATTATGAAACGATAATTAATGCGATTTACACATAATGAATATTATGCCATTATATTAATAAATGAACGAGATTTACATAGTCAGATTGGCTTGTAGGCCACCTAAACCTAACAGTAATGCCCTGGCGGTTTGGAGTTGGGTGGGACCTAGACCCCCCGGTTCTGCGCAGTGACTAAGACCTTTGCCTCATTTGCCTAGATGCTTTGGTATTTGTTTTATTTGGCTCCTTATGTTGTAGTTTGGATGCATGTCCGTTATGATATGATTTGATTTGTTTGATTGGCACATAAATCTGAAATCCTTACTCCATATGTTCATTTGAATTCAGCTTAGTCATTTGAATCTTTTGATCATCCTGTTCAGCTATTCCTTTGCAATAATATGAATATGTCTTAACTATATGATCCATGATATGAATCGGATTTAATAAGCTACTATGCCATGATATTTGCTATTTGATATGACATGTGCTCAGTGGACGGCGATACGTAACCCCTTGACAATTTTATATGTTATGTGATACATTATGATCATGGCTAGTAGAATTTGATATGTCTGATATGAGTTCGATCATACCATATATGCTATATGTTAATTAATCTATTCATACTATTAGAAAATACATTTGATTTGATAAGTTTATATTTGATCATGTTTTGTATCATGTTCTTAATTGAGATATATGTAGAATTGTGTAAGATCATGTTTAGTATAATTATATAATGTGATTTGTAAAGTTTACTATATGTTAAGTCATGTGGATTATTTGAAGCCTACTGAGTAGTTGTACTCATAAACCCTTTTAACATTTTCAGATCTGAAAAAGAAAATCTGAAATTTGAGAAGACTTCTAATTGAGGCATTTGACATCTTCAGGAGGTTATTTGGATTGAAATTTATAACTTTTTTAGACTTCATATAATAGGGATAATGAGAGATTGGTGTATTTTTCTTTATTTGGTGAGATCGAGAATTTATACACAATTGATGAATATTGTAATTTGTGAATTTTGGTATGGACTATATTTAGATACTTTGGATTAATTGATGGTAATGGCATTTATTAAAATCGTCTTGTGGTTGTTTAGCTCTCATATCTATTCGTTATGATGGAATTTGTTCTGAAATTACATGAACGGATTCTGAGTTTTTTTAAAAAAAAAAAAAGAACCGGATCTGAGGCGTAACAACTGGTATTTTGGCCTAGAAGGTCACACGCAAAAGGTTTTCAGTCGAAGGGTTATTTAACGGGTTTTATATTAAGTGTGGATTTATCTGAAAAATCACAAAGTCACTTATTATAAAAGTACGGCTGCTAGGTCAGAGGCCAAGTGCTCTGACCTGATGCAGTTGCCCCTCTCTCTCTGGCTACCCCCCAGAGGGCGCCCTTGGTGGCTCTGCTCCCTCTACCGTCGGCTCTTCCTCCTGTCAGACGGGGACTCCGTATCTGTAAGGAATCGCCAAGAACGCAGCGGAAATATTAATGATTCCATTGTATCGGTTGCTGGGGTCGTAAAACGGACATTAAAATCTAAGCGGGAAGAACAGTTCTTCACCTTTGCGGGGTTTCGAATCTCCCGTGGATGATGCCGACTCGGTAATCGCGCACGCGCACGATCTCTAGAGGTATCCACACGAGTTCCCGCAGCAGACGCGATTTCCTCCTCGACTTGAGTGCTCCGACCAGATCTCAAATCCACCATGCGCGGAGAGAGACAGATCCACTCCAAGAGAGAGAGAAGGAGAGAGAGAGAGGAGAGAGAGAATCTGGGGTAAAAATTGTCCAACCAACTTTTTACCACTCCCCCTTGGCCCTCCTTATATAGAAATAAGGATAAGCACGACAGTTAATCCTCATGATTATCCAAGAGTTTGGCCTTGGATAATTCTCCATTAAATCTTCATGTTTATCCTGCAGCTTTTCACAAAAAACCCAGATAAGCATGAAATTTAACATCTCTCACCGTCTGACGAGAACTCTTATGTGTGTGACCCTCTAGGCCCATATATCAGTCCGGTTGCAGGCCCATTAAACTTAGAACTGTTTCTTGAGTTTAATATTTATTAATTAACATTTAAACATCATATGTTAAATGATTAATTTAATAAACAAGTGAATTATCATCTGATGATCAAATCACTCGGCTTTCTGATCATGAACAACACCAAACACTACCTCATGATCCCAGAAGATATAAGGGATACTTTTCCCTTCAATTGAACCTTTCCGTCTGCCGATACCGCACTGATATAATCCTTCACTCATGCAATGTCCCGATAATGCAAGGGTATGGTTTTATAGTCAAACCCTCTATCGCATTATCCAGATGGATTCTAGTACACAGTTAATATCTAGAAAGACATCTCTTTCATTTGACCCTGGCCAGGGATTTATGTGTACACATCCATAGGACATTCTCTCTCCAGTCTTATACCAAGAGTGAGTGATCCGTTGTTGTTCACTCAATTACCTTCGCAAGCTTTCCACTGTATCTGAAAGACCGATTATGGTGGACTTAATGGTTAAAGTCCACGAGTCAGAGAATCAAGATACAATGGTCCACAAACAAGGTATCATTGGTGACTCAGGTCAAAGGACCAACTGTGCTACTGCAACGATTGAATTCCCTGGTTGACTAATAGGTATAATTACCATCCAGGAATTCTTATTTGGGTCTGTTCAGTGAACTCATTCTCTAATGAGCACCCACTTGTTTGTCTTAGTGTCACCACACGAGTGAATGTGAGATCATTCACCCTCATCATATGAGCAGACATAACTTGTGTCGATCTTATCGGATATTTAATGTCCATCTCAAATATCCTATGATCGAGAACTATTTAAGATAATTGCCTTAGGATATTGATCTCACTATCATGATCTCATCATGATTCAATATCCTATACATTTGTCTATGGACCTTCATTACGATAGTCGTTTGCGAGAACTATTAAATGAAGAAATAATTGCCTTTATTAATAATCTTGAACTAGAATGTACAATGATTGGCTTTGAGGCCACCCAATTCTAACAGTATCCGCATGTCGCGAAAAATTACGCGCAGCCAGTCGGGATCTGCAGATACCACATCGAGTGAGAAAGCGAGGACGATCCATCGAGAGAAAGACCGTGTGGATATCGCTAGAAACCAGACACCTGCGCGGCTTGCGACATCGCACCGACGAAACCATACGAATGTGGATTGGAATCCGCGCAAGGTGAAAGCATTTCACTTCTGATCCGTTCTTGTTTTTCAAAACATCATGGGATCCGATATTTTATTTTCCGCTGCGTTTTCGATCCCACTTATAGATCCTAACAGCAATGTACCAGAACGTTGAATGCCACGGCCAACGTACTAGGAGCCACGGTGAAGAATTGAAGTAGCTCCATGATAAAGCTAGAGATAAGGAGCCGAAATCCCGCCTCAAACATAGCCTCAGTGGCCATGAAGGACCAGGGGCTGCCAGAATAAAAGCGATCCTAAGCCGAAGGCACACGGAGCCTGGACTCGGCCAGAACCTGGTATCGATCCCTTAGCATGCTAAGGAAGTCGGCTGTAATCATAGAAGCCCCGAGACTGGCCCGGTCCACTGCTACCCCATGGACGTAATCTTAGGCCATCCTAGCCAAGTGATAATTAAGAAACTACGAGGGAGTATACCATACAAACAGCTACAGGTCAACCTCTCCCCATGCCTCCTCTTTTAGAAGCCTAATATTGAGCATTGTGCGCCCATACCGACTAACAGAAGTGCGGGAAAAAAACAACCGTTTTTGACCAGGTCAAAAGAAAAAAATTGTCAAGAAAAAAACAAAAGGTAAAACTGTAAACTACATAAGGGTGTATGCACAAGTTCAGAAGTTGTATTACATTCTTTTGATCGGAAGACAGGCCGAACAACAAAACATATACAAAAGGAAGCATTGACAAATGAAAGCACAAAGCTACCTATGGCCTACGTCATCGTCCTCTTTGGAGCCTTCATCGAGAGTTGTCGCATGTTTGCTCCAAGCCACTTCTGCATCAGCCAAACCCTTATTGTACCCTGTTTGGTAGGCAAGGGCCATACTGTCAGTACCTATTTACTTTGCATATTCGTCCAGCTCCCGCTAGAACTCTTCGGAAGATTTTATGTGGCGGCCCCTATAGCAAGGCCTTCTTCATGAGCAGCCACAAGGCGAGTGTCAATTTCCTAACACAAGGCATCTGTCTCCTGTCAGAATTCGGCCAAGTCCTCTTCTTATCACCTCGATGCAACCTCAACCTCCAACAGTAGCTTTCGGAGCCAGAGGACTTTCGCTGAAGATTCCGATGGATCCTTTTGTAAGGCCTCGGCCTGTGGACTTCCTCCCACCAGCGTTCGCTCAAGGTCGCCGCATGGTAGATGACTTGGGACACTAATGAGGAGAGATCCGTGGTCAATGCGTCACTAGTAGGGCTCCAAGCCTGGGAGTTCAATGGCAGTCTGGCAGCAGAAGAGTCAAGGCCAGTGTCCTGTCGAGCAGCTGTCACTGGTTCCTCTCTGGCGACCAAAGCCGGGACCTCTCCAGCGAGCACTTCACCCTGAGTGACAGGGCGGCTAGGAGAAGTCCCCCGCTTCTTGCTGGGTGCCCCAGCCGCATAGAGCGTACGGGGATCCTTAGGCTTCTGGGCTACACCAAATGGAAAGCCTCGGCTCGAGCCTTCGCCTCCGCAACCATTGCAGCCAGTACGTCCTTGCTATCCACCGCAGTAGGAGGCACCGAAGGGCGGATGCTCCCGCCACCTCCTTCCTTGAGCGGTAGTCCCGTCATTGCTCAGTGGCTCAGTGGAGCACCTACTCTACCCTCGGTGGTCGCCGACCCCCCAGGTGCCGTGGTTAGGGGCTCGTCCGCCCCGGTTCCTAGTTGATCAAAATCTGCTTCATCTACATAAGTTTTGTATTCAATGACAGGATTGACCAACTTGTTAACTGCACCTATTCTAGAAGGGACTAGGGATGTACTCTTTGCTGATTACCTTGACAAAGGCTTTTAGCAGTCGGAGGCTTAGAGACACATCGTCACAGAAGTTGACACTAGATTGTACGAGGCGGGAGAGCTCGCCGTCCTCGGGCTGCCCGCCTCGGGGTCCTCAGGTTCGAGCCTCTTTCGCATTAATTGGGCGAGGGAAATGTGAGATCCGGTCGACCCCTCTCCCTCTTCTACTGACAGGGTCGCCCGAGACGCCACCAAGATGGTCGCGGCATCCTGGCCCCTCTCCTGCCATCGCCATTGGGGCTCATGTGGGCCGGGGTGAGAGCTTAACACATGTTCATACCCCAGCCCAGGGCATGGGGGGAACAAGAAGGGAATGGATATACTTGCGGTCACCTTATCTCCCCGTCATTTGCTCCACCTTTCGACGTCAGGGCGGATGTAACCCCATATTTCCCCTAGCAATGCCACTATTACCATAGGACCCCTCTCGAGTCCCGAAGGGGTACTGCAGTCAATACATCCCTCCTCCCAGACTGCGGAGGACAGACTTCAACTTCTAGAAACAAGGATGATTACCAATCAGTACTGTACGAAGAAAAAGGAAGATCAATACATGCCCGAGGAAAAGTACTTACTAAGGACTAGCAAGCTGCCAAGACTTGCCGCCCGCAACTTCTCCTCCATTACCACATCAGCAATTTCCGAGACAAGCCCTTGCTGGATATCCGCAACCACACAGGCGTCATCCGCAGGCACCAGGGCCAATGGTATATCTACGGATAGCTCGATGGAGAGATCGTAGAAGGTGTCGTGGAATGGTCATCACTTCCCTTCCTGTTCCGTCACCCAGAAGAAGCAATCCTTCTAGTACAGAATTTTGCTGAAGCCGATCAAATGAAACAAGGCCTTGTCACGGGCCTCAAGCTGGACGAATCTGCGGTTGCCCGCCTTTGCACCCTCTTTGGTTGGAAGGCGAGGTGGAGCATCTGCAGTGAAGGCTTCGGACACCTGAGCTCCTTCGCTTGGATGAAAAACCTGAAGATTAGGCGCCAGGAGTTTGGCATTATTTGTCCCAGCACCAAGTTGAAGTAGTTCAAAAGCCGCTCCACGTACGGCGGTAGCGACAGTCGGAAGCCTGCCTCGAACCTGGCCACGTAAGCCATGAACAAGTAGCTTCTCCTATCGAATTTGCTCGTCCCCACCGGGCACGCTCAGTTGGTACTCTGGCAGAATGTTGAATCTCGTACGTATCTCTGCTAGAAGCTTTTTCGAACAAGATGATGACTGCATCGCCTGGCAGTCGGCTTCGTCCCCCCTTGCATACAGCATGTCCCTCATTGCTTGCGCGGCTCGGCGAGCCATTCGGAACATTGAAAGCTAGGAAGAAGACGGGCTTGAGGGGCTCAAAAGAGAAGGACTCAAGTAGAAGATTCCAACAAGAGACTCGGGCTAAGATGGGGTCATGCTCCTTCCATGAAGGGTTTATATGCCCTCGTGTACCCTGCGAGAGGCATCCGTTCGGTGACGACGTTCCGACTATCCTGATAGATGAAAAGACACCTCCCCTCAAGTAGCCCCGACCACTGAACGGGTGCCCTTGCTCTGACGCGCCACGTGCATCTTTCAAATAATAACCTCCCGCCATGTCTAGGGAAGCAAAAGGGCGGGTGTTCCCTGTCGACATTGACGTGCCGGCCTACTTAAGGCTCGACTACTCTGAGGGCCATGCTCCCGCCCCTCGGAGCAGGGGGGCTAGTGAGAGGGCCCGATTTCACGGGCCCTTTGCTTGATGGACCATCTTGCTAATAACGCTTCGTGACTGCTACCCAGTCTAGCGGGCCTCTAGACCGACGGGCCCATAGGCCCTAGACTCCAACGGGGAGTGTGCAGTCCGAGGTGGACCCCGATGTCCTGGGGACGCCAGGAAACCTCCTTTCCGTAAGAACCCGTCTTTGAATCAACTCTAAAATAGATAATGGAAAGCCAGAGTCCCGTCCCATACCGAGATCGGGCCTAACTTCTCGTGATACGTTCCCTAATCAAATTCAGTCACTGCCTCAGATCTATCCCTATAAAAGGAGCTCTTGAGACTCCCATGAATGTATGTTCTGCACTCGACCCTCTACCCTTCGATTATTTATGCACCTTTTGACTTAGACATCGGAGGCGGCTCTCCCGGATCACAACTAAGGATCTCTTCTGACCTGGTGTCCATCTTGCAAGGGCAAGCGGAGTTTCGACGATCAGGAGAGTTAAGGCCGTCTGATTTGGAGCAGACGAATCTTCGACCCAAGAATAATAATAAATCTTATCAAACTGATTATGATAGTGAATTTCTTAAATTAGATATGAAAATTGACAGAACAGAAGCAAACAGCAATAGGGCATGCAATAATACAAGTATGTCATTTGAAAAAAATAATATCTTTTTCCTCACGTTAAAAGATTATTCCTTATTCTTTTCAAGTGTAATGTTCATGCATAAATGTCACATAAAAAAATAATACTTATCAGAGTGCCATTTGCACCGTCCCTGCGCAAATATTACTTCACATGAGAAAACACGGCAACCTGTCCGACTCCTTGACACACTTGGTTCGGACCGTTGAAATCTACAGGATGGACAAACCATTCGTCCCACTTTATGGTGCACGCATATACGTGTGCAAAAAGAAAATAAAAAGCAAACCGAAAAAAAAAATAGTGAAGGAGTAAAAAAAGAAAAGGTAGGAGGAAAAAAAATGCGCGGGAAAAGAACAAGAACAGGAACTTCTTCCGTGTGTTCTAACCTATGCACACATAATAAATAAAGTAGTCTTTTCTCGCTCTCTTTTACGCTTTGTTACACAGAAACCCCTAATCGTAAAATAATCTCCTCACGTTCGGAAAAGAAAAAGGGCCAAACACAACAAAGCCCACCGCCCTACTCCCCCATTTCCACCTCTCTCTCTCTCTCTAAAGTCTCTCCCTTTCTCCCTCTAAAATCTCAGCCTTTCTCTCTCTAAATCCGCCGGGTCGCCGGTGCCGGGGATGGGGTGCACGTCGTCGAAGGTGGACAGCGAGGACACAGTGCGGCGGTGCCGCGACCGTCGCCGCCTCATGAAGGAAGCGGTCCACTCCCGCCACCACCTCGCCGCCGCTCACTCCGACTACCTCCGCTCCCTCCGCCAAGCCGGCTCCGCGCTCTCCGCCTTTGCCTCCTTCCAGTCCCACCTCTCCGTCTCCCCTGACCTCGCCGCCCCAGTTCTCCTCCGTGGTGCCTCCACTGACCGCCGCCACTCACCGCCCGCCGTCCACACACCGGCGCCGCCGCCACCGGCAGCGCAGTTCTCGCCGATCCCGCCGTCGCCGAGCATCACCAGGTCTAAGGTGCCTCACATTCTCTCTGAATCCAGCCCCACCTCCACGCCGGAGATCTCCGAAAGGCGGCGGATCAGGACCGGCAAGGCCGCCGCATTCCGGAAGTTCCCATATTTGCCGGAGAACTCCACCTACGCCACCACTCCTTCCCAGGCGTCCTCTGCTTGGGACTGGGAGAAGTTCTACCCGCCGTCACCTCCGGGCTCCGACTACTTCGACCGCCTCCAGAAGAAGCGGGAGCGCGAAGCCCCCGGTGATGCGGACAGCGACGACGCCGGCCACCACTTGCCAGACGAGCGGGACTCCGACGGGGACGACGAGACTGACGGCGGCCGTGATCGGCACCATCACCGGGAGGAGGAAGACCAGGAGGAGGTCCAATGCAGCGACTGGAGGGACCGGTATAGCACCAGCAGCAGCTCCTCCCCCAAATCCGGGGGGGGCAGCGGCCATGGTGACGACATGGAGGATGACGACGATGACGACACCATGTCGGAGGCGATCTTCGCCGCCCGACCGGACCTGGGGTCCTCCTCCATGGACCGCCGCCGGCACCCGCAGTTCCCCCACCACCAGCACCACCTGGGGGGCGGTCCGCCGTCGGAGTTCGGGTCCTCGTCGGCGACGGGGCTGTCGGGGAGGAAGGGGGCAGCGGCAATGTCGACTTCCTCGTCGTCGGAGGGGGCGGAGTCGTCGGTCAGGCAGGGGATGGGCGAGGGCCGCGGCGGCGGCGGCGACGACCGCTCGGTGCTAAAGATGGTGATACGCCACCGGGATCTAAAGGAGATCGTGGCGGCGATCGACGAGTACTTCGCGAAAGCGGCGGCGGCCGGGGAGGGCGTCTCCGATCTGCTGGAGACGGGGCGGGCGCAGTTCGACCGCAGCTTCCGGCAGCTCAAGAGTGAGTACCGTGTAGGGTTCTTCTCGGTTTGGGCGGCCCATCTCGCAAATTCGAGAAAAATTGGGGGATGATTAATAAGTCCTTTTAGTTCTTACATTTGCCTTTCTTTTTAAAAAAAAAAAACAAAAAAAAAAATCTGCAGAGACCGTGTACCACTCGAACAGCGTGCTGAGCAACCTGTCGGCGAGCTGGACGTCGAAGCCACCGTTGGCCATCAGGTACCGGCTGGACGCCGCCGCTCTGGAGTCCCCCGCGGGCGGCGGCGAAGGCGGGAAGGGCAGCCACTGCTCCGCCTTGGAGCGGTTGCTGACGTGGGAGAAGAAGCTATACAAGGAAGTGAAGGTGCGGCTCTTTTTTTCACTCTCTCTCTCTTTGTCGTGTTGCGTTCTTGGTGCTCTTGGTCTGCTGTAAATGATGTAAAGTGTAGCGAAATTCCATCTTTTGGAATTTTCCTGATGTTTGATGCTTCGCCAATGCTTAGAAATGTTTCATTTTTTTTCCCCTAGTTTTAATTTTGAATTTAAAAGTAGCGTAAATTAAAGCCTAAAAAATTTAAAACTGAAAGATCGGGACATTTTACCGCACTCCGGACAGCACCCTTTTTGTTTTTTAATAGGCAAGTAAACTCTTGAGCTGTTGGTGTGCTTAACATGGCATACGAAGTTAGGTATCACATGTTAGAACGCGATTACCGCGTCAAAGAGGGAAGAGAATGATGCTCGAGTGGTCCTCCCAGGTGGGAGTATTCTTCTCGATTTCCATCCGGCTACAGCAGACAGCCGGGTTCTTGTTGGCAGTCCCTTCAATGACCGAAATGCCCCTCTTTCCGTATGTTTGCCCTGTTGGGGAGCCTGTTGGAACGTGAGCACTGGCGCATGAGGTGCGATAAGGACATCTATAGCAGTGTCAGGAGAAGAAAGAAAGATGCCATATCTAATTGGGATGAAAATACATATGTCCTATGACCGATGTCATGCAAGCTGTTAGGAGGGATGGCATATGATCATCAGTCATTTATTTTTCAATAATGTTATCATACAAGTGTCCTTTTCTCTTTGATATCCCCTGGACCGCAATTGACAACAATAGGGCAGCCATCCTCGTGCACTTGCACTTTGCATAGTTAATGGCATGGGTTGCCGTCGGCCCCTTTCGTCTGTTATCCACTTATCAGTGAAAAGTAGGATGATGAATGGAGTTGTAAGATTTTAGTCAAAAGTTGGATGAGAAAAGAAAACTGCATAAGCTTGCAAAGACTGCCTATTGTTTTCGTGGCTCTACTAAGTTGGTCTTCATATGTTTATATAAGAGAAATATCTCCTGCACTGCCCACAAGGAGTTTAACGCTGCTCGCACTGTCCAGTCCATTGATTGGATTTGGGAGGGAGGGATGATACCAGTGTGCCACACCACCTCAACAGGGGATGCAAAAAGTATTTCACTTATAAAAGGTGCTTTATGTATATGTTATTACCAAGCAAGCAAATAAAGGAAAAATCTGTGAAGAAAAAAGGGAACTACTTCATGACTCGGGGGGTCAAGGATGATGGTGTGAAGGAAAATATAATCCAATGGACACTCCTCGTGCTCTGGTGAAGATTGTTTCACTAATAGAGACATCTGATTAATCAGATTTATATTTACTTTCATCCTGGGATGTTGAAGATCCATGCAATGGCTGACAATAAATAACTGGGCTCCAATTTGTGCTTTTGAGGTGCAGATGAAATGTTTGATTTTTATTTATTTCATTTATTTTCATGTGATAGAAGAGATGTAGGGGTGAACAGGCAGGATGGGTTGATCTCAGTCCCATAAATGAATAAAATATCCCTGCAGGATATCTGTGTTTTTGTGAGACCTTTGCATTGAGACTTCTTTGAGGAATGAATGGAATACTAAGGGATCCAAGGCATTGGATTGTGAACAGGAGAATCTCTTGTGCAAGGATGCCTTAGCACTTGCACCATCATTCATTTCTCTTCTTTCAATATTCTTTTGGTGTATTATTATCCTTCAAATCCCTTAAGATATATTGTCAACGTGCCTTCAATCATCATCCTGGCCAAATCAGGTCATCCAACATCTTGAAGGGCTTTTCTGGTCAAGGCTTACATTCAGCTCATTCTTTCATTGCCCATGTCACAGGTGATACTTTGTTGACAATTTCATGTTAGTATACTAAATCATGTTTACAAATGAACAACCCTTGTGATAAATTTGTGGGATTATCCTAGATTATCCACAATTTGACTTTCGTTTGTAGTAAAATGATCTTTATAAGTCCATGTTGTTACTAGTTGCAACTTAGGAGAGGTGAGGGAAACCTTCAAGGCCCTAGGGGGTGGAAGAACACTAGTGTTGCACATTCAACATGTGTGAAAACAACGAAGCTTATTATTTCATCTAATATTTTAACAAAATTATCTCTGAATAATTTTTGCCAACTTGCCACGTATATGACCTCTGAAAATCCCTAAGATACTATTATGAGTTGGCATTGAGGCTCCGGATGGTGGAAATGGTAAAAAATAAGTGGAAATAAACCTCTTTTAAGGAATCATGAGAATGTGATGAAGTTTTTGTTTTCCTTGTTTTTTTGTATTCATATCGCTTGGCGTGGACTTTAGACATGGGCATCCTACCACTGGGTCAGATGGCTGAGATTCAAACCTTCCCTAAGTATTCCTTTTGTGATTCTAGATTCTACAAGGTCTTTGGTTGTTATATTAAATACTTTTATCAACATCAATTTTGATATTGCTATTAATATCAGTTAATAGTAGTTATTTGGTTATGGTCTGTCAATTTCGATTTCATGTTACTAAAAAAACTACTGTTATGATAAATTGAATACAGACATGAACCAGTATGAAAAACATTACAATTTGGTTTCCAAGAATATCAACACCCAGTCATGTCCTTCCTTGCACCCCTAACTCTCTCCCACTTTCACCACCGCTTTCCGTGTTCCTCCTATATGGATTACAATATTGATATTCTAGACTCTGAAAATATTACTGTCAAGAATAATAGCATATCAAATTTGCTACTACAATCAAACAGTTCATTAGGTAAGATGATACAAGGCAGCAATTTGTGGACTCTGGTTCTCCATAACCAATATCTCTTAAAGAGCTAATATCTCGGAGTTCTCTGAAGAAAAAAGCTTGGAAAAGGGTCCAGTCATATATTTTGGGAAGTGAAACAGAGAAAATATTTAACATGCTTTGTGGCCTATGTCATGAAAGAAGCGAATTGTTTTCTTCTAATAAGCAAGTTGAGATTTGTTGAAGGTCTTTTCTTAGGATATAGATGCAATGTTAAAAAATATATATATTTCACCATATATTGAAGATTGATTGTGATCTTGATGAGAGACAACAACGATGTGGACAATGATTCTGGGTTTTTGCATGACCTATAACAACAAGCATGTGGACAACAATTCTGAGCTTGGGCACGAACTATAATAAAGTAACACTGTCAAAAAGAAGATGGGTTAGGAGATGCAAAGGGAGTGACAGACACTGTTTAAAACAGTTATAATGGAAGTTAGCGGAGTACGTACTTAGACGTTACTCAAATACTTGAGACAACATAAAACAAACAACCACCCAAAAAGCGTCCTTATGCCTATATATGATAATAGGTTCATATGTGGAAAAGTCAGTAGTACATTCTTTTCCCTCCCCCTGTCTTGCTGGCAGGTTTTATAGGCCACTCTCCCTGGTTTTCTTTAACATGCCGTTGGAAAAACCCTCTTTCCCTTCCTTTCTGTGTAATGGTTTAAATAGCTGGAATTCCCCTTTGATCTAGTAAAATCCTGGCAACTTGATCTTTGTCATTTTATTGCATGTAATATGCATTTTATATCATTCTTGCTTACAGAAAAATGAATATTAACATTATAGCATTTATTCTCTTGAAGAATATAATTTTGTATCATCAACTGCAGGATAGAGAAGGAGTTAAGATTGAGCACGAGAAGAAGTTGTCCACACTGCAGAGTCTGGAACGCAGGGGTAGAATGGATGAGAAGCTGGACAAGACTAAGGTCTCAATAGCAAGGCTGCATTCACAAATTATGGTCACTTCACAAGCTGTGTCCACGACCTCCTCTGCCATAATTAAAGTTCGAGATAATGAACTTGCTCCGCAACTTGTCAAGCTCTGCTGCGGGTAGTGTATTTTCTCCTTGCACTCGTTGCATTTCATAGTGAAAGAAGAATAAAAGATTCCAAGTAGTATAACAGATGCTAATGTCTTCAATTAAGTCAGCATCTCAGAGGTGATGCATCCTAACTGCATCTGAAATACAATATCTATTGCAGCTTCATGAACATGTGGAGATCGATGAACGAACTGCATGAGGTGCAGAACCAGATAGTCCAACAAGTCCGTGGCCTTGTGAACCATTCTGCTGCCCTTGAATCCACATCTGACCTCCTTCGGCAGGCTACCCGGGATCTTGAGTCTGCCATCTCTGCCTGGCATTCAAGCTTCACTCGCGTCGTAAAGCATCAGCGTGATTATGTCCGTTCTCTTTATGGCTGGCTAAAACTCACTCAGATCCAAGTCGGCAATGGCGGTGCTGAGAGAGATCACTACTCTTCATTGGTCTCCACTGAACTATGTGCCTTCTGTGATGAGTGGAAACAGGCACTTGAACGGCTCCCAGATACTGTGGCCTCGGAAGCTCTCAAGAGTTTTGTGAATGTGGTTCACACTATATATGTAAAGCAGGCAGAGGAGTTAAAGATGAAGAAACGGGTGGAAAGCTATTCAAAGGAGCTTGAGAAAAAGACGTCGTCTCTGCGCAGCATTGAGAAGAAGTACTACCAGTCATATTCGACGGTTGGTATTGGGCTTCCAGATGGTGTCGCTGACAGCAAGGGGCAGGTCTTGGACATGAGAGACCCGCTGGCTGATAAGAAGACAGAGATCGCAGCATGCCGGCGGAAGGTCGAGGATGAGATGGCTAGGCACATCAATGGCATAAAGGTGACGCGGGAGATGACTCTCAACAGCATACAGACAGGTCTGCCCGGAGTGTTCCAGGCCATGACGGGCTTCTCCGGCTTGTTCGCCGAGGCCCTGGAAGGGGTTTGCAGGCAACCCGGCCATATCTCTTAACCACCACTAAGGTGGTTGCAGAGTTTTTGTTTATTTGGCAAAGAGGAGTATAGTTATATAAAATTATATCTGTAGTCCCAGGGATTTTTTTGTCTGTGTTTTGGCACAAGAGTGGACTGCTAATTGGTTGTAGATAGAAAGGTCTTTTTCCCTTTTTCTTGTTGTAGCAAAGCAATGGAGGGAGAAGGTGGGTGAGAACTGGGCACGCCTTGTACAGAGAACACTGCTGTGCTGCTGGGTGTTCGAACAAGTGGGAATGATGCTTCTTGTTCTGTTGTGTACTCTGAATAAAAAGAAAGGGAAGGCAACAAGCAACGAGACAAACAGTGATCGTCGTCTCTTTATGCTCCTTGGGCATGTAATACGGCAGCATTCTGGAACTGTGCTACATTTAATCATGAACAAGAGTCTGGATGTGGGTTTCCGTCCGTGTATCCCTGACACCATCTTCTGATCTCCTCTTGCGGCTGCCGGTCGTGACTAGTCGTCCCTTGTCAAGAACGTGCCCTCCCGAGTCCCGACTCGCTTTTGGTCTTGTTGGGCGGTGGCCTTTCTGATAAAAATAAATAAAATATGCGGATACGGGCAGGCGCGCTGGATGTGGAAGGGCCGCCGCCGCAGCAAGTTTCCCAGTGGCGCTAGTACTGTTCGGTGCGTGGCATCTTGGCATCCATGTATCAGGTATGTATGTCCAAGGCATAGATAGAGAGAGAATAATAGATGAGAATGGAGAAGGTTCTGCATCTTGCCCATCTGCTCTGCTCACCCCCTCCCCTCTGTTGCTGCGTCTCCAGTGGTCCCCTCGGCAGCTTCCGCATCCCGGCTGCATGCCCTGGGAAGTGGACCCCAACCCTCCTCACCCCCTGTTTCCCGTTCATGTGCGCGGCCACGCCTCTTGCGACTGGCCGAGTGTGCTGAGCTAATTAAGTGGTACCAATCGTAATTGGGGCATTTTGATTTGGTAAGTTGTTGGTATTCCACTCAGAATAAGGAGAATTACACTGCGCTATTCCAAGTGATTTGGTAGAAATAAATGGAATAAGGAGTGAAATTACATATTCCAGGTAGGTTTGGGAAGTTGGGGGAATTGGAGGAATTAAGCATACTCAACCAAATTAGAATAGGGCCTTTATATCGGCTATTCTGGCCCTCTTTCACAAACAATAAAAGAATTTTTGTTCTCAATTGGAACTTCTGAAGTTTTTGTCCTCCACTTTGATGTTAGTGACAAACTGCTTTATTGTTACTTCATCCTCAAGCTTGTAATTAGGGATGCAAAGGGCGGTTAGTTATTCAACTGGTTATTTATTAGTTTATTAGTTGGTTAACCAATGTCTCTCTAACTTGATGTGCGTTGAAGATAAGATAACAGACGCTAAACGTTAATAATCTGATTGTTCTATCGATTATTAATGTATGGGTTAATTGATGGATATTGGTTCAAAACCGATAATCTTAAACAAATCCACATATCGAATGTCATAAAGTTTCATCCCAACTTGCAACTTCACTTGCTACGTGTGAGTTCGTCTCTTTGTGGTAGGGCGTGGGGAGGTGAAGCTGCACTCAAGCCCAATGTTTGATTGCGGGTTATCCCGCGGTTATCTCCGTTTAACTCACTTTTAGCCTGAAAAGTGATTCAGTTGTGGGATTAATTTATTCGAATTTCAAGTGTGTTAAATGTTGGTTAAGCCGATTCTAATCAGGGCTAACCTATTTCACCCTAGGGGTAGAATAGGAGGATATTCTAGGATCATGTATTAATAAAATGGGCACTTTAATAATAATAATAATTAATATTATTATTCTTATTAATAAATAACTCAATTCAACAAAGCCTTAATTTCAAATAATTGAGATCGGTTATATAGATTTTCTGTCTCCACTCTAAATAATTTTGGACTACTTCTTCTGAAAAGTTTAAAGTTTTCAAATCATATTATATTATCTTCTTTCAAGTTAATCTAGGTCTACCCTTTCTTTTTTTTCCCTCATCTGTCTTAATATACTCTACTTTTCTAATTGGAGCCTCCCTAGGTCTATGTCTAACATGCCCAAATCATCTAAGTCTCCTTTCTTTCAATTTGTCCTCAATTAGTACCACTCTTATATTTTTTCTAATATACTCATTACGAAGTTTATTTAGCCTAGTATGTTCACACATTCACCTTAACATTCTCATCTCGGTAACACTCATCTTAGAAACATGTTACCTTTTTGATGTAGACTGGATCTATCACGACCGGATTCCGGAGTTGGAATCCGAAGAAGAGGATCCGGAGCTGGGCCGGATCGGTGTTCGAAGGGGCCCGACGGGGATCCGGAAGGAGAAGGACGCAGAGGCGGAGCCGGGAGTCCGATGCCGGAGGCGACTCGGAGCGGGCTTTCTCTTGGATAGTGAGCCCGAAAGCTCCTTCAGCGCGAGACCGAGTCTCCTGTCTTGGGCCGAAGCTCCTTCGGCGGACGAAGGAACGGCGTGGATGAGTCTTCTTCCGTCTGCTTGTCGACAGGCGACGAAGCCAAAGCCGAAGGTCCGAGGCCGGGGGCGACTCGGAGTGGGCTTGCTCTTGGATAGTGAGCCCGAAAGCTCCTTCAGCGCGAGACCGAATCTCCTGTCTTGGGGCAGCCGGCGTACGGCGTCGAGACCAGGGAGAGAAATCCGAGGTCGGCGGCCGAGACCGACTCGGGAAGGTCGGCGAAGATTCGAACCGAGCCCCTGCAGGAGGGAAAGAAGAAGAAGGACCAGTCAGCAGGAGTCCCGGACTTCAGCCCTGGGGAACCCCCTCCGACGGTCAAGTTAGCTCCTGAAGAAGATTCGATTCAGAAGGCAAAGAGAGCAGCTTTAATGCTTTTCGGACAGTAGTCCTTTAAGGGTCTCGGAGGCTTGGGGAAGCATCCGTTGCATACCTTTGGCAATAAATAGCGGGGTATTTATAGCAGATGATAGCGGATGGTTAACGGTGGCAGCCGATATAGGACTAAATGAGGGCTTACTGATAAACCGCCATAGTGCCCGATCCGCCACCGGAGTGGGCCGGATTCGGCTACCGGGCCGAAGGGGGTTGGGCCGCTGATGGGCCGAAGCCTGTTGGGCCCTGGGCTGCCGCGCTGCTCCCGGGCCGTAGGCTAGTGGGCCGCTGACGGGCTGAAGCCTGTTGGGCCGGGAGCGACGGTGCCGCTCATGGGCCGAAGGCTGCTGGTGGGCCGCTGACGGGCCGAAGGCTCCCGGAGGGCCTGGTACTGTTGTTGTTGGGCTGAACGGGGTTTGGGCTTGTTTTAATGGGCCGAATCGGATTCTGCCTCATCACATAGCCCCCCACTCTTGTCTTCCTCAGTTCTGAGATGGCGAGAGTATAGCCCGAAGCTGTCAGAGGAGTGTCATTACAGGTGTCTTACCCGAAGCTTTGTTCTCTTTTCACTGGGAAGAGGGTGCCCTCGGTCGGCCGAGGGCTACGCGGTTGCTCCGTCTTCGCTCGGAGTGGTGACGAAGGCTCAGAGCTCAGAAGCCGAAGGGCCGAGCCCTCCGATTCGTGTCAGGCTTCATTAAATGGACGGGACGGCGCGTCGCCTCGCGAGGAAGCACGGGACACGCGTCGCGCATCCGGCCGCTCCGTCAAAAACACAAAAGGATCCTGACCGCTCGCGGGTCGCGGATCGCCTCGGCTCTCTGCCCGAGGCTCCACTTGGATTGCCGCCGTTCCCTTCGTCGCACGCGGATCGGGACACGTGGCGGGCATCCGAGAGGTTAGCCGAAGGGTCGGAGCGCTCTCGGCCGTTGATCGCTCTGCTTCAAGTCGCGGAGCCGGCCCGTCATCGTTGCCGAAGGACGGTGCACGTGGCGGGCATCCGAGAGGAGCGAGGGGACGAGCGGGATGATCTCGGCTGTTGGCTTCGGCGGGAGGCGCTTCGAATGGACTTATAAATACAAGCCCTCAGCAGGGCACTGTTCTTCTTCTTGCTGCTGCGCTTGCGTTTCCCTTGCGATCATCCGAGCTCTTCTTCCTTCTCCAGCGAAAGGCTAGCTTCCTGAAGGCTTCGTCCGAGCTCGCCGGCCACCGTGGGAGGTTCTCCGTTCCTCAGAACGCATCGCTGGTGGAGCTTGGAGGCTTGAGGCAGCATTCGGTTCAGGAGAGACTCCCTCCCCCTTCCTGCGAGTAAGCTTTGGCCTCCTTCTTCCCCTTTGCGACCTTATGGTCCGGAGCCCTTCCAGCGAGATTACTCTTTCGGACGAGGAGTATACTCCTTCCCACTCTCCTAAGTCTTCTCTGTCAGATCCTCTCGCCTCGGATTCCCTTGCTTCCGCAATGTCTGGGGAGCCTGAAAACTCCGGGACTGAGGGGTCCGAGACTTCTGGGGCGGAGGTCTCCGAGGCCGAGGTTTCTAGAGCCGAGGCTTCCAGGGCCGAGGCTTCCGGGGCCGAGGCTTCCGAGGCCGAGGCTACCCAGGAGGTCCGGAACTCAGGCTAGGCTTCCACCTCGGAACGCAGCCTTCCGGACATTGCTTCGGAAGCATCCTGCGCCCTTTCGGACGTAGAGGTGAGGAACTTAGTTTCTTACTTTCAGCTTCCTTCCTGGACGACCCCCCATCGGCCTGATTCCGCCACCAGGGCCAATACTGTCCGCCCGGGCTCCTTCTCCATCTATGTTGATAGCTTCGCGGCGGGCTTTCGTCTTCCTCTTCCCACCTTCGTCATTAATCTCCTTAGCTTCTACGGGCTGGCCCCGTCTCAGTTCTTTCCCAATTCTTGGCGTACTGTGTACGGATTTTTGACCGTCTTCGCTCGTATAAAGATCCGCCCTTCCATCAATGTCTTCCGTTATCTCTTCAAAATCCAAAGGCAGGGGAAGTCCGAGTGGTACTGCTTCGTCCCTCGGGTCGGCCGAAGCATCTTCTCCGGGAAGCCCTCGTCCATCCACGGCTGGAAGAGGAAGTTCATCTTCGTCTCTCTGCCGGAGAACGAGAAGGGCGTGTGGCCCTTTCCCACCGAATGGGCGCCGCTGGCTGCAGGCCTCTCGGACCCTCCTGCTCTGACCCCTGTGCAGAGCACTCTCGTGGGCCATGTCCAGGTTTTGGCCCCGTACGACATCTGGGGGCTCCTCAGCGCGTCGGAGCGGCTGGTGAACGCCGGGGTGTGGCCGGATCCCCGGTCTGATCCGGCGCGGGCCTTCCCTTATCTTCCTCCCAGGGAGACTCCGCAAGGCCGCGGAGGAAGGGCTGCCGCTCCTCCGGCCGAAGCTCTTCCGGCTGAGGATGCTGATGAAGTTTCGGCCGAGGGTAAGTCGGCTTTGTATTTGCACTCGATAACCGTTTTGTTTCTAACACGTCGCTCCTGCTTGCAGCAATGGCCGGGCTCGACGACCTCCTAGCCCTGATATCCGACCAGCGCGGTTCAGGCCGGGCGCCGGCTCCGCAAGCGGCAGGCAGGTCTAGCCGAGGCGCTGGGGCTCCGAGGACCCGAGGCGGGGTCCCAAGGACTGCGGCCTCCGTCGAGGGCCGCGCTGCCGCTGCTGCTCTCGAGAGGGAGCAGAAGACAAAGTTCGCCGCTCGAAGGGGCGGCCGAGCGTCGAAGCGCCCCCGGGTAGAGGAGGTCGAAGAGGCGGAGGTGGCTCCGCTGGTCAGAAGGAGCGCTGGGGCCCGAAGGGCCGCAAGGCTGGTGTCTCCCGAGGCGTCGAGGGGCGACTCCCCTCCGGCCGTATCGGCAGGGGCCGATGACGGAGGCGCTGGGTCGCGGGCGCCCCGGGCGCAACGTGAATGGTGGCACCCCGAGCCGGGGGTGTACAAAGATGAGAGCATGGATGACCCGCAGACGTGCCTCCGTCTGCTCAGCAGCCTCACTCTTCCTTCGGCTTTCGAAGAGCTGAAGGATCATTCGATTACCGACCTGGCGGCGATGAGCGCCCGGTTGGCGGTCCAGATAAGAAGTCCGAAAATTCTTCAACCTTGCTTTTCTTAGCTGTCTTGATCTTCTAACCCTTATCTGCTTTCGGTCCGCAGGCTGCGATGACGGGTAGCGTCCAGATGCATCATCAGGAGCTGCTCCGGCTCAAGCTTCTGGAGGCCGAGGAGGATCCGGCCGGTTCTGGTGAAGGTACCTCGGCGGCGCCCCGCATCGAACCCTTGGTTGACAGGCTCGCAACCGCGAGCGGCCGGGCGCGGGCGCAGCTAGAGGAGAGGGCAGCAGAGGCCCGTGCTGCCGCCAAGGCCAAGGCGAAGGCCGAGCGGGAGAAGGAGAAAGCCGAGGGCGAGCTTGCTGCGGCTCAGACTGAGATCTTGGCCCTCAAGGCCCAGGTCCAGGAGAAGAAGTCCCGGCGAGCTTCGGAGAAGCGCCGCCACGCCGAGGAGGTCTCGGCCCTGCAGCAGGAACTGGAAGAGGTGGCGGAGTTGGCCGTAGCCGATTACAAGGCCGGGCGTGACTACGCCCGAGAGATCCTCCAAGCCCAGCTGCTAGCGTCTTCTTCGGTCTTCGACCTCGGACTGGCTGTCGCCCAAAGGGCCTGCCCGAGCGTCGATTTGACCGGGGTCGCCCTGCCGATGGGCGAGGAAGCCAGGGAGCTCCTATCCTGGTGGAAGGACCTCATGGCTGAGAGGGCCTCGCCTCCAGTTGCTGAAGATGAAGTCGAGACCGCCGAGGAGGCCCCCGCCGAGGAGGCCCCTGCCGAGGCTGCCGCTCCTGAAGTGGTGCAGATCGTCGACTCTCCCTCTCCCTCTCCCGGCCAAGGCGTAGTCGAAGCGGAGGAGGAAGGGGTCGTCGAGGGCTGATACGAGGGTCCCGCCCCCCGGTTTTTGCTATTCCACTTGTGTAAGCCTTCGGCCAGGCATATGGCCGAGTTTGTACTTCCTTTCGTTTGTGAATACAAGGAATATTTTTAGCCTTATCTTATTGTTTTCTGTATGACGAGTGGATCTGGCCTTTCTGAAATCCGAGATCTTTCCGTCGTTCGCTATAGCTTACGAAGCCGAGACCCGATGTGGGTTCGGATAGGGCGTTGATAGAATCTCGCCAGCAGATAAGGCTGCTTTAGATGCGGCTTCTGTGGCCGAAGCCGCTCCCGCTTCGTCTTATGCAGATTTAGAGAATATCCTGCCGCGTCCTGATCCGGATTACATGGCCGAAGCCATTCGTCGGATCGAAGGATTTGCGGATTTTAAGAGAACCATGCCGCTCCCGGTACGGTTTGCATGGCCGAAGCCACTCTCGATACGGTTTGCACGGACTTAGAGAAAACCATGCCGCGTCCTGATCCGGATTACATGGCCGAAGCCATTCGTCGGATCGAAGGACCTGCGGACTTTAAGAGAACCATGCCGCTCCCGGTACGGTTTGCATGGCCGAAGCCACTCCCGATACAGTTTACACGGACTTAGAGAAAACCATGCCGCGTCCTGATCCGGATTACATGGCCGAAGCCATTCGTCGGATCGAAGGACCTGCGGACTTTAAGAGAACCGTGCCACTCCCGGTACGGTTTGCATGGCCGAAGCCACTCCCGATACGGTTTACACGGACTTAGAGAAAACCATGCCGCGTCCTGATCCGGATTACATGGCCGAAGCCATTCGTCGGATCGAAGGACTTGCGGACTTTAAGAGAACCATGCCGCTCCCGGTACAGTTTGCATGGCCGAAGCCACTCCCGATACGGTTTACACGGACTTAGAGAAAACCACAACAAGTTTCCTGAACAAGAGAGTTCTTTATTCATACCCTCCGGCTGAAAGCCTGGGGAGAGGTGACTTACATATAATAACGCCGAAGGCGCTCTACATTCCAGGTGCGAGGAAGAGGTTGGCCCGAAAGGGTCTCCAACCGGTAAGCTCCACGCCTGATCACTTCTCTGACCCGATATGGCCCCTCCCAGTTGAGGGCAAGCTTCCCTGAGGCTTCGGCTGGCTTAGAAGTATGAGCATTCCTCAACACGAGGCTCCCTACTTCAAAGCTTCGGGGCTTTACTCGAGTGTTGTGGTACTTGGCCATGCGCTGTTGATAAGCCGCCAGCCGGATACGAGCTTTGTCTCGGGTCTCTTCAATGAGGTCCAAGTGGTCTTTCAAACCTTCCTCGTTGGCCTCCGGGCTATAAGCAACAACCCTGGGAGAAGGAAGGCCGATTTCCACTGGAATAACGGCCTCTATCCCATAGGCCATGCGAAAAGGAGTTTCGCCGGTGGGGGTTCGGCTCGTCGTCCGATAGGCCCATAGAACACTCGGCAGCTCCTCCACCCATCGGCCTTTAGCCTCGCCGAGGCGGGTTTTCAATCCCTGCAGGAGGCTTCGGTTAGTGACTTCGGCTTGGCCGTTTGCTCGAGGATGTGCCACCGAAGTGAATTTGTGAAGTATGCCGAAGCTGGCGCAGTTATCGCTAAACCGTCGGCTGTCAAATTGCTTTCCATTGTCGGAGATGATGGCCCGAGGGATGCCGAACCAGCAAATGATGGACTTCCACACGAAGTTCCAAGCATTGCTATCGGTTATTGACGCGAGGGGTTCGGCTTCGACCCACTTGGTGAAGTAATCGACCGCCACGATGAGGAACTTCCTTTGGCCGGTGGCGACGGGAAAAGGTCCCAGGAGGTCGATTCCCCATTGGGCGAAAGGCCAGGGATCGGACAAGGGGGTCAGAAGGGTGGCTGCCTGGTGAATGAGGGAGCTGAACCTCTGGCACTGGTCACAGCGCCGCACGAGGGCTAAAGCGTCCTCTCGGAGTGTTGGCCACCAGTAGCCTTGCCTCAGGAGCTTGTGAGCCAGGGCCCTTCCTCCCGCATGCGCCCCGCAGACTTCTTCATGGACTTCTCTTGTGGCGTAGTCGGCTTCAGCCGGGCCGAGGCACCGCAGCAGTGGTCAGCCGAAGGATTTCTTGTACAGCACCCCGTCCAGAAGAAGGAAGTGGGATGAGCGCTGTCGAATGTGCTTCGCCTCCTTCGGATCTGGCGGGACTTCTCCTTGGAGAAGGAAAGCGATGAGGGGGGTCATCCATGTCTCGGCCTCGGCCTCAGTGACTTGCATGGCTTCGGTTTCGCCGAGGCTCGGTTCGGCAAGCTCTTCGACGAGGATTATTCGGCCTCCACCCCCGTCTTGGGTTGACGCCAGCCGGGAAAGAGCATCGGCCCGGGTATTCTCGGCTCTCGGGATCCTCACGATTTCATAAGAATCGAATTGGGTGAGGATCTTGCGAGTCACCTGGAGATAAGATGCCATCACCGCGTCCCGAGCCTCGTATTCCCCGGAGATGTGGCCGGCGATCAACTGGGAATCGCTGAAGGCTTTCAGGTTCCGGGCGCCGAGCTTCTTCGCGGCCCGGAGGCCAGAGATGAGAGCTTCGTACTCGGCGGCATTGTTGGTTGCTGGAAAAGAGAAACGCAGGGCGTACTCCGTGACGACCCCTTCGGGTGACGCCAGGATCCATCCGGCGCCACTGCCCGTGGAGCACGGGGAGCCGTCCACGAAGAGTCGCCATTCGTCTGTCGGCGTAGGAGCCGAAGTAGCCTCGGCTTCGACCACGTCGGATGCCGGCTGAGGTGTCGCGGAGGCGCCGGGGGTAAGCTCAGCGATGAAGTCTGCCAACGCCTGGGCTTTTATTGCTACCCGAGGGGCGTAGGAGATGTCGAACTCCCCTAGCTCGATCGCCCACTTCGCCAGCCTGCCGGACACCTCCGGCCGGGAAAGAGTCTGCCTTAGGGGCTGGTCGGTGAGGACCTTCACGGAATGAGCTAGAAAGTAGGGCCGGAGCCTCCTCGCAGACGAGACGAGGGCCAGCGCCAGCTTCTCCAGGGCAAGGTACTGGAGTTCTGCTCCCTGAAGGGCTCGGCTGGTGTAGTAAACCGGCTTCTGAACGCCATCTTGCTCTCGGACGAGGACGGCGCTGAGAGCCGTCTCGGAGACTGCAAGGTACAAGCTCAGAGGTTCCCCGGGAACCGGCTTGGACAAGATGGGGACTTTGGAGAGATAGGCCTTCAGCTGATTGAAGGCTGTCTGGCACTCTTCCGTCCAGTCGAAGTTGTTGGCCTTCTTCAGCAGTTTGAAGAAGGGGAAACAGTAGTCGGCCGCCCTTGACATGAAGCGGCTGAGGGCTGCGATCCTCCCGTTCAGCTTCTGTACCTCTCGGAGGTTTGCCGGGGGTCGCATCTGCATGATGGCCGAAATCTTCTCGGGATTAGCCTCCACCCCTCGGTGAGTGACCATGTAGCCGAGGAACTTGCCGGAGGCTACCCCGAAGGCGCATTTGACCGGGTTCAGCTTCATCTTATACCGCCTGAGGGCGGAGAAAGTCTCGGCCAGGTCGGCCAGATGTTCTGCAGCAACGCGGCTCTTGACCAACATGTCGTCTATATAGACCTCCATGTTTCGGCCGAGCTGTGGGGCGAACACTTTGTTGACCAGGCGTTGATATGTTGCGCCGGCGTTCTTCAGACCGAAGGGCATTCGGGTGTAGCAGTACAAGCCCAAATCGGTCGTGAAGCTGGTCTTGCTCTCATCGTCCGGATGCATCCGGATCTGGTGGTAGCCCGAATAGGCGTCGAGGAAGCTCAGCAGCTCGTGGCCGGAAGTCGCGTCCACCACCTGGTCTATCCGAGGCAGCGGAAAGCTGTCCATCGGACATGCCTTATTGAGGTTGGTGAAGTCCACGCACATACGCCATTTGCCATCTTTCTTTGGCACCATGACCACGTTGGCGATCCAGTCCGGATGGTGCACCTCTCGGAGGTGTCAGGCGTCCAGCCCCTTCTTCACTTTGGCTTGGATGGCGGCCCTCCTTTCCTGATTGAAGGTGCGCCGCTTCTGCTTTACCGGGGGCTGGTCGGGATCGGTATGAAGTCGGTGCTCTGCTACCTCCGGGTCAACTCCGGGCATGTCCGCCGGAGACCAGGCGAAGACGTCGAGATTCTTTTTCAAGAACTCGGTAAGCTTCTCTGCTTCACCCCTTTCCAGGCCGGAGCCTATCATCAAGACTCGTCCTTCGCCACCCGGAATAGGGACGGCGAGGAGTGCTTCTCCCGGAGATGCCTCGGCCGATGACTCGATCGTTAGGGTTTCGGCTGCTGTCTTCCCCTTGACCGAAATCATGTAGCACTGCCGGTGTAACGACCCGCCACCCTATAATCGGGGAATCCGATTACTAAATGGGTACCGAATCATTAATTTGGAACCAAACCAGGATCTAATCAAGTCTGGGAGATAAATAATAAACTAAGCTAAACATTCACATCGCATTGAACAGAAGTAAAAGTGCAGGAATTAAAATTATTACAATGCGACTCGATACAGCAAATAATTACATTCTCCAACAGAAAGGAAATAATTAAATGTACAGGCCAGAAATAAAATAACAACTACGTCGGGGCATACCCCGGAACAACTGCTGACGGTGCTCAACTCACGGCCGCACTCTCCTCGCTAGGTTTGCTGAGAGTCCTCACCTGAAAACCGTAGAGGGTGAGTCTCAAAGACAAGACTCAGTAGGGATCCTTCAATCCCCACTGCCCACACACACACCCACAAGTGCAAGGTACAGCTAACGGAAAGGTGATAAGTACAAGAGGTACGATCCCTAATTTTTAACGTGAAATCACATGCAATCGTAATATAATAAACATGCATATATTAAACCAACCGACTGGGAAACCCACAACTGTCGTCTCGATAGAACTCGTCAACCACACAACAACGGTGGAGAAACCTCGACCCGCTGAGACCAAACAGTAACCCCTCGGATAGCACACTAGCTATTCCGGCCCAACCGGCTCAGGTGGCTACTCCTTCCCTCAGCATGAGTGACTCTCCGAATGTACCACTCCGACACCGGTACTAGCTGACCCCGGGGTTCACCAGGTGACCCTCTCTCACTAGGCGTCACCCCGCCCACACCCCCACCGGCGCTGTGCTCACGCTCCGACCAGCACAGGGTGATAAAGCGCTACAATGTCACTCCAGGTCCACAGTAACACAAAACCCAACAAGTACGATCCGGTCACGTGAAAAGTCCGCGATCGTATAACATACATATAGAGCCATCCGATTATGAAGAATCCATCTAAAGCATGCACTAACCATCTATTTAACAGTATAAACACATTTTACTGGCATGAATTAGTGATGTTCTGTCTTGAATCGCGTCGCCCAAGGCCGACGCCATTCAAGCTCCAAGTACAGGTTCATGTGAAACAGTCTTCAGAATCAGGCCTAAAAGGCGTCGACACCAGTAGTCGCCTTTTAAAAGGCGTCGACATCCTCAGACGCCATTCAATACAGAAATCCGGAAATTCCAAGGCCCTTACTCAGGGGATTTCTGCCTTTAAAAGGCGTCATAGTTAACTGACGCCATTCGAAAAAGCGTCGTTCACTCATGACGTCTTTTAATCCCAGAATCCCCGAACTGGCAGACTCTCTGTCAGGCGATTCTTGTCTAAAAGGCGTCGTGATGGCTCGACGCCCTTCAAAAAGGCGTCGTCCACGCACGACGTGTTTTAGCCTCAGGAACCAGAGTCGCCTGAGCCCGAAGGCTCCCATTCTAACCCCAAACATCCCCAAAATTCACCCAAAAACGGAGAGAAAAGAGGAGTGATACCATCCATAGGCAACACTTTTATGGAAATTCCCCATGTTATCAAAAGAACTCCTAAGCATGCTTATTCTACCCCCCGAAACCAAAGATCCAAACAAGCTTAAACGGGGTAAACATGGCCTAAATCACAATACTAAGGGGAACCGTCACCCTACCAGACACTTGAACGCCTCCGAGCTTCAAGCCGTCCACCCGACTCGCCCCACGTCGCCGCCGTGGTCGTCCTTGCTCCTCCGTGACGTCGGCCGCCGTCCGGAGAGTAGAACGCCGCAGTGGAAGTGGAGGTGGTAGTGGTAGGAGCTAGGTAGAGGATGGAGTGGAGGGAGAGATGACACGGTGGGAAGAGGAAGGGGTCGCCTGCCGAGTTCGCCGGAGGGGAAAGAGAGGAAGAGAGGAGAAAGTGGGGGAAAGAAGGAGGGCTCGCGGGGTTAACCAGAGACTGGCTAAAACGCGTCGACATCCACGGACGCCATTCAGTTGATGTGACAGCTACTCTGACAAGACTCTGAAACGCGTCGTTCAAGGCAGACGCCGTTCAGACGATATGTCAGGGCCGTACTCTGACACCCCAGAGTCGCAGTCTGAAAGGCGTCGACACACGTGGACGCCGTTCAGGTCGACAAGACAGGGCCGTACCCTCGCGGCCCGAAACCAGCCCACGTGGCACCCACGTGGCATAACTTGAAATGTGTCTGCGACGGTGGACGCCGTTTAAAACGCGTCTCGATGTGCTGACGCGAATCAACTCAGAACCTCCGCCCTCACTAAGGTTAGAACTACAAGGTCCGATCCCGAAAACCGGATCCGAAGGTCACGATCCTTACAGCCGGGCTGCTTCTTGGTTCCCTTTGGCCTCGCCTATTCCATGGCTGGTATGAAATTTCAGCTTCTGATGGAAGGACGAAGGTACGGCTCCGACTCCGCCGATGAGCCTTCGGCCGAATATGGCGTTGTAGGCTGACTCGATCTTTACTACGGCAAAGTCCGTTTCAACGGTTAATTGCCGAGGGGCGGAGCCTAAGGTTACAGGAAGTCGGACAATACCCTCTACTCGGCAGGGCGAGCCGTTAAAACTGAAGAGGGGGCCCCGGTGAGGCTTCATATTAGCCTCACTCAATCCCAATTTCTCAAAACAGTCATAAAACAAGATGTTTGGGGCACTTCCATTATCCACAAAGATTCTATGTACATCATAGCTATTTATTACAGCATTGACGACGAGGGCGTCGTCATGTGGGATCTGAACGTCAGTCAGGTCCTCGGCGCCGAAGGTGATGTCTTCCAGACGAGGACGCTTCGGTTCGCCGTCAACCGCCGCTACTGTGTTGCGCTGCCGCGGCCTGGATCCTTCCCCCTGCCCTCCGGATATCATCATGATAGACCCAGAACTGGGTCTTTGATGGGATGACTCTACCGGGGCCGAGGTGGCTTTTGGCGGAGGAGCGGCTTCTATCGCCGGGGGCTGCTATTGCCTGGGCGCTGCAGGGACGTCCCGGTTCTGTTGCGGCGGCTGCTCCCGTCGATACTGCGGCAGTCTTCCTTCCCGGATGATGCGGTCGATCTCCTCCCGGAGCTGCCGGCACTCATCCGTCGTGTGGCCGATCTCCCGGTGGTATTCGCAGTACCTGCCGGGATCCCTTCGGCGAGGAACGGTCTTGATGCGATCAGGCCGCCGGAGCATGCCCTTCACCTCCATGAGCATTCGGGAAGGGGGAGCAGGTAAGGGTAGGTACCGCGGCTGCGGGTCCCGTCGCCTCTCCCTGTCCCAGTCCTCCCGACGAAATCGCTTTCGGGAGGGCTCTTTGTCTTCAGGCCGAGGTCGGACCACCTGAGGATCAGGCGCCGAGGTGGCTTCGGCTGCGCCTTTACCCCTGGACAGCATCAGGGCCTCCCGGTTGATGTACTTATGGGCCCGGGCCATGAGGTCCTGGAAGGTCGGGGGATGGCGCTTCCCAATGGAGCCGAGGAGCCCCTCGTCCCAGCACCCGCTGATCACGACCGAGACCACAATCGAGCTGTCGAGGTTTGGGATCTGGGCGGCCTCGGTCCGGAACTTGGTGAAGTACTCTTGGAGAGTCTCGGCGGGGCCTTGCCGGATGGCCAGCAGGCTGGCGGAGGTCTTGCATTGCCGGGTGGCATCATAGAACTGGTCGATGAACAATTGGCCCAACTGGACTAGGGAGTGGATGGAGTTGGGGGCCAACGTCTCGAACCAGGTAAGGGCGATTTTTTCGAGGGTGAGGGGGAAAAGACGGCAGCGGACTTCCTCGGAGATCCCTCGGACCCGGAGGTAGGCGTTGAATCTCTGGAAATGACAGACTGGATCTGTCATTCCGTCGTAGAGAGGGCCCTTCGGTAGCTTGAAGCTGGGGGGCACCTCGGTGGCCAGGAGCTCCGCCGTGAACGGGGTCTGCTCCAGGATGCTGCTGGCGAGGGGCGCCCTGTGAGGCCGGGACACCATCTGCTGCATCTCCTTGCGCATCGCCGTCAGCCGCCGGTCCAGGTCCGGGGCAGTTGAGGTGGCGACGGATTTTCCTCCGGTCCGGGCCGGTCGGTACTCCGACGAAGCATAATCCTGCTCCGTCAGACGATCGGCGCGGGAAGCTCGGGCAGGTAGCGCCGAGGGCTCGCTGCGCGCCGCCGCGGTTTCATCGAGAGAAACCGGCGCAGGCACCGGCCGGAACCGGGCGTCTTGTACTGGGTAGAGTGGGGGGAGCGGCGCCTGCTGGGGAAGCTGCCCCGTCAGTCCCATGCGCTGGGCGATGGCGGACACCATCTCCTGAAGAGGCGCTAGGGACGTGACGGCAGCGGCCAGCGTTGCCATCTGCTGCTGGAGCACCCCCACTCGATCTTCCGAGCCGAGGGACTCCGGTATGGTTGGCAGAGGCAGGTTCGGCGGGGCAGAAGGTGCGCCTTCAGAAGGCAGCATCTGCGCCGAGGCCTCCCGCGCTTCTGCTTCGCTTTGTCCGGATCGTCGGGTCACAGGTCGCTGAGACATGTCTTGTTTTGTTGGTTTCCCACAGACGGCGCCACGTGATGTAGACTGGATCTATCACGACCGGATTCCGGAGCTGGAATCCGAAGAAGAGGATCCGGAGCTGGGCCGGATCGGTGTTCGAAGGGGCCCGACGGGGATCCGGAAGGCGAAGGACGCAGAGGCGGAGCCGGGTGTCCGATGCCGGAGGCGACTCGGAGCGGGCTTTCTCTTGGATAGTGAGCCCGAAAGCTCCTTCAGCGCGAGACCGAGTCTCCTGTCTTGGGCCGAAGCTCCTTCGGCGGACGAAGGAACGGCGCGGATGAGTCTTCTTCCGTCTGCTTGTCGACAGGCGACGAAGCCGAAGCCGAAGGTCCGAGGCCGGGGGCGACTCGGAGTGGGCTTGCTCTTGGATAGTGAGCCCGAAAGCTCCTTCAGCGCGAGACCGAATCTCCTGTCTTGGGGCAGCCGGCGTACGGCGTCGAGACCAGGGAGAGGAATCCGAGGTCGGCGGCCGAGACCGACTCGGGAAGGTCGGCGAAGATTCGAACCGAGCCCCTGCAGGAGGGAAAGAAGAAGAATGACCAGTCAGCAGGAGTCCCGGGCTTCAGCCCTGGGGAACCCCCTCCGACGGTCAAGTTAGATCCTGAAGAAGATTCGATTCAGAAGGCAAAGAGAGCAGCTTTAATGCTTTTCGGACAGTAGTCCTTTAAGGGTCTCGGAGGCTTGGGGAAGCATCCGTTGCATACCTTTGGCAATAAATAGCGGGGTATTTATAGCAGAGGATAGCGGATGGTTAACGGTGGCAGCCGATATAGGACTAAATGAGGGCTTACTGATAAACCGCCATAGTGCCCGATCCGCCACCGGAGTGGGCCGGATTCGGGAACCGGGCCGAAGGGGGTTGGGCCGCTGATGGGCCGAAGCCTGTTGGGCCCTGGGCTGCCGCGCTGCTCCCGGGCCGTAGGCTAGTGGGCCGCTGACGGGCTGAAGCCTGTAGGGCCGGGATCGACGGTGCCGCTTATGGGCCGAAGGCTGCTGGTGGGCCGCTGACGGGCCGAAGGCTCCCGGAGGGCCTGGTACTGCTGCTGTTGGGCTGAACGGGGTTTGGGCTTGTTTTAATGGGCCGAATCGGATTCTGCCTCATCACCTTTCATCGTCCAACATTCGCTACCATATAACATTGCAGGTCTTACCGTTGTATGGTAGAATTTTCTTTTCACCTTCGTTGGGATCTTACAGTCACATAAGACTCTTGTGGCAAGTCTCCACTTCACCCATCTTGCTTTAATCATATGGCTAACATGTTCATCGCACCCTCCGTCTTCTTGGATGATCAAACCAAGATATTTGAAATGGATACTTTGAGGTATTGTCATCACATCCAAGTTAACTCCCTCTTTTCTGTCAATCCGACCTTCAGTAAACTTACAATGCATGTATTTAATCTTAGTTCTACTTAACCTGAAACCCTTAGACTCTGCTCATCCAAAGCTCTAGTTTTCTATTAACTCCCTCTTACGTCTCATCTATCAACACAATATCATTTGCACATATCACGCACCACAAAATGTTCTCTTATATATCTTTTGTTAAATCATCCATAACTAATGCAAAAAAGTAAGGACTTACAGCTGATCCTTGATATCCAACAGAAATGGAGAAATCCCCACCAGGCCGAAGCCTTACAAAAGGATCTATCGGAATCTTCAGCGAAAGTCCTCTGGCTCCGAAAGCTACTGTTGGAGGTTAAGGTTGCATCGAGGTGATAAAGAAGAGGACTTGGCTGAATTCTGACAGGAGACAAATGCCTTGTGTTAGGAAATTGACACTCGCCTTGTGGCTGCTCATAAAGAAGGCCTTGCTATAGGGGCCGCCACATACAAATCTTCCGAAGAGTTCCAGCGGGAGCTGAACGAATATGCAAAGTAAATAGGTGCTGACAGTATGGCCCTTGCCTACCAAATAGGGGTCTGGCTGATGCAGAAGTGGCCTGGAGCAAACATGCGACAACTCCCGATGAAGGCTCCAAAGAGGACGATGACGCAGGCCATAGGTAGCTTTGTGCTTTCATTTGTCAATGCTTCCTTTTGTATCTGTTTTGTTGTTCGGCCTATCTTTCGATCAAAAGAATGTAATACAACTTCTGAACTTGTGCATACACCCTTATGTAGTTTACAGTTTTACCTTTTGTTTTTTTCTTGATAATTTTTTTCTTTTGACCTGGTCAAAAATGGTTGTTTTTTTCCTGCACTTCTGTTAGTCGATATGGGCGCATAGTGCTCAATCTTGGGCTTCTAAAAGAGGAGGCATGGGGAGAGGTTGACCTGTAGCTGTTTGTGCGGTATACTCCCTCGTAGTTTCTTAATTATCACTTGGCTAGGATGGCCTAAGATTACGTCCATGGGGTAGCAGTGGACCGGGCCAGTCTCGGGGCTTCTATGATTACAACCGACTTCCTTAGCATGCTAGGGGATCGATACCAGGTTCTGGCCGAGTCCAGGCTCCATGTGCCTTCGGCTTAGGATCGCTTTTATTCTGGCAGCCCCTGGTCCTTCATGGCCACTGAGGCTATGTTTGAGGCGGAATTTCGGCTCCTTATCTCTAGCTTTATCATGGAGCTACTTCAATTCTTCACTGTGACTCATGGTACGTTAGTCGTGGCATTCAACGTTCTAGTACATTGCTGTTAGGATCTATAAGTGGGATTGAAAACGCAGCGGAAAATAAAATATCAGATCCCATGATGTTTTAAAAAACAAGAACGGATCAGAAGTGAAATGCTTTCACCTTGCGCGGATTCCAATTCGCATTCGTGTGGTTTCGTTGGTGCGATGCCGCAAGCCGCGCAGGTGTCCGGCCTCTAGCGATATCCACACGGTCTTTCTCTCGGTGGATCGTTCTCGCTTTCTCACTCGATGTGGTATATGTAGATCCCGATTGGCTGCGCGTAATTCTTCGCGACATGCGGATACGGAGTCCCCGTCTGACAGGAGGAAGAGCCGACGGTAGAGGGAGCAGAACCACCAAGGGCGCCCTCTGGGGGGTAGCCAGAGAGAAAGGAGAGAGAGAGGGGCAACTGCATCATGTCAGAGCGTCTGGCCTCTGACTTAGCAACCATACTTTTCTAATAAGTGACTTTGTGATTTTTCAGAAAAATTCACACTTAATATAAAACCCGTTAAATAACCCTTCGACTGAAAACCTTTTACGTATGACCTTCTATGCCAAAATACCAGCTGTTACGCCTCAGATCCGGTTCATTTAAAAAAAAAAAAAAAAACTCGGAATCCAACCACATAATTTCAGAACAAATGATATGAGAGCTAAACAACCACAAGGCGATTTTAATAAATGTCATTATCATCAATTAATCCGAAGTATCTAAATATAGTTCATACCAAAATTCAGAAATTACAATATCCATCAATTGTGTATAAATTCTCGATCTCACAAAATAAAGAAAAATACACCAATCTCTCATTATCCCTATTATATCAAGTCTAAGAAAGCTACAAATTTCAATCCAAATAACCTCCTGAAGATGTCAAATGCCTCAATTAGAAGTCTTCTCAAATTTCGGATTCTCTTTCTCAGATCTGAAAATGTTAAAAGGGTTTATGAGTACAACTACTCAGTAGGCTTCAAACAATCCACATGACTTAACATATAGTAAACTTTACAAATCACATTATACAATTATACTAAACATGATCTTACACAATTCTACATATATCTCAATTAAGAACATGATACAAAACATGATCAAATATAAACTTATCAAACCAAATGAATTTTCTAATAGTATGAATAGATTAATTAACATATAGCATATATGGCATGATCGAACTCATATCAGACATATCAAATTCTACTAGCCATGATCATAATGTATCACATAACATATCAAATTGTCAAGGCGTTACGTATTGCCGTCCTCTGAGCACATGTCATATCAAATAGCAAATATCATAGCGTAGTAGCTTATTAAATCCGATTCATATTATGGATCATATAGTTAAGACATATTCATATGATTGCAAAGGAATAGTTGAACAAGATGATTAAAAGATTCAAATGACTAAGCTGAATTCGAACGAACATATGGAGTAAGGATTTCACATTTATGTGTCAATCAAACAAATCAAATCATATCATAACGGATATGCACCCAAACCACAACATAAGCAGCCAAATAAAACAAATACCAAAGCATCTAGGCAAATGATGCAAAGGTCTTAGTCACTGCGCAGAATCGGGGAGTCTAAGTCCCACCCAACTCTAAGCCGCCAGGGCGTTACGTATCACCGTCCCCTGATTTTAGCTGGCCGAAAATCAGGATTCCACCCGTTTGCCCTCGGGTTCCAAACAAAATACCTTATCCAATATGGATGCTTATAATGGAATCAAACCAAATATCTCCTTAAGATGGCAATGTCCAAGCAAAGTCAAATAAATATGACACAATCAGATTAATAAAGCTCAAACGATGACAAAAGATGAGCATATATCTGAAAATTGGATTATCAAATTGATATGTATATATAAGAGTTAAAATACATATTTTTATATACAAAATAGTCACTTAGAGAGTCATCATGGTCATATATATGAAAAATCATAGTAAAACTAATCCTAATAGGTTTATAGATATAAAATATAGTCAAATGAATTTTTTCAGAATTTTCGGAATAAAAAACATATTTTTCGGCCATCAAAACTAATTTTCAAAGTTAACAAATCAACAAATAGACCGAATAATTCAAACAGATTCATAAAATTATCAAACTTGGAGGACATGTCAAAAAGATCATATGTAAAGTGTATACAAAGTTTCATCAATTTATAGATTTTTTTGATATGATTTTAGATTCTCACTTCGATTCAGAGAATCCGACTTAAATCAAATTCCAGCAAATAACAAAAGAGGGCAAACTGAATAACAAAAGGAATCATAAAATTCTCAAACCTTTTATATAAGTCAAGGATATTACAACAAATGTCTCTACAAAATTTGGTTTGATTTAGACATGAATCAAGTGAGATATAGGATTCACAAGTTGAGATTTTAAAACTATTAGGACAGATTGTATAGTCTGAGAAGAATGTAACAGAATAAATATCAAAAGAACTCTGAAAATTTCTAAATTTATTGGACATGAAGGTAACATAAAAAATAGACTTATATTCAAATTTCAGCTTTATTGGGCATTGGACCAAGGAAAACAAGTATCTTTAACTCGTGTGATCATAATTAGAAACAGAACAGATTGAACGGACAGATTCTATAGGCTGAGATAATAATCATGGAATAAATAGAAAAGAAGATCATAAAAATCTGAAACTTTAATATCATGAATTATACATACATATAAAAGTTATTACCAATTAATTTACTTTTAAAAACTTTCAAAAATAACATAAGTTTGTAATACAAAATAGATCATGTGTACAGTTATCCACCTACCTCTTGAAGAAAGACCGGCTCTTGGTTCTCCTATGGCTTTCTTGCTATCTATCCATGATTTCTTCTTCCTCTAAACTCTTTTTTACATTCTCTAAGCTCTTTCTCACATTCTCTAAGCTTCCAATAATACAAAATATTGATTAGAATCAAATTTTCAAAAGAAATAACCATGAACAACTCTATTCTCTCAAGAACACTACATGAATTTACCCTTTAGAAGAAAGTTGCATGCTATAAAGCTTGAGCACGACCCTAAAGCACTATTTATGTTTATTTACTCCTCTAATATAAGCACCAATACCCCCTTTATTTCTTGGAGTCGATCTCTTGCTTCCTATAACTTAATCTCCAAGTCAAACTCACTTCCTAGTCCAAATCGGACTCTACTCACACTACATGTAGTTTTTGTTCATGAAGACCTTTAAATTAAACCCTTTAAATATCTGAATTAAGAAAACTCTCTTCTAAAAAGTTTTAAAACTTTTTATTATCTTTCCAATGCGACTAATCTCACTATTTTTGGATCTCTATACAAAAAGATATGCTTATTTTACTAACCTGCTGTCCTGAGTATTCCGAACTCATAAATCTGACATATTTCCTTCATGTCTAAAGATGTTATGATTCCGATTAGGAAACGACTTATTTTAAATATATAGTATTCCTAACACTTCTAGAATATTAATCATCGTTCTAATGTGAGTTTTGTTACTTAATTCCGAATTTTATGTACGGAGTTATGCTTAAAATACTAAGACTATGTCACGTAAATCTGTGTACAGAATCTTAGTCCAAGTAAGATTCTAATTATGACTTTCTATCTATTAATTACTGGTAGCTTAAGATTGTGTCGTTAAAAATCAAAGCTAACAATCTAAATTAATCTTGTCCATGTACTGTTCTACAAAAGCGGAACCGTCGTCGTCATTAATTGACAATCTAACGGCCTATCCGTGCGATTAAGAATTCTCTAGAATTATCATTGTTTTTGTTGAAGGGGAACTCAAATTCCAGTTTCATCAAAACACAAGGTTCTTTAGCTAATCTAATAAATATTTATCATATAGTAATGATAATGCAAATCAATTACATGAAAGAATACATGGATAGAGATTATCATCTTTTTAGTCACGGTAGGGACTCAGTGAAATTCCCATAGTAAGATCTTATTAGAAACTTCGGTATCATTTCCATTTCCTTGAATTTTCCAACACTCGGATTTCATCAGTAACTTCAAGCAAATGAATAAATATGAACAAACAGCAGATAATATGCAGTTTCAAAAAATGTCAAATAATTCCTAAAACGACGTCGTTCTGAGTCGACGTCATTTAAATAACGTCGCCCCGTCCATTAGCCATTTAACTTACCGAAACAGGCTGCTCTAACTCCAATCCGGAGTCTACTTTCCCTCAAGCTCCCTCCTTCAACTTGGAAAGGGCTTCCCAACTTCGTAAATCACTCTATATAACATTTCTCCCTTCAATTCAATTCAACACAATAAGCAATCAAGAGGGAAAGTGATCGTTTCAAATTGTGCGTCGTTAAACACATGAAAACGTTCAATCTAAATTTATCCGGCTCACTCAAATCAAATTTTAGAAATTTAATAGTGATGAGTCCGAGTCGAACCACAGGGAGTTAGAATTTTAACTTTGAACACTTTGGACTTTAGTTAATCTAAAAATAAGTGAGATTTTAAATAAACTAATTACTTAAGTAAACTAAAATTAAGTTAACTAATGTAACCTAACAAAAAACATAATTGCTTGAATTAAACAAATTCCCCCTTTTTTTTTTTTTTCTTTTTTCAGAAATTAAACACAAACACACATAAAAAAAAATTAAGCACAACTAAGATTTATGACAAAGACATTGAAATTTAACTACGTAACTTATTAATTATCTAAAAATTAAGAAACAAATTACAAAGTCTAATTGTTTAATGAACTTAAACTAACTAATCAAAATATTAAATACCAATTAGCTATCCCTAAACAATTAAACTAATTTTAAACTAACGGGGGAAGGGAAAGAAAATAGGAGGCAGCTGGGACAGCTGCTGCGTGTGCAGGTTTTGAAGGAAGCAGCTGCGTGGTGCTTGGAGAGCAGCTTCTGGCCGGCGCTGGTGTGGGCTTTGCTGGAGCTGCTGGCATGGCAGAAGGCTTCACCGCTCAAGCATGCGCTGGGAAACAGGTGCTGGTCCGTGGAGGGCTTCAAGCGCTGGAGGTAGCAGCTGCGTGGACTTGAAGGCCGGCTAGGTGGTGTGCTGCGAGTGCATGGAGACGGATGCTGCTGGAGGAGGGCTTCACCGGCATGGAGCTGCAGCTGGAGGAGCTTGATGGCGTGCGTGGGAGCTTCACCGCAGGGTGGAGAAAGGTTGGAGACGCGTGGGATGCAGCATGCATGCACGGCTGGTGCGTGGCTGTATCTTGCAGAGCCGCTGGGGGGGCTGGCTTTGCACGTGGACTTGCTTGGGAGCTTCAGGTGCATGCAGCTTGGAGGTGCAGTAGGCCCGCTGGTGTGTGGACGAACATGCAGGTAGAGCTTCAACGGGTGCTGTTGGTGGACAGTGCAGCATGCGTGAAGGCTGCTGCGTGTGTGCAGCTGCGTGGAGGTGTTGCTGGGACAGCTGCTGGAAGAGAGAAGAGAATAGAGAGGGAGGCCCGTGGAGAGGGAGAAATCGAGAGAGAGAAAACAGAGGGAGAGAACCGAAAATTTGCAGAAGGAGAAGGAGGAAAGGAGGCTGCTGCGGCTGGGAGGAAGAGAGGGATGGCAAGGAGAGAAGAAAACCAAGAGGAGGAAGGGAGAGAAACAGAGAGAGAGAAGCACCAAGAGAGGGTATGCGGAGGGAGAGAACAAAGGGAGAGAAAGAGAGAAACTAAGAGAGAGAGAACCAGAGAGAGGGAGAGCCGGAGAGAGGGAGCTGCGGAGGGCGAGATACGAAAATTAGAGAGCAGAATCTGGGAGAGAGAGGGGGATTATATGGGAGAGAAGAGAGATCGTGTGGAAGAAATTTGGAGAAGGAGTCGGATTCGGATTTGGAGAGGTTTCTTTAAAAAAAAGAGAGAGAAGATTTTAAAATAAAGAAAGGAAGGGATGTGGCTGGGAAATTGGAGAGAAAGAAGGAAATAAAGGATTTTTGGGAAACTCCAGAGAAAGAAGGAATCAGAGCAATATTAGGGCATCAAATTGCACTTTTACCCCTGCTTTAGTTGAATTTATTGAAATCCGAACACTGGACCTCCCCCAAAATTTTCAGAAACTCCACCAGCTGCACTGCATCATCGGCATGTCCTGTTCACATTAAATAAATATAATTTAGCGCTTTATCATAAAAATATCATCATATTTATTCATTTCATCTCGGTTTTGTCGAAAAACCGCAAATGCGCTACACTCCTTTGATCACATGAAATGACGATGTTTTTAAGTCAGAATTTGATGAAATTGGTACCGTTGGACTTGTTACACAATTATCTATCACTTCATACTATTTTGCAGATAAAAACATGAGTATGATGCATATGGTTGCCTTTAAATGATCAATTTAACACTTTATCACACCCCCCAACTTACCCATTGCTAGTCCCTTAGCAATGCAAATAAGGAAATGTTAGGACAAATAATGAATTATCATGCTTCATTTGTAGTATCTTTCACAATCAATTTAAGTGGTAGCCGTTTGGTTGAGCTAAAAAGTTTTCATATCCCACAATATTTTGATTCAGACAGGTGATTGTGCATGAAATTTGACACACTTAGAACTCGTTTCCGACCTTTCTGGTATATTCTTGCCTTTACTACCCTTTAGATAAGACTACTTGGGGAGGGGAAGAGAATAAAAGATCTCCCGATCAGTCAGTGAGGACCGTTTTTCAGTTCCCGTCCTAACTCAGCACTTTTCACGACTTGGTCATATTTTTGGTACGATGGACTTTTTAGCGTGGCATTTCTTCATTTTATTGTACTTTTGCTTTTGAGAGTGCGTACTTTTTGCCACTCTCTTTGAATTGCCTGAGGGGAGGTGCGTACTTTTTGCCACCTACCTTCCTTTAGCTATTTTATCGCCTTCTTTTGCCTTTAGTATTTACAGCTGTCCATTTTAACTGACCGCCTCTTTTAGAGTGTTGAGTGGGACAGTCCCCTATTACGGATCTTACACATTCCTTTCGTTCAAAAGAAAAATTAGAATAAGTAGTCTTATCCTTGAAGATAATTCCAGCAATTCTATACTTTTAAGATCTTTCATTTATTCTAAGTTGCCGTGTGTGTGTGAAAATCATCCTGCCGTGGATTTTTGTAGAGTGGGATATTTAAAGTTTACAGGCTCATTAACCAACGTGACTAACAGAAAACTGATTTGTTTAAGATTTACTTAATGAAACATGATTTTCATACAATTTTTTTTCTAGGATGCGAAAATAAGTTTTTGAAAAAATTTGACCATTTTTCAGTTAAAGATATTAGTTTTCTTCAAAAGATTTTCAATAAATGCATATGATTGTCCCACCTCCCAACTTGATTGACATTGTCCTCAATGGCATAAAAGATATGAAAAACATGTCAGCCAGAAGAGAATTTGTGAAGGAGCGAAACAACCTGTAATGACAAGGATGCGACATACCCACGGCGATCACTGCTCAGGGACCTAAAAGGAAAAGAAATATCAACAACTGAAGTAAAATATTGGGTTGCCTCCCAACAAGCGCTAAGTTTATCGTCTTCAGCCAGACGAAGGTTCAGTTAATGTGGATCACTCAATTCTATGGATTCAGGTGGCTCATTTTGAAGATTTTCAATGAATGGTTTCAACCGTTGACCATTAACAGTAAAAGTGTTCCCGCTCTTAGGATTCAGAATTTTAACGGCTCCATGATCGAAGGCTTTAACGACCACGAAGGGTCCATCCCATATGGATTTCAGTTTTCCAGGAAATATGCGAAGCCTAGAATTAAATAACCAAACTTTCTGATTTGGAAGAAAGGATTTTCTCACAATATGTTTATCATGAAAAGCTTTAGTTTTGGCTTTATAGATCTTTGAATTTTCATAGGCCTCGTTGCGCAACTCTTCTAGCTCACTTAGTTGTAAGGTTCGGTGGGAACCAGCTTGGGCTAGGTCCAGATTGACTTGTTTGATGGCCCAATATGCCCTATGTTCCAATTCCACCGGAAGGTGGCACGCTTTTCCGAAAACTAGGCGATAAGGAGACATGCCAATAGGAGTTTTGTAAGCGGTCCAATAGGCCCATAAAGCATCATCCAATCTTTCAGACCAATCTTTTCTATCGGGCCTAACGGACTTTTGCAGAATGTTCTTAATCTCTCTATTGGAAACTTCCACTTGGCCACTAGTTTGGGGATGATAGGGGGTGGTTACTTTGTGATTAATCCCATATTTCTTAAGCAAAGTCCGAAACTGGTAATTCGTGAAGTGCGTTCCCCCATCACTAATGATAGCTTTAGGCCACCCGAACCGAGAAAAGATATTCTTCTGAACGAATTTAATGACCACTTTATGATCATTGGTTCGGGTGGCTACTACTTCAATCCATTTTGAGACATAATCCACCGCTACCAGAATATAGGTATGTCCAAAAGAGGGTGGAAAAGGTCCCATAAAGTCAATTCCCCAAACATCAAAGACTTCAACCACTAAGATTGGGTTGAGTGGCATCATATCCCTTTTCGCCATATTTCCTACGGCCTGACATCGGAGGCAAGTTTTGCTAAATTCATGGGCATCTTTGAAAAGTGTGGGCCAGTAAAAACCACTTTGCAGGACTTTGGCTGCAGTTTTCTTTCCTGAGAAGTGGCCCCCACAGGCCAGATTATGGCAGAAGTTAAGAACACTCTGTTGTTCTTCTTCGGGAACACATCGCCTAATGATTTGATCAGGACAAAATTTGAATAAGTCAGGATCCTCCCAGAAATAATATTTTTCCTGAGAAAAGAATTTGTCCTTTTCACTTTTAGTCCATCCTTCCGAAAGCTGATTAGTCACCTTGTAATTGACAATATGAGCATACCAAGGTGCAACATTGTGAGAAATGGTCAGTAGATGCTCATCAGGAAAGGAATCAGTGATTGGTGTACTTTCAGAGATCGGAATTCGGGATAGGTGGTCAGCTACCACATTCTCGGAACCCTTCTTATCCCGAATTTCCAAATCGAATTCCTGAAGGAGTAAGATCCATCTAATAAGCCTAGGCTTTGCATCCTTCTTGGTCAACAGGTATTTGAGAGCTGAGTTATCAGAATAGATTATGACTTTTACCCCTAAAAGATAAGATCTGAATTTTTCTAGGACAAAAACCACAGCCAATAATTCCTTTTATGTGGTGGTATAATTCATTTGAGCATCGGCAAGGGTGCGACTTGCATAATATATCGCCACGGGACACTTGTTGATTCTTTGTCCCAAAACCGCACCGATAGCATAATCAGAGGCATCGCACATGATTTCGAAGGGTAAAGACCAATCTGGAGATTGAAGAATCGGGGTTTTGGTCAAAGATTCCTTTAGAGAATTAAATGCCTTGATGCAAGATTCATCCATTTGGAAGGGAACGTCCTTAGCTAGAAGAAGAGTTAGGGGCCGGGCAATTTGAGAGAAATTGTGGATAAACCGGCGATAGAAACCGGCATGGCCAAGGAATGAACGTATCTGTCTGACCGAAGTGGGCGGAGGGAGATTGGATATGAGATCGATCTTAGCTTTATCTACCTCTATCCCCCTTTCAGACACAATGTGGCCTAGAATAATGCCCTCTCGAACCATGAAGTGGCTCTTTTCCCAGCTAAGTATCAGGTTGGTGTCTATGCATCTTGCTAGCACCTTTTTAAGATTTTCTAAGTAATTTTCAAAAGAGTCCCCGAAGATTGAGAAATCATCCATGAAAACTTCGAGGAATTCTCCCACCATATCGGAGAAGATAGCCATCATGCACCGTTGAAATGTGGCTGGTGCGTTACATAATCCGAATGGCATTCGCCTAAAAGCAAATGTGCCATAAGGGCACGTGAAGGTGGTCTTTTCTTGATCTTCCGGGTAAATAGCCACTTGATTATACCCGGAGTACCCATCTAAGAAGCAGAAGTACTTCTGGCCCGATAACTTTTCCAGAATCTGGTCCATGAATGGGAGTGGAAAGTGGTCCTTCTTAGTCATGAGATTCAACTTTCGGTAATCAATGCACACTCTCCATCCCGTGGTGAGCCTAGTGGGTACCTCTTCTCCATGATCATTCTTAATAACTGTTAATCCAGATTTCTTGGGTACCACTTGGGTTGGGCTGACCCATTTACTGTCTGATATTGGGTAAATAATACCCGCATCCAGCCATTTCACAACTTCCTTCTTCACTACTTCTTTCATATTGGGGTTAAGCCGCCTTTGCATCTCCCGACTGGGCTTAGAATTCTCTTCCATATAGATGTGATGCACGCAAATGGACGGACTTATTCCTTTCAAATCGGCCACCGACCATCCAATAGCACCTTTGTGGTCTTTGAGGACCTCGGTTAATTGGGCCTCCTGCGGCGATGTGAGATTTGCCGCAATGATGACCGGGAGAGTTTGGTCCGGGCCCAAAAAGATATACTTGAGAGACTCAGGTAATGGTTTGAGTTCAAGCTCAGGAGGGTCCTCTAAAGATGGCAAAGCGGGCTCAGATTGTAAGGCTGGTAAAGGTTCAACCTTGGGCCAAGATGTTGATGGGCCAAGAGAGTCCTTTAGAGTGTTGGCTTCCTCCAAAAAGTCATATGTGGACATCTCATTTTCTTCAACCAGATTATCCAATATATCAATAGTGTGGCATTCTTTTTCATGATCTGGGTATTGAGATGCTTTGAAGACATTAATCTGGACCTTTTGACCCCCGAATGAAATGTCCATTATGCCAGTTTCACAATTTATATTAGTTTTGGCAGTGGCTAAGAATGGACGACCTAAGATGATCGGGGTGTGAATGAGTTCCTCAGGTAATGCCATATCCAGAATAAGAAAATCCACGGGAAAATAACAATCATGAACCTTTACAATGACATCCTCAATTAATCCCCGTGGAATTTTCACAGACCTATCAGCTAACTGCAAGATGATGGATGTGGGCTTTAATTCTCCAATATCAAATTTTTCATAAATAGCTGTTGGCAATAGATTTACACTCGCACCTAGATCCAATAAAGCTCTATCAAATGTAACTCCAGCTAAGTCACATGAAATTAGCGGTGCTCCAGGATCCTTTAACTTCTTGGGTAAATGATTCATCACAATTGCACTAACATCCTCAGAAAGCCGAACCTTTTCGGGTGCCATTCTAGATTCTCTTCATGAAGTACATAATTCCTTGAGAAACTTAGCATAGGCTGGCACAAGCTTGATGGCATCGAGGAGTGGAATATTAATTTGGACTTGTTTGAACAAATCCAACAACTCCTCATTCTGGGCCAGTTTCTTCCTAGTATTGGGCTTAGCTAACAAGGCATTAGGAAATGGTACCCTAGGTTTATAAGAACTTGGGCCTTCATCAATCTTCCCTTTTCCTTTTAGATCCTCCTCCAACTTCTCCATGATGGGTTCAGTCTCACTATCACTTTCAATTTCCTGAGGCCCATCAGTGGAACCTTTGGCTAACTCTCCATCTGCATGTGGTTTTTCTAAACTTCTCCCACTCCTAAGGGCTGAAATGGCTTTAACATTCTCAAATTGTGGCCCTTTAGGTTGTGGTACCGGGCCAGGCTGAGGTAAAAGGCCCGATTGCTGTGGAAAACCCGGAGGTTGATTCCTTGGATTGGCAACGGGTTGACTAGGGAGTTGGCCTACTTCTCTTCTCATCGCGGCCTCAGCTAGTTGGCCCATTTGACTTTCCAATTTAGCGATGGATTGTTGCTGGGTCAAAATCAGTTGTTGGAGTTGAGTGAATTTATCATCAAAGTTGGGCTGAGGAGGTTGTTGGTAAATAGGTGGAGGATGGTATTGGGTTGGCTGTCCTGATTGGAATGAGTGGTAGTGGGCCGGTTGACCTGATTGATATTGGGCCGGTTGAGAAAACTGGGCTTGAGATCCCCTAGCCTGAACATTTCCATAGAAATTAGATTGTTGTTGGAATGAATTCTGTGCCTTTTGGGCTTGATGCATGGGAGGATTGGACATTGGTAATGGGGCCTGCTGATTCTTCCAAGAGAAATTAGGGTGGTTTCTCCAGCCCGGATTGTAAGTATTTGAGAATGGATCATTATTGGGCCTGGAGAATCCCTGGGCAGCCTGAACTTGTTCTTGAATGAATGGTGGAAGTTGGGCCGCAGTTGGGCATTCATTCACTTGATGGGTTGGACTTGCGCATAAGGCACAAATGTCATGATTAGCAGAAGATGGGCCTTGATATGGACTAGATTGTGTTGGGTAAGTAGGCTCTTGCTTGTTTAAGGCCAAGAGTTGGTCTAGTTTTTGGGCCAAGATGTCTACCTTATCCAATTTCTGATTAATCAGATTTATGTCCATTCTAGATTCGGGCTCTCCGCGGGCCTTAAGTTCATACATTCCAGTCCGTTTAGATGGCCCAACAGACCTTTCATAAGATGATAATGAGGCATGATTGATGGAATTTTCACTTAACATTTCAAACAGATCATAGGCCTCATCTTCATTTTTCATCATAAACGCCCCTCCACATGAAGCATCCACCATCTGTCTGAACTGTTCAGACAATCCTTCATAGAATGCTTAGACAATTTGCCATTTTGAAAGCCCATGATGATGGCATTTTCTAAGTAATTCTTTCAGTCTTTCTCAAGATTCATGGATCAATTCCCCGGGAGTTTGGGTAAAACTCGTGATGGCCCGTCTCATGGTATTGGTCCGTCCGATGGGATAGAACTTCTTGAGAAATTCTTTCTGCATTTCTTCCCATGTTCTAATGGGCCTTCCTATGGTTCCCAACCAATATTTAGCCTTGTCCTTTAATGAAAAGGGAAATAAGGTCAATTTAAGGCCATCATCGGTGAAATTCTGGATTTTCACCGTGGAGCAAATTTCTAGAAATTCATCCAGATGCTTATAAGGATCTTCATTAGTATTCCCATAAAAGGATGGGAGCATCTGAATGGTGCTAGATTTGATTTCATATTGATTGGCTGGATTCTGAGGAAGATGAATACAAGATGAAGGTTGATATCGATTTGGAATGAAATAGTCCTTCATTTGCTTTGGTGGGTCCTGATTATCAGCCATTGGATCTTGTGGTGGATTTCTTTGATGTAGGATTCTTTCTATTTCAACAAGTGGTCCTAGAAGGTTAGGGTTTTGAGATCTCCTACCTTGCATGCACTAGGACTGATGGAGAGAAGATTTTGTTTTATATTTCTTGTTTTTTTTTTTTTAAATGCAAACAATTTTGACAAACAAATTATCCTAATGATCTAATGTTAACCTAGACTCTCTATGTGAATTTTCTTACAAGGTGAATGGAGTCCACCTCGAGTCACAACCACAATCAGTCAACGGCCAGGTAAGAGGTGGGGTAGTGGGAGGCTCCCCCTACTTTCGTAGGGACCTAATTAGAGAACCACTTTCCCGCTTAGACGTTTGCCTTTTTACCTCTAGCCTAGACACCGTTGCCAAAAATGGAGGCAACCCGAGATTTAAACCACTCACGGTGTAAACCCTAGATTCTCTTTCGACTTGCTTTTAGTTAGATTAGGAAATGCCAATGCAAAGAAGGTGATTTGTGGGCTAAGGAAGGGTGATCAAATCCCTACCTTATGTGGTTAAAGTTGCTGCCCTTAAAGTCTTTTTGAATGCAATACAAGGCAACAAATCAATGCAAGGTGTGTTGATGCAATCATGAATGACTTGCTAAAAATTGAAACACGTACCTTTCCCCCACAATCTTCAACAATTTCTGGAAATAACTGTGAAAGGAAACTAATTCATGCTTTCCTAGGATGATGAATGCCTAGCATGGAAAGTTTCTAATCTTGGCAATGAAGGTTTTTAAATTTGGATGTTCCTCTTTTTGTTTCTTTTTTTTTTTAGTTAATGGAAACCTATCTAGACTAGAAACTACAAAAAAGGAAACTAACTAAAGTAAGGAAATTGAAACATAGAAAGTTGGAACACACTGACCATGATTTCGCTTTCCTTTTCTTTTTTTTCTTTTTTTTTTTTTCAATTTACCTGCAAAAATAAGAAAAATAAGGTTAGTTAGAGACTAATTACACTAAATCCAAGATAATCAGAATTAAAAATCTAACTCCCCGGCAACGGCGCCAAAAATTGATCGTTTCGAATTGTGCGTCGTTAAACACATGAAAACGTTCAATCTAAATTTATCCGGCTCACTCAAATCAAATTTTAAAAATTTAATAGTGATGAGTCCGAGTCGAACCACAGGGAGTTAGAATTTTAACTTTGAACACTTTGGACTTTAGTTAATCTAAAAATAAGTGAGATTTTAAATAAACTAATTACTTAAGTAAACTAAAATTAAGTTAACTAATGTAACCTAAAAAAAAAACATAATTGCTTGAATTAAACAAATTCACCTTTTTTTTTTCTTTTCTTTTTTCAGAAATTAAACGCAAACACACATAAAAAAAAATTAAGCACAACTAAGATTTATGACAAAGACATTGAAATTTAACTACGTAACTTATTAATTATCTAAAAATTAAGAAACAAATTACAAAGTCTAATTGTTTAATGAACTTAAACTAACTAATCAAAATATTAAATACCAATTAGCTATCCCTAAACAATTAAACTAATTTTAAACTAACGGGGGAAGGGAAAGAAAATAGGAGGCAGCTGGGACAGCTGCTGCGTGTGCAGGTTTTGAAGGAAGCAGCTGCGTGGTGCTTGGAGAGCAGCTTCTGGCCGGCGCTGGTGTGGGCTTTGCTGGAGCTGCTGGCATGGCAGAAGGCTTCACCGCTCAAGCATGCGCTGGGAAACAGGTGCTGGTCCGTGGAGGGCTTCAAGCGCTGGAGGTAGCAGCTGCGTGGACTTGAAGGCCGGCTAGGTGGTGTGCTGCGAGTGCATGGAGACGGATGCTGCTGGAGGAGGGCTTCACCGGCATGGAGCTGTAGCTAGAGGAGCTTGCTGGCGTGCGTGGGAGCTTCACCGCAGGGTGGAGAAAGGTTGGAGACGCGTGGGATGCAGCATGCATGCACGGCTGGTGCGTGGCTGTATCTTGCAGAGCCGCTGGGGGGGCTGGCTTTGCACGTGGACTTGCTTTGGAGCTTCAGGTGCCTGCAGCTTGGAGGTGCAGCAGGCCCGCTGGTGTGTGGACGAACATGCAGGTAGAGCTTCAACGGGTGCTGTTGGTGGACGGTGCATCATGCGTGAAGGCTGCTGCGTGCGTGCAGCTGCGTGGAGGTGTTGCTGGGACAGCTGCTGGAAGAGAGAAGAGAATAGAGAGGGAGGCCCGTGGAGAGGAAGAAATCGAGAGAGAGAAAACAGAGGGAGAGAACCGAAAATTTGCAGAAGGAGAAGGAGGAAAGGAGGCTGCTGCGGCTGGGAGGAAGAGAGGGATGGCAAGGAGAGAAGAAAACCAAGAGGAGGAAGGGAGAGAAACAGAGAGAGAGAAGCACCAAGAGAGGGTACGCGGAGGGAGAGAACAAAGGGAGAGAAAGAGAGAAACTAAGAGAGAGAGAACCGGAGAGAGGGAGAGCCGGAGAGAGGGAGCTGCGGAGGGCGAGATATGAAAATTAGAGAGCAGAATCTGGGAGAGAGAGGGGGATCATATGGGAGAGAAGAGAGATCGTGTGGAAGAAATTTGGAGAAGGAGTCGGATTCGGATTTGGAGAGGTTTCTTTAAAAAAAAGAGAGAGAAGATTTTAAAATAAAGAAAGGAAGGGATGTGGCTGGGAAATTGGAGAGAAAGAAGGAAATAAAGGATTTTTGGGAAACTCCAGAGAAAGAAGGAATCAGAGCAATATTAGGGCATCAAATTGCACTTTTACCCCTGCTTTAGTTGAATTTATTGAAATCCGAACACTGGACCTCCCCCAAAATTTCCAGAAACTCCACCAGCTGCACTGCATCATCGGCATGTCCTGTTCACATCAAATAAATATAATTTAGCGCTTTATCATAAAAATATCATCATATTTATTCATTTCGTCTCGGTTTTGTCGAAAAACCGCAAATGCGCTACACTCCTTTGATCACATGAAATGACGATGTTTTTAAGTCAGAATTTGATGAAATTGGTACCGTTGGACTTGTTACACAATTATCTATCACTTCATACTATTTTGCAGATAAAAATATGAGTATGATGCATATGGTTGCCTTTAAATGATCAATTTAACACTTTATCAGAAAGCTATAGAATTCTCTTCAAGACTCAAGGGAAAAGAAGGGAAAGAGCAAGAAATCAAGCAATCAAGGAAGGAATCATTTTTATTCAAAGAAGATGGCTAGTTTTGCTAAGGACTCCTCAAATAAGAGGGCAGGGAAGATGATTAAGAGACTTTCTGATGTGGAAGGTCATCTAAGTGGGGAGATTCTAACCTACAAGTAAGCTACTCTCTCTATTCTATTCAAATTCTTCTTCTTGTGACTCTCTACATGTTCTCCAAATTTCAAATCTTCATGGGCATGATAGAACTATTATAATTTTCTTTTGAAGGGATATCTTTTTTTCCTCGATCCAAGACGATTTTCTTCTCTTCTATGGATCCAAAAACTAGTTAAAAAAGTCAATCTCTCCATGCAATCCTATATATCCAAATGGCACCTCCAAGGATTGATTATCCATGCTAAACATTACAAAAGTACACTCATGGACTGGACTTCAATGGGCGTTTTGATCGAGCTGTGGCACCCTCAAACTCATACTTTTCTTTTCTCCACTTTCGAAGGCCACCATCCTCTTGGAAGAAGTTGAATTCTTATTAGGCCTTCCTAAACTTAAGGTCAACAATGATGAACTTGATTTAATTGAGATGATGTTCATGAGGGAAAAGATCGATGATCATCAATTCTTGAATAAGATTATGAAGAATCCAAAATAAACTCAAGGTTGTCTTACTTAGAAGGGGGATCAATCTTGCAGAGCTGGCTGAATGGACCTTAAAAATGATAAAATCTTAAGGAAGAAAATACAGAGACTGTAATGATGGCGTTCATTGTGTGTTTGGCTGGAGCACTACTATTCCCTACCCAAGATAATGTTTTGGAGGATGATCAGATCAGCACAATCAGTAGGATTTTCAAAGGAAAGCATATCAGCACAACAATCTTAGCCTATCTCTATAGTGGGCTCTCTGCAGCTTCTACGGATCAACCTCCTTACGGCAGTATGCTACTCTTAGTTCTATGGATGGAATTCTACTTCAAATTCAACCATAATGAGGAAAAAGTTTCAAGAATATCCCAAATGTATCAGCGTAGTCATATCTTCCATATTGCCAACATTGTGAAGTTCAATGACAATATGACCAATCGGGTGTCCAACCTCAAGACTTGAGCTGACTGACGCGCTTATTTCAAAACTATGCCAAGGACTGGATTTGAATCCACGCCACTTACTCTCATGGAAAAAGCGGTTCGAGTTCGTCGTAGTGTTGGCACAGAACTCCGACTGATTGGGGCAACCGAATTTGTTCTCTATAATCCGCATTGCTGTCATCCTCAACTTGGTTTGTTGCGCTATAAATTTCCTAAGATATCTTCTCTTTCTCCAATCAAGAAACAGGCATTAGGTACCAATGAATACTTTAAGGTGACAGAACTCATTGCTACTATATGGAATATCGGATTCACCTGTTGTGTGAAAACTCTTCATAAGGCCAATCGAGAATTATGAAAAACATATGTAAAGGGGCTTAAGAAAGTCAGGCCTGAAAGCTCTTTATCCAAAGTTTAATTGTAATTTCTGAATCCTCAATAAAAATTCTTCCTTTTATTGTAATAAAGATCTTTCTTTAATACTTGTGCATTTTTTTTTGGAATTTTTCCTCAAGTAAAACAACTCATTTTCCTCAAAATAACAAGTTTCGGGCTCATTAATGCAAATAGCGTCAACTCAGAAAGATGATTTTCAACAAAATTCAATTTTTGAAAAATCAAAACTTATTCCTTAAAGAGCCTGAATAATGTCGACCATGAGCGACGCTAATTACTTCTCTCTCCTATTTTTCAAAGATTTCTGAGCATTAAATTCTCTTAATAGCATCCTTCATGGTCAACGTCTATTATTATTTACGCCCGTACTCCCATCAAATTCATACATAAATTCTCTGAATCACATCGCCCATGGTCGACGTTGTTCTCTGATTTATTCCAGATCTCTTCCCAGAGTCCGTGGTACGGCTTTGACCGTTAAAGGCGGTAAAGTCTAAAACACGTCAACCATGAGCGACGTTGTTATCTGAATTTCAAAATTTGAACCGCCTGCCTCAGTTTGTGCGCTATTGAATCACGTCGCCCTGTGTCAACGCCCTTTACACTATTTGCATAGGGTTCGCGAACCCGAGCCCTTTCTTCCTCATTTGGCTCATGCTCGTTCTCTCTCTTCTCTTCTTCTCCCTCTTCGGTGACCGACGCTTCTCCGGCTATTTTAAGCTTTCTCCAGCGAGCTCTCTCATCTCCGGTCACCCTCTCTATCTCTCTCTCTCTCATCCTTTCTCTCTTACTCTCTCTCTCGTCGTCTCTCGGTTCCCATTCCATCCATCGGTTCTCTCTCTCTCAAGCTCCCTCTCTACAATGGAACGTGGAGGACCAAGCGGGAAGCGCCAAAGGGTGGCAACAATCTCGGCGATCGACCACCGGCGGCGGCACCAACCGAAGAGGCGGGTCCTTCAATGGTAAGTTCAAAAATCCTCCTTTTATAGTAATTCTGGGGTCGGGGAACCAGAAGAGGGAATGCCATGGGTCCTCGGATCCGTGGTTAAATGGTGTCGAGTCAGGAAGACGCCTTTCAAAGGGCGTCGATCATGTCCGACGCGATTCAAGGGGGTGGTCCCGGATCAACAATAATTTTAGAAATTGCTTTTAATTGCCTTAATAATGATTTTTCTAACATTTCCTTGAACAATTACAGGGGACGATGAGGACCCATATTTTGTAAGACCTGGTGATCGTAGTGTATAGAGGACTCCCAGACTTCCAGAAAATCCGTCTCAGGGAGATGGAGTTTGGGGAGCTCCTAAATATCGAGCTCTCTGGCAGGACCTGGTCCTCCTTCAAGTTCTGAGGGAGAGGTGGGACCTGGAATGCATGGCATTCCTAATGCCCTGGGGACATATGGTCTCCAGCCTCAAGGATGTGTCTAGGATCACCGGCCTTTGAGTGGAGGGTCGGGCGGTGAGCGGGATCACTTATACTGATTACCGTAAGAGGGCAGTGCGTCTTTTAGGTCTAGATGTGGCAGGAGTGGAGGATGCCTTGGGGCTAGTCGACCCTAGGCAGGACCAAGGTGAGTCTAAGGAGGGTTTCATAGATAGATTAGCTAGGTCAGCTGCCGACTCTTATTGTTGGAATCAGAGCCAGAAAGAGTTGGTAGACCGGCAGTTTAGGATCTTTCTAGTTTTCTTTTTCGGATGGTTGCTCTTCGCTATGAAGGGTGACCAGATCCATTGTAGATTTCTTAGTTTGTTAGAGGATTTAGATAGGGTAGATGAGTATGCCTAGGGTGCGGCCCTCCTGGCCCACCTCTTCGCCGATTTGTCTGCGGTCATGCCAGAACGTGAGACCACCGTCAGTGGCTTTGCGCTGTTTCTCCAGGTACCATTATTTTATTTAATACATATGAAATGATTTAAATGCATGAATTTCTAACTATATGTTTGTATATGTAGATTTGGAGTTATTTCTATTTTCCTCTGGGTCGAGCTAAGGCCATCCAGACTGATGCAGTACCACTGGCGCGCAGGTGGCAGCCAAAAGTGGACACGGTTTCACAACACCACCAGTTGACGGCCCTCCACTGTCAGTTCTTAGATTATCCCAAGCTCTTGGTAAGTGTTTATTAATGCAATTTTGTTTATTTCAATTAAATGCAATTCATTAATTATGAATTCAACTAACTTAAATGCATGCAAGTTATCTGGCGTCCGTACTTGGGCATGGATGAGGCAAGGCAGCTGTGGGTGACAGCCGGCAGAGCGAGGTTCGGCAGGCAGGTGTGGGTACATTGCAGGAACGAGATAGAGCTGTTGCACCTGCGCTTGGCCATGAGGACCCTGGGACTTCACCAGGAGTGAGTCCAGGAGGAGATCCCGAAGGGGATCGTGCGATCCATGGGGGGGAAGCAGATGCGCACGGACTGGCGTGCGAAGTTCCTGGACCAACGTGATGACTGGTTCCGGGGCGGTGTTCCGGTTGAGTTACAGGCGGAGAGTAACGAGGGCTACCTCCAGCAATACCGGGTGCACTACGCCCCCCAGCTACGACAACTGCGCCCGCTCGATGTAAGTATGGTTTCATGCTTCTTTCACTTTTATTATTATGTTAATTTAAATTTGTGAATAAATGAATGACATGGTAAATGCATGCGCAGGATGCGCGAGACACCATGATCATCACCCTCTGGGCTTGACTCCAGGATGTGGAGGCCCAACTTGAGTAGGTTCAGAAGGAGCTTCACGATCTGGTATGTATGAATGAATTATGACATGAATAAATTCTTTTATTAATTAATTGTTTTGGCGCTTAGCCACTGACAATGGCTCTCCTGATATAGCGTGCCGCCTACATTAACGTGTCCCAGCCTCCTTCCACTTCCACTGCCGGCGCTTCATCTTCTAGCACTGCACATGACGTTATCCTTACCGATCTTCGTGGTCAGCTGGTCCAAGCCATCCGTCGAGCTTCTCAGGCCGAAGAGGATCGTGCCACCCGAGTAAGTCTTCAACCTTGACTTCTCATTCTTGAGTTGTAGCCTTGCTTGCTTAATTGATTTGACTGATAACATCTTCTCTTGCAGGTTTTTGAACTCTACGAAGCCCTCCAAAAGGCTGAAGCAGAGTTGGAGTAGACCAGGAGTGCAGCGGCCCAGGCACAGGCAGACACTGCCCGGATCAGAGAGCTAGAAGAGCGGCTGGCGCACCTCTCCACCGGGGATCTTCCTAGGGAGCTTTCACACCTTCAGTCTCGTCTAGAGATCATCATCGAGGAGAGGAAGCGCAAGCGACAGGAGCGGCAACAGGTAGACATCGAGGTGTCTTCTCTCCGAGTCAAACTTGGGATCGCTGAGCACGAGCGACGCAGTGTGGAGGAGCGATATCGGCGCGCTCGTCAGCGGGCCCATGAGAGAGGACAGGAGAGCGCATTCACCGCCAACGTCGCCATCTCTTCTGTCCAGGCTAGTCCGAGCATGATGGGTCCACCACCGCCACCTTCCAGAGTGCTAGCGCTGGATGCCCAACACGAGGCCTAGAGCCAATTTGACGAGGGGGGCGGGGAGAGTCAGCCGTGAGGGTTGCTGATGTTATTGACAATGTACTTTTTCTTTTTGAATCCTAATGGTGAACTCTTTTACTTTTCCACACATGTACAAACTTTTGATATGAATGAAAAACCCTTTTTGTATTTTGACTGTCTTTTCCCAATCTTTGGCATACCTGTGCCCTGCACATGACTTGAACAAACAGGTTAAGTGTCTATTCTGACTTAGCCCCTTGTCCGGTTAAGTAACCGACTACTTGATCCTATCCTTGGTAGAAGGGTCAAAAGGCAAAGCCTTTATTCAATGAAGGCCAACAAAAGGTAATTAAAAGACACAATAATTGGAAATGTAACATACAAGCATGCAAATGCTCGTTGGAAAGTAAAAACATGCAACACACATAATTTGACAAACAAATGCTAATTAAAATCATATCCTAACATATCCATTTTTGGTATCTATTTTTTTTTGTCATTTTGAAACATTTATTATTTTTTGTCATTTTGAAATATCTATTTTTTGTCATTTTAAAATATCCATTTTTTTTTGTTTTCAAATATTCATTTTTTTTGTGATTTTCCAGTATCCATTTTTTTGTCATTTTGAAATATGTATTTTTTTTGTCATTTTGAAATATCCATTTTTTTTTTCAAATATTCATTTTTTTGTGATTTTCAAATATCTATTTTTTTGTCATTTTGAAATATCTATTTTCTTATACGAGTATGGTACATGGATCAAAAGACCTTACTTATTTGTTATCTTAATTCCTTAATTATTCTTTAATAACCTAAAATAGGTTCGTTGTGCTTTTATTGTGCTTATGTCTCCGATCCCATTTGATGATTTGACCCTTAGTCGACTTAGGCCATTCTTTGAGCTTGGAGCACGTCCCTTAGAGAGAAAGGAAGAAATGGTCTAGAAAGCTCCCGAGAGGGTTCCGGAGACCCAGGGAGATGTCCATCCTCTATCCTATTATCTGTTGGGGTTCGATCATTTTCACTTTGCGGGATATTTTTGACCTTGCGTTCCCTTTCATTTAGATATTTGTGGCCTTTTTTGTACTTGATTTGACTTTTGCCTTTATGATTTTTCTTTTGTGGGGCGGATATTTTTCTTTCCCCCTTTTTTTTATGACGACCTCCTACTAAGACAGCAGGTATTTCAATAGTCTATCTTGAGCATCATTCTGACATCACGAGCCGAGTATAAAAAAGAATAATAAAGCCAGAATGGGTTGTACTTTTACCCTCTCGGTCAAGTTGTCAGTTTTTCTTGGACTTCACATCTCTTGTTACTCGAGGACAAAGCGTGTTTGTGTGTATAGTGCACATGAATTAGACTATCGAAGACTAACAAGGGAATTTGGGACTTCAAATTTTCTGACTCCACTGGTCTTTGCACCATGCCGATCGACACTCCTAATCTAAGGGTAATATTTCTTAAGATACAAACCATTCTAGGGATGAGTTAACTCCTGACCTTCTACATTAACTAGTTTGTAGGCATTATCAGGAAAAGCATCTTTTACAACATAAGGTCCTTCCCAATTGGGTTGGAGTTTAGAACATGGATCACTAAGTTTTATGAAAATTCTTTTGACCACCATTTCACCAACTTTGAATTTGCGTTCAATGACCTTCTTTTGCTAAAAACGTGCTAACCTATTTTGATATACTAGTGAGTGATTAGCTGCCACCATCTCTTCTCGTCTAAAAGTTCCAATTGAGCGAGGAGTGCCGAGCAATGCTCGTCAAGGGAAAACTCCTTGTTCAATTGTACTCTTAATGACGGGATGTATGGAACTACCGCCTCCATTCCAAACGTTAAGGAATATGGAGTTTGCCCAGTGGCCGTACGGATTGAAGTTTGGTAGACCCATAAAGCCTTAAAAAGTTTCTCTGGCCAGTCTATGTATCGGTTAGACTTACACTTTTTCTTGATGATTTTTATCAAGGTCTTATTACTTGCCTCTTCTTGGCTATTGCCTTGCGGGTAATAAAGAGATGAATGATGTAATGCAATTTTATACCTACTGCAGAGGTCCTTTAGCTCTTGTGAGATGAACTGCGGTCCATTGCCGGTGACGATGGTGCTTGGAATCCCGAACCTTGTGATGCTATTCTTCATGATGAACTTGCAGACTGTTGACGCTTTGACCTCCATGTAAGCTTCAACTTCCGCCCACTTGGTGAAATATTCTGTCGCAATGAGGATGAAAGATTTCTGCTTAATGTTGGAATTGAGATCATCGAGAGGTCCAATGATGTTGAAAGCCCACATGGAGAAAGGCCATAGGCAGGAAACATGATGGAGTGAAGATGCGTGAGAATGGATCTTGTCGGTATGACGTTGACACTTAGCACACCTACGAACAAATCCTACACAATCTTCTTCCATGATTGGCCAATAATATCCTTGTTTAAGGATTTTCTTTGATAACATATATCCATTGACATGGCCACCACAAACTCCAGCATGAGCTCCTTCCATGATCTTCCAAAACTCATCCTCGTCTAAGCATCTCAGAAGAACACCATCAAATCCACGTCTATATAACTCGTCTCCAACCAGGGTGTATCTCTGAGCAATTCTCTTGATAGCCCTCTTCTCTTCAGTTGTGGCTTCTTCAGGATATGACTAATCTTTACAATATTTAGTAATCTCATAATACCATGGTTTCTCTTCATCTTCCATCTCTTCTTGTAGCTCAAATAGCATGATTTCTCGCTTCTCTACAATATCTCCATCTCTGACCTTCTTCAACAACTTCTCCTTAATCCTAAGAAAGGAAGGATCCTCTACAGGCAGAGAGAGACGCCTATGAATGATGATTGATTCGGATTGTTTACTGATTGGAAAATTTAGAGATGATGCGAGAGAAGCTAATGCGTCAGCTAAGATGTTCTGATTCCAAGGGACATGGACAAAGATCAGTTTAGTGAAAAGCTTGACATAAGCTGAGGTGAGTTCCTGATAAGGCTTAAGTTTGGGATCAAGGGTGTGATGTTTGGTAAGCATTTGGCAAAGGATAAGCTGACTATCACCCACAATTCGCAGTTTGGTAACACTATGCAAATGGGCGACCTTGAGACCGGCAAGAAGAGCCTCATATTCAGCTATGTTATTGGTAACATGAAAGACGAGTTGCAAGACTTGTGGAATGGTGACACTTTCAGGTGATAGTAGAACGATGCCGATACCCTTACTATAAGAATTCAGAGCTCCGTCAAAATGCAGAATCCACATGTCATCTTTGATTTTATTTATGGACATTAATTCCTCATTCAGAAACTCCGATCGGAACGGATCAAATATGGGTAGAGGGTGATGAGCAAGGTATTCTGCTATGGCATAGCCTTTGATTGCTTTATGCTGAATGTAGACGATATCAAATTGAGATAGAAAGCTCTGTCAACGTGTTAATTGATCTGTAAGGACAGATTTCTCGAGAAGGAACTTGATCATATTTATCCTAGCGATGAGATGGACTTCATGGACTAGAAAGTAATGCTTCAACTTCTGAACCACCCACACCAGTGCAGCACACGTTTTCTCCATCATCGTATATCTCTGTTCAGCGGAGTTGAGAAGTTTAGAGAGATAATAGGTTGCCCTCTCCTTTCCTTCTTCATCCTCTTGTACTAGGATAGCCCCCACGACATCATCCAGGACAAAAATGTATAGAATTAAATGCTTGCCTAAAGATAGTGGTCTCAAGATAGGAGGGCTTGCCAAGTATGTCTTTAACCCATCAAATGCCTCCTGGTACTTATTGTCCCAATCGAATTTGACTCCCGACTTAGTAAGCTCGTAGAGCGACTTACACCATTGTGAATGTTGAGAGACAAAGCGGCGAATAAACTACAACCTCCCGATCAATCATCTCAGCTCTTTCAAATTCTTGGGAGGTGGCATTTCAATAATAGCTTTGGCCTTGTTGGGATCGATCTCAATGCCCCGTTTACTGACTATAAATCCTAACAACTTCCCTGATGATACACCAAATACACATTTCTTTGGATTCATTTTCAATTGATACTCCTTCGATCTTTCCAAAACCTTTGCCAGAACTTCAACATGCTCGGCTCTAGTCTTAGACTTCATCACAAGATCATCCACATACACCTCTAAGTGGACATGCATCATATCGTGAAATATAGCCATCATAGCCCTTTGATACGTGGCTCCAGCATTCTTCAATCCAAATGGCATGACAACATAATAATAAGTACCTCAAGGAGTAGTAAATGATGTTTTCTCCTTATCATCTTCTGCCAATTTAATTTGATTGTATCCTGAAAAGCCATCCATAAATGACAGAGTCTCAAATCCAGTTGTGTTATCAATCAGCACATCTACATGAGGCAATGAGAAATCATCCTTAGGACATGCCTGATTCAAATCTCGAAAGTCAATACAAATTCTGACTTTTCCATCCTTTTTCATGAATAGGACTATGTTAGCCACCTATTGTGGATAGAGGACAACTATAATAAATTTTGCTTTATGTAGCTTATCGACCTCTTCCTTCATCTTCAAAGCCATCTGTGGGTGAAATCGCCTTAATTTCTATTTGACCGGGCTAGCTCTAGATTTCAATGTTAATCGATGCTCCACTAGAGAAGAATCTAACCCCCGCATATCTTCATAACTCCAGACGAAAGTGTCCTTGTATTCTCTAAGAACTCGAACCAATGCCTCTTCATCTAATTTTGAAAGATTTTGACTGATGAGGACAACCCTAGGTTCTTCTTCAGTTCCTAGATTGATTTCCTTTGTTAGCTCTTCTACAGCAACTGAGGGTTCATCAAATCTTTTCACTCCACTCGCATAGGCCTCAGCTGCATCCTCGTCCTCTTCTTCTTCTTCAGTGACAGGGTCCTTTTCATGTACCAACTCATATACCCCATACTTTGTTGGGATCCGGGCGGGACGCAAAGAACGTAGCGGAAACGACGAACAAAATTTTATCCCGCCCGATGCCCGCTGATCCGATTCGGAACAAAAAACTAAAACCAAAAACAACGAGAAGTAATCCGATTACCGTGCGCGGATTTGAATCCGCTTCCGTCTCGGTTCCGTCGAGGCGATGCCGCGAGCCGCACAAGCATCCGGCCTCCAGCGGTATCTACGCGATCCTCCGCGGTGGTTCGTCCTCGATCCCTCGTCCGTATCAGCTCGCTCGCTGAAGATCCGTCGCCGCAACGATTGTTGAAATCCCGCCGACGAGAATTCTCGACTTTTGAGAATCACGCGCGGCGGAGACGGTGACTGTCTCAGCGCCTCGAACGGGGTGCCCAGAGGAGGAGAGAGAAAGGAGGGATGACGGCCAGCAAGGAAAAATTCTGGAGCTTGGCCCAGGGTTTCTCAACAACGCGTATATATATTAAGTCGGCGCGACTTTTCACAAAAGTCCCCAAGTTAATATAAATCTCACTTATGTACCACCGACTGAGAATCTTATTGCGTGTGACCCTCTAGGACCATTTACCAGTCCGGTTTTCAGCCCGTTAAGTCCAATAACTAGTTATTGACTTATAGTAATTAATTAATATCTAAATATTAACTAATTACTTAACCGAATTATCATCGCATGTAAATTCGGTCGGACTTCCGATGAAGTTGGGTGCCAAGCAACACCGCATGATCCCAGAAGGTAATGGGGTTCAGCAACCCACTCATGGAACCTGTCCGTCCACAGTTACCACGTGGCTATAATCCTTCGTTCGCACAATGCTCTCGAGTTAACCTAGGGTATGGTCAACTGTCAAACCCTAGATTGTCAACTCACTTGAATCAGACTCCGCTTTACAATATCCGAAAACCTATTTTCTGTTATTGTTTCTGCTTTGGCCAGAGACTCCTGCGGATCTATTCTAGAGCATTCTCTCTCCAGTTACCTGAGAACGAACGATCCTTTATTAAACACACAATCACCTTCGAAGATCTTCCGCCGGACCCGATCCTTGACTATTAGAGATCCCGTGGATAGGGATTCGTAGGTCAAGGTCAAAGTCCAGAAGTCCACCGACAAGGTGTCTTTGGTGTCTCAAGTCCAAGGATCAACCACGCCACTGTGACGATGAATCAAGCCGATTGACAGTCAGGTAAATTACCATTCGGCGATTCATGTCAGATCAGTTCAGTGAATTCATTCCCCAATGAGCACCTACAAGTTTACCATTGTGTCTCCACACTAGTAACTAACGAGATCAGTCACCCTCATCATATGAGCTGGAATAACCTGTACTAGTTTAACCGGATGTTTGATGTCCTTCTCAAACATCCTACAACTAGGAACAATTAAGAATATGTGTTTATAAATCATCAGTCTCATTATTATGATCTCATCATAATCTGATGACTATTGCACATATTCATGGACTTCATTATGCGCAATTATAAAAATGCCAATCTACATAATGAATTTAATGCCATTGATTAGTGAACCAGATTGAAATAGGTGCCTTATGATTGGCTTAGAGGACACCTATATCCATCATACCTATCATCAACCAACTCATCTGCCTCAGAATCTTCTAACAACTGGATAGGATTCTCTAATAATTGTGGGGTTTGATAGAATGGAAGGCACTTAGAAGCTAATTCCTAGAGGTATCTATTGGGAATTCTTTTACCCTTAGATTTCTTAGACTTTCTAATCTGACTAACTTCATTAGACTCCCTAACTTCATTAAACTGTAGACCACTAGACTCACTAGTCTGACCTAAGCGCGACGAAGGAGGATTAAAATCATTGAATACATGAGAAAATATAGGGAAATCCTCCCGAGAGGAGGGGCAGAGTGTAAGGACAGAGATTTCGGATCCGGTAATCGGGTTAGTTTCTTGGTCGGATCCCCTGGTTTGGGCCCTGATGGGTCTGGGGAGTGCCTTCTAAATGACGTCTAGGATGCACGACGCCTTTTTGAATAGCGTCTCACTGAGTGGACGCCATTTAGTTGAGTTGTTGTTGTGCCACGTGGGTGCCACGTGGGCGGGCTTCGGGCCGCGAGAGTACGACCCTTGTCGTGTCGTCTGAATGGCGTCCTCGATGGATAACGCCATTCAGAGTACGACCCTGGGTTGTCAGAGTACGGCGTCGGTCTTGTCGTCTGAACGGCGTCTTTGATAAGCGACGCGTTTCAGAGTCTATGTTAATACGGGCCGTCATGTCAACTGATAGGCGTCTGTCCCGCATGACGCGTTTTACCCACCTTCTGTTTGACCCCGCGAATCCTCGTTCCTTTCCCTCATTTCCTCCTCCCTCTTCTCTCTCCTCTCTCCCTCCGGCGGCACCGGCGACCCCTTTCCCCCTCCTTCCTTTTCCTTCCTCCATTTCATCTCTCCCTCCACTCCATCGACCTCCTAACTCCCACCACTACCACCACCACCTCCTCCGCGGCGTTTTCTCTCCGGATGGCGGCCGACGTCCCGGTGGAGTAACGATGTCCTCGGCGGTACCGGCGGCGGCGTGGGACGAGACGAGTTGGCGGCTTGGAGCTTGGAGGAGTTCGAGTAACCAGTAGGGTGACGATTCCCGTTGTGTTGTGTTTAAAAATCATGTTTTCCCGCTTTGAAGCATGGTTTAAGGGTGTTCTTGGGGTGAAAATGCTAATTGCATGTATGGAAAATTGTGGGATTTAATGGTAGTTAGGTTCTCCTACTTCCCCACAATGTTTTATGCCCTTTTTTGTATGTTTTGGGGGAGAAATCCCACCTTGTGGATTGGGGGATCGGAGGGGAGAACCTGTCTGTCGGGACTGAATGGCGTCAAGGGACAGGGACGCCTTTTAGAAAGGCGGCTCCCACCCACGACACGATTTAGCCCAATAACATACTCTGTCTCTGGACTGATGAGCGTCTAGGGACAGCGACGCCTTTTAGAAAGGCGACCTAATTAGACGACACGTTTTAAAAGACGACGACTAGGCACGACGCCTTTTAGGCCATGTTCTGAGGCCGAGATTTCATAAACCAGTTTAGGAGGCTTGAATGGCGCCGGCCTTGGGCGACGCGATTCAAGACAGAATCACATTTATTCATGCTATTAATATGTGTTTACACTGTTAGATAGTTCAATCAAATGCATGCTTTAAATCGTACTCGAGGATGAGGATTCTTGCATGACCGGATCGCACTGTGTTGTGTTTCGTACGACCGTGGACCTAGAGTAACAGTTGTAGCGCTTGACACCCTGTGTCGGTGTGGGTGGGACACAGTGCCGGTGGGAGTAGTGGTGGGGTGACGCCTAGAGAGAGGGTCACCTGGTGTACCCGGGGTTAGCTAGTACCGGTGTAGGAGTGGTACATGTGGAGTGTCACTCGTGCTGAGGGAAGTAGTAACCACCTAGAGCCAATTGGGCCGGAGTAGCTAGTGTGCTATCCGAGGGGTTACTGTTTGGTCTCAGCGGGTCGATGTTTCCCGCGTTCGGCTATGTGGTTGGCGTGTTTTGCCGAGACACTGGTTGTAGGCTCTCTGGTAGAATGGTTTCAGCATTGTGCATGTTATATCTCGAATGCATGTGTTTTATATCGGAATTTAGGAATTGTGTTACAGCTTTATTTGCTTATTCTACCTGTATCTGTGTTACTGCACTTGTGGGTGCGTGAGGGCAGTGGGGATCGAAGGATCCCTACTGAGTCTTTCCGTCAAGACTCACCCCTGCGGTTTTCAGGTGAGGATTCCAGGCAGGCTTAGCGAGGAGAGTGCTGCTTTGGATTGCGCGCTAGCAGCCGTTGTTCCGGGGTATGCCCCGACGTAGTTATTATTTTATTTCTGGCATGTACACTTAATTATTTCTTTTCAGTTGGAATATGTAATTATTTGCTGTGTTGAGTCGCATTGTAATAACTTTTAATTCTTACACTTTCTTTTTAATTCAATGCGATGTGAATGTTTAGCTTAGTTTATTATTTATTTCCCAGACTTATCTAGATCCTGGCTTGGCTCAAATTTAATGATTCGGTATCCATTTAGTAATCGGATCCCCGATTATAGGGTGGCGGGTCGTTACAATTGGTATCAGAGCATTTGGTCTGGCAAATAAATGAATAACTAGGTTAAATATTGTAATTCCAGCAAATAATTACATTATCCCGTACAGGCACGGCTGTAGTGTAGGTTTTAGGATTCTAATTAGAACTTTTTGATTTTTGTGATTATAGGCGATTAGATGGCTCCTAGGAAGAGGATGCCAGTTATTAGAGAGCGGGGAGATGTCCCTAGTGGATCTGAGGCCGGTAGGCCGAGTATGGAACATTTCATGGAGGCTATGATGGACACGATGGCTAGATACCAGACCTGAGACCCTAGTGAGAGTTCCAGTGCTCGGGGAGGGTCTTCAGCTACACTGGAGAGATTCCTGAAGCTGAGGCCGCCTCATTTCACCGGTCGTCCCGACCCTAATGAGGTTGTTCATTGGTTGAGGGAGATGGAGAAGACTTTTGATACTATGGATTGTGCGGCAGTTGAGAGGACTTCGTTGGCTACCTTCATGTTGAAGGATGATGCCTACGATTGGTGGACCACTTTGAAGAGTTTGTCATATGCGGATAGGAGTCTCAGGGAGATTCCATGGGAGACTTTTGTGAAGGAATTCAATGCACAGTACTTCCCTAGGCATGTTCAGAGGGCCAAGGAGAGGGAATTTATGGAGCTGACCTAGGGAAGCATGACAATGCTTGAATACTAGGCGAAGTTTATTTCGTTTGGGAGGTTTGTGCCTTTTATCTCAGGAGACGAGGAGCGTCGGACTGAGAGGTTTGTGGATGGACTGAGGTCCAATCTAAGGAGTTTTGTGGCATCCCACTGTTGCACAGATTTGGCATCGGTGGTTAGGTGTGCCGCGGCAGCAAAGGCACAGCATGATCAGTCAGCTCGGGAGAGGAGACTGACTACTTAGGGGCCAATTCGTGGCAGGGGAAGGGCAGTAGCAACAGCTCCTTCGTCTGGATCAGGATCGTCTTCACTCGGCTCCAGATTTAGGAGGTTCTTTCGAGGCAGTGGTAGCAGTAGCGACAGCAGCGGTAGCAGCAGACCCGGATAGAGCCAGCAGAGTCAGTCGGTGTCTAATGCCCAGCAGGAGACAACTCAGAGGCTTCCGGCAGCCTGTCGGCATTGCGGTCGCACTCACGGTGGGACTCAGTGTCCTGCTTTTTCTGGGAGGTGCTACACTTGTGGTCAATAGGGCCATTTGGCGAGATATTGCCCGCAGGGGTGTGGTCAGGGGCAGGGACCAGGTGATCAGAAGAAGCCGAGGACCCAGGGGAGAGTTCTAGCTATCACCAGGAAGGAGGCTCGTGCATCCAACTTGGTGGAAGGTACACTTTCTGTCCTTAGGAACTCCGCACATGTGTTGATTGATTTGGCTGCTTCGCATTCTTTCATTTGTGAGTAGTTCGTCGATATTCTTTCTGCACCCGTTGATGAGATATCTGATGGATTGATGGTAGAGGTTCCTTCTGGGGATTTCATGTTGTCTTATAACTGTTTGAGTGAAGTTCCCTTGACCATTGAGGGCCATGAGTTACCTGCCCAGTTAGTTGTGCTTGCCATTCGCGACTTTGATGTCATCCTGGGCATGGACTAGTTGGAGGCTTATTATGCTGAGGTAGACTGCCATAGGAAGAGGGTGCGTTTCTCTATTCCGAACATCCCGACCTTCTACTTCCAAGGTATTAGGCTCTCTTCTCGACGTATTCTCATTTCTGCCTTTAAGGCCCAGAGGTTGCTTGTTGCTGGTTGTGAGGCCTTCCTTGCCTCTATTGTTTTAGCTGATGTTAGTGGTAGTCCCAGTCCTTAGGAGGTGCCTGTAGTTTGTGACTTTATAGATGTATTTCCTGAGGAGTTGCCTGGCCTTCCTCCTCAGCGATAGGTCGAGTTTACTATTGAGCTTGCACTGGGTACAGTGCCCCTGTCTAAGGCCCCGTATCGGATGGCGCCAGCCGAACTCACTGAGTTGAAGGCACAGTTGCATGAATTACTGGATAAGGGTTTCATTCGTCCCAGTACTTCTCCGTGAGGTGCTCCAGTTCTATTTGTCAGGAAGAAGGATGGTTCTCTGAGGTTGTGTATTGAATATAGACAGCTGAACCAGGTGACGATAAAGAACATGTACCCACTTCCAAGGATCGATGATCTGATGGATCAGTTGCAGTCTGCGAAGGTGTTTTCAAAGATTGACTTGAGATCATGGTATTATCAGATGAGGATCCGTGAGGTTGATGTTAGTAATACGGCCTTTAGGACTCGGTATGGACATTATGAGTTTTTGGTTATGCCTATTAGTTTGACCAATGCTCCGGCGGCTTTTATGGATTTGATGAATCGGGTCTTCAAGGCCTACCTGGATCAGTTTGTGGTGGTAGTTGTAGATGATATTTTGGTATACTCTTCTTCTGAGAAAGAGCATGCCACACATCTTCAGGTAGTATTGCAGGTTCTGAGAGAGCACCAACTCTATGCCAAGTTTAGCAAGTGTGAATTCTGGCTAGACAAGGTGCACTTCCTGGGGCATGTCATTTCTGGCGATGGCATTGCAGTGGATCTAGCCAAGATTGAGGCAGTGATGGATTGGAGCAGGCCAACAACAGTAACTGAGATCAGGAGCTTCTTGGGGCTAGCAGGTTATTACAGGCGGTTTGTTCATGATTTTTCTTCGATAGCGGCCCCCTTGTCGAGGTTGACTCGTAAGGGAGTTCGTTTTGTGTGGACCGAGGAGAGTGAGCGGAGTTTCATTGAGTTGAAGACTTGCCTCACTTCGGCTCCAATGTTGGTGCTTCCATCAGGTTTAGGTGGATTTGTAGTTTATTCAGATGCATCAAGTCGAGGTTTGGGTGCAGTTCTGATGCAACATGGTAAGGTCGTGACCTATGCTTCTAGACAGCTAAAGAAGCATGAGGAGAACTATCCCACTCATGACTTAGAGTTGGCAGCTGTGGTATTTGCACTGAAGATCTGGAGACATTATTTGTATGGAGAGAAATTTCAGGTTTTTACTGATCACAAGAGCCTGAAGTATGTATTCACGCAGAGGGATCTAAACTTGAGGCAGCGTAGGTGGATGGAATTCATCAAGGATTATGACCTCGACCTTTCTTATCATTCGGGCAAGGCGAATGTGGTGGCAGACGCCTTGAGTCGGAAGACGGTCGTGTCATATCTCATGGTTCGAGAATGGAGATTATTTGAGTAGGTTTTGGAATCTTCCTTTCGGGTTCCACGTGAGGCTGATAGAGCCGTGTTGGCCAGCTTAACTATGAGGCCAGCAGTGTACCATACCGTAATTGAGGCTCAGAGGGCAGATGCAGAGTTACCACAGGTTCTCCAGACACCAGAGGTGGAGTTGTGGGATGATGGTACAGTCAGATTTAGAGGCAGACTCTATGTCCCAGCTGAGGAAGACGTGCGCAGGAGTGTCTTGGATGAGGCGCACCGTTCTAGATATACAGTGCATCCCAGAACGACTAAGATATATCATTGTTTGAGGAGGCGCTTTTGGTGGCCTGGTATGAAGAAGGATGTGGCTGAGTATGTGGCTAGGTGCATGACTTGTCAGCATGTTAAGGTAGAACACCAGAGACCAGGAGGGTTGTTGCAGCCTTTGCCGATCCCGGAATGGAAATGGGAGCATGTGACTATGGACTTCGTGATGGGATTACCTGTATACCCTGGCAGAAGAGACGCGATCTGGGTCATTGTTGATCGATTGACCAAGTCGGCACACTTCCTGACTATTAGGAAGGACTGGTCAGTCGGTAAGTTGGCTAAGCTGTTTGTGGATCGGATCATCTCTCTGCACGGGGTACCCTTATCCATCGTGTCAGACCGGGATCTGAGATTTACTTCTTGGTTCTAGAAGAGTTTTCAAAAGGCCTTGGGCACGTAGTTAGCCTTCAGCTCGGCCTATCATCCCGAGACTTATGGGCAGTCGGAGAGGACCATTCAGACTCTGGAGGATATGCTCAGGGCATGTTGCCTAGACTGGGGAGGTTCTTGGGAGCAGCACTTGTCTACAGTAGAGTTTGCTTACAACAACAGTTACCATTCTAATATCGGCATGGTGCCTTACGAGGCATTGTATGGGCGACCGTGTTGATCCCCTGTGAATTGGTCCGAGATTGGCGAGAGGCAGATAATAGGACCAGAATTGGTACAGCAATGTGTTGAGGTTGCCAAAGTGGTACAGCAAAGATTGATTGCAGCTCAGAGCAGACAGAAGAGTTATGTAGACATCCGTAGGAGACCGCTTGAGTTTGAGGTTGGGGACCACGTATTTCTCCGAGTCTCACCCTCCAAGGGTGTGATGAGATTCGGGAAGCGAAGTAAGCTGAGTACGCGATATATTGGGCCTTTTCCTATTCTTACTCAAATTGGGAAAATGGCGTATCAGCTAGCCTTGCTGCCCAGTCTTGCAAGGGTGCACGATGTGTTCCACGTTTCTTTACTGAGGAAATATGTTCAGGATCCATCTCATGTTTTAGATTTTTCAGAGTTGGAAATCGCTGAGGACCTGTCCTTTCCAGAGTTTCCAGTACGTATTGAGAATCACAGGGAACAGGTCCTTCGGAACAAGGTTGTACCTCTGGTTAAGGTGATTTGGCAGTATCGCTCCGGGGGCGAGGCAACCTGGGAGCGCGAGGATGAGATGCGGGAGCAGTTTCCTTACCTTTTCTCGTAAGTTCTCTTGTGAGCTTGTATCTTTGTGTTTCAACCTCGTTAATTGTAGCAGGCAATTTCGGGGACGAAATTCTTTTAAGGGGGGAGAATGTAAGGACTGAGGTTTCGGATCCGGTTATCGGGTCAGTTTCTGGGTCGGATCCTCTGGTTCGGGCCCTGATGGGTCTGGGGAGTGCCTTCTAAATGACGTATAGGATGCACGACGCCTTTTTGAATGGCGTCTCGCTGAGTGGATGCCATTTAGTTGAGTTGTTGTTGTGCCACGTGGGCGCCACGTGAGCGGACTTCGGGCCACGAGAGTACGACCCCTGTCGTGTCATCCGAATGGCGTCCTCGATGGACGACGCCATTCAAAGTACAACCCTGGGTTGTCAGAGTACAGAGCCGGTCTTGTCGTCTGAACGACATCTTTGATAGGCGACGCATTTCAGAGTCTCTGTCAATACGGGCCGTCATGTCAACTGATAGGTGTATGTCCCGCACAACGCATTTTACCCAGCTTCTATTTGACCCCGCGAATCCTCGTTCCTTTCCCTCATTTCCTCCTCCCTCTTCTATGTCCTCTCTCCCTCCGGCGGCACCGGCGACCCCTTTCCCCCTCCTTCCTTTTCCTCCCTCCATTTCATCTCTCCCTCCACTCCATCGACCTCCTAACTCCCACCACTACCACCACCACCTCCTCCGCGGCGTTTTCTCTCCGGATGGCGGCCGACGTCCCGGTGGAGTAACGATGTCCTCGGCGGTACCGGCGGCGGCGTGGGGCGAGACGGGTTGGCGGCTTGGAGCTTGGAGGAGTTCGAGTAACCAGTAGGGTGACGATTCCCGTTGTGTTGTGTTTAAAAATCATGTTTTCCCGCTTTGAAGCATGTTTTAAGGGTGTTCTTGGGGTGAAAATGCTAATTGCATGTATGGAAAATTGTGGGATTTAATGGTAGTTAGGTTCTCCTCCTTCCCCTCAATGTTTTATGCCCTTTTTTGTACGTTTTGGGGGAGAAATCCCACCTTGTGGATTGGAGGATCGGAGGGGAGAACCTGTCTGTTGGGACTGAATGGCATTAAGGGACAGGGACACCTTTTAGAAAGGCGGCTCCCACCTACGACGCGATTTAACCTAATAACAGACTCTGTCTCTGGACTGATGAGCGTCCAGGGACAGCGACGCCTTTTAGAAAATTGACCTGATTAGACGACGCATTTTAAAAGATGACGACTAGGCACGACGCCTTTAAGGCCATGTTTTGAGGCCGATATTTTATGAACTAATTTAGGAGGCTTGAATGGCGCCGGCCTTGGGCGACGCGATTCAAGACAGAATCACATTTATTCATGTTATTAATATGTGTTTACACTGTTAGATAGTTCAGTCAAATGCATGCTTTAAATCGTACTCGAGGATGAGGATTCTTACGTGACCGGATCGCACTGTGTTGTGTTTCGTACGACCGTGGACCAAGAGTAACAGTTGTATCGCTTGACACCCTGTGTCGGTGTGGGTGGGACACAGCGCCGGTGGGAGTAGTGGTGGGGTGACGCCTAGAGAGAGGGTCACCTGGTGTGCCCCGGGGTTAGCTAATACCGGTGTAGGAGTGGTACATGTGGAGTGTCACTCGTGCTGAGGGAAGTAGTAACCACCTAGAGCCAGTTGGGCCAGAGTAGCTAGCGTGCTATCCGAAGGGTTACTGTTTGGTCTCAGCGGGTCGGTGTTTCCCGCGTTCGGCTGTGTGGTTGGCGTGTTTTGCCGAGATGCTGGTTGTAGGCTCCCTGGTAGAATGGCTTCAGCGTTGTGCATGTTATATCTCGAATGCATGTGTTTTATATCATAATTTAGGAATTGTGTTACAGCTTTACTTGCTTATTCTACCTGTATCTGTGTTACTGCACTTGTGGGTGCGTGAGTGGGCGGTGGGGATCGAAGGTTCCCTACTGAGTCTTTCCGTCGAGACTCACCCCTGCGGTTTTCAGGTGAGGATTCCAGGCAGGCTTAGCGAGGAGAGTGTTGCTTTGGGTTACGCGCCAACAGCCGTTGTTCCGGGGTATGCCCCGACGTAGTTGTTATTTTATTTCTGGCCTGTACGCTTAATTATTTCTTTTCAATTGGAATATGTAATTATTTGCTGTGTTGAGTCGCATTATAATAACTTTTAATTCTTACATTTTATTTTTAATTTAATGCGATGTGAATGTTTAGCTTAGTTTACTATTTATTTCCCAGACTTATCTAGATCCTGGCTTTGCTCAAATTTAATGATTCGGTACCCATTTAGTAATCGGATCCCCGATTATAGGGTGGCGGGTCGTTACACAGAGTATATCTAGGAGAGAATCCAGCCCGAGTGACCCGTGTGATGGGGTACATTCGGACAGATAGTAGGATGTCTCCTCAACGAGGATTTGAGCGAAAGAGGTTGCCAAATTGACCTTTTTTTTGGGAATTTTGGGTATTAAGCATGAAACAAGAATATATTTGAAAAGGAGGGGGATGTGATGGAGAAAACAACACCATTGTCAGGGGATTAGCGGGATCATACAATAATATGTCCCAGATAAGATCATAGATCCTCTCCAAATCAAGAGGAATCTGAGGAATGAGGTCTCAAGGGGACAAATTGATAACAATGGGCGGCGTCCACGGAATATCTTCAATGATGACCCTCGACCAGGTCGGGGTCAGAAGCAGAGTGCGAAACAGAGTATGGAGGGTGAAAACATGAGAGGGGTAAGTGGACCTCCAGAAGCGATCAATTGTTACACCAGTTTCATAGGGGTCATCTTGCTCCCCTTCATCCGTCTCATCACTCAGCAAAATCCATTTATCAAATATGGCCCCAGGTCCTTCTATCAGTTCATCAATCAATGGCGGCACTGTAGCTCGGCAGGATGCAAGAATAGTATATTCAGTGATATGTATAAATCCCAAGTATCAAACCAGCGGTACCACTCACATTCAGGATCATGGAACTTTTTTCTTTTCCTTGGCCGCAGAGCCTACAAAGATTTGTATGTCAATAGCGGTGTGCATTGTCTGGCCAATTCTCTTCCATAAATGTCATGCAAATCAAAGTGGGAAGTTATTATCACAATGTTATCATTATCATGCCGGATCATAGGCCCTTTTACAAAATGGGTAAATAAGGTCCAAGTCAGGGGATCCCGATTTTCCTTACACGATGTAACCATTGTCTTCCATATTTTGTGACCATCTTCTTCCTCCTGTTGTTGGACAATTGTATGTCTTACCTTTTCTGGCTTGTAACCCAGGCCATTCCCAGGTATCCTTCTGTCATCTTTCACTGGCTTAACTTTGCCCTGCAGCTATGCCCCCAAATCTTTTCCAGGCTGGTACCCAATCTTCATCATGATATTCCATCTAGGGGTACTCATGAACTTCCCCCTCTTTACAGCATCAATCGGATAAGATGAAGGAATGGCACATTTTAATGGGTCAGCCGATGATAGGTAAGTCTATACTATGGACAGGATGGGTTGTTGAGCGGGTGGAGACATTAGAATTGGATTTGTATTTAACGAGTAAGCAGCAGCAAGAATAGGCATGCCCGTGACCTTAACGACTCGTCCTTTGAAGGGAAATTTAAGGCACTGATGATTTGTAGATGGTATAGCCTCGAGTAGCTTAATGTAGGGACGGCCGAGTATCCCTTTCAGTGAAGGGTCAATCTCCAGAATGTGGAATTCAACTTCGGCATGACAGACTAGTCCCAATTCAACCTTCAAATATACCATTCCCAAAGGGGAACGTATGTAGTTGTTATAAGCTGTGACAGAGATGGGGGAAGGTAACCATTTTTCTCTAGGTACACCACAGAATTCTAGTGTTTTTGGAGGCAACACATTGATAGATGCTCCAGTTTCCACCAGACATGCATCCACGGCTTTGCTGCAAACGTTAACAGTTATACTCATCGCCATGCCCCTTGCTGCCAAGGGTGCCAATTCAGAGGGGTGGAAGGATATAGAGGGCTGATCCCTCTGAGGAACTAGTAGGACAGTAATCTTTTCTACCTGCACGTCTTCATTAACCATGCCTTTTGTAAATATTCCATCAAGGCTTCTTGATGGGTCTTAGATCTTTTGATTAATTCTAGAATAGAGATGCGCGCTGATGTTCTGTCAAGATGCTTCAGCAAATCATATTGAGTGCCTGGGGCACTCTCTTTATTCTGTACTTCATCAACTACTCGTGAAGGACTTTCTTGGACGACAGATTGTGGGAATACTTTGCTGAAGATGCGGCCGCTCCGGAGCTCAACAATGGATGAGGCAGGCGATGCCTTCAATACTGCCGGATCTATAAGGGGTTTGGATGGCGTGATGGGTTGGCTTTGCGGTGTAACAGGTGATTGACTAATGCAAATGACGGGTTTAGATGGGAGGACAGTATCGTGGTAGATGTGTGAGTAGTTGATGTGGATGAGAGGTTTAGATGGTAAGGGTGTGGCATCATGGTGGATGGGTGATGGCATAGGGAATGGTATGCATAGTAATGGTTTGGATGGGAGGATGGGTTCATAGGTAGGTGGAGGGTTATTTGGTGGTGGCATGGGGGTTATGGGTTTGAGGAAGGTGGGTAGTGGAGTAGAGTTAGTGGGTATAGGTGATGATGGGGTTGACGACGGCATGGAGATGTGGACGATGCGGCAGAGTGGTGGTTCGGTAGTATTTCAGCTGTGGCCTGTGGAATATATAGATGAGGCTTTTTCGACTCTCCATTGCTGCCCTCTGTTAACCGCAGACTGGCTATTCATGAGGATTGAGGCAATCTGGTTCTGATGCTCTGGCAGCGGGTTCTGTATTATGCCCATATTCTGTGGTGGTACTACTTGCTGAACTAGCACTCTCTGTTGTTGTTGTTTTTGTTGTGGCTGTTGCTGTTGTAGTCTTCTTGCCTTTAAGGCGGAAATATATTTCCTCATTTCTTCCCAATCTATGCCTCCTTGGTCATTTAAATTATGGATGTAGTCCCTGAATTGAAAACAGGCATCCATAGTATGCCCAGGCTGTCAGTGATACACACAATACCGAGAGGCATATGCATTCGGTGGCCAGATGGTCCTTTCTTTAGGCAATACCAAGGCATTGGCTGCCATGAGAGCATTAAAGACATCAGAGAGAGTCTCTGGTAATTGGGGATATGCCGCTCTCTTGGGACCAGGAGGTTTCCTCTGAAGGGAATAATCATTCAGAGGAGGAACCTGGTTGTAATTTGGCTGTTGCCAGGGTTGATTGTACACTTACTGAGGAGGGTGCTAGGGTAACTGAAGCTGCTGTGGTTGTTGATGAGATTGTTGTTGGAATTGCTGAGAGGGTGGTCTATAACCCTGTTGATTTGACTGTTTTTGTGCATTATATGATGACGGCTGATTTCTAACTAATTGGCCATGGTTATTATTCATAATGTTAACCTGTTCATGGGATATGCTTCCTTCAGTGGTCGGTCCTGTTGTAGTAACATTTGGGACATTAGGCTTCCTGGGTGGCGGCCTATAAGTCTGATGGGGGTCAAACACACTGGAGAATGTTGTATCTTTGAATGCATTATAGGCATAGTCCGCCCTCTCGTATACGTTCGCCAAGGTAGTCAGATTGTTCACAGTCAGGACCAACTTGTACTATGGCGTAGCATTAGCAATCATCACTTTTACTTGCTCTTGCTCAGACAAATGGTCCCTTATTTTCTCAGCCATAGATCGTCATCTATCGGCGAATACCACAAAGTCTTCATATGGCTTCATCTTTTCATTAACCAAATATGTGATGGATAGGGTAGGTGAAACCCGATCCTTCTACCTTTGCAGGAATTTCTTGGATACTACATCAAAATTTTCAACTTCATTTAGATCCAAGGAAAAGAACCACTCCAAAGCTGACCCTTCCAATGACCTCCTGAATAGGAAAGCCAATGCTCGCTTGTCATTTTGCCAAAAGGAGGATTCATATAAGAATTCTTTAAGATGGATGAAAGGATTGCCTGTGCCCTTGCACTTTCGGTACACTGGCATTTCAGAAGGCAATAGATGAAAGACAGGTAAATCAGGGACAACCATTTCAGGGGTGGCTTGTGTACCTATGGTCCTTTGAAAATTTTTGAACTATTCATCGATCTGAGTGATTTTGTTGAGCAGAATCTGAGTGGTTGGATCTACTGGTGGAGGAGGTGGTTGTTGAAAAGCCTGCCCCTTAGAGTAAATGGGAACAGGAGGACAGTAGGGTCGCGAACTGGCAGCATTTCCGCCATGCTCGAAGGCATTTTGATAAACCGAAGTCTAAGGCCTGATGGGGTGTCGCGAACTGGATTGTTGGTGGCCCATGGGTTGAGGAGTAGACATCCGAAGGCCTTCCATGGCCTAGATAGTGACTTGAGGTACAGTATGATGAACCGAAGGGTTTGGTTCAGAAGAATTCAAGGGAGTCTTTCCCTTCAAAATGGATTGGATTGCCTCAAACTGATGAGGGTCCACTTGATTTGATAGAGCTCCCATGAGGGTAGCAAGATCAGAGGGATGAGAAGAAGGCCCAGCTTGGTCATGGGCTTCCTCATAAGTGGGGTTGGAGATTACATGAACATGGGGGTGATTGCCCATATCCAGATTGTATTGATCCTAGGGGGGGTGAGATTGAAACTGAGGGGCATGAGCATCTCCCTCGTGTACAGTTTGGAATTGATTGTAGTTATGAGAGGCATAGGCATCTCTCTCATCTTCAGAATAGGATGGATCATAAACCCGAGGGACATGAGCATCTCCATCGTACTCAACCATGTCTTCTTGGTCGAGAGCAACCATGCCGAGAGTTTTTCCTGAGCGCAACATCATTGTGTTTAATTATCAAAGAATTCAGACTAGTTATTCAAAAATTGGCAAACAAGTTGATGGTTATATTGTCTTAGGATTCTTTGTAGAGTTTAAAACAAATTTTTAATCGAGATTCACTCAAGGAAGGATCCTAGTTTTAGTTCAATTTTCACCATTATACTCTATAGCTTTGCTCACAACGGTATGGATGCTACCCGGGACTTTAAATGGTACAACCGGCCCGATGAACAAGGAGGAATTCCTTTATTTTGGGGATTTACGGAGGTCTTAACACAAACCACTCTAGTCTGACCAAGGGACCGACCCAGTCAGAGAGAGGTGACAGTGCTAAGAAGGGTATTTCTAAAAGAAAGGGGGTGAGCCCCAATGCAAATGACATGTGGCCTGGATGGCTTCTAATGTAGTATAGTAAATATAAGTAATCAGTAAATGATAAAAAATCCAAGGACTAACGGCCAGAAGAAAAATTGCCTGAAACGCGTCGATCTAAGTCGACGTTATTCAAAACAGTGACTTCTGGTCACGGTGGTTCGGGCAGGCAAACAAGCAGATAATGCAGGCTGAATGGCATCGTGCACAGGCAACGTCCTTCAAAAAGACGTCGTGCTGTGTCGACATTATTCAAGATCGAAAAGCAGTAAACAGTGCAAATATCAAGGGCATTCCCCTCCCAACTTAACAGGATGAATAAAGGATCAAATACTCATGCGAAAACAGTTCAAACAGATAAACTAATCATGCAACATCATGGATATCAATTAAATAAAACACACTCTCCAATACCACAACTCAAGGCAATCAAGGGGGGAATTTTGCCAAGGGGGTGTGCACAAGGTGCATATGGGGATAAAAATCAAATAACCAATCATCAAACGTGCCCGAGGGACACAAGCGGTGCACCGAGGGTGCCCAATGAAAATAACAAGAGTAATAAAAGAGAACGGCAAGACAAGTCCCACTGTGATCGCCAAAAAGCTGTCGGTGCTCAAATCGTGTGTGCTATTATCATGATATCAAGTGTTATATGAATAACAAATCTAATAAAAATCGTGATCGCTAGAAACCAAGGGTTTCAATGAAAATATGATCTTACTAACCTTGTAAAATCGGGAGATTGGGTTCTTTTGTTCCTCTCTTTCAGCCGGCCGAAAAAGAAGAGCCTTCTTTTTATTTACTCTTGTTTTTATAGTTGTTTCCTTATGCTTTCTAGCCTCCAATCCTCCCTTCCAAATCTTCCTTCAAGTTCTTGGTGTTCTTCGAACCTTGCAAGAAAATATTAAACCAAGAAAGAAAAGAGAAGATTAGAGTTGTGGGGTAGACTATCTATTCTAGAGCGAGTTAAACATGGACTAAACAAAGAAAACTCACTTGTTTTTGTTCTTTAAACTCCTAACATGAATATGGATTTGGAAAAGGATGTGGTGAGTGTGTGTAGCATAAAATGTTGAGATGAATAACTTCGAAGAAAACAGTGATTAAGCTATATGAAATCAATAAAAAACTAGAAAGAAAACTAGAAAAGAAGATGGTTGGTTGGCCCCTCCATAGCCATAGTCTTCAAAAGCTTCAAAGGATGAAGAGGATGAAGAAAAAGAAGTCTTAGATGAAGCCCCTCGTACTATCCACGATTTCCTCCTTGAGAGCCTTCAAACACCTTGCCTTGAACTCCAAAATCACCAATTGCCAACCTTTTTCAAAGGTCCAAGGGGTATTGTATATATAGAGAGTGGTTTTGGAGTGTTTTGGCTTCAATAGGGCTCTCCTTCCACACTCGGACTTGCCTTGGATGAGCATCCATGAATTAGAAACCCTTCCAAGCATGGAGACCAGATTAGCTCGGCTAAATCACACTTATCAGGAAACTGCTTGAAACGCGTCGTTCATCAGGGACATCATTTAGCTAATTAGGAGGGGCCAACATAAAAAGAAAATTCCGGAAGGAAACCGTAAAAGAATAGGAAAGATAAAACACGTCGTCCATGGGAGTTGTGATTTAAATAATACCAAATTAATTCGGATTCAAATCGGAAACCAAGATGGATTAGGACCTAAATGGCGTCGTCCATGGGCGATGTCATTAAGTTAAATCAATCTAGATTTAAAAATTTAATTCCGAATTGATTTCGGGTTAAAATCTAAAACACGTCGACCATGGGCGACGTCAATCAATCAATTTCAAGAAAAATCAATAAAAGTTAATTAATAGTTAAAACTAGATCTTTTCGGGCCATCGTAATTGTGACATGAAATTTACTCAATATGAGGTCAAAATTAGCTTGTCCACAAACGTGATCGGAAGCCCGATCGAATTCAATGTGCAACATTAATTCGGTCGATTAATTAATTAATATGGATTATTTATTAATTAATAGAGTCAGTGAGGAGTCATTGGGGTTAATAGGCCATTAACCGGACCGGTAATTAGGCCTAGAGGGTCACACGCAAATGATTCTCAAGGCAATGGATTAAAAAGTGGGTTTTATATAAACCGTAGGTTTTTATAAAATGTCGTGCGGTTAATATAAAAGATAGTGAACGGGTTGAGCAGGCCAGGCTACTGCTAATCCTACCCACCCTCTCCTCTCTTCCTCTCGCTCTCTGGCGCCTCAGGTCGGCTCTATTCTCTGGGTCTGCTCCGCCACTTCTCCGACTCCCGTCCGACGATAAATCGACCGCACATCGTGGCGGTCGTTGCGGCAAACGGCAAAGGGTTCGTAGGCTGCGACAAGCGAGGAACGTGAGGATATCCACCGCGAGGAGGATCGCGTGGACTTTGCTAAAGGTCGGGCATATGCGTGGCTGGCGATGTCACACCAACGGAACCAATCGGTCGCGGATTCGAATCCACGCAAGGTAATACACGATTATCGAATATCTGGTTTCTATTTTATCGAAATGGGAAACGGATCGCTATCATTAAAATTTTATTTCCACTGCTTGAGCGATCCGGAGAAACCCGAGAACCCAATAATCATATCAGAACCAGGTTCCACTATTTCTCTCCCCGTTTTGATCTCAGAATTAATATTTTCATGATTTATTCTATGCACAAATTTGATTGCTTTGCTAGATCCATGTTTATATGATGAACACAATAATAATTGGATTATTATTCTTTAATTTTCTGCTTTTTCTGGGGTTTATTTGTGTTCTTCGTTGGATGAAGAATTAGCGTGAATAGCAGCTTAGTTCAGACTTCCCCAAGTGTTGGGAAGGGTTCGCCGGGACCCCGGATCCTCGGGGAAGGATCACCGTTCATCCCTTGGCTCAATGTCAGCGTCGGAGAGGCCGTTGTAGGGGCTGCAAAAGGGGGATCTTGTTCTTCTTTTATTTCAGTTTTGAGAAAACCAAAAAATGAAGGAGGATTAAATTAGTAGTTGGGTCGCCCTTGGGTGCATGGGCTCCTCGCCGGCGAGCCTGGCGGCGCCAGACCGCCCGCCGCCGCTAGTTCTTCTTGCCAGAATCGCCGCCAAACCTGCAACTACTGCTGCTGTTGGGCATTAAGGAGGGCGTCGGGTTAACGGAGAAAAAGGGCTCTGACCACTGGTTTTGGGGGCGCTGTCAGGGGACTACCGACACCGAGGCCCTTGCCGGCGCCGGCCGCTGGACGGCCTACTCCTCCCCCTCGCCGCCGGTTTCTGACCTGCAACCAAAGAAAGGGATTAGGGTTTCAATCTGGGGATGAAAGGAAGGGGGCCAGTCCCAATCCGGTCCGACCGGCTTGGCCGGGCCGGGCCGGGCCGACTGAACCCCTTCCCTTACCCTTTTTTTCTTTTAAACCCATTTAAACCCCATTGCCCATTAAAATTTCACTAAAATTGGATTTCAACATTTAAAATTCCAAATTGGTTTGAAATTTAAATTTGTTATTCAATTTTGTTTTATTGGGCATTCATGATTATGTTGATTATTAATTGTTAATTACAATTAACATGATCATTAATTATTTAATTACAGATAGTTATTAATTTAAGTGTTAAATTAATAATTAATTTTAATTGACTAATTTAAGTGTTAAATTAATAGTTATTAGTTAATTAGAGTTGATTGTTAATTTAAGTGTTAAATTAATAATTAATTTCAATTAACTAATCTATAAGTTAGATTAATAATTAGTTGTTAATGAATTAAAGTTAATTATTAGTTTAAGTGTTAAATTAATAATTAACCTTAGTTTGACTAATTTAAGAGTTAAATTAGTGGTTAATAATTATTAGTCTAAATGTTATATTATTAATTATTAATTCATCTAAATATTAATTAGCATTAGTTATTAATTTAAATGTTAAATTAGTAATTAACATTAATTAACTAATCTAAGAGTTAGATTAGTAGTTACTAATTTATTAGAGCTAATTAACAATTTAAGTGTTAAATTTGATAATTAACTTTTATGGACTAATCTAAGAGTTAGATTAGTGATTAATTATTAATAATCTAATTGTTAGATTATTAATGTTGATTAATTTAAATGTTAGATTGTTTTAATTATTAGAAATGTTCTAATGGCATGAAATATTTTGAAATTATTAATTTGGAGTTTGTACACATGTGATGTGTGTTTTATATCCTTTTAAATATGATTTAATTGCATGTTAAGTTAATAAAATGAGTTTCAAAATTCAAATACCAATTTTGGTTAGAACCAAGTTTTTTGAAAGTCAAAACTATTTATTTTGAAAACTCTTTTGTTTTAGCCATGTGATGCGCTTATCATATGTGGATTGATTAAAATACATCGTGGTCATGGATATTCATTTATTTAATTATTCATGTGATGAATGATGTGTGTGGATCGTGGATGTATAGTTGAATAGATATTTATTAATTGTTAATAAATAGAAATCTGCGTATCTCTCTCTCTCCCATACTCTGATGTAATTCTAGCTCCCTCTCTTATGTACTCGCCATGAGGCCTTCTTCAACTTATATGTAAATTTAGATTTAATTGTAATCTGATCGAGGCAACCGAGGAAGGAGTAAGGATAATCCACAGCTGCAACCAGGAAGGCGATTCGATGAAGATCTATTGCCCGAGTGATTGCAGGATTGTCTAATATAATTGTTATGTTAGATTGTGTGTGCATTAGACTGTTGGCTCCAGTTAAACCCACTGTGCTATCCATGATCACACAAGATATGTATGAGATGCATTATTTATTTATTGTTATGAATCAAAGTAGGTATAGTATTTAGTAAATATATACGATATATTTATCTACTATCACCTAGGAGAGACCAAGATAAAAGTTATCTAAAAACCCTCGTCTAAATTCTGAGCCGTAACGTGAGTAATTAAGAACTTACCGCGTAGTCCACTATCATTATAGTCATAGGATTCGAATTAGTTTAGGCAGGTTTATTGTGCTATCCACAAGGCATGTTTAATTATAAGGAGAGACTATGACTATGGCATTAGATACCTATTGATCGGGGTAGAGGAACCATATAGCTTTGTTGTGTTATCCACAATGGCTGCATGCAAATCTATACTCGTCTCATAACGATGGTTAGCTTAAACCAGAATTAATGGCTTGTTGTGCTATCCACAACACTATTAAATATCTGGGAACTGAAGATATGATCGGATATTAGAAGGAGTTGCAAGTCCCATGAGATGGGTACTCTTTAATTGTATTACAGTTTGTTGTACTATCTACAAGGCTATTAAGATTATGATCCCCACTAGGAGACTGCAGGCGTCTTCCATTCTGTATAGCTGAGGGTTATACAGTCCGTCGAAAATTAGTGGGAGTTAAAACTTGATTAAAAGACCATGTCTTGTTTTAAATTTTAATAATTAGACATCTGCTAAAATAGATTTTTATTAATCTCCTATAGGGAATTATGTCGTCGAATAACCCACTCTGTGGCATACTTGATTCCAATCTTTTGACTAGCCTGAACTACTCAGATAGACTCAGAAACCTGAAGAATGTCTTTAGATCTGAGCACATTGCCTACGTCCTTAGAGTTGATCCTCATGTTGAACCGGCATTAGATGCCCCTGAAGCAGTGATGAATACGATAAAAATAACAAGGACAATGGCAAAAGAGTAGTAAAGGGTGACTGCTTCTACTGTATGCAGCAAGGTCACTAGAAGAGGAACTGTAAGGAGTTCCTCAACGATAAAGCTTATAAAAAACTGAAGCTATCGGAAGCTTCAGATATCTATATGATAGATATCAACTTATCAGTTAGCGATTCCACATCTTGGATATTGGATACCAGATGTGCTTCTCATATCTGTCATGATGTGCAGATGCTGACAAGTAAGCGCAAGCTGAGAAAAGGCGAGGTGGAACTGAGGCTAGAAAACGGCGCAATAGTTGAGGCGGTTGCTGTAGGGACAGCAAACCTCAGGCTTCCATCGGGAGACGCCTTATGATTGGAAGATTGTTATTATGTTTCTAGCATAATAAAGAATATCATCTCTATATCTTGTTTAGACAAAATAGGATATAGGTTGACTATTGAGAAAAAAAGCTGTTCGATTTATTATAGTAATAAATCGATAGCTTCAGCACGTTTAGTCAACGATTTATATCTTTTAGATGTTTCTTACTACAATCTTCATATTGATAATACTCTGAAGAAGATCAAGAATTGTGTGAACCAAGCCTATACGTGGCATTGTAGACTTTGGCACATTAGTGAAAGCAAGTTACAAAAGTTGCACAAACATGGATATTTGAATGTATTTGATTATGAATCGTTTGCGACATGTGAGTCCTGCCTTATGGGAAAGATGGCAAAATCTCTATTTACTAGACATTGAGAACGTGCTAAGGACATTTTGGAACTAATACATTCAGATGTATGTGGTCCAATGTCCAGCCAAGCTAAAGGTGGCTTTTCATATTTCATCACGTTCACCGACGACTTCTCAAGATTCGGCTATGTGTACTTGAAGTACAAGTCGGAAGCATTCGAGAAGTTTAAGGAGTTCAAGTATGAGGTAGAGAAGCAAACATAAAAGAGTACCAAAGCTCTTTGAGCTGATCGAGGAGGAGAATACTTGAGCACTAATTTAACACAATTCTTAAAGGATAATGGTATCCTTTCTCAACTGACCCCTCCATATACACTACAGATGAATGGTGTATCTAAAAGGAGGAATCGAACCTTGTTGGACAAGGTGCGATCTATGATGAGCTTTTCGAGTTTACTAGTGTCCCTCTGGGGTATGCTCTAGAATCAGCAGTATACCTACTGAACAGAATACCCAGCAAGTCTGTGACCTCTACTCCATATGAGATATGGAAAGGCAGAAAATTATAATTTAAACATGTTAAAGTCTAGGGTTGTCCTGCTCATGTAAAGAAGCATGATCTAGACAAGCTGAAATCAAGAGCTGATAGATACAGTTTTGTGGAATATCCAAAGGAAACCTTTGGATTACTTTTACCACCCTGGTAAACAAAAGGTGTTTGTCGCTAGGAAAGCTGTCTTCCTAGAAGAAGAATACCTTCTACAGGAGGACAGTGGGAGTAAAATAGAACTAGAAGAGGTTCCAAATCCCCAAATAGCTGAATTATCATTAGATGAGATATCAGTTCCTGAATCTGTTCAGGTACATATAGATGAGCCTCACAGATCTGGTAGGATACCTAAACTTCAGACATATTGATGAAGGTAAGTCTAAGGTAGAATATAATGAGGATGATGATCTTAAAACCTACTATGAGGCCATAGAAGGCCCAGAAGCCGGGAAATGGCGAGAAGCCATGAACTCTGAAATCCAGTCTATGTACACCAACCAAGTTTGGAACTTAGAAGACTTGACCGAGGGTATTGTACCTATCGGGTGCAAATGGATCTTTAAAAGAAAGATCAGTGCTGATGGACAGATACACACTTATAAGGGAAGGTTGGTGGCAAAGGGATATCGTCAAAGACAAGGAATTGACTATGACGAAACTTTCTCACCAGTTGCCATGATAAAGTCGATCAGAGTTCTACTCTCCATAGCTGCACATTTCGATTACGAGATCTGACAGATGGATATGAAGACTGCTTTCCTCAACGGTAACCTTGTGGAAGAGGTGTATATGATACAACCTGAAGGTTTCACATCTAAAGAATCTCTTAATAAAGTGTGTAAGCTTCAGAGGTCCATTTATGGACTGAAGCTGGCTTCCCGGAGCTAGAACAAAAGATTTGACGAGGCTGTCAAGTCTTATGACTTCATTAAGAATGAAGATGAGCCTTGTGTGTACTAGAAGACCAGTGGGAGTGCAGTCACCTACTTAGTTCTTTACGTAGATGACATACTATTTATTAGGAATGATGTAGCTATGGTGTCATCGGTAAAGATCTAGTGGTTGAAAAGCTTTTCCATAAAATATTTGGGAGAAGCATCCTACGCATTAGGAATACGGATCTATAGAGATTGATCAAAGAGGATGCTTGAAATGACCCAATCCATGACATAGATACCATAGTCAAAAGGTTTGACATAGAAAATTTCAAGAGAGGTCTCATACCGATGAGACATAGAATTTATCTCTCAAAGGAGCAGTCTCCTAAGACTCCTAACGAGAGGGGATTCATGGATAAAGTACCATATGCCTCTGCCATAAGATCGATCATGTATGTCATGCTATGTACACGGCCTGATGTTGCCTATGCTTTAAGTGTTACAAGTAGATTTTAAGCTGATCCAGGCAAAGAGTACTAAAAGGCAGTGAAATGTATCCTTAAGTACTTGAGAAGAACTAAGGATATGTTTCTTGTCTATAGAGGAGGTGACTTGAAACTGCGAGGCTTTACTGACTCGAGTTTCCAATCATATCCAGATGACAGCAAGTCTACATCTGGATTTGTGTTTACTTTGAATGGACCCGCAATGTGCGGGAAGAGTTCCAAGCAAGAAACCACTACAGATTCGACGACTGAAGCTAAGTATATCGCTACAGCTGAAGCCGCCAAGGAAGCAATGTGGTTGAAGAAATTCATCACCGACCTCGATGTAGTTCACAGCATATCTGAACCTATTCCGCTATTGTGCGACAACAATGGAGCCATTGCGCAAGCGAAAGAGCCGCAGTCTCATCATAAATCGAAGCATATTCTGAGGCGCTTTCATCTCATCAGAGAGATCATTTCCAGAGGAGATATAGTGGTGGAAAGAGTTCCATCCACGGATAATGTAGCAGATCCACTGACAAAGTCACTGGTTCACAATGTCTTTGAGCGTCACCTAGAGTCTATAGGTTTAGTGCATAAAGGTGATTGGCTTTAGTCCAAGTGGGAGATTGTTAGTCTTAGGTGGCCTATAAGCCAATCTAATTATGTAAATCTCGTTCATTTATTAATAAAATGGCGTATTTCATTATGTGATATTCGTACAGTTATCATCTCATGATGAAGTCCATGAATATGTGCGATAGTGATCAGATTATGATGAGATCATACTAATGAGACTGATCACTTAAACACATATTTTCAATTGTTCCTAGTCGGAGGATATCCGAGATGGACATCAGATATCCGGTTAGACTAGTACAGATTACTCCTGCTCATACGATGAAGGTGATTGATCTCATACTCACTTATGTAGAGACACTAAGGTGAATCTGTAAGTGCTCATTAGAGAATGAGTTCACTGAACTGATCCGACTGAATTGTTGAATGGTATCGTACCTCACTGTCAACCAGCTTGATTCTATTATCGCAGTTACATGGATAGTCCTCAGACCTGAGACACCAAGGACACCTTGTCGGTAGACTTTTGTGCTTTGACCTTGGTTTAAGGATCTCTATTCACGGAATTCTTAACGGCCAAGGATCAATACAACAGAATATTGTCGAAGGAAATTGAGTGTCAATAAGGAATCATTCGCTCTCGATACTTAGAGAGAGAATGCTCTAGGAAGGATGCGCGGAAGTTCCTGGCCAGGGTAGACGATAATATTGGGAAAGGAGTTTTCCAATATTATACGGTAGCATCCGATCCATGTGAGTCGACCGGTTAAGGTTTGACGTTAAACCATACCCTGAGTTGACTCGATAGCATTGTACGAATGAAGGATTATATCCACGTGGTAATTGTTGGCGGAAAGGTTCCAAGAGTGGGTTGCTTAACTCCAATACCTTTCGGGTTCACGTAGTATTGCTTGGCACCCAACGTGACCAAAGGCCCGATCGAATTCAATGTGCGACATTAATTCGGTCGATTAATTAATTAATATGGATTATTAATGAATTAATAGAGTCAGTGAGGAGTCACTGGCTTAATGGGCCATTAACCGGACTGGTATTTGGGCCTAGAGGGTCATACGCAATTGATTCTCAAGGCGATGGATTAAAAAGTAGATTTTATATAAACTGGGGGTTTTTATGGAAAGTCGCGCGATTAATATAAAAGAAAGCGAACAAGCTGAGCAGGCCAGGCTACTGCTAACCCTAGACGTCCCCTCCTCTCTTCCTCTCTCTCTCTCTCTCTGGCGCCCCAGGCCGGCTCTGTTCTCTAGGTCTGCTCTGCCGCTTCTCTGACTCCCGTCCGACGGAAAATCGACAGCGCATCGCAGCGGCCGCTGTGGCGAACAGCGAAGGGTTCGTGGTCTGCGACGAGCAAGGAACGTGTAGATATCCACCGCGAGGAGGATCACGTGGACTTCGCTAGAGGCCGGGCATCTGCGCAGCTGGCGGTGTCACACCGACGGAACCAATCGGTCGCGGATTCAAATCCGTGCAAAGTAATACATGATTACCGAATCTCTGGTTTCTATTTTATCGAAACAAGAAATGGATCACTGTCATTAAAATTTTATTTCCGCTGCTTGAGCGATCCGAAGAAACCCAAGAACCCAACAAACAGGCCAAGCCTAAGTGGACTTGTAACGACCCGCCACCCTATAATCGGGGATCCGATTACTAAATGGGTACCGAATCATTAATTTGGGACCAAACCAGGATCTAGTAAGTCTGGGAAACAAATAATAAACTAGGCTAAACATTCACATCGCATTGAATTGAAAGTGCAGGAAATTAAAATTATTACAATGCGACTCGATTACAGCAAATAATTACATACTCCAGCTAAAAGGAAATAATTAAACATACAGGCCAGAAAATAAATGACAACTACATCGGGGCATACCCCGGAACAACTGCCGAAGAAGCACAACACACGGCCGCACACGCCGCTCTAAGTCTGCTGGGAGTCCTCACCTGAAAACCGCAGGGGTGAGTCTCAAGAACAAGACTCAGTAGGGATCCTTCGATCCCCACTGCCCACGCACACACCCACAAGTGTAAAGTACAGCTAACGGTGAAGTAACAAGTGTAGTGGCAAGTACAATTCCTAATTCTCTACGTGAGAATACATGCAATCGCAGTTATAATAATCATGCACATTCTAAACCAGCCGTTAGAAAATCTACAACCATCATCTCGATAGAACTCGCCGACCGTGCAAACAACGGTGGGGAAAACCTCGACCCGCTGAGACCAAGAAGTAGCCCCTCGGATAGCACGCTCGCTACTCCGGCCCAACTGGCTCAGGTGACTACCCCTTCCCCCAGCATGAGTGACTCTCCGAATGTACCACTCCGACACCGGTACTAGCTGACCCCGGGGTTCACCAGGTGACCCTCTCTCACTAGGCGTCACCCCGCCCACGCCCCCACCGGCGCTGTGCTCACGCCCCCACCAGCACAGGGTGATAAAGTGCTACAATGTCACTCCAGGTACACAGTAACTGAAAACCCAACACAGTGCGATCCGGTCACGTGAAAAGTCCGCGATCGCATAACACACATAGAACCATCCGATCATGAGGAATCCATCTCTATCGGGTGCACTAAAACATGTGCTAATCATCTAACTAGCAGTATGAACACGTTTTACTGGCATGCATTAGTGAGATTCTGTCTTGAATCGCGTCGACCGAGGTCGACGCCATTCAAGCTCCATGTACAGGTTTATATAAATTAGTCTTCAGATTCTGGCCTTAAAAGGCGTCGACACCAGTAGTCGCCTTTTAAAAGGCGTCGACATCCCCAGACGCCATTCAACACGAAAATCCGGAATTCCAAGAGCTTTATTCAGGGGATTTCTGTGGTTAAAATGCGTCATGGACGCCTGACGCCATTCAAAAATGCGTCGTTTACCCATGACGCCATTTAGCCACAGATTCCCCGACCTGGCAGTCTGGCTGTCAGTCGATTCCTGTCTAAAAGGCGTCGTGATGGCCCGACGCCCTTCAAAAAGGCGTCGTCCATGCACGACGTCTTTCAGCCCCAGGAACCAGGAACGCCCTAAACCCGAGGGCTCCCTAACCAACCCCAAATATCCCCAAAAATCATTCAAACTGGAGGGGAAACGAAGAGCAAGACAATTCATAGGCAAACACCCCCATAGAGAACCTAAACATGCTCGTTCTAACCCCCAAAACCGAAGATCTACCACATGCATATCGAGGAAAACATGATTTAAACACAATGCTACGGGGAACGTCACCCTACCGGACACTCGAACTCCACCAAGCTCTACGCCGTTTACCCTTCTCGCCCCACGCCGCAGCCGGTACCACCGTTACGTCGGCCGCCGTCCGTAGAGTAGAACGCCGCAGTGGAAGTGGAGGTCGTAGTGGTATGAGTTAGGTAGAGGATGGAGTGGAGGGAGAGGCGAAATGGTGGGAGGAAAAGAAGGAGGAGGAGGTGGTCGCCGCCGGTCGCCGGAGGAGGAGAAGAGAAGGAGAGTAGGAGAAAATGAGGGAAAGAAGGAGGGCTCGCGGGGGTAACCAGGAACTGGCTAAAACGCGTCGACATCTACAGACGCCTATCAGGTGACAAGACGGCCGCTCTGACAAGATTCTGAAACGCGTCGTCCTATACAGACGCCATTCAGACAACTTGTCAGGGCCGTACTCTGACACACCCAGAGTCGCATCTGAATGGCGTCGACCTTCGCAGACGCCGTTCAGACGACCTGACAGGGCCGTACCCACGCGGCCCAAGGCCAACCCCGCGGCACCCACGTGGCAGCACCTGAAATGCGTCTGCCAAGGTGGACGCCGTTTAAAACGCGTCACCAAGTCCTGACGCGATTCAACCCAGAACCTCCGCCCCCCACAAGGGTTAGAACAACAGGGTCCGACCCGAAAACCGGATCCGAAAGTCTCGATCCTTACATTCTCCCCCCCTTAAAGAAATTTCGTCCTCGAAATTAACTGCTAGAATTCAACAAGGTCAAAACAAGGATACAAGTTTACAACAAAACTCACGAGAAGAGGTAAGGGAACTGCTCCCGCATCTCGTCCTCTCGCTCCCAGGTTGCCTCACCTCCGGAGCGGTACTGCCAAATCACTTTGATCAGCGGTACAACCTTGTTCCGCAAGACCTGCTCTCTGCGATCCTCAATACGAACCGGGTACTCTGGAAATGACAGGTCCTCAGCGACCTCCAACTCTGAAAAGTCCAACACATGGGACGGATCCTGAACATACTTCCTCAACAAGGACACGTGGAACACATCGTGCACTCCTGCCAGATTGGGCGGTAAGGCCAACTGATACGCGGTTTCCCCGATTCGAGCAAGAATGGGAAAAGGTCCAATATAACGCGGACTCAGCTTGCCTCGCTTCCCGAATCTCATCACACCCTTGGAGGGTGAGACTCGGAGAAACACGTGGTCCCTAACCTCAAACTCAAGTGGTCTCCGTCGGATGTCGGCATAACTCTTCTGTCTACTCTGGGCTGCGGTCAACCTCTGCTGAACTGTCCTGGCGACCTCAGCACACTACTGTACCAACTCAGGTCCTGCAATCTGCCTCTCACCGATCTCAGACCAACACACCGGTGATCGACACGGCCGCCCATACAAAGCCTCATAAGGCGCCATGCCGATGCTAGAATGGTAGCTGTTGTTGTAGGCAAATTCCACAGTGGAGAAATGTTGTTCCCACGAACCTCCCCAATCTAGGCAACACGCCCTAAGCATATCCTCCAAGGTCTGAATAGTCCTCTCCGACTGCCCGTCAGTCTCGGGATGATAGGCCGAGCTGAAAGCCAACTGAGTCCCTAACGCCTGCTGAAAGCTCTTCCAGAATCTGGAAGTGAACCTCGGATCTCGATCTGATACAATGGACAAAGGGACCCCGTGCAGAGAGATGATCCGGTATACAAACAACTTTGCCAGTTTGCCGACCGACCAGTCCTTCCTAATGGCTAGGAAGTGTGCCGACTTGGTCAGCCGATCAACAATGACCCAGATAGCGTCTCTTCTGTTAGGGGATGCGGGCAATCCCATCACAAAGTCCATCGTCACATGTTCCCATTTCCACTCAGGAATCGGCAAGGGTTGCAGCAACCCTCCAGGTCTCTGATGCTCGGCTTTAACCTGCTGACATGTCATACATCTAGACACGTACTCAGCCACATCTCTCTTCATACCGGGCCACCAGAAGTGCCTCCTCAAACAGTGATACATGTTTGTTGTCCCGGGATGTACTGCATACCTCGATCGGTGCGCCTCATAAAGAACACATCTGCGCACATCTTCCTCAGTCGGAACATAGAGTTTCCCTCTGAATCTGACAGTACCATCATCCCACAACTCAACCTCAGACCTCTGGAGAATCTGGGGTAACTCTGCATCTGCCCTCTGAGCCTCGATCACAGCATGGTACACAGCCGGTCTCACAGTCAAGCTGACAAGTACTGCTCTATCTTCTTCACGTGGAACCCTAAAGGAGGATTCCACCACCTGCTCAAATAATTTCCACTCCCGAACCATAAGGTATGACATGACCGTGTTCCGACTCAAAGCATCTGCCACCACATTCGCCTTGCCCGGATGATAGGAAAGGTCAAAGTCATAATCTTTAATAAACTCCATCCACCTTCGCTGCCTCAGGTTCAGGTCTCTCTGAGTGAACACATATTTCAGGCTCTTGTGATCTGTAAAAACCTGAAATTTCTCTCCATACAAGTAATGCCTCCAGATCTTCAATGCAAACACCACAGCTGCAAGCTCCAAATCATGAGTAGGATAGTTTTCTTCATGCCTCTTCAGCTGCCGAGAAGTATAAGCAACTACCCTGCCATGCTGCATAAGGACTGCTCCCAATCCTCGACGGGACGCATCCGAGTAAACCACAAATCCACCTGACCCAGATGGAAGCACCAGCACTGGGGCTGACGTGAGACGAGTTTTTAGCTCAATAAAACTCTGCTCACAATCCTCAGTCCACACGAAACGAACTCCCTTTCGAGTCAGCCTCGACAAGGGGGCCGCTATCGAAGAAAACCCCTGAACAAACCGTCTGTAATATCCGGCAAGCCCCAGAAAGCTCCTGATCTCGGTCACTGAAGTCGGCCTGTTCCAGTCCATCACTGCCTCTATCTTCGCTGGGTCTACTGCGATACCTTCACCAGAAATAACGTGCCCAAGAAAGTGCACCTCGTTTAGCCAAAATTCACATTTGCTGAACTTGGCATAAAGTTGGTGCTCCCTCAGGACCTGCAACACTGCCCGAAGATGAGCAGCGTGCTCTTCCTCAGAAGAAGAATAGATCAGAATGTCATCAACAAACACAACCACAAACTGGTCCAGGTAGGTCCTGAAGACTCGGTTCATCAGATCCATAAAAGCCGCCGGAGCATTGGTTAAGCCAAAGGGCATAACCAGAAACTCATAGTGCCCATACCGAGTCCTGAATGCCGTCTTACTAACATCCACATCTCTGATTCTCATCTGATAGTATCCAGATCTTAGATCGATCTTGGAAAACACCCTCGCGGTCTGCAGCTGATCCATCAAGTCATCGATCCTAGGAAGTGGGTACTTATTCTTTATTGTCACCTGGTTCAGCTGCCTATAATCGATGCACAACCTCAAAGAACCATCCTTCTTCCTGACAAACAGAACTGGAGCACCCCATGGAGATGTACTGGGGCGAATAAAACCCTTGTCCAGCAATTCCTGCAACTGCGCCTTCAACTCAGCGAGTTCGGCTGGCGCCATCCGATACGGGGCCTTAGACAAGGGCGCCGTACCTGGTGCAAGCTCGATGGTGAACTCAACCTCACGCTGTGGAGGAAGGCCAGGCAGCTCTTCTGGAAACACATCTACGAAATCACAGACAACAGGCACCTCCCAAGGACTAGGACTAGCACGGACATCAGAAACAACGACAGAGGCAAGAAAAGCCTCACAGCCACCAGCAAGCAACCTCCGTGCCTTAAAGGCAGAAATAAGGATGCCTCGAGAAGAAAGCCTTATACCTTGGAAGAAGAAGGTCGGGATGTCCGGAATAGAGAAGCGCACCCTCTTCCTGTGGCAGTCTACCTCCGCATAATAGGCTTCCAACCAATCCATACCCAGGATGATATCAAAGTCACGAATAGCAAGTACGACCAACTGGGCAGGTAGCACATGACCCTCAATGGTCAAGGGAACACTCCTCAGACAATTATAGGATATCATATAGTCTCCAGAAGGAACTTCCACCATCAGACCATCAGATAACTCAACAACGGGCGCAGAAAGGATATCTAAGAACTGCTCAGAAATAAAAGAATGCGAAGCACCCGAATCAATCAATACGTGCGCAGAGTTCCCAAGGACAGAGAGTGTACCTTCCACCAAGTTGGACGCGCGAGCCTCCCTCCTGGTGATAGCTAGAACTCTCCCCTGGGTCCTCGGCTTCTTCTGGTCACCCGAACCATGTTCCTGACCATACCCCTGCGGGCACTGCCTCGCCAAGTGGCCCTGCTGGCCTCAAGCGAAACATCTCCTGGGAAGAGTGGGACACTGAGTCCCGCCATGGGCACCACCACACTGCTGACAAACTGCCGGAAGCCTCTGAGCTGGCTCCTGCTGTGCACTGGACACTGTCTGACTCTGCTGCCCCTGTCTGGGCCAGCTGCTGCCGCTGCTGCCACTACTGCTGCCACCACCCCTGAAGAATCTCCTGAATCGGGAGCCGAGAGAAGACGATCCCGATCCGACTGAAGGAGCCGGTGCCGCTGCTTTACCCCTGCCCCGAGATGGCCCCTGGACAGTCTGCCCTCTCTCCCGGGCCGACTGGATCTGCTGAGCCTCTACAGCTGCTGCACGCCTGACTGCTGACGCCAAGTCTGTACAACAATGGGACGCCACGAAGTTCCTCAAACTGAGCCTAAGCCCATCCACAAACCTCTCCGCGCGACGTTCCTCGTCCTGAGATATGAAAGGCACGAACCGTCCCAGCGAAACAAACTTCGCCTCATACTCAAGCACCGTCATACTCCCCTGTGTCAGATCCATGAACTCCCTCTCCTTGGCCCTCTGAACGTGTCTAGGGAAATACTGAGCGTTGAACTCCTTGACAAAGGTCTCCCAAGATATCTCCCTAAGACTCCTGTCCCCATAAGACAAACTCTTCAGTGTGGTCCACCAGTCATAGGCACTATCCTTCAACATGAAGGTAGCCAGCGGGGTCCTCTCTACTGCCGCACAGTCCATGGTATCAAAAGTCTTCTCAATCTCTCTAAGCCAATGAATGGCCTCGTCAGGGTCGGGACGACCGGTGAAGTGAGGTGGCCTCAGCTTCAAGAACCTCTCCAGTGTAGCTGTGGTCCCTCCCCGAGTACTAGAACCCTCGCTAGGATCTCGTGTCTGATATCTAACCATGGTATCCATCATGGCTTCCATAAACTGCTCAACACTCGGCCTCCCTGCCTCGGTCCCACTACGGGCATCTCCCCTCTCTCGAATAACTGGCATCCTCTTCCTGGGAGCCATCTACTCGCCTACAATTACAAAATCAAAAAGTTCTAATTAGAATCCTAAAACCTATGCTACCGACGTGCCTGTACGGGATAATGTATTTATTTGTCGAATTTACAACATTTAACCTAGTTATTTATTTATTTGCCAGACCGTATGCTCTGATACCAACTGTAACGACCCGCCACCCTATAATCGGGGATCCGATTACTAAATGGGTACCGAATCATTAATTTGGGACCAAACCAGGATCTAGTAAGTCTGGGAAACAAATAATAAACTAAGCTAAACATTCACATCGCATTGAATTGAAAGTGCAGGAAATTAAAATTATTACAATGCGACTCGATTACAGCAAATAATTACATACTCCAGCTGAAAGGAAATAATTAAACATACAGGCCAGAAAATAAATGACAACTACATCGGGGCATACCCCGGAACAACTGCCGAAGAAGCACAACACACGGCCGCACACGCCGCTCTAAGTCTGCTGGGAGTCCTCACCTGAAAACCGCAGGGGTGAGTCTCAAGAACAAGACTCAGTAGGGATCCTTCGATCCCCACTGCCCACGCACACACCCACAAGTGTAAAGTACAGCTAACGGTGAAGTAACAAGTGTAGTGGCAAGTACAATTCCTAATTCTCTACGTGAGAATACGCAGTTATAATAATCATGCACATTCTAAACCAGCCGTTAGAAAATCTACAACCATCATCTCGATAGAACTCGCCGACCGTGCAAACAACGGTGGGGAAAACCTCGACCCGCTGAGACCAAGAAGTAGCCCCTCGGATAGCACGCTCGCTACTCCGGCCCAACTGGCTCAGGTGACTACCCCTTCCCCCAGCATGAGTGACTCTCCGAATGTACCACTCCGACACCGGTACTAGCTGACCCCGGGGTTCACCAGGTGACCCTCTCTCACTAGGCGTCACCCCGCCCACGCCCCCACCGGCGCTGTGCTCACGCCCCCACCAGCACAGGGTGATAAAGTGCTACAATGTCACTCCAGGTACACAGTAACTGAAAACCCAACACAGTGCGATCCGGTCACGTGAAAAGTCCGCGATCGCATAACACACATAGAACCATCCGATCATGAGGAATCCATCTCTATCGGGTGCACTAAAACATGTGCTAATCATCTAACTAGCAGTATGAACACGTTTTACTGGCATGCATTAGTGAGATTCTGTCTTGAATCGCGTCGACCGAGGTTGACGCCATTCAAGCTCCATGTACAGGTTTATATAAATTAGTCTTCAGATTCTGGCCTTAAAAGGCGTCGACACCAGTAGTCGCCTTTTAAAAGGAGTCGACATCCCCATACGCCATTCAACACGAAAATCCGGAATTCCAAGAGCTTTATTCAGGGGATTTCTGTGGTTAAAATGCGTCATGGACGCCTGACGCCATTCAAAAATGCGTCGTTTACCCATGACGCCATTTAGCCACAGATTCCCCGACCTGGCAGTCTGGCTGTCAGTCGATTCCTGTCTAAAAGGCGTCGTGATGGCCCGACGCCCTTCAAAAAGGCGTCGTCCATGCACGACGTCTTTCAGCCCCAGGAACCAGGAACGCCCTAAACCCGAGGGCTCCCTAACCAACCCCAAATATCCCCAAAAATCATTCAAACTGGAGGGGAAACGAAGAGCAAGACAATTCATAGGCAAACACCCCCATAGAGAACCTAAACATGCTCGTTCTAACCCCCAAAACCGAAGATCTACCACATGCATATCGAGGAAAACATGATTTAAACACAATGCTACGGGGAACGTCACCCTACCGGACACTCGAACTCCACCAAGCTCCACGCCGTTTACCCTTCTCGCCCCACGCCGCCGCCGGTACCACCGTGGTCGTCCTTGCTCCACCGTGACGTCGGCCGCCGTCCGGAGAGTAGAACGCCGCATTGGAAGTGGAGGTCGTAGTAGTATGAGTTAGGTAGAGGATGGAGTGGAGGGTGAGGCGAAATGGTGGGAGGAAAAGAAGGAGGAGGAGGTGGTCGCCGCCGATCGCCGGAGGAGGTGGTCGCCGCCGGTCGCCGGAGGAGGTGGTCGCTGCCGGTCGCCGGAGGAGGAGAAGAGAAGGAGAGTAGGAGAAAATGAGGGAAAGAAGGAGGGCTCGCGGGGGTAACCAGGAACTGGCTAAAACGCGTCGACATCTACAGACGCCTATCAGGTGACAAGACGGCCGCTCTGACAAGATTCTGAAACGCGTCGTCCTATACAGACGCCATTCAGACAACTTGTCAGGGCCGTACTCTGACACACCCAGAGTCGCATCTGAATGGCGTCGACCTTCGCAGACGCCGTTCAGACGACCTGACAGGGCCATACCCATGCGGCCCAAGGCCAACCCTCGCGGCACCCACGTGGCAGCACCTGAAATGCGTGTGCCAAGGTGGACGCCGTTTAAAACGCGTCGCCAAGTCCTGACGCGATTCAACCCAGAACCTCCGCCCCCCACAAGGGTTAGAACAACAGGGTCCGACCCGAAAATCGGATCCGAAAGTCTCGATCCTTACATTCTCCCCCCCTTAAAGAAATTTCGTCCTCGAAATTGACTGCTAGAATTCAACAAGGTCAAAACAAGGATACAAGTTTACAACAAAACTCACGAGAAGAGGTAAGGGAACTGCTCCCGCATCTCGTCCTCTCGCTCCCAGGTTGCCTCACCTCCGGAGCGGTACTGCCAAATCACTTTGATCAGCGGTACAACCTTGTTCCGCAAGACCTGCTCTCTGCGATCCTCAATACGAACCGGGTACTCTGGAAATGACAAGTCCTCAGCGACCTTCAACTCTGAAAAGTCCAACACATGGGACGGATCCTGAACATACTTCCTCAATAAGGACACGTGGAACACATCGTGCACTCCTGCCTAACAATATGAGATTAGCCCAATGAATACACTCCATCCACTTGCATCCAACTCCCTGAAATCCATGCCTAACAATATGAGATTAGCCCCGATACCATTCAGATGCTCCCATCTTTTTTTGAAGATCCTCATGAAGATCCATATAAGCATCTGGATAACTTCCTTGAAATTTACTCTATAGTTAAAATCCAAGAGCTCTCTGATGATGCTCTCTGACTCATTCTATTCCCCTTCTCTTTGAAAGACTGAGCTAAATGTTGGCCTAAGACCATTGGGAGACCTGTCACCACATGGATAGATCTACAACAAGAATTTTTGAAAAAGTTTTTCCCCATTGGCCAAACCAATGCTTTGAGGAGAACCATTACAAGGTTCTCACAACTCCTTGAAGAACAATTTCATGAATCATGGGAAAAATTACCGGAGTTGTTGAGAATATGTCGTCATCATGGCTTACCCAAGTGGCAAATCGTTCAATCATTTTATGACAGGTTAACTGAATTCGATAGGCAATTAGTGGATATATCTTGTGGAGGTACCTTTATAAGCAAGAGTGAGGATGAAGCGTATTCTCTTTTTGAAATCTTGAGTGAAAACTCAAGCAATCATGCTTCTCTTCCACTTTATAACTCTGTCACCCAAGCCGAAAGTAAAGAAATATTTGAACTCCAACATTCTATGGATTCTAATTCATGGGTGAACAAAGACTTCCTTGCTTCCAAGATCAACAAACCATCCCCCACTCACCAGGAGAATTATACCTTTTATGCTAACCCTATTCATCATATTAGCATGTGCCCTACTGTTGCACAACTACCACTCGCTATTCAAACTCAAGTGCAGCTACATATGAAGCTCCCCCTTCCACTGATGTTTACAACCTAGGGTGGAAGCAACATTCTAATTTCTCGTGGGAATCTCATCAAGTCCAGGCTCATTATCCTTCAATCAACCTTCAAGATTTAACCTATGGTGAAGGACAACCTAAATATCTATTGCCTGCATACTCATCGCCTCAGTCATCTTATTTCGAATCTGCCACCCCTCACTGATCTTACCCTCAATCATATAATTCTCAGCCAACTTACCAATTCCCTCCCCAACAGATTGATGAAGATGATCCACTTTTTCAACTCCAGCAACTGATCCTTGCTCAACAACAGTCTAGTTCTAATTTGAAAAATCAAATAGTGTAGTTCGTTGAAGAGCCAAAGGGGGAGGAGCCACCAGTTTTGCCTAGTGAACCCATAGAATCTTTGATCAATCGTTCTCCTAAATGTTGCAACCACACTAAACCTCCGGTTTCCTTTGAAGCCACCCAACTAGAATTTGCTCACGATATGTCCAAATCAAGTTGCGGGGTCCTTGAAGAGGTGCATCATCAAGAGGAAGTGGGTGACACTAGTATGACTCAAGTTGAGAACCTAGACATTTCTAAGGCTGAAGATCGTGATGAATCACAAGCTATATTCATTGTTGATGAATGTTCCGAAGATGGTAGACAAGTAAAAGAGAAAGAAGGGCATAAAGGTATTGAAGCACACCCTAAAAATATACCCTTAGAAACTTTTGACCTGGTTGAGGGGATAGACAACATGATGTATATAAATGACACAATCATGTCTTGTGATACTATGGATTTCGCCTCTATCAAGAAGTTAAATAATAATGGGGGCACGAGTGATAGTATTAAGTGCATGGAGTATTCATCATCCTTAGAGTTAATCCCAACTGATTCTTTTGTGAGATTTGGGCCACTTGAGCTAAAGCCTATTATGGATGCTTTTCAATTTACTGATCTATCTTTTAAGTACCCATGTGATGATTTTATAGATCCTTTCTGAATGTTGGACATATCTCCTTCATTTTTTGATTTCTTCTTGAGTGTCCCACCTCTACCCTGATATTATTTGAGAGAGTCCCTTTAACCGACATGTGTGAAATCACGTAAATTGATATTTGAATCTGTGGGTATTGGATAGTGAGCATGCATGTGTCTAGTTGAAGATGTTAAATTTAGCGCTTATTGGGAGGCAACCCAATCTTCTTATTTTTATTCTGATTCTTTTCTTTTCTTTTTAGGAACCAGAGACCATCCACCTTAGTGTACATAGAGAAGCCTCTCCCCATACCTCAGGTTGTATCTTTCCTCAATATGGATTTCATGTTAAATGGTTCTTCTCATTACCATGCCATTGAGGATAATGTAATTCAAGTTGGGGGGGAGAAACATTGTGCATATCGAATAATCTTTTAAGAAAATGACCAAAAAAAATTTCAAAAATTTCTTCATTTTCACACTCCAACTGAGTTTCTTATCTATCATGCTTCATTTAGAGCATCTTAAACAAATCAATATCGAGTTAGGAAGTTAAGTAAAAGTTTGAATTAACCCCTCTCTACAAGAAGCCTCAACAAGATGACTTTCACATACACGGCAGCTTGGAAAGAGTGGAAGATCCTGAAAGTGTAGAGTTGTTGGAGTTGACCCGAAGTATAGTATTACCCAATCTAGTTTTATTTTGGATTAAACGAAAGGGCGGTTAGGATTCGTAATAGGGGACCAATTCACTCAGCACCCTAAGGAGGCGGTCATCTTGAAAAAGAGACAATTAGAAACATGAAAAATAAATGATAAATAATAAATATGCTTTAAAAGAGCCAAAAGAAGGATGGTGGTAAAAAGTACGCACCCTCCCCTTAGGTAAAGTAAAGAGGGTGGCAAAAGATACGCACTCTCAAAGCGCAACCAAATGAAAAATCGCGCTCAACCAAAAAGTCCCTCACAACAAAATACGACCAAATCCTAAAAAATTGTTGAGTCGGGGCGAAAACTGAAAAGCGAACCAAGCCAACTGATCAGGAGAACCCTTTTTTATCTTTCTCTCTTCCCCGGATAGTTCTTCTCCAAAGGTCAACAAAGGCAAAGATATACAAGTAGGAAGGAAATAAATTCCAAGCATGTCAACGGTTATGCACAATCACCTGTCCTGATTTCAAGTATAGTAGGGTAACTTAAATTGCCTACCATTTGTGATAGATATCCTTTAAAATGAAGTTTGATTTCTTTTACTAATCATGGTAGTCATAATTTTTCACTGATTACATTGCTAAAGAACTAGCAATGATTAAGTTGGGGGATGTGATAATTACACATTTTTAGATAATAAATAAATAGAATTTGCTCACTACACTTGCGATTTTATATACAAAATCATATGAAATGATAGATAAATCGATGATGCTTTCAAATATATCAATTTTGTAAAAATCAAAATTGAAAATATCATCATTTCATTGAATTAATTAAGTGTGACAATTTTGTTCTCAATAAGGGTTATCGGCAAAGATTTAATATATATTTGAATAATTTAATTGCTGCATGGACTTAATTGTTATTTTATGTGGATGTAGGACGTGAACGGGCAGATGGCATAGTGGTTAGACCACTTGAATTCCAATAAATTGACCAGGATTCGAATCTTGGTAGAAACAATATCTTATTTTTGTGTTTTCTTTTCAAGTAGGGCCTACATGCCAACTAAGAGAGAGAGAAAGGAGAGAATCTGGAAATTCAAAATGAGAGATATTTCTTCTTCAAAATTTAAATTTCAAAAATCCCTTTTGTCTTAAAGGAGGATCCTCCAATTAAGGGAGATGAGTTTAATGCAAAATTTAAACCTCTTGATTTGTTTGTACCAAAAATTTGAACTTCAAAATCCCCTCTTAATCTATAAAATCTAAGGAGGGGGGATCCAAGGAGGTTGTTCACCTTCTCTATCTTTCTTTCTTTCTCTCTCTCCACGGTACTATAGCAGCTACAATACCCGTGGTACTGTAGCAACCCCTCTCTCTCTCTCTCTCTCTCTCTCTCTCTCTCTCTACATCTTTCTCAAATCAACGGCTGCCAGGGGCTGGAGATGGACTTAAGGACAAAAACTAACTACTGGAAGAAGTCCAAGGCTACCAAGGATCCACACGAAGGGCTACGACAACTGCAAACACTAGTTTTCCTCTCTCTATCTTTTCTCTCTCTAAGTTTTGAGTTGTCTGTGTTACATAGTATTTCGAATATGTTATTTAAAACTTTCCTTCTGAGAGTCATGTTAGTTTTTCATTTTCAATGTCCCTGTAAAATTTTCATAAAGTTCTGATGTCATTTGTAGTAGTTGGTTTGGAAAAGGTAGCATTTTTTACATCTTTTTATTCTACAACTCTTTGTTTTTCTTCTGTTAATATCACTTAAATTTTATATTATTATGTTATTTAATTTTTTAGTGGTAGTCTTAGTTCAGTAGATAGTTTAATTATACTCGTTTAGATGTGCTCCTTTTGTGAGTTCGTAATAAGTCCGACTAATTTCAATTATTCTCTATCAAATCATCATGTTACCTCTTCTTTCTTCTATGTTTTTTCTCTAAAAACTCAATACTTTCCACTTTAAAATCTAAGATCTCCCTGTGCATTCGACCCATGCTCACTACTTGCTTCATGCCATGTGTTTAAAATATGTGACTTTGGTTTATTTTAAATTGACAGTTGCGCGAGTATTTAATGACGCACATTGCATGATCGATCAGGGCCACCTCTAGAATCATACCTGCCTAGTGGATTGGTTGTAGATTATGTGTAATATGGTCCTAACGAGGACGTCAGGCTTCTAAGAGGGATAGATTGTAATATCTCGTATAAGAATATGTTAAATAGACTAAATCAATAGGCTGCTAACAACACCGGTTAGCCATTTTTAGAGTTCGAGTTAGAAAGAACTCCAAAGTTCAGCATGCTCAGTTGGGAGAAGTCCCAGGATGGGTGACCTTCTTGGGAAGTCTACCAACTAGCACAGTTGTTGAGCCAGTTAGCTAATTGGGTCATTACAAATGGTATCAGAGTCACGAATCAGCCAAGGGTGTGAGAACTAAGTGCCACACAGGGCAAAGTGCTACTCTATGAAAGGGCTACCCTAAACTATGAAGCCGCATGGTGGGAGCCATCTCTTGAGCCTGTGGGGGACACCACTAGAATCTTATCTACCTGGTGGATTGGTTGTGAGCTATATGTAATATGATCCTGACGAGGACGTCAGGCTTTTAAAAGGGGTAGATTGTAATACCATATATAAGAATATGTTAAATACACTAAATCAGTAGACTACCAACAACACCGACTAGCCATTTTTAGAGTTCGAGTTAGAAAGAACTCCAAAGTTCAGCATGCTCAGTTGGGAGAAGTCCCAGGATGGGTGACCTTCTTGGGAAGTCTACCAATTAGCACAGTTGTTGAGCCAGTTAGCTAATTGGGTCATTACAAATGGTATCAGAGTCACGAATCAGCCAAGGGTGTGAGAACTAAGTGCCACACAGGGCAAAGTGCTACTCTATGAAAGGGCTACCCTAAACTATGAAGCCGCATGGTGGGAGCCATCTCTTGAGCCTGTGGGGGACACCACTAGAATCTTATCTACCTGGTGGATTGGTTGTGAGCTATATGTAATATGATCCTGACGAGGACGTCAGGCTTTTAAAAGGGGTAGATTGTAATACCATATATAAGAATATGTTAAATACACTAAATCAGTAGACTACCAACAACACCGACTAGCCATTTTTCGGAGTTCGAATTGGAAAGAACTCCGAAGTTAAGCGTGCTCAGTTAGGAGAAGTCTCAGAATGGGTGATCTTCCTGGGAAGTCTACCAACTAGCACAGTTGTTGAGCCAGTTAGCTGATTGGGTCATTACAAATGGTATCAAGGCCATGAACCAGCTGGAAGTGTAGGAGCTAAGTGTCACACAGGGCAAAAGTTCTACACCGTGAAAGGGATATCCTAGAATGTGAAGCCACATGGTGGGAGCCACTTCTTAAGCCTGTGGTAGCCACCTCTAGAATCCTACCCGTCTCGTGGATTGGTTGTAGGCTATGTGTAATATAATCATGACGAGGACATCAGTCTTCTAAGATGGGTAAATTGTAATACTCTGTATAAGAATATATTAAATAGACTAAATTAGTAAACTACCAACAATACCAGCTAGTCATTTTTCGGAACTTGAGTTGGAAAGAACTCCAAAGTTAAGTATGCTCAGTTGGGAGAAGTCCCGGGGTGACTTTCTTAGGAAGTCTACCAACTAACACAATTGTTGGGCCAGTTAGTTGATTGGGTCGTTACACTAGCTGTCTTCAATTCTCTTATCATCGAAGACATCACCCTCAGGTGTTCTGCCATATAATGCTTTGGGTTCATCATGTACTAATTGAATTTCAAAGTTAAGGCCCTCAGCCTCGTTGCTAATGTGCCTCCATGTTGGAACTTCAATTGCTCCCACATCTCTTTAGCAGTTTTGTAGCTCTCAAATTTTTTGATAAGGTTATCGTGCATGCAGCTCAACATAGTGTAACGCACACTTATGTCCTTATTCAGCCATTTATCATAAGCTTTCTTGTCATGATTGACTTGTGCAAGCGGTCCATTATCTGATGGTGGCAGCGTCACATTAGTCAAGGCCTTAAGTGCCTCCTTCTTTTTAAAGAGATACTGAATTTTTCTATCTCACAGGTCGTAATTTTCACCCTTTAATTTATCTTGACTAGACAACTCATGGTGTAAACCTTTAGAGGCCATTATTGCCTCCTACATTGCGCAAGTGGACAAATTAGGCACTTAAAAAATTTCTTTCTTCTTAAAATTAATTGGTCATAGAGTTTGTTTCATATATATATCAATTCAAAAACTTTGCTAAACTCGTAATCATCACTTGAATATGTGCTACAAACTATATTTTCAAGTAAATAAGAGCGAAAAATATATATATACTTTTAAGGGATTCATTTCCTAATATTAAATCCATATGATTTTAAAAATTACAGGACACATTTGTAGGTGCTGAAAATGCTCGTGTGATTAATATGAAAAAACTATGTTGTTTAGTGTAAACTAACCTATTAAAAACAGCAACTAAAGTGCAGTGATCGCCAGAAACTTTTAACCAAAAAGCTTCAAAAGAGATTTGATCGCCTACCTGTTTGAACGCGGAAGAATGAGTCCTTGGTTCCCCTCCTTCAGCCGGCTGAAGAAAGAAAGCCCTTTCTTTGTTCTTTTGTTCTTGCTGTTGAGGTTGAGGTTGAGGATCGTCCAGAAGTTCTTCTGGCTTGGTGCTTGATTTCCCCTTTTTGATCTCTTGTTGTTGTTGTTGAGTACAGCAGAGACAGAGAAAGAAAAACGGAAATGAAGAAACACTGATGAGAATTTAAGTGGAAGTAATTTCAAAGTTAACCATGATTATAAACATGATTAAACAGCAACTCACTTGTTTAATGGCTTTGAAACCCCTTTAAAACAAATGGGTTTTGGAAAATTAATGCTGTGGTGTGTGTTGCATGAAGTGATTATGAGAATGAGACTAATGAAGATATAAAATAAAATTGCAGAAATGAAAAACTTATGCCCAGTTGGAGCCTTGAAGGGATGAAGATCTTGAAGGGGTGCCGACTTCTGGAAATGGCAGCGCTCCGGCGTTCCGACGTTGTTGCTTCGATCTTCAAATCGCTATAACGCTATGGCTCAACTCAATTCTCTCTTTTTTTTTAACTCTTTGAGATGCAAGGTATTTATATGCTTTTTCTGCGTTTGCGATTAACATAGAAAAATCTAGGATTTATCTACCTTAACCGACAGATAATTACTGATTAATTTATCTTTATCTGTAATTATCTAAAACGCGTCCACCTTGGCTGACGCCTTTCAGATTAATTAAGATAAGGATAAATATCCGGGAAAACTTATCTTTATCTTTATTAGCTAAAACGCGTCCACATATGTAGACGTCTTTTACACTAATTAAGATAAGGATAAACATCCGGAAGAGAAGTTAAAATAGCTTGGGAAACCTAAACCGCGTCGACCTCCACAGACGCCTTTTATCTAATAAATCAATTAATTAAAATTCAAATTTAAACGCTAAAATAGGAATAAACTCTAAATCGCGTCCACATGGGTCGACGCCTTTTAGGATTCTTCATATTTTAACTGAAATTTGAGCTAAAATCAATTCAATTGATTAACTTAAACATGTCTGTTCGACCCGACACTCAAAATATCAATAAAAATTAATCAATGATTAATTATCAGACCATTATGAGGCATTATTATATGATATGAAATTTACTCGAAATGACGTCAAAATTAGCGTGTCTACAGCTGCCTCACCTTGGCATCGTCTTTGCAAGGGAGTGAAATGAAATGGAATGTACCGAAAAGGTGATGCCAAGGTGTGATGAGACACACTCTTAACATCACATGATTGGAATTTTTCTCAAAATCATCGATTGAAGATAGCTCAATGAGATCAATGGAATCAATCCTGTCTGGATGAAGTAGACAAGGAAATAAAATAAAGTCGATCAACCTCCTCGGAGTGGGAAGTACCCCAGGTCATAGACACTGTAGGTTTCATCATGGGGAGCGTTTGCCAGCCAATGTGGACATGCTGCAGCCATGATGGATCTTAAAAGAAAACTAGAAATATTGGATAAAGAATCCAAGAAAGATAGAATTCCAAAGATATTTTCAAGCGAACCTCAAAGATAATCAAGATACTCAATTCAGAATGGAATATTTCATATCATGTTTTGAGATTATTTGATTAATGGTCTGAAACTTAATCAATAATTAATCCTTATCACAATGATTTCAAAGTCCTATATGATGCATGCTGGGCTAAAAGAAAAAAATATAAAGTCAAATAAAATATAAATTAATCAAGGATAATATTGTTAAACTATCATTAATGAGTCAAGATACCAATTCTTGTAATTCAGTGCTAAGCCGAAGCTCGTTTATCCGCGCACCGTTTCACAAAAGTGGAACCATCGTCCTCACTAATTAACAATCCAACGGCCTATCCGTGCGATTATGATTCCTCTGGAATTATCACTGTTTTTGTTAAAGGGGAACTCAAATTCCAGTTTCATCAAAACCACAAGGTCCTTGACATGATCTAATAAATACTTAACATATAGTAATGCGAATGCAAAATAATTACATGGAATAGTACAAGGATAGAAATAACCGTCTTTTAGCCACGGTCAGGACTTCATAAATTCCCACAATGGGATCTTCTCGATATTTTCCAGCTTTTCCTCAGGTTTTCTTGAATTTTCTGCAATCAAAATTGTTAACAATTCCGAACAAATCTTCAATTTAAACATCAAAACCCACAGAATTTCGGATAAATCATATAAAGAGCTTAAACGCGTCGTGTCGCGTAGACGCCTTTTAAAGCTAAAACGCGTCGCTTATCCTAGACGCCTTTTACTCACAGAAACAGGTTTCTGCTTGTTCTCTACTCGAATTCCAACTCTATCAATGCACATCCCTTTTCCAATCCGGAAAAGTCTTCCTAGGATCGTAATGTTGTCTATATAAACACCCTTAGGTCGTTCCCAAGCAATCCCACTACAATCCAAAGATCAAAAGTTGAGTTTTCTTCAAGGTTTCTTCAAAGTTCCAAGGTTTCCAAGGTTTTCTAGCTTCAAGAAGGAGGAACTCCGAAAAAGGGAGGATGGATTCTTCAAGCAAGAAGATGAAGATGTCTTTGGAGAGTTTTTCTGATGTGGAGAATCACCTCAATGGAAGGAATCCCAATCTCCAAGTAAGTTTAATCAACTTCTTTTTCAATTTTCTTCATCATGTTCTTCATGTTCCTCATCATGTTCTTCGTCTTTTCTTTTGGTTTTCAGAACTATCCCATGTTTCCTGGCCCAAGGAAGTTTACTTCCTTACCTTGGATTCGTAAACTTGCAAAAAGCATCAAGCTTTCCATGCAAGTATTCATATCCAAGTGGAATCTTCAAGGTCTTGTAGTGCTTGCCAAGCATTACAAGAGCGCGAACGTAGATTGGGCGGCTATGGGTGCCTTGATCGAGTGATGGCATCCCCAAACTCACACGTTTTTCTTCCAAGATTTCGAGTGCACGATTCTTCTGGAGGAGGCGGAGCTTCTTTTAGGTCTCCCAAAGACCAAAGAGAATAAAGAGAAGATAGCTTTAATGAAAGAGAGAATCACCGGTCAACAATTGTTGACATCTATTATGAAAGATCCTTCAGAAGCTAAAGGATGTCTCACTAAGAAGGGGATCAATCTCACCAAGCTAGCCGAGTGGACGCTGTACGAAATTGATGATCTAAGAGAGGACGAAGCGGAGGATGTAACAAAAGCCTTAGTTACATGCCTAGCCGGTGCCTTGTTCTTTTCTGCACAGGATAATATCTTAGAAGATGACCAAGTCAGTGCCATATGCGCAATCTTCGAAGGTAAATCCATTAACACTGCACTCTTAGCATATCTTTATAGTGGGCTTTTTGCAGCGTCTGTGGGCCGTCCTCCTTATGGATGCATGCTACTCTTCGCCTTGTGGGTTGAACTTCACTTCAAGTTTGAGCACAGCAAGAAAAGGCCTTTGAATCCATCTCAGATCTACTTGAATAGCCCAATTCATTGTATAGCTAATATTGTAAAGTTCAATGAGCATATGGTTAACAAGGTTCCAAAACTCAAGACCCGAGCCAATTGGAGAGAGTATTTAAAGCTCATGATTTCTGTCATTAATTCCATGATTAATTCTCTGAAACGCGTCAACCTACTAAGACGCCTTTCATCATTTTCCACTGTACGGCTCTGACGAAAATATTGAAACGCGTCTACTCAGGTAGACGTCTTTCATTCAAATTCAAAGCTCTGTCCCTGCCGCCTCAACTTTTGCGCCCTAAAACGCGTCAACCTGAGTCGACGCCTTTCAGCCTTTCGTCAACAGACCCGCGGAGGCCCCTTTCTTCCTCACTTTTCCAAAACCTTTCTCTTTCTCTCCTCTCTCCGGCGACGATCACCGGCGACCTCTCCCTCAAATCTCCCTCTACTCAAGCCATGGAGCGCGGTGAAGGTTCCAAGAAGATGAAGACCCTAGCTAAGAGGCGGCGAAGGCAAGAGGAAGAAGCTCCCGAGGAGATCCCGGCGTTGCTAGCCGAGGCGGCGGCCTTCTTGGAGGAAGAACTCCCTCCACCGGCACCTATGGCGGTGGAAGAAGAAGAGGAGGGCGACCTCCACACGGTAAGCTCCCTGTGGGCATGATTGGATAGAGAAAAGAGAGAGAACGGGGTTCTTTCAAGAACCCGAAATCTGGACTTGAAAGGCGTCCAGACCAGGTGACGCCATTCAAAAGGCGTCACCATGGGTCGACGTCTTTCAAGATAAATTCCGGATTTTTAAATAGGAATAAAATTTTTGAATCGCATCAAGACATGTTGACGTGTTTTAAAAGACGTCCATGTGGGCTGACGCCTTTCAAGACAGAACTGATTTTTTCCTGTTTTTATTAATTACTGACCCTTATTTTTATGTTTTTATTTGCAGGGAGTGATGAGGGCTAGGATTAGTTGGGACTTAGTGATAGGGGCATACAGAGGGCTCCCGGATTTCTAAAAGGCGCGCTTGCGTCAGATGGGATTCGGTGAAGTGCTGGACATTGAGCCATTCTGGCTCGATCTAGTCCTCTTGCAGGTTTTGAGGGAGAGGTGGCATGCGGAAAGCCGTGCTTTCCTGATGCCGTGGGGGCATATGATCCCCACCCTAGAGGATGTGGCCAGGATTACTGGCCTCAGGGTAGAGGGTCGACCTGTTAGTGGGGTTACTTACCCCAACTATCAGGGATTGGCTGAGGCATTGTTAGGGATAGAGGTATCCAGCATAGGTAGAGAGTCTAGGATGGTCCCTAGGGTAGACGTAGAAGCTGCACTAGGATTAGATGAGCCCCGGCGTCGGTCTGACGAGACCCAGGAGGAGTTTAGGATTAGACTAGCCGAGTCATCTTCCTCAGTCTACTGTAGTGACCCTAGTCAGGTAGAGGAGGTAGATAGACAGCTCAGGGTCTTCTTAGTTTTCTTTTTTGGTCGGTTACTCTTCGGTACGAAGGGCGACCATATCCACTGTAGATTTCTTTACTTGCTAGATGACCTAGATAGCCTAGGAGATTATGCCTGGGTTGCAGCCCTTCTGGCTCACCTCTTTGCCGATCTATCCGCGGTCACGCCGGACCGTGAGACTACCATCAGTGGCTTCTCGCCATTTCTTCAGGTATTAAATTGTTTAATTATTTGTTATATGCAGTGCAATATGATATGATGCTTCTTCTAACCTATATGTTCATGAATGCAGGTGTGGAGCTACTACTACTTCCCGCTCGGCAGAGCGAGGATTGTTCGCCCAAACGCCGTCCCTTTTGCCTGCTGTTGGCAGCCGATTGTGGACACGGCTCCACAGCATCATCAGCTGACGGCCCTCCGCCGTCAGTTTCTGGATTATCCAGAACTTCTGGTAAACTTTTAACTTGTTTAATTTTATTAAATGCAATCTTTTATTAAATACAAGTTATTTATGAATGCATCTAACCTATATGCAGGTGATTTGGCGCCCATACCTGGGCATGAATGAGGAGGGTCAGCCGTGGGTGACGGCTGGCAGGAGGCGGTTTGGGAGGCAGATGTGGGTACATTGCCTCAATGAGATCGAGCCCCTCCGCCTCCGGCTCGTGATGAAAACCCTGGGTCTCCACCAGGAGTGGATCGACGAGGAGGTCCCGGAAGGCGTAGGAAGGAGCATGAGGGGCAAGCAAGCCCTTACTGATTGGCGAGCGAAATTTCCTGAGCAATATGAAGACTGGCATCGCCGGGGTGTCAGAGTGGAGTCACGGGCGGAGAGTAGCGAGGCCTACCTCCAGCAGTACCGGGCCCACTACGCCGATCAGCTTCGGCTCCTTCGACCACTCGATGTAAGTATGAATTCATGCATCTTTAATTTTATTATTATCTTGATTTATATTTGTGAATGAATGTATGTATGACATGCAGGATGCGCGTGATGCGGTCATCGTCGACCTCCGGGCCCGCCTACATGATGCGGAGGCCCAGCTAGAACAAGTCCAGAAGGAGTTATATGACTTGGTATGTATGAATGAATATGAATGCATGTTTTAATTAATTAATTGTTTTGGCGATTAACCACTGATAGTTGTCTTTCGGTGCAGCGAGCCGTCTATACCCAGGCAGCTCCTCCTACCCATGGAGCTTCGTCTTCCTCGTCCGCTGCTCATGATGCTGCCCTGTCTGACCTCCAGAGTCAGCTCACCTCCGCCATCCACCGGGCTTCTCTAGCGGAGGAGGATCGTGCTGCTCAGGTAAGTTCTTCAACTTTTGAATTCTGAAATTGATTACTTGATTATTTTGATTGCCTTGGACTAACAAAATCTTCCTTTCAGGTTGCTGAGCTTCAGGAAGCCCTTCAGAGGGCTGAAGCGGAGATAGAGCATGCCCGTGCTGCAGCGGCTCGTGCCGAGGCTGATGCAGAGCGGATCCAAGCTTTGGAGGAGCAGGTGGCTCGTCTCTCCACTGGAGATCTTCCTCGAGAATTTGCACACCCCCAGTCTCGACTGGGGTTCATCAACGAGGAGCGAGAGCGGGAGAGGCAGGAGTGACAGAAGATGGACGCCGAGATATCTGCTCTTCGGGTTCAGCTTGGCATTGCAGAGCATGAGCGCCAGAGTGTGGAGGAGCGGTATCAGCGAGCTCGGCAACGTGCCCATGAGCGTGGTCTGACCAGCGCCTTCACCGCCAGTGCTGCTGTGTCTTCCGGCCATGCAGGGCCGAGCGCGATGAGACCACCTCCACCTCCCAGCCGAGGGCCAGCACCGGATGCGCCTGACGAGGCCCAGAGCCAGTTGGACGAGGGCGGAGGGGAGAGCCAGCCTTGAGGGCTCATGTATCTTTTCTTTTCTTCATGTATCATGTACAAAAATGCCTTTTGATAATATACATGAAACTTTTGGCTCCAATCTTGTGTTCTAGTGTTTATCTTGCATCCTGTACACACTTAACAAACAGGTTAAGTATCTATTTAGGCTTAGCCCCTTGCCTGACCAAATAAATGGTCAATCAATCTTTTCTTCAATAAATGGTCAAGGGGCATAGCCTTTATTAACAAAGGTAATGAGAATAATCAGACTTAAGTAAAATGCAACATACAAGCAAACAGATGCTCACTGAAAATAAAAGGAATAAAACACACTAAATGCAACAAGCAGATGCTAACTGAAATATTTTTGTTGTTTTGAAATATTCATTTTTGTTTGGGGTTTTGGAATATATACTTTTTTTTGAATTTTGACATATGTATTTTTTTTGAACTTTTTTGATGTATGTATTTTTTTAGATTTTTGACTTATGTATTTTTTTGGTTTTTGACATATGTATATTTTTTTTGGATTTCTGACATATGTATTTTTTTTGGGTTTTTGACTAAAAGATCAGCATGGTACTTGGATCAAAAGATCATATTCATTTATTAACTTAATTTCCAAATTATTCTTTAACAACTCAACTTAAACCCATCGTGATTGAATTTGTGTTTCCATTCGTGATCCCATTTGATGATTTGACCCTTAGTCAATCTAAGCCATTCCTTAAGTTTGGAGTACAACTCTTTAGAAAGAAAAGATGAATAAGTTTAGAAAGCCCATGAGAAGGTTCCGGAGACTTAAAAAGATGCTCCTTTCCTACCCTAATATCCGTTGGGGTTCGGTCATTTTCTTTCCGGGGTATTTATCGACCTTACGTTCCCTTTTGTTTCATTTCATGGCCTTGATGTAACGTTTGTAATGTAATGGCCTTTTTGATTTGACATTTGGCTTTTGCCTTTTGCTTTTGCTTTTCTTTTCTTTTTCTTCGGGACGGATCTCCCCCATTTTTTTATGACGGCCTCCTACTAAGATGGCGGGTATTCTTGGTAGTCTTTTCTAAGTCTCGTTCCGACATCATGGGCCGAGTTTAAAACAGAATTTTTTGTTTAAAAAGAATGATTTGTACTTTGCACTTGTGGTCAAGTTTTCGATATTCTTTAGGACTTGTCATCTCTTGTTACTCACGAATCAAACGTGTCAGTGTGTGCAGTAATGAGCTTGAAATTAAGTTATCCAGACTGATAAGGAAATTTGAGTTTATAAACTTTCTGATTCCACTGGTCTTTGTACCATACTGATCGACTCTTTAACCTAAGGGTAGTATTTCTTAAGATGTAAACCATTCCAGGGATGTTTTAACTCTTCTCCTTCTGCATTAACAAGACGATAAGCATTACCAGGAAAAGCGTGTGATACAACATAAGGTCCTTCCCAGTTGGGTTGGAGCTTAGAACGCGGACCACCAAGTTTTATAAAAATTCTTTTAACAACCATTTCACCGACTTTGAACTTACGTTCAATGACTTTTTTTTGATAAAAACGTACTAGCTTGTTTTGATAAACTTTTGCATGATTAGCAGCTGACCATCTTTTCTCGTCTAAAAGTTCCAATTGAGCAAGGAGTGCTGAACGATGTTCATCAATGGAAAATTCCTTATTCAATTGTACTCTTAAGGACGGTATAAGGATTTCATATGGAACTACCGCCTCCATTCCAAATGTTAAGGAATAAGGAGTTTGTCCAGTAGGCGTGCGGATTGAAGTTCGGTAGGCCCATAGAGCCTCAACCAATTTTTCTGGCCAATCTGCGAATTTATTAGATTTACACGTTTTCTTGATGATTTTTATCAAAGTCTTATTTGTTGCCTCTGCTTGGCCATTGCCTTGCGGATAATAAGGAGATGAATGATGCAATGCAATTTTATACCTGTTACAGAGGTCCTTCAATTCCTGTGACACGAACTGCGGTCCGTTGTCGGTGACGATGGTGCTTGGAATTCCAAATCGAGTGATGATGTTCTTCATGATGAACTTGCAGACGGTTGATGCTTTGATCTCCACGTACGCTTCAGCTTCTGCCCACTTTGTGAAGTATTCCGTTGCCGTGAGAATGAAAGATTTTTGCTTGATGCCGGAATCGGGATTACCAAGAGGTCCAATAATGTCGAAAGCCCACATGGAGAAAGGCCATGGGGAAGAAACAGGATGGAGTGAAGATGCAGGAGAATGAATTTTTTCGGCGTGAAGTTGACACTTAGCACACCTACGAACATATCCTACGCAGTCTTCTTCCATGGTTGGCCAATAAAATCCTTGTCTAAGGATCTTCTTTGCTAGCATCTGTCCATTGACATGACCACCACAAACTCCACTATGAGCTCCTTCCATAACCTTCCAAAGTTCATCTTCGTCTAGACATCTCAGAAGAACTCCATCAAAACCTCTCTTATATAATGCTCCCCCAACTAGGGTGTATCGTTGAGCAACTCTCCTGATAGCTCTCTTCTCCTCAGTTGTAGCTTCCTCAGGATACGATTGATCTTCACAATATTTTGCAATTTCATAATACCATGGCTTTTGTTCATCATCCATCTCTTCTAACAGCTCCATCAACATGATTTCTCTTTTCTCAATGATATCTCCGTCCCTGACTTTCTTCAGCAATTTCTCCTTAGTTCTAAGAAATGAAGGATCTTTCACGGCGGGTGAAAGACGCCTATGAACTATGGTTGATTCAGATTGTTTGCTGATTGGAAAATCAAGAGATGATGCAAGTGAAGCTAGAGCGTCAGCTAAGATGTTCTAATTCCTAGGGACATGGACAAAGATCAATTTCGTGAAAAGCTTTGAGTAAGCAGAAGTAAGCTCTTGATAAGGCTTGAGCTTGGGATCGAGAGTTCGATATTTAGTCAGCACTTGGCGAAGAATCAGTTGGCTATCACCTACGATCCTGAGTTTGGTGGCACCATGGAAATGAGCAGCCTCGAGGCCAGCAAGGAGTGCCTCGTATTCAGCTATATTGTTAGTGACTGGAAAATCAAGCTGAAAGGCTTGTGGAATGGTGACACCTTCAGGTGATAACAGAACAATACCGATCCCTTTTCCATGAGAATTCAGAGCTCCGTCAAAATGCAGAGTCCACATATCATCTCTGATTTGATTTACGGACATCAGTTCCTCATCCGGAAACTCTGATCGGACTGGATCAAATCGAGGAAGGGGATGATGAGCGAGATGTTCTGCTATGGCATAGCCCTTGATCGCTTTCTGCTGAATATAAATGATATCGAATTGAGATAGAAAGCTTTGCCATCGTGCTAACCTATCAGTAAGAATAGATTTCTCCAGAAGGAATTTGATCGGATTCATCCTAGCGATGAGATGGACTTCATGGGCCAGAAAATAATGCTTCAATTTCTGCACAACCCAAACCAATGCTGCACATGTTTTCTCCATCGCTGTATCTCTCTGTTCAGCGGGGTTGAGAAGTTTAGAGAGGTAATAGGCTGCCCTCTCTTTTCCTTCTTCATCCTCTTGTGCTAGGACAGCCCCCACAGCATCATCCAGGACTGAAATGTAAAGTATCAATGGTTTGCGTGGAGATGGTGGTCTAAAAACAGGAGGACTTGCTAAATAATTCTTTAATCCATCGAATGCCTCCTGACACTTATCGTCCCAATCGAATTTGACTCCCGGCTTGGTAAGCTCGTAAAACGGCTTACACCTTTGTGAGTGCTGGGAGACAAAACGGCGAATAAATTGCAACCTCCCGATTAATCCTCTCAACTCTTTCAAGTTTTTAGGAGGTGGCATTTCTCTAATAGCCTTCGCCTTGTTAGGATCGATCTCAATTCCCCGTTTACTGACGATAAATCCAAGCAATTTCCCTGAAGATACCCCGAATACACATTTCTTGGGGTTCATCTTTAACTGATATTCTCTCGATCTCTCTAATACCCTTGCCAAAACTTTAGCATGTTCAGCCTTTGTCTTAGATTTAACCAATAAGTCATCCACATACACTTCCAGATCTATGTGCATCATGTCATGGAATATTGCCATCATAGCCCTTTGATAAGTGGCTCCAGCATTCTTTAATCCAAATGGCATGACGACATAACAGTATGTTCCCTAAGGTGTGGTGAATGACGTTTTCTCTTGATCCTCTTCTGTCAGCTTAATCTGATTATATCCTGAAAATCCATCCATAAATGATAATGTCTCATAGCCAGCAGTATTATCGATGAGTACATCAATATGAGGCAATGGAAAATCATCTTTAGGACACGCCCGGTTCAAATCGCGGAAGTCAATGCAAATTCTGACCTTCCCGTCCTTCTTCATAACCGGGACTATATTAGCCACCCATTGTGGATAGAGGACAACTCTAATAAATTTGGCTTTATGCAACTTATCGACCTCTTCCTTCATCTTTAGAGCCATTTGTGGGTGGAATCGCCTTAATTTCTGCTTGACAGGGCTAGCTCCTTCCTTTAACGTCAATCTGTGTTCAACTAAAGATGAGTCTAACCCCGGCATATCCTCATAACTCCAGGCGAAAGTGTCCTTATAGTCTTTAAGTACTTGTACCATTGCCTTCTCATCCTCTGAAGAAAGATTTTTACTGACGAGGACAACCTTAGGTTCGTCTTCAGTCCCTAAATTAATTTCTTTGGTGGGCTCTTCTACGCAGCTGAGGGTTCATCGAATCTCTTCACTCCACTGGCATATGCCTCAGCCGCGTCCTCGTCATCTTCTTCTTCAACAATGGGGTCCTTTTCATGTACTAATTCATATACCCCGTACCCATCATTGACTGACTCATCGTCCATGCAATCTTCTGGCATCTGAATTGGATTTTCTAAAAGCTGAGGGATTAAAGAACAAGAAGAGCACTTATCAGCTAAGTCCTGGAGGTATCTATCTGGAATTTGCCTACCCTTAGGCTTCCTAGACTTCCTAACCTGACTAGACTGCCTAACTTCACTATCATAACCTAACGAAGATGAAGCAGGATGAAAATCCTGGGATACAAGTGGAAATACAAGAGAATCCTCCCGAGGGGAGGGACAGAGTATATCTAGAAGAGAATCTTGACCGAAGGACCCGCGCGGCGGGGTGCAATCGGACAAGTAAGATGTTTCCTCGATGAGGATTTGGGAAGAATTTGTAGCCAAATTGGCGTTTTTTTTTGGACAATGAAAGAATTAAACATAAAGCATGAATGAATAAAAATGGGAGGAGAATCAGACGGAGGAAGTGGCACCAAGGCCAGAGGATTAGGGGGATCATATAGTAATATGTCCCAGATCAGATCATACAACCTCTCTAGATCGAGAGGAGGTTGTGGTATAATGTCCCGAGGGGACAGAGTAATCATGACGGGCGGAGCCCGTGGAATATCTTCAATTATGACCCGCGACCAAGTCGGGGTCAAGAGTAGTGTACGAAATAAAGTATGGAGCATGAAGACATGTGAAGGATATGTCCCCCTCCAGAGCAGATCTGTTGTGTAACCAGCTTTATAGGGGTCATCTGGCTCCCCTTCGTCAGTCTCTTCGGACAGCAGTATCCGCTTGTCAAATATGGCACCAGGGCTTTCAATCAGTTCATCAATCTGCGGCGGCCACTATATACAGGTCCCTCAGATCGAACCATCTGTACCATTCACATTCAGGGTCATGGAATTTCCTCCTTTTCATAGGCCGCAGAGCCTCCAAGGATTGGTACGTAAGTAGTTCAGAGCAATGTATGGCCAAATCCCTCCCATATATATCATGGAAGTCAAAACAGGAAGTAATGACTACCGTATTGTCATAGCTAAGTATGGGCCCTTTCACGAAGTGCGTGCACAAGGTCCATGTTAGGGGATCTCGACCTTCTTTGGGTGGTGTAGACATTGCCTCCCAGATTTTCGGACCTTCTTTGATCTCTGCTTTCTGAACGGGATCTTGTTTCAGTTTTATTGGCCTATAGCCCAGACCACTTCCAGGTACTGCTCGATGATTTCTGACATAAGTGGTCCTGCCTTGCAATTGTGTGCCCAGACCTTTCCCAGGCTCGTAGCCGTTCTTCATCATAATCCTCCATCCTGAGGTACTTATGCACTTCCCCCTTTTGATATCATCTAATGGGTATGGAGAAATAGTAGCGGCTTTCAGAGGATCAGCCACTGGACGGTAGACCTGTAATACCGACAGAAAAGGTTGTCGGCCAGGTAAGACAGCAGATTTAATGTTCAAGGTATGAGCAGCAGCAAGGATCGGCATGCTCGTTACTTTAATTATTCGTCCTTTGTAAGAAAATTTGAGGCATTGATGATTCGTAGAAGGAATTGCCTCAAGAGTTTTAATATAAGGACGGCCTAAAATGGCATTTATGGAAGGGTCGATTTCCAAGATGTGAAATTCGACCTCCGCATGACTTACGGGGCCCAGCTCCACCTTTAAATATACCATTCCCAGAGGGGAACGGGTAGAATTGTCATATGCTGTTACTGAGATGGGGCTGGGTAGCCATTTCTCTTTGGGCACACCGCATAGCTCCAGGGTCTTCGGAGGTAAAACATTGATCGAAGCCCCTGTGTCGACCAGGCATGCATCCACGGCCTTCTTACAGATGTTGACCGTGATGCTCAGAGCCATGCTTCTGGCTGCCGGCGGTGCTAGTTCCGATGTATGAAATGTAATGGAGGGCTGATCCCCCTGAGGAACTAGTAATGCTGCAATTTTCTCTACCGGCACGTCTTCATTGACCATCACCTTCTGCAGATATTCCATTAAAGCTTCTTGGTGACTCTTGGATCTTTTGATCAGTTCGAGTATAGTGATCCGTGCCGGTGTCCGATCCAGGTGTTTCAACAGGTCGTATTGAGTGCCTGGTGCACTCTCTTCATTATGGGCTTCCTCAGTCAGCTGTGATGGGCCGTCTCTAACTGTGGACTGAGGAAAGACCTTGTTGAAAATACTTCCACTCCGGAGCGCGTGTTCCTCAACAGTGGAGGATCCGGGTGACACTTTAAGTACCGCAGGGTTGGACGGTGCGGATGGCGTAGAGGGTTGGTAGGTAGGTGATGGCGTAGGGCTAGGTGGTGATGGCGCGGTGCGGATTAAAGGCCTAGATGGTTGGATGGTGGATGGGTAAGTGGTTGGCGAAGTGGGGAATGGTACGCGTAATAGCGGTCTAGATGGTAAAGGGATATCTGAATAGGTGGTAGTGGTAGTGGGTGAAGTAGGAAATGGTATGCGCAGTAATGGCCTGGATGGTAGGAGGGGTGCGTTATTGGTTTGCGGGGGGTTATATGATGGAGGCGTAGGAGTACGGGGCGTAATGGGTCTAAGGAAGGCGGGTAGTGGTAATGGGTTATTGGGCGTAGGCGAGTGATATGTGGGTGTGGGTATAGGGGTGATGGTAACGAGTTGTGGTCTGGGTATGTGGATGGTGCGGCGTGGTGGTCGCTCTGCGGTACTTTGAACGTGACCCGTTGAACAAAGAGAGGAAGAGTCCTCTACTCTCCACTGCTGCCCACGACCAGCCTCAGACTGGCTGTTCGTTAAAATGGGAGCAACCTGGTTTTGGTTCTGGTGCTCCGGGAGTGGATTCTGCACTATGCCCATGTTGGGTGGTGCTGCTGCTTGTGCCGGTGGTCTTGCTTGCTGCTACTGCTGCTGCGGTCTCCTCGCCTTCAGGGCTGTTATGTACTTTTTCATCTCCTCCCAGTCTATGCCGCCCTGCTCATTGAGATCATGAATATAATCTCTGAACTGGAAGCATGTGTCAATGGTATGCCCAGGTTGCCTGTGGAAGTAGCAATACCTAGACGTATCAGCATTTTGAGGCCAGACGGCCTTCTCCCTTGGCAAAACTAAGGCATTGGCTGCCATTAAAGCACTGAAGATATCCGCCAAGGATTCTGGGAGGGCCGGGTATTCTGCCCTTTTCGGGCCTGGAGGTCTCCTCTGTTGGTTGTAGTCACCAGGAGGAGGGACATTGTGGTACGCCGGCGGTGCGCGCGGCTGGTACTGTGGCTGTTGCTGCTGCTGATACTGCTGCTGAGGGGGCTGCTGGTATTGCTGTTGCCGTTGCGGCTGTTGCTGTAGCTGTTGCTAGTTCTGATTCGGCTACTGGGGCCGCTGGTACTGCTGTTGATAATGGGGGTTCTGCTGCTGCCTGTACCCCTGTTGGCTTGGCTGTGGTGGCCTCTGGTACTGCTGCTGATTCCTCACAAACTGGGGCGAGTTATTGTTCATGGTACTGACTTGCTCGTGAGAGAGCGTGCCCTCAGTAGTCGGACCTGTGCTAGGAGAATTCGGCACTGCAGGCTTTCGAGGTGGAGGCCTGTTAGGTCTGTGAGGATCAAAGACGCTAGAGAACGTAGCGTCCTTGAAGGTATTCTGGCAGTACCGTGCTCTTTCATAGAGCTCTGCCATGTTAGTCAAATTGTTCAAGGAGAGGACTAGCTTGAACTGGGGCGTGGCGTTAGAAATTAACATTTTCACTTGTTCAGATTCGGACAAGTGATCCTTCACCTTTTCAGCCAGGCCCCGCCACCTGTCAGCAAAACTGACAAACTCCTCATCCGGTTTCATCTTTTCTGCAATGAGGTCCGTGATAGACAAGGAGGGTGCAACTCTGTCCTGGTATCGTTGGATAAATTTACGTGAAACGATACCGTAATCCTCTACTTCGGAGGGTTCCAGAGAAAAGAACCACTCGAGGGATGGTCCCTCTAGAGATCTCCTGAACAAGAAGGCCAATGACCTCTTATCATTCTGCCAGAAAGAGGATTCGTACATGAACTCCTTCAGGTGCGTGAAGGGGTTACCAGTACCGTTATACTTTCGATACACTGGCATTTCAGAGGGTGGCAGATGGAATACTGGCAGGCTCGGTAAATTGATTTCTGGCACAGCTTTAACCCCCATCATCTTCTGGAGGTTGTTGAACTGCTCATCCATGCGCTCCATCTTGGCCAGAAACGCTTGCGTGGTCAGATCTGCCTGGGGAGGAGGAGGAGGTGGAAGTACCTGATAGGCCTGCTGCCTAGAGTACGTTGGACAAGGAGGATAATAAGGATGAGGTCCGGCAGAGCTTCCGCCATGCCCGAGGGCATTTTGATAAATAGGCGTTTGCGGTCTAGCCGGTTGCCTGGATGATGAAAGTTGTGGCCCAGTTGGCCGAGAAGCAATATGAAGGCCTTCCATGGCCTGATGGATATAAGGAGGAGGAGGAGGAGGTTGTTGAGTAACAACAGGGGGAGCCATAGGGTTCGGCTCAGCAGGCTGCATGGGTGCCTTCCCCTTCAAAATAGACTGGATCGCCTCGAACTGCTGAGGGTCCAGTCGGGAGGCAAGAACTCCCAGGGCGTTGACAAGATCCATAGGATCGGAGGATGAGGGATCATGCTGATTCATGTCCCCCTCTAGATCAGGATTAGGGATCGCATATTCATGCGGAGGAAGATCATGATATTGATCGTGTGGATGAAAAAGAGGAGTTCGGACATTCCCGTCATGTCGAACTGGAATGGGGACAGAATTACGAGAGGCATCAGCATCTCTCCCGTTCTCATAATTGAAGTCTGAATCGCGAGGGGCATTAACATCTCCCTCGTAGTTGATGATGGCGTCTTGGGCCATACTCAAGTCTCTGCCTGATCGCAGCAACATGATATTAGATTCCCTTTTCAAAGATTTAATCAAACAAGTTGTACAGAGATTAATCAAACAAGTGGATGCTTAACGTGATTTCAGGGTTCCTTGTTGAGTTATTTGAATTGGATTAAACAACAATTTCGCTCAGGGAAGGATCCTAGTTTCAGTTCAGTTTCCACCGTTATTCTCTAGGGTTCTCTCTCACAACGCTTTCGGAATCTAGCCGGGACTTCAATTGGTACAACCAGCCCGATGATCAAGGAGGAATACCTTGATTTTGGGGACTTATGGAGGTCTCAACGTCAACTTCTCTAGTCTGATCAAGGGACCAACCCAATCAGAGAGAGTTGCTGACGTCGAGTAATGTGTTCCTAAGAAGAGGAGGGTTTTCGCCTCAATGCGTATGCCCTGCGACCTGGATGGCCTCTAATGCTTAATAAAATAATGGGTAGCTAGCACTCAAAACACAGAAATCTGGAAACTGAAAAATAATTAAGAAACTGTCTGAATCACGTCGATGATAGTCGACGCTATTCAAAACAGAACTTAATTCTTTCGCAGAAACAGATCTGAAAAATAACTAAAAAAACTGTCTGAATCGCGTCTATGGTGGTCGACGCTATTCAACACAGAACTTAATTATTTCGCAGAAACAGATGCAAACAGCAGAGAAAGTCTGGAGACTAAAAGGCGTCTGTGTGTGCTGACGCGGTTTTGAAACGCGTCAGCGTTCCTGGACGCTTTTTATTTCGCAGAAACAGATTTGCAGGAGGATTTTCTGGGTCGAATCCTCCTCAAACAGGGTAAAAGGCAGTAAACAATCGACTCATGCAAAGATTTTTAGTTTCAGATTTTAAACAGGATGATTTACTAACTAAACAACTAGGAAATCACTCAATCACACATCATTTTTATCACAAAACAGCTTTTTCTGAACTAATCAAGGGGAGGGCAAGATCTTGCCACTGGGGTGTGCACGTGGTGCACGAGGGAAATTAATTAAACTAAACACTCACCAATTGGTGAGGACGTGTCGAAAGACACAAATGGTGCACCGTGGGTGCCCGATATGATGATAGCAAGAACAAAAAGAAACTAAAAGACGGCGAGACCAAGTCCCACCGTGATCGCCAAAAGAGTTGTAGGTGCTGAAAATGCTCGTGTGATTAATATGAAAAAACTATGTTGTTTAGTGTAAACTAACCTATTAAAAACAGCAACTAAAGTGCAGTGATCGCCAGAAACTTTTAACTAAAAAGCTTCAAAAGAGATTTGATCGCCTACCTGTTTGAACGCGGAAGAATGAGTCCTTGGTTCCCCTCCTTCAGCCGGCTGAAGAACGAGAGCCCTTTCTTTGTTCTTTTGTTCTTGCTGTTGAGGTTGAGGTTGAGGATCGTCCAGAAGTTCTTCTGGCTTGGTGCTTGATTTCCCCTTTTTGATCTCTTGTTGTTGTTGTTGAGTGCAGTAGAGACAGAGAAAGAAAAACGGAAATGAAGAAACACTGATGAGAATTTAAGTGGAAGTAATTTCAAAGCTAACCATGATTATAAACATAATTAAACAGCAACTCACTTGTTTAATGGCTTTGAAACCCCTTTAAAACAAATGGGTTTTGGAAAATTAATGCTGTGGTGTGTGTTGCATGAAGTGATTATGAGAATGAGACTAATGAAGATGTAAAATAAAATTGCAAAAATGAAAAACTTATGCCCAGTTGGAGCCTTGAAGGGATGAAGATCTTGAAGGGGTGCCGACTTCTGGAAATGGCAGCGCTCCGGCGTTCCGACGTTGTTGCTTCGATCTTCAAATCGCTATAACGCTATGGCTCAACTCAATTCTCTCTTTTTTTTTAACTCTTTGAGATGCAAGGTATTTATAGGCTTTTTCTGCGTTTGCGATTAACATAGAAAAATCTAAGATTTATCTACCTTAACCGACAGATAATTACTGATTAATTCATCTTTATCTGTAATTATCTAAAACGCGTCCACCTTGGCTGACGCCTTTCAGATTAATTAAGATAAGGATAAATATCCGGGAAAACTTATCTTTATCTTTATTAGCTAAAACGCGTCCACATGTGTAGACGTCTTTTACACTAATTAAGATAAGGATAAACATCCGGAAGAGAAGTTAAAATAGCTTGGGAAACCTAAACCGCGTCGACCTCCACAGACGCCTTTTATCTAATAAATCAATTAATTAAAATTCAAATTTAAACGCTAAAATAGGAATAAACTCTAAATCGCGTCCACATGGGTCGACGCCTTTTAGGATTCTTCATATTTTAACTGAAATTTGAGCTAAAATCAATTCAATTGATTAACTTAAACATGTCTGTTCGACCCGACACTCAAAATATCAATAAAAATTAATCAATGATTAATTATCAGACCATTATGAGGCATTATTATATGATATGAAATTTACTCGAAATGACGTCAAAATTAGCGTGTCTACAACATTCCTTTAAAATACATGATATGTGTATAGGAACACATTTCCTAAATATAACATGCATACACGAGAGGGGTATATTGATCGCATCACAAAGCAAAAATTTAAATTTCATGTCACCACAGATCAATATAACAAGCATACCCTGGCAATTCATTAATAACTAAAAATGAATTACCCCCCTCCCTTAAATTTTAACGAGTACGTCTAATAATAATTAAACAAAAATAATCGGATAGCCAATGTCTTGGTTAGTCCATCATCTAGACCAAAAATTAACACTATTGAAGTCCAAAGTCCATATACAGTCTGAAATTACATCGCTCAAATTGTACAACTTGGGAGCTAATTTTAATTGGCCCCTAATAATTACAATAAAATTCAACTTGAATAATTAAAAAACATCAAGATGGTTTCTCCACGGTCCTTAATGAGTCCCTAAAAATGAACACTTTAGGACACTGGCCATCCGTCTAAACAATCACACACAATCATGCCATTTCGCAATAAATTCCATGTAATTATTATCCCCCATCTTGAAAAAAATAATTTTCATAAAAATATAGGAAAAATACAGGATAAGATAAATTGCATGATTTTTTCGGACTCAAAGAATATTATCTTTAGACCCATTTTGTAACTTTAAATAGATTTTTTAAATGAATCGTTAGAACTTAAATATCTAATAGGGATATATAGGCAATTTCAAAAAATTTAAAACTAAAATTCAGAACCGGGTCATCTTCTTCCTCCCTCCATGGATGAACAGTGAAAGAAGAATGAATAGTGGAGGGGGTGAACAGGAGTACGGCGGAAGACAGACCTCTCGGAAACTAGCGCGGACGGGTTGCCGACATGGGCCGACGTCGGTAGCACCGCCACCGGAGGCAGCCAAGGTGCGGCTACAATGTGGAGCGCCCTGTGCACGCAGGTTGGCAGACTTTGCCCTGTACATGTAGGTGCGCACGCGCGTGGGCACGCAGCGCCTTGCACGCACCGGGTAGGGGCACACTGCCCTGCGTGCGCGGGCGTGCAACGCCCTGCTGCACGCAGGGGTGCACTACTCCACATGCGCGGGCGCGCAACACCCTACGTGCTGCATGTAGGGCAGCATAGCCCCGCATGCAACGCGTAGGGTGTTGCACATAGGGGCGCACTGTAACGACCCGCCACCGTACAATCGGGGATCCGATTACTAAATGAGTACCGAATCATTAATTTGGACCCAAACCAGGATCTAGATAAGTTTGGGAAATAAATAATATATTAAGCTAAACATTCACATTGCATTGAATTGAAAAGGAAGTGCAATAATTAAAAATTATTACAATGCGACTCGATTCAGCAAATAATTACATACTCCAACTGAAAAGAAATAATTAAACATACAGGCCAGAAAAATAAAATGACAACTACATCGGGACATACCTTGGAAAAACGGCTGCTGGCACACTGTAGACACCGATTTTGGACCACCTTTTTGGTCATGAACCCAACCCATCATTAGCCTGTCATCACCAAAATCCCCTCATTTCAGCCATCTCAGCCCACTACCAGCCAGGCCCATCAACCAAATCCCGACCCTTTTCACCTTTTCGTGGAAGGCCAGCCCCCTTGCCTTCCACCACCTTCGAAGGCCACCCCTTGCCTTCCACCACCTTCGAAGGCCACCCCCCGCCTTCTACCCCCTTCGAAGGCCAGCTACCTCGCCTTCCACCCTTTTGACCCTCTTTTCACCTTTTCGTGGAAGGCCAGCCCCCTTGCCTTCCACCACCTTCGAAGGCCACCCCCCGCCTTCTACCCCCTTCGAAGGCCAGCTACCTCGCCTTCCACCGTTTTAGCCACCTTTTTCACTTTTTACCACCTTTTCGTGGAAGGCCAGCTCCCTTGCCTTCCACCACCTTCGAAGGACACCCCTTGCCTTCCATCACCTTCGAAGGCCACCCCTCGCCTTCCACCCCCTTCGAAGGCCAGCCGGGCCGCCTTCCGTCACAAGAATGGAAGGCATGTCACCTGGCCGTCCACTCCTTAACCACCCCCTTGACTCCGTCTTCCCCACGATCTCCTCCACTCTCCGCCCTCGTTCCCCACTACTCCGACCACTCCCCACTCCGGTGACTACCACGACCACTACCTCCAACCCTTGACCACTCCCTATTGGTTGAAGGGTGATTTACGGGGATTTAGACCCCTATTTTCTCCTACTTTTTCCTTCATCTATTTAAACCCCCCAGGTTCCCTCGAGCAAGGGGGTTGCGTCGGAGGGGTTGGAAGGAGATTAAGAAGGAGTTTCTTCCTCGGAGCGGGTCGGCTTTGGGGAGTCGAGCGGGCAAAGAGTCAGAAGGCTGTTTCAGGAGGAACGTCACTCCAAATGGGCTTGTCTTCCTAATCCTCTTTTACTTTTCACCCTTTTCACTTCATTGCATTTCCAATTTCCATCCATGCCGTAACATCCTCCATTTTCACTCTCTTTTACCTTCAACACATCATTTCACTCTTCACACACGAGCACTTATCTGCATAACACCCATCCGGTGCGTCTCCCTCTAATTTTAGTTAATTTTTATGTTTGCATGAACGGATCCTACATGTCACAGTTCTAATTGGGTTACTGTCTTTTCTTTGTCTGTCTTTTCTTTTCAGGGACTCTTACCAGATTCTGCGCGTGCACTACCGAGCTCTCCTCCTCTAGCCGGCCGGAGGAAGAGAAGGGGAAACAACCATCTTCCTCTCCCACAGAACGCGATCACATCCCCACCATTGTGCGGAGCACAGGGACCGTAAGGTAATGCTCCTGACGATCACATCCTTTATTTCTAACCCCCTTTAAATCGCCACAGTGCTAAGACAAACGGAGAGGAACCCTCGCCCGAAGCCCGCAGCCGCGGCGGGGGACGTTCCGGGCGCCTACAGCCCTTTGGCGATCACGATGGGACGTCTGTAGCCCGCTGCACGCGTTGCGGCGAAAAGGAAAAGAAGGTAAGGATCCCGGAAGGCCATTGACCCCTGGACGGCCAGCCCCTGGCCGTCAGACCCCCTGGACGGCCAGCAGCTGGCCGTCAACCTCCCACTGGACGGCCAGCACCTGGCCGTCCGACCTACTGGACGGCCAGTAGCTGGCCGTCGACCTCCTACTGGACGGCCAGCACCTGGCCGTCTGACCTCTTGGACGGCCAGCCCCTGGCCGTCACCGACCCCTTGGACGGTGACCTCCTGGCCGTCCAAACCTTGGACGGCTAGAGTCCTGGCCGTCCAGCTCAGTTGGACGGCTAGACCTTAGGCCGTCCATCTGCAAAAAACAAAAAAAAAAAAAAACAAAAAAAATTTCGGACGGCCCACCCCCTGGCCGTCTAGATCTTGGACGGCCAGAACCTTGGACGGCCAGAAGTTAGGCCGCCCAGTATATTAAAAAAAAAAACAAAAAAAAAACAGAAAAAAAAAAAAATTTTCCGGAAGGCCCACCCCCTGGCCGTCCAGATCTTGGACGGCCAGAACGAAGTTAAGCCGCCCAGTATATTATATTTATAATAATAATAATAATAAAAAAAAAAAAATTTCCTGGCCGTCCAAATCTTGGACGGCTAGAGGCCTGGCCGTCCAGCTCAGTTGGACGGCCAGCCTCTCGGCCGTCCAACCCCAGCTCTCCATTTTCTGGCCCCTGTTATTTCATCTCTGATTAAATTGTTGCGCATTCTAGTTTGCTTTTTGTTTACTGTTCTCTTTTCTTTTCTGTCTGCTGGACTGTGGGTTAATTTCAGGGTACTCTCCGCGGGGGTTTTAAGGAAGAGCCGGCATCACACTTCTAGTTACCTCTCCCGCAGGATTTGACTCTCCACCTGAGGATTCCCACTCGGGTGTGACTAGTCTTATTATGTTGGGAACCTCCGTCAGTCTCCGCGAGCCAGGGATTCCCACTTAGCCGCCGAGCAGGTTGTACCTGAAACCACCCTGTAGGAACCTTGGGTTTATGTGAGGAATTAGTGAACTGTTTCAAATCCAAAGACACTTAATCGAATCTCGGTGGAACAAGTTTTGGAAAAGTGAAGGGTCGTTAAGGGTTAAACTTGATTTGTTAGAAACCAACTTTCATAAAACATTGGCAAACATTTTAAGTGGAATATAAAATCATTTAGAGTCTGTGCTTCATAATGAACCGAATGTATGTCAATGTTGTGTATGTTGACATGGACCAGTTCGGCAACAATGTTACACATAACCCTCTGTTTGAGATTGAAGAGGATCCACAACCAACATTTGTGGGCATGTTTCAAACACCTGGAGAGGAATTTAGGAGAAGGGGCTTGGATGAATCTTCTTCTTCAGAAAGTGACCTTATAATGTCCAACAGAACCCTCCGAAACCCAAGTGAGGATCCGGAACTTACTGCCGTGTTATCACGGTACACCCCTGATCAACTCATCCGGTTGGCCTCTGGTGGCAAAACTCAAGATGCCACTCCTTGGGAACTCACTTCCAAGGATCTCCCAACAAAGCTCAGACTCGCATCAATCAGCCAACTCTTACCCCAGTTGCTCCACCTGTCATGCCAATTCCAGTCTCTCCAATTACACCTCCTCATGAGCAGAAAGAATTCATTTACAAAAGTGAGGTTGAAACCTGTGTGCGTAAGTTCATGGCCGAGAAACTTACCCTGAAACAACCGCACTCTCTCTCGAGCTATTGTAAGCTCCCTCCGGCCTACTTTCCGCCATGATTCAAAGCTCCCGAGTACAGGAAATATGATGGCACCTCTGACCCTCATGATCACCTGTCAAGTTTCCTCATGGATTCCCATCAATGGCTCTACGACAGAGTCCTCCTTGTCCATCTGTTCCAGAAATCCTTAGAAGGTGAGGCCTTAAGATGGTTTTCTTCCTTGCCCGCTACAGACCTAATCAATTTTGATATGGTCTCCGAAAAATTCATCACTCAGTTTAGTTATATGACAACCATGCCTCCCACCTTGTTTGATCTTGTGATGGAGAAGATGAAGCCTGAAGAAGAGTTCACGTATTTTGCCAACAGGTGGAGGGCAATGGCCTCTAGGGCGGAAGTAGAAATCCCCGAATCTCAAGCTATCACCATGTTGGTCAACAACGCTACCCCGCAGCTTCGGTCTATCCTCATGCTGAGCGAATTTCACACATTCGCACAACTTTATAATCGAGCTCGGGTAGTTCAATCTCAGATCTGGAGTTCCACTTTGCCATCCTTTTTTGAAAATCAGAACAGAAGTAAGAGTATTCCACCAATAGAGGGAGTGACAATCAATGAATAGGTGAGTGCCTTGGGGCAGCCCTTTAGGTCACCTAGTCCTATGTCTAGATCAGACAACCAATCCAATCAGAAACCATATTCAGCAGTTCCCCCTTTCTCCAGTGCCAAGATCAATTGGGGGCACATGAAAGAGGCTGCCGAAACCTTGGAAGTCAAGGGCCCTCCACCCTCTCATCAGGTAGCCCAAGATCCATCTATCTCTCTAGAAAGGGTGAGCACCCTTGTCAAAAATTTGGAACCAAATGTCGATCATAGAGGACAGTACTGGGAGTATGAAGAGGCTGGGATATGGCATGAGTGCCCTACTAGGACGACCAAACCTAGAGAGCCGTTGCGAGGAATCTCCACTATCATCCAAGACAAACCTTTGGTCTTGATACGACCTAGGGAACAACCAACAGCCATCAACCCAGTTACTCTGGTCCAAGTTCCTTCAATTTCAATCAGAGAACCTCCTCCATCCATCTTGTGTCCAACACTAAAGCCAGGTCCGGTAACCCAATTCTGCCTGATGAATTCAGCACCAGTTCAACCCCTAAAGTCAGATCAGGCAGTGGACCCCAGTCCGATTGGCGTTACACTGAGAAATCGCATCATTCCCCCAACAAGTCAACCCTTGGACTCTCAAGAGGATTCAGATCTGTCTAAGTATGACATCCTACAGCATCTAGGGAAAACTCCCACCAAGATGCCAGTCCTAGAGTTAATTAGGAGATCTCCTACACAAAGGGAGACATTGTTCAAGTTCCTCCAGCGAATTACACTCAATGAAGATCTTCCTATCATGGGGGTCACCAATGCCATTCTCTCAGTCACCCAGACACCTACCATGTCCTTCACAGATAAGAGTTTAGCTCCCCCTGAATACCAATCCCTTCCCTCATGCTTGACCCCAACACTCAGTAGTCACTCATTGGACTCCATCCTGTTGGATACTGGGGCATCAATCAATGTCTGTCCGCTCAAGACCCCTAAGAAAGTAGGGATCGACCCAGAAAAGGTTGAGTCTACTTCCATGATGGTCTCAAATGGGAAACTGGAAATTGGGCCAGTGGCCATGATCTTTGAATTCTACATCATCAATGCCAAGCCCATACACAACGCCATTTTGGGAAGGCCTTGGATGGACCCGACCCTGGGAGTGCCCTCCACTAATCATCAGTGCTATAAATTCCCTTACAAGGGGAAGATTGTCAAAATGAAGGGTACCCCCTATCTTGAGCCTTTGGATTTAGTCTCGACTGAACAAATTCCATCCATGATCACTCCTGGAAAAGGGGCAGAGCTCATCCTTTCATCGGTTGACTCTCAGCTCAAGTCCCAGCCTAGCATAGGTTGGCAGCTTATGGACAAAATGGGGTATAGTTAGGGATCTGGGATAGGCAAGGAAGAGCAAGGAATTCAAGAACCTATCTTTGAAAATCTGACCATTGGAGGATTCAAATTGGGTTACATACTAACCAAATCAACTGAAGGATCAAGAAAATGGAGTCTCTTGGATCACCTTGTGAAGGAAAATCAAGAGGTACTCAAGATACACTATCTTGAGGATGAGTTGAAGGAAGCAATCAATGAAATTCAGAGGGAAGATGCAGAAGATTTCGCAACACAGCTGTTGTTCTATGAACCAACCATTCGACGAGAAGGAGCCTCCTTAGTGAGGGATGAACAGGTACCCACCGCTCTCATTCCCTTACTATTTCACACACCTGCCCCTCTCAGGTTCTTATCACCGGTCGTAGCACACTCTTGGGGCAATTTTGCCATCATTGGGTCTCTGTCTCAAGGACCCATCTTTGCAACATGTCTGACTCACCCTCTGAGTCTTGTGCATAATCGCTTAGGGATTGGATAGCTTCCTCTTTATCCACAAGTTGTAGAGGTAGGTAAGTTCTTTCATCTCTAGTT